>OZ004603.1:29309909-30770339 GCA_963924605.1 Malthinus seriepunctatus | reverse complement strand
AAGAAATATCTTTTTCAATGTAATTGAAAAAGAAGAAGATTGTTGAGAGAAATTCTTTAAGGGTGCTTTTATCTCTGGAAAAAAAGTCAAGATCTACACGAGTTTACTGTTTATTAAAATGAAAAAATACACAAAAATATCTTCTATTACCTATAATATACATATTTTTAATATACAAAATTATAATAATATACTATTAATTAATTTTACAAATTCAAAACTAATTATTTGTAAACAATTAATTATTGATTGACGGATTGATTGATAGACGCTTAGTAAATCACCAAAGCGAGACTCAAGAGACATAACAGTCCCTTTAATGATTCAGTCTTGTGTCCTAATCGATGTATGCAGCAGAAATTAAAAATTGTAAAAATAGCTATACCATTAAAAAAAAGATTAAAGGTTGCAGCCCAGGGCATGGGCTGCAACAAGTCCACCTCTCGTTAGATTTGGAAAGAAATAACTGTAACAAATAAAGCTTGAGGAGTCATCGCTTGAGGAGTTCGGCTCATCAAGCGGTGGCCCACAAGACATAATACATAATTAAAACAATAAATAATTACAAAATACTAATTAATATTAAAACTGGTAATGGCTGCTTATCGGGTAGCTGCTAGGTAGGTGGCGTCGCTTCAACCCTGCACCTTGTCCGAGAGAGTGCGAGGGGTGGCACCCCCGTCCACCACTGGGGGTTGTCCTCGAAATTGTCGGTTGTTGCTCCTCCTCCTTGGTCTCTAATGCGCATGCGCGTAGACTCCGTGTAGGAGTGCGCATGTGCGTTGGCGCCGGGCGGGGAGGGGTAGGGGGGAGGGGACCGCCGACCCCCCTCCCACCTACCCCTCCCCGCCCGGCGCCAACGCACACCCACATTCCAACATGGAGTCCACGCCCATCGCCTCATTAAAGACTACGGAAGAGGAACAACCTCCGACCAATTCGAGGACAACTCGCAGTGGTCTTAGAGGTTGCTTCCCCTCGCGCTCTCTTTAACGTGGAGAAGAGCTGTTGGAAGCAACTTACCTAGCTGCTACGTCTTCGCTAGCGATGACCAGTAAATAGGGGTAGCTACCCTTCTAAGCAAGCAATAAATTTAAATTGAAAAAAATTAATTAAAAAAAACTAATCGAGAGGTGTAGCTACCCTTCTACTTAAATACAATCCAAATTAATTAAAAATAAATTAATCATCGTCCATTAAATCTCCCAATCCTCATGTTGGGTCCAAAACTAGAAGACACTGTCGATGTCGGCTTGATAAAAATAAGCATCTTTCCGAATCAAAGGTGGAATGTAATCTGAAACTAATTGAGATGTTAGTCTGATGTACCCATTTCTGACACAAGCTGAATCGTTAAAAGGACTTTTGCTTCTTAAAGTTTCGTAGTTATCGCTCAATCATTACTTCCAATTAATTAATTTTTAGTAACCAATAATTAAAAATATTTTGATCCAAAATATCTCGAAAGTAAATAAACTTAGATAGAGTAACTTCAACTTGGCCCATTTGGTTTTCTAAAAATCCTCTTGATGTGGACCAAAAAACACTAGTCACTGTCGACGATAGAACGGAAACTGAAATAAGATATGTTTTAGTATATGTTTCGATTAAGTAATTAATTTTTATTTTTCAATATAAATTAATTAAAAATACATGAAGCATGCAGCATAGCAAAAAGCAAACAACTTCTAGGGTGTCTTCTCTATTTAAAATTAATTAAAATTACTTACTTAAATTTTAGTAATTTTCGCCCAATGATTATTTCCAATTAATTATCTTTTAATAACTAATATTTAAACATATTTTGATCCAAAATAACTCGAAAGTAAATAAACTTAGGTAAAATAACTTCAACTTGGTCTATTAAGTTTTCTTAAAATCCTCTTGATGTGGACTAAAGGGCACTCTCGCTGTCGACGATTGAACGGAAGCTAAAATAAGATGTGTTTTAGTATGTATTTTAGGCATGTTTCGATTAAGTAATTAATTTTTAATTTGCAATAAACATTAAATAAAAATACATGCAGGATTCAGCATAACAAAAAGCAAACAAACTTCTAAAGTATTTTCTATATTTAAAATTAATTAAAATAACTTACTTAAATTTTATTAATTATCGTCCAATGATTATTTCCAATTAATTAACTTTTAATAACCAATAATTAAACATAATTGGACCCAAAATATCTCGAAAGCGCCGTCAGTAAATAAACTTAGATAGAGTAACTTCAACTTGGTCCATTAGGTTTTCTAAAAACCCTCTTGATGTGAACCAAAACACACTGGTTAATTTTCTTGTAATGCTCGTTCCATTGGTCTTTGTAATTATTCTGGTATAGAGAGCACTTAACGAACGATCTTTCTAGTTCAAAAGGTGAATTAAATCTGAAACAAATTACGAAATGTTTACTATGACAGACACAAAGTGAATCATCGCAAATTCAATGTTCTTATCTATTTTTAATTTTTTTTTACTTTTACGAAATATATTCTTATGCTTATCGCCACATTATACAGGATGTTGAAGAGAATAGAATTTCAAACATCAGATTACTATGTGTTTACATGATAATTTAAATTAGTTTAATGCTTAATTGTTAAGAGATATTTTACATAGTAAGAAGTTTTACCTAAAGCCTATTTTGAAATTAGGGCTAAACTCAACTTAATTAATCAACTCTAAAATATTACTTGCCAAAAATTTCTTACAAATACACCCTTAAAAATAATTAAATAATGCTATTGGTTGATTTGACCATTAATAATTAATTGTATTTTATTTCAAAATTAATTTAATGAAAGTAGTCGTAGTCTTTTTGCTATTTTAGAGAGTTAATGAATGACCGACTCAGTTACCAGGTAATTGGATTAATTACCTACATACGAATTAATTACTGATTATTTTGACTCGATCCTTATGTTTATGTAAATTAATGGCTACGTATTTAAAGCACTACCTAATTAAAAATATTTTTTAATTTTTATAACAATCCAAAATAGAGAATTAAAACGCTTTTAATTTATTTAATAATTAGCGAGATAAAAGTTATAAATATCATAAATCTTACTTACAAATTTTTTTCATTCTTTATATTGGGAATGCAACTGGCAGCTTTCTTTCCATGTTATCCCTGTCTCTGTTCATTTTCTGTTAATGCTTAGGTTCTGTTGTTTAACGCACTGGAACTTCAAGAACGATCCTTTCGACTCAGAAGTTCAATGAAAACTAAAACAAATTACGAAATTTTACTATAAGTGACACAGAGTGCATCATCAAATACTTTATCAATTGTTGTACCTTTGTAAATTTAAACTTCAGATTAACACAACAATTATTATTATGTGACAAAATATTTATTTTTATTCTTGTAAAAGTTACTAAAAGTGTTACTAAAAGCTTGGCAGGATAAAAAAATAATGTTTTAATTTAAAATTAAAACTACTGTGAAAAAAGAATTATCATCAAAAGCATCAGTCACTAGTGCTTTATTGTCCCAATAATGTAAACAAATTTCATTTTTGCTACCAAAAGTGGATTGGAATTAAGTTGGATGTTTAAGACAATTCAAGAACATTTAACACACCCTTAATAAATCGGATAATAAGTATAATAAGATAGTATAAATTATACCTCGTGACAGTATAATAAGATAATAAGTCGGGTCGGTCTCACAGACTGAGTACTAATATCATAATATTATTATAATATACTCTTTCAAAATTATTTTATCTTGTCTGGATGTACAAATAATATTACTTTTTACAACATTTGTCTATACAGAGTGAGTCTAGATAGATGGGCCATTAGAATTATGCAGACTTTTGTAAGGGCTATTTGACATGGACTAAATATCTTACTAATGTTAGTAACTGAATCAACTCTAGGAGCAAAAGCACGGGAATCTAAGCTTTAACGTCGTGCGTAGAAATTTCGAAGCACGACTCTGCATGACGTTAAAGCTTAGATTCCCGTGCTTTTGCTCCTTGAGTTAATTCAGTTAGTAACAGTTAGTATGATATTTAGTCCATGTCAAATAGCCCTAAGTATAAAGAAAAGTCTTTAACAAAACTTTTTTTTATCTCGAAATGACCTACATCGTAAAAATATTTTACAATATACAGGGTGTTTAGTTTAAGAGATAATTAACCTAACTTTGCTATTTTAAATAGGACACTATATATTTTTGCAGATTTGGATTTCTGGTCAAAAATTTATGATAAATTTACAGAAATATACAGGGTGTTTTATTTGAAAAATCGCAAAAACTTACATTAGAACATCCGGTATATTTCCAGAAATTTAGTTTATGGATTTTAAAAATAAAAATATAAGTTATGAGTTGTATCAATATCTGATGCTGTTCTTGAGATATCGTCACACTATAGGTGCTTTCCATTTGTCGAAAAGTACAGCTCTGAACAGTACCCTACTGTATGAATGTGTATAAAAATACAGTAGGGTACTGTTCAGAGCTGTACTTTTCGACAAATGGAAAGCACCTATTGTGTGGTGTTATAGCTAATAAATTGAAAATAATTTTTCAAAAATTCAATTCTAGGTAACTGAATTAGTAGGACCGCTCTTGTCACGTATTGCAAATCTTTGAAATTTTCTTTTTTCTCAAACACGACATATTGTGTGTAACAAATCTTTTCTATAACGAATGACGGGATATTTCTTTCTACTGACTGTTTTAAATCATGTTATAAGTCCAATTTATTACCCCACTTAGAAAAGTTTTCTACGAAATTTCCACTGTATAAAATTCTAAATAATAAAAATGAAAATAAATACAACTTTAGTTTAACGTTAGACAGCCTTAATAGACTTCCAGACTTGGAATATATCACGCTTCGGGCGTGATCCTGTTGCCAGGGAACGATTAAGAAAAGGAAAAGAGACGCAGACACACTGTCTAAGTTTGTTAAATTTACTAACAACTAAAAAGACCATTTTCTTATCTGAATTATTCATTATGTTAAAAATAAATTATAATAATTTTCAAGAATAATCTCCCACGGGAATAAATTGGTGAAAAATGCTTTTAAGTGCGTCGCTTTTAAAACGAAGTATTTTGATGTGGTGTATAAATGTTAGAGGAAGGTGAAAGTGTTTTTTTTATACGAGATCAACTAGACCTCTACAATTTTTAACTCGCTGGTTTAGGTGAGTTTCCATTGCGACGAGCGAATTTCACTCAGCTGAAAAGCTTCAAGCTTCAGTAAACGGCGTGGCACCACCCCGATCACAACTCTCATCTGTAGTCCTATTTTCACTACTTCCTTATATTTGTAGAGTAATTTTCCTGTAGTCGTAGGAATTTTTTTTAGAAAACGCGTCCAATTTTTAAATTTTTTCCAATAATTTTTGGAATTTTTAAATTTAGAGCTGAGGAATATTTTTGAAATTTTTTTTTTTGAAATAAATAATTTTTAAAAAGAAAAACTATCAACATGAAGACGTCTTCGTTTTCGCTACGTGTAATGCGACGGGTAAGCTACCTGTTGGATGTTGTACTTTGATGTTTTACATGAGATGAAGAAAGAGATCATCAAATGAAAAAGCGCTTGTTTACTTTTAATGTAAAATTTTCATTAAAACTTCAATGCAAATTTAAAAAGAGTGTACACAATCGTTAAACATTAATTAGCTTTTTTTACTAAATAATTACCCAACAGATTTATAATTAATTTTAATTTATAAGGGAAATAAAAAAGTTTATATTTTGTAATCGCATTAAGAATCAAAGCCGCTCCTGAAATTAGCCGCCCACTACTTAATAATAATAAACGACCTATTTCCCTTGACCTATTAAAAATACGAAAGGCTTAAATTATTTGCAATTTTCAAAATTTTGAGTCGAAGGCTCTTTAAAATATTCAAGAACCAAAAAACGCAGTTGGCGTAAGAATTTTTAAAAATTCGGATATTTGAAGCGAACAGGCTGTTGTTGTGGGCACTGATGAAAGAATGGATTGCTTTTAAATAATTGGATTTAAAAATAAATTCACGCTCTATCTTTAATCAATAGTAAGACCAACCTCAACAATTTCATCCGTCTTTCATCATAAAACTCAATAATGAAGAAGAATAAGCCAATTAGAAACCTCACTATTTCTTATTCACAAAGGAACTCGATCAAAATTAAAATCACGCAAAAGTGAAACAAAAATTCCTTTTTTATGATTTTAGAATAATAAAAAAAAAATGTAGTAGTATAGGTGGTAATACATAAAAAGTAGACAAGATGCGAAAAAATTTGAAGCAAAATAAAAAATTTATAAAATGATATATGGAAAATCGCAAAAGAAAATTTCAAGTTCCTTTAAATATTTGACTAAAAAAAATTTAATATATGGAAGAGTTTAAAGGAAAATATTTTTTGTCAAAAAAAATTGTTGACCCGAATTTTTCAGATCCTTTTTATTACACATTTAATTATACCAAAGAGGGCACACAGTGGAAATAAATTAATAAAATTAAAACTTGTATTTTAATCAAGTAGGCCATTTTAAAAAAATATAATGCCTTTTTTGTTTTTGTCCGTTTTAATTAAAACAGCCTTTTGTTTAATTTTACTTCTAATTTAAAAATTAAAATTTCAACGATTTTAGTTGTCATAACCTAACTTTTTGGTTTGGTTTGATTAATTTCTGATTTCGTATTAAAACAAAAGTAAATACAATCAATTGAAAGTTAGAATTGAGTTGAAGCCGGGACTATAATACTAGGTCAACTTTTAGATATTCCCATTTTTTGTTTCATCGATTAGGAGAAGTTAGGTTAGGTTAGTTTAGGTTAGGTTAGGTTAGGCTAAAGGAGCCCACGGTACTCAGGAGCATACAGCTCCTTCTGACGTTCCATCATGAGTACCCCGACGCGACTTTCGAGGGCAAGACTGCAGCGATGATGTCGGCTTCATTGGCTCAGGACGGACTGCCGAGGGACCACACGAAGCTGAGGGAACTGTACGTCAAATACATCCGTGCGTATTGCCCCTCAGGAACCAATCCCTGGAAGGAGCTCGAGGCCTTCAATAACCACCGCACATCCACGTGGCGAGAAGGAATGCAAAGAAGTAGGTTCAGCATGGCGGAATAATTTTCCCCGCCCAAGATCTCGACAGGCACCGCGACCAACCGTAGCAACGGGTCACAGAACAGCTAGCATTTTTAATTGACCATAATTTAAGTGACCAGGCTTGTACAGGCTAAACTGCACACGGCGAGGGCCGCACAAGACCTCCTCCTGGTGACCATGCAGCAGCTCAAATTCGACATAGCCCTGATATCGGAGCCCAACTACCACAGCCCCGATAATTGGTTCCAAGACAACACTGGTAGGGCTGCCATCTACCTACCAGTTGCTCGGCACCTCCGTAAAAAAAAGGTTAGGTTAGCTTAGGTTAGGTTACGTTAGGTTAGGGTTTTAGTGAGGAAAAATTTCGCACAGCTATAAGTGCGCACTGCTGGTTATTCTCAGTTTAAGTTAGGTTTCTTACTAATACTAATAGCGCGGGGAAATTAATATGAAAATCGTCAGTAACTCGGACAAATTTACATGAGGCAGTTATCAGTGGGAATGTGTTCCTTATACCCATATGTATAACATACTAAAAGTCCCCTATCATAGGGGTGCCGGAACCCCCCACAAATTTGGCTGTCATTTTTAATTTTTAACATTTTAATGTTTTTTACTAAATGGTTAGGTTTACGAAATTTTTGCAAGAGAGTTTATTTATGCAGAATTTAAATACGAACAAAATGGTGTATTTAAATGTTTAATCAGTAAAATAGGTAGCAAAGAGTCATAGTTTTAATTTATTTTGGGAAGAGTTTAGTAACAACAATTTTTTTTTCTTAATCGGTCGAAAAGGTCACTGTGCGTATGTGGATAAAATATCCCAACCCAATTTTCACCGAAAGACACTTTTTAGTGAACCGATAATTGAAAACTCAAAATTTTACACTAAAGACGAAGAAAAGGTGCCTTCTGGTCAAACTTAGATTGAGATATTTTATCCACACACGTACCGCGATATTTTCGACCTGAAAATAAAATTGTTGTTGTCGAACTCTTCTCAAAATCATGAAAAATTATGCTTTTTTTGCAACTGTGTTCACTATTTAAACATTTTTACATGCATTATTGTTTGTATTTAGTTTTACAGAAAATTTTGATGATTCAATAATTTTGTAAACCTAACCGTTAAAGATAAAAAAATTAAAGTGTAATAATTTAGATATGTCGGCCAAATTTGGGGGGGTTGCAACAGTTTCAAAAGTTGCAACTTTTAGTATGTTATACATATGCGTATAAGGAACACATTCCCACTGATAACTGCCTTATGTAAATTTGTCCGAAGGTGGTTCAACTTATTGACAGTTTTCATAATTTTCTTACATACATTTCACACATTTTCATACATTTCTTTGGGTTTATATCTTGTTTAACCTAGCCATTTTTAAAGAGAAATTTAGTACAAACATAATGAGTTGTTTTTACCCCTGATCCGACCAACAGAAGCGAAGTTATTCACACAATAGTGAACCTAGAAGATAAAAAGTTAAAATTTTACACTAAAGTCGAAAAAAAAATGCCTTCCGGTCAAAATTAGGATGAAATATTTTATCTGCACACGCACAGTGATGTTTTCGACCAAGTAAGAAAAAAAATTTGGTGTTATTAAACTCTTCCCAAAATCATGAAAAGTAATGCTTCTTTGCCACCACTTTAACTATTTAAACATTTAAATACATCATCTTGTTCGTATTTTAATTCTGCATAAATAACCTTTCTTTTAAAAATTTCGTCAACCTAACCGTAAGGCCTACAAAAATTAAAATGTTAAAATTTAAAAATGACAGCCAAATTTGGGGGGGGGGGGGGGTTCCGGCACCCCTATGATAGGGGACTTTTAGTATGTTATACATATGGGTATAAGGAACACATTCCCACTGATAACTGCCTCATGTAAATTTGTCCGAGTAAAAAACGTAACTTCCCCGAGCTATAAACAAACTAACTTGATTCGTGCCGTGCCTGGATTCTGATGGACGAAAGCAATTAAAAAAAAATCCAATATGAACCATATTTAAAAAAAATACCATAACCGTCTATTGTCTTAAAAACGTATTTTTTGAGGAATTTGTTGGTCCAAATTGTAATATTTGGCCTCATTACAGCCATTTTGACATCTTACTTTCTCAATTATCGCATCGCATCCTACTCTCCAAATTGCCACCAATAACTTTGAGTGCCATTTAGAATTTGAAATTGGTGCTCTTGCGCCATCTTTCATTTTTAAATTTACACGCCCACTTTCCTCCAAATTTGAATTTCCCGTCATTTTTATGCTGATGTGACTTCACATTCGGTCTAGAAACAACGCAGGTATACTACTATAGTTGAAAAGAGATTTCAAAAGGCTTTAAAATGATATGTCTCTCAACCCCCTTTCCCTATTAAAATGTTTTGAGTTAATTGCACCACCGCTGAGGGGGTTGAAGTAGAGGTGTTCGAAGTAGCAAATAAAATTGTCCCCTTTTAAAATAATTTTGTGAGGTTTGAGGGATTTTCGTAAGAATTAAGTTGAATATGAGAAAACACGCTTGTTTCGTTTTTAATGGGCCACCCTGTATTTACCAATATTAAAATTTTTATTTTCATTCCCAAAATTTTTTTTTGCATTTTTTTTTCATTTTTGGACTCCAAGCATCAAAAAATAAATAAATAAAAATTTTTTTTTGCACTTTTGGATTCAAAACGTCAAGAAATAAATAAATAAAAACTTTTCTTTTTTTAAATAAAAAAATTTTTTTGACCATTCCAAAGTAGATGAAATCCACGAAAAAGTAAAATTAATGAAAATATTTATATTTAATTTCTTTTATTAAATAAATATTTTCTTCTTTATTTTTGTATTTACTCTTAAATATTTTTCTCAATATTTCTTTATTAACTTTTATTTCTACCAATAAGAACTTTTATATTCTGGTATTTTTTTAAGGATAAATTTTATAAAAAGTTGTTCCGTAACAAAATTACCTACTCATCGAGATGAAATCAAGAGGAAAAATATAATCCAAAATAAATAACAAAATATTTTGGATTTATTTATTTATTATTTTCGAGGGTAAAATGTTTTTAATAATGAGGTCGCGAGAAATTACTAAGAATAAGAATAAAAAAAAGGAGATTAATCAAATTGAAGGATGTTTGCAGTGCCCTTTAGCTAGAAGTAGCTTCTTTTTGTATACCAAAGGTCAGAAAACCCTTTACCCTTGGTGTCCTGTCAAGGGCTAAAGCGCAGAGGATTGTGACTTAGAATTATGAGGTTGAATTTTCAGGACCTAAAGAAAATTAACATTATTATTTCAAATTTTGTGTAAGGCACCACCGCTCGGAAGGCGATGGTAAACCACCGAACTTAAAACTTTGTAAGGAAGCTTCCCATATTAAACCGTACCATTAGTTCGTTAGGGCCTACATCGTTACCGAAAGCACACAGGGGAAAATGTCAAAAATTTCCAAAGCCGCTTTAATTTTTTTTCTTTTCGATTGTGTTATTTCTAGTAAAACCGTTTAAATATTAATCCACACTTAAAAAAAGTAATATTTGATTAGATAAACTACCTTTTCGAAATAATTATTATTCAACTCCCTAAATGTAAATAAAACTTTCTACTCGAATAAAAATCATCAAAAGGAAAAAGGAAATCTAGTGAGAAAACTTAATATTCCAAAGCACGCATCAATTTAATGGTTATATTCGTACACACAATGTAAATTTTTTTTGGGTATCTTTTTACGGTAAAAGATGAAAAGCGCCTCAAATTGAAGTAATTTACATAAAATTTGTCGAAAACACAAAAAATGCAACAAGTTGTATACAATTAATTTTGGAATTTAATGAATATTTTTCTATGCTAAAATATAAATTTTGTATTTTTTTTCAAATTGATGTGTAATACACTTCAATGCTCTTTGCTTGTTACTTTCCACATCATCGAATTCATCAGAATCGATTTGGTTGTTGGAGTGAAAACTTAAATTTTTTTTATGATGTGTGTGTATGTGATAGGTGATTTTTTCCCCTCATACACTTTAAAAATCAAATTTACTTAATGAAAACTCGTTTATAAAAAAAATAATTAAAGGAAAAGTAATTTTCAATTTGTTACCCAATGAACAACATCAACACCATTCGTGTCGTTTTTTAATGATTTTTTTGTTTGATCAAAGGGTCGGAATGTCGACGTACGTTTTAACTACGAACAAAAAATGTAAATGACAGTTTTAATTATTTTTCCTATTTTCTTAATTGGTAATAGACTAGTCAAAGAAGCGGCCTTAGCTGTATGGCTAATTGGGGTGGGGAGTGGAAAGGGAAAGGGTCTCGTTCTTAGGGTTTTTGCTTATATCTCAAGAACGGTGAGTCATAGGGAAAAATTATTCTTAACAAAATCAAAGCTTATCAAATTTACTACAAGATTGTTTTAATTTATTTTTCTCTATTTCTTATAGTTTTTGAGATATCCGTTCTTAAAATAGTTAAGGTAAGAAAAAAATTTTTTGCCTCGCATTTTTTTGTTAAACTTTTACTTCTAGTACCTCAGCCCTTTGTTTTACAGTAAAAATTTTCTAAATCAATCTTGTAGAAATTCTTATAAGCTTTCATTTTGTTGAGAATATTTTTTTCCTTAGGACCTACCATTTTCGAGATATTAGCGAAAACCCAAAAAACGGGACTTTTCCACTACCATCTTAGCCATATAGCTAGGACTGGCGATTTTTAGTATTTTTTCCTCCTAACTACTCCAAACACATTCCTAAAGAATAAAAATCTACCCTCTTCCATGTCCTCTACATCCCCTTTTTGAGCGTTTGTTAACTGGACTATAAATAAATGCAGTTTTTTATGAAATATTTTTTACTGCTTTCAATTTTCGTATTAATTATTAAGATAAAACCATCATTGTTTAAAGTGTGTTCAAATTTGTAAATTGTATAGTTAAGTTTGTTAATGATCAAAACCACAAACACCACAGTCTACTTATACACAAAGCTTGTTTTGTGAACTTTATCATACTATATTTGCATTATATAGTTTATCACTACGTGACTCGTTACAAATTATTCCATTATTCACGCTACCAACTTTTTTAATTTGATAATTGCACAATGAACTGAAGCCAATTAAAAAAAAACTACTGAGGTACGGAAATTAGCTAAAACGTTTTCTATAGTTATGTAAGCAATTTGCATATACTAAACAGGCAGACTAACGTACAAACTAACGAAGAAAAGTCAAAAAGATGGAAATACAGTTTGAGCGACAGATAGGCCTTACAGCGGACACATTCATTTTTATTAGTGTTTGAGTTTCAAATTCTATGTTTAAACAAAAAGGCAGACTCTTGGGCAGACCAACGGACAGCTAGAAGAACAGAATAAAATTTTAGGAATCTGATAGATAGGGCCTAATAGGCAAGCTGATATTAACCATACTGATGTTAGCCGGGGGAGATGGACGCAGCCCCTGTTTCCTACTCAACTAGGTTGACTGACCTCCTTCTTCTTCTCTTTCTCTCTGACTTCCTTCTAAGTCCAACGCTCTTCGAAATCAATACTTTCTTTGGAAACCATAGGTTATGTAACACCTCCATCACCGCACACCTAAAATAAGAGAGGAAGTGTTAATCGTTCGGCGAAATTCAAAAGATCGGCTAAGTAGAGAATATTCCTGGGTTTGCAACACGACCACCTCCCGTGAGCCCAGATTTTCACTATCAGAGAATATCTTATGTTCGTGGAAGTGGTGCAACAGCGAGTTCCTTGTTGGAGCACAGCTCGATTCTAGATCAAGGCCGCTCTAAAACGTCTTCAGCAATACTCCTACCGTCTTGCATGAGGTACATGTGATTTCACGAAAGAACAACTGAGGTGCGAGGATGAAGGACCTTGCACTAAAAGCAGGAATTCTGAAGCCGAGGGGTGGGTTGTGTAGATACAGCCTGATGGAAGTGTTTTGAAGTGCCTGAATAACTCGGCTGCGAGTTCAAAACTGGGTAATAGTAAGAGAAGGAGGTTAGTGAAATCCTCGTACAAGAGGAATACTGATTGAAACAAACGAGTTAGTTAGTTAGTCTCTTGTTAGAGATAATAGCTCGAATCTAGATCAACACCGTTCAAAAATATCCTCAGTAATACCACTACCACCTTGTATGAGGTAAGTGTGGTTTCATGAAAGCACGACTGAGGGGCGAGGATGAAGGCCTTTGCCTTAAAAGCAGACAATTTTAGACCAAAGAGAGGGCTGTCAAGATACAGCCTGGTGAGCAGTGTCTTGAAGGGTCTAAATAGCTCGGCCGCGAATCAAAAACTGTAATAGTAAGAGAAGGAGGTGAGTGAAATCCTTGTACAAAGGGAAGGCTGATTGATATCAACGAGTTAGTTAGTCTCTTGTTAGAGAACAGCCCGACTCTAGATCAAGTCTGTTCAAAAACCTCCTCAGTAATACCCCTACTACCTTGTATGAGGTAAGTGTGGTTTCGCGAAAGAACGACTGAAGGGCGAGGATGAAGAGTCTGAATAACTTGGTTGCGAATCCAAAACTGGGTAAGAGAAGGAGGTGAGTGAAATCTTCGCACAAGGGAAAGACTGATTGAAACCAATGAATCGGCAATCACCGAGCACAGTCCGTGCGCGATTCTGTTGCTTTGCTGCTGCCGGACAGTGCAGAACAGGAAACAATGAAATGGTTGCCGCTTTGGGAATTGAGTGATAGAGATAATAGTAGGGAGTACTAAAATAATTCGGTAGTATGACAGGAATATTGTTTCTAAATGAGGAGACGAAGAATCGGTTAGGATTACTCTGATAAGCAGGGTACTCTTCAGCCCGATAATGATGATTAACTGAAGACCCTGTGCAGAAGAGTGCTGATCACAGTCAAAGTGACCGAACTTCCTGACTAGGAGTCCGCTCCATAAACGTACAATGAAAATCGGCAGGGTGAGAACCGCCAAAGAGATTGAGTGTCTCGACATGTGGAGTGTCTTCTACAACTAAGTAATGAATTGAAAGCCTCGTGGCTGCACCACCTAAAGGAGTAGAAAAGCTGGTTGATTTTGGCGAGTCTGTTGCCTAGAATATGGCAGGCATACTGATCTACAGACAAATTTGTGAACAAACCTTTAAAATAGCTGCCCAGAGAAGCTAATAGAGAATGACTACATAAAATGACTTATTGTGAATTTCTAAAGCTGAGATTATACATGGGCGGAGTCCCTGCTCGGGCGCCAATTTATAACGAACCCAACTATCTCACATTGAAGTATACAAACTCTAGAAAATACGACACACAAAAGAGGATATTTTTAAGTTTTGTCGAATTGGACATGTTGACACAAATGTTGACAGAAAACGACATCTCGAACAGACCGACATGCTTAACGAACAGACTGATGTCTACGCAAAATACGAGAAAAGCCGACAGACAGAAAGACATATTTTAATGTTTTCTCTAAAACGACTCGTCATCGCCAGTTAAATATTTTATTGTACTCTCTGTCTCCATCTTCACGTTTAACACATAAAAAGTAAAAATCCAAAAGTTTTTCATTTTCTAGAGAAAAATTATACTTTTCATGACACTTTTAAAATAAAACAGCACATCTAAAAAGTACACGACAAGATTATTAAATTTTTCGACAGGTTTCCATTTTGAGCTTTAAAATAACTCTTTTGACAAATTTTCCATCAACTTTTATAATTATGTAGAGTGCGCGCAGTTGACATATCAAAATGTTGATCAATAACAAATATATATCTCTACTGGGGCGTTATTAATAACCAAGATTAAAGAACTCGTCGTCATCATCATCATCATCATCATCATCAACACTCCAATAATAATGATGATTTTATATTAAGCTTTCAAGTACTTTCGATACTTTGAAATTTGCTTCAAGGGAAATTTTCTTAATCATGTGCGATAGTAAACAACTTTCAATTTGAATATTTAAATCGATACTTTTAATATTTTCTTGTTGATGCAAAAATTTTCATTTTGAATTAAATACGTAATATTTATTTATACTAGATCATGAATGCGCGATCTCTCTCTCGGTTTCCTTTTTTCTTTCTGTTTCTTTCTCTGCCTCTATCTATCTCTGTCTCATAAACCCCCTCCCACCTAAATATATGTCAGATAACAGATACAAACTTTAATCACAGATGAGATGTCAGATTGTATGACAGATTTAATGACAGAAAATGACATATTTGATGACATATTGGATGACAGGTGGGATGACAGTTAGATGACAGATTTCAGATTGGAAGAGAGATAGAATGACACATGTGATGATAAATGAAATAACAAATAGGATGCCAGATGGAATGACACAAAATGGCAGATAGGACGACAAATTATATAACAAATTGTATGACAGATTTAATTATATATTTTTTATTATAAAGACATTTGATGAAAAAATTGATCACGAATTGAATGACAGGTAGGATTACAGTTTCAATGACAGATGAGACCACAGGTGAAATGACAAATTTAATGACATATATTATAATAGATTAAAAGTCAAACTACTTGAGAGATCGTATGACTGATTTAGGGACATATTTTATGATAGATAATCATATATTGATGTCAAATTGGATGAAAGGTGGGATTACAGTTTGGATGACAGATGGGATGACTGACTAAATAGAAGATAGAATGGCAGATTTAATGACATATTTTATGATAGATAAACATATATTGATTATCATATATAATTAGATCCAGGTGGGATTACATTTTGGATGACACAAGTGATGACAGACTAAATAGCAGCTAGGTGGACAGTTTATATGACATATTGTATGACAGAATTAATGACATATCTCATGAAAGTTTATGACATGATAATGGCGTATTTGATGACAAATTGGATGACAAGTGGGATGACTGTTTTGATGACAGATGAGATTTCAGATTGGATGAGAGATCAAACGACAAATGTGTGAAAAAATGCAATAACAAATAGGATAACGCATGGAATGACAGAAAAAATGGCAGATAGGACGACAGAGAACATGACAGATTGTATGACAGATTTAATAACATATTTTTTTGGTTATAAAGTCTTATTTGATGAAAAAAGTGATGACGAAATGAATGACAGTTGAGATTACAGTTTCAATGATAGGTGCATTGACAAATTAAATGACATATTTGATAACAGATGAGAAGTCAAACTACACGATAGATTGTATGACTGATTTAATGATAGATAATCAAAATCATATATTGATGTCAAATTGGATGAAAGGTGGAATTACAGTTTGGATGACTGATTAAATAGAAGATAGAATGACAGATTGTATGACTGTTTAATGACATATTTTATGATAGATAATCATATATTGATGTCCAATTAGATCCAGGTGGGATTACAGTTAGGATGTCAGATGTGTTGACAGACTAAATAGCGGCTAGGATGACAGCTTGTATGATAGAATTAATGACATACGTATGTTATGATAGTTAATGACATATTATATGAAATATTTGATAATAAATTAATCAACAGGTTGAATGACAGGTATAATTACAGTAGTCATGATAGATGGATGACATACAAAATGGCAGATAGGATGACAGATAACATAAATGATTGTATGATAGAATTAATGACGTTTTTTTATTATTAAGACTTATTTGTTGTAAAAAGTGATGACGAATTGAATGACAGGTGGGATTACAGAGATCAATGACAGATGAGATGACAAATGGAATGAGAAATTAAATGACATGATAAGAGATGAGAAGGTAAACTACATGACAGATTGTGTGATTGACTTACTGACATATTTTTTGATAATCAATTGATGTCAAGTTGGACGAAAGGTGGGATTACAGTTTGGATGACAGATGGGAGGAAAGATTAAATAGTAGATAGAATGACAGATTGAATGACTGATTAATTGACTTATTTTATGATGGATAATTATGTATTGATGTCAAATTAGATGGGGATAACAGTTTGGATGACAGAAGTAATGACAGACTAAATAGCAGCTAGGATGACAGATTATATGACAGAGTTAATGGCATCTTACGATAGTTAATAACATATTTTATAAAAAATGTGATGACAAATTAAATGACAGGTGGGATTACAGTTTGGATGATAGATATTTTGACAGTTGAGATGACAAATGAGACGACAGATTAAATGATATATGGGATGACAGACGGAATGACATACTAAATGTCAGATAGGATGACATATTCATGACAGATGGGATGAAAGATATGACGTCCTTGACATATGAAATGGCAGATGAAACGACATATATGGCATGATATATAATCCCTCTGACATAAAATGTCATATGGCATAACAGATGCCCCTTTTTTAAATGAAATTGACATATGGCATGATAGGTGACCTCTCTTGACATATTAAATGACTTATGGCATAACAAAGGACCCCTCTCTACTGTCTCCAACCCAGCGCAAACCAAAACAAATTTCTACCCCCTCCCCCCTTCTCTCCAACCCTCTCTAACTATCAATCTCTTATTATTTACATCTCTGTCTTTTTCGGACTTACACAATGCGTATTCCCTATGACATGTGTCTTATTATATAATTATTTATGAAATTGAAAATAAAAATACGAAGCAAGGTATTTTCCAAGATACTTTTGTATCAATGTCGTGACAATTAAATGTAAACTCTCATTATACGTACAGGGTGAGATAAAAAAAATTATCTAGTTGAAAATTAAAGAAATAAGTTAAACTATTATGCACAACCCTATGGAGATGAAAATAATTTTAAAATATTTACCTTGAAGAGTTGAATAATCCCCTCATGCCCCCTGGAGTCTATGCATTTTTTTCACAATTTCTTACTAAATCGCGCCAAATTATTTAAATGTGTCACCAAATTCATTGGTCAATTAGAGATCAGTATTTTAGCTCGGCCCACAAAAAGTGGTAGTGGTGGGGAAAAAATCTGATTTTTTTGCCCCACGTATTCTTATGGATATTTTGCGTCAGAACCCTCTAGTCCCTCTACTAGTCATCAAAAGTCAAATTTAAAAAATTTAATTACGGCCGTCGTAGTGCTTTTAAGGGTACGTTAAGCCATCAGTTCAGATTGACTTGTAATTACAGCGAAACTTTAACTTAAACAAACCAAATAAATTAACACTTTTTCTTTTTTAGTCGCTTATCCGTTCTTACGTCATCTGCATGGAAAATTTATTTTAGTTCATCGGTTTTAAAGTATTCAAAACGTGATAGTTCCTTTCCTCACGCTTACTAGTGACTTTTATTACATTATTCCATTTAAGCTACACGTAGAAATTTAAAGAAATTGTTGATTTGTGAGTTCTTTTGGTACTTACGGATGACTTACGCCCTCTTATCATATCATAAAATTCACGTGATTTGAATTATTATACATTACTACCCATATTAAACAGTTTCAGCGACTCTTGAGATGATATATGTTGGCAAACTTTTATACATTTTATTATTAAACTTTCAATTGCGCTTTTGTTAAAAAGTCCCAAACTGCTCTGTTACGGTTGTACAATCGTGGCAGTTGAAAAAGTTCACACGCAGATAAGTATCGATAAAATCAGAAAAGGGATTAACTCGAGTTTTGATGCCCTTTTAAATACTCGTTAAGCTGCCGATGCCGTTTAGAGCAGGGTTTCTTAAACTTTTTCCACTCGTGGTTCCCATTGGTACCATTAGTACCATTGAGTGTGTAAAAAAAGTCAAAAACAAGTTTCTCCTAACTCTTATATTGACTGAGATACTTTATGCTGACAACAAGCAATTTGAACCAACCTGTACGTACAGTCACAATAAAAACCTCATAAATGAGCAAATAAAACTATTGTCGCACGTAACAAATTGACTTCACAATAAAACCCAATTAAATACATTTAAAAGTGTAGTATTAAGGACTTAAGGAAAATAGTTTGTTGTAAACATGTAGTAACGTTTAAAACTAATCCCAGAGCGCTCCGATCACTGGGGTGATATTATTTATTCAGGACCCAAACATTCATCCACCATTAACAAACTTCCTTCCCACAAGTGCCAGCCAATATTAAAAGGATTATTGAACAGGAACACTTTATCTAAGTAAACCGTATTAAAATACTCTTGTTACATAAAACTTTTATTTTTTGAAAAAAAAATAAACAAAAGAACCTTTGTGTAATGAAAATTGTTAAAATATTTTTGTTCGCTAGGGAGGAATTATAATTCCACCAATTGCTCGATGATGGAATATTTGAAAATTAATCGTTTCGCAATTTTAGTCAATTTGCACATTCACAAATTGAGGTCGAAAAGTTGGTTAATGGAAGCGTTCCAAGTTCATACGTTGACTTAGAAATAGATTAAAGGGAACTTTGAATATCTTTGAATTTAGCCAAGGATGGGCAAAGGCGCACTTTGAATATCTTTGCATGTAGTCAAACTTAGGTTACTGTTTCTAAATTGTACGTTTCTAAACGAAATCTTCAAATACAGAGAGATAAGGAAATAAGATCAGTTAAGGAGCGATAAAGAGATGGCTCATTAAATCGGGTCAGAGGTAACTTTTTCCAATACAGGAGACCAGCACGCACTCCCTGAAGTTAGACCACGTGACTCTTTGAGATTCCTCGATAGTTATAATTATGGGACATGTGGCTTGAATATCTACAAAGGTTTGCTTAAATTTACAAAAATTAAATCCTTCTGGTATAGCCGAGGAGCGTCCAAAGATGACTAAAATCAAAAAAGCTACTAATAAATGAATTTTCCTTTTTGTTCACTTACTGGTAAACTAGACATGGGAATGACTTGTAATTGTGCAAGTATAAAGTTTAAATATGTACAAAAGTAGTCTTAAAATTAAAAAAATTAAGTCCTACAGGAATAGTCGAGGAGTACACAGTAATCGGTCGCCAGCCGTCAATTATATCAAGATCGGCATCTGCTTTCGGAATCAGAGTCGTCCTGCTTTCCAACAAGCTATGAGCCCGACAAGAGACAGGCATTATAAAATAGAGCAAGGGAGCGTATAGGAACCCTTTTAAGGTCGTCCCACGATATTCTGTCAGTACCAGTAGCGCCCGGTGTTGTGCTAGCCAGGATCTGAGACAACTCCTCTGTTGTAATAGCCTTCCAGACGTCGACGCCACCCAGCTCTTTGGCGTCTGTATCGTCACGGACACTATCAGTGACAAAAATGTCCTGATAGTGTCGCTCGACTTCGGCCTTAGGTAAGCGAGCCAACGAGGAGCTCCCAACGGCCAAGCCGTCCAGGACTGCAGAAGCAGCGGCCTTGCGGTCGCGCCTCCACAATACCTACACAAACTTGTAATGCTGGGCCCGCCTATTGTGGCGGACTCTCTCATCAACTATTTCCCCAGCAGGCCGTGGGTGTCTGTTACCCGCCCCTACGTCTTTCCGCACTACCCGATTATAGAGGTCCCACAGCCACAGTTCCAACGGGTGCACCAAGCTCGCCGGGCGTGTCTTCGTAGCAACCGCCCTGAACAGAGCCCTATCGGACACTGTCCTGGTGTCGTAGCTATGTTTCAGCTCGTAGACGTAGGATGTAATATCGCAGGTTGTCGTAGGGGAGGTTCGCTCGCGCCTTTGTTCGCGAGAGGCAGGGGGCCTGTCTGTGAGTCGAGACGGTCCGGCTAATGAGACCTCGCCGTCCCCCTCTGCAGCAGAACCACCCTTTGATCTAAGGCGATTCAGTGCCGCCCGGGTTGCTACTTCCGCTACCGTCCCCCCGGCAGTGGCCTCTTCTGCCTGTTGTTGCCTTATAGGTCTTACACCAACCCCCGACGGGTCAGCCTGTGCTTGGTCCCATCCCTGCCGTCTAGAGTCTACAACGTTGCGGTATTCTTGACTACGCCTTTTGGACTTCATGGCCTCGACGGTCCTGCCCTGAAGGACTGTCATCAGATACCGATTGACGTTTTTGCCTTTGAAATTCAGTTCAAGATCTGCCATGGATTCGAGCATAGCTCTAGTCCAGGCAGATGGTGCTCTTATCGGGTTTTCAACCTGACGCTCTAGGTCAGCGATGTACTCGACAACATGGGCCCGCTTTTGGTGCTGGTCCACAATGGGAATTACTTGAAATTGTGCAAGTATATAGTTGAAATATGTACAAAGGTCCTCTTAAAATTAAAACAAATCCTACAAGAACAGCCGAGGAGCGTCCAATAATGACTAAAATCAAAAAAGTTACTATAATAAATGAATTTTCCTTTTGTTCATTTACTGGTAAACTAGACATGCGAATGACTTGAAATTGTGCAAGTATAATGTTTAAATATGTACAAAGGTCCTCTTAAAATCGAAAGAATTAAATCCTACAGGAATAGCACGAATAGCGTCGTGCTTTGGGCATCAAATAAAAATTTGGTTAGCGAAGTGTGAAATTTTAAATTAAAAAAAATATTAAAATTTGCATTTCTGCTTACAAGTGATTAGAGTGAATACGAACTCAATATTTTTAGATTTCATTTCATATTGATCTTCATCTCTATTTTTCTGAAGTAGGTCGTATGTAATATGAAAATACTTCTTTATACGTAAAACAAATTTCGACCCTTAGGTTATGACAAATATTATTTTAACAAATATTTGATTGTGAGCAATTGTCCCGACTTTGAGTTTAGTTAGTCTCTGAACTACTCGTCAAAGAAGCAATTATTGCTATTTATGTCGTATACGTATTATTGTAGGTACAAATTAATCAAGATGAAAATGTAAACTCCATTAATGTGTAATAAAGGATACAACAAAGTTGTTTAATATAAGGTTCTTGTGTAAAGCATGTCGTGTAAAATTAAACAATAAACAACTTTATTACGTCTCCCCTAAAGAATGCAACTACAAAATTCCATAAACATTCTTTTTGATTAACATATCCTATTACCCCAAACTAAGAATTTTATAATTATGAAAAAAACATCCTTAAAGAAGAGTGTACAAGCCGTACACTCTCTGTGATATTAAATTCCTTACTATAAAGTTAAAAATTTACTCTCGTTAAAATTGCTACAATTTTATTTAAAGTTAATGATACTATTAATTTTATTAGTGGTTTCTGTTAAAATATTAAATTCCTCCTTTCATTTCAAAGTTTGTAAGAATTTCTAACAAGTAGCTCACTCAACGAACGCTAAAAAAGGGGCATGGACGTGTAGAGGACATAGAAGATGGTGGAAATTTTTTCTTTAAGGATTTTGTTTCGAGTAGTTAGGAGGTAAAAATATTAAAAGTCCCCGCTCCTAGCTATATTATAGCTCAAGGAGAGAAGAGGTGGAAAGGTCCCGTTTTTTGGGTTTTCGCTTATAGCTCGAAAACGATAGGTTTTAGAGAAAAAACTATTCTTAGCAAAATTAAAGAACGTCAAATTTTCTACAAGATTGTATCTATTCATTTTTTCTTTATTCTTTATAGTTTTTGAGATATCAGCCCGAAAACATCATCAATATATGCATATATGCATCACTAGCACCTTCAGCACTACTCTCCTGATCCATTGCTCAATCTCGTCGTGGAGAAATAGGCTAAGATGGTGGCCTTTTAGTTACTGATTTCAGGAGTTTGGAGAATCGGGTGGTGTGATTACTCGACCCTTCATGAGATCATTGTGTCCTGAAAAAGCCAAGCGTAATTTAAGTAAATTTCTATTAAGGACAGTCTACATCCTCTACATCCTCTAAACAGCTAAACACGTATTATAACCACGCTCATGCTCAACTGTTGTGACAAGAGTAAGTGGTTCCTTAAGAAACATTTTAATAAAATTGAAAATTCCCACAAGAAAACAATAAAGCATACTTGAGTAAAAAATTATAAGTTTTCTTCCACAAGCACGTCTCAGGAGAAAATCTCCGCCATTATTTCTTTGTTATCACTTATTTCTTTAATTATCTAAAGTGCAAACTTCTAAAAAAAATACGTCGACTTCCAATTCCTTAATTAAATTAATTGTAGGATTTTCGTATTTGGTGCACACGTTACAACTGTCAATAGAACTTCTTCGTATGAGATAATTTTCATACAGGATGTTTTGTAAAAAATCGCAATACGAGTACGACCTATTTAAAAAAAATTACAAAGGTTTTCCCATAATTCTTAATAAAAGGAAACCGAAAGGCACAAATAAGAGTGCTTTATTTAGCACTTTATATCCATTCATGTACATACGTAAGTGAAGTCGAATACTGAAGCGAACTTTTGATATGTTTCAGGTCAACGCATACAAAGTAAAATCGTTTGTACAGAAATTGTATTCTGTTATTGCTTACAAAGGCAAATGACAGTACGTACAATTAGAAGCTTACTAAATAGCTGCTGCAGCAGTAGATCGACGTTAACAAAAAATTGTGTTGAAAATTTTCAATCCATCAAAGAATAAAGTTTTTTGATTACATCCAAACATGAAAACTTCAATACGTCAGTCTTTTATAGATTTGTTGTCAGAAAATAAAAATTGCATTTCGACAAACTATTATATTTGTAAAACGTCGAAGTGGATGTAGCAGCGTAAAGTTGGAAAAAGTTAAAAACTTGTTTCAAGTTCCAAGACTTCATACAACTTAAACAAGGAATGTTGAAAGACTATTAATAATCGGATCCCCTGTATATAAGTATTATATTCAAATATAAGAAATTAGGTTACGTACAGCTTATCAAATTACAATTTCATAAAATTTGCATTGCTGAAAGGGTCAAAACAGAAAATATTGCTATTCCAGAATCGCATAATCAAAACCAGAAGCTTTTGGGAGATTTGCTATAAAATCCTTCCTTCGTGCTCAAAAGAGGGCACAAGCTTTTAACGTTTTTTTAATGCTAATATATTTCCTTTTAATGTGTACATTAATTTTAGCACAGATTAATTAATTAACATTAATTATTATTTTATTTTAAAAGTTAAGTTATATTTAAATTGTCCTACCTCACACTTGGAGAAAATTTCATACGAACTTCATAGACCCAGTAGAAAAATTCCTCAAATAACAATTTCAAATTGTACAATTAATTGCAATAAAAAAGAAAATTGATTGAATTTCCACAAATATGGAATTATTTTAGTACAATGAAGACTTATTTTAGTAATTTTAGCGAACATCCTATAGATTTAAGAAATTTTTCTTTCAAATAAAAGTGGTTAATAATGAAGTAGTTAATTACTTTAAGTAATAAAATTGACTGATTTTCCACAAATATGGAAGCTTGGAATTATTTTGTTACGATGTGTAAATTGGCACAAGAAGACTTATTTTAGTAATTTTTAGCGAACATCCTGTAGGTTTAGGAAATTTTTATTTAAAATAAAAGTTGTTAATAATGAAATAGTTAATTACTTTAAGTAATAAAATTGACTAATATTCCACAAATATGGAAGCTAGGAATTATTTTGGTACGATGTGTAAATTGGCACAAAAAGGCGTATTTTAGTAATTCTAAGCGAACATCCTGTAGATTTAGGAAATTTTTTTCTTCAAACCAAAGTTGTTAATAATGAAGTAGTTAATTACTTTAAGTAATAAAATTGACCGATATTCCACAAATATGGAAGCTAGAATTTAATTTGGTACGATGGGTAAAGTGACACAAGAAGACTTATTTTAGTAATTTTTAGGGAACATCCTGTAGGGTTAGACAATTTTTCTTTAAAAAAAAGTATTAATAATAAAGTAGTTAATTACTTTAAGTAATAAAATTAACTAATATTCCACAAATATGGAAGCTGGAACAAATTTTGGTACGATGTGTAAATTGGCACAAGAAGACTTATTTTAGTAATTTTTAGCGAACATCCTGTAGGTTTAGGAAATATTTCATTCAAATAAAAGGGTTAATAATAAAGTAGTTAATTACTTGAAGTAATAAAATTGACTAATATTCCACAAATATGGAAGCTAGGAATTATTTTGGTACGATGTGTAAATTGGCACAAGAAGACTTATTTTAGTAATTTTTAGCGAACATCCTGTAGGTTTAGGAAATATTTCATTCAAATAAAAGGGTTAATAATAAAGTAGTTAATTACTTGAAGTAATAAAATTGACTAATATTCCACAAATATGGAAGCTAGGAATTATTTTGGTACGATGTGTAAATTGGCACAAGAAGACTTATTTTAGTAATTTTTAGCGAACATCCTGTAGGTTTAGGAAATATTTCATTCAAATAAAAGGGTTAATAATAAAGTAGTTAATTACTTGAAGTAATAAAATTGACTAATATTCCACAAATATGGAAGCTGGGAATAATTTTGGTACGAAGTGTAAATTGGCACAAGAAGACTTATTTTAGTAACTTTTAGCGAACATCTTGTAGGTTTAGGAAATTTTTTTTCAAATAAACGTTGTTAATAATGAAATAGTTAATTACTTATTTTTAGCGCACATCCTGTAGGTTTGGGAAATTTTTATTTCAAATAAAAGTTTTTAATAATGAAATAGTTAATTACTTTAAGTAATAAAATTGACTGATATTCCACAAATATGGAAGCTAGGAATTATTTTGGTACGATGTGTAAATTGGGCACAAGAAGACTTATTGTAGTAATTTTTAGCGAACATCCTGTAGGTTTAGGAAATTTTTATTTCAAATAAAAGTTGTTAATAATGAAATAGTTAATTACTTTAAGTAATAAAATTGACCGATATTCCACAAATATGGAAGCTAGAATTTAATTTGGTACGATGGGTAAAGTGACACAAGAAGACTTATTTTAGTAATTTTTAGGGAACATCCTGTAGGGTTAGACAATTTTTCTTTAAAAAAAAGTATTAATAATAAAGTAGTTAATTACTTTAAGTAATAAAATTAACTAATATTCCACAAATATGGAAGCTGGAACAAATTTTGGTACGATGTGTAAATTGGCACAAGAAGACTTATTTTAGTAATTTTTAGCGAACATCCTGTAGGTTTAGGAAATTTTTATTTCAAATAAAAGTTGTTAATAATGAAATAGTTAATTACTTTAAGTAATAAAATTGACTAATATTCCACAAATATGGAAGCTCGGAATTATTTTGTTACGATGTGTAAATTGGCACAAGAAGACTTATTGTAGTAATTTTTAGCGAACATCCTGTAGGTTTAGGAAATTTTTATTTCAAATAAAAGTTGTTAATAATGAAATAGTTAATTACTTTAAGTAATAAAATTGACTAATATTCCACAAATATGGAAGCTCGGAATTATTTTGTTACGATGTGTAAATTGGCACAAGAAGACTTATTGTAGTAATTTTTAGCGCACATCCTGTAGGTTTGGGAAATTTTTATTTCAAATAAAAGTTTTTAATAATGAAATAGTTAATTACTTTAAGTAATAAAATTGACTGATATTCCACAAATATGGAAGCTAGGAATTATTTTGGTACGATGTGTAAATTGGGCACAAGAAGACTTATTTTAGTAATTTTTAGCGAACATCCTGAAGGTTTAGGAAATTTTTCTTTCAAATAAAAGTTGTTAATAATGAAGTAGTTAATTACTTTAAGTAATAAAATTAACTGATATTCCACCTATATGGAAGCTAGGAATTAATATACTATAATGGGAAAATAGCCTTCTGAAGACTAATTTTAGTAATTTTAAACGAACATCCTGTGTATTTTATCGAGTGTTTGGTTTTTATTTTCTCCACTTGAGCACATCTATTGATAAAAAAAGTTAAAGCAAGTTCTAAGTTTGCTCATTAAGTTGAAGTTGAAAACCAAAACTTGAAACGATTGCTAATTACTTCATTAAATTCGTCTTGTTCAACATGCCCTTTTTGTAGCAGAGAGATATTTAAAACTTTGTTGGAACTATTAAATTGCAATTAAACATATCATGTAGTCAATTAATGGAGATGTAAACTGTATAGTTCTCCCCTTGTCTTTTATTAAATTTCGCTTCTTGTTCTCTATTTTCCAAAGCTCAAGTTAACGTTTATTTTATGCAGCAATATCATCGTATTTGTATTCATTTATGTTTTTATATAAACTTTTTTTGTGGATAATTCAATCTATATGTTAATTTTATTTGTATATTACGAGTTGGAAAATATGTAAGTAATCAAAAACGTATCCACATATAACAAGGTGCAAAAGTTTATTTGAATTTTCGTTAATAAAATATTTATTTAAAAACCTAAAATCGTATTTCAGCCAAAGAAAAATCAACAAGCTTTAGAAATAACAAAGGAAAAGTTGCTTATTTCAATAAAGCTTTTTGCAAGTTTTTCTTTTGAAATAAAATTTAAACTGGGAACAAAAAATCTTGCAGTAGCTTTGAGGATTACTAACGTACTACTCTCTTGGTGAAGAAAATCTTAAATGTGCTATTTTGATAACAAGATTATTTTGTAGAAGTTTAGTTTCTAAGAATGTAGCCATGGTAACCACCTCTTTCAAGAGTTACCTTTCATAATTCCACCTCTACGACGTTGAAACTTAATATTTTATTGCTGAAACTGTGCGGTAACAATTAAGTAACCGCATCAAATAAATTATAAACTTTAAATTCAATTGACAGGTTATTAATAATTTAAATAGTTTCATAAATTATTAAAACTTGGCACAAATAATTTAAGACGGTTCATTTTGTTATCGATATTAAGCCAATTGCGGTCTGTTTACTTCATTCATTACCAATTTTACCTCCAATGAGAAAATCGAATTTTTTTGCTGATTGTGATTATACTTCCAATAACATTTATTCATTTAATTTGTTCGTAGGAAGCAAAGAAAAAAAAGCTCAAATAATTTAAGTTATCCTTTGCAAAAATTTGAACAAACTCGATAACACGTAGAATAAAAATATTACTGAAGCTAAAGCTCAGAAATTTAAACTTAAAATTTTTGACAACCAAATAATTGTCATCGATTTTCGTTAAAAAGTGGGAAACGGGTGCGACTTTATTAAAAAAACTAACAAAAAAAAAATTACTGAAGTGCTAGAGAGCCAAAAATCACACCCAAGACTTGAAAGGTTTAAATCGCTAGTTTTGGGGAATATTTTCGAATTTTAAAAAAATACGAAAAATGACTTCTAATTGAGAATTAAATGGTCTACAATTTAGTTTCTAATCATTATTACGATAACTCGATCCGTTAACTCATAAAATTAAAATTACTGATGTGCAGAGTTGAAAATTACACTCTCTTGGTTTTAATCGCGATTTTTGGGAAAAGAGTGTGAGTTTTTAAAAAACAAGTAAAACGACTTCTAATTGAGAATTAAATAACCTACAACTTCGTTTCTAATCATTATTTCGATAACTCGATCCGTTAACTCATAAAATTGAAATTACTGATGTACAGAGTTTAAAATTACACTCTCTTGGTTTTAATCGCGATTTTTGGGAAAAGAGTGAGTTTTTAAAAAACAAGTAAAACGACTTCTAATTGAGAATTAAATAACCTACAACTTCGTTTCTAATCATTATTTCGATAACTCGATCCGTTAACTCATAAAATTGAAATTACTGATGTGCAGAGTTTAAAATTACACTCTCTTGGTTTAAATCGCGATTTTTGGAAAAATAGTGTAAGTTTTTAAAAAAATAAGTAAAACGACTTCTAATTGAGAATTAAATAACCTACAACTTCGTTTCTAATCATTATTTCGATAACTCGATCCGTTAACTCATAAAATTGAAATTACTGATGTACAGAGTTTAAAATTACACTCTCTTGGTTTAAATCGCGATTTTTGGGAAAATAGTGTAAGTTTTTAAAAAAATAAGTAAAACGACTTCTAATTGAGAATTAAATAACCTACAACTTAGTTTCTAATCATTATTTCGATAACTCGATCCGTTAACTCATAAAATTGAAATTACTGATGTGCAGAGTTTAAAATTACACTCTCTTGGTTTAAATCGCGATTTTTGGGAAAAGAGTGTGAGTTTTTAAAAAAATAAGTAAAACGACTTCTAATTGAGAATTAAATAACCTACAACTTAGTTTCTAATCATTATTTCGATAACTCGATCCGTTAACTCATAAAATTGAAATTACTGATGTTCAGAGTTTAAAATTACACTCTCTTGGTTTAAATCGCGATTTTTGGAAAAATAGTGTACGTTTTTAAAAAATTAAGTAAAACGACTTCTAATTGAGAATTAAATAACCTACAACTTCGTTTCTAATCATTATTTCGATAACTCGATCCGTTAACTCATAAAATTGAAATTACTGATGTGCAGAGTTTAAAATTACACTCTCTTGGTTTAAATCGCGATTTTTGGGAAAATAGTGTAAGTTTTTAAAAAAATAAGTAAAACGACTTCTAATTGAGAATTAAATAACCTACAACTTAGTTTCTAATCAAAATTTCGATAACTCGATCCGTTAACTCATAAAATTGAAATTACTGATGTGCAGAGTTTAAAATTACACTCTCTTGGTTTAAATGGCAATTTTTGGGAAAATAGTGTGAATTTTTAAAAAATAAGTAAAACGACTTCTAATTGAGAATTAAATAACCTACAATTTAGTTTCTAATCATTATTTCGATAACTCGACCCGTTATTAATTCATAAAATTGAAATTACTAAAGTGTTATAGTTCAAAACACGCTTTCGTAGTTTATTCGAATTTTTTTAGAAAAACCTTTTTTCATTATTTTGTGTAATCAAAAATTTAAGAATAAAGGAATTTTTTTATTAAAAAATTGTTTAAGAAACCATTGTTTTAATAGATGATATTAACTTTTGAAATTGTCGAACAAATAGCTATAACATCCAATAACGTAAAAGCTCCTAAAGCTCCTATTTTTTTATAATAAAAATGTAAGACAATTTTGTTGTATGTATTCGAAACATTAAGTACTCAACTAAAGAAAACTTTTAAATTGCTTCCTTTTTAGATCTTAAACAAAGTAAAATTGACAAACTCATAGATACAGGGTGTGTAAGAGGTATGGAATATATAAATTCTATCGGCATATAAAGATATTTGGAAAAAAGCTCGGACACCTTTTGGACACCTTGTATAAAAATGGATTATTCTAACTACACAAAAAAATAAAATTTTAATTCAAATTATATAATTTCCTTCCTCAAGTCAATTTTCTAAAGCGTAAATAATTAAAGAAAAATTTAATTTGTTTTAAAAGTTTTTTTTTTAGTTTTTGTCTTTTGAGTAGAGCGAAATTAATTAAATTTTTTCTCAAGTCTTAAAAACAGCTAAAGAGGTCTTTTAAAACTTTTTCTAATTTAATTCAACAAATTTTTAAAATGTTGAATTTCTTTGTGAAATGAAATAATTGGAAAATTTAAGTGAAGTGGGCACTACGTATACAGAGCAACAGGCAAACAAATAAGCCGACAGGAAGATTTTGGTACATGGGTAGGTAAAAATGTGATTTTTTAAATAAAATCAAAGTAAGCAAAAGTAGATATTTTTTATCGTAGATATACGAAGTATTTCCAAAGGAATTATTCGGCCCTAGGCCTTACATCGATCATTTGGAAAGCTCATCAGATTCCTATTAAAATAATTCCATTCTACACAACGAACGATTAAATCAAACTTCTTTCAACCCCTTCAAAAAAAATTGAACAATTAATTATCCAAAAAATAATTTTCAAATTTTCCAAGCTATTAATTTTATTTATTAAAAGTTGTACGAAGTTTTTCTTTTCGGCGTGAAATAAAAAATTTAATTTGTATATTTTTGCCAATTAAAAAAACTTTTCTTCGAGAAAAGTGGTTTTCATCATTTCATCTCGATTAATCAGCCCCTCAACTTTTTGTTTCTTACAAACATTAACCATTAAAATTAATGATTTGGCTAAGAATTCCACCATTTATCATTTACGCAATTCCAATTTTTGTGTTCAATAACTTGGAGAAAGGTGAGGAGAAAACTAAATAGATGGCGCTGCTCGTATCTCGCATTTATTTTTCGCGTGTTACATAACGTGTAACAATAGAAAACCAATAAATAATTAATTATACACAAATTACTTCTCTATATCCCAATTAATTTTATCAGATCAACAACCTCTTTAGTAAAATTGACTCAAATATAAATAAATGCTCAAATTACATTTTATTGTAATTTGCCTTGTCGAAAATCCATTATACCTTTCCATTGTAAAAGCTTCTACTTTTTATCCAAAAATACAAATTCGTTTTTAATGAATGGCTTTTTTATTGATTACATGGTAATTATGCTATGTGTGTATACGATAATATGATTTTAAATGGGAAAAATACGCAACAAAAGAAACTGATATAGACGGACAGCAAATGTGTCTTGGAAGCCTTCAATACTCATCAAGATATCCATAAATAAATAATGTGTCACACTTAGGTGACTTAATAGACATCACGGCAACGAGGCTAAAAGTCGTCCTGTAGGCATAGGTAGCTCTAGGTGTCGTGGTTTTAACCTGGAAGATGAGGAAATTCACTACTGTGGGATTTTATGCCAGAATTCTGAAATTCGCCCTACAAATAGGGTTGTTCGATAACCGATAAACTCGGCAAGAAGCTTGGAGATTGTTCAGTGGGCTGAAGTAAGTATTTTAAGTGTAGGAAGTTTCCCTTCTGACATGGCAAAAATAGGTGTTATTCCGCATGCCATAATTCTGAAGTCTGCCTTAACAAGGATTGTTTCAGAACAGATAGATCTGCGAAAGCAGCTTTGAAGATGTTCAATGGGCTGAAATAAGTATTTTAGGTGTTGGAAGTTCCCCTTTTGACATGGTTAAAATAGTTGCCATTCCCCATGCCATAATTCTGGAGTTTGCCATAAAAATAGTATTGTTTGAGAACAGATAGATCTGCGAAATCAGCTTCGAACTTGTTCAGTGGGCCGAAAAAAGTGTTTTAGGTGTTGGAAGTTCCCCTCCTGACATAGCTAAAGTAGGTTTTATTCCTCATGCCATAATTCTGGAGTTGGCCTTAACAACAGGATTGTATGAGAACAGATTGATCTGAGAAAGCAGCTTTGAAGATGTTTAGGGGGCTGAAATAAATATTTTAGGTGTTGGAAGTTCCCCTTTTGACATGGTTAAAATAGTTGTCATTCCTTATGCCATAATTCTGAAGTATGCCATAAATATAGGATTGTTTGAGAAGAGATAGATCTGCAAAATCAGCTTCGAACTTGGTCAGTGGGCCGAAAAAAGTGTTTTAGGTGTTGCAAGTTCCCCCCCTGACATGGCTAAAGTAGGTTTTATTCCTCATGAGATAATTCTGGAGTTGGCCTTAACAACGGGATAGTAAGAGAAAAGATTGTTCTGCGAAAGCAGCTTTGAAGATGTTCAAGAGGCTGAAATAAGTATTTTAGGTGTTGGAAGTTCCCCTTTTGACATGGTTAAAATAGTTGCCATTCCCCATGCCATAATTCTGAAGTTTGCCATAAATATAGGATTGTTTGAGAACAGATAGATCTGCAAAATCAGCTTCGAACTTGTTCAGTGGACCGAAAAAAGTGATTTAGGTGTTGGAAGTTCCCCTCCTGACATGGCTAAAGTAGGTTTTATTCCTCATGAAATAATTCTGAAGTTGGCCTTAACAAGAGGATGGTATGAGAACAGATTGTTCTGCGAAAGCAGCTTTGAAGATTCTTAATTTGGTATTTTCATTTGAATCTTTGAAAATGTTCAGGGGGCTAAAAAAAGTATTTTAGGAGTTGGAAGTTTCCCTCCTTACATGTCTAAAATAGCTGTCATTCCTCATGCTATAATTCTGGAGTTTGCCATAAAAATAGGATTGTTTGAGAACAGATAGATCTGCAAAATCAGCTTCGAACTTGGTCCAGTGGGCCGAAAAAAATGTTTTAGGTGTTGGAAGATCCCCTCCTGACATGGCTAAAGTAGGTGTTATTCCTCATGCCATACTTCGGGAGTCTGCCTTAACAACAGGATTGCATGAGAACAGATAGAACTGAAAAAGCAGCATTGAAGAAAGTCAGTGGGCTAAAATAAGTATTTTAGATGTTGGAAGTTCCCCTTCTGACATGGTCAAAATAGTTATCATTCCTCATGCCATAATTCTGGAGTTTACCTTAAAAAAGAGATTGTTTGAAAATAGATACACCTGCGAAAGCAGCTTTGAGATTGTTCAATGGGTTGAAATAAGTGTTTTAACTGTTGGAAGTTCCCCTGCTGACATGGTTAAACTAAGTGTCATTTCTCATGCCATAATTCTGGAGGTCGTCTTATAAATGGGATTGTTCAAAAACTGATAGACTTGCAAAAGCAGTGTGTTTCTTAGAAGTGTTTTAAGTATTGGAATTTTCACTCCTGGCATGGCTAAAATAGGAATCATTCCTAATGCCATAATTCTGGAGTTGGTCCTTCAAATGGAATTGTAAAGTCAATGATAGACCTGCGAAAGCAGCTTTGAGATTGTTCAATGGGTTGAAATAAGTGTTTTAACTGTTGGTAGTTCCCCTGCTGCCATGGTTAAACTAAGTGTCATTTCTCATGCCTTAATTCTCGAGTTCGTCGTATAAATGGGATTGTTCAAGAACTGATAGACTTGCAAAAGCAGTGTCTTTCTTAGAAGTGTTTTAAGTGTTGGAATTTTCACTCCAGGCATGCCTAAAATAGGAGTCATTCCTAATGCCATAATTCTGAAGTTAGTCCTTCAAATGGAATTGTTGAGGCAACGATACACCTGCGAAAGCAGCTTTGAGATTGTTCAATGGGTTGAAATAAGTGTTTTAACTGTTGGTAGTTCCCCTGCTGCCATGGTTAAACTAAGTGTCATTTCTCATGCCTTAATTCTCGAGTTCGTCGTATAAATGGGATTGTTCAAGAACTGATAGACTTGCAAAAGCAGTGTCTTTCTTAGAAGTGTTTTAAGTGTTGGAATTTTCACTCCAGGCATGGCTAAAATAGGAGTCATTCCTAATGCCATAATTCTGGAGTTAGTCCTTCAAATGGAATTATTAAGGCAATGATACACCTGCGAAAGCAGCTTTGAGATTGTTCAATGGGTTGAAATAAGTGTTTTAACTGTTGGTAGTTCCCATGCCGCCATGGTTAAACTAAGTGTCATTTCTCATGCCATAATTCTGGAGTTCGTCGTATAAATGGGATTGTTCAAGAACTGATAGACTTGCAAAAGCAGTGTGTTTCTTAGAAGTGTTTTAAGTGTTGGAATTTTCACTCCAGGCATGGCTAAAATAGGAGTCATTCCTAATGCCATAATTCTGGAGTTAGTCCTTCAAATGGAATGGTTAAGGCAATGATACACCTGCGAAAGCAGCTTTGAGATTATTCAATGGGTAGAAATAAGTATTTTAACTGTTGGAAGATCCCCTGCTGACATGGTTAAACTAAGTGCCATTTCTCATGCCATAATTCTGGAGTTCGTCTTATAAATGGGATTGTTCAAAAACTGATAGACTTGCAAAAGCAGTGTGTTTCTTAGAAGTGTTTTAAGTGTTGGAATTTTCACTCCAGGCATGGCTAAAATAGGAGTCATTCCTAATGCCATAATTCTGGAGTTAGTCCTTCAAATGGAATTGTTGAGGCAATGATACACCTGCGAAAGCAGCTTTGAGATTGTTCAATGGGTTGAAATAAGTGTTTTAACTGTTGGTAGTTCCCCTGCTGCCATGGTTAAACTAAGTGTCATTTCTCATGCCATAATTCTGGAGTTCGTCTTATAAATGGGATTGTTCAAGAACTGATAGACTTGCAAAAGCAGTGTCTTTCTTAGAAGTGTTTTAAGTGTTGGAATTTTCACTCCAGGCATGCCTAAAATAGGAGTCATTCCTAATGCCATAATTCTGGAGTTAGTCCTTCAAATGGAATTGTTAAGGCAATGATACACCTGCGAAAGCAGCTTTGAGATTGTTCAATGGGTTGAAATAAGTGTTTTAACTGTTGGTAGTTCCCCTGCTGACATGGTTAAACTAAGTGCCATTTCTCATGCCATAATTCTGGAGTTCGTCTTATAAATGGGATTGTTCAAAAACTGATAGACTTGCAAAAGCAGTGTGTTTCATAGAAGTGTTTTAAGTGTTGGAATTTTCACTCCAGGCATGGCTAAAATAGGAGTCATTCCTAATGCCATAATTCTGGAGTTAGTCCTTCAAATGGAATGGTTAAGGCAATGATTCACCTGCGAAAGCAGCTTTGAGATTATTCAATGGGTAGAAATAAGTATTTTAACTGTTGGAAGATCCCCTGCTGACATGGTTAAACTAAGTGCCATTTCTCATGCCATAATTCTGGAGTTCGTCTTATAAATGGGATTGTTCAAAAACTGATAGACTTGCAAAAGCAGTGTGTTTCTTAGTAGTGTTTTAAGTGTTGGAATTTTCACTCCAGGCATGGCTAAAATAGGAGTCATTCCTAATGCCATAATTCTGGAGTTAGTCCTTCAAATGGAATGGTTAAGGCAATGATTCACCTGCGAAAGCAGCTTTGAGATTATTCAATGGGTAGAAATAAGTATTTTAACTGTTGGAAGATCCCCTGCTGACATGGTTAAACTAAGTGCCATTTCTCATGCCATAATTCTGGAGTTCGTCTTATAAATGGGATTGTTCAAAAACTGATAGACTTGCAAAAGCAGTGTGTTTCTTAGAAGTGTTTTAAGTGTTGGAATTTTCACTCCAGGCATGGCTAAAATAGGAGTCATTTCTAATGCCATAATTCTGGAGTTAGTCCTTCAAATGGAATGGTTAAGGCAATGATTCACCTGCGAAAGCAGCTTTGAGATTATTCAATGGGTAGAAATAAGTATTTTAACTGTTGGAAGATCCCCTGCTGACATGGTTAAACTAAGTGCCATTTCTCATGCCATAATTCTGGAGTTCGTCTTATAAATGGGATTGTTCAAAAACTGATAGGCTTGCAAAAGCAGTGTGTTTCTTAGAAGTGTTTTAAGTGTTGGAATTTTAACTCCTGGCATGTCTAAAATAGGAGTCATTCCTAATGCCATAATTCTGGAGTTAGTCCTTCAAATGGAATGGTTAAGGCAATGATACACCTGCGAAAGCAGCTTTGAGATTATTCAATGGGTAGAAATAAGTATTTTAACTGTTGGAAGCTCCCCTGCTGACATGGTTAAACTAAGTGCCATTTCTCATGCCATAATTCTAGAGTTCGTCTTATACATGGGATTGTTCAAAAACTGATAGGCTTGCAAAAGCAGTGTGTTTCTTAGAAGTGTTTTAAGTGTTGGAATTTTAACTCCTGGCATGTCTAAAATAGGAGTCATTACTAATGCCATAATTCTGGAGTTAGTCCTTCAAATGGAATGGTTAAGGCAATGATACACCTGCGAAAGCAGCTTTGAGATTATTCAATGGGTAGAAATAAGTATTTTAACTGTTGGAAGATCCCCTGCTGACATGGTTAAACTAAGTGCCATTTCTCATGCCATAATTCTAGAGTTCGTCTTATACATGGGATTGTTCAAAAACTGATAGGCTTGCAAAAGCAGTGTGTTTCTTAGAAGTGTTTTAAGTGTTGGAATTTTAACTCCTGGCATGTCTAAAATAGGAGTCATTCCTAATGCCATAATTCTGGAGTTAGTCCTTCAAATGGAATGGTTAAGGCAATGATACACCTGCGAAAGCAGCTTTGAGATTATTCAATGGGTAGAAATAAGTATTTTAACTGTTGGAAGATCCCCTGCTGACTTGGTTAAACTAAGTGCCATTTCTCATGCCATAATTCTGGAGTTCGTCTTATAAATGGGATTGTACAAGAACTGATAGACTTGCAAAAGCAGTGTCTTTCTTAGAAGTGTTTTAAGTGTTGGAATTTTCACTCCAGGCATGGCTAAAATAGGAGTCATTCCTAATGCCATAATTCTGGAGTTAGTCCTTCAAATGGAATTGTTGAGACAATGATACACCTGCGAAAGCAGCTTTGAGATTGTTCAATGGGTTGAAATAAGTGTTTTAACTGTTGCAAGTTCCCCTGCAGACATGGTTAAACTAAGTGCCATTTCTCATGCCATAATTCTGGAGTTCGTCTTATAAATGGGATTGTTCAAAAACTGATAGACTTGCAAAAGCAGTGTGTTTCTTAGTAGTGTTTTAAGTGTTGGAATTTTCACTCCAGGCATGGCTAAAATAGGAGTCATTCCTAATGCCATAATTCTGGAGTTAGTCCTTCAAATGGAATGGTTAAGGCAATGATTCACCTGCGAAAGCAGCTTTGAGATTATTCAATGGGTAGAAATAAGTATTTTAACTGTTGGAAGATCCCCTGCTGACATGGTTAAACTAAGTGCCATTTCTCATGCCATAATTCTGGAGTTCGTCTTATAAATGGGATTGTTCAAAAACTGATAGGCTTGCAAAAGCAGTGTGTTTCTTAGAAGTGTTTTAAGTGTTGGAATTTTAACTCCTGGCATGTCTAAAATAGGAGTCATTCCTAATGCCATAATTCTGGAGTTAGTCCTTCAAATGGAATGGTTAAGGCAATGATACACCTGCGAAAGCAGCTTTGAGATTATTCAATGGGTAGAAATAAGTATTTTAACTGTTGGAAGCTCCCCTGCTGACATGGTTAAACTAAGTGCCATTTCTCATGCCATAATTCTAGAGTTCGTCTTATACATGGGATTGTTCAAAAACTGATAGGCTTGCAAAAGCAGTGTGTTTCTTAGAAGTGTTTTAAGTGTTGGAATTTTAACTCCTGGCATGTCTAAAATAGGAGTCATTACTAATGCCATAATTCTGGAGTTAGTCCTTCAAATGGAATGGTTAAGGCAATGATACACCTGCGAAAGCAGCTTTGAGATTATTCAATGGGTAGAAATAAGTATTTTAACTGTTGGAAGATCCCCTGCTGACATGGTTAAACTAAGTGCCATTTCTCATGCCATAATTCTAGAGTTCGTCTTATACATGGGATTGTTCAAAAACTGATAGGCTTGCAAAAGCAGTGTGTTTCTTAGAAGTGTTTTAAGTGTTGGAATTTTAACTCCTGGCATGTCTAAAATAGGAGTCATTCCTAATGCCATAATTCTGGAGTTAGTCCTTCAAATGGAATGGTTAAGGCAATGATACACCTGCGAAAGCAGCTTTGAGATTATTCAATGGGTAGAAATAAGTATTTTAACTGTTGGAAGATCCCCTGCTGACTTGGTTAAACTAAGTGCCATTTCTCATGCCATAATTCTGGAGTTCGTCTTATAAATGGGATTGTACAAGAACTGATAGACTTGCAAAAGCAGTGTCTTTCTTAGAAGTGTTTTAAGTGTTGGAATTTTCACTCCAGGCATGGCTAAAATAGGAGTCATTCCTAATGCCATAATTCTGGAGTTAGTCCTTCAAATGGAATTGTTGAGACAATGATACACCTGCGAAAGCAGCTTTGAGATTGTTCAATGGGTTGAAATAAGTGTTTTAACTGTTGCAAGTTCCCCTGCAGACATGGTTAAACTAAGTGCCATTTCTCATGCCATAATTCTGGAAGTCGTCTTATAAATGGGATTGTTCAAAAACTGATAGACTTGCAAAAGCAGTGTGTTTCTTAGAAGTGTTTTAAGTATTGGAATTTTCACTCCTGGCATGGCTAAAATAGGAGTCATTCCTAATGCCATAATGTGAAAATAGATACATCTGCAAAATCAGCTTCGAACTTGTTCAGTGGGCTGAGAAAAGTGTTTTAAGTGCTAGAAGTCCCCCTTTTGACATGGTTAAACTAAGTGTCATTTCTCATGCCATAATTCTGGAGTTCTTCCTACAAGTTCTCTATAACCTCTTTATTGGCTAGTCGTAGGTAGTCGACTATCTACAATTTTGTATACGCATACGAGAGACGTTCCAAAAGTAATTTGTTAAAAATAATTTATAAGGCTATTTTCACCTCTGGGTCTTTATTGAATGCGGTTATTTGTTCCATTATTTATAACCCTTTAACAATTTTAGACATTCTCCCGCACACGTTCCAATTATAAATTCTTAATTAATTATAGAAAGTTCTAGTAAAGGAAGACAAACTGAAGCGATAAATATCTTATACTAGAGTTGTTTGATAAAAGATTTTCCATACTGGTAAACTTGTAGAAAATTCAATTCTTGACTATTACTTTCGCCATTAATCATTTTACCTTGATATTAATTAATTAGTTATTTTAATAAATATACTCTAAGTTATCAAAAAGTACTATAAATTACAAAAAAATTGAAATTCATTTTAGTAAAAAAATTTAATAATTGTTTCACGTTTTTAATTAAAATTAATTACGAAAGCACTTGATAAAAGTACATTCTACGTTTCTTAACTAAATTGAAGTGTTTTTGTAATTTACTGTGTAACAAAATTTCATTTTTAAGTGTAGTACCACCACAGCTAATTAACAAATACGCATATACTTAAGTTTGTTTTTACGTGCCTTGGGTTAAAAAAAATTATACGCAATATAATTTAAGTGTAATCAATACAAAAGCCATACATTAAAATCCTAAAACGAATTTCTAATTTTGGATAAGAAGTAGAAGCTTTTAGGTTCGAAAGGTGTAATGGATTTTCGACAAGAAATACTACAAAAATGGAGTAACTTGAGCATTTTTTAATTTTTTAAGGCAATTTTAGTAAGGTGGTTCTGGATTCTGGATTATAAACCGGAGGGGTCCCTCATTACTTAAAGCAGGTCACACGAATACTCCCGGATCCATCAGTTTTCGAACAACCCTATCATGGAAGAGGGTGGAATTTTTTTGTTCAGGAATGTGTTTGGAGTAGTTAGGATCTTTGCAGGCGGATATCGCAAAAACTATAAAGAATAAACAAAAAATGAATAGGAACAGTCTTGTAATAAATTTGATAAGCTTTCATTTTAATAAGAATAATTTTTTCCCTAGAGCCCACCGTTTTCGAGATATGAGCAAAAACACAAATACGAGACTTTTCCCACCCCTTCCTTCCCTTAAGTAGCCTACCTTGTAGGTCTCCTTGATTTTTTGCTTTTTTGGCCTGGACTCATGGGCATCTGGAACAAAATAGTTAAATTAAAGCTTATCTGGTGCTGGTATAATCAAAATCATAAATATAAAGAGACAGGCAGACGATCCTTAAGACTATTTAGCATTTTTGAACTCATCGGTTCTTAAAATGGCATAAAATTAGCTGTAATACGTATACGAAAATGTATCACGTTAGAATATTTTTAATTGGAAACTTTGGCAAGCAAAAAGAAATTTTTTAATACTATTTACAAAATATTTCTTAATCTGAGACTCAGAAGAAATTAAATTTTCTTACAAAAAGGTATTTTAATCAATAAATTTCTCGTGTACCTACTCGAATTTTACTAATTGATCGGAAGTTTGCATGAGAATTTTCTCAACATTTCCCCCAACTTTTATTTTTGATAACTTGTCATGTTTATGCTACTAAAACGAAATGAAAACCAATTATCTTAATACGATTTTTTTTAGTTCTCGAGAAAAGCGATTTTCTTCAACATTGACTTTTAAAAAGTTTTTCAAAACTTTTCTTCTAGGGTTGAAATAAATTGGTCATTTTGTTCAAAATAGCTTTGCTTAAAATGCACATTAATGCAAATATGACATAAAAAGGAACTGATTTTGAAAAATCTGAAAGTGGGTGAAAAGTCGTGTGATTGGAGCTATTATCATACTTTGGTGATTTCCCGCTTCCCAATTTATTTTATGAAAAAAATCTTCAAATAAAAGTTTTACAGCATAAAATTCTACAACTAAATCAATAAACAAAATTAATTTTGGATGCTTTGTAACGCCAGAAATTTAATTTAAAAATTTCAAAAATTAACAGAAATAACGATAACCATGTGATATTTTCAAATTAAGTTTCTGGCGCTACAAATTTTATGCTCTAAAACTTTTATTGAAAGTTTTTTTTTCTAAAATAAATTGGAAAGCAAGAAATTACGAAAGTATGATTTTACATGTCCTTACGACCGAGAGCTCCGGTCACCCGGAATTAAAGATGGCTGATAGTGTTAGAACGCAGGATTTTTTACATAATTTTATATTTTTCGAAATTAATTCGCTTTTTAAACCTCTGATGTATCGCACTATATTTTTAGCTGATATTTACGATCGCTTGTACAATATAACGCACACAGATTTTACATAAAATCATTTAAACTTGGCTTAATGACATACCATATATTGCATGTTAACTCGTTATAATAAAAAAATATGAATAATTAGTTTGCATTTATAAAATATTTATAAAGTAACAACAATATTTGATTAATAAATTACAATATTTTTTCCCTCCAGTTACGAAAATTGTGTTTTAATAATGATTTTAAATGTTGATTAAAGCTAAAAACTCGGTTATTTATTCATCACTTTAACAAAACCGTCAGGAATGTTCTTAATAAGGGTACTCGGTAAAGGGGGTGTGAATCGATTAATATTCTAAGAATCTATCGATTACAACAATATTTTAATTAATTTAAACGAATAGCTAAAATAAATAGACCAATTCGAGGGTGCACCAACAAACAGAAAATCAATTAGAAGCTTTTACAGCAAAAACAAAAATTCGAGCAAGCACCGATTGCCAAATTAATCGATTAGTTGATTAATTGCATTGGTAGTGGTAGTTGATGATTCGAGTGAGCTCACAAACGATTAAAATTAATTTAAAATTATTGAATAGTATAATGTGAAAGATTAAATGTTGAGTAATTATTATTTATTATGGGCAAGTTTTCAACGTGTTTTCAGTTTTCACCACTGACTAGGAAGCTAATTATACGGAAGTTGTAGTAAAGAGAAGATGTATTAGCTTATGCATAACAACTTTGAACAAGATTATTACATATGAATGGGTTAATTGACTATTTGATTAATAATTAATGGATTCGCAGATTAATTGTAAGGTCTCAAGGTGTTGTTATTGAAAGTTGGAAGACACGATATTATAATTGAGTTAATGTAGACATGAAATGATCAAATTATGATTTTACTAATCCATAATAATGGCTTGTTTGATTATGGAATTAATTAACTAATTTATTCAATCAATTGTCAATAAGTATCGAAGAAACACCTAGAAGTAGAACGTCAATAATTGTAGTAAATATCCCAACTTCGTAATTTTCAAAAATTAGATAATCAAATTCATGAATTAAGGGAAAACAGCTTTTTTTCCAAAATACTCAAGAAGTGTTCAGTTTAGCAACAAATCTATTCAAATACTTTTTATAGCTTGTTAAATTTCCTATAATTTAGTTTTTTTCTATTCTTTCTATGATAAGTACTAATCGAGTTATCGTGGTTTGAAGTTTGAACATTTTTGAAGTTCAGGATTTATTGCTAGATTTTCGGACAAGAACTCGAAAAATATCAAATTTATCAAAACACGTGTTCTAATATTTTTTGAAGGTTATGAAATTATCTTTACTTTAGTTCTTATTCGCTCTCTGTACGACAAATATTAACCAAGTTAGAGCGTTTTGAAAATTTAAACTTTTTTTTTACTCGCCGAACACATCATTTGTTATTAGTTATTTTGAAAATAACTAGAAAATAATCAATTTTATCAAAAAACTTGTGGTAATATGTTTTAAAGCTTATTAAATTATCTTTAATTTGGTTTATTTTAGGTCATTCTCAGATAAATATTGCTAGAGTTAGACTGTTGTAAATGTCAAAGTATTGTTTGCGAAAAAATGAAAAAACAACGGATGTGGCCATACGAGGAACTTCTTCCTGTTGTATTTTTTTGTGCATTTCTTTAAAAGTTTATAATTTGAAATTTTCTTTAATGCATTTCATTTTCATTCATAAGATATCAAATTAAATTTTAATAAAAAAAATATAAAATTATAATATTTGACGGACAGGAAAAAGTACTTCGTATGGCCACATCCGTTGTTTTTTATTAAAATTTAATTTGATGTCTTTAAGAAAATTTTAAATTATAAACTTTTAAAGAAATGCACAAAAAAAATACAACAGGAAAAAGTTCTTCCTATGGCCACATCCGTTGTTTATCTTTACTATTGTTTCTCGTTTTTTTTTGACGATGAAAAAATCGTCGTCATCTGAACGGTCGTCATCGCTTGAATCAAATACAGTTTCATTTAAAATTCCCTAAAAATAATTACTTTATCGTACCTATTCTCCCTTAAAAATTTATGTTGTCTATTTGCAACTTGGTATTTTAAGGTTATGTCACCAGTTCACGAACTGACACGCGTTCTCGAAAGAGCGTTCCTTTTGGTAATTTTTAGGAACAGTTGGGTTCAGTTCTAAACAGTACCACAAATACAGTACGGTACAGTTCAGAAAATCAAATGGAAAGCACCTTATTACATCACAATAACAACGTCAATGAAATAACTGTATTTTCGGCATTTCAACCGTATGTTACTAGACTCGCCCGAAAAGAGGGGTGGAACTTACTTTTTTGTGTTAAATTAATAATTCCAACAACAATTAATTAATAATAATAATAAAATACACCTGTTGTATGATTTTTTTGTGCATTTCTTTAAAAGTTTATAGTTTAAAATTAAACGGAATTAAACTTTTGCGTGTAATCAGAATTTTTAGACATAAATTGTCTGAAATACTAATTTCATTTTTTATTTTTTTAAATTTGACATAAATAGAAGTTCAAAATATACATTATTTTATATGTTCAGAAAGATAATTTTACGACCTTTCAAAATATTAAGAAATATACAGGGTGTTTTATTTAAATTAAGAAATTTTATTCCATTTCCGGTTAAACCGGAAATCAAAATATAAAGTGTTTGGTATCGTGTCAAAGTTAATTTTACGAGCCTTTAAAATATTTAAAAATATACAGGGTGTTTCAAAAAATTTTGATATTGTTCAAATTTCCGGTTTAACCGGAAGCGATTTGTTAATCGCAAATAGTGTTAAATGATAGATATTTGTGGGATTGATATAAATATCCAATTTAAAGTTTTCATTTTTATTACAAAAGAAATTAGAGATTATTGAAGTTTTGACATTCAAAAAATTATAACTCCGAATCCGCATCATGCAAGTCTTTAAAAATTTACAGTAAGATAGAGAATCATGTTGTCTATAACATATCCAAATCTGTATAAATCGGCCGAACCAGTTTTTGAGAAAATCCATTTCTAAATTTTGCCCTACTTTGGCCCCTTAAAGGTAGGCAATTTTGAAACAATTTTGAAAATCGACTTCTTTAGAACGAAAGCTCTATATTTTGGCTGTACAATGCCGTTTTAAAATTTTTATAATAATAATTACCGGCGAAGTTATAAAGGAGAAACCACAAAATGGGACAATCGTTCTATGGGCCGCCATTTTGAATTAAACAATTTGAAATTTTTTTGTTCAATTGGAGCTCAGACATAATATCTTATAGCTAAGTAGAAACGAATTTGGCCCAAATTTGCAAATATGCGCCCAAAATAACCACCTTATTTTTGGACACCCTGTATATATTTCTTTTAAAAGCTTATTACGTCGATGAAATAATTTTAAAGTGCCTAAAATCAAATTTCATCAAAATCGGTTCAGTAGTTTTTGCTGTAAGGGAGAGGGGACATCCATACAGAGAAGAAGTTATAGAAGACATGGAAGTGGTTTGGAATTTGTTTCTTCAGGTATGTGTTTGGAGTAGCTTAGGAGGTAAAAATTTTAAAAGTCCCCGGCCCTAGCTATATGGCTAAGGGACGGAAGGGGTGAAAAGGTCCCGTTTTTTAGGTTTTCGCTTATATCTTGAAAACGATGGGTCGTTTGGGCAAAAATCGTTAATGTATGAAAAAAAAACCTCTAGCACCTCAGCCTTTTGTTTTACTGTTAAAGTCTTCAGAAAAGAAGTTATAGAGCAGTAAATTTCCTTTATTATTAATTTATTTTCAATTGGTACGGAATTTTTATTCATTAGGGCTTTCACAGACCAATGCAGCCTAGGTCGTGATCGCGATAGTGGCCTTGGCCGCGATAAGTTAATACTACAGTTTTATATTTGTGTGTTCAGACAAAAACGTTCTGGCGTTCAGTAGATAGAGCTAGATCGCTTTATCGGGCCCTGGCCGCTACCGCGTCATCGCATTAGTCTGTGAGAACCTTTAACGATTTTTGCTGGCGGAAATTTCAAAAACTATAAGGAATAGAGAAAAAATGAAAAGGAACAATCTTGTAGGAAATTTCATAAGCTTTCTTTTACTTTGCATAATTTTACCCTATGACCTACCCTTTTTGAGATATAAGCGAAAACCCCAGGAACGAGACCTTTCCACCCCTCCGCCATTAGCCATAAATATAGTTTAAAACCGGGGACTTTTTAGGGAAATTTTTAGTATTTTTACCTACTCAACTACTCCAAAGATATTCCTAAAGCAAAAATTCCACTCTCATCCATGTCCTCTACATCCCTTTTTTGAGCTTTCGTTGACTGGACTATTTCTTGATTTTTTTGTAATAACTGAAAAAATATCAATTTTTTCAAAAAATTTCTAGTGACTTTTTTGTAGCTTATGAAATTATCTTTCATTTAGTTCATCTCCAATCGCTGTACGAAAATTTTTGAGTGAGTTACATTATTTAAAAGTTTTTCGCCCCTTTGAACCAACCTAAAAAAATCTTGTCATAAGTAAAGGTGTCAAAGTTTCAGTTTTTTTGGACTATTTTGTATGAGAGAACCCTGAAACTAATTTTCATCAATTATTTACTTTTGTTCTTTTTATCGTGAATAACATAGTCAACGCTTGCTAGGCATAAACAATTGCATAAATAGCATAAAATCGCTATAACTTGGGAAATATTTGTCTTAGTGAGGCCGGAAGTGAACCAAATTAAAGCTAATTTCGGAGGCTACGGAAAGGGTTTTTAAAAAAGTTTCCCCCTCCTTTTCATCATTATTGCTCTACATTTAAGATGATCACATTTAGAGAGTAAATGGCAGATCGGAAATCACTTAGTACCGTTAGGCCTGGTCGTAAATTGTTCCCTAATCAAATTTTTTTCCATAACGACTTCTTTTGTGTTGTGGTTTAAAAATACAAAAATTCCTAACATCCGCATTAAAAGTATGATACGCCGTGTTTAAGTGAACATGGTAGAAAAATACTTAAAGAATTACGTTGGAGTGGTTTTGTTCGTTCGTCAGCTATTTCGAGGCAATTATCATTAAATTAAATTGGTGAACTTTCATGACCACTTGAATTGTTTGTACAAAGGAGATTTAGCATCCTTTAATTGAAATATTATTTAAGATGCTAACATTGTCGTGATTAATAAAGTCTATGTTTTAAGCCATAACGTCTACCATTATTATAATAAATATAAGAAAATTAAGAAATTGCCAGAGCAACGTGAATCACCGAGTCGTTTATCTTTTTAGTAACAAGATTAAAAATTTTCTTTAGTGCAACAACCTATTTCTTCTAACTAAGAAGTACTCTTATGTTGATTAGTTTTTCTCGTAAGTACAAATTATCGATTTTGAATTTAGTGTTTCCTTCTCTTAACCTTCTTTTCGGGGAAAATATTTTTCCCGAGACCCTACCTTGTGTCGTTTATCATTGAGACATTTATAAAACTTTCAGTTGTCGTCTTATAAATATTTAAAAAAAAGAGATTAATAATCTTGTCGTAAGTATGCAGAGGGTGGTGACTGGGCCTCTCAGTCATAGGGACATGTCATACTTTGCTAATTTTCTGCTTCCTAACTTATTTTTAAAAAAATGTCTTCAAATAAACGTTTTTGGGCGGAAAATTCTACTTCTGAACCAACAAAGAAAATTAATTTTGAATGCTTTATAAAGCCAGAATCTTAATTTGAAAATTTCTAAAATTAGCAGAAAGAACGATTGCCATGAGATATTTTCGAATTAAGATTCTGGCGTTATGAATCATGTAAAATTAATTTTGTTTGATGGTTTAGGTGCAGAATTTTCTTATCTAAAATTTTTACTTGAAAATTTTTTTTCTAAAATAAATTGTGTAGTATGAAATACAGTCACCAGGCCTGCATAAATCTAGTTAATTGCTACAAAACTAACTTTTTTAGGTTAACTTTAATTAAAGTGTCAATCAGTTATAATTTTCTCGGAAAAGCGCTAATTATCAGTTGTTATTAATGGAAAAATTTACGAGTGGAAAATTGCATATTTGAACCTCAAAGCAATATGTTTACTATTAGTTCCTAGAATTCATATTACCAATATGAATCCTTGGGGATTTAATACTGTTTTCCAGAAAATGTGAAGCTTTAACGATTTTTATTACTGAGAATGTTACGGATTATTTGAAACTTAACTCGCAAAGACGAAGTAGGTGAAGTGAAACGATCCAGAAGTACACCACCGTCGACGACTGTATCTAGACACTTTTCAAATATTTATTTTAAGATTTTGGAGAAAAGTTTTGACTTTTTAAATAGTAGTGATAGTGACGTGGAACTAATAAAGCTGTAAAAGTTTGTAAATTAAAAAAAAAAGTTATGAAGGGAATGATAGAAATGATAACGAACTGCTCATGGGATAGGCAAAAAGTGGAGCATCCTAGCTGCGGAGCTATGGTCAAAATATTTTCTTGATTCAAAACGGCCAAAAGAAGCCTAAAGGCGTCGTCACACACACAGGCTTACCTTTCAGGCCAAACCGGAGCGTCTGGACACCGCTCATACAGCCTGCGAGGACTTTGACTTGGCCTGCGCAGGCCACATTGAAGCGTCTGGACATCGTTCAGGCGGTCTGCTAGGATTTTGATCTAGCTCAAAAGTTCAACTTCAAACGTTGCTTTAAAATTCTCCTGCACAGGCCAGGCCGGAGTAAAAATCTGTACGTGAGGAGGTAAAGTAATAGTTCCGGTTTGCTTATTGCCTGTGTAGTTTTGGCATGAACAGGCCAGGCCGTGTAGACACAAAGTAAGTTCCGGATTGCCTGTAGAGGTTTGGCCTGCACCTGAAGGTAAGCCTGTGTGCGTGGTGCGAGATAAGGTATCTGCGTTACTGTTTCTTCAGCTATAAATTTCAAAGGAACCATTCCCAGAGGCTACCATAATGGTACGATAAAAATAATAATTTATTTACTTTGGCTTAACATTTTTGGAACCCCAAGAGGTAGGAGGTCGGTGCTACCGACCTAGTAGTGGGCACAGGGCCATTATTTTCTTTCATTATTTGTGAATGGTAGAAAAAACGTCCAATTTGAAAATATCGCTTAAAATTTCTGAACAGAGCAAACCCCTCTGCCTTACAACGAAGATAAGTAGCAAAACAATTATTGTTTTAAAGGTGCGATACAACACCAGTGGCGTAAATGACAGACCCGCAGGGCCTGCGTTGCGGGAAAGCCCCATGATAGAATGGCCCCCAAAACATCGTTTAGGATCAAAATTTGATATAAACTCGATTTGTGGTGAAGTAGAAAGATTATTAACGGTGGGTAGGGACCCCACTCTGGATATTGCGAGAGATATTGCCACTACGAGTATACAAGACACAAACAACGGGGAGTTAAATATCTGCTCTAGCACTTAATTTAGGACCCCTTTAATCTATCGACTGCGCTCAGTACCATTTCAGTTACTTATCCGACATTATCTAAGAATAACGTCCAGTTAAATGAAGACCTGGGTCTAGCCTACACTGTTTGAAAGATGTGTTAGGATTAAAAGAATTAAAACCGTCTACAAACAATTTATTAGCTCACTTTGTTGACAGGGGTGGGTAGGGACCGTTGAGTAGGTCGATTTTTTAAGTTAGACGCGTAATAAAATGTACCACAACCACACACATAACCAATAACCATAAAAGCAAAGTGCGAAGCAGGCCTTTCGAATTAAGCAATCTTTTTAACGTGTGTCTGTGCCTTTAATTACTAAAAAAAAACTTTTTGGCGGTTCTCTTTCCTGCAGGTCCGGTGATTGCACAAGCGACTTAAAAAGCTAGTCCGTCCCTGATTGTTGATGATTATTCAAGCTTCGCTGCTTTGAAGCCCCTACTACACCCAAAAATTTGCATACGGCTTCAGAGACATATAAACCCGTCGATTTCTGTTCCCAATCTTGCAATTTAAAATCGTAAAAACCAATTAAAAGTGAGTCATACTCGACGTCCCCTAGGGTATAGGAATCTAACCAAGGGAATTTTCCGCGGTTGAACGTCTAATCCAGTCTTGAAATTCAATAACAAAAAATTAATTTTGTAGCAATTATTATATTTAACTGTTAAGTGATGTCAATTTATTCAAAAATCATCAATTTATCGAAACTACATACTTAGTTTACTGCATTTAACTCGCATAATGGCTAAATTACACTCTGATGTCTATAACACTCGGCTACGGCTCATGTTTTAAAATGCATCGTATTGTAATTATGCAATTATGCTTGTTAAATAATATACTATTATATCCAGTGATGAAAATGAATTTTATAGAGTAGGCTTAGTATGTATATAATTTTTGAAAGACACCTCGTATAAAAATCATTTTCCATCATGTTATTTAACATAGTAAACTATTTAGTTGTCATGGCAACCAACTGTTTTGTACGTTTTGCTCTATATGACATGATACTTTTTTCAAAAGTATGACTGTACAGTCATCCTCACAATTATTGGCCACTTTGGCTATACGCTATACGCCAGGGAGGTTATTAGCCAACAACGACAAAAGAACAGAATGGGAAGTTGTTGATTTACTACTTGTTGGCAAAATAAAGTTACCATTAATTAATGGCCAAGGTGGCCATTAATTGTGCGGCTGACTGTACTTACACTGCAAGACAGATTTATATTGGCGAGCGGTGGGAAAGCGCAGATACCTAAATTCGTATTTATCCCCACCAACGCAATAATAAAACGTATTTAAATTATTAAAGGGGCGTGGCCAAATCTGCGCGATCTCATCTCTATCGCTCGCCATCAGTGACCTGTGTTGCAGTACTTGCATAGAGATTTTCAGTGTTGATCTACACCCTAAGTCTTTAAACAGCAAATGTTGCTCTCACTGACTCGCTCTTTCAAAAAACAAGAGAAAATAACAGTAATCTGTCATTTAGGAAAAAAGTTGTTTGCTATAGCAACTAAACAGTTGAGTAAAAAACATTTTTTGTCAAACAAACATGATGGGAAAACGAATAACGAGCACACTTCTTATACGAGGCATATTTAAAAAGTTTAGAAGTTTAACATTGTATTTATACCGGGTGCTAACTTTTAAAGCCGAATATAGGAAAATAACTTTGGAAGCGCTTATTTTCAGTTTATTACTCTCGAGATAAATATATTCAAAGAGAATTATTTTCTGCGTTTGTTGATTACAAATAGTTGTTAATAAATGACTTTTTGACTTTTAAAAATATTCAAATTGATTTTTTATAATTCAAAAAGCTATTAATTAACAACTGATTAGTGCTAACAGACGCAGAAAATAATTACTTTCAATAGATATCACTGTCGACCTCATAGATAGAGCAGAGGAGAGCAGGAGAGCAGCAAACTCTAAATAAGTGGTTTACAACGTTAGTTTCCCATGTTCTGATTTGAAAGTTGGCACTCGGTATGAATAATTTTATGTTATTTATTACATTTTTAACATTAATTAAGCCTCCTTAATACAAGATTATTGTAAAAATGATAAAAAAATTTAAAATTACTTGTTTTCAGACCGAAAATGTGGCAAAAACTTTTCCCTTGGACATTGTTGTTACTATTCCAAACATTTCAACAAACAGTAAAAGCGAATTCCTCTATCATAGAATCATCGTGCGGTTATCCATTTTACAAAAAGTTAACATGTTACGAAGTCAACTCTTTGGACGATTTTATAAAACGCGTAAATAGATCGGCAACGTCCGCAGAACTATCGATGCAAGAAATCGAACAAATCGAAATAACAAATAGCACAGTGGATTTTTTAGAACAAAACGCGTTTGCAAATTTAAACTTGTCGTCTTTTAAAATAACCAAGTCGAACATAACGAAATTTGTCAATAACGCCTTGTTTATCGAACTCCATAATTTGGACTCGATCGAATTCGAATTTACCAACATTACAAACATAACGCGAGGGATGTTTTATTATTTAAAGAAATTAATTACTCTCAAACTCAACTCGAACGAAATAAAAAATATTGACGAAATGGCTTTTGCGTCGTTAATTAATCTCAAACAATTGGCGCTTTCGTTTAATAAAATTCGAGAGCTCGACGAAAAATTGTTTAAATCGTTGTTTAAATTGGAAACTTTAAGTTTAAACGATAACGAGATTGGTGTTGTGAATAAAAAAAGTTTTGATAGTTTGGAAAATTTGGAAAATTTAAATTTAACCAACAACTTAATACGAGAGTTGCCTTTGGGGATTTTTGACGGTTGCAAGGCGTTGAAGCAACTTTTGTTGAATAACAACAAGTTGGAGAGTTTGGATGGTGGAATTTTCGGCAAATTGGGCCAATTGAAAGTTTTAAATTTGGCTCACAATAATTTAAAAAAAATTCCCAAAGGGCTGTTTTCGAGTTTGAATCAACTTTTGGAGCTGTACGTGAATGGGAACGACATACAAGATTTAAGGAGCGATTCGTTCGAAGGGATGAGAGATTTACAAATTTTGAGTTTTGGTGATAATAAGTTGGTTGGATTGCCGTCGAATTTGTTTAAAAATTTGCGCCAAATTTCGAATATTAATTTGTCGAAAAATAAAATTGAAAGTATCGATCGTTCTAATTTCCACGGTTTACAAGAAGTCGACACGTTGAATTTAAACGATAATAAAATCAGGAAAATATCTGGCGATTATTTTTCCAATTTTGATTGTGGACATCTTCATTTGGAAAACAACAGACTGTCTAGATTGGAAAAAAATACGTTTTCGAACTTATACAACAAATCTTACGTTGGTTTCCTTTATTTGAGCGGAAATCCTTTAAAAGTACTCGAAGCAGACGTGTTTAAAGGCCTAGACAAGTTAATCGAATTACATTTAGAAAACAGCCAAATTTACGACATAAAACCATCTTCTTTTAGCGGCCTCAAAATGTTAACAAACTTAATTTTATCAAATAACACTTTAACATTAATTAATCCAAATACGTTTCAGGGCTTGACGCAACTTTTAAAATTAAACTTATCGTCAAACAGAATCAATTATCTCAAAAATGAAAGTTTCAAACATTTAAATCAATTAACTTTGTTGGATTTGAGCGAAAACGACATAAGCGATTTAAATTCTGGTTTTCTAAACGATCTCGTTACGCTCAAAAATCTCTCTTTAAAATCTAACCAGATAAACGATTTGGAAAATTGGCCCTTTAAAAATTTACAACAGTTGAAATGGTTAGATTTGAGTTATAACAATTTGGACTTGCTAAACGGAAGTTTGTCGGGATTAAAATCTTTGCAATATCTTCATTTGAATAATAATAATTTAACTAGCGTTATTAGCTTGTCGACTAGCTTACTCGATAATTTGACTTATTTAAATTTGGAATATAACAATTTGACCCACTTGGAACCGAAAGCTTTCGAAAATGCCCCAATTTTAAAAATTATCGAGCTCAAAGGTAATGAACTCGAAATACAAGAGCCGGGAAATCAACCCAACCATATTTTGACTGACATTTTAATGTAAATTTTTTGTTTTTTTTTCTAATGTGACGAAATGGAAAAATAGGGTTAACTTGTGCACGTCAAACAAATTACTTCCATCAAAGTTTAATTGAACTTTTTAATCCCGTGTCAAGATATCGACCTCCTGTTTACCACACGTTCCTTAAGCTGAAGGCGACAGCTGGATAGACTTCAGTGTTAACTTGGATTTGAAAGATATAAATTTCAAGAAAGGGATAGGCGTTGTGACGTCACAGTTACCAAAGTTAGAATTAATAGTGTTTTTGTTAAAAGTCGTGACTCACATAAAACTCACTAAAATGTAAAATGGACACGATGGATTGGTGTCGTGACGCGCACTGAAACTAAAAATGTAAAATTGCTGAGAAAATGATCCATTAGTGCAGTTTGGTTAACTATAATTAAAAATATCTGTTGTGTCAACACAAGACTTTCCGATTGAGTTGATTATTTTAAGACCAAAACAGTTAGAAAACAAAAGAATACTGAACATTTTTATAATCACTGATTAAAAATAAATAAAAGTCAAAATTTTTTGACAACTGTCAAATTTTTTGACAATTGTCAGAAACGTCAGCTGCCAAATATTATTAGATATTTGATTGCGTAAAAACTCTTTTAAAAACAAAATAATTTTAAAAAATTTTATATCATTGAATAAAAAAAAAAGTTCTCTATCGGATGATTTAAAAAAAATTATATAGTTCCATTTAAAAAACACAAAATTTCCTTAATTGCACGCCCCCTAGCGGACCGATTTTGAACAAACTCCTTTCTGCACTCCGTCGTTATCTGATAAGACCCTATACCAAATTTCAAGTCAATCGGTTCGGCCGTTTCAGAGATTTCGTGGGGAACTACATCCACACATACATACACACACACAGACTTTTTTCTAAAAATGGTCTAGATCGACTCGGGGGACCTCAAAATACATATATCCGGTGTTATCTCAAAAAATTTTTTTTACCCCATTACAATACTTTCCTTTAGTATCGGAAAGTAATAGTGGCATAAAATCGAGTACGTAATGCCACGTAACATTATAAACCACGCCCATTTTACAAAGTCGCTAACCTAACCGCTTGCTTTTATTACTAACCTAACCTAAAAATACAGTAAAAATTAAACGTATTTTTTTAATTATTTAAGAGAGCTTCGATGACAATGTCAATTACCAACATAACGAAGAGAGTGATAAATTAAATTAAGTGGGCGTGGCTTCTGACGTTGTGACGTCATAAAAAACTTATCGAGGGTTCACACGATCCCCTTTATTTTGTACTTAAGTTAGCTAATATTATTAGTCGCGCCTGATAGAAGGTCGCTAACAAGTCTAGCTTGATACTAGCTTGATTTTAGTACTAACCTAACCTAAAAATACCGTTAAAAATGCCAAAAACGGTTAAAAACTATCCTAATGTAATCAAGGCTTAAAGCGTGACTTTCGACTACGGAACGTGAGTAACAATTTCTGCATGTTTCAAATAGCTATTTTATTTTTAACTTACGTCATAAGCCACGCCCATTATAATAGGTTCTTAACCTAACATACTAACTTGTTTTCATTATTAACCTAACTTTAAGATACCTTCCTTAAAACATAGTGTAATATTTTCATGTTTTGTTAATCTTATCATCAAGTTGTTAGTTAAATTTAGAAGTGGGCGTGGTTTGCAATGTTAAGTGACGTCACACAATAATTTATTTTTGTTATTCTAACCTTTATCGTAAGATACTGTAAGGAGTAGAATGGTATATCCAAGTTATGCTAGTCTTAACACCAAGTTGTTATATTACGTTGTTTAAATTTAAGGGTGGGCGTGGCTTCCGACGTTAAGTGACGTCAATAATCACCTGTCTATTACTAACTCGACCTTAAGATACTAGATCTAAGGCGTAGAATGATATTCCTAAACTATGTCAGCGTTAAGACCAAGTTCTTACGTTAGGTTTGTTAAATTTCTGAGTGGGCGTGTCTTGCGACGTTAAGTGACGTCAGTACTAGTCTAACATAATAATTAATAGCTTTCGTTTGTTATTATTAACGCTAAAATATTCTAAGACATAAGATGGTATTTTCAAGTTATGTTAGTCCTAACACTAAGTTGTTACGTTAGGTTGGTTAAATTTCCAAGTGGGCGTTACCTGCAACGTTAAGTGACGTCAGTACTACCTAACATAATAACTTTTGTTTATTACTAACCTAAAACGTTAAGATACTGTAAGGCATAGTATGATATTACCAACTTATGTTAGCGTTAACGCCAAGTTGTTATGTTAGGTCAGCTAAATTTTCAAGTGGGCGTGTCTTGCGACGTTAAGTGACGTTAGTACTAGACTAACATAATAACTTTTGTTTATTACTAACCTAAAATGTTAAAATACTGTAAGGCATAGTATGATATTCCAAAGTTATGTCAGAGTTAACACTTAGTTGTTAGGTTAGGTTAGATAATCTTTCAAGTGGGCGTGTCTTGCGACGTTAAGTGTAGTCATCAATATAGCCTAACGTAATAACTTTTGTTTATTACTAACCTAAAACGTTAAAATGCTGTAAAGTGTAAGATGATATTCCCAAGTTATGTTAGCGTTATCACCAAGTTGTTATGTTTGGTTAGATAAATCTTCAAGTGGGCGTGTTTTGCGACATTAAGTGACGTCACTACTCAGTAATAGCCTAACACAATAAATTTTGTTTATTACAAACCTAAATCGTTAGGATAGTGTAAGGCGTAGGATATTCCCAAGTTATGTTAGCGTTTACACCAAGTTGCTATGTTAGGTTAGCTAAATTTTCAAGTGGGCGTGTCTTGCGACGTTAAGTGTCTTAGCAAAGGTCTAAAATACTAACGTTTGTTTATTACTAACCTAAAACTTTAAAATACTGTAAGGCGTAGTATAATATTTCCAAGTTATGTTACTCTTAACAGCTCTTAAGTTTTTTGGTTAGGTTTTAATTAAATTTCCAAGTGGACGTGGCTTCCGAAGTTAAAAGTGAGTCACAGAGCAGAGCTGAGTGTAGTAAGTAAAAGGTGTGGAAAAAATGGAACCGATAGATATCATAAAGTGGTTGTTAGTTTAGAAGGTGGAGAGGCCAAGCATTAGCCATTAGCACTAACTTTTGATTTAATAGATATCAAAGATTGAGAAAATGCAAACAAAACACAAAAACTTACAGATTAATGATGATTACACTGCATTTTTTTGAAAAAAGAAAATTCAATTTAAGACTGAAAGGTGAAAAAAGGAAAATAAAAATTCTCTGTTACTTTAAAATAGTAAAAAATTTCAAATCAAATTGAAACGTTTGTTACGCCACATTAATCTTTGACGTTCTAATTTGTTTAACGTTTTAAATATTTAAGAAGTGCTCGATTTTTGCAGGTTAACCCAACTATTAATTATGTTTATTAAAAATAAAACATTTCTCAAACCAAATTAGGAAAATTAGCAGAGCGAAAGCCCATTTTTGGAAATATCCGGATTAACGAAACTTTTTCTTTAAACCGTAAAAGTGGTGTCAATTTAGTCCATAACTTCTTCAAATCAAATGGTGTATTGATGGTCGCCCGACTAACATAATGAAAGTCTCCACATCTTGGAAAATGGCGTCCAAAAATTATTATTGAGACTTATTGTGAAAATTATCAGTACTATCAAATAATATTTCAAACGAATAGGTAATAATACACAAACTTTTAAATATAAAGCACAGAGATTTTGAGGATAGTGAGCGAGGAACTCGTGCGTTAAATTGACAGGTTTCAGATTAAATTGGAGAGATATCTGATATTAACTTCAGTAACATAGTTTATTTACAATATTTACATTTTACATTATCGAGTTGCTAATCATAGGAGGTAAAACAAAACAAATACAAACAAATGAAGCCAACTTTGTGATTTCAAATTATAATAAATTTCCGCTTACAAATCAATTTATAAAATCTCTATAATTTAGAGACGTAAAATGTAAACGATAAAATTATTAATTTAAGCATAAAATGTATTCACTTTAGTTTAATTAAATTTTTATACGCAAGTCTTAGCAAATAAAGCAGCGACCATAGTAAAACTTGTGCGAAATATAAGCGTATCGCGCATTTTAGTGTGGACGCTCCTTTATTTACCCTTTTATTCTGTTTATCCTATCCTATCGAATTTAATTCGAATTCAAAAGAAATGTTTGTTGTGATTAATTTTAATAATTGTAATGGAAAATACAAAGCTGTGATCCGTCACGTCAACCCACATCAAATATTATACAAACCGACTATATAGCCTTGAACTTTTGTATAATCTTTGCTTTTACTGAAAGCTCACGTATTTCGAGAGGGATGATAAATAAACGTACTGAAAATAATAGGTAGGTACGCAAATAATTTAAATTACAATTTAAAATTGAGAAAAAGTATCGGTTAATTTCACGTACAATTAATTCCCTTGCCTAAGAGGTTTAAGTTTTGGGATTAAACCTCGCGTCGAAGATTTTGTATTCTGATGACCCTATTTTGCCGTTAATTCGCTTGGCAACCTTATCAGTTCTTCCTTAAATAGTAGTTATAGTACACGAACTTCCTGTACACTACTTGATGCCATATTGATGAGCCACTTTCAAACTTTTACTTAAGTTGAAAATAACTTTTAAGTGCCAAGTTTTCCTTTTTTCGCGACAATTTTTTTTCAAATCGAGATCGGTTTAAAAGTTAAAAATTCAATTTTATCTAAATGGCAGCCAATACAGGAAATTAGAATAGGAAAATCTTACTACTTTTATTAACGATTTTCATTTCAACCCTCAACCCTCTCTATAGCATAGATTTAATTTTAAATCCTTACACAATTTCCACCGCAAATAAATCAAGAAAATTAAAAAAAACTTCAGAGTTTTCCTATTGACAGTTTTTCTTTACTTTTTTTTATAATTTACGTTTAATTTAATTACTGAAAGAAAAAGCAATTTATGAAATGTACAAAAGAAAATTCAGACTGAGCGAAATTATATTGAAACTTGGGAAAAATCCACTTCATGTAGCTAATTTAATAATAAACTTTTAAACACTTTTAGTTTTATCTACACACGTAAGAATCAAATTTGCTTAAAAACTTAAATATTGCCACGAATGGAAATAAATTAGAAAATATTAAATTGAATTAAAATGAATTTATAAAAGTTAAATTAAACAAACAAGAAATAACTTACATTGTTATCAGAATGCAAGTCAGCATATAAGGGAAGTTGAACTCAAGTCAACTATAATGAGTTAGTCGTGGATAAGAGTTGAAAGGAGATAGTAGTTAAGTAACCTTAGAGGAGAGTAGTTGATATGCAATTATGTTTTAGTTTTAAGTATTAGTTGTTAATAAACTTTAATATTATAAATTACGGTGAACTTTGAATGATCCAAACCCCCTCGGTACAAAGTCACAAAACCAAACGTGACATAATGGTGGAGGCGCCACGTCAAAAAGACCGTAATGCTCAATTTTAATTAGTGAAAATTGGTGAAAGTGCGACAATTAAATTTTAAGTTAATAGTGATTGAAAAAGCATCGAGTTTAAGTGAATTATTATTACAAAGGATTAGCTGAGTAAAGACGAAAAAGATGCAGTCAATCAAAGTAATCAGGAAGCTGATCGTAGCAGAGATGTTTTTGGGAGTTTTAAATATGTAAGTATAAGCTAATGAAAAAATTTAGGTATTAGGAAAACTGAAAGCTGACCCAGGATGAAAGAAAAGACAAATTTTGGTAATTTTATATAGTTTAAGTGTTTGTATTAGGAATAGGAACCAAGGACCAAGCGTAGAAACGGAAAGCGTCCATGGAAAATTTTTTATTTTTTGCTGATAAGTGCTTTTTATTAATTAACAAAGAAACATAAAGGTGATGCAATAAGGTTATTGTTCAAGAATTACATGTAGATTTACACGTACGCATAAAAGGGTTATATTACATGTCGCAATACAGGAAAGTAAAATGATGATAAAGCAACATAGGCAAAAAGCAATGTCCTGAAATGGATTAAAAAAAATGTTAAACATAAATGGCAAACAAATTAGGATTAAAAAGTTTTATAAGAATTTTAGGGAAGTTCGGGATAAATTTTCGAATTTTTTGGAGAATATATGATAGTAGAATTTTCTGTGAAAATTTTTTTTTACAAAATTTTAGAAATGCTGATGTTAGGTTTATTGTTGTCAAGTAATACGTGAGCAATTAGAATTTAGGTGTATGTAGTTTTCTTTTTGGGGAATATTTTTGTAGTTTTTGCAATATTGGGTAAGAGTTAGAAATAGTAAGTATTAAATTTTTATAATAAAATGGCTATCAAAACCATGATTGAGAATTTTGGAGCAGTGACACAGTTGAGTCCAAGTCAAAAATCAAGGAAGACAAGTTGCTGTCAGCAACGGTGGTCTGGAGTTCGCTCTGGACAGGGACAGTGCATGATGGGTCTTGCCCATCGAAGAATCAGACGTTTCAGATTAAGAGCATAGATCATTTTAAATAATTATAAATTTAAGGTTTAGTGATAGGATGATTTAGTTAACTTCATAATGTAGGCTTATTACGTAGTTAATGCAAAATAAAAGTTATTTGAAAATAGTCATAGGATAGATAAGAAAAAAAAAATTAGAGTAATAGTTTAACTGATTTGAATAGGGAATACGAAAATGAAAATTTGAAAAATAAAGGGAAAAGTTAAAAGCAACTAGAGACAGTAAAAATATAATTTTTTTAGTAGCAACCAAGGAGTAAAATGATAAATTTTATGTTTATCTAGAAAATAGTTTGTTGGGAAAATTTTAACATTCAAATAAAGAGAAAGGAAACGAAAAACAATTTAAAAAATAGGCAAACAACGACCTTACGACAAGAGTGGAAATTAACCAAAAGAGCAAAGTAAAAAGAGAGGCAAAGGTTACAAAGGAAAGCCAAAGTGACATTAAAAGATAAGAGAAGACAAAAGAACCACAAAAAGACAAGAGAAAAAATAAAAAATATGGAATCGAATTCAAGCGACGCGCAAAAGGAGAAGAAAAATACGTGTACAAGAAAAAAGTAAATAGGTAACGCGTATGAAGTATATTAAAAATGAATAATGATTGTACCAAAGATGATAAAAAAGGTCTGATATGAAATAAATTATGATTGTACCAAAAATGATAAAAGAATGCCTTATATGAGAAACATATGAGATGAATTATGATTGTACCAAAAATGATAAAAGAATGCCTTATATGAGAAACATATGAGAGGAATTATGATTGTACCAAAAATGATAAAAGAATGCCTTATATGAGAAACATATGAGATGAATTATTATTGTGCCAAAGATGATAAAAAATGCCTTACATGAGAAACATGTGAGATGAATATGATAAACGAAGTTAAATGAGTAAAATTGAGATGAAAATAATAGGTACAAAATGATAATAAAAGGTACAAAATGAAAATAATAGGCACAAAAAAGAAAATAATAGGTGCATAAAGAAGAATAATAGGTACAAAATGAAAATAATAGGTACAAAATGATAATAATAGGTACAGAATGAAAATTAAAGGTACAATATGAAAATAATAGGTACAAAATGAAAATAATAGGTACAAAATGAAAATAAGGAAAAAAATTGTGTTGCTTGAAATAATAAATAGAAGTAATTGTTGTTCTTGTCTGTAAAAGTGTTACTTTTGAAAGAAATTATTGTGCTAGGTCTTGGTCAATAAAAAAATTATATCTTGGGGTCTATTAGAATTTTGTATTGAAACCAGCAAGTCAAGTTAATATGAAAAATAAAAATGAAAGAGATGTAAATAGGAAGCTTAAATTGAAATGATAAAATTTTGTGTTGCTTAAAAAACAAATAAACAAAATAGGCATAGGGTTTTTTTTTAAGGTATTAAAAATAAAGATTAAAGTAAATTGTGTTCGATGATGAGAATAATAATGGTCATGAAAAAATGATCAAATATTTGTGTGTTTAAAAGAATGTTTCAGATTCTTAATAGAAATCATTATAGTCAAATCCAAACGTGGAATTAGCATGGAAATCAACATAAAGTACTAGGCGTTCAGATGAATAGACCACAACCCCTGGAAGACAAGGAAGAATAAGAAAGTGAAACATAAAATGGAAGGCAAATCAAAATACCTAGAAAAAATGGAGGAACATGGAAATGGATCAATAAATCAGGGTTGAAGAAATAGATGAACCTACGAATACAGAAAATGATAAGGAAATCAATGTTGAAGAACTGAATGAACCTATAAATATGGAAAATGGTTAAAGCATCAAAACTGCGTTGAAAAAGGATTACAAGTAGTTGCAGTAAATAAGAAGTTGAGGAAAAACTTCGTTGAAAAAGATTACAAATAATTGAGGTGAGTACCAAAAAGGTAAAATCGTATTAAATAAAGAGAATGAAGTTAAGATTAAAGAGAAAAATAGAAACGAGGGAGCTCCCGTCTCTAAAAATGGGACGAGTCTTAATGCAAAATTCGCCGTACATGTCGACAAATTTAAAATCTTACCGCGTTTGCATTAAGAACTCAAAACATTATAAATAGTGAGATTGAAATAAAAAATAATTGAATAAATTGAGAGTACAATAATACGAATATGAATTGAAAGAAATTAAAGAGATAAATTTGTTATAAATGAGACAAATAATGAAGTAATACGAAAGGAAATAATTATAAAAGTAAAGAGATTGTAATCAAAAGTAAAAAGTTAATGTACAATAAAAGTAAAGGTTCAATAATGAGGTTCAATAATAAAAATTGTATTAAAAGAAAAAGTACAGGAAGATTTGAATGAAAATAGTGTAAAAGATAATAGGTATTTTTAAAAAAACTTAAGAACAAACAAATTAGAGAGAAAATAGGGGAAAGAACGTCAAAATGTATAAGTTTAAACTAAATTTTGTAATGTACGAGTAAATGAAAGTTTTTGTCAAAAAATGATCATCGAACACTAAAGAAAATAGAAATTGAAAAAAAAAATTTTGTAGATCTTAAATCAATAATATTAGATATAAGTTTAGAAAATAAGTTTTGTAAAAGCAAATTATTAATGTAGTTTCTGATTTCATGTAACACCAACGTTTACGCCGAAATACCAAACGAGTCTGAGACAAGATTAAAACCGATGAAAACAGGGTCACAAAAATCTAAGGAAAATTGGAGAGATCACCTAAAGCAAATCAAACACTAAGCACGAATAAATTATCCTCACTCAGCAAAGGATTGGATGAAAATAGTTATGGATGGAAAAGAGCCTTCCAAGGAAACTTTGAATAATGTCCACAAAAAAGTTAAATAATAAAAATGTAGGACAACATATGGAAAAATGGTTGAATGGTCGACAACAAGTTAAAAGTAAACAAAATTACAAGAAGACACAGTGATAGAAGAAGCTCAAATAAAGTTAATGAAGATGCTTGATGACAAAGTAAAGAAAAATCAAGCATAAGGTGAAAAACGTTGACCTAGTCTGCGAGTAAATAAAAAATATTACAAGTATAAAACAATCCAGTCCCGAAGTGAAGAACCTTAGCAGATCAACGAGTGCCAAGTGAAAAATAAATTAGGGAAAACTTAATACAGTGATAATTGATAAACAATATAGTGTAATCATAAAAGAAATGTGATCTCAAACATTAAAAGACAGTAAAAATGGGTTTTAAAATAAACAAATTAAAAGAAATTGTGAACCCCTGTGAGAAAACTTACGTGTATTGAACTTATTTTGAAAATCTTGACTCATTCTTGTGTTTTTAATTTTTTAGGATGAATTATGTATTTTAAGAAAAAATGTAAAACCAATTGAATTTTTTTTGTATTTAGATTTATAAGAATTTATTGTTTGAAATTTTTATTTTTTATTGGGTGAAATTTGAATTTTTAATTATTTAGTTTTAAAAGATTGAATCCTACGTATGCTGAACGCAAAATTTTTTTTATTGACCGTATTCTTGAAGAGCGACTTGGGTCAGCCGCTTTTTAAGAAGGGGAGTTATGCCACGAATGGAAATAAATTAGAAAATATTAAATTGAATTAAAATGAATTTATAAAAGTTAAATTAAACAAACAAGAAATAACTTACATTGTTATCAGAATGCAAGTCAGCATATAAGGGAAGTTGAACTCAAGTCAACTATAATGAGTTAGTCGTGGATAAGAGTTGAAAGGAGATAGTAGTTAAGTAACCTTAGAGGAGAGTAGTTGATATGCAATTATGTTTTAGTTTTAAGTATTAGTTGTTAATAAACTTTATTATTATAAATTACGGTGAACTTTGAATGATCCAAACCCCCTCGGTACAAAGTCACAAAACCAAACGTGACAATATGTTAATATTTTTATTAAAGCGAACGTTTGGAAAATTGCACCCCATTTAGATTACAATCTTTGCGATCATTTAATGTAATTTGAAAAAAACAAAACTTTATTTGATGTCCACGGTATAATATTTAACATTTATTTTTTTAAATTTAAATTAGACGATTATCTGCTAAGGTGAACTACAAAATCTCAACCTCCAACCTTTATTGATTACCTACCCCTAAAGTTTAGGTTAAATTAGTCATAAATTACACTATTCTCCGGAATTCCTTACATTCTAGGCCACATTTCAATTAAAAAACATAGGGAATGTTTATCTAATTTAATATACTCAAGTAAAAGAGCTTATTAACCCAAAATTAGAAATTAACCACCTTTATGTATTCGCTCATCGTATGAAGTTTTTTTATGTAACATAACTTGTGAAAAACTCGTATAATCTAGATATGAGTTAGAAAAAATTGAAAATTTGTATAATGTATTTAAAAGAGTCAAGTATAGCTTATTAACTCACAATAAAAAAATAACCACCCTATTTTAATCCCCAGGACCTTCTAAAGTTAAAGCTCGATTTTTATGCAAAAAAACTTTACGTGCAAACCTTGTATAATCTAGACCTTTGTCAGAAAAATTTGAAAATTTCTAAAATGTATTCAAAAGAGTCAAGTATAAAGTCTATTAGCTCAAAATAAAAAAATTAACACCCTATTTTAATCGCCAACCCTCTAAAGCTAAAGCTTGATTTTGATGCTACAGAACTTTACGTGCAAACCTTGTATAATCTGGACCTTTGTCAGAAAAATTTGAAAATTTAGGAAATGTATTTAAAAGAGTCAACTATAAAGTATATTAACTCCAAAGTAAAAAATTACCACCCTATATTAATCGCCAACCCTCTAAAGTTAAGAATCGGTTTTTATGCAACAGAAGTTTACGTGCAAACCTTGTATAATCTAGATCTAAGTCAGAAAAATTTGAAAATTTCTAAAATTTATTCAAAAGAGTCGAGTACTAAGTTTATTAACTCAAAATAAAAAAATTAAACCCTATTTTAATCGCCAACCCTCTAAAACTTAAGCTTGATTTTGATGCTACAGAACTTTACGTGCAAACCTTCTATAATCTAGACCTTGGTCAGAAAAATTTGAAAATTTAGGAAATGTATTTAAAAGAGTCAACTATAAAGTTTATTAACTCAAAAGTAAAAAATTACCACCCTATTTTAATCGCCAACCCTCTAAAGTTAAAGATCAATTTTTATGCAACAGAAGTTTATGTGCAAACCTTGTATAATCTAGATCTAAGTCAGAAAAATTTGAAAATTTCTAAAATGTATTCAAAAGAGTCAAATACAAAGTTTATTAACTCAAAATAAAAAAATTAACACCCTATTTTAATCGCCAACCCTCTAAAGCTAAAGCTTGATTTTGATGCTACAGAACTTTACGTGCGAACCTTGTATAATCTAGACCTTTGTCAGAAAAATTTGAAAATTTAGGAAAAGTATTTAAAAGAGTCAACTATAGAGTTTATTAACTCAAAAGTTAAAAATTACCACCCTATTTTAATCGCCAACCCTTTAAAGTTAAAGATCGATTTATATGCAACAGAAGTTTATGTGCAAACCTTGTATAATCTAGATCTAAGTCAGAAAAATTTTAAAATTTCTAAAATGTATTCAAAAGAGTCAAGTACAAAGTTTATTAACTCAAAATATAAAAATTATCACCCTATTTTAATCGCCAACCCTCTAAAGCTAAAGCTTGATTTTGATGCTACAGAACTTTACGTGCAAACCTTGTATAATCTGGACCTTTGTCAGAAAAATTTGAATATTTAGAAAATGTATTTAAAAGAGTCAATTACAGAGCTTATTAATCAAAAATAAAAAAATAACCACCTTACTTTAATCGCCAACCCTCTAAAGTTAAAGTTTGATTTTGATGCTACAGAACTTTACGTGCGAACCTTGTATAATCTAGACCTTTGTCAGAAAAATTTGAAAATATAGGAAAAGTATTTAAATGAGTCAACTATAGAGTTTATTAACTCAAAAGTAAAAGATTACCACCCTATTTTAATCGCCAACCCTCTAAAGTTAAAGATCGATTTTTATGCAACAGAAGTTTACGTGCAAACCTTGTATAATCTAGATCTGAGTTATAACAATTTTTAAATTTAGGAAATGTATTTAAAAGAGTCAACTATAGAGTTTATTAACTCAAAAGTAAAAAATTACCACCCTATTTTAATCGCCAACCCTCTAAAGTTAAAGATCGATTTTTATGCAACAGAAGTTTATGTGCAAACCTTGTATAATCTAGATCTAAGTCAGAAAAATTTGAAAATTTCTAAAATTTATTCAAAAGAGTCGAGTACTAAGTTTATTAACTCAAAATAAAAAAATTAACACCCTATTTAAATTGCCAACCCTCTAAAACTAAAGCTTGATTTTGATGCTACAGAACATTACGTGCAAACCTTGTATAATCTAGACCTTTGTCAGAAAAATTTAAAAAATTTGGAAATGTATTTAAGAGAGTCAACTATAGTGTTTATTAACTCAAAAGTAAAAAATTACAACCCTATTTTAATCGCCAACCCTCTAAAGTTAAAGATCGATTTTTATGCAACAGAAGTTTACGTGCAAACATTGTATAATCTAGATCTAAGTCAGAAAAATTTGAAAATTGCTAAATGTATTTAAAAGAGTCAAGTATAAAGTTTATTAACTCAAAATAAAAAAATTAACACCTTATTTTAATCGCCAACCCTCTAAAGCTAAAGCTTGATTTTGATGCTACAGAACTTTACGTGCAAACCTTGTATAATCTAGACCTTTGTCAGAAAAATTTGAAAATTTAGGAAATGTATTTAAAAGAGTCAACTATAGAGTTTATTAACTCAAAAGTAAAAAATTACAACCCTATTTTAATCGCCAACCCTCTAAAGTTAAAGATCGATTTTTATGCAACAGAAGTTTACGTGCAAACATTGTATAATCTAGATCTAAGTCAGAAAAATTTGAAAATTGCTAAAATGTATTTAAAAGAGTCAAGTATAAAGTTTATTAACTCAAAATAAAAAAATTAACACCTTATTTTAATCGCCAACCCTCTAAAGCTAAAGCTTGATTTTGATGCTACAGAACTTTACGTGCAAACCTTGTATAATCTAGACCTTTGTCAGAAAAATTTGAAAATTTAGGAAATGTATTTAAAAGAGTCAACTATAGAGTTTATTAACTCAAAAGTAAAAAATTACCACCCTATTTTAATCGCCAACCCTTTAAAGTTAAAGATCGATTTATATGAAACAGAAGTTTATGTGCAAACCTTGTATAATCTAGATCTAAGTCAGAAAAATTTTAAAATTTCTAAAATGTATTCAAAAGAGTCAAGTACAAAGTTTATTAACTCAAAATAAAAAAATTATCACCCTATTTTAATCGCCAACCCTCTAAAGCTGAAGCTTGATTTTGATCCTACAGAACTTTACGTGCAAACCTTGTATAATCTGGACCTTTGTCAGAAAAATTTGAATATTTAGAAAATGTATTTAAAAGAGTCAATTACAGAGCTTATTAATCAAAAATAAAAAAATAACCACCTTACTTTCATCGCCAACCCTCTAAAACTAAAACTTGATTTTGATGCTACAGAACTTTACGTGCGAACCTTGTATAATCTAGACCTTTGTCAGGTGTTTGTTGACAAATGTATTTAAACGAGTCACCTATAGAGTTTATTAACTCAAAATAAAAAATTACTACCCTATTTTAATCGCCAAACCTGTAAAGGTAAAGATCGATTTTTATGCAACAGAAGTTTACGTGCAAACCTTGTATAATCTAGATCTAAGTCAGAAAAATTTGAAAATTTCTAAAATTTCTTCAAAAGAGTCGAGTACTAAGTTTATTAACTCAAAATAAAAAAATTAACACCCTATTTTAATCGCCAACCCTCTAAAACTAAAGCTTGATTTTGATGCTACAGAACTTTACGTGCAAACCTTCTATAATCTAGACCTTGGTCAGAAAAATTTGAAAATTTAGGAAATGTATTTAAAAGAGTCAACTATAAAGTTTATTAACTCAAAAGTAAAAAATTACCACCCTATTTTAATCGCCAACCCTCTAAAGTTAAAGATCAATTTTTATGCAACAGAAGTTTATGTGCAAACCTTGTATAATCTAGATCTAAGTCAGAAAAATTAGAAAATTTCTAAAATGTATTCAAAAGAGTCAAGTACAAAGTTTATTAACTCAAAATAAAAAAATTAACACCCTATTTTAATCGCCAACCCTCTAAAGCTAAAGCTTGATTTTGATGCTACAGAACTTTACGTGCAAACCTTGTATAATCTAGACCTTTGTCAGAAAAATTTGAAAATTTAGGAAATGTATTTAAAAAAGTCAACTATAGAGTTTATTAACTCAAAAGTAAAAAATTACCACCCTATTTTAATCGCCAACCCTTTAAAGTTAAAGATCGATTTATATGCAACAGAAGTTTATGTGCAAACCTTGTATAATCTAGATCTAAGTCAGAAAAATTTTAAAATTTCTAAAATGTATTCAAAAGAGTCAAGTACAAAGTTTATTAACTCAAAATAAAAAAATTATCACCCTATTTTAATCGCCAACCCTCTAAAGCTGAAGCTTGATTTTGATGCTACAGAACTTTACGTGCAAACCTTGTATAATCTGGACCTTTGTCAGAAAAATTTGAATATTTAGAAAATGTATTTAAAAGAGTCAATTACAGAGCTTATTAATCAAAAATAAAAAAATAACCACCTTACTTTAATCGCCAACCCTCTAAAGTTAAAGTTTGATTTTGATGCTACAGAACTTTACGTGCGAACCTTGTATAATCTAGACCTTTGTCAGAAAAATTTGAAAATATAGGAAAAGTATTTAAATGAGTCAACTATAGAGTTTATTAACTCAAAAGTAAAAGATTACCACCCTATTTTAATCGCCAACCCTCTAAAGTTAAAGATCGATTTTTATGCAACAGAAGTTTACGTGCAAACCTTGTATAATCTAGATCTGAGTTATAACAATTTTTAAATTTAGGAAATGTATTTAAAAGAGTCAACTATAGAGTTTATTAACTCAAAAGTAAAAAATTACCACCCTATTTTAATCGCCAACCCTCTAAAGTTAAAGATAGATTTTTATGCAACAGAAGTTTATGTGCAAACCTTGTATAATCTAGACCTTTGTCAGAAAAATTTGAAAATATAGGAAATGTATTTAAAAAAGTCAACTATAGAGTTTAGTAACTCAAAAGTAAAAAATTACCACCCTATTTTAATCGCCAACCCTTTAAAGTTAAAGATCGATTTTTATGCAACAGAAGTTTACGTGCAAACCTTGTATAATCTAGATCTAAGTCAGAAAAATTTGGAAATTTCTAAAATGTATTTAGAAGAGTCAAGTATACATATATAAGTATACAAGTAGAGATTATAAACTCAAAATTGAAAAGACTATAGTATAGACCACCCTATTAGATGCACAATGTAAATCTTTGAAGATGTTGATGTGGAGGCATCTTACGCTTTAAATAGATATCTATCAGCTACCACTAATTGTTCTGGAGATCTTGTCACTTTAATGCGGAATAGAAGTTACTTTGGAACTATGATTCCAAGGCTGCAATCAATATTTTTCAAAAATTTGGTTTGTATCAGGGATTATCGATAATAGTAGACTTAGAAAATACTTGGCAAACCTGATATTTCAAGAACCGTCTTTGACATTTCTAATAGTTTCCTTAGTCCACAAAGTAAAACACCTACCCTGTATAAGATTTATTTTATTTCTTGCAAAAAATAATTTGAGCTCAAAATTAAATATAATAGTTGTATATTTTAATTATGAATAATTCAAGATCTATGTTCCACTTAAGCTCTGTTTCCTTATTCATATCATCAATGCTTAATTCTAATAAGCTTGTTAGTGGCAGCATGTAAATTCATATTTATGCCTTCTTGAATACTAATTTATTACAAGTAACGTCTGCTACTAATTAAATGGGATAAGTTTGTTGAAAAATTAAATATTTATTAAAATTACCCTTTAACATACCTCTCTAGAATTTGGCTACAGGATAAAAATTATTGCAAAAAATAAAGTGTCAAGGTTAATTTTATTTGTGTTGATATAAAAATGTACATTTTTTAAAATATTTATAACAATGTAATAAGTAAATGCGTGACTGAATATTACGACAATTCAATTTCAATTGCGCTGTGAGAAACCATTAAATTTTCTAGCTCTTGTAACACACGCGACTTGCGAATAATAATTTTTAATTTTACAAAAAAATATTGTTTCACTAATTTTCATTTCAAGACGAAGCAGAAACGATCGTTGAAATGAAAGCTCGCTCTTTCTGCACGCGTCCGCAAGCACGATATCTCTTAACTAGCTCTAAACGAATGTGTTGAAATAATTCGATTTGATAGGCTCACGAAAGATAAACCTTTAGATTAGATTTCGGTTAAATTAAGTCCCATAATGGGACGGCCTGTTAGAGCTTGTCTAAGATATAAATGGGCCTGTCAATAATTACGAAGGTTGTTATATTTTAATAACAGGCTTGGCCTTAAGAAAAAATACAAGAATAGTATTTCTTATAAAATTCTACGTTTAACCATGCAATAAAATTTTTTTTAAATGTTTTGGAGAAAAAAATTATAGCAGAGAAACGAAGACCATTTGTCGTAACTAGCGCCCTCTAGCGACTTTTACAAACTTAGTATTTGTAACTTTTGTTAATCCACTTGTTTAGGTCTGATACCAAATCTTATTCAAATCGGTCAAGGGGTTTTTGAAATATTAACAAAATAGTGTTGTGGAAGCCCCATTTTAGAAGCTCAAACATCCCTTAAAAATAGGCCAATAATTACGAAGGTCGTCATATTTTAATAACGGGCTTGGCCTTAAGAAAAAAAATACCAGACTACTATTTCTTATAAAATTCTACGTTTAACCATGGAATAAAAGAATAAAAAATGTTTTGGAGAAAAAAGTTATGGCAGAAAAACGAAGACTATTTGTCGTTACTAGCGCCCTCTAGCGACTTTTACAAACTTAGGATTTGTTGCTTATGTTAATCCACTTGCTTAGGTCTCATACCAAATGTTATTAAAATCGGTCAAGGGGTTTTTGAAATATTAACAAAATAGTGTTTTGGGAGCCCCCCTTTTAGAGGCGCACACACCCCTTAAAAATTGAAATTGAGGATAACAAATAAATACGGGTATTTTAATTTTTAGTACCTCTGAAGTTTGTTCAAACATTTCATTGCCACCTCGTATTTTTGTAAGTTTTAATAAATCTCAAGGGGCTGGTTGTCTTGTGTCCGGTTGCATAAAAAAGAATTTAATTTTAATCTGAGAATTAGATTTATAATTCTTAGAGATAGGGTAACGTTAGCACAAAAAGAAATAATCTCAGATTTTAACATTTATTTATAAACGTCAAACTTTAACATTACATTGTGTAACGTTGCCATATCAAAAGATTATATCTAATTCACGGATTATAATATAATTCTCTTTCATGCAACCGAACGTTAGGGTTTTCTAATCAAGTTAAAATTTTACAGGGTTTCTTAATTTTTTGTTTTCATTATGAAAATTTTTTAGGGATGAAATAATTTTCTTATACGAATAAAGACCACCCTAGTCCATTTACTAAACACCCACCCGTTATGTCAAATATGATCTTCAGTTAGAGAAAATTACTAAATATAATTATCCGAAATTTTTCAATAAAGCGTCCGGTTAGTTGAAATCTTGAAATCAATAGTTAACTCTTTGAAAGTGGAGTTTTTCTTTAAATTTTATTTCCCGAACTAAACTTTCAATTTAAATTAAATGCAACTTATAAGAATTTAATGTGCTACGAAAACGAAATAATACATAACTTTTGAATAGAAACTCGAAATGTATATTTTGCTGTGAATAGTTCGACCTAGATATTGAAAACAAATCCGCTTACTTAGGTGGACCATTTTCCATCTCGTCTTTTTTTTACCTAATGCGATACCGCTGAGTTCAAAACTTTTTCTAATAAATTTTCCAATCATTTAAACATAGGAAATTTTCTTTTTTATTAAAGGTAATTTTGCAACGTTTAATAACCACTTTCGCACTCGGAATATTATTTATTGAATGGAAATTCGTAAAAAATAGGCATAGTTGATACACATCTTGTAATACATTCAAAACAATTTGCAACGAAACCAACCTGAACAATAATATCAAAACTGTTCCATTTACATCAAACAGAAAATCCTTGGCGCGTAACAAAAGATTTTCCAACATGGAGTAGCAATTTAAGTTAAAGCCATTCAGATTTGAACTTTATCCAACTTTTTTTTGTTTTATGTGAACAAAACCTTATTTGAAATAAATTTTTTCGCGAAAAATTTACATACGAGAGAGTATTTAAACAAAATTATAATTAAAAGGAAAAACTCATAAATTTAACTTTGATGTGAAGTTTAAAATTTTAATTAATTAAAATATAAGTCTTTCTTGAAGAACTTCGACCTACTTTCGGAAAATTGGCAAAGTGAGGTTTTTCTCAATGGAAGAAATACAACTAAACAACATGTAATGTTTTACCAACAACTTAAGTTTTAATTGAAGAGTTTTAAAAAGTTATAAAAATTTATGTTTTGGAAAAAGTTTCGTACTTTATTAAAAGTTTTGAAAATTTAATTTAGTTTTGAGAATACTGCAATTTCTTAAAGAAAATCCATAAAATTATTGTTACAGTTAAGACATGTTAAGACTGCAATAAATTAGGTTTGTTGATGTTTGAAACCTTCGTAGCCAGGTGGTGACCACGGTTCTCGCTCTCAGTGAAAATCTGGAAAATATCTCAATATCAAAAATACAAAAATATCATCGTGTCAAAATTGAGAAATGGATTGAGAACAAATTGAGAAATAGATTTTCTGCAAATCTCGCTTTCTTTCTGTGAAAATCTGGAAACTACCTCAATTCCAGAAATACAAAAAATCAGTGTCAAAATTGAGAAATGGATTTTCACAAAATTGATAGAAATTGAGAGATTTTCTACAAATATCGCTCTCTTTGTGTGAAAAACTGGAAAATATCTCGATACCAAAAATACAAAAAATTCATGGTGCCAAATTGAGAAAATTTGAGAAATAGATTTTCTGCAAATCTAGAGCTCTCTTCTGTGAAAATCTGGAAAATCTCAATTCCAGAAATACAAAAAATACATAAAGTTAAAATTGAGAAATGGATTTTCACAAAACAGAAAAATTTAGGAATAGATTTTCTACAAATCTCGCTCTCTTTCTGTAAAAATCTGAAAATATCGCAATACCAAAAATACAAAAAAAACATACTGTCAAACTTGAGAAATAGACTTCCCGACTAGACAGATGAATTGCCTCGACAACGTTTTCACCAACTGCGTAAGTGATTTTTTAATGTTGAACCTGTGGAGTTGGGTTTTTCCGATCATATGGGAATTTCTTTAGAGCTGGTGACGGCATGTGAAGGTTCAGAGCGTGTTTTTGAAAAAACTTGTAGGCCAGTAACAGCTACAAAAAAATATACTTTTTTTAGTCTCATCGACTCAATCGATTGGAGTTTTGTTTGGCTAACTCAACTCGATACTAATTCTAAATTGAGTTCATTCCTGGGGATGATTTGTGAACGCGTTTATGCTGCTTTTCCGCTTGTTGTATGTAGGGGCAGCACTCCACGCTCTATGACCGTAAAATGGATTACTCCTGAGCTGAAGAGGATGCGTGAAACCTTCCTTTTTTTATCTGATGCTTATAAGCTCCACAGGACAGCTGAATTGAAGACTTTAAGGGATAATTTTAAAATGAGATATGAGGCTGAGAGTCTTTCTACCATTTTAATGATTTTTTTACTGTAAACTTGCAAGAACTCTTGTAGAGGTGTTTATATGATGTGTTGTTTGATAATATTTGAACTATTTTTTACTTGACGTGTGTAACTCTGTCTAGCACAAATAAACTATTATTATTAAAAAAAAAAAAATGGATTTTCACAAAATTGAGAAAAATTGAGAAATTGATTCTCTACAAATCTCGCTCTCTTTCTCTCAGAAATACAAAAAAAAACATAAAGTTAAAATTGAGAAATGGATTTTCACAAATTGAGAAAAATTCTAAATAGATTTTCTCCAAATCTTGCTTTCTTTCTGTGAAAATCTGAAAATATCGCAATACCAAAAATACAAAAAAAACATAGTGTCAAAATTGAGAAATGGATTTTCACAAAATTGAGAAAAATTGAGAAATTGATTTTCTACAAATCTCGCTCTCTTTCTGTGAAAATCTGGAAAATATCTCAATGCCAAAAATACAAAAAAAATCATAGTGTCAAAATTGAGAAATGGATTTTCACAAAATTGAGAAAAATTGAGAAATTGATTTTCTACAAATCTCGCTCTCTTTCTGTGAAAATCTGGAAAATGTCTCAATACCAAAAATACAATAAAAATCATAATGTCAAAATTAAAAAATGGATTTTCTCAAAATGCATTTGGAGAATATGTGCATTTGTATACCGGGTGTCCCACTTAACATGCTCACTCGATCGTACTTTTATTTTTTGAAAAATATTATTAGCACACTAGATATTTAGAAAAAACTGAAAAAGTTCATTTTCTTTAAATGCCTATAACTTTTTTATTAATCAAGATATTTTTAATTTTAATAAAATAATAAAATACTATAAAATTAAAAAAATTAAAAAATTAAAAAACGTATGTTTTTGAAAAGAGAAAGAAATTAGCTTTGCAACAACACAAAATTGAGGTTAGATTTGCATTTAAAAAAATGTAACTTTGCAGCATATCTCCAAAACGGCCTTATAAAAAAATTCTTTTGTTTATTAAATTTATTGGTTTTAGTAGTGCGTATTATCCCCTTTTTGAAAATTGAAATTATTTTGATTAATAAAAAAGTTATAGTAATTTAAAGAAAATCAACTTTTTTAGTTTTTGCTCAAATGTAGCCTCTTTCATGGCTACATTTGGTGCCATTTAACCGACTTCGTATCTCTTACAGTTTACGAGATCCCCATGGTGAGCATACTAAGTGGAACACCCTGTATAGATACAGTGTGTCTCCAGATGGACCTAACTATACTTATGAACTTCTTTATTTTTCATTTTTAGAGAAAAGTCATTCTTTATAAAGAGTTTTGCTTCTTTAGAAAAGTCCTTTGCTATAATCAAAATGTCGATAAAACATACATGTCAAAAATAGAGGGAAACGTTTAATGATGGTAAGAGTAAAGTACTATAGTTCTGTGAGAAAAAATTTAAAATGTTATAGGAAAAAGTTGTTTCTAATGATAATAGGAGCTCAGATATAAAATTTAAGTATTGTATCTCAAAGTTAATTTTTTTAATTTTCATTTGAAAATTTGAAAATTGAGAATTATATTAATCTCATAAATATCTATTATTTCACACTATTTTCGGTTAACAAAACTCTTCCAGTTAAACGGGAAATTACAAAAATATCAAATTTCAGGAACAACCTATATACATATTTTTAAATATTTTGAAAGCTGTTACGTGTGATACCAAAAATTTTATGTTTTGAATTCCGGTTTAACCGGAAATGGAAACAACTTTCTTAATTTAAAAAAATACCCTGCATATTTTTCAATATTTCGAAAGCTCGTAAAATTAGCAATCCGCTGATATTAAACGCTTTATATAGCGACTTGGTAGCGACACTTATAAAAAGCTTTAATATGCACAAAAAAGTCCTATTTGAGCCACATCAGAGTTTTTGATACTTAAGTGAGTGCAATGATAAATACATGTGCAAGTTTACATAAGTCGATTTAAACTATTCACTGAATGTTTCCAAAACTTTCTAGACCTACCTACTAGATTTTCATGATTTTATATATTTTATAGCTAACATTTGTTATTCTCATTGGCGCCATATTGGATTTTTATACCATTAAGTTAAGAAAAAACTACAATTTCAATAACATACATGGGTCATCTGACTTGATTAACTATCACGAGACATTAATTTAATAATTTTTCGACCAAATCGAGTTGGCATATAAAATAACAAATGAATAATTTTGACAGTTCTTTATAAAACAAGCAATATTGCTGTTTATTGTAAGTAATTTATTAAATGACTTTGGTACGTTAAAAAAGGTAAGAAAGCGTTTCGTTAATGAAACCGCAAATTAAATTAATGTCTTGGCACAAATTCATATAAATGCGGAACCATAACAAAAGAAAATTGCTCTGAAATGTAACTTATCAAAATGTGGCGATCAAAAGATTCTGATTAAACCCAAATATCAAAATTTTATGTTTAAACCGCTACAAAAAATGTATCAAGTTGAGGTGATTGTAATTTGATTTGTTTAATTAAATGTCAAAATTATTCATTTGTTATCAATCTAAAATTAAATCAGGAAGAAAAGCACTTTCGAATTAACCCTCGTATAAGTGAAAACCAATTGAAAATATGATATAAAACTTTTTATTTCTTTTATAAAATGGCCTGTTCAATCTCTTTTATAAAAATACTACAATGTTTCCGACATCTTCTTAGGATACCTTACCCTTCAAATTTATAATTTATTTTCTAAAAGATAAAATTTTGTTCGAGTCCTCGTACAATCAAAACTAAATCGAGTCACTGCGACCAAACAAGGCCCTTAAATTTATCCCATAAAATAATATTATATTATGCAAAGTTACCTTTTCTTGAGTATGGACTTTTCGATATTAAAAAATTTAAAAGATATTTTAAAACTGTTTATTGTAAATATATGGATCTGGAAGGCCCTTTATGTTTTCTTTCAGCATAAAAATAACTATACATATACAGAAATAGTATACTGGGTGAATCATTTAGGTATCGGTGGTCGATAGTATCCTAGTCTAATCAGCGAAGGGGTTATAAAGGACATGGAAGAGAGTGGAAGTATTTTTCATACATTAACAGTTGTTGCAGGCTGATATCTCAAAACCCATGAGGAATAAAAAAAATAAATGCATACAATCTTATAGAAAATTTAATAAGGTTTCATTTTGCTAAGAATAATTTTTTCCCCAGGACCCACTGTTTTCGAGATATAAGCGAAAATCCAAAAAAAGGGACCTTTCCAATTCCTCCCTCCCTAGGACTGGGCTGGAGCTAGAGCTGGAAACTTTTAATATTTTTATCTTCTAACTACTCCAAACACATTCTTAAAGAAAAAAGTTCCATCCTTTTCCATGTCCTCTACACTCCTTTTTTGGATCTCATGGTGAATTCAAATGTGCAATAGTGTACAGCGACTATTTAAAAAATACGAGTTCGATTTGTATCTTGTAAAAGGACCACCCTGTACAAATAGAAATATTTAAAAAATGAGCATCTCTAAGAGCATGCATATAATTTATTCTTTTGTAACTTCTATAAGTAGAGGCTCCAGTCTTCCATGAAGACACCGTAAGGACACCCGGTATAATGTTTTCTGAAAAAGTTCTAGCGTCAAAAAGAATTAATTAAAATTTAATTATAATTTTTGTATGTAGTCTTATACAATTTAAGGTAATGCGCTTAAATTTTTGATGAAAATATTGAAAATGACAAATCAATAATAAACGGAAAATCTAATTTCTACTCGTTTTATCATCTCGAAAGCTTTATTAAAATTTAATGAGTTTAAATTTCTAAAAGACTATCCTCTAAAAGCTTAGTTTACACAAGATTAATGAATACGTTTTAAAACTAAATGGTCTTTACTCGTATTTATTAGTTTGTTTGTTAATTAACTTTGCGAATTTTACAAAAAAATTGCCTAACTTTTCAACAGAAAACTCGTTAGTTGAAAAAATGTTAAATGAGAGATTGAGAGAATAGAAAGAAATTATCATTACCACTGTTTTTCAAAAAAGTGAGAGATAATATATCATTTTAAATGATAACAAGCGTGGGTCTGCTTCTATAAGTCCTATAACTTTTGATAAGATTAAAAAAGTGCTGAAGGATAGATCAAAAGTCTTGTTTAGAAAACGGTGGAATTTTCCTCCCAGAAATATTCTAAAACAACTGACTTGAAATTTCTAGGAAGGTTGGTAAAACACTATTTCAGTGTTAGTGTTAAAATAGAGCAACTAGAAAATGTACATCGTTTGTTTCTCAAAGCCTGTCATGTTTCTAATAAATGCTGATTATTGTAAAATAGGCATTGTTTTTATAAACTCACATATAGCAAACTCACTCGTTTAGCTGAAAATCCGAGTAGAAAATTGAGACATAATTTGTTTTAATGATTTCATGATGGCTCAATTGTTAAGAGTTAGGGACAATTTTATTACTTAGGAAGATAGCTAATTAAATTATCTACCAATGAGCTCTGTACTATATTTTTCTAAACTCACTCGTTTTGCTGTAAATCAAGAAGGTAAACAGGTACATAAATGGTATTATTTATCTTAGAGGTTTTCTATTTTTAAAAATCAATTATACAGATTGTGAAACAGTTTTGTACGTCGAAAGATAGCTAATTAAATTATCTACCAATGAGCTTTATACAATATTTATCTAAACTCACTCGTTAAGCTGTAAATCAAGAAGGTAAACCGGTGAATAAATGCTATTATTTATCTTTGAGATTTCAATTTTTAAGGATAAATTATACTGATTTGGAGACAATTTTGTACGTCGAAAGATAGTTAATTGAATTTGTACTATATTTTTCTAAACTCACTCGTTTAGCTGTAAATCAAGAAGGTAAACAGGTACATAATGGTATTATTTATCTTAGAGGTTTTCTATTTTTAAAAATGAATTATACAGATTCTGAGACAGTTTTTTACGTCGAAAGATAGCTAATTATATTATCTACCAATGAGTTTTATACGATATTTATCTAAACTCACTCGTTTAGCTGTAAATCAAGAAGGTAAACAGGTGCATAAATGATATTATTTATCTTTGGGGTTTTCTACTTTTAAGGATTAATTATACAGATTCTGAGACAGTTTTGTACGTCGAAAGATATCTAATTACATTATCTACCAATGAGTTTTATACAATATTTATCTAAACTCACTCGTTTAGCTGTAAATCAAGAAGGTAAACAGGTGCATAAATGGTATTCTTGATCTTCGAGGTTTTCTATTTATAAGGGTTAATTATACAGATTTTAAGACAATTTTGTACGTCGAAAGATAGCTAATTAAGTTATCTACCAATGAGCTTTGTACCATATTTTTCTAAAGTCACTCGTTTTGATGTAAACAAAAAGGTATACAGGTGCATAAATGGTTTATTATTTATCTTTGAGGTTTTCTATTTTTAAGGATCAATTATACAGATTTTAAGACAATTTTGTACGTCGAAAGATAGCTAATTAAATTATCTACCAATGAGCTTTATACTATATTTTTCTAAACTCACTCGTTTAGCTGTAAATTTGGGTGGAAAATTAATCGCATAATTTATTTTATTTATCTTAGACTGTTTCATGGGTTAATTGCCAAATATGAGAGACAATTTTATTACGTCGGAAGATCGTCTACTAATTAGCTTAATACGATACTTATCAAACTCAGTCGTTTAGCTGTAAATCAAGGTTGCAATCCGATGCATAAATTGTGTAATTTGAGGTTTTCTGTGTTTATGGGTGAATTGTAACGTTTCTGTCATAATTTTACTACATAGAAATCTAGTTAATGAAATTGTCTACCAAAGAGCTTTATACGATAATTTTATAAACTCACTCGTTTAGCTGGAAATACTGGTGGAAAACGGACGGCATAAATTATGTCTTTTATCTTTGAGGTTTTCTGTTTTTATGGGTCAAAAATGAAGTTTTTGTCACCATTTTACTGGAAAGAAGTATAGTTAATTAAATTGTCTACCAAAGAGATTTATACGATAATTTTCTAAACTCACTCGATTAGCTAGAAATCCGGGTGAAAAACTGATGGCAAAAAATGTGTTAATTATCTTTGAGGTTTTCTGTTTTAATAGGCCAATTTGTAAAGTTTCTGTCACAATGGTAATACAAAGAAGTCTAGTTAATTAAATTGTTTACAAAAGAGTTGGATACGATATTTTTGTAAACTCACTCGTTTAGCTGTGAGTACAGGTAGAAAACTGATGGCATTTTTATCTTTGAGGTTTTCTGTTTTTATTAATTGTAATATTTCTGTCACAATTTTACCACATAGAAGTTTAGTTAAATAAATTTTCTACCCAATTGCTTTATACGATATTTTTCTAAACTCACTTGTTTAACTGGTGGTACTTCAGTGGAAAAATAGTTTTTAAAACGTCAATTTTTTCGTAAAGTCTTTTATACCCATTTTTCTTTTAAAATAAAATTATTCAGTATAAATTTACATGTTTGAAATATAATTATTACGAAATCATTATTCAGAATATTTCTCTTTGGGGATATCAGTTTGTTCCTTTTAGAATGCAGAAACTAGAAAATTATATTTCATAGTAGTAATTTTATATAATCTCTTGGTTAATTTTAATTGTAACGATTCCCAAAAGTAACTTTCGTTTCAAATTAAATTATTTACGGTCAGATTGTGCTTTTGGATTATTATAAAAGCTCCTTTCAAAATTCACCACATACCTTTATGTTGTATGTACATTATCTCATATCTCATTTACATAAAAGCCAAAACTAAACTTAACTTGAACATTTCTGAGCATAAAGTCAAATTGAATATAATATATTCCATATGGTTTTTGACAAAATAGGCTTTATACGAAATTATAAAGCGTTCGCAATTCTATAAAAGGTTTTTTTTGCAGACTCAAATTTTAAAATGAAAATATCTTAAAAACGGCTCATCTGACATAAATAATACAAGAGCTCTTTTCGAAGGCAAAAGGATTAAAAATTTTAAATTTTGAAAAGAAATTAAAAATTTTCAATCTGCAAAAAAGTTCCACTTAAAAGTAATTCAAATGAGCCGCCTGGATGAGTAATATGAGTATAGCAATGGCTAGCAAAAGGCAAAGATTTTATCCACTTTTCAACCCCTACTTTAAAGAGCCCTTAGGAAACTTTTGGGACACATATGACCTTTTGTATAGAATAATCAAAATGTAAATCTTCGATAGATTATTTTTCGTCCCCAAATATTTTTCCAAAAGCTTGGAATTTAATTTAATTATTAAATGAATAATTAAAACACCTGTCAAACTACCATTAAAACTTAGTTAATACACGAATAAACTTTTTGTCAAAATTGTCGTTGTAAAATTTTGGAAATTTAATTTATCCAATTAAGGAAGCGCCGAAAATAAACATTTTATTTTCGTCCCGATCAATCTCAATTATTTTTATATTAACATGTACACAAAGCTTGAACCAAAGAGAAAAAAAATTATCATTAAAATACTTTTTTAAATGCCCAACAGTTCAAATGGTAAATAATTTAAAAAAAATAGTTTTAGTCTATCGTTAATTAGTTTTATTGTACCCTCCCTCCGGCTCTCGGAATTGCACATGCCAAAATCATTATTTTCTAATAATTTCCAAAAGTTTCCACTGAAAGTTGTAGGGCGTAAAATTAAGAAAAAATTCTTCAAATACTCGATGTTTGATGTTGCGAAAAATTTAACAAAACGTGGTCATTATATAATTTAAAACCTTCTTAGAAGGTGAAGGATTATAAAACGAACAGTTAACCTTAAAAGCTCTCACGAGTTTAAATTAGTTTAGATAAACGTGTAAAAATTCGAACCCCAAATTACAAAAGAAAAACCTCATTTTTGAGGACTTACCTTTGGTAAATCGAAAAAGGCGTCGGCGTCGACAGCGAACTTCTTGGCATTGTCTGAAACAAACGACCAGTGTCATAATTTTCAACGTACAAAAAATGTTTGTAATAAAAAAAAATTATTATAATAAATACGTAACACAGGACCGTATCGAGATAAATTTCTACAAAACGCATTTTAAAATGCATTTAAGTCACTTTTGTTATACTAAACTACCCCTAGAAATTTATTTTTTGCTGTCCTCATCCTTGGAGATTTCAAGTATGTAACAACCACGACTTTAATCTTGTTAAGTTGCAGTTTTAAGACTAGAAGATTTGTTCTAATGGCTCCTTAGTGGAAACACAACTAGTTTAAACGCTGACCTTTTAAACACTCAACCTTTCAGACGCTTTATGGCTTTCCACTCGTTACACATTGATCCTAAAGCAAAAATAAACAGTAAATTAAAATTTAAACCTTAAATTAATTGCGTATTTAAACAACTTCCTTTTGACTTTAAATAATGAAATAACGATAACACTGTTTTTAAGTTTAACGTAGGTACTCAAAACGCCATTGGAGTTAAATTTTTTAAATTATTTTATCTTTAACATTTCGTGTGTAAATTTGACTTTGATTCACATTTTTATCTTAACTACGCTTTAATAGCCCTTCAGAGAGTAATGGTGGCATTAAATGAATGAATACATATGAAACACTTCGTAATACCTTCTCTGCTCTATTTAAACCGAAACCCCAAAACGATCATTTAAGTTACAACATTGAAATTTGTGTATACAGTTTGCTTAGGTATGAATGTTTAATTACATTTTTTTGAATAAATTAAAAGAATAATATCAAATAGAGACATAAAAATAATTTTTTTTTATTTATATATGCGGTCTAGAATGATTTTTGTTCAACAGAGAAATGAAATAACGCATGAAAACATTTTTTTTTCAGTATAAGTCCTCTTCCCATCAATTCAAAATTAAAAAATTGCGCGAAATTCATAATTTAAAAATGGCGGGAAATTCAAAAATACAATTTTGCACTCACGAGGTATTGCATTTTCAAAAATATAAGGAAATAATATTTCGTTTTTTGACGGCTTTAAACCTTCCCTGTGAAGCAAAAACCTATTCTACACCCTGTAAAAACATTTTTTTAAATAAATCAATGCTAACCTAAAATTTAAAGGATCTTATCGATTGTATTTAAATAATTGATTGCAACCCTTGTGAGTATAAAAGACTTATAGCAATTCGAAACTTTTTGTTGGGTTTAAATTCACAAAGCTTTGAAAATTTGGATAAATAAAATATTTTTGTTTTTGTAAATAATACTTTTGGGAAAATAACAAATAAACTTATTGTAAATTTATAAAACGGTAAACATTCAAACGCAGGTACTTAATCTTTGTGTAATTTGAAGACCACAAGGATTACAATTTATGTAGGAGATCACCACTAAAGCAACGTTAATTTTGGTTAAATTATTATACATGCATATAAATAAATTATAATGCATGTATAAAGCGTAATTTGTTTATGAAATTATGCATTTTTCCTAGGAAGCCCCTAGAGTAAATATCAGAGACCCCTAAACCACTAACTACAACTACTACATCTTGGAGGAAAGCTCGTACAAACTTGGTTATACAGAACTAAATTATCTACAAGGAGTTATTACTAAAGGATTCCATCTAAACAACTAAACTGAATATTTAAATAATTAAAATTAATTTATTTCGAAATATTTTTTTGCACAAACGTTACCGAACAGCTTTTAACTGTAACTTCAGATTTGAGGGGCTCAAGCGAATTAAATTAGATATAAAAATGATTCAAATCATTTGCTCTAATTCCACGATTTTATGTCAAAATTTACAAATCTCAAAAATTTGAAGTTTTCTTGAACGATAACGATGTCTTTGTTACTTCCTTAGAGCATTTATTTGTGTGTTTTAGAAGACAACTTTCTTAAACAATTTATTAAATTAGCTGTAAAACTTGTTTAAATCATTCGCTCTAATTCTATGATTTTATGTATAAATTTACAAATTTCTATACTATGAAATTTTCTTGAACGACAACAATTTTGGGGGCTAAAGCATTTATTTGTGTGTTTTAGAAGACAGCTCACTTAAAAAATTTTGTGACATTAAATTAGCTGTGAACTTATTTAAATAATTCGCTCTAATGCCATGATTTTATGTCAAAATTCACAAATTTCTATAATATTAAATTTTCTTGAACGATATTGATGACTTTGGGGAGCCCTAGAACACATATTTGCGTGTTTTAGAAGACAAATCACTTAAACAATTTTGTGACTTTAATTTAGCTGTGAACTTATGTAAATAATTCGCTCTAATGCCATGATTTGATGTCAAAATTCCCAAATTTCTATAATATTAAATTTTCTTGAACGATATTGATGACTTTGGGGATCCCTAGAACACATATTTGCGTGTTTTAGAAGACAACTCACTTAAACAATTTTGTGACTTTAATTTAGCTGTGAACTTATTTAAATAATTCGCTCTAATGCAATGATTTGTATTCAAAATTCCCAAATTCTATAATATTAAATTTTCTTGAACGATATTGATGACTTTGGGGACCCCTAGAATACATATTTGCGTGTTTTAAAAGACCACTCACTTAAACAATTTTGTGACATTAAATTAGCTGTGAACTTATTTAAACAATTCGCTCTAATGCCATGATTTGATGTCAAAATTCCCAAATTTCTATAATATTAAATTTTCTTGAACGATATTGATGACTTTGGGGAGCCCTAGAACACATATTTGCGTGTTTTAGAAGACAACTCACTTAAACAATTTTGTGACTTTAATTTAGCTGTGAACTTATGTAAAAAATTCGCTCTAATGCCATGATTTGATGTCAAAATTCACAAATTTCTATAATGTTAAATTTTCTTGAACGATATTGATGACTTTGGGGATCCCTAGAACACATATTTGCGTGTTTTAGAAGACAACTCACTTAAACAATTTTGTGACTTTAATTTAGCTGTGACCTTATTTAAATAATTCGCTCTAATGCAATGATTTGATTTCAAAATTCCCAAATTCTATAATATTAAATTTTCTTGAACGATATTGATGACTTTGGAGACCCCTAGAACACATATTTGCGTGTTTTAGAAGACAACTCACTTCAACAATTTTGTGACTTTAATTTAGCTGTGAACTTATTTAAATAATTCGCTCTAATGCCATGATTTTATGTCAAAATTCACAAATTTCTATAATATTAAATTTTCTTGAACGATATTGATGACTTTGGGGATCCCTAGAACACATATTTGCGTGTTTTAGAAGACAACTCACTTAAACAATTTTGTGACTTTAATTTAGCTGTGACCTTATTTAAATAATTCGCTCTAATGCAATGATTTGATTTCAAAATTCCCAAATTCTATAATATTAAATTTTCTTGAACGATATTGATGACTTTGGAGACCCCTAGAACACATATTTGCGTGTTTTAGAAGACAACTCACTTCAACAATTTTGTGACTTTAATTTAGCTGTGAACTTATTTAAATAATTCGCTCTAATGCAATGATTTGTATTCAAAATTCCCAAATTCTATAATATTAAATTTTCTTGAACGATATTGATGACTTTGGGGACCCCTAGAACACATATTTGCGTGATTTAGAAGACAACTCACTTAAACAATTTTGTGACTTTAATTTAGCTGTGAACTTATTTAAATAATTCGCTCTTATGCAATGATTTGATTTCAAAATTCCCAAATTCTATAATATTAAATTTTCTTGAACGATATTGATGACTTTGGAGACCCCTAGAACACATATTTGCGTGTTTTAGAAGACAACTCACTTCAACAATTTTGTGACTTTAATTTAGCTGTGAACTTATGTAAATAATTCGCTCTAATGCCATGATTTTATGTCAAAATTCACAAATTTCTATAATATTAAATTTTCTTGAACGATATTGATGACTTTGGGGATCCCTAGAACACATATTTGCGTCTTTTAGAAGACAACTCACTTAAACAATTTTGTGACTTTAATTTAGCTGTGAACTTATTGAAATAATTCGCTCCAATGCAATGATTTGATTTCAAAATTCCCAAATTCTATAATATTAAATTTTCTTGAACGATATTGATGACTTTGGAGACCCCTAGAACACATATTTGCGTGTTTTAGAAGACAACTCACTTCAACAATTTTGTGACTTTAATTTAGCTGTGAACTTATGTAAATAATTCGCTCTAATGCCATGATTTTATGTCAAAATTCACAAATTTCTATAATATTAAATTTTCTTGAACGATATTGATGACTTTGGGGATCCCTAGAACACATATTTGCGTGTTTTAGAAGACAACTCACTTAAACAATTTTGTGACTTTAATTTAGCTGTGACCTTATTTAAATAATTCGCTCTAATGCAATGATTTGATTTCAAAATTCCCAAATTCTATAATATTAAATTTTCTTGAACGATATTGATGACTTTGGAGACCCCTAGAACACATATTTGCGTGTTTTAGAAGACAACTCACTTCAACAATTTTGTGACTTTAATTTAGCTGTGAACTTATGTAAATAATTCGCTCTAATGCAATGATTTGATTTCAAAATTCCCAAATTCTATAATATTAAATTTTCTTGAACGATATTGATGACTTTGGGGACCCCTAGAATACATATTTGCGTGTTTTAAAAGACCACTCACTTAAACAATTTTGTGACATTAAATTAGCTGTGAACTTATTTAAATAATTCGCTCTAATGCCATGATTTGATGTCAAAATTCCCAAATTTCTATAATATTAAATTTTCTTGAACGATATTGATGACTTTGGGGACCCCTAGAACACATATTTGCGTGTTTTAGAAGACAACTCACTTAAACAATTTTGTGACTTTAATTTAGCTGTGAACTTATTTAAATAATTCGCTCTAATGCAATGATTTGATTTCAAAATTCCCAAATTCTATAATATTAAATTTTCTTGAACGATATTGATGACTTTGGAGACCCCTAGAACACATATTTGCGTGTTTTAGAAGACAACTCACTTCAACAATTTTGTGACTTTAATTTAGCTGTGAACTTATGTAAATAATTCGCTCTAATGCAATGATTTGATTTCAAAATTCCCAAATTCTATAATATTAAATTTTCTTGAACGATATTGATGACTTTGGGGACCCCTAGAATACATATTTGCGTGTTTTAAAAGACCACTCACTTAAACAATTTTGTGACTTTAATTTAGCTGTGAACTTATTTAAATAATTCGTTCTAATGCCATGATTTGATGTCAAAATTCCCAAATTTCTATAATATTAAATTTTCTTGAACGATATTGATGACTTTGGGGATCCCTAGAACACATATTTGCGTGTTTTAGAAGACAACTCACTTCAACAATTTTGTGACTTTAATTTAGCTGTGAACTTATGTAAATAATTCGCTCTAATGCAATGATTTGATTTCAAAATTCCCAAATTCTATAATATTAAATTTTCTTGAACGATATTGATGACTTTGGGGACCCCTAGAATACATATTTGCGTGTTTTAAAAGACCACTCACTTAAACAATTTTGTGACTTTAATTTAGCTGTGAACTTATTTAAATAATTCGCTCTAATGCAATGATTTGATTTCAAAATTCCCAAATTCTATAATATTAAATTTTCTTGAACGATATTGATGACTTTGGAGACCCCTAGAACACATATTTGCGTGTTTTAGAAGACAACTCACTTCAACAATTTTGTGACTTTAATTTAGCTGTGAACTTATGTAAATAATTCGCTCTAATGCAATGATTTGATTTCAAAATTCCCAAATTCTATAATATTAAATTTTCTTGAACGATATTGATGACTTTGGGGACCCCTAGAATACATATTTGCGTGTTTTAAAAGACCACTCACTTAAACAATTTTGTGACATTAAATTAGCTGTGAACTTATTTAAATAATTCGCTCTAATGCCATGATTTGATGTCAAAATTCCCAAATTTCTATAATATTAAATTTTCTTGAACGATATTGATGACTTTGGGGACCCCTAGAACACATATTTGCGTGTTTTAGAAGACAACTCACTTAAACAATTTTGTGACTTTAATTTAGCTGTGAACTTATTTAAATAATTCGCTCTAATGCAATGATTTGATTTCAAAATTCCCAAATTCTATAATATTAAATTTTCTTGAACGATATTGATGACTTTGGAGACCCCTAGAACACATATTTGCGTGTTTTAGAAGACAACTCACTTCAACAATTTTGTGACTTTAATTTAGCTGTGAACTTATGTAAATAATTCGCTCTAATGCAATGATTTGATTTCAAAATTCCCAAATTCTATAATATTAAATTTTCTTGAACGATATTGATGACTTTGGGGACCCCTAGAATACATATTTGCGTGTTTTAAAAGACCACTCACTTAAGCAATTTTGTGACTTTAATTTAGCTGTGAACTTATTTAAATAATTCGCTCTAATGCCATGATTTGATGTCAAAATTCCCAAATTTCTATAATATTAAATTTTCTTGAACGATATTGATGACTTTGGGGATCCCTAGAACACATATTTGCGTGTTTTAGAAGACAACTCACTTCAACAATTTTGTGACTTTAATTTAGCTGTGAACTTATGTAAATAATTCGCTCTAATGCAATGATTTGATTTCAAAATTCCCAAATTCTATAATATTAAATTTTCTTGAACGATATTGATGACTTTGGGGACCCCTAGAATACATATTTGCGTGTTTTAAAAGACCACTCACTTAAACAATTTTGTGACTTTAATTTAGCTGTGAACTTATTTAAATAATTCGCTCTAATGCCATGATTTGATGTCAAAATTCACAAATTTCTATAATATTAAATTTTCTTGAACGATATTGATGACTTTGGGGATCCCTAGAACACATATTTGCGTGTTTTACAAGACAACTCACTTAAACAATTTTGTGACTTTAATTTAGCTGTGAACTTATTTAAATAATTCGCTCTAATGCAATGATTTGATTTCAAAATTCCCAAATTCTATAATATTAAATTTTCTTGAACGATATTGATGACTTTGGAGACCCCTAGAACACATATTTGCGTGTTTTAGAAGACAACTCACTTCAACAATTTTGTGACTTTAATTTAGCTGTGAACTTATGTAAATAATTCGCTCTAATGCAATGATTTGATTTCAAAATTCCCAAATTCTATAATATTAAATTTTCTTGAACGATATTGATGACTTTGGGGACCCCTAGAATACATATTTGCGTGTTTTAAAAGACCACTCACTTAAACAATTTTGTGACATTAAATTAGCTGTGAACTTATTTAAATAATTCGCTCTAATGCCATGATTTGATGTCAAAATTCCCAAATTTCTATAATATTAAATTTTCTTGAACGATATTGATGACTTTGGGGACCCCTAGAACACATATTTGCGTGTTTTAGAAGACAACTCACTTAAACAATTTTGTGACTTTAATTTAGCTGTGAACTTATTTAAATAATTCGCTCTAATGCCATGATTTGATGTCAAAATTCCCAAATTTCTATAATATTAAATTTTCTTGAACGATATTGATGACTTTGGGGACCCCTAGAACACATATTTGCGTGTTTTAGAAGACAACTCACTTAAACAATTTTGTGACTTTAATTTAGCTGTGAACTTATTTAAATAATTCGCTCTAATGCAATGATTTGTATTCAAAATTCCCAAATTCTATAATATTAAATTTTCTTGAACGATATTGATGACTTTGGGGACCCCTAGAACACATATTTGCGTGTTTTAGAAGACAACTCACTTAAACAATTTTGTGACTTTAATTTAGCTGTGAACTTATTTAAATAATTCGCTCTAATGCAATGATTTGATTTCAAAATTCCCAAATTCTATAATATTAAATTTTCTTGAACGATATTGATGACTTTGGAGACCCCTAGAACACATATTTGCGTGTTTTAGAAGACAACTCACTTAAACAATTTTGTGACTTTAATTTAGCTGTGAACTTATGTAAATAATTCGCTCTAATGCCATGATTTTATGTCAAAATTCACAAATTTCTATAATATTAAATTTTCTTGAACGATATTGATGACTTTGGGGATCCCTAGAACACATATTTGCGTCTTTTAGAAGACAACTCACTTAAACAATTTTGTGACTTTAATTTAGCTGTGAACTTATTGAAATAATTCGCTCCAATGCAATGATTTGATTTCAAAATTCCCAAATTCTATAATATTAAATTTTCTTGAACGATATTGATGACTTTGGAGACCCCTAGAACACATATTTGCGTGTTTTAGAAGACAACTCACTTCAACAATTTTGTGACTTTAATTTAGCTGTGAACTTATGTAAATAATTCGCTCTAATGCCATGATTTTATGTCAAAATTCACAAATTTCTATAATATTAAATTTTCTTGAACGATATTGATGACTTTGGGGATCCCTAGAACACATATTTGCGTGTTTTAGAAGACAACTCACTTAAACAATTTTGTGACTTTAATTTAGCTGTGACCTTATTTAAATAATTCGCTCTAATGCAATGATTTGATTTCAAAATTCCCAAATTCTATAATATTAAATTTTCTTGAACGATATTGATGACTTTGGAGACCCCTAGAACACATATTTGCGTGTTTTAGAAGACAACTCACTTCAACAATTTTGTGACTTTAATTTAGCTGTGAACTTATTTAAATAATTCGCTCTAATGCAATGATTTGTATTCAAAATTCCCAAATTCTATAATATTAAATTTTCTTGAACGATATTGATGACTTTGGGGACCCCTAGAACACATATTTGCGTGTTTTAGAAGACAACTCACTTAAACAATTTTGTGACTTTAATTTAGCTGTGAACTTATGTAAATAATTCGCTCTAATGCCATGATTTTATGTCAAAATTCACAAATTTCTATAATATTAAATTTTCTTGAACGATATTGATGACTTTGGGGATCCCTAGAACACATATTTGGGTGTTTTACAAGACAACTCACTTAAACAATTTTGTGACTTTAATTTAGCTGTGAACTTATTTAAATAATTCGCTCTAATGCAATGATTTGATTTCAAAATTCCCAAATTCTATAATATTAAATTTTCTTGAACGATATTGATGACTTTGGGGACCCCTAGAACACATATTTGCGTGTTTTAGAAGACAACTCACTTAAACAATTTTGTGACTTTAATTTAGCTGTGAACTTATTTAAATAATTCGCTCTAATGCAATGATTTGATTTCAAAATTCCCAAATTCTATAATATTAAATTTTCTTGAACGATATTGATGACTTTGGAGACCCCTAGAACACATATTTGCGTGTTTTAGAAGACAACTCACTTAAACAATTTTGTGACTTTAATTTAGCTGTGAACTTATGTAAATAATTCGCTCTAATGCCATGATTTTATGTCAAAATTCACAAATTTCTATAATATTAAATTTTCTTGAACGATATTGATGACTTTGGGGATCCCTAGAACACATATTTGCGTCTTTTAGAAGACAACTCACTTAAACAATTTTGTGACTTTAATTTAGCTGTGAACTTATTGAAATAATTCGCTCCAATGCAATGATTTGATTTCAAAATTCCCAAATTCTATAATATTAAATTTTCTTGAACGATATTGATGACTTTGGAGACCCCTAGAACACATATTTGCGTGTTTTAGAAGACAACTCACTTCAACAATTTTGTGACTTTAATTTAGCTGTGAACTTATGTAAATAATTCGCTCTAATGCCATGATTTTATGTCAAAATTCACAAATTTCTATAATATTAAATTTTCTTGAACGATATTGATGACTTTGGGGATCCCTAGAACACATATTTGCGTGTTTTAGAAGACAACTCACTTAAACAATTTTGTGACTTTAATTTAGCTGTGACCTTATTTAAATAATTCGCTCTAATGCAATGATTTGATTTCAAAATTCCCAAATTCTATAATATTAAATTTTCTTGAACGATATTGATGACTTTGGAGACCCCTAGAACACATATTTGCGTGTTTTAGAAGACAACTCACTTCAACAATTTTGTGACTTTAATTTAGCTGTGAACTTATTTAAATAATTCGCTCTAATGCAATGATTTGTATTCAAAATTCCCAAATTCTATAATATTAAATTTTCTTGAACGATATTGATGACTTTGGGGACCCCTAGAACACATATTTGCGTGTTTTAGAAGACAACTCACTTAAACAATTTTGTGACTTTAATTTAGCTGTGAACTTATGTAAATAATTCGCTCTAATGCCATGATTTTATGTCAAAATTCACAAATTTCTATAATATTAAATTTTCTTGAACGATATTGATGACTTTGGGGATCCCTAGAACACATATTTGGGTGTTTTACAAGACAACTCACTTAAACAATTTTGTGACTTTAATTTAGCTGTGAACTTATTTAAATAATTCGCTCTAATGCAATGATTTGATTTCAAAATTCCCAAATTCTATAATATTAAATTTTCTTGAACGATATTGATGACTTTGGAGACCCCTAGAACACATATTTGCGTGTTTTAGAAGACAACTCACTTCAACAATTTTGTGACTTTAATTTAGCTGTGAACTTATGTAAATAATTCGCTCTAATGCAATGATTTGATTTCAAAATTCCCAAATTCTATAATATTAAATTTTCTTGAACGATATTGATGACTTTGGGGACCCCTAGAATACATATTTGCGTGTTTTAAAAGACCACTCACTTAAACAATTTTGTGACATTAAATTAGCTGTGAACTTATTTAAATAATTCGCTCTAATGCCATGATTTGATGTCAAAATTCCCAAATTTCTATAATATTAAATTTTCTTGAACGATATTGATGACTTTGGGGACCCCTAGAACATATATTTGCGTGTTTTAGAAGACAACTCAAATAAAACATTTTGTGACATTAATTTAACTGTGAACTTATTTAAAGAATTCGCTCTGATGCCATGATTTGATGTCAAAATTCACAAATTTCTAAAATACGAAGTTTTCTTGAACGATAACGATGGTTTTGGGCTCCCCTAGAGCATTTATTTGTGTGTTTGAAAAGAAAACTCATTTGAACAATTTTGTGACCTATTAAATTAGCTGTAAACAATCTTTAAAGAATTCGATCTAATTCCACGTTTTTATGTCAAAATTTATAAACTTCTAAAACATAAAGTTTTCATGAACGATAACAATTGAGTAGTGCTCGAGTCGGATTGAACTTTTATTTAAAGGGTTAAAAGGAAAACTCGTAAAAATGAGTTTGTGACGCATTAAATTAGGTACAAAACCACCCTAAAGAATTGAGTCGAAACTCGTTGATTTAATAACAAAATGTATTGATTTAGAATTTTTTTACGTATAAGGTAGCAATTGAGTAGCTCTGAGACACCCTCTAGAGCCTTTATTATTTACAACGGAAATTTATAGTGCACCAAATTGGCTACCAAGAAGTCCCAAAAGTGTTTCCCTTAGCAGATTTGTATCAAAATTCATTTGCTCACGAAATTATCATCATTACCAACATTTGGAAAGATTTTAACGGTCTTTCGTCTTGAAATTACAACAATTGTAAACGAAAATTTTGACGTATTAGTACTTTAAATTGTTAAATTTGTCACCAAAGCCAAAGAGGCTTTCTGGAGTCTGTTCAAAGAACAGTTGAACCACCCTTTAGCTTCAAATTTATGTTCGAGTCGTCTCTTAAAGCCACACTTATTTGAGTTACAAAATGATTGTTTTTAATATAAAATTTATAAGAAAAACATGATAAGTGTACAGGTAGGTCAGTTTAATAGTTCGCTTGCGCAGTTTGCATACTGTACTACCCTTAAGTTTCGAATGTTGCAGCTTAAAAGGCGCTCACTCAGTCGCCATCTGACCGCGATTCGTAAAGTGCCTACTGTTATTACGAATTAGTCACGTGATTTTGGTGTGCTGTGAATCGAATTATTTAAAAAGAAATTATTCTAATTTAATTTAAATTAATGACACACGTTATAAATTATAAACAAACACGAAACGTTATTAATTGCAGTTTATTTAAAAAAAGGTTTGAAAAATTGAAAAAATTTTTTTTTTGGAAAAGTCCCCAAAATTAGAAGTACTTTTAACTTTGTAATTGCGTGTTATTTTCAATCGAATCAATTTGAGTTATTAATTATTTAAAGTTAATATTATTGCCTCGTTATGTAACTTCCCCTATTTTACCATTGTAAACAAAAATGTTGTAGTAACGAATTTATTATTAATTTTCAAATAAAGGATCAAATATGTATATTTATGACATAACAATTACTATTAATAATGAAAAGGTAAAAAAGGGTGGAATTGACATAAATGAAGTGTGCCAAATTTCACGTTTTTATGCTAATTTAAATTTTTTATTTTATGTTTGTTCTTCATTTGTTTGCCTTTACCTTTGAGTTCTTTTTTTTTTAACTTGACTTTTAAATGATCGCAAATTTCAAAAACTTTTCCTTTGTTCATTTCCACAGAACGAGTTTCCACAACAGATGCATCAAAGAATGCTTTGCATATTACAGCTTAAAACATGTTTAGTAGGAAAACTACAAATTCATTATTTATGAACAAAAACTTATTTTCATTAATGTTATTATTATTTTATGTTATTGTAGTTATTTTGATATTTTACCAACAACCAATTAATGGACGTGATAACCGTTGTAGTTAAAGACGCCTTAAACTAAATAAAAAAAAATTATTTTCTTTATGAAAAGCATTTATGGAAAATCTCCGCTGGATTTTTTGTTGGAAAATTATATACAAGCAAAGCTTGACGTTTTTCTTTGGCACGCAAACTGCTTAATTCGCACTAAAGTACACGACCTTTTACGTATCAAAATTTCTACGATAAAAATAAAAGGAAAATTTTCTTTAATTTTCTCTCTTGTCAAAAAATTTTTAGCATTTAATTTAAAATCAATCGAGCGAGTATCATGAAAATTTAAAAACTTAAAAATGTATTGCTACTTGTAATATTTTTTAATAATATGACTCATCTGAGTGCTCTCAAGATAAGTCCTCATTAAACTTAATTTTTTTCTCCTTCAGTCTCTAGGCTTTTTCAAAACAATTGATTTGTTTAAAAAAAATTAACATTTTAAAGGTGCGTCACTGTGAGCGTCGAACGACTTTGTCGAACGTCCTAATAGTGTAAACGCACCTTTAAAAAGCACACAATCGAAGTTTTGAAGCAAAAATTTAAATTTCAAACATAGGAAGGAAATAAAAACATTACATTTCAAATTCGTCTTTTCGTAATGCTAACAAAATTTAGTTTTTCTTGATTATTCACGAGAGCACACTTCGCGAAGTGGAAAATTGCGAAAAAATTTGAAGAGATAAAACAAGCACTTAATTAACAACCTTCTTGAGCGAACCGTTTTTGTTCTTACAAGTCATTAATTTATTTGCAAAAAAGTCTGAAAATCCAAAAAAAATGTTTGAAAATAAAATCTCGAGGTTTTTAAATTTCCTACTTGAAATCTTACACAGAAATGTAAAAGTGGAAGAGGAGGAAGAGCAAAAAAGTACAATAAAACAAGAAAGCGTTTGAATATAACTGCTGCTAATTTTCCACCTGAAAAACAACTTTTCGAACTCCTCTATCGACTAAATACATTTTCTTTATCTTTCTACCTACAATATTTTATTATGCAACACCTAAAAATATTTAAAGTCTGCACAAAAGAATTTAAATTCGTGTGACTTTCGTATCCCTTTTGAAGACAATAATTACAAACGAAATTCTTTCCTAAACGTTTTCGTTCGAAAATTTAACGATACTAAATTTTCTTTAACCCCTTTTTATAGGCGTTAGCACTACGATAAGCAATATATAATTTTCTTTCGTTTAAGAGGGTCGAGGCTGAGCTTTTAACACTTGAGAAAAGCTATCGTGGACGAAAATATTGTTTCTACCAAATTTTATTTAATTTTTTTAAATATATGGCGTAGTTTAACCTTTTCGTTTGTTTGTTTACTCTTAGAAAGAAAAATGATAAAATTATTAACTCCTCGAGTTCAAAACTACAAAAATAATCATCAAAAATACATTAACCCAAATGCAAAGAGAAGGCATAGATCTCAAAAATTAACATAATGTGGATGAAAATCTGGATTTAGCCATTATTTAATATGTATAAAAAAACGCAAAAGGTTACCATCCCTTGATGAAGTGATGATAAAATGGGGTAAAAATGTGTCCTAAACAAGGTAAAGGTAGAAAAGTTGACTGTTGAAAGAGATGAGCAACTTTGACAAGCTCTAGGCATAATATTTATGTCAAATATTATTACAAGTAGAATTATAGACCTTTAAATAGGCTACAAGATGCAATAATCAACTTTAAATTACGCTTCTTCAATTTTCTCTAAGAATGCGTTTATTAACAAAAGGTTGAAATTTTAAATGTTCAAAGAGATTGAGCAACTTTGAGATGCTCTAGCGCCTTTATTTTAATATTTAAGTCACATATTATTCTAAGTAAAATTATAGACCTTTAAATAGGCTACAAGATGCAATAATCAACTTTTAATTACGCATCTTCAATTTTCTCTAAGAATGCGTTTATTAACAAAAGGTTGAAATTATAAATGCTCAAAGATTGAGCAACTTTGAGATGCTCTAACGCCTTTATTTCAATATTTACATAAACTATTGTTCAAGTAAAGATTATAGACACTTAAATTCGCTACAAGATGCAATGATCAACTTTAAACTACTCTTCTTCAATTTTCCCTAAGGATACGTTTATTTTCTAAAGGTTGAAATTTTGACTGTTGACAGAGATTGGGCAATTTTAAGATGCTCTAGCACCTTTATTTGAATATTTACTTCAACTATTGTCAAAGTAAAAATTATAGACACTTAAATTCGCTACAAGATGCAATGATCAACTTCAAACTACTTTTCTTCAATTTTCCCTAAGGATACGCTTACTTTCTAAAGGTTGAAATTTTGACTGTTGAGAGAGATTGAGCAATTTTAAGATGCTCTAGCGCCTTTATTTGAATATTTACTTCAACTATTGTCAAAGTAAAAATTATAGACACTTAAATTCGCTACCAGATGCAATGATCAACTTCAAACTACTCTTCTTCAATTTTCCCTAAGGATACGTTTATTTTCTAAAGATTGAAATTTTGACTGTAGAAAGAGATTGAGCAACTTTTAGATGCTCTAGCGCCTTTATTTGAATATTTACATCAACTATTGTCAAATTAAAAATTATGGACACTTAAATTCGCTACAAGATGCAATGATCAACTTCAAACTACTTTTCTTCAATTTTCCCTAAGAATGCGTTTATTTACAAAAGGTTGAAATTTTGACTGTTGACAGAGATTGAGCAATTTTGAGATGCTCTAGCACCTTTATTTGAATATTTACGTCAACTATTGTCAAAGTATAAATTATAGACACTTAAATTCGCTACAAGATGCAATGATCAACTTCAAACTACTCTTCTTCAATTTTCCCTAAGACTGCGTTTATTTACAAAAGGTTGAAATTTTGACTGTTGAAAGAGATTGAGCAATTTTGAGATGCTCTAGCGCCTTTATTTGAATATTTGTATTAAATATTGTCAGAGTAAAAATTATTGACACTTAAATTCGCTACAAGATGCAATGATCAACGTCAAACTACTCTTCTTCAATTTTCCCTAAGGATACGTTTATTTTCTAAAGATTGAAATTTAGACTGTTGAAAGAGATTGAGCAACTTTGAGATGCTTTAGCGCCTCTATTTGAATATGTACCTTAAATATTATCATAATAAAAAGTATAGATACTTAAATTGGCTACTAGATGCAATAATCAACTTTAAATTACACTTCTTAAATTTTCCTTAAGAATGCGTTTATTTATGATTGGTTGTAATTTTGACTATTGAAAGAGATTGAGCAACTTTGAGATGCTCTAGCGCATTCATTTGAATATTTACGGCAACTAATACAATAATAAAAGTTATAAACACTTAAATTGGCTACAAGATGCCATGATCATCTTCAATTTTCCCTAAGAATGCGTTTATTTACATAAGATTGAAATTTTGACTGTTGAAAGAGATTGAGCAACTTTGAGATGCTCTAGCACCTTTATTTGAATATTTAGCTGAAATATTATTATAAACAAAATTATATACACTTAAATTGGCTACAAAATACAATCATCAACTTTAAGCTATACTTCTTCAATTTTCAAGTGAGTGGAGTTTTATCAAGTTGCAAGTTGAAATTTTAACTGTTGATAGAGATTAGAAACTTAAATATTTAAAATTTATGTTCAAATTACAGTATGTACTTTCTTCTAATTTCTCCTTCATATAATAAATTGGTGAAATGGTTTAGAGAAGTTAGCAAGACCGCTACATATTTTTAAATCTCTTTGCATAGCTGAAACTCGTTCGTATGAACAAGCAATTGAAAACAGTCGAGTAAAAAGAATAAAACGATAAAATTCAAAATTCTTATTTAAAATAAAAAAAAATCAGGGACACAAGTAATCCCTCAAGAACAAAGCTTTTAAACTTCTGAACGAAAAAACTTTTATTTACGATTTTTTTACATTTCAAAAAAAAAATTGCAATGTTTGTACTTCCTTTAACATTTCAAATTTTTTGAAACAATTTATTTTCTTATTTAAACGGTAAAATTGGCTAAGAAATCGACTTTGGAATGTTATAAATTTCGCGAATCTGAATCTCTCGAGGGCTATAAAATGGTGTCGAGAGCTTATAGGTTGTATGGTATACGTACGTCTATTACAGTCTTGTAAATCGAAAAATGTTGCTGTAAAATATATAAAAATTTAGCTACTTATGCATATACAATTTATTTTTATTTCGCTCTAAAAGATGTTATGCATTTTGAAGTAGATTTATAACAACGACCCTTATGGAAACACAGGCAGAGATTTTTATTTGAACAATTTTAAGTTTCAGCTTGTTTATGGCGTTTCGTACAACCTTACCAAATGAATATTTTTCGTCTCGTTTGGCCAAATACCAACGTTGGGATTTAAAACATTGTTTTTCGACTGTAGTTTGAAAATGGTTTCTTTTAGAACAAAAATGTTTGGAAAAATTTACAGAACGCCGAAAGAGCTATCAAACGATACTAAACTCGACATTTTATCACACCGACGTTAGGCGTCGCGACGTTTAACTTTTCATTTTTTTATGGAGACCTACTGTTTGCTTTGCAAAAAATTACTATAAATAATTTTCTTATAAAATTAAGTAATTTTCTGCAGAAAAACAATCGGTCTCTAGAAGAAAATGAAAAGTTGAACGTCGCGACGCCTAGCGTCATTGTGATAAAAAGTTGAGTTTAGTATCGTTTGATAGCTCTTGTGACCTCCACAAAAATTTTTCAAGAATTTATTTTTTTAAATAAACCATTTTCCAACTACAGTCAAAAAACTAAATTACCAATTATCAGTTTTTTTTCGTTATCTCGGTAACCATTTCGAATTTTGGAATTTTCTAAACGGAATTTTCGAAATTAGCTTTTGCTAATTTAATCCCCGCTAGTGGACACGCTGTAAAATGCAAAAACTACAAAAAATTAATTAGTAAAAACGTTGTGTTGTATCATTTTCATCGCAACGTAAACATTCTTTTTTGATTGTCCTTAAATTTTTCCTTTTGCTGTAAAAGTAGAATGATTTATCTTCATAGAAAGGGTTAGCTTTTCAAACTTATTCGAGCGTTAAATGAATGGGCGCTATGTACTGGTATGTGCTACTAGTAGAATTTCATACATTTTGTTTTCCTTTTCAGCAAAAATAAAATTATTTCAACACGGTCTCTTAAATTAGTTTAATAAATAAGAGCAACCCTAAAAATATTATTTCAACCCTAATATACCAAATACTTGCAATTTTATACCCTTTAGAATCTTAAATTATAATTTTGTATTCCCTTGCTCAAATTTCCATTGTCTGAAAACTCCCAAAATTGGCATATCAATTTACAAAAGCACTAATCATTTGCATTCTTATTTTACTTTATACTTTCCTTATTTGCAGACAAAAACCCTCACTTACTTAACTTTATTTAAATTTTCAGTTGCCATTTTGAATAACAAAAAGATTCCGAGAATTTTTCCAAACGAAACACTCAATTATAAATTAACGAAATTTTCTTTTTTATCCAAACTTAAATCGCTTCTCTTGTAAAGAAATTAAATCAATATTCGAGTGTTGGGAAAGAAAGTTTACAATTTTTTTTTCTTTTGAAGTTAAATTTAACGTACAAATTTTAGTCAGATAAAGTAGTTTCAAGTAAAAGCAATTTCATGGGGTCTATTTAGTTAGCGCTGGGAACAATTACATTGTATTTAATCATGTTGACAGAACAACATTACTATACTGTGAAAATTCCAACCTATTTCCTTGGGAAATTTGACATTCTAAAACTTGTATGTTATACTCATTATGTAAATCAACTTTTAATTAGAATATATCAACAAATTTGTTACAAAAAACTTCATTGAATGCATACATGAGGTGGTGACCAGAACTCTCTGTCATAGGGATTTAACATGAAAATTTGGTAATTTCGGGCTTCCCAATTTATTTTAGTAAAAAAATCTTCAAATAAAAGTTTTAGAGTATAAAATTCTGCATCTAAATCAACAAACAAAATTCATTTTGGATAATTTATAACGCCAAATTTAGAAAATTTAGAAAAATCATACAAGCTTACAAATTGTCTACCTATGCAAAATTAAATAATTGAGTATTTTGTGGTTTTAGTGCCCTTATTCGTTAATTTACATAAAAACTCCATAAAAAAACAAATTTACAGATAATAAAATTTGCTATAGAAATCAAGTAAAAATAAGGCATTTAACATAAGGGCAGATTGTGCCCTTTGGTTATTTAAAAAAATCGCTGTCTTTGATTAACTAATGAAAATTCAAAAAATTATTGCATTGAGTTAGTGTTGGCAGGTTCTATTGCCCTTATTTGTTTATTTACGTAAAAAGTACATATAAACAAATTTACAGATAATTAAATTTTCTATAAAAATCAATTACAAAATTTTTATATCCGCCCTTTGGTTTTTAAAAAAATCGCTTTCCTTTATTACTAATGAAAATTCAATTAATGATTGCATTGAGTAAGATTTAGCAGGCTCTAGTGCCCTTATTTGTCTATTGAGATAAAAACTTTATATAAATAAATTTATACACAATTAAATGTGCTACAGGAATCAATTAAAAATTTTTTAAATCGGCTCTTTTGTTTTTTAAAAAATAGCGCCTTTCTTAACTAATGAAAATTCAATAAATAATTGGATTGAGTTAGTTTTGGTAGGTTCTAGCGCCCTTATTTGTCGATTTATGTAAAAAGTACATATAAACAAATTTATAGATAATTAAATTTTCTACAAAAATTACTTAGAAATTTTTTATATCGGCTTTTTGTTTTTTTTTAAATCGCTGTCTGTTATTAACTAATGACAATTCAATAAATAATTGGATTGAGATAGTTTTGGCAGATTCTAGTGCCCTTATTTGTTGATTTACGTAAAAAGTACATATACACAAATTTGTAGATAATTGAATTTTCTACAAAAATTAATTAGAAATTTTTTATATCGGCTTTTTGTTTTTTTTTAAATCGCTGTCTGTTATTAATTAATGAAAATTCAATAAATAATTGGATTGAGATAGTTTTGGCAGGTTCTAGTGCCCTTATTTGTTGATTTACGTAAAAAGTACATATACACAAATTTGTAGATAATTAAATTTTCTACAAAAATTAATTAGAAATTTTTTATATCGGCTTTTTGTTTTTTTTTAAATCGCTGTCTGTTATTAACTAATGAAAATTCAATAAATAATTGGATTGAGATAGTTTTGGCAGGTTCTAGTGCCCTTATTTGTCGATTTATGTAAAAAGTTCATATAAACAAATTTGTAAATAATTAAATTTTCTACAAGAATTAATTAGAAATTTTTACATCGGCTCTTTGGTTTTTTTTTAAATCGCTGTCTTTTATTAACTAATGAAAATTCAATAAATAATTGGATTGAGATAGTTTTGGCAGGTTCTAGCGCCCTTATTTGTTGATTTACGTAAAAAGTACATATAAACAAATTTGTAAATAATTAAATTTTCTATAAGAAGCAATTAGAAAGTTTTGATTTTGACCCTAAATTTTTTTAAGAAATCGCACTTTCTCATTAAAAAATGCAACTTCAGTTTATAATAATTGAGTGTAGAGAAAAACAAATTTGAATCCATTCGAAAAAATAAGCCTATTTTTAAAAACCTACATTAGGTTACACAAGAAGCCCTTGAATAATTTTCCATCATCTCGTTCATTTATTTACATTGGAACAAGTGGACAATAAGAAAGTTTGTAAATAACTCAATTGGTGATTTTGCTTATTTTATCTTGTTATTTTGCAAAATTAGGCGCTTTTGAAAACACAAACAGTAGAAATTATCATTAGGTTATTTTCAAAATTTACGAACCACCAGAACCGCCAACACGGAACACGACATGTGTAAATTTATTAAAATTTGTTGAATAATGCAATCAAATGCTCGCGTGAAAGTGTCGTTTTATCACCAAATGTGCATTTTGATTTAACTTTATTGAAAATACAAGGTTGAATTTACAATTTAATATTTAATTAAAATTAAATATTTTTAAAATAAATGTTTTTAAGTTAAAAAAGGCATCCAAATAAGTTTATAAACTATTAAAATAAGTTTGTTATTGTTTTTCTACCCGGTGATAAAAAAAATATTGTCACCTATTTAAATTTCCCGCCAGTTGTATAAGTTATTAATGTCGGTTTTACATGACGTGCACCAAAAAGTGAAAGATAGCGACCTATGACATGACTAAACATTTCAAAATTAAAAAGCAAGTGACGTTGGTTATGGTTGTTGCCAACTTTAAGTGATAAAAATTCCCACTACTACTGCGCGCTAAATTCAAACAAAATTTGTTACTTACTCAGTACAAAATGAATCAAAATTTAAAATGGTTAAGATTTTAGTATAAAATTATTTTTAAAAATCCCCCAAACGAGCTATTACTGGCATTTAGCGACTTTGGTGTGTTTAAGAGAGAATGAAAAATGTATTTATTTTTCTCAAAAGCTTTAAGAGTTGATTCTTAAAGAAAACTCAATATTCTCCGAGTTGCATTAGTTTATAAAGCACATTAATGCTTATAATAGGAAAACTTGAAAAGCTCCAACAATGAGTCTTGAATTTGATATAAAGATCATTTTGAAAGCTTAATCAATAATTTACAAATGTGGTTTAAGAGCAATTTTGTGCTTTAAAATGTGAATATAAAAGAGCCATCAAAGTTTAAGTAAATGCAAAAGTGTGTATTATCGAGAATAAAATTTATAATGCAAGAGTAAAAATTAACTTTATTTTCACGAGTCTCTTGAGATACAAATTTTGATACTTAACTTCCTCATTCTTCCTTTTATTAGCTCTTTTTATTCCATTATAATTTTAAACACGTAACAATCGCGATCTTAAACCCTCTATCAAAGTATCGTTTAAGGGTGAGAAATTAGCTTTAATTGCTTCTTGATGAGAAAATGTCGTCTTTAGATGTTGACCTTTTTGACATTTAACCCTTCACAGATCACAGATAGTCTATTTAACATCTCAAACATTTAACCCTTAACTTTAGATCACATGCAATAAACGGTAAATAAAATTTTATTAGCTCGTTTAAAAAGAATAAATAATCAAAGCTCCCTTTAATAAATGTCGAGTTTTCCTTTGTTAAATTTCCCGACTTTTTAACTTCCTAAACAAATTCCAAAAATTTAGATTTAAATTCTTCTTTTATCCTTTAATTCCATCCAATTTGTACTTTATACGTCTTGTATTTAAGAGGGCGTTTTTAAAGCTCATTGAGAAGGAATTTGCTCCTAATTTCAAAAACATAAGACGTACGTAATACAAGAGGGTTGTTGATTTTTTTCCTTTTCTTTAAGATTAATTCTTCCATGCATACAGGGTGTCCGAAAGGCATGTATAGAATAAATCAATTATTACGACGTTTAAAAAAAATATTTGGAAAAAAAGCTCAGACACCTCGATTTATATTTTTAATTTCGCATTTTTTCACACTAAAATAATTTATACAGGGTGCTCTACTTCGGAAGTACATCATCATCAATGGTTATTTAAATAGAACACCCTATATAATTTATTATTTTTAAAATCAGCTCTCGATGAAGATTCCAAAAATAATAAAATATAAGGGGTGTTCTATTTTAAAAACCGTTGATGATGTGTTACCTCTGAAATAAAACACCCTGTATAAAATATTTTAGTTTTAAAAAACGCGTAAATAAAAATCTAAATGGACGTGTCAAAGCTTATTTTTTAAATATTTGTATATGCTTCTCCTTAAGATTAATTCTTCCATGCATACGGAGAGTGTCCAAAGGACATGTATGGAAGAAATCAATTATCGTAACGTATGAAATAATATTTGGAAGAAAAGCTCGGACACGTCAATTTATATTTTTATTTGCGCATTTTTTGACACTAAAATAATTTATACAGGGTGCTCTACTGCGGAGGTACGTCATCATCAACGGTTATTTAAATAGAACACCCTATATAATTTATTATTTTTGAAATCAGCTCTCGATGAAGATTCCAAAAATAATAAAATATACAGGGTGTTCTATTTTAAAAACCGTTGACGATGTGTTACCTTTGAAATAAAACACCCTGTATAAAATATTTTAGTTTTAAAAAACGCGTAAATAAAAATCTAAATCGACGTGTCAAAGCTTTTTTTTTAAATATTTATATGCTTCTCCTTAAAATTAATTCTTCCATGCATATTGTATGGTATAATTCTTCAATTGCATATTGGTGTCCGAAAGGCATGTATAGAATAAATCAATTATTACGACGTTTAAAAAAAATATTTGGAAAAAAAGCTCAGACACCTCGATTTATATTTTTAATTTCGCATTTTTTCACACTAAAATAATTTATACAGGGTGCTCTACTTCGGAAGTACATCATCATCAATGGTTATTTAAATAGAACACCCTATATAATTTATTATTTTTAAAATCAGCTCTCGATGAAGATTCCAAAAATAATAAAATATAAGGGGTGTTCTATTTTAAAAACCGTTGATGATGTGTTACCTCTGAAATAAAACACCCTGTATAAAATATTTTAGTTTTAAAAAACGCGTAAATAAAAATCTAAATGGACGTGTCAAAGCTTATTTTTTAAATATTTGTATATGCTTCTCCTTAAGATTAATTCTTCCATGCATACGGAGAGTGTCCAAAGGACATGTATGGAAGAAATCAATTATCGTAACGTATGAAATAATATTTGGAAGAAAAGCTCGGACACGTCAATTTATATTTTTATTTGCGCATTTTTTGACACTAAAATAATTTATACAGGGTGCTCTACTGCGGAGGTACGTCATCATCAACGGTTATTTAAATAGAACACCCTATATAATTTATTATTTTTGAAATCAGCTCTCGATGAAGATTCCAAAAATAATAAAATATACAGGGTGTTCTATTTTAAAAACCGTTGACGATGTGTTACCTTTGAAATAAAACACCCTGTATAAAATATTTTAGTTTTAAAAAACGCGTAAATAAAAATCTAAATCGACGTGTCAAAGCTTTTTTTTTAAATATTTATATGCTTCTCCTTAAAATTAATTCTTCCATGCATATTGTATGGTATAATTCTTCAATTGCATATTGGTGTCCGAAAGGCATGTATAGAATAAATCAATTATTGTGACGTATAAAAATATATTTGGAAAAAAAGCTCGGACACGTCGATTTATATTTTTAATTTCGCATTGTTTCACACTAAAATAATTTATACAGGGTGCTCTACTTCGGAGCTACGTCATCATCAACGGTTATTTAAATAGAACACCCTATATAATTTATTATTTCTGAAGTCAGCTCTCGATAAACATTCCAAAAATAATAAAATATACAGGGTGTTCTATTTTAAAAACCGTTGATGATGTGTTACCTTTGAAATAAAACACCCTGTATAAAATATTTTAGTTTTAAAAAACGCATAAATAAAAATCTAAATCGAGGTGTCAAAGCTTTTTCTTTTAATATTTTTATACGCGGAGATAATCGATATATTCCCTTGCTTTTTAAAATGCCCTATATGAGCTAATAATATACGAGTATGTAAAAATAACGATAGGCTGCCAGAACCAATTTTAAAAACAATGGATGTGGCCATATGAGAAACTTTTTCCCGCCCGCCAAATCTTGTAGTTTTGTATTTTTCTTAATTAAATTTAATTTAATATCTTCAGTTTTCGAGCTTTCAAAACATTGAAAAATGTACAGGATGTTTCATTTAAATTAAGAAATTTGATCCCATTTCCAGTTAAACCGGAAGTCAAAATATAAAATGTTTAGTATCGTGTACCAGCTAATTTTACGAGGTTTCAAAATATTTAAAAATATATAATTATGGTGTTCCTAAAAATTTTGATATTTTTATAATTTCCGGTTTAACCGGAAGCGTTCTGTTAACCGAAAATAGTGTCAAATATTAGATATTTATGGGATTGATACAAATATTAATTTTCAATTTTCATTTTTATTACAAAAGAGATTTTTGAAGGTTCAAACCTTCAGTTATGATTCAAAAAATCATAACTCCGAATCGGCTCGAGCGAATTTGATAAAAATTTATATTTCGATAAAGAATTATGTTATCTGTAACATATCAAAAAAAAAGAAAAAATATGGCGTAAGGAATTTTGAGAAAATCCATTTCACAATTTTGACCTACTTTAGTCCCTTAAAAGTAGTCAATTTTGACACAATTTTGAAAATCGACTTAAATAGAACGAAAGCCCTATATTTTGGTTGTACAATGTCGTTTTGAAATTTTTATTATAATAATTAACGGCCAAGTTATAAGAGAAAAACCACAAAATGAGACAATTGTTCTATTGGCCGCCATTTTGAATACAAAGATTTGAAATTTTTATTTACTATTGGGGCTCAAATGTACTATCGTATAGCCAAGTAAAAATAAATTTGGCACAAATTTGAAAATATGCGCCCAAAATAACCACCTTATTTTTTGACACCCTGTATAGATTTCTTATAAAAGCTATTTTCGCGGATGAAATAATCTTAAAGGGATTAAAATCGGCTCAGTAGTTTTTGCTCTAAAGTGGGGGGGGGGATACACCCGGACATTTTGGTTCAAAAAATCAAAAAATTTTTTTTGAATTTTTGGAATTAGGGGGACTCAAAACGTCGAGAAATGCAATAAAAAAAATTTTTTCTTGATTATAGTAACTTTTTCATGGAATGGATAAACTCTAATAAAACCCTCATTCATCAATATTTTTCCAAAACGAGCAATTTTTGATCATCATCATCTTTGAAAATTGAGTGTAAATCTTGAGACAGTGTTTCTTTGTTAATCGTAAATAAGTGAACCTCTGTGTGAAGGATTAAATTTGCAACGAAAGCATTTAAATCTTAATCCAGTCGATAAATAATGTTTACGATAGATTTTAAGATTAAGCGAACGGTGGTATTAGGAGTGAGCTTTTCACTATCCCTTAACGTGTTGTTCAAGCGAGAAAGGCGGGCCAGATCGATAATACCTTACTCTGCCCCAATTCTCCAATATCATCTCTGATGAATTCTCTATATTATAATCTATTTCAAGACTTTACTAGTAAAATTTTCTCGAATAAATTTACCGTATTCCTTCTTAAAATGAAATTTTATACTTATAAGATTAATAACTTTAAAAAGTATCAAGAGGGATGGGATTAAGTAACAATAGTTTTACTTAAATTATGCAAGGAAACGTAGAAGGGTTTTAGAGCACAATACGATTATAGTTTTTTTTTGGATTTATTTTTAAAACCAAACTGTAATGAGTAGAAGATGGAATTTATGCATTTTGCAAACTTTTGTTTATTAGAAAACAAAATTAAATTTAAAAAAACATTAATGCCCGATTGCACAAAAGAGAATTATATTTTAATCCGAGAATTAGATTTATAATCCTTAGAAATGGCAACGTTACACAATAAATAAAAATGTCAAAGTTTGATGAAGTAGATTCGCTAGTCAAACTGTTTTCACTTTTCACAATTTAACACAAAAAGAACTTAACCTTAGATTTTTAAATTTATTTAGAAACGTCAAATTTAACGACATTACGTTGTGTAATGTTGACATACCAAAAGATTATAAATCTAAATCTCGGATTAAAATATAATAATTCTCTTTTATGCAACCAGGCATTAATTCACTAAATAATTATTTTGTTTTTTAACATAACATAACCTGGAAAGTTGTGTAAATTAAGAAACAAGACAAAAAATTCTCATTTGGCGCCCAAATTGATCCAGGCCAACTGAATAATTTTATCAAAAAACAATAGGTAGTGTCTCATACGAAAATAAAAAATTGAACGTCGCGACGCCTAGCGTCGATGTGATAAAATGTCGAGTTTAGTATCATTTGATAGCTCTTTTGATCTCCTAGAAATTTTTCCCAAAAATTTTTTTTTAAAGTACACCTTTTATACATGACATATTTAAAAAAAATTTTGTGCATAAAACTCCACCTTCTAGTAATGAGAAATGCAAAATATAAAATTTTTTTTAAGATTGAATCCTAAATTTCGATTTAAGGGTGAAGTAATAACTGTTATATTGAGAAAATGGAAAGATACCAATTTGACCTTTTCCCTTTTCTTCCCTTCTTTTTATTTTTCTCGAAGTCGAAGACAAATTACTTTTCACGTCGTCTACTTGGAATAAACATATCCAGATTTGTTTTTTCTAAAACCTGCGAGATTTCTAATACGAGGGACTCTTAAAAAATATTTTTCGTTCGAAAAATGACTTTCGAGTCGTTATACTAAAAGTTTAATATTATCCAACCCCTAAAACACCTTACCTTGTGCCTTTATGAAGGCCCAATTAGAATAGGGGTCGTAAAGTAAAGCTACAACAAACTTTTTTTATTAAAAAAATTCTATAAATTTTGAGTTAGGCCAACTTTTCAAATTATAACATTTTTACGGCCTTTTATCCGTTTATAGGAAAAGTGTAAGGTTCTATCGCAATATCTTTTTCTAAATCCTCGGAGCCGTCCTACCACCATTATAGAAAATGAGATTTATATATTTTGGATATAGCAACTTTTACGAAAGTTGACAACGATAAAAGTAGTAAGATAAGCTTTAAGCCACTATCAAACTACTAGAATATGAAAGAAAAAGTAGATCAAGGATAAAATCACAATCGCAATCGGACACACAAAATGTCGAAATACGACTTGTTGGGCCTTCGGTTTTAATTTTTAACTTTTTTGTCGCAAGCTTTTCATTGCCAGCAATTCCACCAACATTTTACCGCATAAAAATGTAAATTAAAAATAATAAAATTTAAAACCCTAATTAAAATGAAATTTTTTTGTTTTGTTCAAAAACCTTAATCCTCAACCAAGGCAATCTTTATAATCCTAGTACGTAAATCTACTTTACTTTTATTTTATTTCAGTGCACGCCATCGTCATAGGTATTTTTAAAATGTACGAGTTTAGTATTTATACAGAGTGTATCTATCAGACTTGAAAGTTAGGAATAGTTCAAAGTTTATATCCACATCCTGGTCAACAGAAAAACAAAATTTCAAATTTTTTTATTCAAAATTGGCTTCCAATAGAACGATTGTCCCATTTTGCGGGTTTTCCTTTATAACTTGGCCGGTAATTATTATTATACAAATTTAAAAAAGGCAAAGTACGACCAAAATATAGAGCTTTCGTTTTAACATAACCGATTTTTAAAATTGTTTCAAAATTGCCTATCTGTAAAGGGCCAAAATAGGTCAAAATTTTGAAATGAATTTTCTCAAAAGCTGGTGCGGTCGATTTAGTTACTTTTGGATATGTTATAGACAACGTAATTCTCTATCGAAATCTAAATTTTTAATTGTTTGTATGATGCAGGACCGGAGTTATGATTTTTTGATTGTCAAAATTTAAAAAATCCCTCACTTCTCAATTTTCTCCACAGCTGGTGCAGTCGATTAATTTACTTTTCGATAGGTTATAGACAACGTAATTCTCTATCGAACTCTAAATTTTTAATTGTTTGTATGATGCAGGACCGGAGTTACGATTTTTTGATTATCAAAATTTCAAAAATCCCTCACTTCTTTTGCAATGAAAATTAAAACTTGAAAGTTAATACATGTATCAATCCTATGAATATCTATAATTTGACACTATTTTCGGTTAACAAACCGCTTCCGGTTAAACCGGAAATGACAAAAATATGAAAACTTTTTAGGAATACCCTGTATATATTTAAATATTTTTAAAGCTCGCAGAATTAGCTGTTACAAAATACCAAACATTTTATAGTTTGACTTCCGGTTTAACCAGAAATGGGAATAGTACGCACGATAAAGTTCCCAATTGTTTTTCTTGTGTGCTTGGTCCACCCTGTATTTTAATCATATTTTTGTACGTTTGTTGTTAAAAATGGTTTTAAATTATAGCAACGATAGTGTGGAAATTTGTATATAAAGTTATTTTCAACGTTAATACAGTAAATAAGGCTTTAATCAGTTAATTAATCAGTTTAAGGTTGAATAAAACTGACTTGATTTGGGGCTAGAGAGAAAATAATTATTTCAGTTACAATTCTAATTAAAACGTTTTAGTTTGTTTGAAATTTGCGCAGTTAAATTTTCATTTTAGGTCAAACTTTCAAATTTATCTTTCGATACCCTTTTCAACAAACAAGTGTTAATTTAATAAATTGAGGGAGAATGTAAAATCATTCGTGTCATAAGTTTTGATTATCTATATTTTACAAAAAAAACTTGCAGAAATGTTTTTTAGGGGTAGAAAAATGCTCCAAATTTCGTTATCACTGCTAGAAAAAATAATATTTTTTAAATTAATGTACTAATTTTATTTTATTTTATAATAAACTGTCGTTTCTAAATTTTAAAAAGTAAGTCTTTGTCGTTATTTTTCATTGTAAAAAATAACATAAAGCAACATAGTAACATAACATAACCTAGAAAAGTAGAAGATAGAAAGTTGTCGCTTGGTATTCGAATAAGCCAACTAAGTATTTTTCGCAAAAAAAACAATAGGTTTCCATAGCAAAATAAAAATTGAACGTCGCGACGCCTAGCGTTGATGTGATAAAAAGTCGAGTTTAGTATCGTTTGACAGCTCTTTTGACCTCCTAAAAACTTGTGTTCTAAAGTAAACCGTTTTCCACAATAACAGTCAAAAAACTGAATTTTCAGTTTTTCAGTTTTTTTTAGTTATCTCGGTAACCATTTTGAATTTTGAAATTCAGGTGTTTAATCCTCATTACAATATACAGCTTTCTGCTAATTAATCAACATACGGACGATGATTGTACAAAAGATCTAAACTTTCTCAACTATAATTTTCTTTCTAAAGGAAACTCCATTAGAAAATTTAATAGTAGGCTTTTACAAGGAAATTAAATTTGGAGCTTCAAGCATTCATATAGTTGAAAATTTGAAATTACTTAGTAATTATAGAGCAAATCATTTAATTTTAGCAATTACAGCACGTAAATTCCATCTCGAAATGAACATTTTCTTTCTAGAGATAACTTTAAAAGAAAATTCATTGAATGAAGTGTAGAAAATTTATAACGCTTAAAATTACAAAAGTAGAAAAAAAAGTATTAACTTTAAGTAATTAATTTGTATAATCAATAAAATGGTATGTTTATTGATTAATGTTATTTACATTTAATAAATTAACATCGAGGGTTACTCCTTTAATATTTAAACAAAAAAGTGTACAGGGTGGCTCAAATCGACAAAGAAATTTTTAGTTACGCTACTGGATTCGAGTTAAAAAATGTTTTAAGGAAACCTAAAATCTTTTCGAATAATCCAGATATGAAGAAAATTAAAATCTTTAAAACAAATGAAGATAGGAAATTCTTCTAACGCCATCTTATGTATTTCAAACCAAAGCATCAGACTGCTTATTTTACTCAATTTTTTAGCTCGTATAGTAATAAAAACGTCTTATAAAAACACCCAATTTGATCCACCCTGTACGTTTTTCCGTGAAAAATTAATTTTCTTTTTTTCATCAATTTAACACGACCATTACAAAGTTAGTTATTTTTATTTTCAGTATACTAACAACACACATGATTGATTAAAACAAGCAATAAAATTTAACAAAAGCAATAAAATTTGACCTTAATTTAAATAATTTATATTTACGTGTTAAATAATGTATTAGTAATTTATTAATTAATTACTCGAAAAAAATATATTAATTAATTAAGAAGAAAGAAAATTTAATAAAATTGTTTAAAAATGGCGTTCGCTGCTGCAAGAATGATCCTTAAAGATAAAAGGCGAAAACCTTCAAAGGAAGAATTTACTTCAAGAAATCGAAGCAAGGTAATTATTTATTAATAATAGCAAATTTCAAGTTCGTTTTTAGTTTAATTAGTTAATAGAACAACAGTAGTTTAATCTTTCAAACCATCGCACAAACTGGGTGAAGTATCCCTGAACATCACCACGACTATTATTTCAGTAATAATTTGCGATTAAAAATTCTTTTAAAAATAAAAGTTTCAGGCTCGGTTTCACAGTATCGGTTTAAGATTCAAAGTGTCGTTTTAAGACCAGTGTTGGTTTAAGCTCTCTTTTTAAGGTATGAGCCAACATTGTGTGAATATTGTGTCTAACCCAAGCTTAATTAAGCTCGAGTTTAAATTAGTACTGTGAAACTGGGCCTTAAACTAAGAACAAAATCTTTTTGTACTAGTGGGTAGTCTTTACAAATGTAAAGATTTTTTATCAACTCATCCGTTTCTACACCAATTTTGAAATGTTTTTGAGACAGTGCTTAATATTTTAAGATTTTTTTGAAAATGCAAAACAAAATTTAAAAAATAAGTTTTTGATACATTTTTTTCTTTGCAAATTGTGATTTTTTTTGACTCAATTAACTAATTTTGAATAAAAAAAACTTTTTTTCTTTTGGCACATCATTGCATTTATAATAAAAAGCTGAACTCAAACACAAAATAACAAATGCAGGTCCGTATTTAAAACTTTGAATAATTGATGATGGTAATTCAAAATCAAAACGTTGTTTTGAAAAATCTAAAATTACTATGGAATTTTAATCACCCTGTATAATAGAATTTAATATTGAAAATTTCAGAAAATTAATAGTTATTCTGGAGAATTTAAGTTTTTATCAAATATCATGCCAATAGTATACAAAAAAACTTATTTTGTATCAAAAACATTTTTTATTTTTTTTTGCAGTTTCGAAAAGATCTCAAAAATTTGATCACTATCTCAAAAGCAGTTAAAAATCAGTACAAAAACGGCGGAATTATTAAAAAAAACAAAAATATCTTTTTTTCAGTTTTTCAGTTACAAAAATTTTTTCAAATTTTTTTTTGCATTTTGCAAAGAACTCAGAAATTTGATAACTGGACTCAAAAGCATTTCAAAATCGGTGTAAAAACGGCGGAGTTATTCAAAAATATTTACATTTGTAACTCCTGCCCACTAAGTCAAATACATAGACAAGTTGCAAAGAATGGTATCAAAAACATATTTTTTCTCATTTTTCTTTCCATTTTCGAAAAGATCTCAAAATATTGATCACTGAGACAGCTGAGTTCAAAATCGATTCAAAAACGTCCGAGTTATTCAAAAATTAAAATTGAAATCTTTACATTTGAACTCCTGCCCATGCAAAGGTTAAATGGACGCCATATTTGATTTTGACTTAAATAAATTGTATTTTTTATTCTGATTTCAATGATAAATAATAACCTACGTTTAAAAAGAAAGATGGCGGTACACTCGATATAATTTTTATTAAATCAAGTAGCCATGATGAAAAACAATTGAAGTCTTAATACAACTTATTAAAATAAAAGAGTTGTTTGTTTAAAATTTATCAATTGTCTTTTCATGGCTACTTGATTTAATAAAAAATAATAGCAAGGGGGACGCCATCTTTCTTTTTTTAAACATAGATTATTATACAGGGTGTCCCACTTAGCATGCTCACCATGGGGATCTCGTAAACTGTAAGAGATACGAAGTCGGTTAAATGACACCAAATGTAGGCTCTTTCATGGCCAACTCGATCCTACTTTTGTTTTTTGAAAAATATTATTACCACTCTAGATATTTAGAAATAACTGAAAAAGTTGATTTTCTTTTTAAATGACTATAACTTTTTTATTAATCAAATTAATTTAAATTTTCAAAAAGGGGATAATAGGGACTACTTAAACCAATAAATTTAATAAACAAAAGAATTTTTTTATAAGGCCGTTTTGGAGATATGATGCAAAGTTACATTTTTTTAAGTGCAAACCTAACCTCAATTTTATGTTGTTGCAAAGTTAATTTCTTTCTCTTTTCAAAAATATACGTTTTTAAATTTTTAAATTTTTTTAATTTTTTAGTATTTCTTTATGAATTTTTTTTACACTTTTTTTTGATATTCTTATGTTTAATTTCAATTGTTTTTTTTTTATTCGATTGTTTCATGGGATATTTGATTAAAAAATTTTTTTTAACATTATATAACAAATTCATTATTTAATTTTTTTTGTTACCAAACAAGAATTTGAAAAATTAAGCCTATCAACACTTATACAAGCTGTCTCACGAAATCGGCGCAGCATTGGGATATCGGAAACTATAAGAGATACAAAGTCGGTTAAATGGGGAAAAAACTTTTATATTGTGTGCCCATTTTGAAAGTGTAATTAGGTTTTTCAAAATTATCATAGCCAACTAGATATGAGGTAAAAACTGAAAAAGTGCGTATTTTTCTTTTGCTAATAACTTCTAAAGTAATGGAAATATAAAAAAATAGTTCAAATAAAAAAAATAGATATTTCTAAGCTTTAGTCAGTGGCGTAGCAAAAAATATTTTTTAGGGCTTAATTTGAAAGATATGACACAAACTTACCTTTTTTTAAATACAAACAGTATTTTATTTTAACTTTAAAAAAATGCTTATTTTTTTCTCTTTTCAACGATATGTAACAATCAATAATACAATTTCTTGTTTTTTTTTCAAAAAAAAATTTTCTTAGTTTTTCAAAAATTCTGTTCAAGTCGACTGGTACAGGTTACTGACATAAATTATTTTTTTACAAATGGTAATTTTAATAAAAAAATGTACCTGTACAGTCGATTGAAGAGAATTTTTGAAAAAATAAGAAAATTTTTTTTTGAAAAAAAAACAAGAAATTGTATTATTGATTGTTACATATCGTTGAAAAGAGAAAAAAATAAGCATTTTTTTAAAGTTAAAATAAAATACTGTTTGTATTTAAAAAAAGGTAAGTTTGTGTCATATCTTTCAAATTAAGCCCTAAAAAATATTTTTTGCTACGCCACTGACTAAAGCTTAGAAATATCTATTTTTTTTATTTGAACTATTTTTTTATATTTCCATTACTTTAGAAGTTATTAGCAAAAGAAAAATACGCACTTTTTCAGTTTTTACCTCATATCTAGTTGGCTATGATAATTTTGAAAAACCTAATTACACTTTCAAAATGGGCACACAATATAAAAGTTTTTTCCCCATTTAACCGACTTTGTATCTCTTATAGTTTCCGATATCCCAATGCTGCGCCGATTTCGTGAGACGTATTTTTGAAATGAGAAAAAAATTAGATATGCAATAACATAATATTAATACTAGGTTTGCATTTAAAAAAACACTAGCGGGTCACCCCCGTCGAAATTCGACTAAGTAGTTGTAGAGTTGTTTATTATTATTATAATGCACTTACTACCTACACCGATGATTGTTTGTTAATTTATTATAAAAAAATTTATGAAATTGGTAATTTGAAGAAAATAATTAGTGCTGACATATCTGGGGGTCGACAGCTTCAATTTAAAAAAAAAATAGCAGTCACCCCCGTCGAAATCGACGAAGTTTTTGAAGATATGAAGGAGCTATGACTATTTTATAAAAAAAATTAAGAAAACTAACCTTAAAGATAACTAAGGCAAAAAGGGCAACATAAAAAACCGTCTCAAAAATCCAAAATTCACAAAAGCACGAAACGTAATTAAAAATGCACGCACCAACCTGACCATATCGCGTATTAGAAACGTACTGGTCGAATAAAAGTATTGAAAATTTTATCACCACTACCAAATGTATAATGTGTGCCTTATCGTATAAAACCAAATACTATCTACATTTATTCTCATTTATAATTTTTAAAATTGGATTATTTTAAATTATAAAATTGATTATTTTATTATGTATATTATAAAATATAAAACAATGTATGAAATTAATAATTTTGAGAAAAAAATTAGTAGTGACATATCTGTGGGTCAAGAGCTTCAATTTAAAAAAAAAATCATCAAAATCGGTCCAGTAGAAGTACGCTAAAATTAGCGGAAAAGAAAAGGCTTCGCGTTTTAAATATATGGATAACTTTGCATCATATCTCCAAAAGAGCCTAATAAAAAAATTCTTTTGTCTATTAAATTTATAGGTTTTAGTAGTGCCTATTATTCTTTTTTTAAAAATTAAAATTATCTTGATTAATAAAAAAGTTATAGGCATTTAAAGAAAATGAACTATTTCAGTTTTTTGTAAATATCTAGAGTGCTAATAATATTTTTCAAAAAACAAAAGTATACGATCGAGTTGGCTATGAAAGAGGCTACATTTGGTGTCATTTAACCGACTTCGTATCTCTTACAGTTTACGAGATCCACATGGTGAGCATGCTAAGTGGGACACCCGGTATATCGTTGAAATCGGAATAAATAATGCAATTTATTTATGCCAAAATCCAACATAGCGTCCCTTCGAAAGGACCGAATATTAAAAAATCGTAAAATTTCAATTACGGTCTAACTTTGTAGCTCTTTTTATAGCCATTTATGGCTATTGCGATAATGTTGTGAAAATTAAAACGTGCGCAAATCAATTTACATTAATAATACATTTATCATTTTCCATTTTTTTAACAACAAAAGTTCATATCATTTTGCTTTTAAAAAGTCTTTCAAAAGTCAAAAATTTTGAAGTATAAGGTTAATGGAAATTCTTCCGGTCTATTCCGTGTATACAAGAGTTATTCAAAGTTAATCGTTCCTTTTCATTTCAGAGACAACCTATTATGATTGATTTCCACAACATAATTTACAATTCTTTTCCATTTACACTCAAAAAATTATTGGTTTCATATTAGGTCACGCTTTTGTCTTCGTACTACATTAAAGGTGGACGTACCCTACCTAGGTATTCTGTTTATTTGTGTACATTTTCCTTTCGTGTCATAAGACAAATTGTAATCATTTTTTGTTTTTGTATAATTGATAGCTTGTTTATAAAGGTACATGCTATCACTTGCTTTGTTATCGATTCCTTTACAAGTTAAAAGTATGTGTACAATATGTATACGTATATTTCGTGTCTGATTTTGATAAAAGAAGTATTGATAATAATAATAATAAAAATTTAATTGGTAAAAATAAAAGGTTTTTAAAATTTAACCCACACCATGAAAACACGACTTATTTGAAGAGATAGGGAAACGGTTAAATTATGACAAAGTTGCAGAATTTTATGATGATCTCTTTAAATAAACGAATCCCCATGGCGTGGCGCCGATCGAATTTGAATTGCCCTGTACATTAAATTGAAGAACACTATAAAAATTTTCTCCTCAAACTCATGTAACATAAAATTTCCACGTCGTATTTTCAAAGACTTAAAATAACTTGTTTTTAAATGTTTTAAATATTGCACCCATCTCTATATTAGTCTCGTCAACGAAAAGGTTATAAAGGGCGTGGAATAAGAGGGTGGATTTTTTCTTTAGCAATGTGATTGGAGTAGTTAAAAGTTAAAAATAGTAAAAGTGTTCGGTCCTAGCTATATGTTTAAGGGAGGGGAAAGGGTAGAAAGGTTCCGTTTTTGCAGTTTTTTGCTTATAGCTCGAAAACAGTGGGCCTTAGGATAAAAAGATTAGAGCTAAATAAAAGCTTACAAAACTTCCCACAAGATTGTTCCTATTCATTTTTTCTCTGTTCCTTATGATTTTAGAGATATCCGCCAGCAAAAATCGTTAAATGTATGAAAAAAAATTTTGCCTCATGTTTTTCGTCAAACTTTTACTTCTTAACACCCCAGCCCTTCGTTCTACAGTAAAGTTTTCAAAAAATAAGTTCTAGAGTACTTCATTACTAGTTCAACTAGTAATGAATTTTCATTCATTAAAAATTTTTTCAAAAAATATTAATAGAAACAGTTTTGTAGAAAATTTCATAAGCTTTCGTTTTGCTAAGAATAATTTTTTCCCTAAGACCCACCGTTCTCGAGATATAAGCAAAAACCCCAAAATGAGACTTTTACACCCCTTTTTCTCTCCCTTAGCCCCATATAGCTAGGATCAGCGACTTTTAGTATTTTTACCTCCTAACTACTCCAAAAAAAATTCTAAAATACAAAATTCCACCATTTTCCTCTACTCCCCCCTTTTTTTGTGCTCTGTGACTGGACTATATTCAAAATATAACATTTAAGTTAGCCCGAAAAGACTTTAGTTTTACTTTCACTGTTATATTTTTTCCTAGATAAAATTTCAGGGATTTTTCATTGAGGTTAAAAGCACATTTGTTTATTGATCCTCACACTTACATAAACCGGGCCTTCGAGGCCCTTAAATTTTGTTTTAAAATATTAAAAATTTCAATTTAGAATTACCTGGCACATCAGGTAGGTGTCGAGTGCATTTCTCCATTGTTTAAAATAAGCGAATGACTTTAAATAAATTATTCTCAACAAGAGCTATTTTATACGGACATTGGAAGCGCCGCGCCGCATTCGTGCTTTTGACGCCTGCCTGTTAATTTTATAATTTAAACTAGACGTTGCAAACACGGCATTTTAGACCGTAAAAGTGCTAATCAGGTTATACATGGCGTTTTTAGGACTAAACTATTCAGTCACAGCCACATTAATGGTAATCGGGCGCTTGGACGTTGTAAAGATTCAATAACAATCATGTTGGAACGATTTACCTTTTATAAGCAACAAATTGATTGGAACTGTCGTCAGCGGTGCTTATAATTTTACTATTGGGCCCCGAAAGCCCGGTTTATGTAAACTTCTAGACTACACAGTCTAAAGGTCCGTCCACACACACAGACTTGCCTTCCAGTTTGAACTCTGTCCAGATGCTACGGTTTGGCCTGTGCAGACCGCCTAAACGGTGTCTACACGCTCCGGTTTGGCCTGTGCAGGCCGTGTCCTCAGGCCAAATTGGAAGGCAAGCCTGTGTGTGTGGACGGAGCATTAGAGCCAGTCTATGGCTTAATGAGTTTTAAATTCTCGACTTAGAAATCCGTTTTTTTAGTTTAATTTTTAATCGCTAGAAAGCGCGACTATACTAACGCACCCATCTCTAAAATTGGTTTTACGTTGGGTTCTTAAGAAGCAAACATGTAATAATTGCTTTACTAGTGTTGCTGTCAAGACTACCCCCACCCCCCTCCCTTTTGATATTGGTTTCGACGCTTCGGTTTCGTAGAATCTCTTGTAATATTGTCCCATCTCTAATATTTGGCATTTTTATTATTTTTATGTAAGATCGCTACTATTATACAGAGTGTTCCTAAAATGCAATAACTTTGTGTGGGCGATCGTTTTACATGATTTTTAGCAACACCCTATATATTTAATAAACAAAACTGAATAGCAATAATACGTATAGGAGCCATAAGACGGCGCTTGGAAGAAAACGAAGCTTATTTGATAATCTTTTTTCATTCTATTTATATGTAAATCAAAAACAAAAATAGTAAACCAGGTGTATTTTGTATTAAGCTATTGATTTACTTGCATAACATTTTGTACTATTTATAGGTAAGTCATAACAAAACCAACAATAAGAAGTAACAAGACATGGCGTGTGCAAGTTGAATTGTAGAGTTCAACTTCCTTGTCGAGATTTACCTTTTAGAGAGCGCTTAAAATCATTAAACATAATTACATCGCATTACGTGATTTGATAACAATATCACTTCTTCCATCCATCCACGAAGTTAAACTGTACTCATGATCTCTCTCTTTAAAAGTTGCTTTTTAACATTTATACACTTGAGCTTTTATAGTAGTTTAGAATAGGTACACTTGTGTAGCGATTTTTATTAATCAACACATTTACACACAACAAATTTGATGGTAATAAAAATCGCCGTAGATAAAAATTTATTTTTTATCAACAATTTCGTCAAATTGTCGTTTATTTTTACAGGCGCGCAGTGGAAGCGCTAGTAGCTATAGAAGTCTAAGTCAGGTAATTGTTAATAACGAATTGCTGCTACTAGTGCATTCAGTTTAGATTAGAATTAGATTTTTAATCAAGTAGGTGCCTATATACAATTTTATACAGGGTGTCTAAATCTCAACTATACTTTCTGTGGGTAAATTACCATTGTACAAACTTTCGAATCGCTTATTTATAATAGAATATTTGGTCATCTGATGCTTTTATTTAAAAAATTGTCAACTTCTTGAAATAATCTCGAGAAACTAACACCTAACCTAACTAACCCATTTTTACTATTTTGAGATAGTATATCAATTTTCTTTAAATGAAAAGTACAGTCAATATTTAGCCTATTAGATAGGATATTTTTTCCTGTTTTCAAAAATATATAGTTTGCTGTATCTATCTTACATGGTTTAGCTGATATTTACAAAAAAACATAATATAAATAAATGGGTGTGGCTTAGAACTGAAAAACAAAAGTTTGTTATTGTCTATTAATTTAATTTGTTAAACAAAAGCTACTGCTTAATTTAATTGATTTAATAACTTTTGTTTTTCCAAAGCACGCCCATTTTTAACATTTGTTGTTTTTTGTAAATATTACAAAAATTATAATAGACAGATGGGACAAACTATATATTTTTGAAATTAGAAAAAAAATTCTCACTTCCTAAGACCAAACGCAAAATTAATTATTATATTAAATGAAAAAATTTTTACTTGTGTTTACTTTCAAGTTTTACACTTTAGCTCTATTTGAAAGAGCTTCAAAAATCTTTAGTTTCTCAAATTATTTCAAAAGTTGTTTAAAAGCGAAAATGGCCTTAAATTAAAAAAAAATTAAATTTAAATGGTTCTGTAGGTCGTATAATAACAAATTTACCCATATGATATCATTGGACTAAGAAGTGGGCACCCGGTATACATGGTGCTGGCGAAAAAACTACACACGTACAAAAACTTTTTTGCAAACACCATGTAGCAAAAATTTTCAATTGCTTGATACGTATTTAATTGAATTTTAAAAGCCTGATTTACAAAAAATTTAATACTTTTTATTGCATGTTGTAATCTTGTACTGCCTGAAAGTTTTATGCACTTTTCAATTACCTATTTTTCATTTAATAACTTTTGCACAAATTTCATTTTCTATAGTTTTCTTTTCTCTTTATAATCTTAAAAAATTTCCTTATGTAATATTTGAAAAACTTTTCGTCATTAAAACTTAGGTAATTTGATTTTTTTTATTTTCCTCTTAACATCGTTCTATTTACTGCATGAAACTAGATATAAATTTTCAACAACTTTATTTATTATGATTTCTTATCTATTTATTATTTTTACCTATTTTTCTCTTTTACATAACAGTGAACAAAAGTTAGTTATATTATTATTACGTTACCTATTTAGAGCGTGAACTGATACTTTGCGCTCGAGGTACACACAATTTATTATTCTTTTTGACAAAAAGCACAAATAAATTTAAAAAAATATTAATTCATTACAATTTTTTCTTTTATCAAGGACAAATCGTTGAAATATGAAGTCTATGCTATCATCTACACAGTGTTTCACTTTAGGCGAGGACACCTGCATAACTTTTTTGTTTTCAAAGCAATCAGAATAAAAATTTTAACAGTTATGTAAGGCATTAAGATCCATCTATTCGTATTCGTAACAATAAAAATTTTTTTAAATTCAAAATTTAGCCAACTAGAATTAAATAAAAGTAGCGATTGTGAAAAAAAAAATCACCTCGTATTGGCCGCTATTTTGAAATTATAAATTTGAAAAAATCTTCTTTAAATTGAGGCGATGGTGTATTTATTTAGATCCAAGAGTTTTTTTTTTAGACTTGTACTAGGGGGAGGGTTTAAGAAATTGAATTTGAAAAAAACAATTTTTTTCGATGATGAAAGAGAATGTTGAGAAATAACCGGCTAGTTATGTTTAGATCGGTTGATTAAAATTTCGACTTTTGGAAGGACACTGTATTGTACGATCTAGCAAAGAAAAGCTTTTTTAGGAATGTAACTTCTGTCTATTATCTATGGCCCGTCCACACATACAGGCTTGCCTTCCAGTAAGGCCTCTGCAGGCGGCCTGTACAAGCCAATCCGGAGAGCGTGAACACTGTTTAGACGGCCTGCACAGGCCAAACCGGAGCGCCTGGAGAGCGTTCAGGTGGCCCGGGCAGGCAAACCGGAAGGCAAGCCTGTGTGTGTGGACGAGCCTTTATAATTAAAACAACAAGCAAAACTCATAATTTACCGCCTATTCCATAGGCGTTGCTAAGTATTTAATTTATTAAAAATTAATTACTAAGATAGCAGTAAAAATAAAAATCACGCCGCCAATGGTTTCCTTAGAGATAATAGGTCCGCTCACTTTCCCCTAAGTTTTTCATTCGGTGGTCGAATGATACACATAATCGGTAATCACATGTTGAAGTAAGAAATTACATAATAAAAATCTCAAAATGAGAACCTACCTTGTGATTGTCTCTGATGCGAAGATCGAGGATTGAGGTCTAACGAAAACGTTGAATCAACACCCCATTGTGTTTAATCACTACGTTTTACATAATAATTAGTAAAATCAAAAAGTATTTATTTAAATAACACCCAAACTTTGCAACGTTCACAACTATACTAGATAATTATTGAAATATATCCCCACATTTAACATAAAATTCTTATCAACACCTGCAATATCTGCTCACAATAGATATTTTAAAACAATTTTTAACAAGCAAAAATATTATTTAGTTTTAATTTTAAATTTTTAAAAATGTTACTCAAACCATATTAATTTATTTACCTTGTATTGAAAAAAATCTCCCTACTAGAAATGGGTAAAAATCTGGAAAAAAAATTTTACCACGCTTATTTCCTGGAACATCCAATTAGTCTTCAACCCTTGAGGAATTTATCTTTAATTTTAAAAAGTGGGCCTAGTGGCATTTTTGTTACTAATAAATTGTTATAAGCATGTAGAAATAGTTTAACTACAGAACTAACCCTCAAGTAAAGGGCGCAAAAAAATCCAAAAATGCATTTCTTGTATTTTTGAAAGCGCGAGCTCCCTCGCACACCTTTTAAGCTGGCCTTACATGCCAACTTCTAAAAGCTAGCTTTTTTTTCTAAGCCAATAGAAATCCTGCATTTCCAGCGGCAGAAGCTAGAAAGTTGGTTCAAGTTTAACTTCTAGCGTCTGCCGCTGGAAATCCAAGATTTCTATTGGCTTAGAAAAAAAGCTAGCTTTTAGAAGTTGGCATGTAAGGCCAGCTTTATGCGTACCTACGTTAGAAAATTAAGCTGTACAAAGCTCTTTTTTCCATTTTTATCTGTTAAATAGAGCATTTACAAGCAGAAAAATTGCATGCTTCAACATGTACAAAGTTTTTTTTTACTTATTTATAAAAATAGAAATAATAAATAGCTATTTTGAACAATAGTAGATTATATAATTAGATTGAGAAGTTTGCTATTAATTATAGCCCTAGCGAAAGTATTATATCCTGAGGCGCAAAGCGCCGAATACAACGATACACGCTGTTGCAATATCGATCCATATCGATAGACGACATCGTATCAGAGCATCCCTAATGGTGACTCGGGTGACTCTAGCTGACGTAGTATTTCACCACAAAAGCTGCGCATGCGCAATAGCATAGGTACTATGTATTTATAATTTTTGGATATCAAAGTAGAAGAACTCAAAAACAAAAACACATGGTGATAATCCGTGGACTATTACCATTATTATTTTTTTTGTGTTCTACTTTAATATGTCTTTCAACTCACATAACTGATTTTTAATAAGACAGTAACGTTCCTTAATAACTGGTGAATGATAATGACAGTGCCATCTATATTCTTAGAAAATTTAAAACTCTGTCCAAGTGACAAAAACTATGGTTAATTTAGTACAGGAGCTAGAGGGAACCCAACGTAAGGTGAATCCACCACGTGATGACCGTTAAAGTTGGGCAGTAGATTAGTACGGTCGTTGCTTAGAAACGAACGTAGACAGTGCCGTCGTATAATTATTACATTACTTTTGTCGAAGCAAAATAATTACAAGCATTTTAATAATGTGAAGATCTCATTCACAAAGTATTAAACCAGTAATTAATTATTAATAGTACTTCAAATAAAAATTTAAATTAAGTAATTATTTTGAATTTTGACAACTTAAAAATAATTTTTTTGACAGATGAAATAACTAACTCCGCCACTGGGCTCTAAAGCCACGCCTCGCGCAGGTTTGGTCACGTGATGGATTCAACTTAAGTTGGGACTACTATACTGATGAATTTATTTCATCCTAATCTTATTTAGCGGTTAAAATAAGGAATAATTATCTAACTTAAAGATCCATAAAATAACAGTGTGAGAAGCTTCCCGTAAGTAAAAGGCAATACAGTGGCCGGTTGAAAATTTATGAAAAAGATTTCGATATTTTGGGTCCCCCTGAGTCTAGAAATGAAAAAAAAATTCAAAAGAGACCGCCTGTGTGTCTGATGTTTACTTCATCCCAACAGTGGAAACAATTAAAAATTTTCTATCCAAGTCGAGAATCGAACTCGAGACCGCTAGACCTTTCGATCACCATATCACCCCCAATAGAGTCCAATACTCATACCCACTGCTCTATTATCACCTTTGTAAAGTGTTATTAATTTTTTTATGTTTCTTCAGAACTTTTAAATTACGAACGAAATTTTGAAAACTTCTGTAAAGCTCTACACATAACAACGTACACGTAGTAAAACAACAATTATTTTAATTTACAAGAGGCACTTATAACTAACAATGTAGACAAAACTTTTAATTAAAATATTTCACTAAAACCGCCAAGCATATGTAGGATTACGTAAGAAATTATAATAAATACTAGGAAGATAATTAAAAAAAAATTCTCTCTAAAACTGTAGTACCTGTGGGGAAGCAAATATCGTACATTGTACACTGTACAGTCAGGTGAAGAAGTATTCGTAATCACCAGTAATTACAAGTCAAATGTCATATTTTTTTTACAAAAAATGCAAAATATTTTGAGGTTATGTTTGTATAAACAATTGTGTGCAAGAGTGTACTTAAACGAATTCCCGTCTGTGATTGGTCCCAATTTTTCTGTCTTCAAATTAATTTTTCCTAAGCTTGCGGACACTGTATCTACTGCAAAACAGATTTATGTTGACGAGCGGTTGGAATGAGCAGATACCTAAATTGGCATTTATCCCTACCAACGCATTAGTCAACGTATTTAAATTATTAAAGGGGCGTGGCAAAATCTGCGCGAACTTATCATTACTGCTCGCCATCAGGGATCTGTGTTGCAGTAGGTAGGTTTAAAAGTACAGTCCTACCAACTTCATTAGCGAGCTGAGGGAACGTGGTCAATGCTGTCATAGGTTTTGAAGTACACTACGAGTTAAAAGTAATTCAGTGGGTAAATTTGACAAGAGACTGTCACTAAAATTGAATACGGGTTAATATTTAGACAGTGAATTTGAAAAGTACAACTTACTATCATTTGGAAAGGTTTTATCATAACCTAAAATAGTTTATAATAACCTCAAATAATGTGCTATCCACAGGATATCTCGAAAACTTTTTAGACCTACTAGATCTTCATTTATTATTCTTCTAGGCGCCAAATTGAATTTTTATACCATTTAAACAGACCAAAAATTAATGATTCCAACGATGTGACACACTTGGCTCAACTAACTGTATTAATGACCAAAAACATTAATTTGACAATTGATTGACAAAATCCAGTTGTCGTGAAATAACAAATGAATAAATTTGACATATTATTAAACAAACACTCCTGACGAGCGTAATTTTTGCACCAATTGAAATTTGAATAATCGACATTTTGTGTCATTTAAGAATTTTTTTTGATCGCCAGATTTTGATAACTCACATTACTACGCTCTTAGCAATTCGCCATTGTGATGATTTCGGATTTATGCGAATTTGTGCCAACACATTAATTTCATTTGCGGTTTCATTAACTAAACGCTTTCGTATTTTAACACACCAAAAATTCATTCAAATCGTTACATACAGTAAACAAGAATGTTGCTTGTTTTACAAAGAAATGTCAAAATTATTCATTTGTTATTATTTCATGGCAACGCTTATTTTATCAATCAACTGTTTAAATTAATGCTTTTAGGTCGAAAATATAGCGGGATGTGTGTTACTATAGTTAAAATTGTGTTTATCTTTATTTAATGATATAAAAATCCAATATGGCGCCTATAAGGATATTAAAAGTTGTCTCTAAAAATGTAAAGATCTAGTGTGTTTGGAAAATTTTTGACACGTCCTGTGGGTAGGTAAAATGGGCTTATGTAAACTGGCCAAATTTCATAATACTTGCTTCAGTAATAACAAAGTTATAGAAGAAATAAAAAAACGCAAAACTTCAATTCTCAGTAAAACAGACAAATAAATAGTTTCCTAGGCTTCTTACACAGTATTGTAAGTTCGGAGACTAAACGAAAGCTTGTCCCTCGTCCTTCTGTAAAATAATCGGACGCAAAGGACGCAAAAGACACAAAACCAATTTTCTCTACTTAAAATCCGCACTTTTGGTAAAGAATTTAAAGTTGAATTTAATATACACGTTATTTATTTGACATATTGAGTTCAAGTTCCACCCACTAAAAAAACATATCTCAAGTATTTTATGTCAAAAATATTTTTGGCAAGCGAACCTGTGGTAATTTAAATTCTTTTTTTTTATTATAAGAAAGTTTGATGATTTTCTTTCTTTTCTTTTATAACACAAACGAAAAAATAACTAACTTTTGGTATGTAGGTTATGCTTGCGAATCTTTTATAAATTATCGCCGACGTCCAAATTTCGAATTTATGTCATATATCTTTGAAATCCAACACCGTTTAGTTATAGCAGAAGAAAAATTTTGTTTTAGGATATATAACTTTATTATTATTATTAAAAAAATAAGATGAACTATTTTTATAGTTTTCAATTCTTTGCCAAAAGTTATTTATCTCTATTACAAATTATAAAATTATCTTAAAATTATAGTTTTTTCAATTTTTTTTACAAATTATTATAAATTTATTTAGACTAAAATGAAAACTGCAGTTGATGCAGAAAAATCATCATATTTATAGTACATTCATATAGAGTGGGGGGAATTATCTTCAGTCTCCTGTCATCATTTCCATAAATTCTGTAAAAGAAAATTAAAATTTTAACCATTGACAAAAAAAATTAAAACACCCTGTATAATTAAAAATATTTCTGAAACATTAACGACGCTCTTTCTTTTGAATTTCCCTCATAAACCTTCTTGGTCTAAACTTACAATTTGCAAGGACGACAAAAATGATTATTTAACAGAGCGAAAAAAGTGCTAAGCCGGCTCTGTCTCTAATCCATCCAAAATTCGCCAATTTAAATTAAACACGTCAACTTGCTCAAAAGAGTTGCAGATTTATAACATTATTTATTACATTCAATCCTGTTATCTTTTGTATTGAAAAGTCTAAACAACGTTTTTATAAGATTTATAGTTTTTTCTCTTAGCTTTTAGATTAAAACGTGACCTGAGAAAATGATATTTTAAGTTTAAATCGAACTATCTATACTAGTGAAGATGGTGGTCCTTATTTACACAATTTGGAAATTTTCTCACTCTTAAAAACTCTTTTAAAACTCAAAATAGTAGTACTTTAACTCTATTTAGGCGCGCCTTGGCCCCCTGCGCCAATGGGAGTTTATTTTGCTAATATTTCAAAATCACATTCAAATATCGAGATGTGCCTTTGCGACATATCAGAATGATCTGTTTACAATAGTTTGCTATAATCACATCCCAATAACTGTCGTAGTTCTCTAGTAACTGACGAGTAAACGGGACAAGACTGCTCGGGCAGTTATTGAATTACCTGTAGGTTTTTCTCGTAAACGGTGCATCTTAACAAAAAACTACAAGAATACATTTTATTATCAAATTAAATTCTACGTTTAACTGCCCAATCAAAAAATAAAAAATATTTTGGACAAAAAAGTTATTGCAGAAAAACGTAAGCATCGATTGCCCGTAATGGTCATAAGTGGCGCCCTCTAGCAACTTTTACAAAATTATGATATGGTACTTATGTTAATACACTTGGTTAAGTCTCATACCAAATCATATTAAGATCGGTTGAGAAGTTTCTAAAGTATATACAAAAAATGTTTTGAGACCCCTTTCAGGCACTCCCACGCTCCTTAAAAATGGAAATTTTGGAAAAATAAAAAATATAGGTATCTTAATTTTAAGTAAAGACCATAGCATTTAAAAAAATAAATTTCCTGTACAAATAAGAACCACCCTAAGTGTTTATTAAGGATGAAAAATTTTCTCACCTTCAAAATCAACTGTTCCAGATGAATCTGTATCAATTTCTGCAATCATTTCGTCCAGTTGATCGTTTGTGAGTTGATCGTCTAATGCTACTAATATTTCACGTAAACAAGAAATTGGAATAAAGCCTTGTCCTGGTTGTTTCATGAAATAATAAAATAATCGTTTTGTAATTAGGCAATTAGGGGGTGACGTAAGCGCTCAAAGCGAAATGTTAAATTTAGCCAATTAAGCTTGCATTTAATAGAAACAAAAGTTTACTTCTAAGTAAATTGTTCGACTCGCTACGGAAGTAAAAAGCGTGAAATTAGTTGCACACTAAGATTTTAATTTAAACAATTTAAATAATTAATTTGCTTTACAATTTCATTCGTTATGGCCACACTGGGTGTTACTTATTCTATAACAGTTCTAATTTTTTTTGTAAACTTATCTAATTCGATGTTGGAATTTAGTGCAATTTCGTTAATTAAAAAAAATTTTAAACTCCTTTTATGATATAATGGCATAGAGAATAATTTAAGTTGCATAATTAATTGAACCATTAAAGCTATGGCAGCTAAAAATGCATTTTCGTAGAGTTTTTGCAACTTTCTCAATTATTATTAGATTTAGCTAAATTAAAATTTATCAAATTAAAGAGAATTATTTTATTATAAAATTAGTTTCTTGATATTTTTCAATAAAATAATTATATAAGTAATTCTGCAATTAGACTATAAATTGTTATGACAATTAGTAAGTGCATCTTGTCATTTCCCATTTATTTGTAAAATTTATAAACCTACCACATTAAAGATAATTAATCCAACAGAATTGCTCTCTTATTATTTTTCGATAAAATTATAATTATACCCATAATTGGGCCATTCAAATTATGACAACTAACAAGCACATTTACACTTGTATATTTTAGCAATTTCATCGCTTATTATTGGGTTTAGCTTAATTTAAGTAGCTAACAAACTTAATTATTTTCTTCATAATTACTTTATTATCTATTTTCGATAAAATCATAATTAGATCCATGATTGGGCCATTCAAATTATGACAACTAACAAGCACATTTACACTTTTATATCTTGATCGATATAATCATTTATTATTGGGTTTAGCTTAATTTAAGCACCTAACCTAACAAACTAAATTATTTTTCTTTAACATTACTTTCTTATCATTTTTAGATAAAATCATAATTAGACTCATAATTAGGCCATTCAAATTATGACAACTAACAAGCACATTTACACTTTTACATTTTTAACAATTTATTCGCTTATTATTGGGTTTAGCTTAATTTAAGTAGCTAACAAACTAAATTATTTTCTTCATAATTACTTTATTATCTTTTTTCAATAACATCATAATTAGACCCATGATTGAGCCATTCAAATTATGACAACTAACAAGCACATTTACACTTTTATATCTTGAGAGCGATATAATCATTTATTATTGGGTTTAGCTTAATTTAAGTAGCTAACAAACTTAATTATTTTCTTCATAATTACTTTATTATCTTTTTTCAATAACATCATAATTAGACCCATGATTGAGCCATTCAAATTATGACAACTAACAAGCACATTTACACTTTTATATCTTGAGAGCGATATAATCATTTATTATTGGGTTTAGCTTAATTTAAGTAGCTAACAAACTTAATTATTTTCTTCATAATTACTTTATTATCTATTTTCGATAACATCATTATTAGACCCATGATTGAGCCATTCAAATTATGACAACTAACAAGCACATTTACACTTTTATATCTTGAGAGCGATATAATCATTTATTATTGGGTTTAGCTTAATTTAAGTACCTAACCTAACAAACTAAATTATTTTTCTTTAAAATTACTTTCTTATCATTTTTAGATAAAATCATAATTAGACCCATAATTAGGCCATTCAAATTATGACAACTAACAAGCACATTTACACTTTTATATCTTGAGAGCGATATAATCATTTATTATTGGGTTTAGCTTAATTTAAGTACCTAACCTAACAAACTAAATTATTTTTCTTTAAAATTACTTTCTTATCATTTTTAGATAAAATCATAATTAGACCCATAATTAGGCCATTCAAATTATGACAACTAACAAGCACATTTACACTTTTATATCTTGAGAGCGATATAATCATTTATTATTGGGTTTAGCTTAATTTAAGTACCTAACCTAACAAACTAAATTATTTTTCTTTAACATTACTTTCTTATCATTTTTAGATAAAATCATAATTAGACCCATAATTAGGCCATTAAAATTATGACAACTAACAAGCACATTTACACTTTCACATTTTTAGCAATTTATTCGCTTATTATTGGGTTTAGCTTAATTTAAGTAGCTAACAAACTAAATTATTTTCTTCATAATTACTTTATTATCTATTTTCGATAACATCATAATTAGACCCATGATTGAGCCATTCAAATTATGACAACTAACAAGCACATTTACACTTTTATATCTTGAGAGCGATATAATCATTTATTATTGGGTTTAGCTTAATTTAAGTACCTAACCTAACAAACTAAATTATTTTTCTTTAAAATTACTTTCTTATCATTTTTAGATAAAATCATAATTAGACCCATAATTAGGCCATTAAAATTATGACAACTAACAAGCACATTTACACTTTCACATTTTTAGCAATTTATTCGCTTATTATTGGGTTTAGCTTAATTTAAGTAGCTAACAAACTTAATCATTTTCTTCATAATTACTTTATTATCTATTTTCGATAAAATCATAACTAGACCCATGATTGGGCCATTCAAATTATGACAACTAACAAGCACATTTACACTTTTATATCTTCAGCGATAAAATCATTTATTATTGGGTTTGGCTTAATTTAAGTATCTAACCTAACAAACTAAATTATTTTTCTTCAAAATGACTCTCTTATCATTTTTCGATAAAATCATAATTAGACCCATGATTGGGCCATTCAAATTATGACAACTAACAAGCACATTTACACTTTTACATTTTTAACTATTTATTCGCTTATTATTGGGTTTAGCTTAATTTAAGTAGTTAACAAACTAAATTATTTTCTTCATAATTACTTTATTATCTTTTTTCGATAAAATCATAATTAGACCCACGATTGGGCCATTCAAATTATGACAACTAACAAGCACATTTACACTTTTATATCTTCAGCGATAAAATCGTTTATTATTGGGTTTAGCTTAATATAAGTACCTAACCTAACAAACTAAATTATTTTTCTTTAACATTACTTTCTTATCATTTTTAGATAAAATCATAATTAGACCCATAATTAGGCCATTAAAATTATGACAACTAACAAGCACATTTACACTTTCACATTTTTAGCAATTTATTCGCTTATTATTGGGTTTAGCTTAATTTAAGTAGCTAACAAACTTAATTATTTTCTTCATAATTACTTTATTATCTATTTTCGATAAAATCATAATTAGACCCATGACTGGGCAATTTAAATCATGACAACTAGTAAACAAGCACATTTACACTTTTACATTTTTGACAATCTTGTGACTCCTTTAAGTACCTAACCTAACAAATTAAGTATTTTTCTTCAAAAGTATTTTTCCGTCATCCGGTATTGACGATAAATTTAAAAATAAATTAAAAATTAATATTTAATTTCCCATTAGGTAAATTTATGCTACGTATAACGTAATTTTTAATTAAATAGAAAAGGAAGATACCTAATAATTCAATTCGAATTCCAACATTTATTTTAATTTAAAAAAATATTCATAATTGGATTTTACTAATTGTAATGTTTGCTGATAGAATCGCGGTATTTTATGAATTAGGAAATTAATTAATTAATTCAAAATGCATTCGCAATTTAATAGCAAAGCGCATTAAAATTTAAAGCAAGCCATGTACATGTTAAATGAGCTTTTTGTAATTTGTAAGTACAATACAATACATACCCCCTTTGTCATATAACCTAAAAGCTTCTTTTAATTCTTTTTGAAGTATTTCATCATCTTCAGTTTCTATGTGAGGTTCAACCACTCGACAGAAAGCTTCAAAATTTAACTTTCCCGTACCTGCAAAAATTAGTTTATAATAATTTTTTTTAAATTACTAAAATTTAAAAATTAATAAAAAATAATAAGTTCTCACTATTATATAAAGGTTCGTCTACACATTTCCAATCAGGACAAATGCACTTTTTTATGTATTAGAATTAAATTGTAAGCCATATCAGAGTGGATGAGCTGGACCTAAATCGGAAATAATATAAATGAACCTTAAATCAAAAGCTTTTTATTTTTTTTGGTTATTGTATTACTACTTATACAGAGTGTCCCAAAATATATGAAATATTTCAATTATCTTGATATTTAAAAATATTTTGTAAAAATGCTCGGACACGTCGATTTAAATTTTTAATTGCGCATTTTTTCGCTCTAAAATATCTTATACAGGGTGATGTATTTCGGAGGTACGACATCATCTACGTTTTTTTAAATACAACACTTTTTTAAGTGTTAAATTAAATTAACACAAACCCTAAATGTAATATTTTTGAAATCAGTTATCTATGGGGAATCCAAAAATGATTAAATATACAGGGTGTTCCATTTAAAAAACCGTTGATGACGTCGTGACTCCGAACTAGATCATCCTGTGTAAATTATTTTTATGTCAAAAAATGCGCAATTAAAAATCTAAATCAACGTGTCAGAGCTTTTTTCAAAATATTTTTATATGCCGAGATATATAGCTTAATCCTTTTGGACACCCTGTATGTCGATCGTGCAAGCTTACATTATTTAATTACAATTTCGAATATTACATTTAACCACATACATGTCAATTATCTACAGTACCTACCCCTGTTAGATGATAACACTAAATGTATAGTTCTAGTGCTATACAATGTCTTTATTTGCATATTATTCTACTGAAGCAGTTAAATTAATTGATAGAGCTTTACAATTTTATGCTTTTAACTTGAAATAAATCGCATTTCGATGTTTTTTATTGTTTAAAAAAATATTTTCATTTGTTTCAAAAACCATTAATTTAAGGCTAATCTAGCACTATTCCAATTACTTCCTTTTTTCCCACAATAAAAAAGCGCGGTTTTTAAATGATCATTATATTTTGTTCATTACAATAAAGCCTTACTGCATATAAAGCTTTAGTAGGCTAATGGATTTTATTTGAAAAAAAAACTGAACGTTGTTAAGCGTGAAAATTAATCAATTCTACAGACAGCGCTTACTTTAAAAATTGTTCTAAAACAAAAAAAAATCAATTTTTCCATTACATAACGTAGTCTCATATCGGATCGAATTTATTGTGCCAATTATGAATGAAACAATTTGTCAGGTTCTAAAATTTTACCATCTATGATGCAATATTCAAGCAATTCGTTTTAAAAGCATCGATGCATAGCACAACGAGACTCGTTATCGACAGCAACAGCACAAGCGTTTTGTACCACATAAAGCATTGTTTTAGTTCAATTTTGACGTTGATTTAATTTTAATGTCGAAAATCAACATCATTAAATTGCATAAATATAAAAGTTATTTTTGACAACAGAAAATATAAAATTTTTTACATGCCATTTTCTTTTACGCTCGAGTTAACGCAGGAAGTTGTCACCCACAGAATATAGAGTACTTATGCTATAGTAAATAAAGAACTCTCTTCAACTTGTTCATTTTTCTTATACACTTTAACTTTTAACAATGTTTTTTGAAATGGAAACATAAATTTGCTAGACTTTCCCGCCAGGATGCGGTTTTCAGATTGAAAAGCCAGACAAAGTTAAATTATTGGCTCAAGTTGCCATATTGTTTGCTCCTACGTTAAGATAACAGTTTACCCTTTCTTATGCTAAATTGTAATTTATGCACAAAAATTAATAATGGACAAATGTTTAGAGAACTTTAAAGTGCAATTCAAAGGTCAGGAAATACACCAAGCGTAGGCTTTCTTCTTAAAATTATAGTTTTTGCCTAAACCGCCATTTGAGAAGAGCTTTGGAGTTTTAACTACCAAAAGGAAATATGTTTATTAATAGAATTATAAAAAAATTAAAAAAATTTGAAATAAAACTATAGACAAACGCCGAATTTTCCAATGAATATTCCGCGTACATACAAAGAGCTTTTGAGCCTTGAATTTTCTATTAAATATTGTGTAGTCGCAAAACTCTAGGAGCTTTTGAACTTTAACCGCATACGGTTCCCTACGATGAAAACTGAAAACAGAAACTAAATTATAGAGAGTGAAATTTCCTATAAAATGGGCTTACAAGTGATTTTATTAACAGAACCTAGAGCAGAAGATAAAGTATTTTATTGGTACCCTGTTTAATGACAGTTGGAAGAAATTTTTGGGCGATAACTGTCAAAGTAAGGAACTTACACCAACTAGCTAGGAAAATTAATCTATTGTAAATAGGTTTCTGTTGCAAACACTATCGAAAAATATATTTTTTGGGCTAAAGACTAGAGATAGAGAAGAACGTCGAATTTTCCAACTAATATTGCGTAGTCGCAAGACTCCAGGAGCTTTTGAACTTTAACCGCATAAAGAGGTTCCTTACGATGAAAATGCACAGAAACTAAATTATAGAGAGTGAAATGTTCTACAAAATGAGCTTACAAGAGATTTATTAACTGAACCTAGAGCAGAAGATAAAGTTTTTTATTGGTACCCTGTTTAATGACAGTTGGAAGAAATTTTTGGGTGATAACTGTCAAAGTAAGGAACTTACACCAACTAGCTAGGAAAATTAATCTATTGTAAATAGGTTTCTGTTGCAAACACTATCGAAAAATATATTTTTTGGGCTAAAGACTAGAGATTAGAGAAGAACGTCGAATTTTCCAACTAATATTGCGTAGTCGCAAGACTCCAGGAGCTTTTGAACTTTAACCGCATAAGGAGGTTCCTTACGATGAAAATGCACAGAAACTAAATTATAGAGAGTGAAATGTTCTACAAAATGAGCTTACAAGAGATTTATTAACTGAACCTAGAGCAGAAGATAAAGTTTTTTATTGGTACCCTGTTTAATGACAGTTGGAAGAAATTTTTGGGTGATAACTGTCAAAGTAAGGAACTTACACCAACTAGCTAGGAAAATTAATCTATTGTAAATAGGTTTCTGTTGCAAACACTATCGAAAAATATATTTTTTGGGCTAAAGACTAGAGATTAGAGAAGAACGTCGAATTTTCCAACTAATATTGCGTAGTCGCAAGACTCCAGGAGCTTTTGAACTTTAACCGCATAAGGAGGTTCCTTACGATGAAAATGCACAGAAACTAAATTATAGAGAGTGAAATGTTCTACAAAATGAGCTTACAAGAGATTTATTAACTGAACCTAGAGCAGAAGATAAAGTTTTTTATTGGTACCCTGTTTAATGACAGTTGGAAGAAATTTTTGGGTGATAACTGTCAAAGTAAGGAACTTACACCAACTAGCTAGGAAAATTAATCTATTGTAAATAGGTTTCTGTTGCAAACGCTATCGAAAAATATTTTTTTGGGCCAAAGACTAGAGAAGAACGTCGAATTTTCCAATTAATATTGCGTAGTCGCAAGACTCCAGGAGCTTTTGAACTTTAACCGCATAAGGAGGTTCCCTACGATGAAATTGCACAGAAACTAAATTATAGAGAGTGAAATGTTCTACAAAATGAGCTTACAAGAGATTTATTAACTGAACCTAGAGCAGAAGATAAAGTTTTTTATTGGTACCCTGTTTAATGACAGTTGGAAGAAATTTTTGGGCGATAACTGTCAAAGTAAGGAACTTACACCAACTAGCTAGGAAAATTAATCTATTGTAAATAGGTTTCTGTTGCAAACACTATCGAAAAATATATTTTTTGGGCCAAATAAGTCTAGAGAAGAACGTCGAATTTTCCAATTAATATTGCGTAGACTCCAGGAGCTTTGGAACTTTAACCGCATAAGGAGGTTCCTTACGATGAAAATGCACAGAAACTAAATTATAGAGAGTGAAATGTTCTACAAAATGAGCTTACAAGAGATTTATTAACTGAACCTAGAGCAGAAGATAAAGTTTTTTATTGGTACCCTGTTTAATGACAGTTGGAAGAAATTTTTGGGCGATAACTGTCAAAGTAAGGAACTTACACCAACTAGCTAGGAAAATTAATCTATTGTAAATAGGTTTCTGTTGCAAACACTATCGAAAAATATATTTTTTGGGCCAAATAAGTCTAGAGAAGAACGTCGAATTTTCCAATTAATATTGCGTAGTCGCAAGACTCCAGGAGCTTTTGAACTTTAACCGCATAAGGAGGTTCCTTACGATGAAAATGCACAGAAACTAAATTATAAAGAGTGAAATTATCTATAAAATGGGCTTACAAGAGATTTTATTAATAGAAGTTAAATTAAAAGAAAGCTAGACCTAAAAAAGCTACGTTAATTAAGAAAATAAAATTGTTTTAGGGAAAATTCTCTATAAGGAAAGTTGATAAATTTTTAGATCAAATGAATCCGAATTTTATTAACCGAGAAAACCATAAATAGATAAATCAATAGCTCGGAAAATTAGCCAATTTCCCAATATTTTGCAAAATTCGCATTTTTCTGCCTCAGTAAAACTCACTTTGGCTATGACTCAAATTAAAACTGAATGAAAAATAAAGAGTGACTATTTGAAATAGGTATGTACCTAAAATTGAAACAACTTCTATACCTATAAGTAATTGCAGTATCTTTCCGCCGCGTATAATATAAATCACCTCTAGACACAACTTTTCAGTTGCAACTCATCAACAATGTTACTCCTCCCAAAAATTTATCAAATAAATTACGATTTGTTTTGAAATTTTATTTTTTATTAATAAAAAAGAGTTTAGTTTAAAATAGCCACTTGGATGTGCGAGAAAAGTTTTTTTTGTTTTATCCATCCACTCCCACGTCAACAATAAAAAATGTTAAAAATGTAAATTATAGGGCGTTAAGCTTTCCATATGAACGTATTTAATTATTTTTCCTAAATAATTTTCATTTGTGTGAATTATTAAGGATAAATTTATGCAAAAATAAAGAGGGCACAGCACGAGTTTAAATAAATCCTAGGTACATTAGCAAATAATTTTTAAAGGACTCGCAATTAATTTTTTGAGGAGCTTTAAACTGAGAGCTTACTAATAAAATGAAAAGTCGAGTACACGTTTTTTTTATAAAATTAAAAAATTAAATTTTTCAAAGGGTTGTTTATTTATGTATTCCAAAAGTTAAAACTTAAAAGCTTTTCCTTCTAATTAACAAAATTTCGTTTAAAACGTCTTGAAAGCTTACTGTATTACTCGACGCCGCCCACTATACGTCTAATTACGAGTTAGAGTGAAAAGAATGATACTTTTCGAAACAATTTTATTAATAATTTTTAATGGTCAAAAAGAATTGCGTGACTAGGAATAAAGTCACGCGATTTGAAATTCACCTTATTTAAATATCAATACATAGTTAACACCAAGTCTAAAAGAATTGCGTACACAACGAAATCTAAAAATTTAATCAAGATGCCTATCTCGTATAAATTATGGCTTCCACTGTTTTTACATTGAAATAGTTCTAAATACAAAAAACTGGGCGATGTGTCATCGTAGGACTTTTCCAATTATTCAGCTTTTAATAGTATTATTTTGTGGTAGAAGTTCATCCAAACCTCATGGCCTGTGACCTCGACGGTCTCTGTACTAGGAAAATGTAAATATACACAGATCATACCAGGTTTGGAATTATTTTTTGAAGTTTTACTCTTAAATATATCACTCCATAACGTTCACACTATAAGATCTGAATCATACAAAAAACATTTTTTGTTTCTAAAATTTGATTGTGACGTTGCCAAATTGTTCGAATTTTTGATAAAAATACAGACTTCGTTTTAAAATATCATAGCAACATTATTTTTGGGAATTAAAAATCTAAATTTGGTGTACCATTAGCCCAGACCATGGCCTACCCTATTCTATTAGCATACAAAATGTTTGAAATTTTCAAATAACGATATTACAACGGACTCAGCTTGATCTCAACAAACAGCACAAGAATGGTTTTTGTCTATTTAAAAATCCGAATATGAACGTGCACTTGTTTTGCTTAGCAAAAGTTTTACAGCTTTTTAAACTTTCAAGTCCCTGCTCGGGCGCCAATTTATAAAAAGTGATTTTTTTTAAATAGTGCGAACATTTGATTAAATTAGCAGAAAGTTGCGTATTTTGATGACCTTTAAGAATCCGTTTAGAAAATTCAAAAATTCAAAATGGTTACCGAGATAAAGCAAAAAAACTCAAAATTACAATTCGACTTTAATTTAAAAACGCTTGCGCAAAAATTTGAAGAGGTAAAAAGACCTATCAAACTATACTAAACTCGACCTTTTATCACATAGACGCTAGGCGTCGCGATGTTCAACTTTTTATTTTTTATGGAAACTTCTTGTTTTTTTAAATAACGTTACTCAGTAGGCTTATCTAAATTCGGGTACCGAATGAGGACATTTTATCTTGCTCATATCTTAATTAACACAACTTTTCTAGCTTATGTTATGTTACGTTATGTTAACATGTTACTTTATGTTATCTTTTACGATAAAAAATAACAAACAAAACTTCGTTTTAATAGTTCTAGAAACGCAAGTTTATTATAGTAGTTAAATTTTATTTTCTAATATGCTTGCGTTTCTAAAACTCTCGTTATTTTTCATCGTAAAAAATAACATATTACCATAACGTAACCCAACATAACATAACCTAGAAAAATTGTGTTAATAATGGAAAGAACAAAATAAAAAGTTCTAATTTGGTACCTAAATTTAGACAGGGCTCGCTGAGTAGTTTTATGTAAAAAAACAATAGATTCCCATATTAAAAAAAAATTGAAAATAACGACGCCTTGCGTCGATTTGATAAAAAGTCGAGTTTGGTATCGTTTGATAGCTCTTTCGACTTACTAAAAATAATTTCCAAGCATTTTTTTGTAAAGTAAACCATTTTCAAACACTGAAAAAACAAAATTTTCAGTTTTCTTGCGTCATTTCAATAACTATTTTGAATTTTTGAATTCTCTAAACGTATTCTTAAAGCTCATACCAATAAGCAACTTTTTGCCTTATGGCGTGATTAGATTATCTAACGGGAGGGTGATTAGCTAGCCAATTATACTGACAAGCAGACAGACATAAAAATTTAATTATCTTGAAATTAACGAATAAAATTATAATTTCTTTGAGAGATTCATAAAATCGTAAATAAACCACGAAGCGGTCGTAATTGAACTATACATCGTCCTTATACATTAAATTCTCTATACAGAGATAAAGAGGGATTTAAAGCTTAAAACTTAAAATACGAAAATAGCCACGAATTGTAAATCTACGAAAATAATAATAAACACAACACAAACATTTTTCAGGAAAAAAGGTAAGCAGGCGAGAACGTAATTGGGTCGATCCAAGCTAAAACATGTTTAAATTACAAAACTATGCCATTAACTAAGGAAGTTAGTAAAGCTCAGATTAAGTCTTTGTTAAAAGCTGTTTTGTTAAACCGCAGCTTTTTAATCAAGCTCAAAAATTTTAGTAGTACACGTTTCTCTATTACGTTAAACTCCTTTAATTAAAAAAACACGTTAATAAAAAATTTTCTTTGGTTTAAATTTAAACAGATAGTCAATTATGCCACAAATTATTTACCAAGAAGCAAAATTAAGAAATTATTTTTCTAAATATTACCTTCTGGATCTTCATTTCGTATTTGGCCTTCTAAATCTTTTTCATCATACGTTGCACCAAGCGTTCTTAATATAGTTCTTACTTTTTCTGTTTCTATAATGCCCTTTCTCGTATAATCGAACATTGCAAAAGCTCTTTTTAACACTAAAAAATAAAAGCTCCAATTAAAATTAAATTAGATCACATTTTAACTCGTACGATGTTTAATTTTGGAATCTTATAATTTAATATATTAGGTGGTATCCTATGCAAATTTGCCCTTTCGAATTAAAATTTGGCGAGAATGGTAAAAATTTTTTCAATTATTTATAGATTAACTAACAGGGGTTTTGCCCCAATTATAAATTAATGCAAATCGATGGTTGAATTTTCCGGAATAGAAGTGGGTTGGCTTTTAAAAATAAAAAAAACTGAAAACTGAGCTATCCACAAATCTGAATATTCACCTAGAGCTAAATCCACATACTACAAGATGCTTAAGTCATAATATAATCGACTAATCTACTTGCACATAATTAAATCAGAAATTTAGCTTGAATCGCTCATTTAAACACGTTTGCAGAAAATGAGAGATGATGTGTTATTACAGGATGCGTGTGGTAACAGTGATGAGTGATGAGTAACGAATAATAATAGCATCATTTAATGCATTTTAGCAAACCTTCAGCCGATAGTAGCTAGTAGAGATGCTAAGCATGAGCCTCAGTTTTACAATGAAGGCAATGTGGCAACCTGGCAAGCACTGCAATTATTGCCACCGGTTTAATTTAATTCTATCGTCTTTGGTTTAATCAAGCCTTTAATGTAAATGTAGCCCCCTTTTTTAAGTGCAAAAGAGCTGAACTCGTATTTTTTACTATACTCAAATCCTTACACCCTTCTACATTAGATCTCTGACGAGTAATCCAACGACCCATTCCTCCATAACTTTGACCTCTTCTCAATTTAAGACCACAACAAGACTACAGGTTCACTTACTGCACCTTTCTATCCCAAACAAAATATTCTACAACAAAAACTGAAACGCAACTGATTTCCTGTCATTAAATATTCTGAACTTCTCACTACAAGTCGACCAAACAAGGTATTTGAAGCTCCTTTAGGTATTTATAAACATTATTTAACTGGTCAAGCATTAGGGCTGTCTCGGGCAATTACAAACAATCCAAAATCTGGGTTTTTACGGTCAAGATTAATTCTCGTTTTCTAATAATCATCCTTCGTATTCGTGTGATTTTAGCTCAATCGTTTACGATGCTACCGTGGAGAGGAAGCAACACGAACAGGCAGACATAAATCTAAATAGACAGACATATAGATAAGATGATAGGAGAATAGGAGGATATATGAAAAGGCAGGTATGCATATAGATTAAAGTTTAAACAGATAGACAAATAGACGGATAGAATGTTTACGCTACTGCAACACATGTACTAATTTATTCCTAACAATTTATCAGTATTTGGTGACGGTTATGTATACGATCCCGTATACGATGTATACTAGTAATTTTTCAAGAGCATAATAGGTCGTCAAGTATAAGTAATTAGACCCCCTCCTTTTATTTTAGTAATAAAAACAATCATAAAGAAGATAACAGACCATAAGAGTCGTAAAATAAGTAATCAAGCCCTCCCCCTCCATTGGCTTTAGTTAAAAAAAGTTCATAAACGACAAAAGTGATCAAAGGTTTGTCAAGCACAAGAGAACAAGCCCTCATCCTTCACTGGTTTCAGTTAAAAATAAATCGCAAAGAACATAAGAAATCAATTGCCAACCATAAGTAATCAAACCCTTCCCCTCCATTGACTTTAGTTAAAAACGTTCATAACAACATAAAAGATCAAAAGTTTCTCCAGCATGAGTAATCAAACCCCCTCTATCCACTGGTTTCAATAAAAAACCATTCATAATAAACGTAATAGATCACAGGATCGTCAAGCATGAGTAATCAAGCCCTCCCCCTCCATTGGTTTTAGTTTAAAACGTTCATAAACGCTATAAGAGATCAAAGGTTTGTCAAGTATAAGTAATCCAGGCCTTCTCTTTCACCGGTTTCAGATAACAAATCACAAAGAACATAAGAGATCAAAGACTTGCCAAGCATAAGTAATCAAGCACTCCCCCTCCATTGGATTAAGATAAAAACTTTTACACCAACATAAGAGATCAGAGGTTTGTCAAGCATGAGTAATCAAGCCCTCCCCTCCATTGGATTTACTTAAAAACGTTCATAAGCGACATAAGAGATCAATAGTTCGTCAAGCTCTCCCCTCTACTGGTTTCATTTAGGAAACATTGATAAACAACATAAGAGATCAGAGATTCGTCAAGCATGAGTAATCAAGCCCTCCCCCTTCAGTTCCTCGATTTATTTAAGTTATAAATATTCATAAACAACATAAGAGATCAAAGGGTTGCCAAGCACAAGTGATTAAGACCTCCCCCTACACTAGTTTAGTTACCTAAAATTATAAAGAACATAATAGACCTAAAGAGTCGTCACACATGAGTAATCAAGCTCTCCCCTCTACTGGTTTCAGTTAGAAAACATTGATAAACAACATAATAGATCAGAGATTCGTCTAGCATGAGTAATCTAGCCCTCCCCTCCATTGGATTTAGTTACAAAGTTCATGAGCAACATAGGAGATCAAGGGTTCGTCAAGCATGAGTAATCAAGTTCTCCCCTTTCATTGCTTTTAGTTTCTCCATTCACTTAAGTTATAAATATTCATAGAGAACATACGAGACCAAAGGGTTGCCAAACGGAAGTGATCAAGACCGCCCCCTCCACTAGTTTAGTTACCTAAAATTAAATGAACGTAATAGACCCCAAACGTCGTCACACATGAGTAATCAAGCTCTCCCCTCTACTGGGTTCAGTTAGAAAACATTAATTAACAACATAATTGATCAGATATTCGTCAAGCATGAGTAATCAAGCCCCCTCTCCATTTTATTTAGTTAAAAACGTTCATAAGTAACATAAAAGAGATCAAAGGTTCGTCAAGCATGAGTAATCAAGCCCTCCCCCTCCATTGCTTTTAGTTTCTCCATTTATTTAAGTTATAAATATTCATAAAGAACATAAGAGATAAACAAATTGCCAAGCGCAAGTGATCAAGACCTCCCCCTCCACTAGTTTAGTTACGTAAAATTATAAAGAACATAGTAGACCCAAAGAGTCGTCACACATGAGTAATCGAGCTCTCCCCTCTACTGGTTTCGGTTAGAAAACATTGATAAACAACAAAATAGATCAGAGATTCGTCTAGCATGAGTAATCTAGCCCTCCCCTCCATTGGATTTAGTTAAAAAGTTCATAAGCAACATAAGAGATCAAGGGTTCGTCAAGCATGAGTAATCAAGTTCTCCCCCTTCATTGCTTTTAGTTTCTTCATTCACTTAAGTTAAGTCACGGAAGTGATCAAGACCGCCCTCTCCTCTAGTTTAGTTACCTAAAATTAAATGAACGTAATAGACCCCAAACGTCGTCACACATGAGTAATCAAGCTCTCCCCTCTACTGGATACAGTTAGAAAACATTAATAAACAACTTAATTGATCAGATATTCGTCAAGCATGAGTAATCAAGTCCTCCCCCTTCGTTGCTTTTAGTTTCTCCATTTATTTAAGTTATAGATATTCATAGAGAACATAAGAGATGAAAGGGTTGCCAAGCACAAGTGATCAAGATCTCCCCCTCCACTAGTTTAGTTACCTAAAATTATAAAGAACATAATAGACCCACAGAGTCGTCACACATGAGTAATCAAGCTCTCCCCTCTACTGGTTTCAGTTAGAAAACATTGATAAACAACTAAGAGATCATTGATTCGTCAATCATGAGTAATCAAGCCCTCCCCCTCCATTGGATTTAGTTAAAAAGTTCATAAGCAACATAAGAGATCAAGGGTTCGTCAAGCATGAGTAATAAAGTCTTCATTGCTTTTAGTTTCTCCATTTATTTAAGTTATAAATATTCATAAAGAACATAAGAGATCAAAGGGTTGCCAAGCACAAGTGATCAAGACCTCCTCCTCCACTAGTTTATTTACCTTAAATTATAAAGAACATAATATACCCAAAGAGTCGTCACACATGAGTAATCGAGCTCTCCCCTCTACTGGTTTCGTTAGAAAACTAAACAACATACGAGATCAGATATTCGTCAAGCATGAGGAATCAAGTCCTCCCCCTTCATTGCTTTTAGTTTCTCCATTCACTTAAGTTATAAATATTCATAGAGAACATACGAGACCAAAGGGTTGCCAAGCACAAGTGATCAAGACCTCCTCCTCCACTAGTTAACTAAAATTATAAAGAACATAATAGACCCAAAGAGTGGTCACACATGAGTAATCAAGCCCTCCCCCTCCATTGGATTTAGTTGAAAACGTTCATAAGCAATATAAGAGATTAAGGGTTCCTCAAGCATGAGTAATCAAGCTCTCCCCCTCCATTGGATTTAGTTAAAAACGTTCATAAGTAACATAAGAGATCAAGGGTTTGTCAAGCATGCGTAATCAAGCCCTCCCCCTCCATTGCTTTTAGTTTCTCCATTTATTTAAGTTATAAATATTCATAGAGAACATACGAGACCAAAGGGTTGCCAAGCACAAGTGATCAAGACCTCCTCCTCCACTAGTTAACTAAAATTATAAAGAACATAATAGACCCAAAGAGTGGTCACACATGAGTAATCAAGCCCTCCCCCTCCATTGGATTTAGTTGAAAACGTTCATAAGCAATATAAGAGATTAAGGGTTCCTCAAGCATGAGTAATCAAGCTCTCCCCCTCCATTGGATTTAGTTAAAAACGTTCATAAGTAACATAAGAGATCAAGGGTTTGTCAAGCATGCGTAATCAAGCCCTCCCCCTCCATTGCTTTTAGTTTCTCCATTTATTTAAGTTATAAATATTCATAAAGAACATAAGAGATCAAAGGATTGCCATGGATGAGTAGATAGGCTCTTCCTCCAATAGGTTAGTGAAAAAATCATAAAGAAATGAAGAGATGAAAGAGTGGTCAAGAATGAGTAATCAAAGTGTCCCTCTCCACTAGTAATGAATTTGAAATATAGTTCAACCGATTAAATTTTTTCCATTTTCCAAAGTTACAAAACAGTTATCTCGTTTAATAAAAAAAAACAATTAATATTCTAATCTTATGAATTATAGAGCAATAGATATTTTTTGTTAATAAAAGTGTGGAGTGGCTTAAAACGTATTACAACACATTTTTCACATATAAACCTGATAAAAGTAATTTAATTTTTTTTCGTCACTATAGGAAAATTCATTTCCTGTTTTGTAACAGGATAAATTAGTTAGTATAAAATCGACGACGCAAATGCATTCAACACCAAAATATATAGTAGTTATATATTAATGTACATAAATTTTACACGAATATTATGATTTCTAAAATTACCACCTGAAATATCACAAAAACATCGTAAAAGTTAAGGAATGCAAGGTAATTTTTCTGTCATCGATAAAATTATGATATTTTAAAAATATATTGTAATAAATAAAATAAATTGTTCCCTTTTTAAATAATTTTAGAATTTCAAAAAATTATATTTAATTCGTATCGATTACTTACTTTCAATTTGTTCACTTTTAGCTTTAGGACTCGCAGCCTGAAAACAACAAATTTGGCTATTAGATATTAATTTCGGTAATGGCTGTCATTAATTTATGCTAATAGTAGTAATACATAATAGTATTATTTTAATTAATTTTCAAAAACCATAAATTTATTTTAATTACAACCGAAACACATTCCAATTAATAAACGAAAATCCTTTGAACTCGTTTCTAATTTTTATTTTGAAAAAATTCAAATTAATAACGCCAACTATTTTTCTTTAAAAAAAATCCTTTAAATGTTTCAAGTTACTGCACGACCTCTTTGATTTGTTTAATTAATCAAATTACCTATTTAACTTAACTAACCAAAACCTACTGCTACTATTTTAAAACAAATTAAAATATTAAAACCCAAATACCTAATTTTTTATAATTTAAATTTCAACCACATTGTTTTCACTCATTATTTGTTTTAACAAACAAACCGCCATTATTATTCTTTTGTTGTTTTTTGTATCAATTTAACCTTAACTTAAAAATTCTCTTATACAAAGGGAAAACGAGAGAGAAAATTAAAAGCTACTTGTAAAAATAAAAATTCCCACTGGAAAATAAAAAAAATAAAAATTAAAAATTAATACACTGCATTCCAAAAAACGTTAAACAGCACACTTTTTAAATTCACCAAAAATTATCATTCACTAACCATTTTTTTTAAATTATATTTTTTTATAAAGTGACGGCTGCGAGGAATTTCTGTAAAAGACTGCAATTTAAAGAGGATCTGAGGTTTTATAGCTCGGGGATATTTCAAATATATTGGTGATATTTTGAACCAGCCATGTAGAATGCGATTCAAAATATTCTAGGTGTACGTTGCAATATTAAATTGTAACAATTTTTGAATTTATTTAATGGCATTTCACACATTTTGTATTAATTGTTACTAATTTTCTTAAAATAATTTGATAAAAGCGAGTAGTGCAAGAGGGAGCGATGTTTAATTGTATTTTCAGAGGTTAAATTAATAAAAATAAAAAAATCGACAGTTTATTTTCAAATTTTGTTTTGTATAAGTCGGGCTTTGAAAGCCCGATGCTAAAAGTCAGGCCTTTCTGGCGTTATAAAGCATCAAAAATTAATTTTGTTTGTTGATTTGGATGCAGAATTTTCTGCTCTAAAACTTTCATTCAAAGAATTTTTTTCTAAAATGGGAAAGCAGGAGACCATAGTATGATTTTACATGTTAAATCCCTATGACCCAGAGATCTGGGTATGTAAAAAAAATCAAAAATCACCAACATGAACAACGCGACGCTCGTTTACTCTGTGTAAAAAATTATCTTAAAGTACCTCGTAGAAAATTTATTTCTTATTAATTTTCGTCATATCCGTTTTTCTCGTAAAATCGACAAGAAATAAAATTACGACTAAAAAGGAATTTCAAAAATTCAACATTATTAAAATTGAAATAGAATGAGAATGAGATGATGCTTATTGGCAACCTTTTTTGTTACTCATGTGAATTATTTAAAAGAAGACAATTTCGGAGAAAGTAAACAACACAATTTCTCGTAACAAGGCATAGAGTGGATCGAAAAATGTGTAAAAACACTTTATAATTTTATATAAAGGGTGTGTTAAAAATATCTAACCCCACTATGGAGAAGAGCTCACATACAAGAAGTCAAGTTAAGAGCTTTTTTGATTATATTTTTTAAAGGAACTCGATTCTAAATGCGCGCGTACGCGCGCTCTTTACTTACTATCTATGTTACTCACTCTCTCTTTCTATCTGTTATTGCTTCCCTTTTTCTATCTCTGTCTTTATCTCTCTTTCCCTCTCTGTATCTAGTTCTCTCTCTCACTCTCTCTCTCTCTGTCAATCTCATCTGTCATCTCCAGTGTCAATAATATCTTCTGACATCGCTTTTCATCAGTCAATCTGTCTAATCATTACATCTTTCAATGTCATACATATTAGATGACAGATGAGACAACTTAATGTATGACATATTTTTAACATATGAAATGACAGATTTTTGACATACGGGACACAGATAAAATGACATACGGGGTGACAGATGAAATGACATATGGAGTGACAGATTGGATGACAGATAGGATGGCAGATCAAGTAACAGACTGGATAATAGATTGAATTACATATTGGGTGATAGAAGGGATGAGAGATGGGACGACGGATGGGATGACAGATGTCTCTCTTATTATTTTTTAAAACCTCTTTAAAAGAATATGTCCTCTTCATCATGATGAGATGAAAGATGGGATGTCATTTAGATGACTAATGACGCTCTCTACCCCTCCTCTCTACCCTTTCTCTACCTCTCTCCTAACCTCCTTCTCTATATACACCTCTGCCTATTGTACTCCCCTCTCTGTCTCTCTCTTTTTTCTATCTCTCTGTTACTTTGAAAACCTTACTGCGCGCCCCTTATGATGACAAGACACAGGTTTCTTTATTATAGAATCCTCGACGTTCGTTTTCTTACTGGGTTCTCGTCCTATAAGAGACTTTAGTGGAATTATCACGGATGCACAGTTTACATCCATTGCGACCATAAGTTTTTCTGTCATGCATCTTTACAGTAGCTGGTGCCTAGTGGTCAAAGTAAATCAATCTCTTTTTCAATTACTGTATCTAGCTCTCTGTCTCTATCAATCTCATTTGTAATCTCATCTGCCATCTCATCTGTCAATCTCACCTATCACTTCATCTCATCTGTCATCTCCAGTGTCAATATCTTCTGTCATCTCATCTAATCAGTCAATCTGTTTAATCATTACATCTGTCAATCTCATACAGATTGGATGACAGATGAGATAACATATTGTGGACAGATTATTGACATAAGAGATGATAGATTGAATGACAGATACGATGGCAGATGGACTAACAGACTGGATAATAGATTGAATTACATATTGGTTGACAGAAGGAATGACAGATGGAATGACAGATGAAATGACATAATACGCATAGACATATATAAGATGACATACTTGATAACAGATAGGATGACATACTTGATAACTGATAGGATGACATATAGTATAACATATTGGATAATAAATTTAATGACAATGGAATGACAGATGGGTTGACAGATGAAATTATAAATGTGTCGACGAAAGGGATGGCAGATGGGATGACAGTTTGAATGACAAAAGACGCTTTCTACCCCTCCTCTCCACACTTTTTCTACCTCTCTCTTAAACCTCCCTCTCTATAATACCCTCTCTCTGCCTATCGTACTCCCCTCTCTGTCTCTATATTTTTGTCTATCTCTCTCTTAAGGTAAGGTCTCTTTCGGACCTTACTGCGCATTTATTATGATAACAGGACACTTATTTCTTTATAGAATCCTCGACCTTCGTTCTCTTCCTGGGTCCTCGCTCTATAAGAGACTTTGTTGGAATTATCACGGATGCACAGTTGACATCCATTGCGACCATAAGTTTTTCTGTCATGTATCTTTAAAGTAGCTGGTGCCTGGTGGTTAAAGTATCGTAGATTTATGGTTGCTTAAGCCGTCTTCCTCTTAGTCGGCGCTCTCGAGATTGTTCGCATTTTTCTATATGCCCAAAGTATCTTAAAAAAATCTTGTTAGAGCAGATAGAGGATGATCGAATTTTAGAATGTACACGTTAGTGCAATATAGTTCACGCTATCTCCAGCATTCAACGGTATATTTAACCTAGATCGTCTGCTCAAAGTGCCCTCCAAGCACGGCCAACTGCATCGTGATAACACTTTGTTCATAGATCAATTGTTTGGTAGTGGAGATATCTCTTTGTTCTCCAGCTGGACTAAGTTTTTTGTTAATGTCCCAATTTACAGTCGTAATTAATGGTCGTTTTATCTTCCCCTAGCTTATGGTGGTGTGACGCTGCTGTGCCCGCCTCTAGTAATAGACAAGTGATGGTCTATCCACGATTATGATCCTTGTATTTCCCATTGTTAGTTCTAGACTATACTCCTCAATTAGAGTACTCATTTTGGACTGAAATTGACTGACATGATTTTCTCGGACAGAAAAACTTAATTCCAAGCAAACATTCGAAACAACTTTGTTTGAAGAGTAACTTGCTGAAATAGCAGAGTCGAATTAAACAAAAAACCAGCGCTTTTAGAAAAAGCGAAGGGATAGCAATTTTTCTTCACGAATCGCTTTATTTTGGGACCCTAATTATGGCAGAGATTTTTCAGATCTGAGGAGTGAGGGAACAGGGTCAAAATCGCCTTTGTTTGTTGCAAAACTGCTAGTTTTGACAATATCTTTGATCACATTGAAAATAGCAAAAAAATGCATCTTACGTAATTTTTAACGTATAAAATTACCAAGAGAATGAGACATTATTTTATTTTGTAGTCTAAACGTAGAGACACGTGCTTTCAGTCCGGCTTGCATGCGCAGTTTTGACCTCTACACTACATATGGAGGTTTGCCTATGTAGGCCGCCTAAACGACATAATAGCTGCTCCTGTTCGCTTGGCAAGTCTGTGCGTGTGTCTCCGCCTTAAATACGACACAAATTGTTAATCCGGCCCTGGAGATAAAATATCATCGCTTGGATCTCACCAACACTAGCTTAATCGCACTGTACAATATAAATATTTCAAAAGAACTATTTTTCATACTTAAACCCTCAAAAAGAAACCTCTGCAATTAAGATGCTCAACAAATGACAACAACTTTGTTTGTGACTTTACGAGAAACCAACTAACAAATGCTCTATATTTTGAGAAGCTTAAACCTAGTTCGTTTGAAAAATAAAAGCTTCGACGGCTCTTTTCGACAGAATTAAATTCTTTGATAACGAGCAATTGTTTCGCAAAATCAACACAAAATAAAATATTGATGAAACTGACGCTTTTTGCGACAAAAGAAATTGCCCTAAAGTTTAGAAAACGCAAACGAGGCACAACGCCAATTTTTGTTTAAAGTATTAAAAGATTTGAGTTGAAATATTTAGTTCCACTTAGAAATCGATATAATTTCCATTAGTATGAAAGCACCGTGAAAAAAAATTATTTATAATTTATTAACGACTTATTTCAGCCGTTGAACTATTTGATTAAACAATAATAGGGAAAAATCAAACTTTAAAAAATGCTTTAATGGAAAAATAAGTTGCTCATAAAAAACTTCAGGGACAAATTTAAAATACTTATGCTCAAAGACACAGATAAAATCATAAAATCATAATAAATCGAATTCTACAATTCACTGTACCTCTCGAGGCTGTAGCTCCTTAAGCAGTGGTCTGACGGTAATTTTACTTCTAACGAAAATTATAAAGCGGAAAATTCCCTATCTAAACATAAAAAAATAATTTGTCGTAATAATTAATTAACAACAATTAATTGAAGTAGAAACATTATACAAGTTATACAACTCATTGTGCTTCTGGAGGCTCTAGCTCCTTAAGCCTTAAGCCTAAAATGGTTTTATATAGGTATTTAGTCAAACCAAACCATATACTAATGTTTCCTAACCTTTTTAGACTAAACACATTTCCAAAAATGGTTAAAGGCAACTATCCGTCTCTAAAGATCAATACCAAGACTCGAGAGTCAAATCTTTCAGAAATTGGCGCTAAAAACTAATTCTTGTTATCCTAACGAAGAGCTTAAGTGTTTGATTCTATTTCCCCATAATTCACAAAATAATTAATCCCACACAAAAATGGCCTAAATGTTTTAAATGAGGTAGAAAGTAAATTAAACCAAAGAAAACTTTTAATGAAGTCTATAATACAAGGTTTTAAAATTTTATATTTACTTATAATTAGTAAAATTGTAACTTTTGGGCTTTAATTATTAATTATTCTTTGTTTATTAAAACTTGCGAAAAGTTTAAATTGAATAACGACGCTTTTGCCTCTTAGGAAAACTTTTCTTTGTGGAACACTTTGTTTTTGATTTGTCCAAATGTCAATTTTAATTTCGTGTACCACACAAACACATTTAGGCACTTTTAAAGAGATCAATAAAATATGAAGCTCTAAACTTATCACTCAGGGTCGAAAAGAATACTTTTAAGGTTTTATAATTTGTATCAATAATTAGAAAAAGGGACGTCAAGGTTAGCTTTCGGGACAACTACAATTCTGTCGATGAAAAATCAACTTTCAGTTCGTTTGGAGTTCAAAATATGTATTGTTTGGTATCACCAAAAAGATTATTTTACAAGCTTTCAAAATATTAAAAAATATACAGGGTGTTCCATTTAAATTAAGAAATTTGTTTGCATTTCCGGTTAAACTAGAAGTCAAAATGTAAAGTTTTTTGTATTTTATAACAGCTAACTATATGAACTTTTAAAATTTTTAAAAATATATAGGGTGTTTCAAAAAAAATTTAATATTATTGTAATTTCCGGTTTAAAAGGAAGCGGTTTGTTAGCCGAAAATAGTGTCAAATAATAGATATTTTTTAGATTAATACATTTACCAATTTTCAAGTTTTAGTTTTTATTACAAAAGAATTGACAGATTTTTAAAATTTTGACATTCAAAAAATCATAACTCCGGTCCTGTTTCATTGAAGTTAATAAAATAAGCGAGAATTGCGTTGTCTGTAACATATCCGAAATTAAAAATTTCCGTTGGAAGACATTTTGAAAAAAGCCATTTCAAAATTTTGACCTATATTGGTCTCTTAAAGGTAGCCATTTTTAAAACATTTTTAAAAATCAATTAGGCTAGGACGAAAGCCCTATATTATGTACATACAATAATGTTTTGACATTTTTATAATATTAATTATCGGCAAAGTTATAAGGGAAAAACAAAAAAATAGGCGTTTTACTGGCCGCCATCTTGAATTTAAAAGTGAGCTTCTAAAAGCTACAGGGTGGAAAACATTTAAATTTTCCGCCAAAAACATACTTAGAAGAGTCTCAGTCTCGAATGCTCAGAAGTCGTGGCCTATGACGTCACAACAAAGTGGTGGGATCTATTAATATCTACTCTTTACCTGTTACGATTTAAAATATCGATAATTTGATATTAATAAATTAATGTTTTAAAAATAATAATCAATTAAGAAAATTAATGAACTATCTTGTATGTTTGTCATAAAAATGTTATCTCGTGCTTTACATAATTTGTATTTAAACCATTTCAAATTGATTTTGACTAATTGATTTTAATGAGGATCTTTTTAAATTAAGTGCAAACGTTTAAAAATTTTAAATGATTAATTTTCTTTTCTAAATATTTTTGTAGAGTTGTTTTCTTTTGATAGGTGAGGGAATTAATAAATAGTTGGACAAAAATTAGCTTTGGTGAATAAAAACATATTTTGGCGTTATTTATGACATGCTCTTTGGCCCAAAGGTGTACAAAACGTTTAGAAAAAAAAATTTAAAAACAAAAACATTCTACGAAGGAGATCAACGATTTTGTCTAAAATTGGCCTCTGTTAAAAAAATTTTAAACTCGCATTTTCTTTTTCTTTTTTTTTTTTTTTTTTTTTTTTAGTAAACGCGATGGTCTTTTGTTTAAAAGAGCATTAAACTATTAGGCTGTTTTTCTGTCTTGTAAAAAAATTATTTTTATTTATAAATCTTTTTGTGGACACATCTTTTTTGAAAGCAATTAAAAGTGTAGAAAGCAAAGCAACTAATTTGATATTGGCGTCAAATTAAAAGTATATATTTTGACCATAGAGACATGTCACTATGATTGCCAAAAAATTTAAACTATGTAGCTTGTCTAATTATTGCAATGTATCATACTTTAAATGTAATATTTTATTAATAGAAGAAAATATATCAAGTTATATAAAATTAACTCAAACAATTTTAATTTAAACACCAAATTATACTTTTTGAATATAAAATAAATTACTTTTGACTTGGAAGATAAATTTTATAAATTTTATATTGATTTTAAAAAATTATGTGTTTTTATTTTGCTTTTCTAACATTTATCATCAGTCAAATTGTTTTACGAAAAAATAGAAAAAGACATTATTTCTCTACGAGGTGTTATTAATTAAAAATTTTAATGATAATCAAAACAAAAGTTGAACTGACAATTACGTAAATTTATTTTTATTAATTTTTTTTTTCATTTTTATAACCTCAAAAGACATAAATTTACACTACCTATTATACAGATGATTTTATTTAGTATCACGTTGATATAAATACACACAGATTTTTCTCATTTCAAAATATCTTTTGAAATAATAGGTTTGTACTATTTTAGTTTTAATTGCGAGATGCGCGCGAAGACAGAAAAAGTGATCGAGCGAATGATTTCCAATTCTTTCAAATTAATTAAAATACTACTGATGGATTAACAGTACGGCAGAATAGCGAAAAATTAAATTAAAAGTACAGAACTCTTAAAAAGTATCTTAGGAGACCCTTAGAAAAGTTGTTATGTCAATTAAAGAGAAGAGCTCACTCAGGGGTGAGTGAGGGGGGAGCCAACAGGGTCAAACGCTTTTGGAGACCAAAATTTTAGGTATAATTAAGGTCAAAATTTTGATTTATTAATGAATCTAACTTAACTTGCCCCTACCTAACCTAACCTAACGTAACCTCGGCTAACCTAACCTAACTTTGTATAAAAATAAAACTAAAATACAAAAATCAAATACTTTGAATTTTTGAATATATTTTCTGAAGGCGATTTGGTCACTTAATCCGAAAATGTATTAAAGGACGATAGCGTCGAAACTTTTGACTCCGAGAGTTGGCTGTTTGTTGCGTAGTTGAACTTTTATAAATAAAAATAAAAGGAAATAAAGACCACAAAAGTGTTTTATTTTTATTTATAAAAAAAAACAGGAAAAAGAAGAAGAATATCACTATAGTAGCAAGAATATTTGTTATAGGTTAAAGCTCAAAATCAATAATTTAAGTTTCAACGTGAAGAATATTTTGTTGCCAATTTTTTTAAACAGTAACGCTTCATAAAGTTTTAAATATTATATAAAATAAATTAATAGAGTGAAACATCTAAAATTTATACGTCAATTTAAACACAGAATGGTAAAATGTAAAAATAAGTTTTGGTGTTAGAGTACTACAACTACCAACTTTATTGTTAATTTAAACTATTAAAAATTAAAGAGCTTATATTTGATACAAAAAACAGCTTTCGAGATGTTTTTTCTCAACACACTGTTACCAGTTTATGCATTATTTATTTTGTCTTGTCTAAACTCAAACAAGAGTCCCACTTTTTTTTACCCAATAACGAGTAACTTTTCAAAAACGTATTATTGTACCAGCAGGTTTAGCTTTCTCCCTTCTGTCATTATAAGAAACAATTTTTAACCTACACAGGGTTCTACAAAAACAACTAGCATTAGCTGTATAGAGCTATTACAATAGGTGTTTGTTTCTTGCTCTTAGCTGAATACGTAATGAATTTTGATGTCTAAAGGTAATTTAGTAAATTAAAGACAATTAAAGTCACTATAAAATGGCCTAGTTTACTCCTCCTCTATAACCTAACACAAAGTTCTACAATAACAATTTTTATTAGCTGGATATTTATTACAATAGGGGTTCGTTTTTCGCTCTTAGCTCACTAAGTAATGACTTTTGAGGTCTAAGTCTAATTTCGGAAATTAAAAACAATTAAGGTCACTACAAAATAGCCCAGTTTGTCCCTCCTCTAACGCAACACAGGGCTCTACAATAACAATTTTTATTAGCTGGATATTTATTACAATAGGGGTTCGTTTTTCGCTCTTAGCTCACTAAGTAATGACTTTTGAGGTCTAAGTCTAATTTCGGAAATTAAAAACAATTAAGGTCACTACAAAATAGCCCAGTTTGTCCCTCTTCTAACGCAACACAGGGCTCTACAATAACAATTTTTATTAGATGGATATTTATTACAATAGGGGTTCGTTTTTCGCTCTTAGCTCACTAAGTAATGACTTTTGAGGTCTAAGTCTAATTTCGGAAATTAAAAACAATTAAGGTCACTACAAAATAGCCCAGTTTGTCCCTCCTCTAACGCAACACAGGACTCTACAATAACAATTTTTATTAGCTGGAAATTTATTACAATAGGGGTTCGTTTTTCGCTCTTAGCTCACTAAGTAATGACTTTTGAGGTCTAAGTCTAATTTCGGAAATTAAAAACAATTAAGGTCACTACAAAATAGCCCAGTTTCTCCCTCCTCTAACGCAACACAGGACTCTACAATAACAATTTTTATTAGCTGGATATTTATTGCAATAGGGGTTCGTTTTTCGCTCTTAGCTCAATAAGTAATGACTTTTGAGGTCTAAGTCTAATTTAGGAAATTAAAGACAATAAAAGTTACTACAAAATAGCCCAGTTTCTCCCTCCTCTAACGCAACACAGGGCTCTACAATAACAATTTTTATTAGCTGGATATTTATTGCAATAGGGGCTCGTTTTTCGCTCTTAGCTCAATAAGTAATGACTTTTGAGGTCTAAGTCTAATTTAGGAAATTAAAGACAATAAAAGTTACTACAAAATAGCCCAGTTTCTCCCTCCTCTAACGCAACACAGGGCTCTACAATAACAATTTTTATTAGCTGGATATTTATTGCAATAGGGGTTCGTTTTTCGCTCTTAGCTCAATAACTAACGACTTTTGAGGTCTAAGTCTAATTTCGGAAATTAAAGACAATTAAAGTCACTACAAAATAGTCCAGTTTGTCCCTCCTCTAACGCAACACAGGGCTCTACAACAACAATTTTTATTAGCTAGATATTTATTACAATAGGGGTTCGTTTTTCCCTCTTAGCTCAATAAGTAATGACTTTTGAGGTCTAAGTCTAATTCCGGAAATTAAAGACAATTAAAGTCACTACAAAATAGCCCAGTTTGTCCCTCCTCTAACGCAACACAGCGCTCTACAATAACAATTTTTATTAGCTGTATGGAGTTATTACAATAACGGTTCTTTTCTTGCTCTTAGCTGAATACGTTATGACTTTTAAGGTCCAAATAGTTAATTTAGTAAATTGAAGACAATTAAAGTCACTATAAAATGGCCTAGTTTACCTCTCCTCTAACCTAACACAGGATCCTACAATGACGATTTTTATTAGCTGTTTAGAGTTATTACAATAGGGGTTCGTTTCACGCCCTTAGCTCAATAAGTGTTGACTTGTAAGGTGTAAGGCTAATTTAGAAAATTAAAGACAATTAAAGTCACTACAAAATGGCTCTCCTCTAACCTAAAATAAACCTCTAAATAACAATTTTTATTAGCTATATAGACATATAGAGTTCTTCCAATAGGGTTATTGTTTTGCCCTTAGCTCAATAAGTAATGGCTTTTGAGATCTAAGGCTAATTTAAGACATTAAAGTCAATTACATTTTCTATGCAATGAACTAGTTAGCTCCTTCTCTAACTTAACGCTGAGATCTACAATAATAATTTTTAATTTGTATTAGCTATGTAGATATCCTCCTATAATAATTAATAGATGTATAGGTTCATTACAACAGTGGTTAGCTTTCTACCCTTAACTTAATAACGGACGGCGTTTGGAGTAATTTTCAAATTAAAGAAAATGTCACAAACTAATTTTCTACAAAATAACCCAATTAAAAGTCTTTGTAAACTGAAAGTTGGGGCCTTTCAATTACAAGTTTCGTTAGCTATGTGTGTAGCGCTTATGAGTTATTCTAGCACAACTTCTGCATTTCTCATCTCTCATGGCCGATTTAAACAGTAATTTTGAAGTATAATTGTAATAAAACGAATTAAAATTCAATTTTTTTTCTACAAAAACACCTTTATTAATTTATTTCTGCTCCCTTAAGAGAGCTCTATAATTTAAACCGCATTTTGGTTTTTCCGAAGCTTTTACCGGTGCAGTTGAGTTAGTGGAACGTTAATAAAGAATTAAATTAGGTATACGTTGGAAATAATTATACAATTTTAGCAGAGTTTTTTTACATAAAAATTATACCTGTTATGTACATTAAATTCTAAAATATAAATTTTTTAATGTATTTTTTTTATATTTCGTTTCAGCGATCGAATATAAGCTTTGCCCTTAATAAATTAAAAATATAAATAAAACCGAGCTTTCAGTAGTAATTTAAAATATATTAAATTTTCCTACAAAGTGCTCGAAAGCTCGGGTTTGTAATTACTAATTATCATTTGAAGTGTATGTTGAAGAGAAAATCCCTTTCAGTGGATCAAAAAAAATGAGGCGTTTATTTAATTCCACCACCACTTTACAGTGCCAGTGGAAGAAAAAAATTTCAATTGTAATGTAACTTATTTAGTTGTGACATTTAAAATTTGTTGCTTGTTTACAAGTATAAAAACAGCTTTTAATTTATGTGTAGTAATGTAGTTAGCCAAAATTGACAACCGACTAATTTATTATTAAACGAAATAAAAAATTCTTTTTTATTAAATTTAAATTTTCTCTTTAGGCACGAAACAAGCCTGTCGATGGAACTCAAAAGCTTCAAGCGGGTCAAAGAACACCTACCCATGGTAAAGGATCGGTTAAAGGGGGTCCAAAAACGGCCGCTCAAAAAGGACAGCCTATTAAACAGGCACCGGCTAAAGTTGCCGCAACTGCAGCCGCCAATAAGTCGACGAAAAAGAAGAAAGGTGGAAAGCATCATCAACATGATTTGGCTGTTACCATAAATCTGGTGAGTTTTTCCTTCTGCCTTATAGTATATCTACTCGAATTACCTAAGGTTTTGAGCCTTTAAAGATAAATAACCATGGGGCTTTCATACATGGTGCTGATTAAAAACATTTTAGAAAATTCTAAAGCTTTCAAAGAAGTTCTACAAATTTTTACGGCATGTTAGAATGTGTTTGAAGCTTATTCAATGCTTTAAATCATTCTAAAAAAATTCTTGAAAGTCTTAGAGCGATATAGAGGGATTCAGCGCGTCGTTAGAGCCATCAAATCAATTATTGAAAGTTTTTGAAGCTTTTAAAACATTTTAGAAAGTTTCAATACCTTCAAAAGGAAGTTCTATAACTATTCGAGGCATTTTAGAAAGTGTTTGACCTTTATTCCAGGCTTTAAACCGTTCTAAATAATTCTTGAAGGTTTTAGAGCGATATAGAAGGCTTTAGGGCGTTGTAAGAGCTACCAAAAGAATTATTGAAAGTTTTTGAAGGTTTGAAACATTTTAGAAAATTTCAAAGCGTTCAAGAAAGTTCCAAAACTTTTCGAGGCATTTTAGAATGTGTTTGAACCTTATTTAAGGCTTTAAATCGTTCTAAAAAATTCTTGAAAGTCTTAGAGCGATATAGAAGGGTTTAGGGCGTTCTACGAGCATCAAAAGAATTATAGAAAGCTTTTAAAGGTTTTAGAAAACTTTTAGAAAGTTTTCGACCCTTATTCCAGGCTTTAAAGCATTCTAAATAATTCTTGAAGGTCTTAGAGCGATATAGAAGGCTTTAGGGCGTTGTAAGAGCCATCAAAAGAATTATTGAAAGTTTTTGAAGGTTTTAAAACATTTTAGAAAATCCCAAAGTATTCAAGAAAGTTCTATAACTTTTCGAGGTATTTTAGAATGTGTTTAAACCTTATTTAAGGCTTTAAATCCTTATAAAAAGTTCGTGAAGGTCTTAGAGCAATAGAGAAGGCTTTAGGGCGTTTTAAGAGCCACCAAAAAAATTATTGAAAGTTTTTGAAGATTTTAAAACATTTTAGAAAATTGCAAAGCGTTCAAGAAAGTTCTACAACTTTTCGAAACATTTTAGAATGTGTTTGAACCTTATTCAAGATTTTAAAACGTACTAAAAAGTCTTACAGCGATATAGAAGGCTTTAGGGCGTTGTAAGAGCCATCAAAAGAATTATTGAAAGATTTTGAAGGTTTTAAAAAGATTTAAAAAAAATTCATTACATTCAAGGAAGTTCTATAACTTTTCGAAGCATTTTAGAAAGTGTTTGACCCTTATTCCAGGTCTTAAACCGTTCTAAATAATTCTTGAAGGTCTCCGAGCGATATAGAAAGCTTTAGCGCGTTTTAAGAGCCACCAAAAGAATTATTGAAAGCTCTTGAAGGTTTTAAAAAATTTTAAAAAATTTCATTACCTTCAAGGAAGTTCTATAACTTTTCGAAGCATTTTAGAAAGTGTTTGACCCTTATTCCAGGCCTTAAACCGTTCTAAATAATTCTTGAAGGTCTTAGAGCGATATAGAAAGCTTTAGGGCGTTTTAAGAGCCACCAAAAGAATTATTGAAAGCTCTTGAAGGTTTTAAAACATTTTAGAAAATTGAAAAGCCTTCAAGAAAGTTCCATAACTTTTCGAGGCATTTTAGAATGTGTTTGAACCTTACTTAAGGATGCGATTTAGTAGGTATAGCTATCGCAGTTGCACTTATTACTGAGATGGGCAACATTTGCTAATCTTGCGTTGTAAGTCTCAAAAACCAAAAGTTAAAATGAAATTTTGATTTGTTTATCAAATAGTTGCCTTTAAAGTCTCGGAGATGAGCAATTTGTGAATGATTTTTGTAAAGAAATAAGGTGGCAATTAATAAGAACTAGCGGGTCACCCCCGTCGAAATTCGACTAAGTAATTGTAGAGATGAATGTGTTAGAAAAATGAAATTTTCAAAAATTATTATAATGCACTTACTACCTACACCGATGATTGTTTGTTAATTTATTATTTTAAAAAAATTTATTAAATTGGTAATTTGAAGAAAATAATTAGTGCTGACATATCTGGGGGTCGACAGCTTCAATTTAAAAAAAAATAGCAGTCACCCCCGTCGAAATCGACGAAGTTTTTGAAGATATGAAGGAGCTATGACTATTTTATAAAAAAAATTAAGAAAACTAACCTTAAAGATAACTAAGCGAAAGAGGGCAACATAAAAAACCGTCTCAAAAATCCAAAATTCACGAAACGTAATTAAAAATACACGCACCAACCTGATCATATCGCGTATTAGAAACGTACTGGTCGAATAAAAGTATTGAGAATTTTATCACCACTACCAAATGTATAATGTGTGCCTTATCGTATAAAACCAAATACTATCTACATTTATTCTCATTTATAATTTTTAAAATTGGATTATTTTAAATTATAAAATTGATTATTTTATTATGTATATTATAAAATATAAAACAATGTATGAAATTAATAATTTTGAGAAAAAGTGAGTGGTGACATATCTGTGGGTCAAGAGCTTCAATTTAAAAAAAAAATCATCAAAATCGGTCCAGTAGAAGTACGCTAAAATTAGCGGAAAAGAAAAGGCTTCGCGTTTTAAATATATGGATAATTTTTCATTTTTGTACTGCATTTTACAGTTATTTATTTTTATATAAATACTTCACATTTGAGGCTGAAATTAACTCATCTCCGAGACTTTAACGGCAACAATTTGATAAACAAATCAAAATTTCATTTTAACTTTTGGTTTTTGAGAAACTTACAACGCAAAATTAGCAAATGTTGCCCATCTCAGCAATAAGTGCAATAGCTATACCTACTAAATCGCATCCTTAAGGCTTTAAATCGTTCTAAAAAATTCTTGAGGGTCTTAGAGCGATATAGAAGGGTTTAGGGCGTTCTAAGAGCATCAAAAGAATTATAGAAAGCTTTTAAAGGTTTTAAAACATTTTATAAAATTCTGCAACCTTCAAGAAAATTCTATAACTTTTCGAGGCATTTTAGAATGTGCTTGAACCTTATTTAAGGCTTTAAATCGTTCTAAAAAAATCTTGAGGGTCTTAGAGCGATATAGAAGGCTTTAGGGCGTTGTAAGAGCCATCAAAAAAATTATTGAAAGCTTTTTAAAGGTTTTAAAATATTTTAGAAAATTCTGAAACCATCAAGAAAGTTCTATAACTTTTCGAGGCATTTTAGAATGTGTTTGAACCTTATTCAAGGCTTTAAATCGTTCTAAAAAATTCTTGAAGGTCTTAGAGCGATATAGAAGGGTTTGGGGCGTTATATGAGCATTTATAAAGACTGTAGTATCTTAGAAAGCTCTTTATATAAGACTTTAGAGCATTTTAAAGGTTTTAAAGCATGCTGATATGTTTTAAAGAGTTCTGGAAACTTTTAGAACGTCATAGAAAGTTCTTGAAGATTTAAGAAAGCTCAAAAGCAATGAACAAATGTGTTTAGTGCACTCGGAGAGACTGTTTAGTATTATATACAATTCTTAAAGGATCTATAGTGTTATATAAGGTTTCCGAGTACCAGTGAAACGCTCTCAAACGTTCTAAAAAGGTCTTGGAATTTTTTAAGCGTCCTTAAGTGTTTTGAAGGGTGTTAGGAACTTCTTGATGGTTTTGGAGCATTCTAGAAAACTGTGAGAGATTTTAATAAATTCCTAAAGGTTTTAAAACGTTCTAAAGTGTTCTAAAAAGCTCCTTATGGTTATAATAACCTCTAAAAGGATTTTTACGCCTATTGAAGTGTGCTATTTCTACTATTCGAAGTACACTAATCCAAGGCTTAAATTCCTAACACTGAATATGATAGCTAACTCCCCGATAGTTAAAGATGAATCTAATTTTTTTAACTTTGAGAAATGACATACTACCCTGGAACAAAAACTGTGTTACTGTGTTACACTGTTATTGTAAACGAATGCTATTTGAGCACGGACGCGAATATGGTTCATGTTGAATAAAAGAAGAAGAGACGAGTTCAACTTACATTTTGAAGAGTTTTTTATGTTGCTAAGATGCTCGTTAAGAAACGGCGTCGTTCATGGTTATTAGTGCCAGTGGAATATTATAAAAATTACTCGAAGCTAAAGTTAGCATGGCGACATCGACGTTCGACTACTTAAGTTGTGATAAATTTACTCGAACGAAAATAAAGTGCAATTATTATCCGAAATTTGTTATCACAACCATAAGCTTCATAATAAATTTATAAAAAAGCCAAAACATTTTAAGAAAATTGATGCGAAAATGTCGCCAATTGGACATATCGTCCATCTCTTTAAGTATCATTAGATTTTCTTGACCGTGACCTATTTTTTCCCGATAAATTAGATAAGAAAAAATATTAATAAGAAAATAAATAAAGCACATCAAATGTAGAAGTCGATCAGATTATTAATGACACAAAAATTGTAAACAAGAATTTTCTTTTAAAACATAATTATTCCAACGTTTTGGCAAAAATTCAAATAAAATTTTTCATTTGATGAATTCATCTTTATAGTCCAAAGCAAATATTTTAATATTCTATACGCTTTGAAAATTTCGGATATTCTTTATTTTTAGAAGACTAATTTCAAGGTTTTAAACAGGATGCAAAATTTAATTCGCTTAAATTAATTTTTTTTCTCTGTTTGTTTTGTATAAATATCACAAAAAGAAAAGAAAAACTTTACACCCACAAAAATTATAATTAATCGCCATCGTTTTTTTTCTTTTTGAGAAACGTAATAGCATTACCTTGGATTTAAAAAAATTTTTTTGTCAAAAAATTATAATAAGACGAGGTTAAATTTGAAAAATATTCTTCTCAAATTATAACATCTCAATTTATTTATTACCTATTACACCTTCGAAAACGTTTCCGTTTTCACAAGGACGAAAAAACAAAAATAAACATCTTTAAACCACAAAGGTCTCAATAACATTTAAAAAAAAAACACTTAAAACATAATAAAAACAATTGAATTTCAAAAATTTAAATTTTCTATCAAAAACAAATTAATTTTTATTACTAACGCCTAGCGCCATCTATTGACATTTTCACAAACTAAAAAGTTTTTTTCTTAAAGAAACATGCAGAAAAATTATAATTTTGAAATAAACATACAGGGGAGCACTTGAAAATATTTAAAATCGACGACGCTAATTTTGAATTTGGACGACTTTCAAATTCCGATTGAAAAAAACAACAAACTTTGACCTACAACTTATCAAAATTGTTGGCACATTAAAATTATTTCAAAACTTATTATTTAATAATAATTAAATGTTATACACCAAACTTTTAATTTTTGCCATTTATTTGCGTTTTCAGTTAACCTCCAAGCTCATCCAATGTAACGAGATTAGTTTAAATTGATCTCTGACGTGTCTCGTTGATTTTTGTTAAAGATTACAACAAAAGTAATTTTTTATTAAATAAGTGTCACATGTAATTTGCTATTTTACCTTCTAACTGTGCCAACTTCGTAAATAAAGAGCAGATAAACTGAACCTCCGATCTCTTATAGTTGTTCCGGTTTGTGCCAAGTAAACAGTTTGTGAATGTTAAATATTTAAAACTATGAATAAATTTAAAAATTACATCGTTTTACTAGTCTCCTTTACAATTGTAAATAATATGTTGTCAAAATTTATTTATTTATGATATTGTATTATATTAAAAAAATTAGTGTATCGAAATGATGGAAAGTGAAACTGAACGTTATGGAAGAGAATACAAGAGATTGTTAAGGCTACAAAGTGATACTGAAATTTTAAAAACATCAGTGGGTATAAAATGTTTAAAATTATTATTTAAATATTTAAAAGAGTGGAAAAATCGTGTTTTTCCGTAAACCTATTGTTGAGCAACCCTACGAAGAAGCTGTCGTTCTGACAATAGCTTTTGGGGTAACTTCAATATTTCTTGTCAATTCCTTTTCGAAAACATTAATAAAACTACTAACATAGGAAATTTAAAGCCCTTTAACTTCTTATTCTTGTTAAAAATTCATATTTCTTCCTACTTCCCAGATATTAGTCTCTTAAGCTAACCCAAAGTCGTAAACCTTATTATTGTAGTATTGATGTCATTGTTGAAATTTTAGACTTGCAAAAAATTTATTTAAGGCAATTTGAATAAATGTTAATTTAAAAATTTTTAATTGGCTCCTTTCATCGAAGATTGCCTTTTGAAATCAACCCAATACAGTGTAAATTATCTCTCAGATACTGTGATTGTCTTTTTCGTCGATTTTGAATATTTTAACCCTTTTATTGGCAAATATTTTTAATAGATGTTATAGAAAATTTAACACACTGTAATTCTTTGCTCTTGTAGAAAATTCATAATGTACTTCGTTCACCAGATATTGTCCATTCAAGTCATGGTAATAGTGTCAATTATCTCAAATTGCTCCGATTGCCTTTTTATTAATTTTTGATCATTTTAACCCTGTTTCAAGCAAATATTTCTAATTGAAGATATCGAATACTTAACCCCGTTAATTATTTACTCGTGTAAGAAATTCCTAATCGGCTCTGCTCAACAAAAATTGCTTATTGAAGTCAGAGCAATATAGTGGCAATAAAATTAAAATAAGCATAATTTTCCTTTTCGTAATTTCTGAATATTTTAATCCTGTTAACCCTCCATTCAACGGGTGAAGCCTGTGAGTGCAAGCAAAAGTGAAAATTATCTGTAACTTAAAAAAAGAAAAACTTTTTACTGTAATATTCTCTCTACCTTCTTAACTTGTAATAACTCATATCATCAGCATTTGCTTTTCAAATTTTTTCAAAAACTGAATCCTCTAGGACACAGTTTGTTGTGACAGGCTTCACCCGTCGGTTCGTGTAACTTTGTGATAACCGATTATTTTTGTTATAAAGCATTATTTAAGCGCAAAATTTATCTGCAGACCATAAAAAATAATTGGTTTTAAGTTTCAATGCTTGTTTGTAAATTTTTTGTTAAGGTCACAAGTGCAACATAAGCAAAAATTCTTATTATTTTTCCAGTTTTGTAAGGCTTGGTTATGTATTTAGTACATTGAAGCCTGCTATTTCAATGAAGTTTAGGCCCTTGCAGTTTGTGTTGAGAATTTTATAATTTAATTTTTTTGGAATTTTCTGCTTATTTGATCAATATACTAAATATGTATTATGATAATTAACTTTATTTTCCTTCAATGTCCATAAAAAACAGTTTTCAATAAAAAATGTCAAAAAAGGATAAAAAATTTAAAATTAAAAAATAATAACTAACAAAAGGACCTACGCTTTAATTCTTCTGTAAAATAATGAAGAATAAGGTAGATTTTCAATTAAAAAAATTTCAGTGCAATTCTTGCACCCTTACTATTTTTTAGCTATAGATATAAAGTGAGCGTAACAGGCTTCACGCGTTGGCTCGTGTGATTCTAGACCCACCCGTTGAATGGAGGGTTAATCTGAGTTATAGAAAATTTAACCCCTTTTAATTCTTTATTCTTGTAAAAAGTTCCTAATCTACCCTGTTCACCAGATATTGACCATTAAAGTCACCCTGACTTTATGAAGTATAAATTATCTCAAATTAATCTCATTGTGTTTTATAATTTTTGAATATTTTAACCCCGTTTAATGAAAATATTTTAAACAGAAGTTGTAGAAAATTTAACCCCCCTTCTTGGGGGTTCTTGATTCTTATAAAAAAATTCCTAATCGATTCCGTTCATCGGATATTGACCATTGAAGTCAGGGCTATAAAGTATAAATTATCTTAAATTACTCTCATTGATTGTATTATTATTTTTGAATATTTTAACTCTGTTCATAGAAATTATTTTTAATAAAAGTTTTAGAAAATTGAACCCCCTTTATTTCTTAATTTTTGTAAAAAAATCCTAATCTGCCCTGTTTAACAGATATTGACCATTAAAGTCAGGGCCATGAAGTAGAAATTATCTCAAATTTGGCTCATTGTTTGTTCATCTCATCTCATCATTTTTGAATATTTTAACCCCGTTTAAAAAAAATATTTTTACTAGAAGTTATAGAGAATTTAACCCCCTTTAATTCTTTATTCTTGTTAAAGATTCCTAAAGGACCCCCTTCACCAGATATTGACCACTGAAGTTGGAGGTTAATGTATCAATTATCTTAAATTAGTATCATTGAATGTTTGATCATTTTTAAATATTTTAACACCGTTTAAAGAAAATATTTTTAATATAAATTGTAGATAATTTAACTCTCTTTAATTCTTTATTCTTGTAAAAAATTCATAATCCGCCCTGTTCACCAGATATTGAGTATTGACCATTGAAGTCGGGGTCATGGAGTACTAAAAATCTCAAATTAGTCGCATTGCCTGTTTCATCATTTTTGAATATTTTAACCACGTTTAAAGAAAATATTTTTACTAGAAGTTGTAGAGAATTTAACCCCCTTTAATTCTTAATTCTTGTTAAAAATTCCTAATCGGCTCCGTTCACCAGATATTGACTATTAAAGTCAGGGTCATAACGTATCAATTATCTCAAATAAGTCTCATTGTGTGTTTCATCATTTTTGAATATTTTCACCGTTTAAAGGAAATATTTTTATTACAAGTTGTAGAGAATTTAACCCCCTTTAATTCTTAGTTCTTGTTAAAAATTCCTAAGCGACCCCATTCACCAGATATTAGCCATTGAAGTCAGGGCTATAACGTATAAATTATCTCAAATTAGTCTCGTTGCGTATTCCATCATTTTTGAATATTTTAACCCAGTTTAAAGAAAATATTTTTAATACAAGTTGTAGAGAATTTAACCCCCTTTAATTGTTTATTCCTGTAAAAATTTCCTAATCCGTCCTGTTCACCAGATATTCACCATTGAAGTCAGGGCCATGAAGTGTAAATTACCTCAAATTACTTTCACTGTTTTTGAATATTTCATCATTTTTGAATATTGTAACCCCGTTTAAAGCAAACATTTATAATAGAAAATGTAGAAAATTAAAAGATCATGAATTTTATATTTCTGGAAAAAACTTTCTGCTCGTCGTTTATGAGATACAGACTCTTGAAATGACCTCAGGCTGAAAACTTACATTCCTCTCCTTGAAATAAAATCTTAAATTTTGTCGAATTATTGTTTTAAGAAAAATTCAGTCTTAACCGTTCTTTAGATATTAAACCTTAAAATTCAGAAAACACCTTTTTCCATTCCAAAAAAAAGTTTTTTTATCATTTCTTCTAAATGTACCTAATTTACCTTGAAAAATAAAATCTTCAATTGAAAAAACAAAATTTTTTAAATATTTCAAGTGCTACTTACCGGGGTACTTCTATTTTTATTGTCCTTCCTAAATACATAAAAATAACAATTTGTCTGAAAATAAATAGCTACAGCTGTCGGACTATAAATATAAAATTATAATAACTTCAACACTTAAAATCCAATTCACACTTTTTTAATCAATCAGATAGTTATTTATAATTTTGTGGGTTATTGAACAAGTTATATTAATCAATAATAAAAAACTAAATCGCTTTAAGTGGTGCAAATCGCCATACCAGCGTTGAGTGACATGTTATTTGAAAGTGGCGAAAAGCTTCCAAAAGTGGCGAAAAACCTTTCAATTAATTCAAGCTTTCTTTTTTTCAGAGCGAATATGGTTTATCAGAAGATCAAGTCGCAGGTAATAAATGTAGTTGAAAAATCCAAGCCACTTTATTGTTAAATATCGAAGTTTTTTCGTCCTTTTATAAAAGAATAAAGAAAGAATTCTTCTCTAACTCAATACAAATTCACCTTTTTTTTTTTCTCTCGTACAACTATACACAATTTGATTTTCCCTTTGCGTTTTTCAGAATTCAAAGAAGCTTTTATGTTGTTTGACAAAGATGAAGATGGTACAATTACAATGGCCGAGCTTGGAGTTGTAATGAGATCTTTGGGACAAAGGCCTACTGGTAAGCTTCATTTGATCTTATTTCTAATTCAATTTAATTAATAAAAAGGATGAAACGAATCGTTTCGTTTTATTTTATTAAATAAGGAGCATTTAGTTTGTTTTGTTTTTATTTATCCAACAAACATGTTTTAAATGTGAATCTTATTCGAAATTGAAGAACTTTATTACAGTTTTTTTTCTAAATCAACAGAGTAACAGTCGAGAGCAATAGTAAACACTTGAGATGATAGGATTTATCTTTTTTGTTGCAAATAAAACGCAAATCAATAAATCCAAACGTACTACCTAATGTATTTGTCAAATTGCTTTGCCGTGTTCGGTTTGACAAGCAAAGAGAGAAATAGAAAGCTTTCGGATGAGGAATTGCGAATGTAATTTAAATTTAAAATTTCATAACTTGCAGACTAATAGTAGATTAATTTAACAACTCATTTTATAATAGTTAGTATTTTCTAACAGACACAAAATGCATCTCAACGTAATGTGTATCGTGTGTAACAGAGACAGAGCTACGAGACATGGTGAATGAAGTGGACCAAGATGGCAACGGAACAATCGAGTTTAATGAGTTTCTGCAGATGATGTCTAAGAAATTAAAGGAAGCTGATTGTGAAGAAGAGCTCAGAGAAGCTTTTAGGTAAGTAAAACGTAACGTTTTTAGAGGTGCACAATTTTCTCTTAAATGGATTTTAATTCCAAACTATCGTCTTAAGATCTTTTCAGCGCTCTTGGCTTTACTTTTATGTGAAAACGCCTCATTAGATTACAAAATATACATTGTTTTTTATATCATCAAAATTTTGAAAAATATACAGGGTGTTTCATTAAAATTAAAAAATTTTATTCCATTTCCGGTTAAACCGGAAGTCAAAATATAAAGCTTTTGGTATCGTGTAACAGCTAATTGTACGAGCTTTCGAATTATTTAAAAACATACAGGTGCTCTTAAAAAACTTTGATATTTTTGTAATATCCGGTTTAACCGGATGCGTTTTGTTAATCAAAAATAGTGTCAAATAATAGACATTTATGGGATTGATATGTTTATGAGTTTTCAAGTCTTCATTTTTATTACAAACGTACATACATTTTTGAAATTTTGAGTTTCAAAAATTTATAACTCCGATCCTGGTCCATAAATAAAAATAAAACTAGTTTCGCTCGATTAAGAACTGCGATGATTATAAGATATCCAAAAATTATAAAAAGCGGTCCGATTTATTTTCAGATAATCCGTTTCGAAATTTTGACCAACTTTTGCCCCTTAGGGGTAGGCAATTATAAAACAATCTCCAAAATTGATTAGATTAGGATCAAAGTATTATATTTTAGCTCCACAATGTCGTTTTTAAATTTTTATAACAATAATTACCGGCTCAGTTATAAGGGAAAAATCAAGAAATGAGGCAATTGTTATATGATATGTATGAGGCGCCATTTTGAATTAAAAAATAAAAAATATATGGGTCACCCTGTATATTTCATTAAGATGCTATAAAAGTACAGTATAAAAAATGAGATTTTTGAAATTTTGACATTTAAAAAATCATAACTCCGGTTCTGCTCCAAGTTAATAAAAAAGGCGGCATTCCATAGATAATTACGTTGTCTGAAACACGCCCAAAAATTAAAAAAATCGGCCGGAAGAAATTTTGAGTAAATTCATTTCAAAATTTTTACCTGTTTTGGCTCCTTAAAGGTAGTCAATTTTAAAACAATTTTTGAAATCGGTTAGGTTAGGATGAAAGCCTTATATTTTGGCTGAACAATGCTGTTTTGAAATTTTTATAATAATAATTATTGGCTAAGTTATAACGGAAAAATTACGTAATGGGACAATTGTTATATGTATGGGGCGCCATTATCAATTTAAATATTTAATAAATACCAATTTAATATGAGTCACCCTGTAGATTTCAATAAAATGCTACTTGTGTTCATGAATTTTTGCTGAAGTTGCTCAAATTCAATTTTATCACAATCAGTTCATCAATGAAAATTCGTAAATTAAAGTTTGCTGTATAAAAAATATAGATTTGTGAAATTTTGACATTCAAAAAATCATAACTCCGGTTCTGCTCCATAGAAGTTAATAAAATAAGAGGCGTTCGATACATAATTACGTTGTCTGTAACACACCCAAAAATGAAAAAAACAGCCGGAAGAAATTTTGCCAAAATCCATTTCAAAATTTTGACCTATTTTGGTCCCTTAAAGGTAATCAATTTTGAAACAATTTTAAAAATCGGTTAAGTTAGGACGAAAGCCTTATATTTTGGCTGTACAATGCTGTTTTGAAATTTTAATAATAATAATTATTGGCTAAGTTATAACGGAAAAATTACGAAATGGGACAATTGTTATATGTATGGGACGCCATTATCAATTTAAATATTTAATAAATACCAATTTAATATAAGTCACCCCTGTAGATTTCAATAAAATGCTTATTTTGTTCATGATTTTTTTCTGAAGTTGCTCAAATTAAATTTTATCAAAATCGGTTCAACAATGAAAAAGTCGAAAATTAAAGTTTGCTGTATAAAAAAATTAGATTTGTGAAATTTTGACATTCAAAAAATCATAACTCCGGTTCTGCTCCATAGAAGTTAATAAAATAAGAGGCGTTCGATAGATAATCACGTTGTCTGTAACATACCCAAAAATGAAAAAAGCAGCCGAAAGAAATTTTGACAAAATCCATTTCAAAATTTTGACCTATTTCGGTCCCTTAAAGGTAACCAATTTTGAAACAATTTTAAAAATCGGTTAAGTTAGGACGAAAGCCTTATATTTTGGCTGTACAATGCTGTTTTGAAATTTTAATAATAATAATTATTGGCTAAGTTATAACGGAAAAATTACGAAATGGGACAATTGTTATATGTATGGGACGCCATTATCAATTTAAATATTTAATAAATACCAATTTAATATAAGTCACCCTGTAGATTTCAATAAAATGCTTATTTTGTTCATGAATTTGTGCTGAAGTTGCTCAAATTAAATTTTATCAAAATCGGTTCAACAATGAAAAAGTCGAAAATTAAAGTTTGCTGTATAAAAAAATTAGATTTGTGAAATTTTGACATTCAAAAAATCATAACTCCGGTTCTGCTCCATAGAAGTTAGTAAAATAAGAGGCGTTCGATAGATAATTACGTTGTCTGTAACACACCCAAAAATGAAAAAATCGACCTGAAGAAATCTTGAGAAAATTAATTTCAAAATTTTGACCTATTTCGGTCCATTAAAGGTAGCCAATTTTGAAACAATTTTAAAAATCGGTTAAGTTAGGACGAAACTCCTTTTATTTTGGTTGTATAATTAATTTTGAATAAAAAGGAAGGGCTCTAGAAAAATTTTTTATTGCATTTTTGGAATCAAAACGTCGAGAAATGAAATAAAAAATTGTTTTCTAGATTACTATACCCCCCCCCCTCCAAACAGTGCCTTTTAATTTTAATTTAAACTTTGTTCTTTTATAATTTAAGGATAATTAAGAAACATTTTTTGAAGTAAATAAAATTGCACGCAAAATAAGCTAAAATAATAAAAATTCAAAATAGATTTCGGTTAACTCTATCCAAATTGGACATTTTAAACAACAACAATAAGATTTGAATCCATAAATATCCTTCAAGTATTCTGTTATGTAAAACAATACCAAATATGAGCCAAAAAAGTATAATAAATATTTCAGTAAGCCAAAATTTTATTTTTTAAATCTCGAAATTTATAGATTCTTTTTTTGACGCCACTTAATGAAATGAACAAAAATAACAAATTTCTCTTAATTTCAGAGTTTTCGATAAAAACAACGATGGCTTAATATCGGCTTGCGAACTGCGCCACGTCATGACGAGCTTAGGCGAGAGATTATCAGAAGAGGAAGTTGAAGACATGATCAAAGAGGCCGATATGGATGGAGATGGTCAAGTCAACTACGATGGTAAGACTATTTTTCAAAAAAAGCAAAAATCAATTTTTTCTTTTTTCAGAGTTCGTGACTATTCTAACAGCTCGAAATTAGACAGTTTTACGGATTAATCTACCACCGAACAAAGCTTAAAGCTTACAAACAGCATTACACTTTAAATATTAAACTTTATGCACTGCTTTTAACGACTATTACTATTTAGATTTTAAATTTAATCACAAATACCTTTTATGTAATAATAATGGAAACAGGGTGGTAGAAGGTGGAGAAGAAGAAAAATTTGTTTCCTACAAAAAAAATAGATTAGAAAGTTTGAAAAGTTAGCACAATAAAATGCTTTTTACATAAGTACAGGATGATTTCATTATTAATGGTTAACATCCTGTATGTGGTTATGTGTATTTTTTTCATATTTAAACGCAAATTATAAAAAAATCATTAGGGAACACTCGATCTTAATAGAAGTTCTTAGTTTAGTTCAAAATACGCTTTAGTTAGATTTTAAAATAAAAATTTTTAGGGCATTTTAATAAACGACAATCGGCGTTAGTTGCTTGTTTTTTATTCAAGTGTCGCACACGTTTTAAAGGTACTCGCGCACGAAATACTAAACTTGTGGCTCCACAAAAGTGACTAGTGTGTGGGCCACAAAGTGGCTCACGAGTGGGCCACAATTGTGGCGCCACAAAAGTAGCTTGTGTGCTAGCACCCTTAAACAATATTTTAATTTCGCTTAAACATTAGTAACACAAATGTAATCTCTTCTCTTGTGTAATAACAGATTTTAAAAGCTTTAGAAATAATTTAGACAACAAATTTTAAAGTCATGGATTGCTGTGATTGCACAATATCACGAGGTACGTCATTTAAAAATATAATAGAAGGATAAACAATTAATTGCTTCGTAGAAGAAAAAATTTAAAACGTTATAATACCGAACATAGAAAAAGTATATTCATAATTTAATTTTGTATAATCAGAGCCGGATTTAAATTTTTATGGGCTCTAGGCTAAATAAGGATTAATGGTACTGTAGCGAAAGGCAGTTCTAACAATGTAGGAGTTCCGGGGAAAACATAAAGTTTGAATTTTGGCGTTTCTAATAAAGCTACAAGCCAGCGGTGGAACCATCTGATATCAAACGCTGAAGTCGTACCTTTTATGAAGCAGAAGACTTTAAAAAGGCAAATTTAAGAAAGATTGGGGCCCAATGTAAAAATTAAAATAACGCTTATTAAAAAGGGCCCTTCGGGCTCGGTCCAACTTGTCCTATGTGTAAATCCGGCCCTGTTTATATCTGAACCAAAATAAAACCTTTTTTAAATGGTGCACTGAGCCGATTTTCTTCGAGTTGGCTCTGAAATGAAAACTGTACTTACACAAATAGTTTATGAAGACTGCACCCCCCTCCCTCTATGAAAAAATACACAAATGTTTTTAAATTTATATACCTATCTATACCTAGAGTCTTTTTAACAATTGTGTTCAAACCATACCTGTTAATTATTAGGTTAAAATAAAATATCTAAGTTGGTTGAAAAAAAAAGAAGAAACTATGTTTAAAACAAAAGAACGTAATTTTACATAAATATGTTTGCTATACTTTTCAACAATATTTATCCAAAACTGATGGTAAATGTTTTTTATTTTTTGATGTTTGTATAATGTGTATCTATAGCTAAACTTTACAAAATATATGCATCAAAAAAGTACCAAATTATATTGCGAATATATATGTTGGATACAAAATCCCCAAAAGGGCCATTAGCTAAAAATAGTATAAGTTAGACAAAGTAGTGCAAGTGTAAAACGATTTTTTTTCAAACCTTAAATACACCCTAGTGACCTAAAATAAAGAAAAATGTGTTTCAAATTGCTTCCTGAAAACAAACAAAACAAGAAAAATTTTCTTTCTAATTTCATGTTTTCCTAGCTTTTATCAGTCCCATCATATACTGACACGTAAACATTAAAATTTTATTCTTACAAAAATATTTTTCTATAAATTATTGATGGTCAAAATAAATATTTTATGCATGGTCTCGATAGAAAAATGAACGCTTTTCAATTGTTTATTGTTGAAAAATTTTCATAGCTTTCTTCGTTCATAAGATATTAATGCTTGAAGTTGCATTGGTAATTTATCCAAGTCACTTTGGAAAAATAATTTTCTACTAATTATTGTTCTTCTAACTAAATATTTTGTATGTGGATTCAATAGAAAAATAGACGCTTTTCAATTGTTTATTCTTGTAAAATTTTCAAATTTTTCTTTATTCACAAAATATTAACGCTTCAAATTGAACTGGTATTTTAAGCCAAGCAACTTTTAGAAAATAATTATTCTACACGTTGTTATTGTTCTAAATAAATATTTTAAACATTTATTCTATAGAAAATTTAACGCTTTTCAATTGTTTATTCTTGTAAAATTTTAATATCTTTCTTCGTTCAAAAGATATTAACGCTTCAAGTTGCATTGGTATTTTAAACCAACCAACTTTTAGAAAATAATTTTTCTACATGTTCTTATTGCTTTAAATAAATATTTTAGACATTCATTCTATAGAAAATTTAGCGCTTTTCAATTGTTTATTCTTGAAAAATTTAAATATCTTTCTTCGTTCATAAGATATGAACGCTTCAAGTTTGCATGGTGTTTTAATCCAAGTCACTTCAAAAAAATACTTTTTTGCAAGTAATGTTTTCTCTAATTAAGTCTTTTCTGCAAGAATTGATAAGGAAACTTAACGCTTTTCAATTATTTATTCTTGTAAAATGAAGAACTTTTTCTTCGTTCGTGAGATATTAACACTTCAACGTAATTCGAATATTAAATTTCCTCAAAATTAAATTTTCTAGTTAAATATTTCCAACATATTCCAATTAATTTTCTGTTCGTCGGATGTTGACACTTACGACCAAATAGGATTTTTGTAGCCAACAAATTGATATTAAAGATAAAAATAGTTGCTTGTTATTACATAAACTCTCAAAAAAGATAAAAAATATTAATTGCTAGTAGACAATAACTGTTTTATGTACTTATTTATTTATTATAAAGGAAAGCGTATAGCATTCATGTTATGTGTTCGTTTGAGAAGACAAATTTTATATTGTGTAATAGTAAAAAATACAATATTTAATAAATATCTCGTCTTCCTTCTTTTCATTTCTTAATCTAAAATTTAAAAAAACTTACAAATTCTGTGATTTTGTTAATTAAACATTCTTAATTATCATTAAATTTAAGTTTAGATTTAAAATCAATGTTATGTTTGTGTTTGATGTACTTTTAAACGTTGTTAGTTAGAAAAAAAAACATTTATTGTTACTTCGTTAAATGCAACAATATTAATAATTATTTAAATGTTTTAAATATGTTGGATAATTGTATAACATGTCATTAAAAAGAATTTAAAAAAATTAATCTAAAACTTAATAAAAAAAGTAGATTTAAAACATTTATGTGTAGTCTGTATTAGAAACAAAGATAGTAAAATTGGGAAAATTGCTAGTCACATTTTTACTTCAATGTTTCTAAAAATGGATATAATTTGATGTTTACCTATGTAAAACTGTTCAACTAAAAATATATTGAAATAAATCAGTAAGAATGTGTTTTTGAGGGTTTTTATCTCTTGCAAAGGAATTAAGTATCTAATAGCAGAAATAAAGTTTTCTTCTTACTTTTACTTTCAGTTCTAGAAAAATCCTAAAATTTAGAGCTAACATGTATTTTGTAGAGAATTTTCCTCTCTATCAATTAGTTTATAGATAAAATATGCCTCAGATGAACGGTTTACGAGATATTTGTAAAAGAGTAAAACTATACGCAATATTAGCAATTCAACGCTCTTTATCAATGACTCTCAGGATTTCTGAAATAACCATGGGATATAGAACTTAATGTATAAAACCTTTTTAGTACAGAATTTTCTTCTCTACAAATTAGTTTCTATAAAAAAATCCGTCAGATGGAAGCTTTATGAGATATTCGTAAAATAGTGAAACTACACGAAATATAAGCAAACTTTCACTCTTTACCAATGACTCTCCGGGTTTTTGAAATAAACATGGGAGATAGAACTTAATATCTTTTATCTTTCTTGTAGATAATTTTCTCGTCTACAAATTAGTTTATAGGCAAATTGTGCGTCAGATAAACGCTTCAGGAGGTATTTGTAAAATAAATGATCGATGCGCTGACAAGAGGGCTAGCTCTTATAAAGAAACAAATTATGCTTTTACAAAAATATATTCAATTTATTTCAGTTTAAAATTACAACCTATATTTTGTATCACTTCCCCTGCGACCTTTATTCCATTCAAAACACAATCACTTAACAAACTCTCTTTTATGTATTCAGCCATAAAACCGCCAACAAATGCGTCCCCCGCCGAACTAGTATCAATAATATTTTGAATATTACTAACAGGAAAATCACTAACTACACCTTGACGAACTAAATAAACTGAATTAGGTCCTCTTGTTATAACGGTTATCCTAGGCCTACTTGTATTTAATTTATAAAAATCGTTAATAAACAATAAAATTTGATTTATATTTTCGCTAGAACACTTGTGTACTTTTGCAAAAGTCCTCGCTTCCTGAAAGAGAAACAAATGAAAAAATAACATTTTTTTTTATAAAACTTACGGATTCGTTTCCGAAAAGTATGTCTACAAAAGGCATCAATTTAATCATTTCGTTTTCGTACATTTGTGATAAAAACGGCGCACTTAGATTAAACGTAAATATTTTGCCTTGCACAAGAGAATGTTCTGCTATGGCCAAAATACTTTCGAGCGATATTCTTAAAAAGAAGCCCTAAAAATTTAAAGATTGAACAAAGTTGAACTATTTTGTAAAGTTTTCGACTCACCGGCACGTAATAAAATTGAGCGTTTTCGACTGCTGTCCAAAAACTATCTGATTTAATGTGAGCATATTTAAAACAACTGGACGCCCCTAAATCGGTACATAAAGATCTATTATCGTGAGTTATCAAAACGGCACATTTCCCCGTATTAAAATCATCAACTTCCTCAAAAATGTAATTTACATTTTCGTTTTCCAACTGCTTTTTTAAAACCGTCCCATGGATATCTTTTCCAATCGCACCGATTACAATGGCCGTTTTTGGAATTTTTAAGCTCATTTGTAAAGTTCTTGCGGCATTTAAAGAGCAACCTCCAGCTACGTACTTGGGTTGAAATTGTTCTATTTCTACAAATAAAGATTTGTTGCTCGCTTTTGCAGCTACCGCATTGTTTGGTTTCAAATCGTATTTATCCAAAAAATTTTGATCCACGTTAGCGATAATGTCCACTAATGGGCTTCCGAGAGTTAAAAAAATATTTTCCCTAGAAAGGTGAGAAAATTATTTAACTTATAAATCCAAACTTTTGTGCAATAGGACTCTTATTTATAGCGGTAAGTGGGCGGGTGATGATATGGTGTTGGCAAATTGTGCAACAGTAAAAAATTAAATTTGTGGCTTTATGGCAAGTTATTTCAAAAAAATATTAAGAACAAAAACTATAGACACTTTCATGGCGAACATTTTTCTTCCCAAACATTTTTGATAACATGGAAATCTTTCCTAGATTAGAGCGAAAATGGTAAAGAGGGGCGCGCATTGGGTGTTGGCAAATTATTCCACAGCAAATAATGAAATTTTTGACTTAACGACAAGTTATATCAATAAAATACTGAGAACAAAAAATGTAGATAATTTTATGGCAAACACTTTTCTTCGAAAATACTTTTTGGTAACATGGATATTTTGCGAGATAAGAGCGAAAAATCGTAAAGAGGGGCACACTTGGTGTTGGCAAATTGTTCAACAGTAAATAATAGAATTTATGGCTTAACGACAAGTTATATCAATAAAACTCTAAGAACAAAAACTGTAGATAATTTTATGGCAAACACTTTTCTTCGAAAATATTTTTTGACAACATGGATTTTTTCCGAGATAAGAGCGATAAATCGTAAAGAGGGGCGCACATGGTGTTGGCAAATTATTCAACAGTAAATAATGGAATTTATGGCTTAACGACAAGTGATATCAATAAAACTGTAAGAACAAAAACTGTAGATAATTTGATGGCAAACACTTTTCTTCGAAAATATTTTTTGACAACATGGATATTTTCCGAGATAAGAGCGATAAATCGTAAAGAGGGGCGCACATGGTGTTGGCAAATTGTCCAACAGTAAATTATGGAATTTATGGCTTAATAGCAATATCGTAGAAATGCTGAGAACAAAAACTATAGACAATTTCATGGCAAACACTTTTCTTACAAGATACTGTTTGATAACATGGATATTTTCCGAGATATGAGCAAGAAATCGTAAAGAGGGGCGTACACGGTGTTGACAAATTGTTCAACAGTAAATAATGGAATTTATGGCTTAATGGCAAGTTATATCAATAAAATGCTAAGAACAAAAACTGTAGATAATTTTATGGCAAACACTTTTATTCTAAAATATTTTTGATAACATGCATATTTTGCGAGATAAGAGCGAGAAATCGTAAAGAGGGGCGTACACGGTGTTGACAAAGTGTTCAACAGTAAATAATGGAATTTATGACTTAACGACAAGTTATATCAATAAAATACTGAGAACAAAAAATGTACATAATTTTATGGCAACCAATTTTCTTCGAAAATATTTTTGATAACATGAATATTTTCAGAGATAAGAGCGAGAAATCGTAAAGAGGGGCGTACACGGTGTTGACCAATTGTTCAACAGTAAAAAATAAAAGTTATGGCTTAATGACAAGTTATATCAATAAAATGCTAAGAACAAAAACTGTAGATAATTTTATGGCAAACACTTTTCTTCGAAAATATTTTTTGGTAACATGGAAATTTTCCGAGATAAGAGCGATAAATCGTAAAGAGGGGCGCACATGGTGTTGGCAAATTGTTCCACAGTTAATAATGGAATTTATGGCTTAATGGCAAGTTATATCAATAAAATGCTAAGGAGAAAAACTGCAGATAATTTTATGGCACACTTTTCTTCCAAAAAATATTTTTTGACAACATGGATATTTTCCGAGATAAGAGCGATAAATCGTAAAGAGGGGCGCACATGGTGTTGGCAAATTGTTCAACAGTTAATAATGGAATTTATGGCTTAATGGCAAGTTATATCAATGAAATGCTTAGGACAAAAAAAGTAGATAATTTTATGGCAAACACTTTTGTCCTAAATATTTTTTGATAACATGCATATTTTCCGAGATAAGAGCGAAAAATCGTAAAAAGAGCGCCCATAGTGTTGGCAAATTGTTGAACAGTAAATAATGGAATTTATGACTTAATGGCAAGTTATATTAATAAAATGCTAAGGACAAAAAATGTAGATAATTTTATGAATAACATTTTTGCTTGAAAATAACTTTTGACAAAAACGAAGCTTTCTGAGATAAAAGAAAAAAAATGATAATTTAGCTGCTATTTTTCAAAACAGCGATCGTAGGAAAACGTTACTTTTTGGAATCTTTTAGTATGTTAGTTGGATGCCCAAATGCCTTATAAATATCTGGCAAATCCCTTGCTTGCACCAGTTTTTACATTCATTACGAAATTTTGATCTAAACGACTACACCTTAGCGGAGATGGAATCCGTAGGAAAGTGAAAGTGATATTTGGGTTGTATAAGTAACTAAGATTTATATTTAATGCCAAAAACGTGTTTAGTTGAATAGATAAGAACTAACCATACTTTTTATGCCATTTTCAAGTATGTGAATGGAAAAACGTAAACAAAAGTTGCAATATTGGAATTTTAATTAGCACGATTTTCAATTTATTTTTTAAATTTGTTTTTACCTCATTTTATACACTTAAAAATTGTAATCACAAAAATAATTTAACTTTAAATTTTTTTTCAAATCACTTATCACTAACCTCAACTGTTCGAACTAAACCCAAATAACTGCAACTGCGCATAATTGATTTTAATTTCAAAAATGAACATACAATTGTTACAATTTACAATATAACAATTTATCATTTTCATTTATGTAATCAACAATTAAATAAACTTCACTTAATCGAAATCAATTGATGTTTAATTTACAACAAAGTATTTTGAAAAGGAAACAATTTTATTAACTATTATAGTTTTTTATTGACAATATAATTTCCAATAAAATGAAAAATAAATAAATAAAAGTACAACGTTTTTGCGCTGTTGTTCGAAAAAAGGTTGAGATCCGCATACCGCACATTAACCATTTTTTACAAATTTTTCAACGTCACAAATAATGTTGAAATCCTTAGAAAACCAGTGGCGTAACAATTTCCTCGTGATTGTGAGTAATCCAAAAAATTAATTAATAACTAGTTAGCACGTGAATAACCAGTGGCAATAAAACTATTTTGTTGTTGAGAAATGACGTACACTTTTGTGTGCGCAAGCGAAAGTTTTTATTTGTTTTGAAATTTGGGTAAAAAAAATAAACGAATAAATAAGGTGAATAATAAAATACAGAAAGTGCATTTGAAGAGTCAAAATATATTTAGTATGTATACAGGGGGTAAATAAATACCACTGGCAGACTTCTATAGTGTATTCATGTGGGGTTGAAATAGTATGAAATATATTGGTTAAAAAAAATGATTCGAACCTACGATCATTAGACCTTGCGGTCTAATAAGTAAACTGTTGAACTAGCTAACCTATAAAGTTGCTTACAAATGCGTTAAAACACTATGATGTGGCTATAATAGGACTTTTTCGTACTTAGCTAAGTTTGCGAGGTTTCAAAATATTTAAAAAATCTACAGGGGGGAGCCTAAAAAAATTTAAAATCGTACATTAAACTAAAAATAGTATAAAAAATAGTTAAAAAAATCATCTTGATTTAAAAACAGTAAAAAATAAAAATGTACGTAGGGGAAGGTGGGTGAATATCGACCACCTAAGGCATTTTTTGTATAAAATCTCTAAAAAAATTTTATATGTCCAGTATACTTCAATGCTTCTTCAAATTAATGTAAAAATTGAACATATTAACTCATTCCTCCAAAAATAAATAATTAAAATATATAATAAAGAAAATCTTAAAAACTTATTTTTTGTAGTACTGTAAAACGCATGTGCGACACAAACGTTTGTTATGAGTAGTCAATGTTTGCAACATGAACCAAGAAATGATATAGTATGCTTTATTTTATTTTTTTACGCTTACGCTGATCTGTAGGGCACTGGTCGATATTGAACAAAAGTCAATAATCACCCACTTTCCCCTATATGGTAAGTATAATATTTAAAATAAAAAGGTGGTTGCATTTCCGGTAAAACCGGAAGTCATAATATAAAGTGTTTGATATCATCGGATAGCTAATTTTACGAGCTTTTCAAATATTAAAAAATATACAGGGTGTTCTATTTAAAATAATAAAGTTGTTCCCATTTCTGGTTAAACCGGAAGCCAAAATATAAAGTATTTCATATCGTTTAACAGTTAATTTTACGTACTTTCAAATTATTTTAAAATGTACAGAGTGTTCCTAAAAAATTCTAATATTTCTCTAATTTCCGGTTCAACCGGAAGCGTTTTGTTAACCCAAAATAGTGTAAAATAATAGTTATTTATAGGATTAATACATTTGCCAACGTCCAAATTTTTATTTTTAATATAAACCAAATTATAGATTTTTGAAATTGTAATTTTCAAAAAATCGTAACTCCGGTCCTGCTCCATAAAAAAAATTAAATTGATGTCGTTCGATTAAGAATTACAATGTTTATAAGATAAATCTAAAAATAAAAAAAACACCCAGATTTATTTTAAGAAAATCCGTTTCGACGCTTTCACCAACTTTTGCCCCTTAAAAGTAGGAAATTTTGAAACAGTCTCCAAAATTTATTAGATTAGGAACAAAGTATTATATTTTGGATAAACAATATCCGTTTTAAATTTTCATAACAATGATTACCGGCTAAGTTATAAGAGAAAAATCGCGAAATGGGACAATTATTATAGGGTAAAACCGGTAGAGATGGCCCACGTTTTTTATTTTCGTGATAAAACATTAAATAGTCAAAATCAAAAGTCTTTAATCAATAAAGCATTTTACAGAGAGTCTAATGTAACAAATAAAGTAAAAAAATTATTGTTTTTTTTTAGTTTGAACAAATGAACGCAGATTTTAAAAAATGTTTAAAAAACCATATCACCCTAACAGCATGGGAGAGATGGCGCACTAAATAAAACTTTTTTTTTATATTTTCTCTTTCTTGCCACATTGAAAACAATGAGTAGTAAACGTTGTACAATCCTTGTGAAGCCATCTTAGGCAGTAAATACATTGTAGCCAGTCGTAGTGTAGTACAGGGAATCCCAAACTGTATTGATGCTTCATGGACTCCAGTAATGCCACTTCTTACAGTTTGTACTGCTAAAGTTAATTATTCTTCACTCCACGAGTCCACGAAGCTCTAGAGCAGCTTCCTTTTCATTTGTAATCATTAAATCAGATACGTTATTTACTTAACAAAACCGGGTGAGATGGCTTGCGCCAACTAACCCAATTACGTTGGGTGAGATGGCGCCGGAATTTTCCCCTCTCGGACTGGCATAGTTTAATAAAATTATAGGTTAGAACAATTCTTCAAACATTTTTAATTACCTAAGCAGCCAATATCGATAAAATATGCCACTGCGCCATCTCACCCACGGCACCATCTCTCCCGGTTTTACCCTATGTATGAGGCGCCATTGTGAATTTAAAAATAAAAAAAAATTAATTTGGGTCACCTTGTAGATTTCATTAAAATGCTTATTTTGTTCATGAAGCTTTGTTGAAATTGCTCAAATCAAATTTTACGAAAATCGGTTCAACTATGAAAAAGTCGCAAATTAGAGTTTGCTGCAGTAAAAAAAATTCCGGGTCCAAAAGACCCAGTTTGTGCATCTAACAATTAACATAATTTAAAAATATAAACAAAACATAAATTGCAAATTTATTTGAAATCGTTTTGATTGTATTCACTTGATTATTTACAATATTCGACACATCTCTTTTAACTAAATCTTGTGCACCTCCATCTTGAACCTCATCTTCACCAACTACCTCGTATCTAAAATCATTATTACTCGCAGGCACACTACTGCTACTACTGGCACTACTGCCTTTATTAGATTTTTCGCCATTATTTTTCTTTAAAGCCTCTTTAATTTGTTTAGGAACGTCGGCGAGTTGAAAAGCTCTAGAAATTACGTTCGAATTGGGCCCTAAAACAATTTTACTGAGAAACGAAGATTCGGACAATTTGAAAGTTTACCTTTAGCATAAACTGGTATTGTAATATCATTAACTCCTTGTTCAGTCGAACAAGTATCGGCATGAAGCTCGAGCCTTTTAGTCGTCGGGCAATTACCAGTTACAATAATTAGAGTGCTATGTGAATCAGTCGATTCGCTTACGTGTTTAATACTTTGCACCAAATCGGAGGAAATGTCTTTTATTTCAGTTAAATTTCCACCGATGACAATCATTAAAAACCCACTCGTTTTAGATTGTTTTTTAATTTTACTAAGAGTCCTTTTGACCAATTGAAATAAAGCGAGTTCTTGTTGTTGACCGATAGATTGATAATTCATTCCTTCTTCTTCGTCTCTCATACGTTGCTCCGGATCTAACGATAAATTTGTACAAGTCTCTCTTTAAATAATTGAAAACCGTTACCTAACATAGGAGTCATAAAATTTGCGAAAAATGAATTTCTCATCGCCGACATGAGGCCTAAAAGTTCCCAAAGCGATTTTCGTTCTGGTGGTTTTTTTGAAGAAACCACATCAATGTGTGTATGTTCGGGTTCCATAATTGGGTTGTGGTCGATTGAATGGCTTTGTTCTTCTACACTTTTTCTATTTTTTTCATATTTATGTATGTTGTTAAATTGAAGAGATTTAGAAGGGAAAATGCTTAAAACTGGAATATCTCCATTCTTATCCAAAACTAGCTTGTCGTTTTGAATATTAGAGTAGGGGTGGTGATTATACTTTTTGTTTCTATCTTTACAAGTCTTTTTAGGCTCTCCTATATAAACTACTTCTTGTTTGGGAGTTGCAGTGTCGATAGTTTCGAGCTTATAGTTGAAATATTTATATCCGTCTTGAGTTTGGTCCGTAACTTCTTCTTTGGTTAAAGAGACTATGGCTAATTAAACATTTTAAACAAAAGCAATTTAAATTAAAGAAGTTGATTACCTGTACACATTCCTAGTGTGTTTCGAACAAACTTATTTAGACAAACAATGCCCGACTCGAGACGTCTCTTACAATTACCTATGTTCGGACAACGCTTTTCAGATGATCTAGGTACGTCTGAGAGACACGGCTAAGAAGGAAAAGTGATGAGAATGGAAAAACTTAGTTCATTAATTAAAAAAAGTACCTTAACTTTTCCAATTAGAGGTATATGTAAACATGGTATTTCGTTAACTTCGTCTTTACCTTTTAAATTTAGACTTGATTCGGCCAAAAAAAGAACAACATTCATTTTCGCGTTTTCTGAATTTTCGAAATTCTCATCTTCGTATGTTAAAGCTTTAAAATGTGTTTTATTTTAAGATGGTCACTAAATACAAAAAAAGAACGTACCCTCGTTAAAAAAGATGAAAATTACAAGTATGTAATTGTAAAAGTCCATTTTAAATCATTTTATATTGAATTAAAACTGCTGTCAGTTAACAAAAAAAAATGAATAATTACTGAAAAATGCCCACTTGGTTATTCAAGAAAAATGCAGCTTCCTCGAAGAAAATAGCGATTATTTGAATTTTTTAAATTAAAGAACCGAATAATCAAAATGTCGACTAATCGAATAATGCAGCCTTAGTACAATACAAACGCTACCTTTATCTAGAGTACAGTGTTTATTTTTTGCTATCATCCCCTAAATTAAAATTTTTTAAATCTTAAATCTCCTTCTTCATCTATCATTTCAGTCTTAGGGTGCCGAAGATAATATCAATGAGCACTGTCGTCGCGATCGTTACGTGGATGTCACTTCTTTTTAAGTTCTAAAATTTTCAGCTCCTTTGTCTATCGGATGACCGATATCATGATTACAAATTGCATTATTAAATGGACTACCGAATAAATAATTTTCATCTTGTACATTATGCACTTGCAATAGTTTATTTCGTGTTAAAATTAGAATGGCATTGAATGGCGTAAGCAGCAAATTAATTTAAGGTTTAAATTCCAGTACATTTTCAATTAAGGAATTACAATAGTAGATAATAATCATCGCTAGTAGTTAAAAAAAAAATTCAAACGAACCCAATTTTGGAGTTTCTTTAGAGAATATTTCGAAAGATGTTAGCAAAGAATAAATACTCTTTGATTTAAATAAGGAACAAGAAGCGACACTAAGGCGAAAAAGTTGATATTCTCTTAATGTGCATGTCCGCTGGATATGTTAGTGTCACAGCATAACCTTTGTAATAGCTAGTTAAAAATGAAATGTGGAATACCCACAGGGGTCCAAACAGACCCCAGATATTTTCTGCTCTAGGCTATTATTATTTTGTAATATTATGGTCAATTCTTGTTCCCTGGAGCTTTAGGAAGAATTTAAGCCCAAGCACGTTTTTATAGGGTAATTAAAACAGCCCCAATAATTTTTTGTGATTTTAAACGTAATTGAGAAGTTTTATTTCCTGGAGCGGTTGCTATAAACTAAATTTTATCAAACCGGTATCAATCGATTCGCTTCGATGTCAACAATAGTATCCAACCATAATATAGTGCTCCCCGTAATATTTAGTTTTTGAGAAAAATTGAGAAAATCCAGCAAAAGCGTGATTTTCACACTTTTACCTCATTTTTAAAGGTGAAATTGACCCTTTCATGCGGGCGCGCTATATTTTAGTTAGAGATAAAGTAAAAGAAAAAAGTTCCAAAAGTACTTAACAAACAAAAAAGTATTACCAAAATGGCAAGCCGTAAACAGAGAGTGGGGTGCGTTTGGACCCCACTCGGTATTACGAAGTTAATTAGACATCTATACAGTGTGTCCAGTATAACGTGCACATCATGGGGATCTTGGACACCGTAAGAGATACGAAGTCGGTTAAATGGAGAAAATTGAGCATGATTTTATGGCCACTTCGATGCTGCTTTTGTTTTTTTAAAAATCTATACAGTGTGTCCAGTTTAACATGCACAGCATGGGGATCTCGGACACCGTAAGAGATACGAAGTCGATAAATGGAGAAAATTGTGCACGATTTTATGGCCACTTCGATGCTGCTTTTGTTTTTTGAAAAAATTTATTAGCACTCTAGATATTTAGAAAAAACTTAAAAATTGCATTTTCTTTTAATGCTTATAACTTTTTTATTAATAAAGATAATTTCAATTTTCAAAGAAGAGATAATAGGCACTACTTAAATGCAAATAATTAATTCATAAAATAATTTTTTTTGTGCGCCGTTTTGGAGATACATATAATGCAAACTTATGTTTTTTTAAATACAAACCTAACCTCAATTATATGATTTTAAAAAGCTAACTTTTTTCTCTTTTCAAAAATATAAGGGTTGATAGGTTTAATATAATAATAATAATAATAATATTCATTTATTTAGTTTAACTCTTAACTATTAATACACTTTCTAAAATTTTTTTGGAAGGTACTTTTTTTCGAATTATTATATCTAGATTATTATAGATCAATAAATATTGATCGTTTTTTGATAATTATTTATTTAATTCAGTTGCTTCTTTTTTATGAAATTGTTTCATAGCAAACTTGATTTTTAAAATTTATCAAAATCAACCCTATTAAGCCTTATATTTTTGAAAAGAGAAAAAAATTTGCTTTTTAAAAATATAAAATTGAGGTTAGGTTTGTATTTAAAAAACATAAGTTTGCATCATATCTCAAAAACAACGCCCTAAAAAAAATATTTTATGAATTAATTATTTGCGTTTTAGTAGTGCCTATTATCTCTTTTTTGAAAATTGCAATTATCTCCATTAATAAAAAAGTTATTAGAATTTAAAGAAAATGCAATTTGTCAGTTTTTCCTCAATATCTCGAGTGCTAATAAATTTTTTCAAAAGACAAAAGCAGCATCGAAGTAGCCATAAAATCGTGCACAATTTTCTCCATTTAACCGACTTCGTATCTCTTACGGTGTCCGAGATCCCCATGCTGTGCATGTTATACTGGACACACTTTTATGCAATGTGTTTCAGAAGAAAGTACAGATATTTTGAGAGGTTGTAGCATCGATACATACATAACATACATACTGATGGCCTCTAAGAAATTTTTTTTGCATTTTTGGAGACTCAAAACGTGGAGAAATTTAATTCGCGAAAAAAAATTTTTTCGATCACTATTCTTTTTCAACATGGATGAAAAAAGTAAAAATCACTAAAAATTAAATTAGGAAAACCTGGAATTTTCACTCGACAATTTATATTTGAAAATGTTCCGTTATAAGATGATTCATCATTAAGCCTATTATACTTCAGAGGTCATTACAGTATTCGATAAAAATTTAAAGTTAGTTTTTCTTACTCAGGTAATTCCAAAAATTATAAACAATAATTTAAGTCGTTACGAAATTCCCATCCTTTGAACTCGCATGAAATGTCAAATGCTACCGCGCGCGACGTTACAAAATTCCATGTGAAAACACGAATCTCGTGATACAAAACTCATCTCGAATTGCTACTTAGAAGATAACTTTAGTTATTTATTATTGTATAAGTACTTAATTTTTTATACAATTATTTAAAATTAGATAGATACGAGTACAAAAGTTAATTTTAATTCTCGTCACGCATCACTTTCGCCTTTTAAAAAAAATCACCATCTTCAAAAGTGATAATTAGTTGATTTTAAGTGTCAACAAATAATTTATTATTTTACAGCGAATTTTCTTTGTTTATAATAATATTTAAAGAAATGTAATACTTTCACTTTTTATGAGATAATTTCTATTTTTTTTAATTAAAAAATTATTATTTTGTTTAATAATTAACATCAGTTGAGTCACAATTTGAAGAAATAATTTAAAAATTTTACGAAATGTTTGTTGGAATGCATCGACGTTGTCTGACGCCATAAGAAGTCATATGATCAAGTTCACTTTATAAATTAGGTAAATACGATGAATTTTTATCTTCAGGCAAGGTAACAATTTGAAATTATAATTTCCTGCAGCTGTACTCAAAACAAGTACTGTCATCGAAATAAGTCATTTGTGCTCGAGAGCGCTTGTTTCAGTGGGGTGCGGGTTCCCGCACATTCTATTTTCATTTTCATTTAATTTCATCCTTTACAACTTTCCACTAATAACTTAAATGAAACTGACTCCAGTCATTAATTTTAAAGTGTATCCAGCTAAAACGAAGACCGTCCACACAACTCCTGAAAGGCACCTTTAGTGGGCTTTAAATTTTTGCTCTGAAGGAGTACGAGTTTGATCCTTGTCTCAGCTCAAGTATGGTCTCTTTTTGGTTTTCCACTAATAACTTAAATGAAACTGACTCCAGTTGTTAATTTAAAAGTGCATTCAGCTAACTTCAAATGAAGACTCTCTACACAACCCCTGAAAGACACCTTCAATTTACTTTGCAATTTTTCTCTGAAGGAGCACGAGTTCGATCCTTGTCTGAGCTTAAGTGGGAACTCTTTTTTACTTTGGACTAGCAATTTAAAGGAAACTGAGTCCAGTCGTTAATTTAAAAAGTGTATTCAGCTAAATTCAAACGAAGACTCTCTACACAACCCCTGAAAGACACCTTCAATTTACTTTGCAATTTTTCTCTGAAGGAGCACGAGTTCGATCCTTGTCTGAGCTTAAGTGGGAACTCTTTTTTACTTTGGACTAGCAATTTAAAGGAAACTGAGTCCAGTCGTTAATTTAAAAAGTGTATTCAGCTAAATTCAAACGAAGACTCTCTACACAACCCCTGAAAGACACCTTCAATTTACTTTGCAATTTTTCTCTGAAGGAGCACGAGTTCGATCCTTGTCTGAGCTTAAGTGGGAACTCTTTTTTACTTTGGACTAGCAATTTAAAGGAAACTGAGTCCAGTCGTTAATTTAAAAAGTGTATTCAGCTAAATTCAAACGAAGACTCTCTACACAACCCCTGAAAGACACCTTCAATTTACTTTGCAATTTTTCTCTGAAGGAGCACGAGTTCGATCCTTGTCTGAGCTTAAGTGGGAACTCTTTTTTACTTTCCACTAATAACTTAAATGAAACTGACTCCAGTTGATAATTTAAAAGTGTATTCAGCTAAATTCAAACGAAGACTCTCTACACAACCCCTGAAAGACACCTTCAATTTACTTTCCAATTTTTCTCTGAAGGAGCACGAGTTCGATCCTTGTCTGAGCTTAAGTGGGAACTCTTTTTTACTTTCCACTAATAACTTAAATGAAACTGACTCCAGTTGATAATTTAAAAGTGTATTCAGCTAAATTCAAACGAAGACTCTCTACACAACCCCTGAAAGACACCTTCAATTTACTTTGCAATTTTTCTCTGAAGGAGCACGAGTTCGATCCTTGTCTGAGCTTAAGTGGGAACTCTTTTTTACTTTCCACTAATAACTTAAATGAAACTGACTCCAGTTGATAATTTAAAAGTGCATTCAGCTAACTTCAAATGAAGACTCTCTACACAACCCCTGAAAGACACCTTCAATTCACTTTGCATTTTTCTCTGAAGGAGCACGAGTTTGATCCTTGTCTGAGCTTAAGTGGGAACTCTTTTTTACTTTGGACTAGCAATTTAAAGGAAACTGAGTCCAGTCGTTAATTTAAAAGTGTATTCAGCTAAATTCAAACGAAGACTCTCTACACAACCCCTGAAAGACACCTTCAATTCACTTTGCATTTTTCTCTGAAGGAGCACGAGTTTGATCCTTGTCTGAGCTTAAGTGGGAACTCTTTTTTACTTTGGACTAGCAATTTAAAGGAAACTGAGTCCAGTCGTTAATTTAAAAGTGTATTCAGCTAAATTCAAACGAAGACTCTCTACACAACCCCTGAAAGACACCTTCAATTCACTTTGCATTTTTCTCTGAAGGAGCACGAGTTTGATCCTTGTCTGAGCTTAAGTGGGAACTCTTTTTTACTTTGGACTAGCAATTTAAAGGAAACTGAGTCCAGTCGTTAATTTAAAAGTGTATTCAGCTAAATTCAAACGAAGACTCTCTACACAACCCCTGAAAGACACCTTCAATTTACTTTGCAATTTTTCTCTGAAGGAGCACGAGTTCGATCCTTGTCTGAGCTTAAGTGGGAACTCTTTTTTACTTTCCACTAATAACTTAAATGAAACTGACTCCAGTTGATAATTTAAAAGTGTATTCAGCTAAATTCAAACGAAGACTCTCTACACAACCCCTGAAAGACACCTTCAATTTACTTTGCAATTTTTCTCTGAAGGAGCACGAGTTCGATCCTTGTCTGAGCTTAAGTGGGAACTCTTTTTTACTTTCCACTAATAACTTAAATGAAACTGACTCCAGTTGATAATTTAAAAGTGCATTCAGCTAACTTCAAATGAAGACTCTCTACACAACCCCTGAAAGACACCTTCAATTCACTTTGCATTTTTCCCTGAAGGAGCACGAGTTTGATCCTTGTCTGAGGTTAAGTGGGAACTCTTTTTTACTTTGGACTAGCAATTTAAAGGAAACTGAGTCCAGTCGTTAATTTAAAAGTGTATTCAGCTAAATTCAAACGAAGACTCTCTACACAACCCCTGAAAGACACCTTCAATTTACTTTGCAATTTTTCTCTGAATGGCACGAGTTCGATCCTTGTCTGAGCTTAAGTGGGAACTCTTTTTTACTTTGGACTAGCAATTTAAAGGAAACTGAGTCCAGTCGTTAATTTAAAAGTGGATTCAGCTAAATTCAAACGAAGACTCTCTACACAACCCCTGAAAGACACCTTCAATTTACTTTGCAATTTTTCTCTGAAGGAGCACGAGTTCGATCCTTGTCTGAGCTTAAGTGGGAACTCTTTTTTACTTTCCACTAATAACTTAAATGAAACTGACTCCAGTTGATAATTTAAAAGTGCATTCAGCTAACTTCAAATGAAGACTCTCTACACAACCCCTGAAAGACACCTTCAATTCACTTTGCATTTTTCTCTGAAGGAGCACGAGTTTGATCCTTGTCTGAGCTTAAGTGGGAACTCTTTTTTACTTTGGACTAGCAATTTAAAGGAAACTGAGTCCAGTCGTTAATTTAAAAGTGTATTCAGCTAAATTCAAACGAAGACTCTCTACACAACCCCTGAAAGACACCTTCAATTTACTTTGCAATTTTTCTCTGAAGGAGCACGAGTTCGATCCTTGTCTGAGCTTAAGTGGGAACTCTTTTTTACTTTCCACTAATAACTTAAATGAAACTGACTCCAGTTGATAATTTAAAAGTGTATTCAGCTAAATTCAAACGAAGACTCTCTACACAACCCCTGAAAGACACCTTCAATTTACTTTGCAATTTTTCTCTGAAGGAGCACGAGTTCGATCCTTGTCTGAGCTTAAGTGGGAACTCTTTTTTACTTTCCACTAATAACTTAAATGAAACTGACTCCAGTTGATAATTTAAAAGTGCATTCAGCTAACTTCAAATGAAGACTCTCTACACAACCCCTGAAAGACACCTTCAATTCACTTTGCATTTTTCTCTGAAGGAGCACGAGTTTGATCCTTGTCTGAGGTTAAGTGGGAACTCTTTTTTACTTTGGACTAGCAATTTAAAGGAAACTGAGTCCAGTCGTTAATTTAAAAGTGTATTCAGCTAAATTCAAACGAAGACTCTCTACACAACCCCTGAAAGACACCTTCAATTTACTTTGCAATTTTTCTCTGAAGGAGCACGAGTTCGATCCTTGTCTGAGCTTAAGTGGGAACTCTTTTTTACTTTCCACTAATAACTTAAATGAAACTGACTCCAGTTGATAATTTAAAAGTGCATTCAGCTAACTTCAAATGAAGACTCTCTACACAACCCCTGAAAGACACCTTCAATTCACTTTGCATTTTTCTCTGAAGGAGCACGAGTTTGATCCTTGTCTGAGCTTAAGTGGGAACTCTTTTTTACTTTGGACTAGCAATTTAAAGGAAACTGAGTCCAGTCGTTAATTTAAAAGTGTATTCAGCTAAATTCAAACGAAGACTCTCTACACAACCCCTGAAAGACACCTTCAATTTACTTTGCAATTTTTCTCTGAAGGAGCACGAGTTCGATCCTTGTCTGAGCTTAAGTGGGAACTCTTTTTTACTTTCCACTAATAACTTAAATGAAACTGACTCCAGTTGATAATTTAAAAGTGTATTCAGCTAAATTCAAACGAAGACTCTCTACACAACCCCTGAAAGACACCTTCAATTTACTTTGCAATTTTTCTCTGAAGGAGCACGAGTTCGATCCTTGTCTGAGCTTAAGTGGCAACTCTTTTTTTACTTTCAACTAATAATATAAATGAAACTGAGTCCAGTCGTTAATTTAAAAGTGCATTCAGCTAAATTCAAGCGAAGACCCTCCACACAACTCCTGAAAAACACAAGAACGTCGGTTTTACCCACTGCGTTGAAAAGAAGCGTCCGAAAAGAAGACGCTTGAGATTTTTATTGACAGATTAACCTTATAAGTGCACTAAAATTTGATGAGTTAATTTAATTAAATTAGTCAAATTCAAGGATAACTAGATATAATAATAAATCATTTCCTTACCTATGTGGCATTTGTGCCTTGATTAGGCACATCAAACGTGACTTAAATGTGAAGAGTTTAGTAAAACGACTTCGAGCCTACATGGTTAATAGATTTAATGTTCGTTTTACTTCCTAAAAATAATTTTTTAATGAAAAATTGGATAATAATTGCACTATAATTATCATTACAGCCGTATGTTTATCGATAATCAATCACACGTGTTTATAAAAATGACGTTTTGTTATGCAAAATTGACTCTTGAGCTATGCGGAATGGATTATAATAATTAAAAAACTATTTGATGAATTCTCAAAAACAAATTGAAGAGGATCTTATAACAAGACAACTAAACAATAAACGAAACAGGATCTCCCAGAATGTACTTTCTCCAATAATAACCTCTTCGTGCAAATTAAACAACATACGAGTGTTAGCAACGGTTAAGAACGGGTCGGACGCTGAATTTTAAAATTCAATGTTAATTGCCCTTCTTCACAATTAGGGTATAAGGTTTTTTTTTGAAAAAGACCGAACATTAATTTTAAAATACAAAAAAATCGAACAAAAACTTTCCAATTTAGTTTTTGATTTACTTTCAGTATTATGTTAGTTGGTGTGTTATAAATATTACTTTTACTGTCACTTTTTGGTTTCTCTTTCACCGGTGTAATGGAACTTTTATTTAGGTAAGTTTCTTTTGAATTATTTTCGTAATTGCCTCCAATTTCAAATTATAGTATTTAATTAACAAATTTATATGTGCCCAAAATGAGATTTTTTGTTCGACAAGTGATATCAATATCAAATGTTTGTTCGAGTGACCCACATTTTACCATGTAGTAATGAAAGTTTTCAATAAACTTTAAAATTTAAATCATTAATTAGGTTTACAACTAAGTATCCTAATTACATTGAATTTCGTTCAAAAAAACAAAATTTTTTTAAAGTTTCGTCATTATCAAATAATTCTTTCAAATCGTCCTCAAGGTTGTACAAAACAAAAATTTAAAGCTTCTTTATACTAATTAATTTAAAAATAATTACTTAGTATAAAAATGTCGAAAATATTTGTCCCACGCGAGTTTCTTCCTTAACCCATCGTGGAAGTCACCAAATACGTTTTTATTTATTCAAATTTCGCTTTCTTTCGACCGAATAATCTTTTTTAATTAACCTATAGAGTTAATTAGTGACTTTTAAGCGTGATTTTATTTTAAATCGGGTAAAAAAGGGCACACTGGAATTTTTCTAGTCGCAAAAGTGTAGCATCATTTTGGCAACCACTAAACTAATTTACATTAAATTTTGAGACCTTATAATTAATAAAATTTCTCAATTTAATTTAAATAATTACTTAATTGTCTAATTATCGCCAATTGCTTGTATAAAAAAGGCATAAAAATTTTTTCAAGTACAAATAATATCTATGTATTTTTGTGTAGTATAATTGGGAATTGCACAATTATTCATTATTTAATAGCCTTTTAATTTTAATTCCTCAAAACGCTTTTTAACAAAATTATTAAATGCACTTTAATTCAGCTCACAAGGTCGATTTTTTAAAAAAATCACTTAAAAACATTTCTTTCACTTAAAAATTTTTTGTGATGTTTTTTAACTCGAATTATTTTAAAAGAATTTACCTCAAGGGTCTGGAGTGGCTAAATTAGTAAACGTTGAAATTTAAGTCTCTAATATCTAAAACATTTATTTAAACTAGGCCTTTCAGACCTGGAAGCACAATTAGCACAAAAGCACAAAGCTTTCGTCCACAATTGAGGGTTGAAAGAAGTAAAAGCGAAACAATAATTGGGAATTCCCTTGTAAAATGTTTGAAAATCAGTAGTAAACTTGTTTGTACACTAAATATCTACTAATTAACTAAATAAAAATATATAAAAAATAGTATGAAGGTTTAACGGGTAATGCAACTTTAAGGTCACTCCAAGTGCATTTCATTGTAAGAATAATGTGTCAATTCTGATTTGTTCATTGATTTTTCTACTATGTGATTAAGTATTTAAAAAGTATGTAATTGAACTTAATTACTTAATTTCTGTTAAATGAAATAGAGGACGTAACTACAATGTCGTCTAAAATTAGCGCGTTATGAAGAAGCGATGGGTTTAATGCTCAAACTATTAATTTAAGTGATTTAAGTCAAATAGCTACCGAACTTTTTCAAATAATTACCATTATAAACGACTAAAGTGCCCTAAATTAAACAATTGTGGCTAAGAAGGTCTACTGTTTGATGGGTTTTCTGCTTAAACTTAGCATTAAACGCTCTATAAATACTTATCACTTTCATACGCTCTTTTTTATTAGGTTTAAAAAAATATTGCTGCACAATCGAATAAATAATTACAATTAACCATATAAGTACCCTAAATTGAATTATTAATGCCTAAGAAAGTCCACTCTTCGATAAGCTTTCTGCTTAAACTTAGCATTAAATTCTCTATGAACAGTTCCCACATTCAGACTCGCTTTTTTATTAATTTTAATAACATTTTGATGCACAATTGAATAAAAAATTACAATTAATTAATTAAAGTACCTTAAATTAAATTATTAGTGCCTAAGAAGGTCTACTCTTCCATGGGTTTAATGCTTAAACTTAGCAATAGAGCGTCTTACTTTCAGACGCTCTTTTTTATTAATTTTAATAACATTATGTTGCATAATTAATTAAATAATTACAATTAATTAATTAAAGTACCTTAAATAAAATTATTAGTGTTGAGGAAGGTCTACTCTTCAATGGATTTTCTGCTTAAACTTAGCATTAAACGCTCTATAGCTCTAAAGTCAATATGAACACTTCTTACTTTCAGACGCACTTGTTTATTAATTTAAAAAAAATTTTGTAGCACTATTAAATAAATAATTACTATTAATTAATTAAAGTACCCCAAATTAAATTATTAGTGCCTAAAAATCTTCGATGGGTTTTCTGCTTAAACTCAGCATTAAAGTGTCTATGAACACTTCCCACTTTAATACGCGCTTTTTTATTAATTTTAACAAAAACTTGTTGCAAAATTAAATATCTAATTGCAATTAACTAATTAAAGTACCCCAAATTAAATTATTAGTGCCTAAAAATCCTCCGATGGGTTTTCTGCTTAAACTCAGTATTAAATTTCTATGAACACTTCTCACCTTAATACGCGCATTTTTATTAATTTTAACCAAAATTTGTAGCACAAATAAATATATAATTGCAAATAACTAATTAAATTACCTCAAATTAAATTATTAGTGCCTAAGAAGATTCAATCTTTGATGGGTTTGCTGCTTAAACTCAGCATTAAAGTGTCTATGAACACATCTCAATTTCATACGCGCTCTTATATTAATTTTAACAATGATTTGTTACACAATTAAATATATAATTACAATTAACTAATTAAAGTACCCCAAATTAAATTATTAGTGCCTAAAAATCTTCGATGGTTTTTCTGCTTAAACTCAGTATTAAATGTCTATGAATACTTTCATACGAGCATTTTTATTAATTTTAACCAAAATTTGTAGCAAAATTAAATATATAATTGCAAATAACTAATTAAATTACCTCAAATTAAATTATTAGTGCCTAAGAAGATTCATTCTTTGATATGGGTTTGCTGCTTAAACTCAGCATTAAAGTGTCTATGAACACATCTCAATTTCATACGCGCTCTTATATTAATTTTAACAATAATTTGTTACACAATTAAATATATAATTACAATTAACTAATTAAAGTACTCCAAATTAAATTATTAGTGCCTAAAAATCTTCGATGGTTTTTCTGCTTAAACTCAGTATTAAATGTCTATGAATACTTTCATACGAGCATTTTTAGTAATTTTAACCAAAATTTGTAGCAAAATTAAATATATAATTGCAAATAACTAATTAAATTACCTCAAATTAAATTATTAGTGCCTAAGAAGATTCATTCTTTGATATGGGTTTGCTGCTTAAACTCAGCATTAAAGTGTCTATGAACACATCTCAATTTCATACTCGCTCTTATATTAATTTTAACAATAATTTGTTACACAATTAAATATATAATTACAATTAACTAATTAAAGTACCCCAAATTAAATTATTAGTGCCTAAAAATCTTCGATGGTTTTTCTGCTTAAACTCAGTATTAAATGTCTATGAATACTTTCATACGAGCATTTTTAGTAATTTTAACCAAAATTTGTGGCAAAATTAAATATATAATTGCAAATAACTAATTAAATTACCTCAAATTAAATTATTAGTGCCTAAGAAGATTCATTCTTTGATGGGTTTGCTGCTAAAACTCAGCATTAAAGTGTCTATGAACACATCTCAATTTCATACGGGCTCTTATAGTAATTTTAACAATAATTTGTTACACAATTAAATATATAATTACAATATTAACTAATTAAAGTATCCCAAATTAAATTATTAGTGCCTAAGAAGATTCACTCTTCGATGGGTTTTCTGCTTAAACTCAGTATTAATTATTAATTTTAACAAAAGCTTGTTCCACAATTAAATATCTAATTGCAATTAACTAATTAAAGTACCTCAAATTAAATTATTAGTGGCTAAAAATCTTCGATGGGCTTTCTGCTTAAACTCAGCATTAAAGTGTCTATGAACACTTCTCACTTTCATACGCGCATTTTTATTAATTTTAACCAAAATTTGTAGCACAATTAACTATATAATTGCAAATAACTAATTAAATTACCTCAAATTAAATTATTAGTGCCTAAGAAAATTCATTCTTTGATAGGTTTGCTGCTTAAACTCAGCATTAAAGTGTCTATGAACGCACTTCTCACTTTCATATGCGCATTTTTATTAATTTTAACCAAAATTTGTAGCAAAATTAAATATATAATTGCAAATAACTAATTAAATTACCCCAAATTAAATTATTATTGCCTAAAAAGATTCACTCTTCGATGGGGTTTCTGCTTAAACTCATTATTAATTATTAATTTTAACAATAATATGTTGCACAATTAAATTATTTAATTACAATTAACTAATTAAAGTACCCCAAATTAAATTATTAGTGTCTAAGAAAATCCACTTTTCGATGGGTTTTCTGTTTAAAGTCAGCATTAAAGTGCCTATGAACGCACTTCTCAGTTTCATACGCGCTTTTTTATTAATTTTAACCAAAATTTGTAGCACAATTAAATATATAATTACAATTAACTAATTAAAGTACCCCAAATTAAATTATTAGTGCCTAAGAAAATTCACTCTTCGATGGGTTTTCTGCTTAAACTCAGTATTAATTATTGATTTTAACAATAGTTTGTTGCACAATTAAATTATATAATTACAATTAACTAATTAAAGTACCCCAAATTAAATTATTAGTGTCTAAGAAGATCTACTTTTCGATGGGTTTCATATGCGCTTTTTTATTAATTTTAATAAAATTTTGTTGCACAATTGAATAAATAATTACAATAAATCATTAAGGTACCTTAAATTAAATTATTAGTGCCTAAGAAGAGGGTTTTTCTGCTTAAACTTTGCATTATAGTCAAATTTGTTGAGCAATTGAATAAATAATTACAATTTAGTAAATAAAGTGTCCTAAATGAAACAAACAGTGCACACTGCGATGGGTAGTACATTTTTCACCTTATCTGATTAATTAATGAAAATTTTTTATACAATTAAATCAATAAATATTACACTTTGTAATTCTAGTATCCTAATTTCAAATAAAACAGCAGCTAAGAAGGCCCACTTCGACGAGTTTTAACAATAGAACTAAATTTCGTAATTTAATAAATAATTACAATTAACTAATTAGAGTTTCCTAAATTAAATTATAAAGTAGCGAAAACGGCCCACTATAAGTCTCGACTACGATTTCGTTTTTTAATGTCTTTCTTAAAGTAAATTTTAACGTATAAATTAATCAAAATTAAGTTACTTAAGTTGAATTAAAAGTGTTCTAATTCTCACAAAACTCGTCTTAATAAATAGTGATAATTTCGTGTGCAACGTGCAACCGGTAGATGATTATACAGTGTAAAATGACTTTATATAATATAAATTGGCTAATTAAGTAAACTTAAAAATTATTTTCGTACCTTAATACAAAACTTCCATGTTACTTAATCGTTTGGGAAGTGAAAATTACTAAAAATTTGTTATAATTGCACAAAAAATTAGCCGTTTTTACCGAAAGTAATTAATTTTATAAATTTCTTAATTACATAGGGAAGGAAAACCTACGGCAATTATCGTTGATAATTTTTAAAATTTTAATTTTTACTAAATTTAATTTTAATTTCTTTTTCAATGAGAGTGCCAAATTAATTGCTTTAAATTTGTGATAATTACAAAATATTTTTCCCATCGATAATGATCATGATTTGAGGGTTACAAGAACATTTTTAAGGACTAAATCGTGACTAGAGCATAGTAAAATAATAATAAAGAAGATTATAATGAAACGATTAGGAAGAACCTCATTGTTTAATGTATTAACAAAAAAAGTTAAAATCTTAACACGCAAAGAGATTTGATTTTTTGCTAATTTAAATTAACAATACGATATAAATTGCAGTAATAATAATTATAATACCTAATAAATTCAGTAATAGGGGCGTTTAGATTAAATCTAAATGATTTTTTGTATAATTTTTTTAATTTATACAGGGTAGCCCTGAAGTGCGTGGTTAAGCGTTGTTTGTGCATTTGAAGGAAGTTTTGAAGTTCAATAGCTCTGAATTTTGGAATTTAACATTTTTAAATGTGGAAATTAATAATTCATTGAGGTATAATAAATTGTTTAAATTAATATGACATATTTCAACATAACTTTAAATATAAAACTTAAAGAAGGTTGACTTTTAAACATTTTAGAGTAACAATGTTACTGCCAAGGACTGTGTAATAAAATTATTAATGCAATAAATTTTCAACAAGTTTTTTTTAAATATAAAATTTCTAAATTCTTTTTATTACTCATACTCTCATAGCGAAATTCCTTGTAGAGCAAAAACTTTTGTCTTTTAACAAAATAACCAACAAACACAAAAAGGCCCCTTGATGGGTTGTTATAATTTTAAAATTTAAATAAATTAACAAAATTTTTAAATAATATGATATTACATTAAATAAGCTTTCACTTTTTACTAAATTTAATTATAAAATATTAAAATTTTGTTATTACTATAAATACTAATTTGTAAGTATTTAATATTGATAGGTATCACATCAAGATTTCGAAAGTGCAACTAATTTTTTTTAATTGAGAAGAAAAACAATTAGATGCGAAAAAATTTTAAATTAAAACAACAATAATTTTAATTGAATGGAAGAAAAAAAATTGAACCGATATCATTTTGTCATGATCTGTTGTTCTTCCTGGTACTGAAATGCTTTCACTTACTAGATGAAGTCGTTTAGAAATAATAATTTGTTGCTATTTATATCAGATCTTCTGCATTTAGTTAATTCTATTAAAACAGTTGAAGAAAAACTGTTTGACCAAGAAGGTTCAATAGTCGAAAAAATCGAACTGAATAAAGCTAGAGCTAGTGGAAAAATGAAATTTTTTCGTAATCAGTTAGAGATAAGGGAAAATATTTATAACAAAAATTGTAGAGAATTAAACGGTCTATAAATTTTCTTAGGAACGCTTTTTTCTGAAACCAATAGTTTAAGTAAGAAAATATTTCAAACTGATAGAGTTTGTGAAAAAATTAATTTTTCTCGCTTTTAGTTAGAGACTTTTTAAACACAAATTGTAGAAAATTAAATAGTCTGTGAGTTAGTTAGTCTTGTGAGTGAGCTGCAGTTTGAAAATATTTCAAACTGCAGCTAACATTGAATACAGCTAGAGCTTGTGGAAAAATTAAATTTTCTCGCTTTTAGTTACGTTAGTTTACGGGAAAACTTTTTATACCGAAATTGTAGAGAATTAAATAGTCTGTGAGTTTTCTTAAAAACACTTTTGTCTAAAATCAATAGTTTAGGCAAGAAAATATTTCAAACTGCAGCTAACATTGAATAAAGCTAGAGCTTGTGGAAAAATTAAATTTTCTCACTTTTAGTTACGTTAGTTTACGGGAAAACTTTTTATACCGAAATTGTAGAGAATTAAATAGTCTGTGAGTTTTCTTAAAAACACTTTTGTCTAAAATCAATAGTTTAGGCAAGAAAATATTTCAAACTGCAGCTAACATTGAATAAAGCTAGAGCTTGTGGAAAAATTAAATTTTCTCGCTTTTAGTTAGTTTACGGGAAAACTTTTTATACCGAAATTGTAGAGAATTAAATAGCCTATGAATTTTCATTAAAACACTTTTGTCTAAAATCAATAGTTTAGGCAAGAAAATATTTCAAACTGCAGCTAACATTGAATAAAGCTAGAGCTTGTGGAAAAATTAAATTTTCTCGTTTTTAGTTAGTTTACGGGAAAACTTTTTATACCGAAATTGTAGATAATTAAATAGTCTATGAATTTTCTTTAAAACACTTTTGTCTAAAATCAATAGTTTAGGCAAGAAAATATTTCAAACTGCAGCTAACATTGAATAAAGCTAGAGCTTGTGGAAAAATTAAATTTTCTCGCTTTTAGTTAGTTTACGGGAAAACTTTTTATACCGAAATTGTAGAGAATTAAATAGCCTATGAATTTTCTTTAAAACACTTTTGTCTAAAATCAATAGTTTAGGCAAGAAAATATTTCAAACTGCAGCTAACATTGAATAAAGCTAGAGCTTGTGGAAAAATTAAATTTTCTCGCTTTTAGTTAGTTTACGGGAAAACTTTTTATACCGAAATTGTAGATAATTAAATAGTCTATGAATTTTCTTTAAAACACTTTTGTCTAAAATCAATAGTTTAGGCAAGAAAATATTTCAAACTGCAGCTAACATTGAATAAAGCTAGAGCTTGTGGAAAAATTAAATTTACTCGCTTTTAGTTAGTTTACGGGAAAACTTTTTATACCGAAATTGTAGAGAATTAAATAGCCTATGAATTTTCTTTAAAACACTTTTGTCTAAAATCAATAGTTTAGGCAAGAAAATATTTCAAACTGCAGCTAACATTGAATAAAGCTAGAGCTTGTGGAAAAATTAAATTTTCTCGCTTTTAGTTAGTTTACGGGAAAACTTTTTATACCGAAATTGTAGATAATTAAATAGTCTATGAATTTTCTTTAAAACACTTTTGTCTAAAATCAATAGTTTAGGCAAGAAAATATTTCAAACTGCAGCTAACATTGAATAAAGCTAGAGCTTGTGGAAAAATTAAATTTTCTCACTTTTAGTTACGTTAGTTTACGGGAAAACTTTTTATACCGAAATTGTAGAGAATTAAATAGTCTGTGAGTTTTCTTAAAAACACTTTTGTCTAAAATCAATAGTTTAGGCAAGAAAATATTTCAAACTGCAGCTAACATTGAATAAAGCTAGAGCTTGTGGAAAAATTAAATTTTCTCGCTTTTAGTTAGTTTACGGGAAAACTTTTTATACCGAAATTGTAGAGAATTAAATAGCCTATGAATTTTCTTTAAAACACTTTTGTCTAAAATCAATAGTTTAGGCAAGAAAATATTTCAAACTGCAGCTAACATTGAATAAAGCTAGAGCTTGTGGAAAAATTAAATTTTCTCGTTTTTAGTTAGTTTACGGGAAAACTTTATATACCGAAATTGTAGATAATTAAATAGTCTATGAATTTTCTTTAAAACACTTTTGTCTAAAATCAATAGTTTACGCAAGAAAATATTTCAAACTGCAGCTAACATTGAATAAAGCTAGAGCTTGTGGAAAAATTAAATTTTCTCGCTTTTAGTTAGTTTACGGGAAAACTTTTTATACCGAAATTGTAGAGAATTAAATAGCCTATGAATTTTCTTTAAAACACTTTTGTCTAAAATCAATAGTTTAGGCAAGAAAATATTTCAAACTGCAGCTAACATTGAATAAAGCTAGAGCTTGTGGAAAAATTAAATTTTCTCGCTTTTAGTTAGTTTACGGGAAAACTTTTTATACCGAAATTGTAGATAATTAAATAGTCTATGAATTTCCTTTAAAACACTTTTGTCTAAAATCAATAGTTTAGGCAAGAAAATATTTCAAACTGCAGCTAACATTGAATAAAGCTAGAGCTTGTGGAAAAATTAAATTTACTCGCTTTTAGTTAGTTTACGGGAAAACTTTTTATACCGAAATTGTAGAGAATTAAATAGCCTATGAATTTTCTTTAAAACACTTTTGTCTAAAATCAATAGTTTAGGCAAGAAAATATTTCAAACTGCAGCTAACATTGAATAAAGCTAGAGCTTGTGGAAAAATTAAATTTTCTCGCTTTTAGTTAGTTTACGGGTAAACTTTTTATACCGAAATTGTAGAGAATTAAATAGCCTATGAATTTTCTTTAAAATACTTTTGTCTAAAATCAATAGTTTAGGCAAGAAAATATTTCAAACTGCAGTAAACATTGAATAAAGCTAGAGCTTCTGGAAAAATTAAATTTTCTCGCTTTTAGTTAGTTTACGGGAAAACTTTTTATACCGAAATTGTAGATAATTAAATAGTCTATGAATTTTCTTTAAAACACTTTTGTCTAAAATCAATAGTTTAGGCAAGAAAATATTTCAAATTGCAGTTACCATTGAATAAAGCTAGAGCTTGTGGAAAAATTAAATTTTCTCGCTTTTAGTTAGTTTACTGGAAAACTTTTTATACCGAAATTGTAGAGAATTAAATAGCCTATGAATTTTCTTTAAAACACTTTTGTCTAAAATCAATAGTTTAGGCAAGAAAATATTTCAAACTGCAGCTAACATTGAATAAAGCTAGAGCTTGTGGAAAAATTAAATTTTCTCGTTTTTAGTTAGTTTACGGGAAAACTTTTTATACCGAAATTGTAGATAATTAAATAGTCTATGAATTTTCTTTAAAACACTTTTGTCTAAAATCAATAGTTTAGGCAAGAAAATATTTCAAACTGCAGCTAACATTGAATAAAGCTAGAGCTTGTGGAAAAATTAAATTTTCTCGCTTTTAGTTAGTTTACGGGAAAACTTTTTATACCGAAATTGTAGAGAATTAAATAGCCTATGAATTTTCTTTAAAACACTTTTGTCTAAAATTAATAGTTTAGGGAAGAAAATATTTCAAACTGCAGCTAACATTGAATAAAGCTAGAGCTTGTGGAAAAATTAAATTTTCTCGCTTTTAGTTAGTTTACGGGAAAACTTTTTATACCGAAATTGTAGATAATTAAATAGTCTATGAATTTTCTTTAAAACACTTTTGTCTAAAATCAATAGTTTAGGCAAGAAAATATTTCAAACTGCAGCTAACATTGAATAAAGCTAGAGCTTGTGGAAAAATTAAATTTACTCGCTTTTAGTTAGTTTACGGGAAAACTTTTTATACCGAAATTGTAGAGAATTAAATAGCCTATGAATTTTCTTTAAAACACTTTTGTCTAAAATCAATAGTTTAGGCAAGAAAATATTTCAAATTGCAGTTACCATTGAATAAAGCTAGAGCTTGTGGAAAAATTAAATTTTCTCGCTTTTAGTTAGTTTACTGGAAAACTTTTTATACCGAAATTGTAGAGAATTAAATAGCCTATGAATTTTCTTTAAAACACTTTTGTCTAAAATCAATAGTTTAGGCAAGAAAATATTTCAAACTGCAGCTAACATTGAATAAAGCTAGAGCTTGTGGAAAAATTAAATTTTCTCGCTTTTAGTTAGTTTACGGGAAAACTTTTTATACCGAAATTGTAGATAATTAAATAGTCTATGAATTTTCTTTAAAACACTTTTGTCTAAAATCAATAGTTTAGGCAAGAAAATATTTCAAACTGCAGCTAACATTGAATAAAGCTAGAGCTTGTGGAAAAATTAAATTTTCTCACTTTTAGTTACGTTAGTTTACGGGAAAACTTTTTATACCGAAATTGTAGAGAATTAAATAGTCTGTGAGTTTTCTTAAAAACACTTTTGTCTAAAATCAATAGTTTAGGCAAGAAAATATTTCAAACTGCAGCTAACATTGAATAAAGCTAGAGCTTGTGGAAAAATTAAATTTTCTCGCTTTTAGTTAGTTTACGGGAAAACTTTTTATACCGAAATTGTAGAGAATTAAATAGCCTATGAATTTTCTTTAAAACACTTTTGTCTAAAATCAATAGTTTAGGCAAGAAAATATTTCAAACTGCAGCTAACATTGAATAAAGCTAGAGCTTGTGGAAAAATTAAATTTTCTCGCTTTTAGTTAGTTTACGGGAAAACTTTTTATACCGAAATTGTAGATAATTAAATAGTCTATGAATTTTCTTTAAAACACTTTTGTCTAAAATCAATAGTTTAGGCAAGAAAATATTTCAAACTGCAGCTAACATTGAATAAAGCTAGAGCTTGTGGAAAAATTAAATTTACTCGCTTTTAGTTAGTTTACGGGAAAACTTTTTATACCGAAATTGTAGAGAATTAAATAGCCTATGAATTTTCTTTAAAACACTTTTGTCTAAAATCAATAGTTTAGGCAAGAAAATATTTCAAACTGCAGCTAACATTGAATAAAGCTAGAGCTTGTGGAAAAATTAAATTTTCTCGCTTTTAGTTAGTTTACGGGTAAACTTTTTATACCGAAATTGTAGAGAATTAAATAGCCTATGAATTTTCTTTAAAATACTTTTGTCTAAAATCAATAGTTTAGGCAAGAAAATATTTCAAACTGCAGTAAACATTGAATAAAGCTAGAGCTTCTGGAAAAATTAAATTTTCTCGCTTTTAGTTAGTTTACGGGAAAACTTTTTATACCGAAATTGTAGATAATTAAATAGTCTATGAATTTTCTTTAAAACACTTTTGTCTAAAATCAATAGTTTAGGCAAGAAAATATTTCAAATTGCAGTTACCATTGAATAAAGCTAGAGCTTGTGGAAAAATTAAATTTTCTCGCTTTTAGTTAGTTTACTGGAAAACTTTTTATACCGAAATTGTAGAGAATTAAATAGCCTATGAATTTTCTTTAAAACACTTTTGTCTAAAATCAATAGTTTAGGCAAGAAAATATTTCAAACTGCAGCTAACATTGAATAAAGCTAGAGCTTGTGGAAAAATTAAATTTTCTCGTTTTTAGTTAGTTTACGGGAAAACTTTTTATACCGAAATTGTAGATAATTAAATAGTCTATGAATTTTCTTTAAAACACTTTTGTCTAAAATCAATAGTTTAGGCAAGAAAATATTTCAAACTGCAGCTAACATTGAATAAAGCTAGAGCTTGCGGAAAAATTAAATTTTCTCGCTTTTAGTTAGTTTACGGGAAAACTTTTTATACCGAAATTGTAGAGAATTAAATAGCCTATGAATTTTCTTTAAAACACTTTTGTCTAAAATCAATAGTTTAGGCAAGAAAATATTTCAAACTGCAGCTAACATTGAATAAAGCTAGAGCTTGTGGAAAAATTAAATTTTCTCGCTTTTAGTTAGTTTACGGGAAAACTTTTTATACCGAAATTGTAGAGAATTAAATAGCCTATGAATTTTCTTTAAAACACTTTTGTCTAAAATCAATAGTTTAGGCAAGAAAATATTTCAAACTGCAGCTAACATTGAATAAAGCTAGAGCTTGTGGAAAAATTAAATTTTCTCGCTTTTAGTTAGTTTACGGGAAAACTTTTTATACCGAAATTGTAGATAATTAAATAGTCTATGAATTTTCTTTAAAACACTTTTGTCTAAAATCAATAGTTTAGGCAAGAAAATATTTCAAACTGCAGCTAACATTGAATAAAGCTAGAGCTTGTGGAAAAATTAAATTTTCTCACTTTTAGTTACGTTAGTTTACGGGAAAACTTTTTATACCGAAATTGTAGAGAATTAAATAGTCTGTGAGTTTTCTTAAAAACACTTTTGTCTAAAATCAATAGTTTAGGCAAGAAAATATTTCAAACTGCAGCTAACATTGAATAAAGCTAGAGCTTGTGGAAAAATTAAATTTTCTCGCTTTTAGTTAGTTTACGGGAAAACTTTTTATACCGAAATTGTAGAGAATTAAATAGCCTATGAATTTTCTTTAAAACACTTTTGTCTAAAATCAATAGTTTAGGCAAGAAAATATTTCAAACTGCAGCTAACATTGAATAAAGCTAGAGCTTGTGGAAAAATTAAATTTTCTCGCTTTTAGTTAGTTTACGGGAAAACTTTTTATACCGAAATTGTAGATAATTAAATAGTCTATGAATTTTCTTTAAAACACCTTTGTCTAAAATCAATAGTTTAGGCAAGAAAATATTTCAAACTGCAGCTAACATTGAATAAAGCTAGAGCTTGTGGAAAAATTAAATTTACTCGCTTTTAGTTAGTTTACGGGAAAACTTTTTATACCGAAATTGTAGAGAATTAAATAGCCTATGAATTTTCTTTAAAACACTTTTGTCTAAAATCAATAGTTTAGGCAAGAAAATATTTCAAACTGCAGCTAACATTGAATAAAGCTAGAGCTTGTGGAAAAATTAAATTTTCTCGCTTTTAGTTAGTTTACGGGTAAACTTTTTATACCGAAATTGTAGAGAATTAAATAGCCTATGAATTTTCTTTAAAATACTTTTGTCTAAAATCAATAGTTTAGGCAAGAAAATATTTCAAACTGCAGTAAACATTGAATAAAGCTAGAGCTTCTGGAAAAATTAAATTTTCTCGCTTTTAGTTAGTTTACGGGAAAACTTTTTATACCGAAATTGTAGATAATTAAATAGTCTATGAATTTTCTTTAAAACACTTTTGTCTAAAATCAATAGTTTAGGCAAGAAAATATTTCAAATTGCAGTTACCATTGAATAAAGCTAGAGCTTGTGGAAAAATTAAATTTTCTCGCTTTTAGTTAGTTTACTGGAAAACTTTTTATACCGAAATTGTAGAGAATTAAATAGCCTATGAATTTTCTTTAAAACACTTTTGTCTAAAATCAATAGTTTAGGCAAGAAAATATTTCAAACTGCAGCTAACATTGAATAAAGCTAGAGCTTGTGGAAAAATTAAATTTTCTCGTTTTTAGTTAGTTTACGGGAAAACTTTTTATACCGAAATTGTAGATAATTAAATAGTCTATGAATTTTCTTTAAAACACTTTTGTCTAAAATCAATAGTTTAGGCAAGAAAATATTTCAAACTGCAGCTAACATTGAATAAAGCTAGAGCTTGTGGAAAAATTAAATTTTCTCGCTTTTAGTTAGTTTACGGGAAAACTTTTTATACCGAAATTGTAGAGAATTAAATAGCCTATGAATTTTCTTTAAAACACTTTTGTCTAAAATCAATAGTTTAGGCAAGAAAATATTTCAAACTGCAGCTAACATTGAATAAAGCTAGAGCTTGTGGAAAAATTAAATTTTCTCGCTTTTAGTTAGTTTACGGGAAAACTTTTTATACCGAAATTGTAGAGAATTAAATAGCCTATGAATTTTCTTTAAAACACTTTTGTCTAAAATCAATAGTTTAGGCAAGAAAATATTTCAAACTGCAGCTAACATTGAATAAAGCTAGAGCTTGTGGAAAAATTAAATTTTCTCGCTTTTAGTTAGTTTACGGGAAAACTTTTTATACCGAAATTGTAGATAATTAAATAGTCTATGAATTTTCTTTAAAACACTTTTGTCTAAAATCAATAGTTTAGGCAAGAAAATATTTCAAACTGCAGCTACCATTGAATAAAGCTAGAGCTTGTGGAAAAATTAAATTTTCTCGCTTTTAGTTAGTTTACTGGAAAACTTTTTATACCGAAATTGTAGAGAATTAAATAGCCTATGAATTTTCTTTAAAACACTTTTGTCTAAAATCAATAGTTTAGGCAAGAAAATATTTCAAACTGCAGCTAACATTGAATAAAGCTAGAGCTTGTGGAAAAATTAAATTTTCTCACTTTTAGTTACGTTAGTTTACGGGAAAACTTTTTATACCGAAATTGTAGATAATTAAATAGTCTATGAATTTTCTTTAAAACACTTTTGTCTAAAATCAATAGTTTAGGCAAGAAAATATTTCAAACTGCAGCTAACATTGAATAAAGCTAGAGCTTGTGGAAAAATTAAATTTTCTCGTTTTTAGTTAGTTTACGGGAAAACTTTTTATACCGAAATTTTAGAGAATTAAATAGCCTATAAATTTTCATTAAAACACTTTTGTCTAAAATCAATAGATTAGGCAAGAAAATATTTCAAACTGCAGCTAACATTGAATAAAGCTAGAGCTTGTGGAAAAATTAAATTTTCTCGTTTTTAGTTAGTTTACGGGAAAACTTTTTATACCGAAATTGTAGATAATTAAATAGTCTATGAATTTTCTTTAAAACACTTTTGTCTAAAATCAATAGTTTAGGCAAGAAAATATTTCAAACTGCAGCTAACATTGAATAAAGCTAGAGCTTGTGGAAAAATTAAATTTTCTCGCTTTTAGTTAGTTTACGGGAAAACTTTTTATACCGAAATTGTAGAGAATTAAATAGCCTATGAATTTTCTTTAAAACACTTTTGTCTAAAATCAATAGTTTAGGCAAGAAAATATTTCAAACTGCAGCTAACATTGAATAAAGCTAGAGCTTGTGGAAAAATTAAATTTTCTCGCTTTTAGTTAGTTTACGGGAAAACTTTTTATACCGAAATTGTAGATAATTAAATAGTCTATGAATTTTCTTTAAAACACTTTTGTCTAAAATCAATAGTTTAGGCAAGAAAATATTTCAAACTGCAGCTAACATTGAATAAAGCTAGAGCTTGTGGAAAAATTAAATTTACTCGCTTTTAGTTAGTTTACGGGAAAACTTTTTATACCGAAATTGTAGAGAATTAAATAGCCTATGAAATTTCTTTAAAACACTTTTGTCTAAAATCAATAGTTTAGGCAAGAAAATATTTCAAACTGCAGTTAACATTGAATAAAGCTAGAGCTTGTAGGAAAAATTAAATTTTCTCGCTTTTAGTTAGTTTACGGGAAAACTTTTTATACCGAAATTGTAGAGAATTAAATATCCTATGAATTTTCTTTAAAACACTTTTGTCTAAAATCAATAGTTTAGGCAAGAAAATATTTCAAACTGCAGCTAACATTGAATAAAGCTAGAGCTTGTGGAAAAATTAAATTTTATCGCTTTTAGTTAGTTTACGGGAAAACGTTTTATACCGAAATTGTAGATAATTAAATAGTATATGAATTTTCTTTAAAACACTTTTGTCTAAAATCAATAGTTTAGGCAAGAAAATATTTCAAACTGCAGCTAACATTGAATAAAGCTAGAGCTTGTGGAAAAATTAAATTTACTCGCTTTTAGTTAGTTTACGGGAAAACTTTTTATACCGAAATTGTAGAGAATTAAATATCCTATGAATTTTCTTTAAAACACTTTTGTCTAAAATCAATAGTTTAGGCAAGAAAATATTTCAAACTGCAGCTAACATTGAATAAAGCTAGAGCTTGTGGAAAAATTAAATTTTATCGCTTTTAGTTAGTTTACGGGAAAACTTTTTATACCGAAATTGTAGAGAATTAAATATCCTATGAATTTTCTTTAAAATACTTTTGTCTAAAATCAATAGTTTAGGCAAGAAAATATTTCAAACTGCAGCTAACATTGAATAAAGCTAGAGCTTGTGGAAAAATTAAATTTTATCGCTTTTAGTTAGTTTACGGGAAAACTTTTTATACCGAAATTGTAGAGAATTAAATGGTTTAAAAGTTTTCTTTAAAACGTTTTTTGTCTAAAATCAAGAGTTTAGGTAAGAACATTGTTCAAAATGCAGCGAACATTGTTTAAAGTGCAGCTAACATTGATTAACGATTGGGCTTTTGAAAAGATCAATATTTTTCCTAATCAATTAGAGATAATAGAAAAATTTTGAAATCTAAATTGTATTAAATGAAAAGTTTTTTCAATAATAGTTTACGGGAAAACTTTTTATACCGAAATTGTAGAGAATTAAATAGCCTATGAATTTTCTTTAAAACACTTTTGTCTAAAATCAATAGTTTAGGCAAGAAAATATTTCAAACTGCAGCTAACATTGAATAAAGCTAGAGCTTGTGGAAAAATTAAATTTTCTCGCTTTTAGTTAGTTTACGGGAAAACTTTTTATACCGAAATTGTAGAGAATTAAATAGCCTATGAATTTTCTTTAAAACACTTTTGTCTAAAATCAATAGTTTAGGCAAGAAAATATTTCAAACTGCAGCTAACATTGAATAAAGCTAGAGCTTGTGGAAAAATTAAATTTTCTCGTTTTTAGTTAGTTTACGGGAAAACTTTTTATACCGAAATTGTAGATAATTAAATAGTCTATGAATTTTCTTTAAAACACTTTTGTCTAAAATCAATAGTTTAGGCAAGAAAATATTTCAAACTGCAGCTAACATTGAATAAAGCTAGAGCTTGTGGAAAAATTAAATTTTCTCGCTTTTAGTTAGTTTACGGGAAAACTTTTTATACCGAAATTGTAGAGAATTAAATAGCCTATGAATTTTCTTTAAAACACTTTTGTCTAAAATCAATAGTTTAGGCAAGAAAATATTTCAAACTGCAGCTAACATTGAATAAAGCTAGAGCTTGTGGAAAAATTAAATTTTCTCGCTTTTAGTTAGTTTACGGGAAAACTTTTTATACCGAAATTGTAGATAATTAAATAGTCTATGAATTTTCTTTAAAACACTTTTGTCTAAAATCAATAGTTTAGGCAAGAAAATATTTCAAACTGCAGCTAACATTGAATAAAGCTAGAGCTTGTGGAAAAATTAAATTTACTCGCTTTTAGTTAGTTTACGGGAAAACTTTTTATACCGAAATTGTAGAGAATTAAATAGCCTATGAAATTTCTTTAAAACACTTTTGTCTAAAATCAATAGTTTAGGCAAGAAAATATTTCAAACTGCAGTTAACATTGAATAAAGCTAGAGCTTGTAGGAAAAATTAAATTTTCTCGCTTTTAGTTAGTTTACGGGAAAACTTTTTATACCGAAATTGTAGAGAATTAAATATCCTATGAATTTTCTTTAAAACACTTTTGTCTAAAATCAATAGTTTAGGCAAGAAAATATTTCAAACTGCAGCTAACATTGAATAAAGCTAGAGCTTGTGGAAAAATTAAATTTTATCGCTTTTAGTTAGTTTACGGGAAAACGTTTTATACCGAAATTGTAGATAATTAAATAGTATATGAATTTTCTTTAAAACACTTTTGTCTAAAATCAATAGTTTAGGCAAGAAAATATTTCAAACTGCAGCTAACATTGAATAAAGCTAGAGCTTGTGGAAAAATTAAATTTACTCGCTTTTAGTTAGTTTACGGGAAAACTTTTTATACCGAAATTGTAGAGAATTAAATATCCTATGAATTTTCTTTAAAACACTTTTGTCTAAAATCAATAGTTTAGGCAAGAAAATATTTCAAACTGCAGCTAACATTGAATAAAGCTAGAGCTTGTGGAAAAATTAAATTTTATCGCTTTTAGTTAGTTTACGGGAAAACTTTTTATACCGAAATTGTAGAGAATTAAATATCCTATGAATTTTCTTTAAAATACTTTTGTCTAAAATCAATAGTTTAGGCAAGAAAATATTTCAAACTGCAGCTAACATTGAATAAAGCTAGAGCTTGTGGAAAAATTAAATTTTATCGCTTTTAGTTAGTTTACGGGAAAACTTTTTATACCGAAATTGTAGAGAATTAAATGGTTTAAAAGTTTTCTTTAAAACGTTTTTTGTCTAAAATCAAGAGTTTAGGTAAGAACATTGTTCAAAATGCAGCGAACATTGTTTAAAGTGCAGCTAACATTGATTAACGATTGGGCTTTTGAAAAGATCAATATTTTTCCTAATCAATTAGAGATAATAGAAAAATTTTGAAATCTAAATTGTATTAAATGAAAAGTTTTTTCAATAATAGTTTACGGGAAAACTTTTTATACCGAAATTGTAGAGAATTAAATAGCCTATGAATTTTCTTTAAAACACTTTTGTCTAAAATCAATAGTTTAGGCAAGAAAATATTTCAAACTGCAGCTAACATTGAATAAAGCTAGAGCTTGTGGAAAAATTAAATTTTCTCGCTTTTAGTTAGTTTACGGGAAAACTTTTTATACCGAAATTGTAGAGAATTAAATAGCCTATGAATTTTCTTTAAAACACTTTTGTCTAAAATCAATAGTTTAGGCAAGAAAATATTTCAAACTGCAGCTAACATTGAATAAAGCTAGAGCTTGTGGAAAAATTAAATTTTCTTGCTTTTAGTTAGTTTACGGGAAAACTTTTTATACCGAAATTGTAGATAATTAAATAGTCTATGAATTTTATTTAAAACACTTTTGTCTAAAATCAATAGTTTAGGCAAGAAAATATTTCAAACTGCAGCTAACATTGAATAAAGCTAGAGCTTGTGGAAAAATTAAATTTTCTCACTTTTAGTTACGTTAGTTTACGGGAAAACTTTTTATACCGAAATTGTAGAGAATTAAATAGTCTGTGAGTTTTCTTAAAAACACTTTTGTCTAAAATCAATAGTTTAGGCAAGAAAATATTTCAAACTGCAGCTAACATTGAATAAAGCTAGAGCTTGTGGAAAAATTAAATTTTCTCGCTTTTAGTTAGTTTACGGGAAAACTTTTTATACCGAAATTGTAGAAAATTAAATAGCCTATGAACTTTCTTTAAAACACTTTTGTCTAAAATCAATAGTTTAGGCAAGAAAATATTTCAAACTGCAGCTAACATTGAATAAAGCTAGAGCTTGTGGAAAAATTAAATTTTATCGCTTTTAGTTAGTTTACGGGAAAACTTTTTATACCGAAATTGTAGAGAATTAAATATCCTATGAATTTTCTTTAAAATACTTTTGTCTAAAATCAATAGTTTAGGCAAGAAAATATTTCAAACTGCAGCTAACATTGAATAAAGCTAGAGCTTGTGGAAAAATTAAATTTTATCGCTTTTAGTTAGTTTACGGGAAAACTTTTTATACCGAAATTGTAGAGAAGTAAATGGTTTAAAAGTTTTCTTTAAAACGTTTTTTGTCTAAAATCAAGAGTTTAGGTAAGAGCATTGTTCAAAATGCAGCGAACATTGTTTAAAGTGCAGCTAACATTGATTAACGATTGGGCTTTTGAAAAGATCAATATTTTTCCTAATCAATTAGAGATAATAGAAAAATTTTGAAATCTAAATTGTATTAAATGAAAAGTTTTTTCAATAATAGTTTACGGGAAAACTTTTTATACCGAAATTGTAGAGAATTAAATAGCCTATGAATTTTCTTTAAAACACTTTTGTCTAAAATCAATAGTTTAGGCAAGAAAATATTTCAAACTGCAGCTAACATTGAATAAAGCTAGAGCTTGTGGAAAAATTAAATTTTCTCGCTTTTAGTTAGTTTACGGGAAAACTTTTTATACCGAAATTGTAGAGAATTAAATAGCCTATGAATTTTCTTTAAAACACTTTTGTCTAAAATCAATAGTTTAGGCAAGAAAATATTTCAAACTGCAGCTAACATTGAATAAAGCTAGAGCTTGTGGAAAAATTAAATTTTCTCGCTTTTAGTTAGTTTACGGGAAAACTTTTTATACCGAAATTGTAGATAATTAAATAGTCTATGAATTTTCTTTAAAACACTTTTGTCTAAAATCAATAGTTTAGGCAAGAAAATATTTCAAACTGCAGCTAACATTGAATAAAGCTAGAGCTTGTGGAAAAATTAAATTTTCTCACTTTTAGTTACGTTAGTTTACGGGAAAACTTTTTATACCGAAATTGTAGAGAATTAAATAGTCTGTGAGTTTTCTTAAAAACACTTTTGTCTAAAATCAATAGTTTAGGCAAGAAAATATTTCAAACTGCAGCTAACATTGAATAAAGCTAGAGCTTGTGGAAAAATTAAATTTTCTCGCTTTTAGTTAGTTTACTGGAAAACTTTTTATACCGAAATTGTAGAGAATTAAATAGCCTATGAATTTTCTTTAAAATACTTTTGTCTAAAATCAATAGTTTAGGCAAGAAAATATTTCAAACTGCAGCTAACATTGAATAAAGCTAGAGCTTGTGGAAAAATTAAATTTTCTCGCTTTTAGTTAGTTTACGGGAAAACTTTTTATACCGAAATTGTAGATAATTAAATAGTCTATGAATTTTCTTTAAAACACTTTTGTCTAAAATCAATAGTTTAGGCAAGAAAATATTTCAAACTGCAGCTAACATTGAATAAAGCTAGAGCTTGTGGAAAAATTAAATTTACTCGCTTTTAGTTAGTTTACGGGAAAACTTTTTATACCGAAATTGTAGAGAATTAAATAGCCTATGAATTTTCTTTAAAATACTTTTGTCTAAAATCAATAGTTTAGGCAAGAAAATATTTCAAACTGCAGTAAACATTGAATAAAGCTAGAGCTTGTGGAAAAATTAAATTTTCTCGCTTTTAGTTAGTTTACGGGAAAACTTTTTATACCGAAATTGTAGATAATTAAATAGTCTATGAATTTTCTTTAAAACACTTTTGTCTAAAATCAATAGTTTAGGCAAGAAAATATTTCAAACTGCAGCTAACATTGAATAAAGCTAGAGCTTGTGGAAAAATTAAATTTACTCGCTTTTAGTTAGTTTACGGGAAAACTTTTTATACCGAAATTGTAGAGAATTAAATAGCCTATGAATTTTCTTTAAAACACTTTTGTCTAAAATCAATAGTTTAGGCAAGAAAATATTTCAAACTGCAGTTACCATTGAATAAAGCTAGAGCTTGTGGAAAAATTAAATTTTCTCGCTTTTAGTTAGTTTACTGGAAAACTTTTTATACCGAAATTGTAGAGAATTAAATAGCCTATGAATTTTCTTTAAAACACTTTTGTCTAAAATCAATAGTTTAGGCAAGAAAATATTTCAAACTGCAGCTAACATTGAATAAAGCTAGAGCTTGTGGAAAAATTAAATTTTCTCGTTTTTAGTTAGTTTACGGGAAAACTTTTTATACCGAAATTGTAGATAATTAAATAGTCTATGAATTTTCTTTAAAACACTTTTGTCTAAAATCAATAGTTTAGGCAAGAAAATATTTCAAACTGCAGCTAACATTGAATAAAGCTAGAGCTTGTGGAAAAATTAAATTTTCTCGTTTTTAGTTAGTTTACGGGAAAACTTTTTATACCGAAATTTTAGAGAATTAAATAGCCTATGAATTTTCATTAAAACACTTTTGTCTAAAATCAATAGTTTAGGCAAGAAAATATTTCAAACTGCAGCTAACATTGAATAAAGCTAGAGCTTGTGGAAAAATTTAATTTTCTCGTTTTTAGTTAGTTTACGGGAAAACTTTTTATACCGAAATTGTAGATAATTAAATAGTCTATGAATTTTCTTTAAAACACTTTTGTCTAAAATCAATAGTTTAGGCAAGAAAATATTTCAAACTGCAGCTAACATTGAATAAAGCTAGAGCTTGTGGAAAAATTAAATTTTCTCGCTTTTAGTTAGTTTACGGGAAAACTTTTTATACCGAAATTGTAGAGAATTAAATAGCCTATGAATTTTCTTTAAAACACTTTTGTCTAAAATCAATAGTTTAGGCAAGAAAATATTTCAAACTGCAGCTAACATTGAATAAAGCTAGAGCTTGTGGAAAAATTAAATTTTCTCGCTTTTAGTTAGTTTACGGGAAAACTTTTTATACCGAAATTGTAGATAATTAAATAGTCTATGAATTTTCTTTAAAACACTTTTGTCTAAAATCAATAGTTTAGGCAAGAAAATATTTCAAACTGCAGCTAACATTGAATAAAGCTAGAGCTTGTGGAAAAATTAAATTTACTCGCTTTTAGTTAGTTTACGGGAAAACTTTTTATACCGAAATTGTAGAGAATTAAATAGCCTATGAATTTTCTTTAAAACACTTTTGTCTAAAATCAATAGTTTAGGCAAGAATATATTTCAAACTGCAGTTAACATTGAATAAAGCTAGAGCTTGTAGGAAAAATTAAATTTTCTCGCTTTTAGTTAGTTTACGGGAAAACTTTTTATACCGAAATTGTAGAGAATTAAATATCCTATGAATTTTCTTTAAAACACTTTTGTCTAAAATCAATAGTTTAGGCAAGAAAATATTTCAAACTGCAGCTAACATTGAATAAAGCTAGAGCTTGTGGAAAAATTAAATTTTATCGCTTTTAGTTAGTTTACGGGAAAACTTTTTATACCGAAATTGTAGAGAATTAAATAGCCTATGAATTTTCTTTAAAACACTTTTGTCTAAAATCAATAGTTTAGGCAAGAAAATATTTCAAACTGCAGCTAACATTGAATAAAGCTAGAGCTTGTGGAAAAATTAAATTTTATCGCTTTTAGTTAGTTTACGGGAAAACTTTTTATACCGAAATTGTAGAGAATTAAATATCCTATGAATTTTCTTTAAAACACTTTTGTCTAAAATCAATAGTTTAGGCAAGAAAATATTTCAAACTGCAGCTAACATTGAATAAAGCTAGAGCTTGTGGAAAAATTAAATTTTATCGCTTTTAGTTAGTTTACGGGAAAACTTTTTATACCGAAATTGTAGAGAATTAAATATCCTATGAATTTTCTTTAAAATACTTTTGTCTAAAATCAATAGTTTAGGCAAGAAAATATTTCAAACTGCAGCTAACATTGAATAAAGCTAGAGCTTGTGGAAAAATTAAATTTTATCGCTTTTAGTTAGTTTACGGGAAAACTTTTTATACCGAAATTGTAGAGAATTAAATGGTTTAAAAGTTTTCTTTAAAACGTTTTTTGTCTAAAATCAAGAGTTTAGGTAAGAACATTGTTCAAAATGCAGCGAACATTGTTTAAAGTGCAGCTAACATTGATTAACGATTGGGCTTTTGAAAAGATCAATATTTTTCCTAATCAATTAGAGATAATAGAAAAATTTTGAAATCTAAATTGTATTAAATGAAAAGTTTTTTCAATAAGATGGTCTATTTTAGCTAACGTGATAGTTACCATATAACGGATGTAATCAAATCTTCTATCAATCGGTTCAAAATGCGGAAAAACTTTTTGCATAAATTTTTTAGAGAATTAAATGGTCTACCAACTGCAAATTTCCCTTGACATACTTTTTACTAAAATCAAAAGTTTATTCAGTAAATATTACACGTAACTTCTAACGAAAAATTCCAATTTTCTCCAAAAGTCCAACCTTCAACTTCCACTATAAAGCTCTGTAAATTGTATGTATAGAGGACAATTCGCGAGCAACAATTTTTTTAATTATACTTAATTAATAAAAAAAACTTTATTAATTCGTTAATTGAACCATTGGATAAAAAAGTCAATTTTATACTTAAAATACTTGACAACTTTCTTATTAAACGCATATACACGGTGTTCAAAGGTATACCATACCTTTTGGACATCCTGTATAAACAATTACTTAAAAATTGCATTTTTACAAAATTAACTAGCAACTACCTTTTAAGAAGAAGAAACAAATGGTTAATAAAATTTAAATTCAAGTATTTAAATGTAATTGCACACAAAACACCCACGATTTCTGCATAAACATATAAACAATTCTCTCTTTAGCTTCGCTTATTACAATCCTAACTTGTAATCTTTGACATCTTACAATTAGGTTATTTTGTTGTCTTGTAGAATACTAACATACTTCGTATTACTTTACATTAAGCAATACAGAAAATGGTAAACAATTGCCTATTTTATGTTGATATTATACATGCTAAATTCAGATTAAGGCCATTTTATCGTATTCATGCGAATATGAGCGTTGTTTGTTATTACCTTTCAGTTTTCTGCAAATCGAACATAAAAAATTCATGACAAGTATTGATAGGCTTGTTATTGTAAAATCAATTATTGTTTAACGTTGCCCAATAGTAGTCGTTTAATGCTATTTTGCGGGAATTTTCGACGTTTAGATGCAAAACGCAAAACGTGATGCAAAACTTTTTTTCATACACTAGCGATTTTTGGGGGTGGATATCTCGAAAACTATAAAGAATAGAGAAAAAATGCACAAAACAATCTGGTAGGAAATTTGATAACCTTTCATTTTACTAAGAATATTTTTTTCCATAAAACCCACCGTTTTCGAGATATAAGCAAAAATCCCAAAAACTAGACCTTTCCATTTACGACGTTTTAGATTAAAAAGTTTATACTTTACAACTTTTATTTGAAGCTTTTTCGCCTAAAATAATTAGGAAGGAAAGCAGGAAATTACGAGATTGGGATTTTACAAATTAAATCTTTGCGACCATCAAGAGCCGTGGTCACCACCATGATAATGACTTAGTATAAATTGTCTGAATGATCTTATTTTGATGCGAGTGTAAGAGGAAGCCCATTAACGAATTACACGGTTTTAATGGTTAAGTGCTCATCGCATGACTTTACATTAAATATTACACTTTCTATGATGTTATACTATATTATGACATTGTCTACACATTAGATAACTGTGTCAGTAGTAAATAATATCTGTTTTAAATTCATTACCTGCATAATTTTTACAACAGTAACTGTCAACGTATTACATATAAAAGGTAGATTTACTTCTCAATTATCAATATAAAACAAAACACTATCTCGACTGGTGTAAGTTTCCATTTAAGGTCCTTGTAGTTGGAAATAATTTTTTAAACAAACGTTTGTCTACAAACGAAGAAGTAAGGGTTTTAAACGAACGTTTGATTTTAAACGAAAGTTATACGAGGTCTTTTCAAAAAATCTTCAACAAGCTTTCTAATTTACATTTTTTTTGACTTATTAATTGCAACATTATATTGTCAAGTGTAACTCAAAGACAAGGCTTGACTTGTACTAGGTAATTTTTTTAATCTTTATTTTTTTACGATGGTGCAAGTCGATGTTGTCGGGGAAAGTGTATCTCCTTTCACGCCTCACATGATGCCGGTCGGTCATGTGATTTACAGGGTACAACTTTCAGCCTATCAATGCAATAACTTCTAAAGAGAAATTTGTAAATTTTAATTTTTTTTTAATAATATTTTATTTGTTATTCCATTTTAAACGAGAGTTTTTGTTAACATGGCTTTAAGTGGTTTCGGTGAGGGTTTTTTTCTAAGGAAAAGAAGTTTTAAGTTGACACATACTTATTAATTATAATTTCGCTGCTACTCGATGATTTTTAAATTGAAACTTCGTAGTCACGTGAAACTTTCACTAATTATTATAATTATTGTGCACGTGAGTGCTTACATTATTTAATATTTTAAAACTAGATGAGAACACCTTGTTACCAAAATCAAATTTTATCGTGAAGACATTAATTCGAAGGTGAAAAAATTGCTCAAAATCGTGCTTTTTCCTAAAATGGTAACCTTTTTATGACGAAGAAAATTAAAAATTCGTCCCACAATTTAAAACAACTCACGCATCTTTGCTCTGTATTTCACAATTCAAGTGTTACTTAGAAATTTCAAGGTAACTTATAATTAAATATTATTAATATTAATTTATTTTATTAGGTCAAATTAAAAAAAATGCTTTAAACAATTCATAAGGAACTAAAAAAATCGAAAGCTATCGTAAATCACACAATTAATAAACGAAAAAATTACTTTACCATCAATAATCGATAATTAATACATATGGTTAGGTAGATGACGAATAGGACAATAGGAGCGGCTCAAGCAGACTCCCCTGTGGTACATCTTTCGAGACCGGCTTTGTTAAAGAATATTCTCGCCCTGAACGGCCTTAGTCTGTTAAACAGGATCGCAGATCCGATAACTACGGCATGTCGTAGCTGAACACTCTGTATATTTTCTATAAAAACATTACAAACCCATAAAGTAATAATAATAATACATGAGTGCTGTTGTTGTTCAAGGAATTTCTATTAAAAAAAATTGTAAACTATTTAAAGAGATTGGTGATTGGAAATTTATTTAAAAAAATAAGTGACAATTAACAGTACATAAACTACCTTGAAAGCAATGAATTTTAATTTACTTTATGTGAATGTCTGCAACACGAAAATACCCTTTAAGGCACTTAAAAATCCACCCACGCAGACCAACCAAATTTTTTTTTAATTTTCCATCGGACCACTCGTCAAATTAAAAATTAATTTACAAACAATTAGGTAATAATTCATAGAATAAATTAATAGATCATTTATGCAAATTGAAAGCTTCTGGTATTACCTTTTATACACAAACAAAATACAAAACGTTTATTAAATACGTTGACTTTATACTTTAAAGTTGAAAAATTGAACCAGTAACTAATCGACTTCTGTTTGCATATTAATTACCTACTTTCATAATTTTCGATTTTTTGTAATTTTATACATTTACCAATTACACGTTTTTGTACTTTTCTACTTGTTTTATCATTAAATAATTACATAGTCGTGTGTTACCTTTTATGAACGTATTAACAAACTTTATAATAGGTCAAATAAAATGTAAATACAAAATGCAAATTTAAACTAATTTAATTTTGAAATTTTATTCTTTTTTTGTTTCACAAATTACACAAACAAGTCTAGATTTTGTTGGTTATTTAATTAGCTTAACTTGGGGGTAATGAATTCGCTTTTTTGAAATTATACAACAACTTTATTACCTTTGCCGAATATGACGTCTGGTATTTCAAAATTTACATACAAAATTGACGTAAACAACCCGATAAATATCTCCTTAATACCTACTAATCAAGTTCGAAATCATTAATTTGAAGTCATAAATCAATAGTCTAGTAATAGCTTACTGAGACCGTAAGGTCACTACTGTTAGAACTATGCAAAAACTTCATATGAACAAAGTTGTAGGCCATTAAATTTCCTATAATAATCTAGTAAAAAATCTTTATTAAACCTTCCCCTCTAATGTCAAAACTCATTTGTTCAAGTGTGCTGATTGTCAAGTCATACACCAATTGTCTAGCAATAGCTAATAGCTTACTGAGGCTGTAACGTCACTACTGTTAGAACTATGCAAAAACTTCATATGAACAAAGTTGTAGGCCATTAAATTTCCTATAATAATCTAGCAAAAAATCTTTAGTAAACCTTCCCCTCTAATGTCAAAACTCATTTGTTCAAGTGTGCTGATTGTCAAGTCATACACCAATTGTCTAGCAATAGCTAATAGCTTACTGAGGCTGTAACGTCACTACTGTTAGAACTATGCAAAAACTTCATATGAACAAAGTTGTAGGCCATTAAATTTCCTATAATAACCTAGCAAAAAATCTTTAGTAAACCTTCCCCTCTAATGTCAAAACTCATTTGTTCAAGTGTGCTGATTGTCAAGTCATACACCAATTGCCTAGCAATAGCTAATAGCTTACTGAGGCCGTAACGTCACTACTGTTAGAACTATGCAAAAACTTCATATGAACAAAGTTGTAGGCCATTAAATTTACTATAATAATCTTGCAAAAAAACTTTAGCAAACCACCTCTTATTTCAAAAATCGTGCAAGATCTATAGCTTTATAGAAAACCCTTTTTTGACCTCCTTTGAACTATTTTTTGTATTGTATAAATATTATCCTGCGGTTTTCGAGTCATCGCCCTGTTTATAATAATTAGAAATTTTTGCTTGTAAACTTATTAATTACATAACATAAATTTCTAAGGTGTAAATTAATAGTCCGTGATATAAAACAATTAAATTAGTCACATCTTCGTCGTAATTTATTTACAATTTGCAAAAATTATTTAAACCTATGTCGAAACACTTAAAAATTGTGTTAATTGACCACTAAAGAGATGTAATTCAAGGTAAATCCTTTTAATTTGTAACTTTGAAATGCATTTCCTTTATTAACAAAGTCGTTGTTTTAATAGTTGCATTTAGCCAAGTTTATAATGCGTACATTTAAATTGTTACCACTCTCATTAATGTTGTGCAAAAGCATGCTAAAGTAACCAATTGTTTTTTTCTTTAATTTTTTTTTGAAAATAACTAATTGTTAGTTGATTTAATCTTTGTGTGTTTACATCAAAATTTAACCTTAAGAGGATTTCTTTTATTTCTATTATTTACTTAATTGTTTAATTGATTACCATTACGTTTGTCGGAAAAAACGGAAATTGTTTAGCAAACGATTGATTTAATAAGCCTCTAATAAACGTTTATAATGATGCGAATTAATTTATACAGGGTTGCCACAGTTTTTAATATTATACAGAGCCCCCACTTCGGTTGGATTAGGTCCAGGGAGCTTTTCTTAGTACAATTAATATTACTCACATTCTGCTTTCACTGTATTAGAGTAGTTCCAACTAAAGAAAAGCCTACCACGTTTTGTACTGTCGCCACTGGGCTCTGAAGCCACGCCTCGCGTAGTTTTGATCACGTGATGGGCTTTTCTTTCGTTGGTTAATAGGGATGACAAATAATGAATAAAAATTCTCTTGGGATCCTCATCCCTATACTGACGACTAAATTATTACTTGAAGAAAATCGACCTGTCAAGAAAACACCTGTTGCTCCGTTTGCAGAGAACATAGCTAAGTGACGACGTGATGAGTGGAAACCAAGGAATGAATTTCATTCGCATAAAGACAAGTGAATGTGGAATGTGACAGTTACAATCCATACACAGGGTACTCCATATAAAACGAAACAACGAGCCTAAAACGACTCACCTAATACATTAAAAATTATTGTGGAAATATGGCAACATTGCCGCCCGCAAAACGCATTAAATTACAAATAAAGAGAAATACAGTATAATTATTACTATAGTTAAGTTTATGGGGTGTTTAATTCATACTTTGCAAAAGAATTATACGAGGTGTTGAAAAATATTACGCAAGAAAAATAAGTTATCTTTTTTTTATCTTTGATGTAATCATTGTTATTATTTGTTGCGATTTATGTTCACGTTTCCGTGTAAAATACCTTTATAACATTTACAAATACATTAACCTTTTGAGTAGTTAAGTTAAATTTTAATAAATAAAGCGCACCCGATGATGCATGCAATTTATAGTCTTGATGATACCTTTTCTAATAACCGGCAGCAATAAAAAAAAATAAATGTAATAACAATTCTAATTATTTATAGATTATAACGGATGCATCATAATTTCGAGAAGACTTTTAATTTAAATAAAATGACTAGGATTTATTGTTTATGTAGTAGAGGCGTCTGTATACTGAGCGCCAATGCCAACGATGCGTGTACGGATCGTGTACGGATTACGTTTGTAAAAATTTCAATGCCTAAACTCCTAAACAACGAATATTTCTCTTCAGGAATGTGTTTGGAGTAGTTAGGAGGTGAAAATAGTAAAAGTCCCCGGTCCTAATTATATGGCTAAGGGGACGAGGGGGTGGAAAGTTTCCGTTTTGAGGGTTTTTGCTTATATCTCTAAAACGGTGGCTCCTAGGGAAAAAATTATTCTTAGCAAAATGAAAGCTTATAAAATTTCCTATAAGATTGTTTTATTCACTGTTTACTATTCCTTATAGTTTTTAAGATATCCGCCAGCACGTTCAAAAATTTAGAGAAAACACTCAATAATTTTGTTACTTGCGAACTACTTTTTCATGTTTTTGCATATTTGGGGGTCTGAAAGCAAGTAGGTATAACTTTTTTTAAAGAATAAAATTTTTTGAGAAATCAAAAATAAAAGTTTTTTTCCTCTTGGCAACCCCATCTGGGACACACTGTATTTAAATTATTTAGAGACACCCTGTATTTTTTAAATATTTTGATATCTGGTAATATTAGCTCCAATGGAGTGTTTGGAGTAGTTAGGAGGTAAAAATACTAAAAGTCCCTGGTCTTAACTACCTATACACTATACAGGGTTAGTTTGGAGATCGTCTTGCAATAATGATCTAACCCACACCTTGTTTTCTTGAAATTTTTGTCTTAAAATGTCATTTTATGATGTCTTCTACAACAAACAAAATTAATTTAACTAACATTATTGTTGATGGTGATACTATCTGCTAAAAAATATGTTTTCAAAACGCAGTTTTACTAAAACGTTTTCAACTGTTTTATTAATTTGTGGAAAACTGCATAATTGTGGGTTAGATCATTGTTGCAAAACGATACCCATTATGGAAATGGCGATTTATTGACGTTAATATTCATTTTAGGAAATAATGTTCAATATAAAAGTTTCTTATGAAATTTTTATCTATATTTGAGAATACTTGAAAATTTGTTTTCTTCAATTGTTTTTGAGTTACGCCTATCCCCTCAATTTTTTAAATAGAAACGTATTAATTTTATGCTACCATTCGATAGAGCATTCTACAGAGAGCTCTCTATAGTAGTATTGAAAAAAATTTTAATATAATTTTTTTACCACTTTTTCAACGAAATGGCCGGTTAAAGTATTTAGGAATTGCTACATCTAAGCAAAACAAAAGCGGAGCGATAAACAAACTCGTGCGAGTAAACAATAACCAATCACAGTTAATTCGCTCGACTTTGTTTATCGCTCCGCTTTTGTTTTGCTTAGATGTACCTACTATTGCCTACTATTCGAAAATACTTTAACCGGCATTATGTCGAAAAAGTGTTATAAAAATAAAATAAAAAATTTTTTTTTAATACTATTGTAATGAGAAAATGCTCTATCGAATGGTAGTATAAAATTAATACGTTACCGTTTAAAAAAAAATTACGGATAGGCTTAACTCAAAAACAATTGAAGAAAAAAATTTTTCTAATATTCTTAAATGTAGATAAAAATTTCATAAAAGACTTTTATTATGAACATTATTTTCTAAAATGAGTATTAACGACAAAAAATCACAGTTTCCATACTTCTAACTAACCTTGTATGGCTAAGGAATGGAGGGAGTGGAAAAGTTCCGTTTTTGGGGTTTTTGCTTATATCTCGAAAACGGTGGGTCTTATGAAAAAACTTATTCTTAGCAAATTGAAAGCTTATCAAATTTCCTATAAAATGGTATGCATTCAGTTTGTACTATTCCTTATAGTTTTCAAGATATCCACCCCCCGTCCAAAAATGTAGAGAAAACGCTCAATATCTTTGTTACTTGCACACTACTTTTTGATGTTTTTTCATGTTTAGGGGTTTGAAAGCAAGATAAATTTTTTTTGAAGAATAAAATTTTCTGAGAAATCAATAATATATATTTCTTCCTTTTGCAACCCCATCCTCGGACACACTGCATTTAAATCATTTAGGAACACCCTGTATTTTTTAACTATTTTGATTTCTGGCAAAATTAGCTCCATTGGAGCTAAATATTGGAATAAATATTAAAAAATAAATTTTAAGGGTTGTTGAATATCTAAATTCATCTTCTTTAATTTCCCTAATTGTATTTAAATGTAAATACTTTTTTAATTAATTTAAAACAAAAAAGTTGTTATGCATTTGTATTGCGACCAAGAACGCGATTTCGTTGTAATATTTCTCTTCCACTTCACCTACTTCTGAAATAAAATTAACAATGTCAGAGAGAGAGTATCTTCCTTGCTAGTCGCTATTATATAATTTTCATAGTCGAGGAAGCAATTAAAGCTTACAAAAATATTATCACGGCTATCAAGATCTTAATTTATAAATTTAATTGCAAATTTATGCCACTTTTATTATTTTTCTTCGTCGAATAACCTAATTGAATTATTCGTTTTTTAAAATTTCAAGGTTTAATTCGGGTTCATCAAATTGGACGTTTTTGATATTTAAAAAAAATAACAGACCGTGGCTTGGCGCGTGGCCCACAGTTCGAAAATGCGATATTCTTAAATGATTAAAAACGCCATGTCAAAGTCAAGGAAAACTTCTTTTGATTACTATCGACTTGAACAATAACTTGACTGGAAAAGTTGCAAATTGTTAACGTTTTAACATGTAATTAAATTAACTGATGGTGTGCACGATTAATTTTAAAGATTCATTTGTATGATTTAATGATTTTAATTCTTTTAGGCCTTTAGGGTCTCGAGATGTACACCTAGGTCGCATGTACGTTTGTTACGTTCCTTCTTTAATAACAATAATTTACAAGCAAAGTTGACATTTTATGAGTAGAAAGTCATTTAATAGAATGTGTTGTTTGCAAGTGTTGTCCTTCGTTAAGACATAACGCACCCGGAATTTAAATATTTTGTATACGGGGTCGATTAACAGTGCGAATGAGGAGGAGGTTAGGTCTTTATTTTAAAACTCTGCTATTTGACTACAAATTGGGATGATATGGGGTCAAAAGAAGCGCATTTAAAAGAATTTAAGAAAATCTAATCACCCTGTATAATAACAAGAATATCTACTTTGTTTAATTTGTATTCCAATGAAAGTCGAGCCCCTTAGCATAAAACTTTCTTGCTTATTGCACTTAATCCAATTGTTTATAGTCATTTAGGACAGCGCTTACTGAAATGGAATACTTTTTTTCGATCAAATGCTCACTAGGTCACAACAGGACGTCTGAGATTGATATTTTGGTTTCTATTACTTACTTATAGATTTCGTTAAAAAATGAGACTCAGCTACTGAAGTAGACACAGTGAAGCGTTTCAGGAAAATATTTTCGGGCCTACAGGTTACCCAATGGGCATATTCATATATAAATAAAACACTCTGTATAATTTTACTATTTCTGAAGTATTTTCATAGGTGTAATAGCTACAGAGTGATTTTTCTAAGTAGTGAAATCGTAAAAACTGTACGATTACGAGATGAGCTTTAAGAATTCGTTTAGAAAATTTCAAAATTCAAAATGGTTACCGAGATAACGCAAAAAAACTGAAAATTGACAATTTAGTATTTCGACTGTAGTTTGAAAATGTTTTGCTTCAGAAAAAATTCTTAAGAATAAGTTTAAGGAGGTGAAAAATGCTGTCAAACGATACTAAACTCGACTTTTTATCACATCGACGCTTGGTGTCGCGACGTTCAACTATTTATTTTCTTATGGGAATCTGTTTTTTATACATATCAGTTGACGTGTCTAAATTCGGATACTAAACGAGAAGTTTCTATCTTGTAATTTTCTTAACTAACACAACTTTTCTAGGTTATGTTATGTTAATATGTTCCTTTACGTTATTTTTTACGATGAAAAATAACTACTAAAACTTAGTTTTCAAAGTTTTAAAAACGCAAGTTCATTAATAGATAATAATTTGATTTAATTTTACTTATAATGAACTTGAGTTTCTAAACTTTTAAAAAATAAGTTGTAGTCGTTATTTTTCATCATAAGAAATAACATAAAGTAACATAAAATAACCTCGAAAAGTTGTGTATGTTAAGAAAACCACAAGACCGAAAATTCTCGTTTGGTATCCGAATTGAGACCGACTGGGTAATTTTCTAAGAAAACAACGATAGGTTCCCACGAAAAATTTAAAGCTGAACGTCGCGACGCCTAGCGTCGATGTGATAAAATGTCGAGTTTAGTATCATTTGATAGCTCTTTTGACCCCCTTAAAAGTTTTCGAAAGATGTTAACGAAAATGTTGTTTGTTAATGTATCAAGTGGGATGGAAGTGAGCTTTGTAGGACACGATCAATTTCCTGAAAACGTCTGCATCAATGATCAATAAAATTTTCTACATAAATTAAAACTATGTTATGATTGTTATGAACCTTGGCCATTATCGTTTAGTTAATGTGCAATCTGTATTTTATGCGGGTTCTCTGAAATCCCTCAGTGCAACTGAGTGTTGAATTGCAAAACGTTACGAACTTGGCTGAAATGCTATTGACCCTTTCAACGATTTCTAGCGAACGAATTGTTGGAGTACCACCAGCAAATCTTGTTATTACATTATTTCTTTCGTTAAAATCTCTCATTCATCTCAAAATGAGATTCCTTGATGGAATAACGGAATTTCCTCATGCACTGCCAGATTAAATTCACGACGAAAGCGTCTCTGACGTCTACAGAATATTCTAGATCTCAAAAATCACTCAAAATACTGAGATACCTTCTCTCGTTAAGTCAGCAAAGATAAACCACACATTTCCACAAAATCTGTCCTACAACTCCGCTAGGAGTAGATTAGAACAGTTGTGAGACTTCTAACAGAGTACTGGCACTTCAGAAAATACCTCCACAATACATGGTTCTTTCGCCTTGGTAGCATTAACGTATGGAATTTTAGATAACGACTAGCGAAAGATAGAGATGCACAATAGAACCTAGCAGGCCTCCAGAGGCTACAATCTTCCCCCTTAACCAATCAAGCAATCAAAAGTTTGGAAATAGTTTAAATTCATAACTACCCCCACAAAAGACAAAAATGCTGTTTCTAACCAGCACTCTTTTTAAAAGTTGAGAAGGATGTGATTTTAGAAAGAGAGTACTGGTACTTCAGGAAATACATCCACAATACAGGGATGAAGACTATGGAAGAAGGAATACGAAACGAAGACCACAGATGGTTCTTTCGCTTTGGTAGTATTAACGCAACCGAGATACCCAACCAGCCATCCTAAACTTGATGATTAAAGGTATGGAGCTGCATATAGCGGCCAGCAAAAGATAGAAATGCACAATAGGACCTAGCAGGCCTCCAGGGGCTACAATCTCCCCCCTTAACCAATCAATCAATCAATCAAAAGTTTGGAATCAGTCTTAACTTATAACTACCCCCACAAAAAATAAATTTAGTAGGTCCTCTTGTTCATACCTCCTACTTTTGTCATTCTGAGGGTGCACCTAGAGTAGTCCCCACGAAAGAAAAGCTCCGCACGCGATTACCGTTGAAGTTGCGCATTAGTTTTCTACTGTTGCCAATGGACTCTGAAGCCACGCCTCGCACAGATTTGGTCACGTGATGGGTTTTTATTCCGTTGGGACTACTCTAATCCCGTCCAATCTCTTGGAGTTTTCAAAGAAAAACATTGCCTCTCTACATCTTCTCCTCCAATATAAGCCTTCGCCTTGACGAAATTATGCAATAATAATTGTAAAAGACACTGTTATTAAAGCATCAAATGAAGAGGTCCTTGTCTTGTTTATTACCTAAAACACACCTACAAACGTCAATTCATTTATAACTGTTTTAATTTAATAAATAAACAAATGAGCGTGCAAGGTCGTAAGGTCACCAATAAATAATATTGTCCCCCACAAAATACATCGTTATTTAACACAATTAAAAAAAAAGAACAAAAGAACATACCAATAAACAGTTGAATATTTAGAAAGTTGATTTTTCAATGAAAGTAAAACTTATTGAAGAATTTGACCTAATTTTAATAACAATAATAATCGAAAAAATGAAGAAAAAGATGCGTTTAACATCGAAAAGAACAACTATTGCTATTATAACGATTAATTTTTTTCAAGTTAACAAATTCAATTATTTAAATGGATGTTACATATTTTAAAATTTTAAACAATGAAAGGAAAAGGAAACTTGCTCAAGCTACATAATAGCGAAGATACCTCAAGAAGACAATGCAATTCCATCGTGATTTGTTACAATAAAATTATTTTTAAATAATTAACGTCTTTTAAATGTTATCATTTTTTTTTTAATTTTCCGGCTTAGAAAATTTTCTTCTTCTGTACTTGCGTAGTAACTAGCAGAGGCCCAATCTTCCGCATACATGCAGTTGAAACACCCGGTATTTAATGGTGTAAAACGTGATGTGAAAATTATGCTTTATTATGGTTTGTTTAAAAGGGGAATTGGCTAATCAAAAACTATAAATTTTTACCAATTAAATTAAATTCCATCAAAACCGTAACTAATTTAATTATAAAATTATACTGATGTAACCGCACTAAAATTATTTTACAGTAGTAGGAACCCTAATTAATCAATTAATTAATTAATTATCGATTATAAAACATTAAATTCAATTATTTTGAAATATTTAAATTTATTGATACGTCCTTGTGCTGCTCGTTTACGATGGTGTCGAATTAAACAATTTTATTAATTTACAAGCGTGAAGAAGAAGAACTTAACAATTTATAACAATTCAATTGTTCAAAAAAAATTTTTTTCTATTTTTGGGTTAGTAATAACCTTCAACTTCCGGCAAAATACGTTGACATTTTGTAATTTTCAAGGATTTCACCTTTACGTGTAGTTACATCTTTATGGAAGAATGTCCGTGTAAAAAATGCATTTTGATTGATACTTAATAATACCATCAAGTAGCTATAATCAATTGATATTACTTTACAAATAGCTAATTAAAATTCAATTATTAGCCTTTTAAGATTTTTAAAATCGGAAAATTACTTTGTACAATTTTCGAATTTACTATAATTTTAAAAAATTATAAAAAACAATAATGACGACAAAACGTATCTATTATTTAAAAATTATGCAAATCGTGAAATTAATTACCATAAATTAATCTTCAATTAATTATTAATGATCTTTAAACAATATCAATTTTCCAAATGTTAACTTTAAAGCACAAAGTAAATTTATGTACCCATTTAAAGTTTAATTAACAACATAAATAATTTATGTAAGTTGAACAAATATATAACAATAATAAACAATGAGAACGGCTTGGGAATTAGGTTCAAAATTTTATTTATTGCATAATTGTTCTCGGCAAAAAAAAAGAGTAGGACAATGCCCCACGAATTATTTTATTGTGCACTATTTTTGCTTTATAGAAAAAAATATTCTCAAGGTGCTTAAAATGTCATAATTTTGATTTTTGTAATTTTTATTTTTTTATTACCGAACATTTCCTAATTAATCGTCTCATCATTACCTTGAGCACCCAATTGGCTAACAGAGGATAGTTAATAAGGGCTGTAAAAAATCTAGTGATTTTTATAAAGCCAAATTTAATGCTTAACAACTTTGCTTATGTAAATAATTCGTGAAGCACTACTTTTTTTTGAATTAATTCAAAAACCTTCACCGTAGTGCCAAAAAACAATTTTTAAATTATCCCTATATTGAATCCAATAATTTTAAATAATTTAGGGGAGCAACAAGAAATTTTGATATAGTCTCTGACAGCAAATTTAATGCTTAACAACTTTGCTTATGTAAATAATTCGTGAAACACTACTCCTTTCTGAATTAATTCAAAAACCTTCACCGTAGTATCAAAAACCAATTTTTAAATTATCCCTATATCGAATCCAATAATATGAAATAATTTAGGGGAGCAACAAGAAATTTTGATATAGTCTCTGACAGCAAATTTAATGCTCAACAACTTTGCTTATGTAAATAATTCGTGAAAACTACTCCTTTTTGAATTAATTCAAAAACCTTCACCGTAGTGCCAAAAAACAATTTTTAAATTATCCCTATATTGAATCCAATAATTTTTAATAATTTAGGGGAGCAACAAGAAATTTTGATATAGTCTCTGACAGTAAATTTAATGCTTAACAACTTTGCTTATGTAAATAATTCGTGAAACACTACTCCTTTCTGAATTAATTCAAAAACCTTCACCGTAGTATCAAAAACCAATTTTTAAATTATTCCTATATCGAATCCAATAATATGAAATAATTTAGGGGAGCAACAAGAAATTTTGATATAGTCTCTGACAGAAAATTTAATGCTCAACAACTTTGCTTATGTAAATAATTCGTGAAAATAACTCCTTTTTGAATTAATTCAAAAACCTGCACCGTAGTGCCAAAAATCAATTTTTAAATTATCCCTATATTGAATCCAATAATTTTTAATAATTTAGGGGAGCAACAAGAAATTTTGATATAGTCTCTGACAGCAAATTTAATGCTTAACAACTTTGCTTATGTAAATAATTCGTGAAACACTACTCCTTTCTGAATTAATTCAAAAACCTTCACCGTAGTATCAAAAACCAATTTTTAAATTATTCCTATATCGAATCCAATAATATGAAATAATTTAGGGGAGCAACAAGAAATTTTGATATAGTCTCTGACAGCAAATTTAATGCTCAACAACTTTGCTTAGGTAAATAATTCGTGAAACACTACCCCTTTTTGAATTAAGTTCAAAAACCATCACCGTAGTGTCAAAAAACAATTTTTAAATTATCCCTATATTGAATCCAATAATTTTAAATAATTTAGGGGAGCAACAAGAAATTTTGATAAAGTTTCTGACAGCAAATTTAATGCTTAACAACTTTGCTTATTTAAATAATTCGTGAAACACTACCCCCTTTTGAATTAAGTTCAAAAACCTTCACCGTAGTGTCAAAAAACAATTTTTAAATTATCCCTATATTGAATCCAATCATATGAAATAATTTAGGGGAGCAACAAGAAATTTTGATATAGTCTCTGACAGCAAATTTAATGCTCAACAACTTTGCTTATGTAAATAATTCGTGAAAACTACTCCTTTTTGAATTAATTCAAAAACCTTCACCGTAGTGCCAAAAAACAATTTTTAAATTATCCCTATATTGAATCCAATAATTTTAAATAATTTAGGGGAGCAACAAGAAATTTTGATAAAGTTTCTGACAGCAAATTTAATGCTTAACAACTTTGCTTATTTAAATAATTCGTGAAACACTACCCCCTTTTGAATTAAGTTCAAAAACCTTCACCGTAGTGTCAAAAAACAATTTTTAAATTATCCCTATATTGAATCCAATAATATGAAATAATTTAGGGGAGCAACAAGAAATTTTGTTATAGTCTCTGACAGCAAATTTAATGCTCAACAACTTTGCTTATGTAAATAATTCGTGAAAACTACTCCTTTTTGAATTAATTCAAAAACCTTCACCGTAGTGCCAAAAAACAATTTTTAAATTATCCCTATATTGAATCCAATAATTTTAAATAATTTAGGGGAGCAACAAGAAATTTTGATATAGTCTCTGACAGCAAATTTAATGCTCAACAACTTTGCTTATGTAAATAATTCGTGAAACACTACTCCTTTCTGAATTAATTCAAAAACCTTCACCGTAGTATCAAAAACCAATTTTTAAATTATTCCTATATCGAATCCAATAATATGAAATAATTTAGGGGAGCAACAAGAAATTTTGATATAGTCTCTGACAGAAAATTTAATGCTCAACAACTTTGCTTATGTAAATAATTCGTGAAAATAACTCCTTTTTGAATTAATTCAAAAACCTTCACCGTAGTGCCAAAAAACAATTTTTAAATTATCCCTATATTGAATCCAATAATTTTAAATAATTTAGGGGAGCAACAAGAAATTTTGATAAAGTTTCTGACAGCAAATTTAATGCTTAACAACTTTGCTTATTTAAATAATTCGTGAAACACTACCCCCTTTTGAATTAAGTTCAAAAACCTTCACCGTAGTGCCAAAAAACAATTTTTAAATTATCCCTATATTGAATCCAATAATTTTAAATAATTTAGGGGAGCAACAAGAAATTTTGATAAAGTTTCTGACAGCAAATTTAATGCTTAACAACTTTGCTTATTTAAATAATTCGTGAAACACTACCCCCTTTTGAATTAAGTTCAAAAACCTTCACCGTAGTGTCAAAAAACAATTTTTAAATTATCCCTATATTGAATCCAATCATATGAAATAATTTAGGGGAGCAACAAGAAATTTTGATAAAGTTTCTGACAGCAAATTTAATGCTTAACAACTTTGCTTATTTAAATAATTCGTGAAACACTACCCCCTTTTGAATTAAGTTCAAAAACCTTCACCGTAGTGTCAAAAAACAATTTTTAAATTATTCCTATATTGAATCCAATCATATGAAATAATTTAGGGGAGCAACAAGAAATTTTAAAAGTTTCTGACAGCAAATTTAATGCTTACTAACTTTGCTTAGGTAAATAATTCGTGAAACACTACCCCTTTTTGAATTAAGTTCAAAAACCATCACCGTAGTGTCAAAAAACAATTTTTAAATTATCCCTATATTGAATCCAATAATATGAAATAATTTAGGGGAGCAACAAGAAATTTTGTTATAGTCTCTGACAGCAAATTTAATGCTCAACAACTTTGCTTATGTAAATAATTCGTGAAAACTACTCCTTTTTGAATTAATTCAAAAACCTTCACCGTAGTGCCAAAAAACAATTTTTAAATTATCCCTATATTGAATCCAATAATTTTAAATAATTTAGGGGAGCAACAAGAAATTTTGATATAGTCTCTGACAGCAAATTTAATGCTCAACAACTTTGCTTATGTAAATAATTCGTGAAACACTACTCCTTTCTGAATTAATTCAAAAACCTTCACCGTAGTATCAAAAACCAATTTTTAAATTATTCCTATATCGAATCCAATAATATGAAATAATTTAGGGGAGCAACAAGAAATTTTGATATAGTCTCTGACAGAAAATTTAATGCTCAACAACTTTGCTTATGTAAATAATTCGTGAAAATAACTCCTTTTTGAATTAATTCAAAAACCTTCACCGTAGTGCCAAAAAACAATTTTTAAATTATCCCTATATTGAATCCAATAATTTTAAATAATTTAGGGGAGCAACAAGAAATTTTGATAAAGTTTCTGACAGCAAATTTAATGCTTAACAACTTTGCTTATTTAAATAATTCGTGAAACACAACCCCCTTTTGAATTAAGTTCAAAAACCTTCACCGTAGTGCCAAAAAACAATTTTTAAATTATCCCTATATTGAATCCAATAATTTTAAATAATTTAGGGGAGCAACAAGAAATTTTGATAAAGTTTCTGACAGCAAATTTTATGCTTAACAACTTTGCTTATTTAAATAATTCGTGAAACACTACCCCCTTTTGAATTAAGTTCAAAAACCTTCACCGTAGTGTCAAAAAACAATTTTTAAATTATCCCTATATTGAATCCAATCATATGAAATAATTTAGGGGAGCAACAAGAAATTTTAAAAGTTTCTGACAGCAAATTTAATGCTTACTAACTTTGCTTAGGTAAATAATTCGTGAAACACTACCCCTTTTTGAATTAAGTTCAAAAACCATCACCGTAGTGTCAAAAAACAATTTTTAAATTATCCCTATATTGAATCCAATAATTTTAAATAATTTAGGGGAGCAACAAGAAATTTTGATAAAGTTTCTGACAGCAAATTTAATGCTTAACAACTTTGCTTATTTAAATAATTCGTGAAACACTACCCCCTTTTGAATTAAGTTCAAAAACCTTCACCGTAGTGTCAAAAAACAATTTTTAAATTATCCCTATATTGAATCCAATCATATGAAATAATTTAGGGGAGCAACAAGAAATTTTGATATAGTCTCTGACAGCAAATTTAATGCTCAACAACTTTGCTTATGTAAATAATTCGTGAAAACTACTCCTTTTTGAATTAATTCAAAAACCTTCACCGTAGTGCCAAAAAACTATTTTTAAATTATCCCTATATTGAATCCAATAATTTTAAATAATTTAGGGGAGCAACAAGAAATTTTGATAAAGTTTCTGACAGCAAATTTAATGCTTAACAACTTTGCTTATTTAAATAATTCGTGAAACACTACCCCCTTTTGAATTAAGTTCAAAAACCTTCACCGTAGTGTCAAAAAACAATTTTTAAATTATCCCTATATTGAATCCAATCATATGAAATAATTTAGGGGAGCAACAAGAAATTTTAAAAGTTTCTGACAGCAAATTTAATGCTTACTAACTTTGCTTAGGTAAATAATTCGTGAAACACTACCCCTTTTTGAATTAAGTTCAAAAACCATCACCGTAGTGTCAAAAAACAATTTTTAAATTATCCCTATATTGAATCCAATAATATGAAATAATTTAGGGGAGCAACAAGAAATTTTGATATAGTCTCTGACAGCAAATTTAATGCTCAACAACTTTGCTTATGTAAATAATTCGTGAAAACTACTCCTTTTTGAATTAATTCAAAAACCTTCACCGTAGTGCCAAAAAACAATTTTTAAATTATCCCTATATTGAATCCAATAATTTTAAATAATTTAGGGGAGCAACAAGAAATTTTGATATAGTCTCTGACAGCAAATTTAATGCTCAACAACTTTGCTTATGTAAATAATTCGTGAAACACTACTCCTTTCTGAATTAATTCAAAAACCTTCACCGTAGTATCAAAAACCAATTTTTAAATTATTCCTATATCGAATCCAATAATATGAAATAATTTAGGGGAGCAACAAGAAATTTTGATATAGTCTCTGACAGAAAATTTAATGCTCAACAACTTTGCTTATGTAAATAATTCGTGAAAATAACTCCTTTTTGAATTAATTCAAAAACCTTCACCGTAGTGCCAAAAAACAATTTTTAAATTATCCCTATATTGAATCCAATAATTTTAAATAATTTAGGGGAGCAACAAGAAATTTTGATAAAGTTTCTGACAGCAAATTTAATGCTTAACAACTTTGCTTCTTTAAATAATTCGTGAAACACTACCCCCTTTTGAATTAAGTTCAAAAACCTTCACCGTAGTGTCAAAAAACAATTTTTAAATTATCCCTATATTGAATCCAATCATATGAAATAATTTAGGGGAGCAACAAGAAATTTTAAAAGTTTCTGACAGCAAATTTAATGCTTACTAACTTTGCTTAGGTAAATAATTCGTGAAACACTACCCCTTTTTGAATTAAGTTCAAAAACCATCACCGTAGTGTCAAAAAACAATTTTTAAATTATCCCTATATTGAATCCAATAATATGAAATAATTTAGGGGAGCAACAAGAAATTTTGATATAGTCTCTGACAGCAAATTTAATGCTCAACAACTTTGCTTATGTAAATAATTCGTGAAAACTACTCCTTTTTGAATTAATTCAAAAACCTTCACCGTAGTGCCAAAAAACAATTTTTAAATTATCCCTATATTGAATCCAATAATTTTAAATAATTTAGGGGAGCAACAAGAAATTTTGATATAGTCTCTGACAGCAAATTTAATGCTCAACAACTTTGCTTATGTAAATAATTCGTGAAACACTACTCCTTTCTGAATTAATTCAAAAACCTTCACCGTAGTATCAAAAACCAATTTTTAAATTATTCCTATATCGAATCCAATAATATGAAATAATTTAGGGGAGCAACAAGAAATTTTGATATAGTCTCTGACAGCAAATTTAATGCTCAACAACTTTGCTTATGTAAATAATTCGTGAAAACTACTCCTTTTTGAATTAATTCAAAAACCTTCACCGTAGTGCCAAAAAACTATTTTTAAATTATCCCTATATTGAATCCAATAATTTTAAATAATTTAGGGGAGCAACAAGAAATTTTGATAAAGTTTCTGACAGCAAATTTAATGCTTAACAACTTTGCTTATTTAAATAATTCGTGAAACACTACCACCTTTTGAATTAAGTTCAAAAACCTTCACCGTAGTGTCAAAAAACAATTTTTAAATTATCCCTATATTGAATCCAATCATATGAAATAATTTAGGGGAGCAACAAGAAATTTTAAAAGTTTCTGACAGCAAATTTAATGCTTACTAACTTTGCTTAGGTAAATAATTCGTGAAACACTACCCCTTTTTGAATTAAGTTCAAAAACCATCACCGTAGTGTCAAAAAACAATTTTTAAATTATCCCTATATTGAATCCAATAATATGAAATAATTTAGGGGAGCAACAAGAAATTTTGATATAGTCTCTGACAGCAAATTTAATGCTCAACAACTTTGCTTATGTAAATAATTCGTGAAAACTACTCCTTTTTGAATTAATTCAAAAACCTTCACCGTAGTGCCAAAAAACAATTTTTAAATTATCCCTATATTGAATCCAATAATTTTAAATAATTTAGGGGAGCAACAAGAAATTTTGATATAGTCTCTGACAGCAAATTTAATGCTCAACAACTTTGCTTATTTAAATAATTCGTGAAACACTACCCCCTTTTGAATTAAGTTCAAAAACCTTCACCGTAGTGTCAAAAAACAATTTTTAAATTATCCCTATATTGAATCCAATCATATGAAATAATTTAGGGGAGCAACAAGAAATTTTAAAAGTTTCTGACAGCAAATTTAATGCTTACTAACTTTGCTTAGGTAAATAATTCGTGAAACACTACCCCTTTTTGAATTAAGTTCAAAAACCATCACCGTAGTGTCAAAAAACAATTTTTAAATTATCCCTATATTGAATCCAATAATATGAAATAATTTAGGGGAGCAACAAGAAATTTTGACATAGTCTCTGACAGCAAATTTAATGCTCAACAACTTTGCTTATGTAAATAATTCGTGAAAACTACTCCTTTTTGAATTAATTCAAAAACCTTCACCGTAGTGCCAAAAAACTATTTTTAAATTATCCCTATATTGAATCCAATAATTTTAAATAATTTAGGGGAGCAACAAGAAATTTTGATAAAGTTTCTGACAGCAAATTTAATGCTTAACAACTTTGCTTATTTAAATAATTCGTGAAACACTACCCCCTTTTGAATTAAGTTCAAAAACCTTCACCGTAGTGTCAAAAAACAATTTTTAAATTATCCCTATATTGAATCCAATCATATGAAATAATTTAGGGGAGCAACAAGAAATTTTAAAAGTTTCTGACAGCAAATTTAATGCTTACTAACTTTGCTTAGGTAAATAATTCGTGAAACACTACCCCTTTTTGAATTAAGTTCAAAAACCATCACCGTAGTGTCAAAAAACAATTTTTAAATTATCCCTATATTGAATCCAATAATATGAAATAATTTAGGGGAGCAACAAGAAATTTTGATATAGTCTCTGACAGCAAATTTAATGCTCAACAACTTTGCTTATGTAAATAATTCGTGAAAACTACTCCTTTTTGAATTAATTCAAAAACCTTCACCGTAGTGCCAAAAAACAATTTTTAAATTATCCCTATATTGAATCCAATAATTTTAAATAATTTAGGGGAGCAACAAGAAATTTTGATATAGTCTCTGACAGCAAATTTAATGCTCAACAACTTTGCTTATGTAAATAATTCGTGAAACACTACTCCTTTCTGAATTAATTCAAAAACCTTCACCGTAGTATCAAAAACCAATTTTTAAATTATTCCTATATCGAATCCAATAATATGAAATAATTTAGGGGAGCAACAAGAAATTTTGATATAGTCTCTGACAGAAAATTTAATGCTCAACAACTTTGCTTATGTAAATAATTCGTGAAAATAACTCCTTTTTGAATTAATTCAAAAACCTTCACCGTAGTGCCAAAAAACAATTTTTAAATTATCCCTATATTGAATCCAATAATTTTAAATAATTTAGGGGAGCAACAAGAAATTTTGATAAAGTTTCTGACAGCAAATTTAATGCTTAACAACTTTGCTTCTTTAAATAATTCGTGAAACACTACCCCCTTTTGAATTAAGTTCAAAAACCTTCACCGTAGTGTCAAAAAACAATTTTTAAATTATCCCTATATTGAATCCAATCATATGAAATAATTTAGGGGAGCAACAAGAAATTTTAAAAGTTTCTGACAGCAAATTTAATGCTTACTAACTTTGCTTAGGTAAATAATTCGTGAAACACTACCCCTTTTTGAATTAAGTTCAAAAACCATCACCGTAGTGTCAAAAAACAATTTTTAAATTATCCCTATATTGAATCCAATAATATGAAATAATTTAGGGGAGCAACAAGAAATTTTGATATAGTCTCTGACAGCAAATTTAATGCTCAACAACTTTGCTTATGTAAATAATTCGTGAAAACTACTCCTTTTTGAATTAATTCAAAAACCTTCACCGTAGTGCCAAAAAACAATTTTTAAATTATCCCTATATTGAATCCAATAATTTTAAATAATTTAGGGGAGCAACAAGAAATTTTGATATAGTCTCTGACAGCAAATTTAATGCTCAACAACTTTGCTTATGTAAATAATTCGTGAAACACTACTCCTTTCTGAATTAATTCAAAAACCTTCACCGTAGTATCAAAAACCAATTTTTAAATTATTCCTATATCGAATCCAATAATATGAAATAATTTAGGGGAGCAACAAGAAATTTTGATATAGTCTCTGACAGCAAATTTAATGCTCAACAACTTTGCTTATGTAAATAATTCGTGAAAACTACTCCTTTTTGAATTAATTCAAAAACCTTCACCGTAGTGCCAAAAAACTATTTTTAAATTATCCCTATATTGAATCCAATAATTTTAAATAATTTAGGGGAGCAACAAGAAATTTTGATAAAGTTTCTGACAGCAAATTTAATGCTTAACAACTTTGCTTATTTAAATAATTCGTGAAACACTACCACCTTTTGAATTAAGTTCAAAAACCTTCACCGTAGTGTCAAAAAACAATTTTTAAATTATCCCTATATTGAATCCAATCATATGAAATAATTTAGGGGAGCAACAAGAAATTTTAAAAGTTTCTGACAGCAAATTTAATGCTTACTAACTTTGCTTAGGTAAATAATTCGTGAAACACTACCCCTTTTTGAATTAAGTTCAAAAACCATCACCGTAGTGTCAAAAAACAATTTTTAAATTATCCCTATATTGAATCCAATAATATGAAATAATTTAGGGGAGCAACAAGAAATTTTGATATAGTCTCTGACAGCAAATTTAATGCTCAACAACTTTGCTTATGTAAATAATTCGTGAAAACTACTCCTTTTTGAATTAATTCAAAAACCTTCACCGTAGTGCCAAAAAACAATTTTTAAATTATCCCTATATTGAATCCAATAATTTTAAATAATTTAGGGGAGCAACAAGAAATTTTGATATAGTCTCTGACAGCAAATTTAATGCTCAACAACTTTGCTTATTTAAATAATTCGTGAAACACTACCCCCTTTTGAATTAAGTTCAAAAACCTTCACCGTAGTGTCAAAAAACAATTTTTAAATTATCCCTATATTGAATCCAATCATATGAAATAATTTAGGGGAGCAACAAGAAATTTTAAAAGTTTCTGACAGCAAATTTAATGCTTACTAACTTTGCTTAGGTAAATAATTCGTGAAACACTACCCCTTTTTGAATTAAGTTCAAAAACCATCACCGTAGTGTCAAAAAACAATTTTTAAATTATCCCTATATTGAATCCAATAATATGAAATAATTTAGGGGAGCAACAAGAAATTTTGACATAGTCTCTGACAGCAAATTTAATGCTCAACAACTTTGCTTATGTAAATAATTCGTGAAAACTACTCCTTTTTGAATTAATTCAAAAACCTTCATCGTAGTGTCAAAAAACAATTTGAATCCAATAATATGAAATAATTTAGGAGAGCAACAAGAAATTTTGAAAGTTTCTGATAGTAATTTTAATGCTTAACAACTTCGCTTATGTTAATAATTCGTGAAATACTACCCCTTTTTAAATTAAGTTCAAAAACCTTCACCGTAGTGTCAAACGAACAATTTTTCAAGCGTTTAAGTTCTAATGTTGGGTTAGAATGGCCCCTGTTTAAATGAGAAGCACTGTGGACTGGATAACGTCTAGCAGAAGAAGAAGAAAACTTCAAAAATATTAATTTTGTCTGTGTTGGAACGCGTAGCCACCCTCTGCTCTAGTAAAGTCTCTTGACGTCGTTTTTGCGTTTTCAAAATTCTAAAAATAAAAGAGAAATTGTTTTTGAAGATGTGTGGGTGTTATATTTGTTTTCACGTCCGTGACCAACAATATTAATATAATTTAATGATCTTAAATAGAGAAATAAAAGAAAAATTATTTTATAAAAGTTGTCATAAAGTTGTCCCAGTTGCATTATTTTATTAGCTTTTACAGCCAATATACCACTTAACGTTAATTTAAAATTCAACCCATTGTAAGTACAGAAGCTGTAGTACTTCATTATTTCTACTTTCTACCACTTCAAATAGTTGTAATCAACAATTTGTAATTTGTTTATATTAATTCATAATCTGCTTTCTCATTTTTTTAAGTGATAACTACATATTAAAAGTTTATGCAAGATGAACTGCATAATAGGTGATTGAAGCCACACTTTTTTTCTTTGAGAATTTGGTAACAAACAAAATTATGTAATTAGGCTCTTCATTAATTATTAGCGTTAAGATTCAACGATGTATGTCTTGTTAACTTTCACTATTACTTTCTTTCAATACTTCTGTTCGTAGCATAAAATCAATTTGTATGTGATGAAGTTTTTTCTTTCATCAATACAAAAAAATTACGTCAGGATGAATTATTATTAATATTTAGTAATTAATTATGTTTGTATTTAAAATTACTAACTACCTCATACCTAATGATTATAAATAGAAGATTTTAATTTTATGTGTAACAATAAATAACGTAAGTTTTCCGTATGAAAAAATATAATTTTTTGCAATTTTTGCAACAATAAATAATTAAAATGTATGGTATGGTAATACCTCAAGATATTAAAATTACTTCAAAATTACACAATTTAAAGAAAATAAAAAGAAACCCCATACTTATTAGGGACTTACATTGATAATTGGAATGCGGCAACGTCGACCTAAAACGAATAAAAACGCAATTATTAATAAATTAATTTGATTTAAGAATAAAGTGCGTTTTCACCTTTATGTAGGAGGTCGAAAAGTTATTTTTCTTCTTCTTGAATTTCTCTCAAGGCACTGAAAGTTTATTGCAAGCTAATTATTTACACAAAATTAGGGTAAACACACTAACACCGATTTGAAATAAAACTTTGCGCAAAGTTTACGAGCTAAATTAACAAAAATGCAAGCTTCAACTTGATTAATGCCGCTATAAATGTTTATCAATAAGTAAAATAATTTCTTTAAAAATTATCAGCTGGGCGCTCACGTGTTCAATATGTTATTCCAAGGTATTTATTTTGATATTTTTAATTTCAATTTAATTTTATTGATAAGATATTTTTGAAGATTGATTCGAAAAATTTAATTTTATTTTATTTACACAATATTTTTTAATTTTTAATTAATTAATTTAATAATTTAGGGGTTAATTTAAGGGTTAGTAAACTAAAAAATAAATACAAAAAAAATAAAAATCTACTAAACAAAATATTTACAATAACAATACTCTCAATACAAATCTTAGTCCATCACGTAAAAGTGCTTGCTTAAATGTCTTCTTCAGCAAATGCCATCTTAATTTAGGGGTTAGTATAACTAAAATTAAAAACAAAAATACCAAAAATTTACAAAACATAAAATATTAACAATAACAATTATAACTGAAATTATTACTCAATACAGATCTTAGTCCATCACGTATAAAAGCCTTTGGTTAAATGTCTTCTTCAGCAAATGCCATCAATAATTCGTATCTGATTTCGGAATCAGCAACACTTGTTTTATTTTTGTCCAAATACTTATTCAAATCTAAAAAATAATTATATTAATTTCTTTAAAACTGTGAAAAATTATGAATCCTTGATCAGCATATCTCAGGAAAAACCTGCCCCTATAAAAACGTAAAAAGGCTGAAAAGTTAAGCAATAAACGATCAGACTCTCAAAGAGTCAATTGTAACCCTACGGCAATTTTTGATACACCTTATTATACCCGAATTCATGCCAAACAATTTTGTTGACATGCATATTTAACCTAAAACTACCCCTTCTTGAGTTACAGATAATTACAAAGTTCAAAGTGCGTAATTAACCAAAAGAGTAGCCTCTCAAAGAGTCTCAATGTAACAGCATTATAAGGGACCTTATGGCAATTTTTGATACACATTCTTATACCCTATTTCATGCCAAACAATTTGTTTACATGAATATTTAACCAAAAACTACCCCTTCGTGAGTTACAGACATTTAAAAAGTTCAAAGTGCGAAATTGAGCAATTAAACGTGTAGCCTCTCAAAGAGTCTCAATGTAACAGCATTATAAAGGACCTTATGGCAATTTTTGATACACATTCTTATACCCTATTTCATGCCAAACAATTTGTTTACATGCATATTTAACCAAAAACTACCCCTTCTTGAGTTACAGACAGTTAAAAAGTTAAAAGTGCGAAATTAAGCAATTAAACGAGTAGCCTCTCAAAGAGTGTCAATGTAACAGCATTATAAAGGACCTTATGGCAATTTTTGATACACATTCTTATACCCTATTTCATGCCAAACAATTTGTTTACATGCATATTTAACCAAAAACTACCCCTTCTTGAGTTACAGACAGTTAAAAAATTCAAAGTGCTAAATTAAGCAATAAGCGAGAGTCTCACTACCAGCATTAAAATTAAATATGTGTTTAAGTTCAAAATTAAAATCTTTGAACTTTCATTTTCAAAATTTTTGTATGGCGCCGACACATAGCACACACCCAAAAGAGGACGTTGAAGAAAAAATTTTAATTTCTGACATTTATTTTTTGTAAACTCACTTTGGATGATACGCACATTTTAAAATAATAATAATATACAAAAAAGGAAGAGTTTTAAAGTCTATTAATATTTACTAATTTAACCCTGATCTTTACTGTCATCTTTTAATTAATTTTTTTTTTCTAAAAGCTCTTGACATTATTGAAGGATTATTTTCTAAATGAATTTATTTGTTTCAGATTTCTTCTTGTTTGTATTTGGAATTTTTGTCTTATAAAAACTACAAATGGTATATCTAGTCCAAAATCTATAAATTACAATATTACATTATACACAGAAAAATTGCCCCCTTTATTGAGGCCTAGCGTAGTTGCAGCTTTAAATGCAGAAAGAAAAATATATCAAAGTGGAAGTTCAAATGAGCCATGTATAATTAATGATGCCATACCATGTCCGCCAAGTAAATTTAGAAAACAAACTGGCGAATGTAATAATATTAGGCACGCAAGATGGGGTACTAGGGGGTCGGCGTTTTTAAGACTGCTTCCACCAGATTATGCCGATGGTAAGTTTTTAATTATTTATTTAAATTTCACTCACAAAAATTAAACTTGATTGGGCCCCGAGGGGACAATTTTTGAACAAAAAATTTTTTTTACCGCTTAAAATTCATCTATTACTTCATCAAGACATTAGCATTACGAATAGGAGTTCTAATGTCAAGGTACCACTAAAAAGGTGTGCAAAATGATTGTTTATTTATGTAATCGTTACAATTTAAATTAAATTGTTTAAATCTTGTTTTGGAAGGCATGTGAGAATAACAATAATATTTTTATTTAAAAATGCATTGTGGACACAAATCAAGATTTTAAGTCAGTTTCTACACTTATGGTGATGACAATTATACTTTGGTGATTTCCTGCTTCCTAATTTATTTTAGAAAAAAAATCTTTAAATAAAAGTTTTAGAGCATAAAATTCTGCATTTAAATCACCAAACAAAATTAATTTTGGACGCTTCATAACGCCAGAAATTTAATTTGAAAATTTCGAAAATTGGCACAAATAGTGATTGCCTTGAAATACAAATAAAAATTGTCAAATGTTTTATGGTTTATCTGTCAAAATAATTTAGTATTTTGTAAAAAAACAAAAATTACTTATTTTTCATTTTCATTTTTTTTACTACCTACTCATTTCATGGCAATCGCTATTTCTGCTAAATTTCGAAATGTTCAAATTAAATTTCTGGCGTTATGAACCACCCAAACTTAATTTTGTTTGGTGACTTAGATGTAGAATTTTATGCTCTAAAACTTTTATTTGAAGATTTTTTTTCTAAAAACAATTGGGAAGCAGGAAATTACCAAAATATGACTTTAAATGTTAATAAATCCCTATGACCGAGAGGTGCAGTCAGCACCCTATATGTTAGGTGTGGTGGACCAAAGAAGAAGTCCTAAGTCCTTTTTTTTTAAATTATTACTCGAATTAAAATAATCCAGTTCAATTATATTGAAAGGGAGATGAACGATCTTGTGATAAAAAAAGCAAAATTTTAGACCGTTACACCTCTTTAGGCGTCATAAAAGAAATGTTGTTTAATGTCTAATACTTTCTCCTTAAAATCTATTTATTCAACAAACTCACTTTTGTTGACCAAGTGAAAATTGCATTCCATTACACTTTTTTTTGCTCTTTTCGTTTCAAGTTCATTTCCTCAATTTGTTTTTTACAAGTCACCCGTGGAATGAGAATAACAGGAAATGTTGTACTTCTTGTAATATCCATCAGTTGATAATGGTACTTTTTTTTTCTAATTAAATTAAAATTTTTGATTTAAGGCATATCGCAACCGCGTCGTTCGAAAAAAAGTCAAACACTTCCTCTTGCAACGGACGTGGCGGCTTTGATGCAAAGTCATCCCAAACAGTCCCATCAATTTGTAACTGCACTTTTGGGCGCGTGGGGTGAATTACTTTTACACGATTTAGCGAGCACAGGAAATTTAGATAAAAATATTTGTTGTAAAAGTACAAATGCTCCGCACGCAGAGTGCTATGGTTTTGCAGGACGCGGAAGATGTAGGGAATTTATGCGTTCTCTACCAGCAATGGATATGGACGATTGTGAATTCCGTAAGAAAGCAACTTCAACACTTGACAATTTTTCAAAAATTTCAATTTCAGAATATCGTAATCAAATGAACTTAGTTTCTTCGTTTTTGGACGGTTCGGCAATTTATGGTTCGACGGATGGAACGATTCATAAATTGCGTACGTTCGATCGTGGTTTAGTTAATGTATCAGCTTGCATGCCATGCCATACTAACGCTTTATACTCAGCAATTTTACGTGAACACAATAGAGTTGCCATAAATTTAGCTCAACTCAATAGACATTGGATAGACGAAACATTATTTTTGGAAAGTAGAAGAATCGTATCAGCTCAAATACAACACATAACGTACAACGAATTTCTTCCGATTATATTAGATGAGGTGAGTTGGAATCCGAACCTAAAAAAACCTTGAAATAATTCTTGTCATTTGCAGGTGTCTTTGACAAATCCAGATTTGCAGCTCTTAACAAGAGGGCATTATACAAAATATTCGAGTTCTCATCGTGCAGGTGTTTACAACGAAATAGCTCTCTCAGCATTACCAACTTTATTATCCATGATGCCGAGTTCACTTGTAATAATTTTAATTGTAAAGCAATTGAATGACTAACTAATCCATTTATAGATGAACGAAACAGCTGAAAGTTTTGCCGAGATGATAGACTTGTTGATTCGCACACCTGCTCAAACTCCAAGCATGCACATGATCGTTCCATTAAGAGCTAAATGGGATACGGCGACCTTGTTGGTACATTTAGGGCGCGATCATGGTTTAGCCAGTTACATAGATTACGCCAAATTTTGTTACAACGTTTCGCTCGAAAATTTCGATGATTTAAAACAAATGAACGTTAATTCTGAAGATGTTGAAATGTTGAGAAAATTATACACGTAAGTTGGATGTTAAAATAGCAACTTTTAGTTCAAATAGTTAATTTTTATAGGGATATCGAAGACGTCGACCTTTTAGCAGCTTCAATTTTAGAAAGGCCAGCTCCTGGTGCCGTCGTAGGTCCAACAATCTCATGTTTGTTACATCAACAATTTTCGCTTTTGAGAAATTCCGATAGATTTTGGTACGAAAACGATCTTCCGCCAAGTTCGCTTACGTTGGAACAACTGCAAGAAATTAGAAAAGTTTCAATAGCTGGACTTTTGTGTGCCAACACGGAATATTTGGATAAAATCCAACCGAAAGCTTTCGTACAAGAAGATCCATTTTTGTAAGTTTCGCCAAGTCTGTAAAAAACAACTAATTATTTGTTTAAAATTAGGAACGCGAGAATTACTTGCGACCAACATCCTTTACCAAACTTGATGCCGTGGTTGGAAATGGACACAACTACGGACTTATCAGAAGAAATGTTGATGGAAGCTATTACCAAAGCGGAACAGGAAGTGATGGAACGTCGTAAAATGGAATACGAAGTTTGGAGAACAGTTGGAGGTGTTGATCCAAAATCACCGACAGGAACAGCAGCTTCCTTTAGTAAGGCCAACAAGCAAGCCTTGAAATTAGCCAATTCGTCTCTTCTCTTGGAGTTTGCTTCTAATGAAATCATAAACTCTTTATTGTAAGTCCCAATTTAAAATAAAAGCAGGCCTAAAAATAAAATTTTAGGAACCATCGTAATAAGAGGCAATTATTCGATAACAATGTCGTACAAACGGTTTTCCGTGATGAACTTTCTGATGGGTTGCAAGATGTTGATATAGCAGCGCTAATACCAGCACACGGAATTGAATTCGACGTGAGCTGTGAAGATTTAGGTCCCTGTGATGCGTCTTCACCTTTTAGGACTCTAACGGGACATTGTAATAATCTCAGGAATCCGACTTTGGGGAAAAGTTTGACCACTTTCACTCGTTTGTTGCCTGCTACTTACGAAGATGGTAAGAATTAAGTCAAAACAAAGCGTTCAAATTTTAACTAATTTTCAAACAGGAATATCTCGTCCACGAGTAAACGGTGCCACTGGGGTTCCTTTACCATCACCAAGAGTAATTTCGACTATAATTCATCCAGATATAAGCAATTTGCATACGCGTTACACCTTAATGACGATGCAGTTTGCTCAATTTTTGGACCACGATCTTACCATGACACCAATTCATAAAGGTTTCCACGAATCGATTCCAGATTGCAGATCGTGCGATAGCTCACGCACAGTCCATCCGGAGTGCAATCCATTTCCCGTACCTTCGGGCGATCATTATTATCCAGAAGTCAACATAACATCAGGACAACGCCTCTGTTTCCCATTCATGAGGTCCTTACCAGGACAACAGCATCTTGGATCTAGAGAACAAGTCAACCAAAACACTGCATTTTTAGACGCTTCTCAGGTAAAAATAACGGCTTAGCTGAACAAATCTTCTCTAAGCCATTGTAGTTTTTTTCTTTAAACACCTTTTGTAATCCACTGAAATGATTTAGGTTTATGGAGAGAATTCGTGTGTAGCCCGCGAATTAAAAGGCTATTCAGGTCGTATGAACCACACCAATCATCCTGCAAAGGGCAAAGATTTGCTGCCACAAACTGACCATCATCCTGAGTGTAAATCAGCTTCTGGTTACTGCTTTGTAGCAGGCGACGGTCGCGCTTCGGAACAACCAGGCTTAACAGTAATTCACACAGTCTTCATGCGCGAACATAACCGATTAGTTGAAGGTTTAAGGAACGTAAATCCTCACTGGGAGCACGATAAGTTGTGGGAACACGCGCGGAAAATTTTAATAGCCGAAAATCAACATATAACGTACAACGAATTTTTACCAAGAATTTTAAGTTGGAACGCCGTTAATTTATACGGACTCAAGTTACTTCCACAAGGATACTACAAAGACTACAACCCAACATGCAATCCATCCATTCTCAACGAATTCGCAGCAGCAGCTTTCCGAATAGGTCACTCGCTGTTACGTCCTCACATACCACGTCTAAGTCCAACTTATCAAATAATCGACCCACCAATTTTATTAAGAGATGGTTTCTTCAAACCCGACATGTTAATGCAACACGGAATGATTGACGAAATCTCTCGAGGGTTAGTTTCGACACCGATGGAAACCTTAGATCAATTCATTACTGGAGAAGTCACAAACCACTTGTTCGAAGATAGGAAAATTCCATTTTCAGGTGTCGATTTGATTGCCCTCAACATACAACGAGGTGAGTTGATTTAATTTTGATTTCTTTCAATAACTACTTAAGTTGTTTCTTCTTTTAGGACGTGATCATGGAATTCCATCTTATAACAACTACAGGGCTCTTTGTAATTTAAAACGGGCAACTTCGTTCGAAGATTTAGCACGTGAAATTCCACCAGAAGTTATTATTAGGCTAAAACGTTTATATGCGACCGTCGATGATATTGATATTTTCCCTGGTGGTTTAAGTGAGCGTCCATTACAAGGCGGTCTCGTTGGTCCAACATTTGCTTGCATCATAGCAATTCAATTTAGACAGTTGAGAAAGTGCGATCGATTTTGGTGAGGTTTCCAAAACGTCCATCAAAAATTAAATTTTAAAACTTGAATTTCCAGGTATGAAAATGAAGATCCAGTTGTTCGTTTTACAGAAGCCCAACTGGCTGAAATACGTAAAGTGACTTTAGCAAGAGTTATTTGTGAAAATTTAGACGTTCCTTCGGAAATGCAAAGAGCTGCTTTTGATTTACCTACAAATTTCTTGAATCCACGTTTACCTTGCCAGTCGTTACCTCACATTGATTTAAACGCATGGAGAGAATCGAACGGACATGGGTGTGTTATAGGAGACCGCCACGTTGCTGTAGGCGAGTCGGCTTTTCCAAGTCCTTGCACAAGTTGCATTTGTACAGCTGAAGGCGTAAGTACACCCACCATAATTCAAAATTGTTTTCTTTAAATTAACATTTTAGGGCCAATGTGCATCGTTACGTGTAACAGACTGCAAACAATTAATGCGAGAGTGGTCCCGAGACGTCATACTACGAGATGACGTTTGTACAGCGCAGTGTGGATTCCTTTTACGTGAACAACCACTAAACGCGAGACCTAGTAATATTCTAACAACCGATTTGTTACCACCACCACCACGACAAATAAAATCGAGGCAATTAAATCCGTCACGTTTTAATACAAACTTTAACGGATTCAAATTTCCGGATTTAACGCCCTTCGTGGCGTAGAGACCAAATATTTAAGTGAATAAAGTGTACAATTGTGTTTACTCAGGTTATAATCACTTTAAAGTTCAAATGCTCAAATTTTTACCAATATTTGTGTTGTGAATGTGTAAATTTAAAGAAATGTATTGCCGATATTTATTTTTAAAATTAATTTTAAAGAAACGCCCTAGTAAGTACTCTACTTACGTAGACCTAAATAATTGGTAAATGACTTTTTTACAATCATCGAGGTCAAATTTTATTAATATTTAAATTGTTTCTATAAATATGTACATAATGTTAGTTATTTAATTTTTTTTAAATTAAACTGAGCAAAAATGTGATGTTCTTATTATAAAACGATTGTTTCCTTAATAACCCTTAAAACCCCTTTTTAGGAAAATCTTTGGTTCTACAAATAAAGGGGCAAAATCAATAGTTTAATTTATTTTCTAACGTGTTTTATAAAGGCTTAAGATTAAGAATATTAAAAACGTTTTTAATTGACTACCAAAAAAATAACATTTTCGTAACTATTAAATATTAAACACAACAAAATGCTGCTCAAACGCTTTACATTTACTCTTTTTGTTGCTTAAACAAAGATATAAAATTAATTACTACTTTTTAATTAAATAATTAATTAAGTAGTAAAGGGGACTTATAAAATTTATTGGTGGTAAAATAATACATTTACTTCGTGTATCTACTCATCAAATAAACACACAAAACGATTTGTACAAAATTATTTAGAACACTTCCCACTTAAGCCGGTAACTGAAGTTTTTTGCCTTTTAGTACTGAAACAAATGTTTTTGAACCATGTAACTTAAAAAAAAAAAAAAGCGCTTACCTTTAGTAATGTAAAGATAGAAGAAGTCACAATAAAGTACAGTTTGAACTACACCAGCTACAATAGCAATAAGATCATAGTGTTCTTCTGAAGCGTAACGATAAATCCAGTTAAGAATATAAAGTGCTCGATACGACCCGAGGGCAAATAAATAATGCGATGTAATACTCTCAGCTTCGCCCGTTTTACTGACCATAAATAATTGAGGTAAAATTGCAACAGACTCCATGTAAATACTAAATGTCCACAAAACCTACAAATTTCGATTAAATAGTAAGTTTTATAATAAACAAATCATCTTACCTCCAAGACAGTCAACTCGTGATTAATCAAAAGTGCCAAAATAACTGACGGTATTATCAGAAATTCAATTCTAAAAGTATCGTGATTATGGTCATATGTAGCTTTAAACTTAAGATAAATTAAATAAATTGTAGCGTAAGATGCGGCGATAAAAAATAGCTTCATTAACGTGTTGTATAAGGAAACATATGTTGTCATTAAGTCCAAATAACGTGTTGTGTAGACAATAGCAAACAAAATCTGCGATTTTCCAGATATACCTAAAAATAAAGTTTTTGTTAAGAGCTTACAATCAAAAGTACTTAAACGAAGAGGTTATGTTAAATCTGCACAAATTTTCAATGAACAACAATTCGAACTCGTAAGTTTAAACTATTCAAAAGAAAATTAAAGCAGAAAATTACAAATTAAGGGGGTGTTTGACGTGGTAAGTTAATAATCGCCGGTGCTGAGTTGGTAAAACGAAAATAACTTACCAGCACACGATCTTGTTTTCCATATCTTGAGTAAAAGGATTATTATAGCTAAAAGATGAGATATATCTCCTGTTAATCTAAATATATTCATATTGGATTATAATATTTAATTCTAAACAACACCCCACAACAAATTATTTTATGACGTGGCTCTCTTCTCTAACAGCCTGAAGATGTCACTGTTGTACATTAGAACTACGCAAACGTATAAACCGTTTGAACTACTACAAAACGTTACGTGAACTACCAATGTCATTTGAACTATAAACGTCATTTTAAATTCTATTGTTCTAAAGCCAAAATTTTTTAACTTTCATACAATTTTATAGACAAAATTTCTTGTTAATAAAGAAAGAGACGATTTTATTAGCGATCAAGAATAAATTTAATTTACATGTGATTTACAGTTTACTAACTTATTACCAGGCTGACACAAGCGGTTGAACATAACCTCAAATTAATTTTGCAGTAATATAGTTTTAATAAACGTTACATTACATTATAAAATATCGTGCGATGTCTCAACACGAGAAGACGTCGAAAATGGCAAAAATTTTAGAATTGAAGGCTGAAGAATTTTTAAAATCGCGTAAATATGCTGATAATTTGGTGGATATTTTAAATCATCTTAAAAGTGGGGCAGATGTTTCTTCGTGTGTAGTAACATTAGAGTACATATTTACAAATTTATTAAAAGGAAACGAAATGTTTATCCAATTTATTCCTTTAAAACCAATTGATAAAACTAACGAAACACAATATAGACAATGGTTGCAGGATGTGTACGAAAAAGCATTTTTAAGTGTTTTGGCCATTTGCGAAACAAGTTCTACTAAAACTCAAATTCAAGGTAAGTGTTTAAAATTATTAAGATCGTAACGTTAAATTTATACATGTGTTTTATTGAAGTAAGAATTTAATGCTGTAAAATTTCAATGAAATGATGGTTATGCGGAATTCAATTCGTTGTTTTATAAGGATTTAAATTAAATTCGATTGTAACATTTTTAAAATAACGACTTGTTATTTAATTTTACGTCTGTAAATGATTACCTATGTTTAAATTAAAACATTAATTGAATTTGACCTTGATAAATTAATACGTTGTGCAGTACAAATAAAATTAAATAGCATTCGGTACACCAAATACAAATAAAATATTTCTTTCATATAATTATTTATTAACGTCAATATTTACATTTTAGTTTTAATTATATTTATTCATAATTATTATTTAATTAAGCGACGTCACAACAATAATTAAAAGCCCCTATGTTTACGAGAAACTTTTTGTAATACAAAAATAATTGGAAACGTCAAATAATGTTGTTAAATGAGTATTATGCTTTTTAGGTTTAATATCGACTATGAATATGTTATCATTTGAAGCCAAATATCCGTTACAACCAAAAGCTGCTTTGGATAATCCAGTTCCAATTAGTAAACTAAAAGCAATCATTATGAAAATGTTATCAAGCACCCACAATACAAGTCACCTAATTGATAAGTTTGCCGAATATCTTGTATATGACGACATATTATTTTACACTTGGAAAATTTTACCGATGATAACAGCAAAATCAAACCCAAACGATGTTTACATTATGAATTATTTGTTACTACTAGGAAAATTGCATGTGAATAGGAATACCGAAAGTAAAGCTGTTAGCGTTTTAAATGACAAAAGTGCAGAATTTGACTATGACGAATCGGTCGCAAAAAGAAATTTAAACAAAATGTGGAATTGTATCATTCTGTGGAAACATTCGGCTGCGACACATAAACAATTACTCATAGTTTTATTAGAAAACGTCTTATCGTACCTCGATAAGCCATTGTTAATGACTGATTTTTTAATGGATTCGTTAGATATTGGTGGACCAGTTAGCCTTTTAGCCTTACAAGGAATTTTCACCATGATTCAAGTTTACAATCTCAATTATCCAAACATTTATACGAAACTTTATTCGATGTTTGAACCGGAAATTTTTCACACAAAGTTTAAAGCACGGTTGTTTTATTTAGCTGACTTATTTTTAAGTTCTACGCATCTTCCAGAATTATTAGTTGCAGCATTTGTTAAGCGTTTAGCGAGATTGGCTTTAATAGCACCTAGTGAAGATATAATTACGATTTGTATGTTTATCGGAAATTTAATATTAAGGTAAGTCGGTTAATAAGTTTGTTTTTTGTTTAATGAAAGTTTTTTTACAGACATCCGGGATTGAAATGTCTCTTAAATCATTCAATTTGTGATAGTGCAACAACCGATCCATATATAATGGAAGAACGTGATCCGTTGAAGTCTTTAGCAATAAATAGTTCCTTGTGGGAAATTCAAACTTTACAAAATCACGTTTTACCTAGTGTAGCAACTGCGGCTAATTTTATAAATTCGCCTTTACCTCAGATCGAATGGGACTTTACTAAAGTACTCGACGATACTGCTGATGATATTTTTGATAAGGAAATTAAAAAGTACAGTAAAATGATTGTATTAGCCTTTGATAGACCTTTTGGTTCTATGCTTAATAAAGGTGAAAAAGTTTCACTTTATTGGAATTTGTAAATTTCGGTTAAAAATTAATTTTTTAACTAATCTTAAACTTAGCTTCAAAAATTTGTGATTTGCTTATGGTAACTAATTCAGATATTTTTGTCGTGCGCATCACAAGATTACAACAAAAAGAGACTCGATATCAAATGCGCCCTAAAATTGTTTGTTAAATGTAGATTTAAAATAATATCAATCAGTAACAGTATTTTTGATCCATAAGTACTACAGTTAGAATTATCACTACATTCCTATAAAAAAAATTATTGAAGCCTCATTTTTTTTAACTCACCATTTTTATCTAGTCTTAATAAATAAATAAACGATTTTTCCTCGATAGACTTCTTGCTTAATTATTATTAATTTTTTTAAGAATGTTTTGTTAACCACTTGTATCAGTTTTTGTTGTTCATGTTATTAAAAAGCTTAATTTAAAAATAAATCTTGCTTTACGTATGATTTTGGAGCTTTTATTCGCATTCACATCCGACTTACCATATCTCCATTCTCCAAGGCCTTGTGCATCATTTATTGAGGTAATTCCACGTTTGACCCTTAGGTCTTCAGATTTTGACGAAATTTGGTGTGTCGGTTGGAAATTTGTTCAAAATTAAGTGTACAAAGCGGTTTTGCGAAAAAATTTTATTTCCACTCTTCTATAGAACCGTGTAGCGTCAAGAGTTAACGAGTTCCCACGCTTTTGAATCTTTTCACTTAAACATAAGTCATAAGGACTCAACATAAAAAAAATTGCGAAAATCAAAGAGGGTGTTTTTTGTACACTTTGACTTTAACATTTGACTGGAACAGTTTAACCAAAAAGGCTTTAAATCAAAGAAGCGATGCATAAAATAAATAGTACGTTGCTTTAGCGTTAAATAGGTGTATTTTGCAGAAATATATCTCTTTTAGATCGCGAGTTATAAATTATTGAAGTATTCATGTTTTCAAAATAGTTCAAAAATTAATTCGACCGTCGATAGGCCAAAAATAATTTTTTCGCAAAACCGCTTTGTACACTAAAGTTTGAACATATTTCCAACCGACATACGAAATTTCGTCAAAATCCGAAGACCTAAAAGGGTCAAACGTTGACAATCTGACGTGGAATTACCCATTGTTTTACCGTGCAAATCAATTACCTAACGGTTTTAAAGGGCTCCTTATCAATAAGAAACAATAACCAAGCTACAATTAGCAATTAAAATCACAAAATTTTTTATTGTCAGATTATCACACTTAATTTTATAATTAAGTCGACAAATTAAAAATTTTTATTTACAGTTAAGAGGTACTTAAACTTTAAATTAAAAATTAAGTAACGATAACAGATATGAATCGTGTATGAAACTACGTTCAGGTTTAAAATAAATTATTAAAAATTAATTATTTTCTGGAAACTTATGACCTTTTTTGTTTATGTGCTGTAATTCAAACGTCTTTCAAAAATTTCCATTTGTGGAATAAAAGTATGTTCCCCATAAAAATGTTTACTTCAAAAACATCAAAAATGTGGGGCTTTTTCCTACTAAAGGGGAGTTGCTATCTGATGGACTTATTGAAATTCCCTAAGCGTGAATTTTTAATTTTTCTAAATTATTTAGAAATTAATTGGAACAATCACAGTCGAAGTTACTAATAGTAAAATATCTGTGAAAAGGAGTGTAATTAAATTTAAAGAGATCCTATTTATGTTCCTTTTCATAAACTAATGGTAACTATTTTTTTCTTGATTCTGAGTCTACGTAATAAATTAATTGTTAAACAAGTAAGTATCAGTACTTGACACTTTTTGTGAGTGTGTCATTAATTACGGTGTTTATTTTAATTATTTCCGATGGTTCAACAACATTCCACCACTGTTCTTCTCCACTAGCAAATATAACATAAATTATATTTGTTACTACTAAAACTCCTAATGTTATCCAAAATACTACTTGCCACTGGCTTAATAGGTGCTGAAAAAATGTTACATTAATATGTGATTGAACAAAAAATAAATCACTTACATCTTTAGTAATAGCACCAATTAAATATGGAGTAACTATTCCACTTAGAGCACCTATTCCATTTACAATTGCCATAAGGGTACCAGCAAAATTTGGCGATAAATCCAAAGCGTTTACTTTCATTCCACAATAAAACGTGCCCATAAAACCCATTGCGATTGTAAAAAGAATAATAGTAGCTGTTCGATCACATCCAGCGTACGATGCTGCTAATATAAATATACCAGGTCCAATGGAAGCTAAAACAATTCATCTCATGAGTGTTTATTTCTAAAAATTAGTAAAATGTTACCAATTGTGGTGAAAAATTTCCTTGCGAATGTAATGCCCATGTACTTTTTCTTAATTAACCAATCGCACAACCAACCAGATGCAATAGATACAATCCACATGAGAACGTATGGTACGGAAGAATAAATTCCATTTTTAGCGATCGAATATTTAAGCACGTCTTTCATGTACTTTGGTAGATCAGTTACCATGGTAAAGAAGCCCCAATCGTGACCAATTTGTGCAGCAATTAAAGCCCACAATGGAACAGACGTAAAAATGGATTTCCAAGGAATTTCTTTTTTCTCTTTCGAAACGTTTGCTAAAATAAATTTGTTGTAATGAGAATCAATGTTTTAGTAAAGTTGACTTTTTGTTACTGAATAAGTAAGGTTGACGTTGTACTAGTACAAAAAATGAAATTATAACCTTACTTTTTTTTAACAAATTTTAATAATTAATGATATTCTAAGCATTTGTAATGTTAAAAATTAGTTTTTTTAAATTTGCTTTTACTATTATTGTTTGTTACGTTTAATAATTATTTAAATAATATAATTTAAAAATATTTGACAACTGAAGTAGAAGCAATTGACAAGAGATGGCGCCTTTTCAAAAAATTATATTTTTTTCATTTAAATAAGTTTTAATTACTTTTTTACGTTTTAAGACTCTATAAAATGTTTCAGGGGAGAAAAGTGAGTTTTTTTGGATCGTCCAGTAGTTGTCAGATAAGACAAAGTCGAGAGAACTGATTAACCGAAAAAAAAGTGTCACTTTTGCTCCTTATAAAACTACTTATGGACTATTTTATGTTTATTCTCTTACATAATTCTCTCTCCAAGTATTCTTTTTCTTTATCACTTATAAATGGATGCGAGTCTGGATCTGAATAACAAATTAAGGTCCATACGATGAACCACAAAACACCTAAACCACCAAACAAGTAAAACACTGAAGCCCAATTTTCTGTCGCTTTAATTAAAACTCCACTAACGCCAGTTCCTAATACTGTACCGAGTAAACTTCCAGCAAAAGTTAAACTTCCAATTCTCGACCTTTCTTTCAAAGGTACCCATTTTGCTAAAATTGCGTTTAACGCTGGAAAGGTGGTGCCCTAAATTGAAAGAAATTAAAATTGAGTTTTAGAACGTATTTTCTTACTTACCTCTCCTAAACCAACAAAAACTCGCAACACACACATCCAAACCCAACTTCCAGTATAAGCCACTAAAGGTGTCACCAAAGTGAAAACTGCTGTCGATAATATACCCAACCCCAAAGCATATTTTCCTCCAAATTTCTCAGCTATTATTCCTCCAGGCATGTGAGTTAATACGTAACCCCAGTAAAAAGATCCCAATATGAGACCTTGTGTTGCATCATCCCAAAGGTAACGTGGACCATTCTAGAAAGTTTAAAGTTAAAATGTTTGTTAAATTCGTTAAGGAAAATAGTTACAGGTCCATAGTCTCCGGAGTCGTCGTCGTTCGGAAATGAACAAGTGGCGTCTTCTGATACATTTTTTTGACCGGGCATCGGAAAGACCATTTCAGTTATGGCTAAATTTAACGAAACCCGCATTGTGTAAGCATTTAAAACTGCCAAAAAACCCATGAGGCCCACAACATATCGTTGGGGAATTATGAAACCTGTAGAGAGAAAAAAAATTGTTAGATAAATTCAATTTTACTATCATTGATTGTTGTACAAATCAAGGTTTATTAGCAAATGATGCCCTATAAAAATACTTGTACTTAAAAGTTGTTACATGTTTTATTTATTGATACAATAATATTATTGCTTATTCCGAATAATTTCAAAATTAATAATTATTAAAGTTACTTAAGTTGATAAGTTGACTCGGAGAGACGTGAAAGAATTTAGAAATTTCCATTCATGTTATGCACGAATGTATGTTGTTTATATATTTTTCTTAAAAATTATTGTTTATTTATGTTTGCACTACAAATTTTGATGTCAAGGTAATTTTTCTATTAGTAGATCGTTTTTCACAGACCTTTTTTTTTAAATTGAACTAATTGAGTTTGAATGATTTTTTACTACAGCTAATTTTTGCTAGTTAAAGCCGCAGTTACATTATAATGGAAAAAAATTATTCGTTCGACAGTAAATACTTGTTTAAGCGAATTTAAGGGAAAACCGTACATCTGAGAAGAAAACTTTTCTAAGAGATTTTGTAGAGAATTTAATTCTAAATTACTTTAATTAATGCGTTTTTCACCTTAGATAATGATTAAAGCACATAGAAGAAATTTTCGTAATTAACAACATTAACACCTTATGCTAAAAATCAAAAGTACTGGCGTTTAAGAAAGTTTAGAGGAAAACTTTAAGTCTGAAATCAAAGCTTTCTTAATAAGTTATAGGTAATTTAATTCTGAACAACTTTTGTAAAGAAGTTTTCCAGCTCAGATCAACATTAAAGAAAATAGAACAAATTTTCATAACTAACAACGTACACACATTACACACAGCTAGAAATTAAGAGTAGCGGCGTTTAAACAAGTTTAGGGGAAAACGTTTAAGTCTGAGATAAAAACTTTCTTAAGAAGTTCTCTAAATAATTTAATTCTGAACAACTTTTGTAAATAAGTTTCCCAGCTCAGATCAACATTGAAGAAAATAGAACAAATTTTCATAACTAACAACGTACACACATTACACACAGCTAGAAATTAAGAGTAGCGGCGTTTAAACGAGTTTAGGGGAAAACGTTTAAGTCTGAGATAAAAACTTTCTTAAGAAGTTCTCTAAATAATTTAATTCTGAACAACTTTTGTAAATAAGTTTCCCAGCTCAGATCAACATTGAAGAAAATAGAACAAATTTTCATAACTAACAACGTACACACATTACACACAGCTAGAAATTAAGAGTAGCGGCGTTTAAACGAGTTTAGGGGAAAACGTTTAAGTCTGAGATAAAAACTTTCTTAAGAAGTTCTCTAAATAATTTAATTCTGAACAACTTTTGTAAATAAGTTTCCCAGCTCAGATCAAAATTAAAGAAAATAGAACAAATTTTCATAACTAACATGGGTAAACAGGGTAAACACATAGCTAGAAATTAAGAGTAGCGACGTTTAAACGAGTTTAGGGGAAAACGTTTAAGTCTGAGATAAAAACTTTCTTAAGAAGTTCTCTAAATAATTTAATTCTGAACAACTTTTGTAAATAAGTTTCCCAGCTCAGATCAACATTGAAGAAAATAGAACAAATTTTCATAACTAACAACGTACACACATTACACACAGCTAGAAATGAAGAGTAGCGGCGTTTAAACAAGTTTAGGGGAAAACGTTTAGGTCTGAGATAAAAACTTTCTTAAGAAGTTCTCTAAATAATTTAATTCTGAACAACTTTTGTAAATAAGTTTCCCAGCTCAGATCAACATTGAAGAAAATAGAACAAATTTTCATAACTAACAACGTACACACATTACACACAGCTAGAAATTAAGAGTAGCGGCGTTTAAACGAGTTTAGGGGAAAACGTTTAAGTCTGAGATAAAAACTTTCTTAAGAAGTTCTCTAAATAATTTAATTCTGAACAACTTTTGTAAATAAGTTTCCCAGCTCAGATCAACATTGAAGAAAATAGAACAAATTTTCATAACTAACAACGTACACACATTACACACAGCTAGAAATTAAGAGTAGCGGCGTTTAAACGAGTTTAGGGGAAAACGTTTAAGTCTGAGATAAAAACTTTCTTAAGAAGTTCTCTAAATAATTTAATTCTGAACAACTTTTGTAAATAAGTTTCCCAACTCAGATCAAAATTAAAGAAAATAGAACAAATTTTCATAACTAACATGGGTAAACAGGGTAAACACATAGCTAGAAATTAAGAGTAGCGACGTTTAAACGAGTTTAGGGGAAAACGTTTAAGTCTGAGATAAAAACTTTCTTAAGAAGTTCTCTAAATAATTTAATTCTGAACAACTTTTGTAAATAAGTTTCCCAGCTCAGATCAACATTGAAGAAAATAGAACAAATTTTCATAACTAACAACGTACACACATTACACACAGCTAGAAATTAAGAGTAGCGGCGTTTAAACGAGTTTAGGGGAAAACGTTTAAGTCTGAGATAAAAACTTTCTTAAGAAGTTCTCTAAATAATTTAATTCTGAACAACTTTTGTAAATAAGTTTCCCAGCTCAGATCAAAATTAAAGAAAATAGAACAAATTTTCATAACTAACATGGGTAAACAGGGTAAACACATAGCTAGAAATTAAGAGTAGCGACGTTTAAACGAGTTTAGGGGAAAACGTTTAAGTCTGAGATAAAAACTTTCTTAAGAAGTTCTCTAAATAATTTAATTCTGAACAACTTTTGTAAATAAGTTTCCCAGCTCAGATCAACATTGAAGAAAATAGAACAAATTTTCATAACTAACAACGTACACACATTACACACAGCTAGAAATTAAGAGTAGCGGCGTTTAAACGAGTTTAGGGGAAAACGTTTAAGTCTGAGATAAAAACTTTCTTAAGAAGTTCTCTAAATAATTTAATTCTGAACAACTTTTGTAAATAAGTTTCCCAGCTCAGATCAAAATTAAAGAAAATAGAACAAATTTTCATAACTAACATGGGTAAACAGGGTAAACACATAGCTAGAAATTAAGAGTAGCGACGTTTAAACGAGTTTAGGGGAAAACGTTTAAGTCTGAGATAAAAACTTTCTTAAGAAGTTCTCTAAATAATTTAATTCTGAACAACTTTTGTAAATAAGTTTCCCAGCTCAGATCAACATTGAAGAAAATAGAACAAATTTTCATAACTAACAACGTACACACATTACACACAGCTAGAAATTAAGAGTAGCGGCGTTTAAACGAGTTTAGGGGAAAACGTTTAAGTCTGAGATAAAAACTTTCTTAAGAAGTTCTCTAAATAATTTAATTCTGAACAACTTTTGTAAATAAGTTTCCCAGCTCAGATCAACATTGAAGAAAATAGAACAAATTTTCATAACTAACAACGTACACACATTACACACAGCTAGAAATTAAGAGTAGCGGCGTTTAAACGAGTTTAGGGGAAAACGTTTAAGTCTGAGATAAAAACTTTCTTAAGAAGTTCTCTAAATAATTTAATTCTGAACAACTTTTGTAAATAAGTTTCCCAGCTCAGATCAAAATTAAAGAAAATAGAACAAATTTTCATAACTAACATGGGTAAACAGGGTAAACACATAGCTAGAAATTAAGAGTAGCGACGTTTAAACGAGTTTAGGGGAAAACGTTTAAGTCTGAGATAAAAACTTTCTTAAGAAGTTCTCTAAATAATTTAATTCTGAACAACTTTTGTAAATAAGTTTCCCAGCTCAGATCAACATTGAAGAAAATAGAACAAATTTTCATAACTAACAACGTACACACATTACACACAGCTAGAAATTAAGAGTAGCGGCGTTTAAACGAGTTTAGGGGAAAACGTTTAAGTCTGAGATAAAAACTTTCTTAAGAAGTTCTCTAAATAATTTAATTCTGAACAACTTTTGTAAATAAGTTTCCCAGCTCAGATCAAAATTAAAGAAAATAGAACAAATTTTCATAACTAACATGGGTAAACAGGGTAAACACATAGCTAGAAATTAAGAGGGCGGTTTTTAACAAATAGGCGGGAAAGTTGATATTTAGACATTCCGCTCTTAACCTTTAGCGATTTTAATATCTGGTTGATATCACTAATATTCATAATTCCTGATAGGGTAAAGTTCAAAGGAGGCACTCACAGGTACAACGGATGTTGGGTAAAAACAACATCCTCTGATTGTTTTTTAAATCACACCAAGTTCAATTGGACTTTTCTCACTAATTAAGTTCTTATTTCCTATATACGAACCTCAGTGTCGTTTTTGAACTTTGCCTTATCAGGAATTATGAATATTAATGATGTGATATCAACCGGATATTAAAGTTGCTAAAGGTTAAAAGCGGAATGTCTAAATATCAACTTTCCCGCTCATTTGTTAAATACCACCCTCTTAAGAAGAGTAATCTGTTTAAGCAAATTTAAGGGTGAAATAGAAATCTTGAGGCTGAGAAAATAAGTTTTGTTTGTGGGACTTCATTGCTCGAAATAGCGGGTGAGCCGAGTTTAACTAAATTTGAGCGAAATTTACTCCTGATAAGAGAAGTGTTATTGGACTTAAAAAAATCTAGCTGTAAACCACTTTAATAAAGCAGTTACATACGTCAATCATCTAATCAATATTCTATATCAAGATTTCGATACAAACTAAATAAAAAACTTAATCTTACTTAGATAGTTTCGAAAATATGCTTCAGAATTAAACTGGATATCAAAAGAGGACACGCGAACTGATGTTCGATGGATTGAATTTTTGGAAAAGTCGGTACTGTCTTAAAGTATTGTGAATTCAGAATATTTAAGAATTTTTTGCTCATTCTCAACATGGGAAATAGGGACATGCGTTATTATGGAAGCTGAAGTAATCTAGCCTATAACCTACCCTTAAAATTGGCAATTTAGTTCTTCGACTGTAGTTTGAAAATGGTTAACTTTAGAAAAAAACAATTCGAGAAAATTTTACAGGAGGTTAATAGAGCTATCTAATGATACTAAACTCGACATTTTATCACATCGACGCAAGTCGTCGCGACGTTCATTTTCTTATAGGAACCTATTGTTTTTTTCGCAAAAAATTACTCAGTTAGCTTGGTTAAATTCGGATACCGATCCTAACTTTCTATTTTGCACTTTTCTTAATTTAAACAACTTTTTTAGGCTATGTTATGTTAGTATGTTACTTTACGTTATTTTTTATGATGAAAAATAACGACTAAATCTTAGTTCTTTAAGTTTAAGAAAGGTAATAATTTAATTAATTTGATAAATAAGAATTTGATTTAATCTTCTAATGAAGTTCTAATGAATCCCTATAAGAATATAGATAAACGGGCGTCGCGACGCCTAGCGTCGAAGTGATAAAACGTCGAGTTTAGTATCGTTTAATAGCTCTTTTAACCTTCTAAATAAACCTTTAAGAATTTTTTTTCTAAAGTAAACTATTTTTAAACTACAACCGAAAACCAAAATTGTCAATTTTCAGTTTTTTGCGTTATCTCGGTATTTTGAATTTTGAAATTTTCTAAACGGATTCTTATAGCTTATTAAAATCACCCTGTATAGGTGATGGGTCAGATTAACAAAATGACATTATAGTTCTAATTTAGTGTTGCATAACCGACTGACCAAAATAATTAAGGTGGCTCTTATGTGGGTGCCATGGCCTGAATGCATTTATTGAGATAATTTAGCAAAAGAAGGGGTATGCATCTTAATTCATATACTCTGTTGAGTATCCAAAAGGGCAAAATTAAAGATTCCTAAGAATTAGGTCAAAAATTGTCGGAAAATGTTTACCTCACTGTTAAAAATTCAGACAAAAATATACCTAAAGTACTATCTGACTACTGTTGGCTTTGATTTAAAACAAAATTAAACGATTGATATCTAATCTTGTTGCATTTTCTTTTAATTAATGTTATAAGTGGGTGGCATCTTGATCTTGGCAAATCAAAAAATCTACTTCTAAAAAACCTAAATGCATAATTTAAGTAAAAAAAATTGCACAATTATTGTTATTAAAAGAAACAATTAAGAGATATTTGGATTGATAGTAACAATTAGCGCATTTACTTAAAAATAATTGACATTTTTTTATAATTTTCTAAATTGTTGAGACAAGTGCAAGGTTAAAACTATAATTTAAAAAATGTAAAATACGATAATTAATTACTAGTACATGTTTTGTAATTAGTTAACCTTTGTAATAAAATTTTGAAGTGAATTTGGCCTAATTTTATCAAGCAAAAAATATTTATTCGGGACCCCCTTTTTGACTTACAATAAAAACCAAAAATTTAATTTTTTTTAATTTTTCCAGTGAATTTATTTAAGTTGAAACATTTTTTCAAATTAAGGATTGGTTTTCAGGGTACGTCGTTACCCTTCCTTTATTTAATTTTTAAAGTGACTAAAATTAATTGGAAAAATTTTTTGAAAAATACTCACATTTTGATACAGCTAATCTCCAACCAGTTAACATTTTTATTTATTTATTCAGAAACACAAACTTTACGAAATTAAAAAAATTTAAAATTTAAAATGCACTTGCGCTTTTAAAGACGACAATAAAATGATTTAATTTTCCACCTAAGGTACTGTATTATAGTTTAGTTTAAGGACAGTGTTCTGTCAGGTGTATTTAGTATCACTGTTGCTTAAAATTGTCGATGTTACAGTTATTACGATTTTTAAACAATGAAAGTATCGATATTATTAAGTGTTTGATAAAAAAAGGTATTTTATCTCTCGTTCTCGTTTAGATTTTCAAAAATATTACATAATAGAGAAGAAAAAAAAACAAGTCATTAAATACCAATACATAAATTAATTTTATATTTATGTCACAAACGAGCTGACGATTTCCATGTCTAAACATGTAAGATTATTTTCCAACTAACCACTCAGAATTAATTGATCGTTCATTAACGACATTTACACTGTAAATTGTCCTCATAGGTAGTGATTTATATGCCTACCTTATACTTTTTTCCTTAAAAAGACACCCAATAAAAATGTAAGCGATGTGTCATCATAGCACTTTCTCATTTTTTTGTTCCATTTTTTTCTGTTTTTCCCTTATAACTTAGCCGGTAATATGAAAATTTAAAAATGGAATTGTATAGCCCAACTATAAAGCTTCAGGCGTAATTTAATTAATTTTTTTTAATTTCTTCAAAACTGTCTACCTTCAAGAGGGGCCTTCAAGTTGCTTAAAATTTTGAAATGGATTTTCTCAAAAACGGCTGCGCCTTTTCTTTTCATTTTTGGATATGTTATAGACAACAGAGCTCTTAAACTAACGACCCAGTTTTATTTGCTTTTATCTAACAGGACCGGAGTTATGATTTTTTAAAGTTAAAATTTCAAAAATTGGTCATAAATGAAATTTGAAAGTGGGCACTTGCATATTAATTATTTGACACTATTTTCTGTAAAAAAAAACGCTTCCGGTTAAAGCGGAAATAAGAAGAATGGGTTTTTAGGCACACCTTATTTATTTTTGAATATTCCAAAAGCTCCTAAAATTAACTATCGACTGACAACAAAAACTTTAAATTGTGACTTCCGGTTTAACCGGAAACGAGAAGATTTTGAACATAATATTTATTGCAAAATGTAAAATATTTAAGCTTATGACACCCTGTACATTTATGAATATAAAACCTTGTAAAATTAACTAGAGTCTTGTTATGGCCACATTTACGTTTGTAGTTAAGTAGCCGTATAGTATAGCAGCATTTTTTAATAAAAAATAGTGTAAGAGTCGGTCAAATGAACAATGTTTTTAATTTTTTAACACTGGTTCATAAACCGTTTTTAAAAATTCAAAATTTCATCCAGACTGGTATAAACTGTGTCTAGTTTCTAATATGTATGACTTGAATTTTTAACAAGTGTTGTAAATATACAAGGTGTAAATGTTACGGGCGCAGTCCAGAAGATGTGCAGATGAGCCATGTGGGCATTCCACAAGCTACTGGGGCAAAAAGCTAGCTAAAATGGTTCATTGGCTGATGTGGAACCTGACGAAAGCAATGTCAGCACTTATAATTATTACGTCGCGAATTACGCTCGGTTGCTCGGTTCTGTATGAGCAAAGAGCAAAATCAACAATTATAAGTTGTCTGTGGGAAGAGTCAATAAAAAGCGTCAATCTCGCGTGATAGGAACGTCAGAACAATGCAGAGGAGAAGGGCAAATGGATCGACGACCTGTCGGCTTGTTATTACAATTTACGCTTTTGCCAATATTTGAGTCTCCTGATAGTATTTTTGGTACCTAATCTTTGAACTTTCTCGTATTTACTACTAGTGCATTTTGTATGAAACGAGCTCAGATAGGAATCGAACGCGTCAGAAGTTTGAAGAAAAATTTAAATCCTTATAACCAAGATTACTACACAGACACAATGTTAAATTTGCTCACTTTGCACCGGGCGTAGTACACAAGGAGCGATCCGAAAGGTATGCCATTGAGCCTATAATCATTCAATGCTTCATTCAATCATCTGAATGCGCCCATTGTAATAGGTAGGTAATTCAACAGTTGCTAACATCATCAACGCTAAATCGGCAGTGTCAACTTTGTCTAGCACTTCAATCAGTAGCAAGTCAGCTAGTAAATCGTTTTATTTGACTTTTTGCGCGAAAACAAAATGGCGTCAATTAGAAACGAGAAAGATTCTGTGGACAGCTTCTGTTCAAGTACGAACTGCCCGAAAACTGGGTCAGCCCTTAATGAATTTGCTTATTCGTTATTAATCATGTAATTTTTGAATTAGCCGGAGAACTCCTACACGAGGCAATACTCTCCTCCCCTAATCTGACTGGTTACTGATATATCAATAAATTCTTTAAAATGCCCTTTTCACATAGTATTTTGGTGTGCCAGGACTACTTCCATTAACAAAATTGAAGTCACCGAGCTATCATTAAAAAATTCTTCGTAAATTTTGAAATCTTGCCAAAAATATCAAAATAATTATTTTTCTATCAAGAGGGCGAAGTAAGTATTTTCAGTGCGTGAAAATAGTTCTTTTTTATGACGCGCAGCCGAACAGAATTTTTTGTACAACTGGAGAAATATTTATTAAAACCTTTCAATTGTCAAAACAATAAAATTTATTATAAAGCACACATAGGTGAAGCAGTTCATTTATAAATATGACATAAAAATGACCAAAAATGACGTTCTTTTATTCTTTATTCGTCTGTATCAAAAAGCGACACTTTACGTTTAAAATATTGGACGTAAAATCGGTCTTTCGATCAACATATCATTATTTTGATTTCGTTACTATGGTAACCACTTTGCGGTTCCTAATTATGCTTAGACGCATGCGCCATCTATTGACATTTATGTGAAGTTCTGATTCTAAATAGGTAAATACCAATTTTATCTGAATTTTATACGTGTTTACTAGTACTTATGCCAAAATATTTGAAGTTAAGTACAATTTATTGAAATATTGTAAAATTATGTATTCTAAAATTTATTTAAACTAGATCATGATGGCGCGCTACCTTTTCTCTGTCTGTTTGTGCCTCTTCTATCGATGAATTCTGTCATTCTAATATTATGTCATATCGTCTCATCTGTCAATCTCATCTATCAATCACTACTGTGATCTAATTGTCAATCTTCTCTGTCATCTCATTGTATATGTCAATCTTATCTGTCAGTTTCATCTATTAATCTCTATGTCAATCTCATCCCTCAATCTCATCTGTCATCTCGTTTGTCATCTCATCTTACCTGTCTCTCATCTTATCTAACCCATCTCTGAGATGAGATGATGTATGAAATAACAGATTTTATAACAGGTTTGATGACAGATGAAATGACACATGGAATGACAGATGATATGAGAGATGGAATGACAGATGAAATGACAAATGGGATGGCAGATGTATTGACAAATGGATTGGCAGGTGGTATGACAGATGACTCTATTTACATATGAAATGACAGATAACCTCCTCCTCTATGGTGACAGATTAACATTTGACATAGAGTAACTATAGTGACAGATTATTCCCAATACCCGTCGCTCTAAACCAATCGCTGAAATGACATGTCAATGTACTAAAATTGAGCAGTGAACGGTAACCATCGGCACTCAATGGCAGTCAATCGTCAATCTGTGTACAAATTCAGGGTTAACCCTCGCGTTGATCGATTGGAATGATTAATATATAACTCCACCTGACATATGAAATGACAGTTTTTTAGGATTAGAAAAACACTAATTTTTGCAAGTAATTTCGATTATTTAATTAATTTCTTTTTAAATTTACAAAATCCTTGATAAAATCTATTGTTGGCATTTGACGCTTGATATACGACGACCTCAAGAATGGGTAATTGTTAAAATTCCGTAAGTTCGCGGACGCTTTTTTTAATTTAATCTAAATTATTAAATTAAATTAATGCACGAATAAACAAATGTTTTAAGAAATAATCCGTTCGAATTTTTTGTGCCGGATTTACAAAAATTTTCTATTTACGAAACCCCTTTCGTTATGAATCACTTTAGAAATAGAGAGCTTTATAAGGAAATCGCGATTTTATAAATTTCTAGCACGTTTTGGAAAAGAATTCTTTTTACATAAGTCTATGGTGGATCTAGACAGTTTGTGTCATTTCACGGTTATGACGTTTTTATAGGCCAAGATTAAAAATTGAATTAAAAAAATTAACATGTACACAATTTGAAGGTTTTTAAGAAAATAATCAACCTTCTTAAAAGTACAATTTAATTACTGTTAATCTGCATATTTTACAAATTAAAAAATTTACAAAAATAGTAGATATTTAGCTATAAAAGCCTTTTAAGACAAATTATTATTTTCTAAAATTTTTGGACAAAAATCCCAAGACCAGTTTTTATGAATACATTTACAAATTATTTTTCTAATTCGAATGAGATAATAATTTTCCTCTCCTATAATCTGATTAATTTAAAAGTCAAGGTTTAATTTTGGAGTAGGTACATATTTTCCAATATTATTGCTAGAAAACAATGCGTTTTGTATACTTAAACTAAAAGGCAATTTCCTTTAAAACCGTATCTAAAATCCACGTCAAACTATTAATATCGAAAGTACAATGTGTTCCATCAAATCCCAAATTGAAAGCGAATTCGAAGTGTTCGAATTTCGGAAACTGTATAAGAGATACAGGCTAAATGGAAAAAAATTTGCATAATTTTATGGCCAACTTGATGTTGCTTTTGTTTTTTGACAAACATTGTTACCAATCTACCTACACAGTTAGGAAAACTAAAAAGGTATGCAGTCTTTTTCTAGTTTTTTCTCTGTTCAAAAATATAAAGTTAGAGGCGAAAATAGTCTCCGGGAAAATAGCAATCAGGCGGCAAATGACGATATTATATAAAATAGTTGAAAAGTGGAGACCTTTTTAGTAAAAATAAAAAACAACATCGAGATGCTCATAAAATTATGTAAATTTTCCCAAATTTAACCGAAACTGTAGGTACCTCTTAAGCGTTTTGAAAATTCTGGAACTTCGCCTCGAATTTGGGATTGGGAGAGGACACACTGTATAACTAATCAAATTGGAAATGGAAGTACAATTTAAATAGCGTGAAATGTACCTACTGCAAAAATGCAAAATTGTAATTGAAATGTTTAATTAAGCATCAGAGTCATAAACTTAAATTATTTAATCAACTTTGATTTCAATTCGATAAAATGCAAATCTCTATGGATAACTCGATTTGTGATAAAATTTTTAATTGAATTATACTGTAAAACAAACAATTTAAGTATCCAAAACATATTGTGCTAATTATTTAATTGTAGCTTGAGCGGTTTCAATAATGAGCGCTTTCAAGATAACAATCTCAAGAATTTTTTTTTGAATTGCGTCAAGGTTCTTCAAACCAGTAAGACGTAGCTTACGCTCAAAATTGCTCAAAACTTAGATAAAAAGCACACAGATCTCTACAAACTGACTTGAAGCAATCGTATCTCTGCTAAATAAATGGATGTAGGTGTTGTAGGCCCTTGTATTGTACAATTCTGGAAAGAAAACGTTAGGGGTAAGGGAGCGGGGCTATTATTTTGATGGAAACCTTTAGGCGCCTTGAGTTTGATTTTTACTTTTATCTAACTAATTCTCCAATGGAGTAAACGGTAAAAATCTTTATCATTTATTTGTGCAACTGCAATAATGACAATGAAGCAGCACAATTAATGTGACATGTTATGTTGGTCAGTCGTCAACAGTCGCCAACAGTCGTAAACAGTATTTTTTATAATGTAAAATAACTAAAACAATCCCCACTAAAATAATAATTAATTTTTGAGGGCTTTAAAGTCATTTGCAAATTCTAAAAACCAATTTGAAATTAATTTTGCAAAATGTTGATGTGTGTTTCGAGTCGCTATGACAAAATGGGGGGGTCAACTTCATGGACGTGGTCCTTCGTGTGAGATAGCAATCAGAAATCGTTTAAAATCAATATTTATCAATCAAAATAATCAACGTTATATCATCGAAAACAACGCTTTTCAATCGTTATCCTGTTTGTGCAGGTTAGTGTTTTCGAAATTCATTAAACATGTATTAAAAAAGTTCTTAATTATAGTGTCTTTTGTGTTTTAATCGTTTCCTAATCAAAATATCGTAATTTGTTTAAATCGTATCGCATTTGGTTAAAATCTCGGTTTAATCCAATTTAAAATTTCGTTCTAATCGTAAAAGTCATCATGTTTTTATAAAACAATGGGTGCATTCACCGGACGTAACAGTTGTAGAGCAGCTACCAACTGCTACATCACTAGCGCTACAGTCGTGCGGTAATTTTCTTAAGTGAGCGTATCCAGACAGTTCAACATAACGCATATGAAATGCACTCGATAAAATGGCGACCGCTCCGCACACGTTCCCAAAGCAGGGTTAAGTCACCAAACGATTTGGTAGCTGCTCCACAAATGTTAAGTCCAGTGAATGCACCCATTTTAGTTCTACAGGAATCGTGATAGTTCTAGCGGAATCACTAATCGCCAATCGCTAAAAAATCAATTATTGTTAATCGAAATAATTGATCGTAAAAGTAATCGAAAATCGAACAACACTTGAAAATTGAGATCGTGATTTGTTATCAAGTTTTTATCAAACATTAGTTCTATATCGGGATCGTGATGGTTCTAGTGAAAATCAATAATCATAAATCGCTAAAAAATCAATTATTACTAATCGAAACAATTGCTTGTTAACTAATCGAAATTCGAACAACGCATGCAAATCGGGATCGTGATTTGTTATGGAGTTTTTATCAGACATTTATTTAAACATTATAACGCCTAAACGTCTATCGATAGGTTTAAAAAACATTTTTTTCTATAGCAAACGTTAAAGTGTGCTTTGATCAACTAAAATTAGTCGATAAAATAGAATTTTAACAGCAAGGATAGATAAAGTAATACTTTAACATCAAGGATAGATAAAGTAATTTATTTTTTTAATACATTTTAATTATGCACATATTACTTCATTTCAGCTCATTTTTTCGGTCTGTATTAACAAAAACTTCAATTGTGCAATTAACATTATCAGAAATGTCTATTTTTGGCGCAGAATCAACAATTGAAATTTTTTGCTGTGCTAATTGCACTGATGTAGTGGTCTCGTTTTCTACCCCATTCAGTACATGTTTCGATACGGCAATCTTAGGAGTCACCGATTCTTCGATATAAGTCCCTACTACAGATGATGATTTCCATCCACCCACTCTCTTATAACTGTGATCAAATCAGCACCAGAGTTTTCTAACATTGTAGCTGCAGAGCTACAGAAACAATGCCCAGTGTACATTTCTGAGTTTGGTAGCTTCAAGAAATCTGAAATATTCTTAGAAAAGGTTGGATGGTGCACTTTTTCTGACGGTGCTTAAGAAAAGGCACGTTTTTGGAACGCAAGGCGACGTATTTTCTTATAATTTCTTTGTCAGTAACACAAGAAACCCGATCTTTCTTGGTTTTGGTATCAACAAGTGAAACGAGCTGTATCTGCAAATATTTAGTGACATTATTTGACAGCGCATTCCTTGAAACTATTACTTACTTTGAAATGTCACAATTTTCATTTATCATCAGTAGTGTGCTCTTTAGCAATGAATAATAAGACCATAATGTTGTTGATGGCTTGACTTTCTTTGACTTTTCAGAAAAATATGCCATAAGTAGGTACTGTTTCACTTACACTGTTAATGTTCTTCATGCTTTTCCATTTTTGAAAACACTAGTATTCCTTCTCATAAATCACGTGCGATTTATATTATATTTATTGCCTCTGAAGCCTTTTTTTGAACATCTAATGCATCTTTTAATTCGTACATTTTTTCAAAAAAAGTGAAAAAAACGAAGTTGTTTACAAACAACCCCAATAGCAACCATGAAGTTATAGCAACCCCACTACTCACATAGCAACCGCACACTACTCAAATATTTTTAATAAATTTTGTAAATAATAATTTAATTTGTAATTGGTTTTTCTTTAACATTTGCTATAGAAAAAAATAGCATATTATACACGACGATAAAGGTTCTTTAACTACCTCGTGAAAGTTAATTCACTCGTGGCTAACGCCACTCGTGAATTAACACTCTTCCACTCAGTAGTTAAAATTTCCCTTTATCGTCTTGTATAATAAATAACTATTAGTTAATTAATTCATTAGTGCATGTGTACTAAAACGAATCAAATTCAAATGCAAGAACGCATCGTTCAACTCAACTCGCAGAAGTTGGCCTTCCAACAAAATATTGTCTAATAGCGCTAGAGACGTACTTACTCTTGTAATTGAAGAGCACAAAATTCTCTACAAAACAGCTTAAAGTCATACCTTCTTATACCATTCATTTTACTACCAAATGGTTGAAGAGATCATCGTTTCGATCAAAATCATAAAAAGTTTCCAAGTTTTACTTGGACACTCTTCAGTGCAATAAAGAGGCTGTTTATGCTAAAAGTGGTTAAGAATGTAATTAAAGAGCACAAAATTCTCTATAAAATGGCTTAAAGCTTTGCCCTCTTAAACCATTCGTTTCTCTGCTAAATGGTTGAAAGGACCAACGATTTAATATGAATCATAAAGATTTCCAGAGTTTCACTTAGACACTCTTCAGTGCACTAAGGAGGTTGTTTATCTTAAAAATGCATAAAGATGTAATTGAAGAGCACAAAATTCTCTACGAAACAGCTTAAAGTTATACCTTCTTATACCATTCATTTTACTACCAAATGGTTGAAGAAACCATCGTTTCGATCAGAATCATAAAAGGTTTCCAAGTTTTACTTGGACACTCTTCAGTGCAATAAAGAGGCTGTTTATGCTAAAAGTGGTTAAGAATGTAATTAAAGAGCACAAAATTCTCTATAAAATGGCTTAAAGCTTTGCCTTCTTAAACCATTCGTTTCTCTGCTAAATGGTTGAAAGGACCAACGATTTAATATGAATCATAAAGATTTCAGAGTTTCACTTAGACACTCTTCAGTGCACTAAGGAGGTTGTTTATCTTAAAAATGCATAAAAATGTAATTAAAGAGCACAAAATTCTCTACAAAACAGCATAAAGTTATTCCTTCTTATACCATTCATTTTACTACCAAATGGTTGAAGAGATCATCGTTTCGATCAAAATCATAAAAAGTTTCCAAGTTTTACTTGGACACTCTTCAGTGCAATAAAGAGGCTGTTTATGCTAAAAGTGGTTAAGAATGTAATTAAAGAGCACAAAATTCTCTATAAAATGGCTTAAAGCTTTGCCTTCTTAAACCATTCGTTTCTCTGCTAAATGGTTGAAAGGACCAACGATTTAATATGAATCATAAAGATTTCAGAGTTTCACTTAGACACTCTTCAGTGCACTAAGGAGGTTGTTTATCTTAAAAATGCATAAAAATGTAATTAAAGAGCACAAAATTCTCTACAAAACAGCATAAAGTTATTCCTTCTTATACCATTCATTTTACTACCAAATGGTTGAAGAGATCATCGTTTCGATCAAAATCATAAAAAGTTTCCAAGTTTTACTTGGACACTCTTCAGTGCAATAAAGAGGCTGTTTATGCTAAAAGTGGTTAAGAATGTAATTAAAGAGCACAAAATTCACTATAAAATGGCTTAAAGCTTTGCCCTCTTAAATCATTCGTTTCTCTGCTAAATGGTTGAAAGGACCAACGATTTAATATGAATCATAAAGATTTCAGAGTTTCACTTAGACACTCTTCAATGCACTAAGGAGGTTGTTTATCTTAAAAATGCATAAAAATGTAATTAAAGAGCACAAAATTCTCTACAAAACAGCATAAAGTTATTCCTTCTTATACCATTCATTTTACTACCAAATGGTTGAAGAGATCATCGTTTCGATCAAAATCATAAAAAGTTTCCAAGTTTTACTTGGACACTCTTCAGTGCAATAAAGAGGCTGTTTATGCTAAAAGTGGTTAAGAATGTAATTAAAGAGCACAAAATTCACTATAAAATGGCTTAAAGCTTTGCCCTCTTAAATCATTCGTTTCTCTGCTAAATGGTTGAAAGGACCAACGATTTAATATGAATCATAAAGATTTCAGAGTTTCACTTAGACACTCTTCAGTGCACTAAGGAGGTTGTTTATCTTAAAAATGCATAAAAATGTAATTGAAGAGCACAAAATTCTCTACAAAACAGCATAAAGTTATACCTTCTTATACCATTCATTTTACTACCAAATGGTTGAAGAGACCATCGTTTCGATCAGAATCATAAAAGGTTTCCAAGTTTAACTTGGACATTCTTCAGTGCAATAAAGAGGCTGTTTATGCTAAAAGTGGTTAAGAATGTAATTAAAGAGCACAAAATTCTCTATAAAATGGCTTAAAGCTTTGCCCTCTTAAACCATTCGTTTCTCTGCTAAATGGTTGAAAGGACCAACGATTTAATATGAATCATAAAGATTTCAGAGTTTCACTTAGACACTCTTCAGTGCACTAAGGAGGTTGTTTATCTTAAAAATGCATAAAAATGTAATTAAAGAGCACAAAATTCTCTACAAAACAGCATAAAGTTATTCCTTCTTATACCATTCATTTTACTACCAAATGGTTGAAGAGATCATCGTTTCGATCAAAATCATAAAAAGTTTCCAAGTTTTACTTGGACACTCTTCAGTGCAATAAAAAGGCTGTTTATGCTAAAAGTGGTTAAGAATGTAATTAAAGAGCACAAAATTCTCTATAAAATGGCTTGAAGCTTTGCCCTCTTAAACGATTCGTTTCTCTGCTTAATGGTTGAAAGGACCAACGATTTAATATGAATCATAAAGATTTCCGGAGTTTCACTTAGACACTCTTCAGTGCACTAAGGAGGTTGTTTATCTTAAAAATGCATAAAGATGTAATTGAAGAGCACAAAATTCTCTACAAAACAGCATAAAGTTATTCCTTCTTATACCATTCATTTTACTACCAAATGGTTGAAGAGATCATCGTTTCAATCAGAATCATAAAAAGTTTCCAAGTTTTACTTGGACACTCTTCAGTGCATTAAAGAGGCTGTTTATGCTAAAAGTGGTTAAGAATGTAATTAAAGACCGGGGGGGGACAATTAAACTACATTAAATGGTTTAGAAATATTTTTACGTAAAACGCTCTAGAAAAATTTTGGGTATTGGCCACATTTTATGTTATTGGGCGTTTTCAATAAAAACTAGGTAATCTTTACTACTTAATTACGACGATAATACAAGTAAGTGGTTGGTATACTACTGCATACATCAGTGTTTATGACTTGGCATGTTTAACTAATCTCCATTATTTGCAAACTTTATTTAAAAACCATTGTTTTGCTGATTGATGTAATAACAGCATGATCCTCTTTTGTTTAAGCAAAGACATAAAAATTAATTCTACGTAATTTTTTGCCTAAGTAGAATTACGAATAAACATAAAGATCTAAAGCTAACATCACAGTTATTTTTTGTTAATTGAAATTTGTTATCAATTTTGTTCTGATTTTTTTACATATTTTTCAGAATTTTCTACATCAGTTTGAGATTTATTTACGTCAGACGAATTCCACCATTGCTCTTCGCCACTTCCAAATATAACAAAAATTAAATTGGTAGCAATGAAGACTCCGAGTGTTATCCAAAATACAATCCTCCATTGCGATAACGTTTGCTGCAAAAAACAAATTTTGAATATTTCATAAAAATCACAACGATGAGCGCCTTACGTCTTCTGTTAAAACGCCAGCTAAATAAGGAGTAATTATACCGCTCAAAGCACCAAGACCGTTTACAATCGCCATCAAAGTTCCCGCATAATTTGTCGACAAATCGAGAGCGTTTACTTTCATACCACAATAAAAAGTGCCCATAAAACCCATTGCTACAGTAAAATATATCACTGTTCTGATTTGATCACAACCAGAATACGAAGCTGCTAAAATAAATATTCCTGGTCCGATGGAAGCTAAAACAATTTTCCTTAAGCATCGAAAATGTCTTTTAACAATTTTATACCGATTGTTGTAAAAAATTTCCTTGCAAAAGTAATTTTCATGTACTTATGAACAATGAGCCAATCACAAAACCATCCAGAGCTCATCGAAACGATCCACATAACCAAATATGGTAAAGAGGCCCACATTCCGCTTTCCTTAACGTTAAATTTCAAGACGCTCTTCATGTATTTGGGAAGATCACTAACCATCGTAAATAAACCCCAATCGTGACCCAACTGCGCCATAACTAGAGCCCATAACGGAACAGATGTCAAAATAGCTTTCCACGGAATATTCTTCGGTTCGTTCGAAACGTTCGCTAATCACAAGATATATTTTTATACATGAACTCAGAAACATATTTTTCTAATACCTAATTCGTGTTTGAGAAACTTTGTTTCTTCGTCGCTAATAAACGGATGTGTGTTTGGATCAGAGTAGCATAATAGGACCCAAAATAAAAACCAAATAATTCCCACACAGCCAAAAACGTAAAACGCCGATTCCCAAGATTCAGTGTATGAAATAATTAATCCGCCTGCAGCATTTCCAATTACGTTACCTACAAATGATTTTTCTTAAATAACTTTTTTGTCCATGTGTCTTCTACGTACCCATTTGAGCTCCTGCATAAACTAAAGTGCCTATAGTGGACCGTTCCGATAAAGGAACCCATTTGGCTAACATTGCATTTAAAGCTGGAAAAGTTGTTCCCTATAAAAATTCAATGGTAACTATCGAGTTGTGCGTTTTTAAACGAGTACCTCTCCAAATCCAACGCAAACTCGAAGTACCAACAACCAGGGCCAATCTCCTGCTTTAACAACAATCGGCGTGATTAAAGTAAAAATTGCCGTCGATAAAATTCCCAAACCTACGGCGTATTTACCACCGAATTTTTCAGCTAAAATACCTCCTGGTAAATGGGTCAAAACGTATCCCCAATAAAACGAGCTTAAAAGTAGACCTTGGGTTTGTTCGTTCCAATCGTATAAGTGGACTGAATTCTGCAAACATTTCTTGTACTCGCAATTTGGTGTTGGATGTTGGTTGGGAAAATACTTACAACTGTTGAATTGGGTAAGTGAGGAATTTTGTTGGGATCGGGACACGTATCGTTGTCGAAATTATGTCGAGTTCGATTTATCGGTAAGACCATTTCTGTTATTGCGATCGATAGAACGACTCGCATTAAATAAGCGTTTACTACTGCTAAAAAACCCATGATACCCAAAACGTATCTTTGTGGTATGATGAAACCTAAACAAAAATTTTCACTTGAGGCAATTATGTACTATATCGAAGGATTTTTGCATGAAAGTTTCAATTTTCGGTTGATTGGATATGTTAAGTGTAGTAAATCGGTTATGGAAAAAATTTCAAAAATGCACAAGGACGTCTGTTTTGTTATAATTTTGATGGTTTAAATTGTGTATATCCGCGTTTAAAATAATTCGCGTCGATTCGCTTTGTGGTAATTGTTGTAAAATTAAGTAAAACTTGAATTGTGAGATTTATTGTTAAAAGGCAAAAGAGGTTAATTGCCAATCAATAAACAAACCAGTTAAGAAAAATTTGGATCAATTTTCGATTTCTCTTAATCAGTGAAGTAGTTTTAGCAAAATTTGTTTAAAAAAAGTCTTACAAGCAAGGACTTTGGTATACAGGGTGCTTCCTAAGAAATCTGACAAACTTTTGCTTTTTGCATTCCGATGGGCTTTATCCCTGACATCTTCAAATAATTCAGCATTTGCTATCTAAAGACTTGGCACACTACGTACTATACAGTATTGGCAATACAACCTGGCAGGTTGTCCTTCTTTTTTGATGAGCCTCAATTTGCTCCAGATTTCAAATGAAATAAACAACATCCATATAATTCTCATCCTTGAGTTCCTCAAAACACATATAAAATGGTTGTGAGGACCCATCAATTGTCGTTTTTTGTCAATAGATATGGTTTTATTAAGGATTTCACTTTCTTGAAGGATCTCTTAGAGCGAACTGTTATTGAAATTTCATTGAAGAAGCTCTGTCAGAGCACATAGAGAACGTTCCTTTGGAAGCTTACTGAACTTGTGCAAAATGCAATCACACTGACAGATAAGAATTTTTATTACTTTTGTCGATGTCTCAAAAACGGAGAAGAATTAACCCGAAGTGTGTATACAGAGTGGTGACCGGAGCTCTCAGTCATAGGGATCTAACATGTGAAATCATAATTTGATGATTTCCAGCTTCCCAATTTATTTTAGAAAAAATATCTTTAAATAAAAGCTTTATAGAGCAAAAAATCCTGCATCTAAATCAATAAGTCAAATTAATTTTGAATTCTTTATAACGTCAAAAAGTTAATTTGAAAATATCAAAAATTAGCAGAAATAGCAATTGCCATGAAATGTTTCAAATAAAAATTAACAAATGCTTGACATCTTTCAAAATAATTTGTGATGTGAATTTATAAATTGAAACTAAAAATTAAATATTTTTTGGCGTTTTTATCCTAAATGTTATTATTTATTGTTAAATAAATTTAATAATTGAACGTAAAGTACAAAATTAAATTGACAGATGAAGTGTAAAACACTTGATAATTTTTGTTGCTTTATTAATGTTTCAAGGCAATCGCTATTTCGGCTAATTTTCTAAATTTTCAAATTAAATTTCTGACGTTATAAAGCATCCAAAATTAATTTTGTTTATTAATTTTAATGCAAAATTGTATGCTCTAAAACTTTTATTTGAAGATATTTTTTCTATGATGACGATTTTACATGTTAAATCCCTACGACCGAGAGCTCCTGCCACCACTCTGTATGAGCTTTATTGTTCAGACAGAAATTGGAAATATCGCCATTTTGAATTTTTAAATAACAAAGAGATCATAATTTATAAAAATAACAACCCGTACTGTAAAGCTCTCGATTAATTAATGTCGGCATTAAATTTAACGTAAACCTTTTGATTTATTCTTTAAAAAAACGTCATATTGTGATTGGTCAAGGACAAATATAAGCAGATTAAATTTATTTAATGTCGTCATTTAAATTTTAATGGCGAAATTAATTTTTTTTAGTACCTGCATCTATGATATCGGTTGTAAATAAATTACAAAAAATTCTAAAAATCTGTAAATTGTTATTTTTATTACCTAGCATAATTTTTCTTAAAATAATTAATTATCGCTTAAATGTGAATTGTATTCAGAGAATGTGGCAAAATTTAAAAAATATTTACTAATAATTTTTTTATTATTGAATAATTCATTATTTATTAATTATTAACTACGTATTGACTACGTAGAAATTTATTGTTTTTTTGGAACTGAAATTTATTAAGATTACGTATTTTGAAAATAGAAGAAAAAATAGACAATTTAAGATTTTCGAGCCAACTATTTCTATTTCAAAAAAATACAAATAGGCTATGAGCGTTAGATACATTAATTTTGAATTAATCAATATAGAAAGCGCCCTTTTGGGTTTCTAAATTTTGTCAAAACATTTGTAAATAAACCAGCTACCTAATTCGAATTTTCAAAATGGCGATATTTGGAATTTCGGCCTATAAAACGGAAACAAAAGTTTAACTTTAGAAAAATGTGGCAAGTTTGTCTTATTTTTCTTAAAATTATCTATCAGAATCAACCGGTAATATAAAGCTCTCGATTAATTAATGTCGGCGTTAAATTTAACATAGAACTTCTAATTGGTACTGGACAAAACACAGATCTGTTAGTCAACTCTGGTTGACTGGATAACTTAATTTAACTTAAATTAATTTAAAATGTCGAATATTCAATCATCCACCCTGGTATTTACCAAATACCTTGCTTGTAAGGGTATGTTTATTCAATTGCGAAATTTTTGAGCCTAATATTTTAGACGCATCAGGCACTAGTATTAATTTCTAAAATACTCACATTTTGATACCGTTAATTTCCAGCCTTTCAACATAATTTAATTTTTTTTAATTCAAAATTCTCAATTATAGCCTAATTGAAATAAAATAAAATATATCTTCCGTTACTTTGAGTTAAAATACTGAACTTAATTGTGTTAAAAACCAAATGTAAATCAAGTCAGGTGCTTTTTCATCTTTTCCCACCATTTAAAGCTTAAAACGTAATCCTAAATGTAAATAAAACAATTATAATTAAACATTAAATAGGTAATTTACATGTACCTCATTTTTTCTAACATAAAAGTTTTGATTTTTTCCGCTTGTTAATTTTTTTATAATGGTCCTACTAACACAAATTAGTTCCTTTTATTCGTAATAAAATAATTACTTTTACAATATAATTAAACTCTTAAGCAAACAAAAGAAGGCCTAAATTAGACGCATAAAAGAGCAAAAAAAATTTTTTTTGATGCGTAATAGTAAATAAGGGCCACTTTAAAAGGGACACTCGAGTTGTTGATTAAAATCCTTTGTTTGTACTAATAGCACAGTGCTAATAGCTAATAGCAGATAAGACACGCTTTAAGAAGACTAACCAAGTGGTGGCCCTAATCTATGTAATTATGACATTTCCAAACCTTCTTAAGAAGGGACTATTTTATTAAAATGTAAAATCTACAAGCGTCAAGCAATCAGTCCTTAAAACTCAAAAGCAAGGCTCCTGTAATCTGAGAGAGTTCAATTTGAATGCGGTGTCATACGCATCTCGAACAACAAACTGTCGTAAGGACCAATTTTAGTTTCAGGAAAAATGTCCTCATAAACCCTTACGCTTACGCCAGAAATTAAAATTTAAAAACTGAAAATTTTGTGGGTATCACATAAAACACTTAAGTTCCAGTTTTTCGTACGCTGCACTTTATTTTAACATTTAAAAAAAAAAAGTTTTAAACAATAAATGTAGGTAATAAAATTTACTACTAGAACGTGTTATTACTAATTTTTCAAAAACTCAATATTAACGCCATTGTAATTCAAAAACTAACAATTTTGTTAGTAACCTAAAACCACCAAACTTTTAGTTTTAGTTGTTCGAACGCTGCTCATTATTTTGAAATTCTATGAACTAATGTTTTGAATAAAACTAGTAGACAATTAAATTTAGTGTAAAAACTTATTCTTAGTAATTTTTTATAAACCCCCAATATTTATGCCAGAAATTGTAATTCAAAAATGACAATATTGCTGGTTTAACTTGTATAACGCTTGGTTTTAGTTTGTCGAACGCTGCTCATTATTTTGAAATTCTTTCAACAAATCTTTTGAATAAAAATTGTAGACAATTAAATTTCGCGTAAAAACTTATTCTTAGTAATTTTTCATAAACCCAATATTTATGCCAGAAATTCTAATTCAAAAGCTGACAATTTTGCTGGTTTAACGTGTAAAACGCTTTGTTTCAGTTCTTTATTTTCTCATTATTTTGAAACTGTTTCAAAAATATTTTGAAAAAAAATTGTAGAAAGTTATAAAGTTCCCGTAAAATAGTAGATTGTTTGATTAGGAGTAAAAATGTCACTTTTTTACACTAGTCATTTTACTCTGTATGAAACATTTAATTTTTTCTTCAAACCAAAACGTAAAACTTGGAAAAACCAAAAATAAACATTTTTGAAGTGTCGCCATCTCTTGAAAATTATTTGTAGTTCAATTGTCAAATATTTTTAAAAATTAACTTTAACTTGTAAAAAGAAGCTAATTATTAAACGCAACGAATAAATTATAACAGAAAATTTATAAAAACATTACCTTTTTACATTACAAATGCTTAGAAATATCATTTTACGTTACAATTTGTTGTAAATATTTAGGGTTGAAATTTACTTTTACCTCCTAGGATGTAAAAGTAGAACTTTAACCTTACTTGCTCAGTAATAAAATGTCAACTTTTTTGACGTTTAAAGAAAATAGTAGATTGTTTGATTAGGAGTAAAAAAGTCACTTATTTTAAGCTAGTCAGCAGGGCTTGTCAGACGGAACGAAGTTGAGTCTGACAATTACTGACGAGCCAAAAAAAAAGTATTTTTACTCCGTATGAAACATTTAATTTTTTCTTCAAACGTACAACTTAGAAAAACCAAAAATAAAAATTTATGAAGTGTCGCCATCTCTTGAAAATTATTTGTAGTTCAATTGTCAAATATTTGTAAAAATTAACTTTAACTTGTAAAAAGAAGCTAATTATTAAACACGCAACGAATAAATTATAACAGAAAATTTATAAAAACATTACCTTTTTACATTACAAATGCTTAGAAATATCATTTTACGTTATCTACAATTTGTTGTAAATATTTAGGGTTAGAATTTACTTTTACCTCCTAACGAGGTAAAAGTTCACTTTCACCTCCTAAGGATGTAAAAGTAGAACTTTAACCTTACTTGTTCAGTAACAAAATGTCAACTTTTTTTGACGTTTGAAGAAAAAAATTTTTTTATACAAAATACAATTTTAAAATGTACTTTTTTGGCTTGAAATTAAACAAATTTCCTACCGATTATTTTACTCAAGATTCCGGTGGAGTACCTTAAATTACAGACAACGTCCATACCACATTGAAAGCACCGGTTCTCGTCCGAACACCGAAGTTAAGGGCGCGGATAGTACTTGGATGGGTGACCGCTTGGGAACACCGCGTGCCGTTGTCCTCTTTTTTTTTAATTTCCAATGCAGGAACAATAATTAATTATTTTAACCGATATTTTTTTTTTATTGGATTTCTTGACGTTTTGCATTACAAAAATGCAAAAAAACTGTTTTCGATTTTTTGAACTAAAATTATTCATTTATTCATTCATTATTGGCCGGTTTCTGGTACATTTTTGCTTAGCTCTAGCTAACTTAGCTAGAGCTAACTTATGGAACCCATAACTCGTCAAATCGGGTTGCTCGACGGTCGGCTAACATTTAAAATTGTCGTGTAACTTGGATAGAAATAACGTCATTCTGTTTTTCGACAATAGATGGATTGTCAAAAGAATAACTAATTCGCGCTCGTTTATAAATAATCGTCACTTGATGTTACAATTTTTTTGATCAAAATATACGTATAAAATAATTATTATTTTTTTAGAGATAGCCAATTAATTAATAAATATTAAATAATAATATAAAATTGACTATTATCTCTAAAAAAAAATCATAAATACCTAAGCCAAAAAAAAATAATATTAAATATGATTAATTTAAGTTGATACTTTGTATTCCTTAAAATTAATTAAAGAAAGCGCAAGAAATGCAAATTCCTGTAGGCCGGTGATTAAAAATTTAGAAAAAGAAACAAATTCTCGAACCTTTTAAAAATATTTTTAATACAAGGAAAAGCTTAAAGAAATATTTTGCATACATCAGGTAAAATAATGGACAAAAATTTTTTTTAACAATAGGCACCTCAAAAGCAGGTAAAAATTTTGTACTTACATTTAAACGCGATTGACAATAACAAACAAAACAAACACCAGCGCCACGAGCGTACATAACTTGACTTAAGTTAGCTGCAGCTAAAATAACCGGAGAAAATCAATGGTTATAGAATGGTTAAAGTTGACTGGCCATCGAGAGACAGAATGAATAGATATCTATTCGTCAGTAGATAACTCTCTTTTCAGAAACTCGCAATATGTGGGGCAAAAACTACTGAACTGATTTTAATGAAATTTGATTTTAGCTACTTGCAAATTTGGACCAAATCAATTTTTACTTGGCTATAAAATATTACATCTTAGCCCCAATTAGAAAAACAATTTTCAAACTTTTAAATTCAAAATGGCGACCAGTAAAACAATTGTCCCATTTTGTGTTTTTTCTCATATAACTTGGCCGATAATTATTATTATAAAAATTTCAAAACGGTTTTGTACAGCTAAAATGTACGGCTATCTTCCAAACCAAGTCGATTTTTAAAATTGCCTACCTTTAAGGGGCCAAAATAGATCAAATTTTGATATCGTTTTTCTCAAAAACTGGCCTGAGTGATTTTTTAATTTTTGGATATGTTATAGACAATGTAATTCTCTATCTAACTTGAAATTTTTAAAGGCTTGTATAATGCGGATTCGAAGTTATGATTTTTTTAATGTCAGAACTTAAAAAATTTCTAATTTCTTTTGTAAGAAAAAGAAAACTTGAAAATGAATATATATATATGAACCCCATGAATATCTATTATTGGATGCTATTTTCGGTTAACAAAACGCTTCCGGTTAAACCGGAAATTACAAAAATATCACAATTTTTAGGAAATCCTGTATATTTTGAAATACTTTGAAAACTTGTAAAATTAGCTGTTACATGATATGTACTTAACACTTTATATTTTGACCTCCGGTTTAACCGGAAATGGGATCAAATTTAAATGGAACATCCTGTATATTTTTCAATATTTTAAAAGCTCGTAAATTTAGCTTTCGGAAGATATCAAATTCAATTTTATTAACAAAAATACAAAAATTGACGGGCGGGCAAAATTCCTCATATGGCCATCCGTTGTTTTTTTTAAATATTTTGTAAACATCTTGCGATTATTAATTAATCCACTTTCTATCTATAGACCGGGTTCTGAAGGGAAGTGAGTTTAATATGTGTAGTTTAATATTCTTAAAAATTAACTTTAACTTGTAAAAAAAAGCTAATTATTAAACGCAACGAATAAATTATAACAGAAAATTTATAAAAACATTACCTTTTGTTTTCAATAAAAATTGTAGACAATTACATTTTCTATAAAAAGTTATTCTTAATAATTTTTCATAAACCCAATATTTATGTCAGAAATTGTAATTCAAAAACTGACAATTTTTCTGGTTTACGTGTAAAACGCTTCGTTTCAGGTTTTCAAACGTTGCTCATTATTTTAAAAAATTTTCAACAAATCTTTTGAGTAAAAATTGTAGAGTTACATTTCCCCTAAAAACTTATTCTTTGTAAATGTTTATAAACCCATTATTTATGGCAGAAAATGCAATTAAAAAACTAACAATTTTTCTGGTTTAATGTAAAACGCTTTGTTTGAGTTTTTTGAACGCTGCTCATTATTTTGAAATTCTTGAACAAATTTTTTAAATAAAAATTGTTAAATTTTCTATAAAAACTTATTCTTAATCATTTATCGTAATCCCAATTTTTATGTCATAAATTGTAATTCAAAAACTGACAATTTTGATGCTGGTTTAACACATGAAACGCTTCGTTTCAGTTTTTCGAACGCTGCTCATGCTCATTATTTTGAAATTCATTCAACAAATCTTTTGATTTGCACATTTTGCGTAAAATCCTCTCTCTGTATAATATTCTTAACTGTCGTAATTTATAAATAAATATACATATTATTATTTACTTTAAATTAGCCGCTCGAAAAAGTATAATTCAAACTTCCGTGTCTATTATTTAGTTCCATCAAGAAATTACAAGAAAAATTAGCGGATCAATAATAATAATTATTGTATCCAGCATAATTTATAATTAACATCGAGCACGCGTTCGTTGTAAGTACATTGTTTTCTTTTACTTATTTAAATAAACTTTATTGACAGGAATAGTTACGAAATTGAACTTCTTCAATTACCTGTTATCAATGGAAAAATGCGACCCAAATTAATATCTTATCAATTAATAAGTAGTTCAATTATTTTATTGATAACGCATTTTTCATGGTTATCATAATTGTGGTGACGATGGCGGTTTCAAATTTATATCATTGATCAAAATACTGGTTAAACAATAAAGTGATCGAAAATATATTTTTGAAAAAGCCTCTTAAAATTCAAATTAAATATGGTAGGTACCTACATACACGATGTCCTAATTTTTTTTAATGGTACACCCAGTATGCGATATTTGCGATATGCAATAATATATGCCCACATATATTATTTGTTTAAATTTTTCTGCGGCGTTGCCAAGTTGTTAATTTTTTCTAAACAATATAACCGCTTGTCGCATGGGTTTGGAAGAACTAAAAACTAAATGGCACAATTTTCAAAGTACCTAGGTGCACAATATACAGGGTGTCCAAACGAAATTGAATATGTTATATATCTCGGCATATAAAAATATTTGGAGACACAGCTCGGACACGTCAATTTAGATTATTAATTACGAATTATTTTACACTAAAATAGTTTATACAGGGTGATCTATTTCGGAGGTACATACATATAAAGGAGCATTTGCGGCATTAATTAAATAATTGGTTTCTCTAAACAAAATTTCGTAATTCGTAACTTAAACGTTAACCTTTTCGAAACGTCACCGATAACAAATTTTAATACAACAAATAAAAAGCACTGATAAGTTATCAAATGTTCATAGATACTTTCGATAAGTTATAGTACAATATTGTGGAAAATTTTAATTTTTTTAATGTCTTACCTTTTTGATTTCGTGGTGGTTTATGCAAAGGTAACAGTGCACTTTTTTCATTATACGAATCAGTTTCTTCCACGTCCATTTTTCTTCAACTGCCTTCTTAAGTAATTAATTTTTGTAAATTATTAGCTTGACAACATACGAAAACGTATCACAAAATAATATCAAAGGTATCAACACTTAGGGAAAAAAATTAATAATATAAGCAAATCAGTGCTTTAATTGATAGAATATTTAATTAATTCTATTGTGTTTTAATTAGTAGATTTTTTAAAATTTTAATAAGGTATAAGAAATTACTGCTCAGTATAATGGTACAATGCCGCGTGTATAATAAATACAACGAGAGTGCAAAACAAAGCTATCCCTTGGTGTAAGTTTGTTTAGATAATATCAAAACTGTTGACTCCAAAAATTAAACGGCGACCACACAGAGTGGTTTGCCCTAAAATGTGCAGCTCTTATCAAAATTGAAGTAAAAATTTTCAAAATTAACACAAACCCTAATACTATGAAGAATCCAAAAATGTTAAAATATATAAGGTGTAATTTTTAAAAAATCGTTAATGATGTTGTACCTCCGAAATATATCACCCTGTATAAATTATTTTGGTATCTAAAAATGCGCAATTAAAAATCTTAATCGACGTGTCCGAGCTTTTTTTCCAAATATTTTTATATGTCGAGATAATACAGCATGTTTCATTTCTTTTGAACACCCTGTATAGGTACATTTCGACATCTGATACTTCAAAATGTAAGTTTTGCCACATTCAAAATTTCAGTAAGTATTAATAGTCTAGTCAAAGAAGGGGTTATAGAGGACATGGAAGAGGGTGGAATTTTTTTCTTCAGAAATTGTGTTAGAGGCGGGAGGGGTGGAAAGGTCCCATTTTTATGATTTTCGCTTATATCTAGAAAACGATAGGTCCTAGGAAAATATTTATTCTTAGCAAAATGAAAGCTTATCAAATTTCCTACAAGATTGTTTCTATAAATTTTTTCTCTATTTCTTATAGTTTTTGAGATATCTGCTCGCAAAAATCGTTAATGTATGAAAAACAATTTTTGCCTGACGTTTTTCGTCAAACTTTTGTTTCTAGCACCTCAGCCCTCCGTTTTACAATAAAATAAATCTTATCTAGTATACATTGGTAAAAGTTTTTATAAAAGAAGTCGTAAAGCTTTAAATTTCCTTCAATATTTTATCGTGAGGCAAAAAATTTTTTTCATACATTAAGGATTTTTGCGGACGGATATCTCTAAAACATAAAGAATAGAGAAAAAATGAATATAAATAATCTTGAAGAAAATTTGATAAGCTTTCATTTTCTTAAAAATATTTTTTTCTATAGGACCCTTTTCGATATATAAGCAAAATCCCAAAAGCGGGACCTTTCCACCTTTTGAAAAGGAAGGCTTTTCTAAGAACATTTTAAAGAATTGTAGTGCTTCTGAAAACAGTCGTAGACATAAAAGAAGATTTTCAAGCACTTGGATCTGAAGTAATTTGAGACATATAAATTATTTTATTTGTTAAGTTAAAAAAATACAAAAATCTAACTCCTCTCATTCTCGTCACTTCATATCTACTCTAATTTCTTAATCTTCTATTGAGCTATCACTTTGCCTTAATGGCCCTTTTTTAATTTTACTTGTATTCCACCATTGTTCTCTTCCACTTCCAAAAGCAACGAATATTATATTAGCAACCATAAATATCACAAAAGTTATCCAAAAGACCAACCTCCATTGAGACAAAGTTTGCTAAAAACAAAACTTGAAATTCCAAACATTTAAATTAATTTAACGTACTTCTCCGGTAAGAACACCTGTTAAATATGGCGAAATAATACCACTGAAGGCTCCAATTCCATTTACAAAGGCCATCGTCGTTCCAGCATAGTTAGGAGCAAGATCCAAAGCGTTTATTTTAATTCCACTGTAACAAACACCCATAAAGCCAACACCAATGGTAAAAAATATCACAGTTGCTATTCTATCACAACCAGAGTAAGATGCTAGCATTAAAAAGATTCCAGAAGTAACGAACGCTACAAATATTAAAAATTAATTCAGAAATAAACCATTTTGGAAAAATTTACTGAGAGTCGTAAAAAACTTTCTTGCAAATGTAATCGTCATAAAATGCTTTTCGATAAGCAAATCGCAAATCCAAGCTGAAAACATGGAGAAAATCCACATTATTAAATAAGGAAGAGATGATAAAACACCACTCTGTTCCACGTTAAATTTAAGGACGCTCTTCATGTACAATGGTAAGTCTGTAACCATAGTATACAAGCCCCAGTCAAAACCAAACCCAGCTAACACAAGCGCCCACAAAGGAACCGATGTAAGTACAGCACGCCAAGGTATATCCTTTTCTTCATTTGGAATGCTAGCTAAAATAATATCAGGGTAATTAAATGCAAAATTTTGGACGCAAACTGACCTAATTCAATGTCAAGATAATTCCTTTCTTGAGCGCTTATAAATGGATTATCTTTGGGCTCTGAGTAACACAAGAAAATCCAAAAAACAAACCAAATAATTCCAATTAAACCAAAAATATAAAAAGGTGTCTCCCAAGATTCGGTTGAACCAATTATAAGTCCAGTTGCAGCACCACCGATCAAATTACCTATGATGGGACAAATTAAAACAAATTTTAATGATAATAATTGGCAACAAACCCATTTGAGCACCAGCGTACACTAAAGTTCCTATAGTTGACCTTTCGGAAAGTGGAACCCATTTACCTAAAAGTGCATTTAAAGCTGGAAAAGTAGTACCCTGTAAGTTAATTAAAGTTATCTCGTAGGTAAGTTGATCAAAATTAAGATTACTTCTCCCAATCCGGCAAAAACTCGAAAGACAATCAACCATGGCCAATTACCAAGTCTTACAACTACAGGTGTGAATAACGTAAAGAGAGATGTTGATAAAATACCCAAACCTAAAGTATATTTTCCACCAAATTTTTCCGCTAAAATTCCTCCTGGTAAATGAGTCAAAATATACCCCCAATAAAAAGAGCTTAAAATTAAGCCTTGAGTTTCTTCGTTCCAATTGTAAATGTAGGGCGAATTCTAAATTAATTTAATTTAAATTTATTATTGTTTTTAATTGGTTAGATACTTACCACTAAGACGGTTGTGTTTACATTTTGCATCCATCCTTGATTTGGACAAGTATCGTCAAAATTATTGTTGTTATTATTCTTTGTCAACGTCATTGCTGTTATTGCAACTGATAAAACCACTCGCATAATGTAAGCATTTACAACTCCCAAAAAACCCATAAGTCCCAAAACATATCGTTGCGAAATTAATTGGCCTAGAAAAACAAAAACCTAGAAATATCAAAAATGTGCATAAATTCGATTATTTCAAATTTTATTACCTTTTGGTTTTAATTTTGGTATTAAAAATATTGTTTCACTTATATCTTGTTCCATATTTGAGGAAAAACCGCTCTAAAAACTTCCTACAACTTGTTCGCTTGGCTTGTAAGAATATTATAATATTTTATCTATCGTATAATAATAAAAGGCCACATAGTTTACATATCGTGCTATAGTATAAATAAAATTATGATATCATAATAATTTTATAAGATAATTTTTAAAAACTCTCATGGGGCCATTGCGAGACTTCTTTGTGCTTTTGCCAGGTTTTAAATTTTTAAAACATATACAGGGTGTCCCCAAATAATTTTAAATATTTTAACTTCAACCGAAAGTGATTTAAAAAAATTTGTATCAAAATTAACAGTTTTCAATGTACAGGTGTTGCATTTACGTACAAACAGGCAGACTTTTTCTAGCTCTTCTAAGCGAGAAATTAAATTTAAAAAGTCTAATATGAAGATGGAATAATCAAATAACATGTTTTTAATAGATTATGATGTTTAAAGAGAGAAAGAATTGAAAATATTTCAAATAAATTCAAATAAGTTAATTTAAACGCCTAAGAGGTTATGCAACACACCATACACTAAAATTCTTAATTTGAAATTAAAACTGAAATTTGATTTTAGCTACTTGCAAATTTGGACCAAATCAATTTTCACTTGGCTATAAGATAGTACATCTTAGCCCCAATTAGAAAAACAATTTTCAAACTTCTAATTTCAAAATGGCGACCAGTAAAACGATTGTCCCATTTTGTGTTTTTTCTCATATAACTTGGCCGATAGTTATTATTATAAAAATTTCAAAACGGTTTTGTACAGCTAAAATACAGGGCTATCTTCCAAACCAAGTCGATTTTTAAAATTGTTTCAAAATTGCCTACCTTTAAGGGGCCAAAGTAGATCAAATTTTGATATCGTTTTTCTCAAAAACTGGCCTGAGTGATTTTTTAATTTTTGGATATGTTATAGACAATGTAATTCTCTATCTAACTTTAAATTTTTAAAAGCTTGTATAATGCGGATTCGAAGTTATGATTTTTTTAATGTCAAAACTTAAAAAATTTCTAATTTCTTTTAGAAGAAAAATGAAAACTTGAAAATGAATATATATATGAATCCCATGAATATCTATTATTGAACACTATTTTCGGTTTACAAAACTCTTCCGGTTAAACCGGAAATTACAAAAATATTAAAATTTTTAGGAACATCCTGTATATTTTTAAATACTTTGAAAGCTTGTAAAATTAGCTGTTACATGATACTAAACACTTTATATTTTGACCTCCGGTTTAACCGGAAATGGGATCAAATTTCTCAATTTAAATGGAACATCCTGTATATTTTTCAATATTTTAAAAGCTCGTAAAATTAGCTTTTGGAAGATATCAAATTCAATTTTAATAACAAAAATACAAGATTTGACGAGCTGGCAAAGTTCCTCATATGGCCACATCCGTTGTTTGTTTTTTTAATATTTTGTAAACATCTTGCGATTATTATTTAATCCACTTTTTATCTACGCTGTCATTAAATTTTTTAAAATTACATACTTTAACCTTCAAGTACTCGCGCAGCTTGTCTTTCATAAGTACTCGCGTGCACCTTATAGGCGCCAAAGCAAAATTTAGCTGGTCGTTTTCTAATTTTTAATTAGTTCCTTTAATATTTTTACATCAAAACACATTTTTGAGTCAATTTTCTATATTTTCTTTATTACTCACTACAAATAATTCCACACGCTCTTCAATCTCTTTAGATTCAACATTGTTCCACCACTGTTCATCTCCACTCCCAAAAACAATAAATACCACATCAGTGACTATAAATACTATAAAAGTAATCCAAAATACTAATCTCCATTCCGATAAAGTTTGCTAAAAAATACAGATAAAATTGATTAACTTATAATCAACTTTTATTGAATTACTTACATCTCCTGTAAGAACGCCTGCAAGGTATGGAGTTATGATACCACAAAAAGCACCCGCTCCATTTACAATAGCAGTCAGCGTTCCTGCATAATTTGGCGACAAATCAAGCAAGTTAACTTTGGTTCCACAATAACTTGCGCCCATAAAACCCATACCCAAAGTAAAAAGTACAACAGTTAGCAACTTATCACAACCTGCATATGAAGCTCCAACGAGAAATAATCCAGAGCCAATCGAAGCTACAAATAAACTTTTGGACGACATTTTAGAAGTTTTAAAACTTACAAATCGTAGTAAAAAACTTTCGTGCAAAAGACACACTGATAATTTTTTTTCCAATAAGTTTGTCGCAAATCCATGCGGAAAACATCGAGAAGATCCACATTACAATGAACGGTAGAGACGACCAAATTCCACTTTGCTCCACGTTGAATTTTAGTATGGTTTTCATGTATTTGGGTAAGTCGTTGAGCATTGTGTAAACTCCCCAATCAAATCCAACGCCTGCTACTACGAGAGCCCACAATGGAACTGATGTTAGAACTGCTTTCCATGGTATGGCTCTTCTTTCGGAATTTATATTACCTATAACACCACATTATAATTTTTTGGTAAATTTTTGTTTGTAATTCGTACTCAATTCTTTTTTTAAATAATTTTTTTCTTCATCCGAAATGCTAGGATGTGCGCTAGGCTCGGAGTAACCAAGGAAAATCCATAAAATAAACCAAAGTACGCCACAAGCACCAAACACGTAAAAAATTGCTTCCCACGATTTTGTTTTGCCAATTATTAATCCTCCAGCTGCATTACCAACTACGTTACCTAAAAAATTTCACTATTTTCCTTAATTAGAACAAATTTTCAAAGGAAACATTTTAACCAATTTGAAGTCCGGCATAAACTAAAGTAGCTATTGTGCATCTTTCAGACAAAGGAACCCATTTGGCCAACAACACATTCAAGGCAGGAAAAGTTGTGCCCTAAAATTAGATGTTATGGTAATACGTTTGGTAATTTTTTTAAAATGGCACCTCTCCGAATCCAACTAAGACTCTAAACACCATTAACCAGGGCCAGTCTCCTGCTTTTACCACCGCTGGTGTTACAAGTGTAAATAAAGCCGTCGATAAAATTCCCAAACCGAGAGTCCATTTACCACCGAACTTATCAGCTAAATATCCACCTGGAAAGTGCGATAAGACGTAACCCCAATAAAATGAGCCCAAAACGAGTCCTTGAATTTCTTCGTTCCAGTCGTATAAACTATTGCCATCCTTAAAAAGAATCGATCGAGTTATGATTTTTGGAGTGAAGGATTGGAGAAATGCTTACCAAGATGTTTAATTCTGAAGTAGTGGAAAAATCAGGATCTGGACAAACGTCTTCTGCATTTCCATTTGTTGAATTAACTAATATTGGTTTGGTCATAACTATTATGGCTACAGGTAAAACTGCTCTCATCATATACGCATTAACCACCCCTAAGAAACCCATAAGGCCTAAAATGTATCGCTTTGGTAACGAAAATCCTGAAATCGACAAAAATTTTAACATTTCTCCATCTTCTTTTTCATGTAGACTTTAGCTCATCTGTCATCAGCTAATCAACATCTAAAGTCGTCACCGCCTAAGCCAACATCAGGTATTTAAGTGCCCTCAGCCAGCAGCACAGGTGCGAACAAATGAAGTTATGGCAAAAATATTATCAAAAATGAAGCAGAAAAAAATTTGAGCAATAAAAATTTTCCTCTTCTCCATCGTAGAGTTAAATTATTTAAAAACTACTTACCTAATTTAATATTCATTTTTTTGCAATTTTATTAACAATTTTCAGCTACAAACATTGATTAGCACTGTTTAGAGAAATAAAAAACAATTTGCTTATAAAGCTGACATCCATTACGTGAATTGGGAAGGGGAAAAAAGAATTTTCCTTATTGGTTTCATTGTGCGCATCGCATCAAGTTGTAGGAAAGAAGAGATAATTTTTCAATCACAGATAAAGAACTTCCTCATCTATAATAGTTATTAATATCTCATGGAACATCTCTTATGGAACGTAGGCCAGTCAACGAAGTCTCAAAAAATTGGTGTAGAGAACATGAAAGAAGAGGAACTTTTTTCTCCAGGAATGTGTTTGGCGTAGTTAGAAGGTAAAAATAATGAAAGTTCCCGGTCTTAACTACACATGCCTAAGAACGAGAGGGAGGACTATAGGTCTCGCTTTTGAGGTTTTTGCTTATATCTCAAAAACGGTGGGCCATAAGGAAAAAATTATTTTTAGCAAAATGAAAGCTTAATAAATTTCCTACAAATTACTTTTGTATTTTTTTTCTATTCCTTATAGTTTTTGAGTTATCTGTCCGCAAATAAACGGAAGCAAAAATTTTTTTTCATATTTATTAACGATTTTTGCTGGCAGATATCTCGAAAACTATAAGGAATAAAAACACATTAGTTCAAACAATCTTGTAGAAAATTTGATAATCTTTAATATTGCTTAGAATAATTTTTTCTTTAAGACCTACCGTTTCTGAGATATAAGCAAAACACCAAAAAGGGGACATTTTCGTCCTCTTCCTTCTCTTAGCCATATAGCTAGGACCGGGGACATATAGTACTCCAAACACATTCCTGAAGAAAAACATTCCACCCTCTTCCATGTCCTCCATAATCCCTTTATTGAGTAGACTATGTCGGCCTTTCAATAGCGACTACAATTTGATTTACACCCCAAAGAAATATTTTGTTGGGCACTTGGAAATTATTTTTGAACAAGAAACTGTTTGTTTATTTAGGGCCCAAAGGAAGCGTGCTTGAAGGATACAATTCCTGTTTACTTGTACCTCCTGACGTAATGTAAATAGTAGGTACGAGTTTTCGGTGAAAAACAATAATGATAATGGTTTTGTATTTATCATTGAGTTTGCTCAACCCATTTTATTTATCAATTTCAGATTAGCAAAGAAAGCTGTAGGATTTCCCCTTTATTATTTCTATTTTTATTTCGTTATGCAATCATAGGAACAAAACATATGATATAATATTGTAGATAAAAATGGTAAATGTGATATATGACAAGCCTTCATGAGCAGTCGATTTGTCAGACGTAAAGGAGGATAATTAAGTTCCTTTAAACAATTTGAACTAGGGCACTATCAGCTTATACTTCTCGGTGCAGTGGGATCATTTATCCTTTCAATAAATCGCTGGTTATTCCTGATCCTTGGGTTGAGGAGATGAGAAGTTGGCAATATTGAAAGTATACAAGTTCCTTACTAAGTAGTTCTTTGGTGCATATTCATTATACAATACTTATTATTTAACGACTTATCATCGCCAAAGGGTCCAAACATCTAGGCGGCACTATATGCTCGCTCGTGTTAAGTTACGAATGCGAGGGCGTGTGGGCACTGCTTACAGTTTGCTCGGCGAATTTTTGGCGATGTGTGGAGTCGGCAATAGTCAAGGCCAAATTACAGCTGTTGCCCACGTTACAAATTAAGTCAATCCGACCCTGTGCTCTCTCTTTAGCTACAAAATAAAAATTGTGAAGTGATAAACGATGACGTAAACCGTATAAAGGAAGACATTAATAGAGATTCATAATTTTGTAATTTTCCTTAATTTGTCAATGAACTGCATAAGATCATTTTAGTAAACCCAAGTACTTCCCAAATTATCTTATCTTAAGGATAATCAGACTGTATTTACCTAAACAATAGATTTCTAAAAATAATCAAGAATCAAGAAATTTAATAAATAGGAATCAAAGGATATTGCAGCATAAAGCAAACTTACTTGAATTTTTTTATGTCTCTATTGACTCCCCTACATTATTTAAAAAGTTATAACTTATAAGCATTTAAAGAAATTACTATTTTTCAGTTTTTCCTAAATATCTAGAGCGGCGTCCACGATTCCCATGCTGTGCATGTTATAGTGGACACACACTGTATAATAGTAAATATAAGATTTTTGTCGGGTAGGAAAAAGTTCCTCGTATGGTCACACGGCCGTATGGACATGTGTCAAGTTAGGTTTAGATCTTGTTTCTAATTGTAAGTATAACCCGACGTCTAACAAAGAGAGTACTTTTTATGACCTCCCTGTTAAAAATTGTACATATTGTTTGGTGCCGAACGAAATTTAAAAAATTTTAAAACTTTTGTAATTATTTAATAATTTAATTAATCAATCTAAAATTAATTAGGGCCATTTGCACCAGTTTCAGTTAAATTTAAGTTGTAGTTAAACTAGTCGTTGCTTAGGATACGCCCATTAACAAGTCTACGGGGCCCAATTCTCGACCACTCGTTTTGTTAACGAAAGTGAGATAAAACGAATGGTAGCATGCCGAGCCATTGCCGAAATTTGTCGAATAGAAAGTTTGGCAACGTTTTAGAAATGCCATTTACTTGTCAAATGTCTTATGCAGAGAGCCACGTTTAAAATCTCGAAATTATTATGTTTATTTTTATCTTATTTTGAATTTTTTCTCATAGATCGATTGGTTGAATTATTTTTACAGAAATTAATAAAACTAATTAATTAAAATTAATTTTGTATTAATACATTTAAGGCATTATTTTTATATTTGTGGGTGTTCCATTTATTTTCTATATAATTTATGCCAATTTATGTTAATATTTCCTATTTTATAATACTTTCTCTATAAACTATTTTTAAGGTAATTGTCTATTTATGACCGACCCTTGAATTCCGGTCGGTACGAGAGGTAATAAAAGCGTCAAACAGTAAATACACGCTACTGTGACTGTAATGGATAAGCGAAAGTGGTTCTATCTTTCATACTTTTAGCCAGTTTAGCATACGTTTAGTTCTCACTCGCCAAAGTCTACTCGTGTTATCTCGAAGGGTTTAAGACGAACTTTTTCTCAAGAATACCATGTCACTTAAATTTCTTCGTTATTGACATCATCTGTGGGGCGTTTACAAAAGGATTTGCAACGTTGTCAAGCTTCATTCGAGATAAAACACTCGTTTTAACTCACCGTTCGTGATAAGTCGAAGGATGTCAAGAATTGACCCCCTCTGGAGAATAAATTTATGTTGTAGTTAGTAGTTAAGGGAAACCGGTGCAAACGGGCCTTTATGACATAAATAATTTAATTAACTAACATTTTAATTAACAGAGGGCGCTACACGTATTATCGGCCCAGAGCGCAAAATTAGGTAGGTACGGTCCTGAGTTGTTGATATAACGCAAAGTTTCAAGGCTAGCTTAGCAGCCACCATTTTAAGTGTTTGGTAGACGCATGTGAATTTGTGAAAATTCGCTAATAGATTATTATATCTAAATAATAATCTTATAACAAGTACTACGACTAGGAAGGCAATGGCAAACCACTGAAGTGTCTAGTAAAGCCATATAATTTAGTTGTCCGGGTCTCATATTAAACTGTTGGCTCATACCTTGGTTTCTTAACATTCTACAACGGTCAGATGCGTATGCAAGTTCAAGGCACTTTAAGGCTCGGTTTTTCATTGGGAGTTTAAACTACATTGCATCTGAACGAAGTTCAAGCTCATGCGCCGTAACTCGTTTACGTTACGGTAAAAGTACAGCGCATGAGATTGATCTTCGTTCAGATGGAACTTAGTTTAAGCGATGAATGAAAAACCGACCCTAAGAGTTTAAGATCTTAATGACTTAAAGAGGAAGATAATGATAATAGCGCTCAAGGAGAATTATAGAAAGCTTCTACACATCTCGTATAAAAAATATTTTATTAACTAACATTTCCTTAGCTTAAAACTTAAAACATTCAGTTAAACAATAAAAAATGCTATACATCAGTCATACAACGTTGTATATTTGTTTATTTCGAATCGTCAACAATAGATTTCTAAAAATAATCAAGAATCAAGAAATTTAATTAATAGGAATCAAAGGATATTGCAGCATAAAGCAAACTTACTTGAAAACTTTTTAAGTTTTAAAAGTACAGGGTGATTCTTAACGATAAGTAGGTACAAAAAAATTGAAGGCGATATTTTTTGGCTCATTTTCAGTAGAAATGACCTCGTGAAGAGTCGTGTAGTTACTGATAAGCCTGATCATCTCTAGCCAAACGTCCTTAACATGTCGTGCCTTAAAGGCGACGCCACAGACACGGACTTAGAGCTGAATTGAAATTTTCTGCTTTAGAATTAGAAATTACTAAAAATTACAAATTTCAAAGTGCTCTCTTTTAAAATTAATAAACCAAAGGTGGTTTGCACTATTATTTAATGATAATGTATAGTATTAACAGTCTAATCTCACAAGAATTATTCATTTTGATCAATTTTTAACAATAAAGTACCATTTTAAGTAAAAATGTGAGCTTTACAGCATTCAGGACAAATGATGATGGATGTCTACAAATGATGGATTAGTGAATCTGAAAGCTTACGCTTTCTTCTTTAAAATTCATTTTTAATTATGTTCGTATGTTCATTTTTGAGAGAGCTTTGACACTTTTTACGAAGCAACGTTTATGACATTCCTAAATATTGAAGCTTCACGCGCACGAGTTGATTCCCAAAATAGAGCGCAGTTTAATTCCGCTTTCTACTAAAACTATTCATCCTACGAAAAAAAGTCATCAGATCTTTTCTTCTCTAAATATCCTCTTCTTTAAAAAATAATTGAACTTTTTTTCATACGATCAACATTTCCCGAGATGTTTCGAAAAATCGAACTTTTAAATCTTCGACCTCAATTTCTTTAACGAAGCGGCCACTAAAAAATATTAAACATTTTTGATTTTCAAAGAATAGGCTTTCAAAAAGACCATGCACCGGTGTTTACCCGTTCTACTATTATTCCGAGGTTAAAATCGCCAATCCCTGGACTATTATTGAAAATATTGATAAATGAAATCAGAATTAAAAAAAAATGTATTCGCTCATTTTTCATACCATGTCAGGTGGTCGGACCTTTCGTCATAGAGCTTAAACATGCAAAATCATAATTTGGTAATTTCCTGCTTCCCAATTTATTTTACAAAAAGAAATCTTCAAATAATAGTTTTAGAGTATAAAATTCTGCATCTAAATCAATAAAAAATTATTTTATGAACTAATTATTTGCGTTTTGGAAATGCCTATTATCTCTTTTTTGAAAATTGAAATTATTTCCATTAGTTCATTCAAATTAAGCAAACATTTCTAATCATTTCTCCGCGGAAAATGAAAAAAACTTTTTCCAGACAAGGTGTCCCTGAAAAACACCGACCAACTACTAAAATGAGTTTCTGGGTCCAAAATGGGACATTTGTTCCTCTTGAAATTATATCTAAAAATTCACCCCTAAAAAGTTATTGGCTCTCGAAGTTAGGGTTAAAATATTAACAAATCGCTTTATCTCTAAAAGTACTGTAAATATTTTAATAATTTTTATACAGACATATCTTATAAAAGTCACTCTGTGGTAGAAATTTCAAGATAATCGCAATACTGGAACTATCTCTTAGGGGTGTGGTGCTAACTTGAAAACTCTAAAAGAGTACTTACCTTGGCGCCAAAAAAAGTAAATGCGTTTATTAAATTTTATAGGAAATTTAAAAAAAAAAATTTTAACCCCAACTTTAAGAGCCCACAGTTTTTTAGGGGTGCTGTTTTTTATATAATTTCAAGAGGGACATGAGGGAAGATGGAAATGTCTTATTTTAATACCAAGAACGCACTGTAGAAGTTTGGTGGTGATTTGCGATGGTTTATTGATTATTGGTCATATTTTTTACAGAATTCAACCCTTAATATTGTTATTTTTCTCAAGAACCGTTGGTTTTAGAAAAAAAAAGTTAAGAGAACATAATCGCTTGTTTTAAAATTTCTCAAATTTGATAAACGCATTTACTTTTTTAGGCGCCAAAGTAGTCTTTTAGAGTTTTTAAGTTAGCACCACTACCCTAAGGGATAGTTTAGTTTAGTATTGCGATTATCTTGAAATTTCTACCACAGAGTGATTTTTATAAGATTTTTATACGGCCGTATGGACATGTGTCAAGTCAGGTTTAGATCTTTTTTCTAATTGTAAGTATAACCGGACGTCTAACAAAAAGAGTGCTTTTTATGACCTCCGTGTTATAAATTGTACATATTGTATGATGCCGAATGAAATTTAAAAATTTTAAAACTTTTGTAATTATTTAATAATTTAATTAATCAATCTTAATTAATTAATGACATAATTAATTTAATTAATTAACAGAGGGTGCTACACGTATTATCGGCCCAGAGCGCAAAATTAGCTAGGTACGCTCCTGAGTTGTATACGCAAAGTTTCAAGGCTAGCTTACTTAGCAGTAGTGATGGGCAAAGCTGCTATTTTAAAGGAGCAGTGACAAACTGTTACTGTGACAGTCTAATAGCAGTTACAAATAGTTGTTACTTTTGTCACTGTTATTTTATTTTATCCAAAGGCCGGCATTGAAAGTTGTAGCAGAATTAATAAGCGATATGAACGCAGGCGCCCGGCGGCAGGCCGGTACGGTTTTATGTTTCAGCAAGATTCATTACAATACTATCACTATACTTTCGTTGGGAAGTTCGACTAACAATAACAATAGGGGCATTTATTTATTATCCTTTCTTGGAACACTATTTCTCCTATGCCTTTATTTCTTACTAAATAAATATTTACGAATTTTTGTTTAATTTTTATTAAACCCGTTCAGTTAGTTCAGAAGCAGCGAATAAATCGTAGTAACAGTTTAAACTGCTACTTTTAAAATTTGTCACTGTTACAAGTTGCTACAGTAGAATAGCAGTGACAAAGTAGCAGATTGCTATTAACACATCACTACTTACCACTTAGCACCGCAGCCAGGCAGCCACCATTTTAGGTGTTTGGTAGACGCTTGGGAATTTGTGGTTAGATTCTATTCTTTAGTTTATTTAGTGTTTTACACGATCACGAATAAAGAGTTGAAGATAATTAAACTTGTTAGTTCTTAATTTAGCTTCTTAAAAATAAATAATTAGGTAGTATATCAAAATGGATATAATAATCAAAGAAGAACAAGCGGATGCTAGTGTGGATAATACGGATAACTTTGATAATTTGGGTAAACTATAAACTGCTTGCACTTTAATTAAATATAATTCATTATACTATTGTAGATGAATCTGTTAAAGAAGACCCATTTTACGATTCGGATAGTGGTAAGAATATTTTTAATTTCTTAGTAGTACTAACTACCTACGGACACTATATAAATGTTAAATTTTCAAGATTCAATTAAAATAGAAGAACACGATTTGGAAGAATCAATTGGAGAAACTGTTAAAATCGAAAAAATAGAAGAAGATGTTTTAAATATTAATCAAGTCTACCACTGTCTTAACTGTGATTATAAGTGTTCGGAAAAAGCAAGGTTAAGTGTCCACTTGCAAGACCACATGTATCGTTGTATATTGTGAAAATACAAAACATCGTTTAAATCGCGTTTAAACACACACATGTCGATTACACATAACAACGAAAAAAATTTTCAGTGTAAAGTATGCGAATATAAATGTTCACAAAAATCAAGCTTTAAGTATCACATGATGATACATACAGACGACAAACCTTTTCAATGTCTTGTGTGTGAATATAATTGTAGACTGAAATCAGACTTAAAGCGTCACATGATGACACATACAGGCGAAAAACCATTTCAGTGTAGTGTGTGCGATTATAAATGTTCACATAAATCACAATTAAAGCGTCACATGATGACACATACAGGTGAAAAAGCTTTTCAGTGTAAAGTATGCGAATATATATGTTCACGTACATCAGGCTTTAAGATTCACATTATGACACATACAGGCGAAAAACCATTTCAGTGTAGTGTGTGTGATTATAAATGTTTGAAAAAATCAGAATTAAAGCGTCACATGATGACACATACAGGTGAAAAACCTTTTCAGTGTAAAGTATGCGAATATAAATGTTCACGTAAATCAGGCTTTAAGATTCACATGATGACACATACAGGCGAAAAACCTTTTCAGTGTAATGTGTGCGATTACAAATGTTCAAATAAGTCGAAGTTAAAGCGTCACATGATGACACATACAGGCGAAAAACCATTTCAGTGTAGTGTGTGTGATTATAAATGTTTGAAAAAATCAGAATTAAAGCGTCACATGATGACACATACAGGTGAAAAACCATTTCAGTGTAATGTGTGCGAATATAAATGTTAACATAAATCACAATTAAAGCGTCACATGATGACACATACAGGTGAAAAACCTTTTCAGTGTAAAGTATGCGAATATATATGTTCACGTAAATCAGGCTTTAAGATTCACATGATGACACATACAGGCGAAAAACCATTTCAGTGTAGTGTGTGTGATTATAAATGTTTGAAAAAATCAGAATTAAAGCGTCACATGATGACACATACAGGTGAAAAACCATTTCAGTGTAGTGTGTGCGAATATAAATGTTCACAAAAATCATTGTTAAAGCCTCACATGATGACACATACAGGTGAAAAACCTTTTCAGTGTAAAGTATGCGAATATATATGTTCACGTAAATCAGGCTTTAAGATTCACATGATGACACATACAGGCGAAAAACCATTTCAGTGTAGTGTGTGTGATTATAAATGTTTGAAAAAATCAGAATTAAAGCGTCACATGATGACACATACAGGTGAAAAACCATTTCAGTGTAGTGTGTGCGAATATAAATGTTCACAAAAATCATTGTTAAAGCCTCACATGATGACACATACAGGTGAAAAGCCTTTTCAGTGTAAAGTATGCGAATATAAATGTTCACGTAAATCAGGCTTTAAGATTCACATGATGACACATACAGGCGAAAAACCATTTCAGTGTAGTGTGTGTGATTATAAATGTTTGAAAAAATCACAATTAAAGCGTCACATGATGACACATACAGGTGATAAACCATTTCAGTGTAATGTGTGCAAATATGAATGTTCACATAAATCACAATTAAAGCGTCACTTGATGACACATATGCTGTGAACAACTTTTCAGTGCGATATAATTTGCTAATGCGAATTAAGGTTTTAATAAATTACAATTAGAGCATCACATAGATGACATATACAGTCGATAGTGTGATATGTGCCAATATAAATGTATTTAAATATCCGATCAGATCAGACATTCAAAACAAAGCCTGCTTAGAGTTGTGAAAATCCCAGCAAATACTCAAGATCGCTTTTACAAATATAATTTTCGTTAGTTTTAGTGTAGAATTACTTATTGCAATTAATTAAGATTAATAATTATAATTAATAAATTAAGAAATACTATTACTGAATAATATTATTAAATACAAATAGTATATAATAGATATTTACCTAACCAATTATGAAAAGACAAATTTTATTTTGACGAACGTAATATTTGCTAAAATGAGCGAACGAAGTGAGCGAGTTTTGTAAATTACGTGAGTTAAATAAAATTAGTCTCTTCATAACGTGTTAGGTACAAAATCTTATCTGACTTCGCTATGAAATGAAAAATAATTATTATTGCGGAGGTCCGAATAATATATCAAAGCTTGCTGCAAACAAACAAATAGATTATGTAATATTACCTCAGTTATGTAATATTTCATAGCATCACTAGTTATGTAAAATTGGACGTTTCAAAACGTCAAAAATGAATTTAAAATTTGACATTTCATAGCGGGGTTAGATAAAATTAAATAAATAATCTCACAAGCTTGTTCGTTAGGTTTCATTTGATGTTTGGGTTAGGACGCTGAATTTAATGGCCTATTGTCAGTCATTTAAAATGCTCTTTAGTAAACATGGAACAGTGGTCTGGTGTACATATCCTGCTTTCTGTCTTAAATAGTTTTATAGAAATGGTGACTCCACGACAACTATCCACAATTTATTTCGCAATCGGTTCAATATTTCGCGAAATGGTCAGGTAACCTGTTCAATGTTCATGCAATTAAATTGAGGGTTAACAAATTTGACGAATATTGAGCAACAGAAATTTTTCGAGTGCAAGAAAACTTTGATAGAGTTCAAACTGTCCTAACACGCATGTGGTTCCAGTTTCCACAAATTTTTTAAAACCCATCAGTTAATTGCAGATGGTTTAGAATCTAAATAATAATCTTATAACAGGTACTACGACTAGGAAGGCAATGGCAAACCACTGAAGTGTCTAGTAAAGCCATATAATTTAGTGGTCCGGGTCTCATATTAAACTGTTGGCTCATACCTTGGTTTCTTAACATTCTACAACGGTCAGATGCGTATGCAAGATCAAGGCACTTTAAGGCTCAGTTTTTCATTGGGAGTTTAAACTACGTTCCATCTCAACGAAGTTCAAGCTCATGCGCCGTAACTCGTTTACGTTACGGTAAAAGTACAGCGCATGAGATTGATCTTCGTTCAGATGGAACGTAGTTTAAGCGATGAATGAAAAACCGACCCTAAGAGTTTAAGATCTTAATGACTTAAAGAGGAAGATAATGATAATAGCGCCCAAGGAAAATTATAGAAAGCTTCTACACATCTCGTATAAAATAGTATTTTTTACAACATGAGATGAAACATACGTTTTTTTCGTGAGATAGAATTTAATTCACAAGCCCCGTAGGGGCGAGTGAATTAATCTTTCGAACGAAAAAAACGGATTTCATCTCGAGTCGTAAATGCTATTTTTTCTACGACGATAATTAGTACATTTTAAAAAAATAATTCTTTTTACTAAAATGTGAACCGACCACAAAAAAACTGGTTTCACCTCATGTTGTAAACAACATCTGCTTGTAATAACACTTTTTCTCACTAGAGACGAAAATGCTATTTTCGTAACGAGTAAGTGATGACGAAATGCTTAGTTTCACATATGGGAGTAGAAAAAATATTTTATTAACTAACATTTCCTTAGCTTAAAATTTAAAACATTTCAGTTAAACAATAAAAAATGCTATACATCAGTCATACAACGTTGTATATTTGTTTATTTCGAATCGTGGCGCAGCGGCGTTCAGAAGTGTTAAATTGGGACTACGTTCCCTTTATAGTCATGGACGAAATGTTAATTATCAACCAATTTCATTAGCTTTTGTAAGCGTTATTTTTGTAACATTTTTCAGCACCCATCTCTAAATTTTCATTATTTTCTTGGAACCCTACCGAGTTCCACCATTGTTCATCTCCACTTCCAAATACCACAAAAATAATATTGGTTACAATGAACACAACAAAAGTTATCCAAAAGACCATCCTCCATTCAGACAAAGTTTGCTGTAAAAAAATTATTGTCAAAATGGTTGCTTTGCTGCAGTCTCAACACTAACATTCTCTGTAAGTACACCTGCAAGGTATGGTGTTATTATTCCAGCTAATGCGCCTATTCCGTTTACGATGGCCGTCAAAGTTCCTGCATAATTTGGTGATAAATCGAGCAAATTAACTTTAGTTCCACAATAACTAGCGCCCATGAATCCCATGCCCAAAGTGAAAAACGCAACCGTGAGCAATTTATCACAACCGGCGTAAGATGCGGCCATTAAAAATATTCCTGAACCAACCGACGCTGTAAATATCACAATAATTCCTTCTCGATTCCTTTAAATAACTTACAAATTGTAGTAAAAAATTTTCTCGCAAAGGATATTTTCATCAACTTTTTTTCTATAAGTCGATCGCAAATCCAGGCTGAAATCATGGAAAATATCCACATTACGATGTATGGTAAAGACGACCAAATTCCACTTTGTTCGACGTTAAATTTTAATATACTTTTCATGTATTTGGGTAAGTCGTTGAGCATGGTGTATATTCCCCAATCAAATCCAACGCCGGCTAAAACAAGTGCCCATAACGGAACTGATGTTAAAACCGCTTTCCATGGTATGGGTTTTCTTTCGGTAGAAACGCTGCCTAATTTGCCATAATTAAAAAGAGTTTTTTTAATTTCACCACTATACGTACTCAATTCTCTTTCTAAAAACGCCTTTTCTTCCGGACTAATGTGTGGATGTGAATTGGGTTCGGAATAGCCTAGAAAAATCCACAAAATAAACCAAACTACACCGCAAATTCCAAAAACGTAAAAAACAGATTCCCACGATTTTGTTTTTCCAATTATTACCCCTCCAGCTGCATTACCAACTACGTTACCTAAAATCATTCATGACGTTTCTTAGAATAAAGAGATTTACTAAAGCAAATTTTTAACCAATTTGAAGTCCAGCATAAACTAACGTCGCTATAGTCGACCTTTCAGACAAAGGAACCCAATTGGCTAACAAAACGTTTAAAGCGGGAAAAGTTGTGCCCTAAAATTATTTTTTTCATTAACGTCGAGTTTGTTCAATTTTTAACAGTATAACCTCTCCAAGTCCTATCAAAACTCGAAATACCATCAACCAAGGCCAATCTCCTGCTTTTACCACCAGTGGTGTCACAAGTGTAAATAAAGCTGTCGACAAAATTCCCACACCAAGTGTCCATTTGCCACCAAATCTTTCAGCTAAATATCCGCCTGGAAAATGCGATAAGACGTAACCCCAATAAAAGGATCCCAAGACGAGTCCTTGAATTTTTTCGCTCCAATCGTAAAGATTTTGTGTATTCTAAAAATTATTCTCTAACATAGGAGTTACGAGATGGGTTAAACTAGCTAAAAGTTGCATATCTTAAAGAGCTTTAAGAATCCATTTAGAAAATTTGTAAAACTAAAATGGTTACCGAGATAACGCAAAAAAACTGAAAATTGACAATTTAGTTTTTCGACTCTAGTTTAAAAATGGTTTACTTATGAAAAAAAATTCTCTAGAGAAATGTTTTGGATTCAAAAGAGCTATCAAACGATATTAAACTCGACATTTTATCACATCGACGATAGGCGTCGCGACGGTCAACTTCTCATTTTCTTTATGGGGACCAATTGTTTTTTTATAAAAAATTACCGAGACCAAATGATAACTTTCTATCTTGTACTTAATTTATACAACTTTTCTAGGTTATGATATGTTACGTTATAATGTTATTTTTTACGATAAAGAATAACGTCTAAAACTGTTAAAGTTAAACGGAGCGACGCCTAGCGACGAAGTGATAAAATGTCGAGTTTAGTATCGTTTGATAGCTCTTCTAACCCCCTATAAAATTTCTCCGAGAATTTTTTTCTCAAATTAACCATTCTCAAACTACAGCCGAAAAACTAAATTGCCAATTTTTAGTTTTTTTACTAATCTAATCAGTTATCTCGATAACTGATTAGAATTTTTAAAATTTCTAAACGGATTCTTAAAGCTCATTAAAATATGCAACTTTTTACTATTTTAACCAATCGTCTTTCGGAGCTCCTAATGTTGGTACCGTTTAAAAAAATCACCCTGTATTATTAGATTATTTGAATTTAACTTACAAGAACGTTTAGGTGTGAATTTGTTTGTAAATGGGGATCAGGACAAACGTCTTCAATTATTACAACGGTTGCATTAATAGGTTTGGTCATTTCAATTATTGCGACTGATAATACAGCTCTCATTAAATAAGCGTTTACCACACCTAGAAATCCCATTATTCCTAAAATGTATCGTTTGGGTATTGAAGAACCTAAAATCAAAATTATAATTATTAAAGTATTTTAAAAAGTTACCTCTATTTTGATTATTCTAACATACAGATTGTCAAGTTTTTAAAGACACCGTATATTTTTTTATATTTTCGATCTTGGTAAAATCGAACGTTAACCCTACAGTAAATACGTGAAAAATAATCCCACCAGTGCATACGTGAGGCTTTTCAAGCACATACTGTATTAGTTTTTCCCGTCATAGTTTGATAATTTTAACTTTTTCCAATCCAAGAAAAAGTTACTATAATTGAGAAAAAAAATAAAAAACTTTTTTATTGAAGTTCTCGACGTTTTGAGTGATTCCAAAGATCGAAAAAAAAAATTTTCAATTTTTTGAACCAAAATGTCTGGATGTATGTCTAACTCTGTGGAGCAATAACTACTCAACCGATTTTGATGAAATTTGATTTTAGTTCCTTATTATTTCATCGGCACACTAAGCTTTTATAAGAAAGGGTGTGCAAAAATAAGGTGATTATTTTGGGCGCATATTTGCAAATTTGAGCCAAATTCAATTTTACTTGGCTATAAGATAGTACATGTGACCCCCAATTGAAAAAAAAAATTTCAAATTTTTTTAGTTATAATGGCGACCAATAGAACGATTGTCCTATTTTGTGGTTTTTCCCTTATAATTTTGCCGGTAATTATTATTATAAAAATTTCAAAATGACATTGTACAGCCAAAATATAGGGCTTTCGTCATAAACAAGTCGATTTTCAAAATTGTTTTAAAATTGCCTACCTTTAAGGGTCCCAAGTAGGTCAAAATTTTGATATAGATTTTCTCAAAAACTGGTCCCAACATTTTTTTAATTTTTTGATACGTTATAGACAACGTAATTATATATCGAACTTTAAATTTTGAAAGACTTGTATGATGCGGATTCGGAGTTATGATTTTTTGAATGTCAAAATTTCAATAATCTCTAATTTCTTTTGTAATAAAAAAAATAAAAATGAAAACTTGAAATTGGATATTTATATCAATCCCATGAATATCTATTATTTGACACTATTTTCGGTTAAGAAAACGCTTCCGGTTAAACCGGAAATTACAAAAATATCAAAATTTTTAGGAACACGCTGTATATTTTATAATATATTTTTCAATATTTTGAAAGCTTGTAAAATTAGCTTTCTTAAGATATAAAATAATGTATATAGGGTGATTCATAGATATGGCGCTTTTCGATAGCTCCGTAGCCGTTGGAAATAAGATATAGATTTAAATACAAAAGTTATTCAACTCTTTAAGGAGCATAACCTAAAATTATTTTCATCTCTACAGGGTGTTGAATTACTGCTCGGCGAGAATATTTTTAATTTTTTTAAATGGAACACCCTATATATTTTTCTATTTTTCGACTTGGCATTAAGTCGCCTACATATCCATATTAAAATTTTTTAATTTCTTTGCGGTGTTGCCAGGTTATTAATTTTTTTCTCTAAAAAATGCCCGCGACACGCGTTGCTTTATAAAATCGTACTAAAGCCATTTTTCAAGGAATAATAACCAAAATTCTTTCCTGGGTGGTTAATACTATCCTCTATGCTATAAAATTTAAAAAGTTAGAAGAAATTGTACAGGGTGTTCATTAATGCGATCCAAAGTTACGCATTTTCAAACGACCATAACTCGTTTTTTTCAAATGGAACACCCTGTATATTTTTACATATTTGGATTCCTGGTAAAATTTAGATACCAAATATGCAAAAATATACTGAGTGTTCTATTTTTAAAATTATAAAAAATTACATTGAAACACCCTGTATATTTTTGCATATTTAGTATCTAAATTTTACCAGGAATCCAAATATGTAAAAATATACAGGGTGTTCCATTTGAAAATATCGAGTTATGGTCGTTTGAAAATGAGTAACTTTGGGTCGCATTAATGAACACCCTGTACAGTTTAATCAAACTTTTTAAATTTTATAGCATAGAGGATAGTCATAACCACCTAGGAAAAAATTTTTTATTACTATTCCTTGAAAAACGGCTTTAGAACGATTTTATACAGCAACGCGTGTCGCGTGCATTTTTTAGAGAAAAAAATTAATAACTTGGCAACACCGCGAAGAAATTAAAAAATTTTAATATGGATATGTAGTCGACTTAATGCCAAGTCGAAAAATAGAAAAATATATAGGATGTTCCAATTAAAAAAATTAAAAATATTCTTGCCGAGCAGTAATACAACACCCTGTAGAGAAGAAAATAATTTTAGGTTATGCTCCTTAAAGAGTTGAATAACTTTTGTATTTAAATCTATATCTTATTTCCAACGGCTAGGGAGCTATCGAAAAGCGCCATATCAATGAATCACCCTGTATATCAAATAGTTGATACATTTATACTCGTAGTAGAGGAAGCACGCATGTCTAAAATTTTTAACTACAGTAATGTCCGCTTATAACGAACTTCAAGGGACCAATAAAATCAGATCGTTATATCCAAGGTTCGTTATAAGTGATAAAATAATAAAAACGCAGTTGTAGTAAATTAGTTGCAGTTGTAGTAAAAAAAGTTCGTTATAACCAAGAGTTCGCTACAACCGGGTTCGTTATAGGCGGACATTACTGTATTTGTTTTTAATCAAATTTAATAGGAATGATTTTGATTGTTTTACCTAACTTAATTACAAATATAATTTTTCAAAGTAAATTACCTACATTATTTTAATTAAAAATTACCTATGCTGTTTTTTATTTTGATTTTTCTACCTTTTTGCTCGTCCTTGCTTTTTGTCAATCTTGATTTTTACTCGTTATTACACGTTTTTTATTTGGTGTTTTGTAACAAAAAATATTAAAGTGTGGTACGAAGTACGAAAAAGTTAAAAATCAAGTGACCTTTTAAACAATCGGATAAAAAAGAAACAACTGAATTAAATAAATAAATAACAAAAATATACCCAATCCAATATATTATTTGAATATATTATAGACATAGCAGTTCTCTATTGAATACCACGCGTTTCATTGGTTAGAAATTTCCAGGACCGGAGTTTCAAAAATATGCCATTTATTTTATAATATGTAAAAGTGAAAATTTAAAATTGGTATAAATGTTAATCCCATGAATATTAGGGTGCTTCTTATTTGGCCTACTTGTGAATTTTAATTCTTACGCCCTTTCAATCAACTCCAAATAATTCAAAGAAAATTATCAGTATTTTAAAAAAAGTTTTTTGTGATAGCGGCCATTACTAAGCGGGGTCGAAGTTTCTTATGTAAAATACAAAGGGTTTTTGGATGAAACCGAATAAAAATTCGTTTTTCATAAAATTTTTGGTCTAAAAATCACGCACTTCATTCATATTTTCACTTCCAATTTAACCGGAAATGAGAACAAGCTTCTTAATTAAAATGTAGCATCCTGTATATATTTTAATATCGAGTCATTCTTTTACAAACCGCACACCAATTTAAACTTGACATTTAAAATCGTCAAAAAAATTTTGTAGAGATATTCATAAAATTACTTGACCCGTTTTTCAGGATTTTGCTGAAAAAAATTGTTTTTCGAAAATATTCACTAATGAATTTTCGATAATTTGCTGGATTTTCTCCAATCTTCTCATACTTGAAATTTATTATCTCCAGTTGTTGTGATCGGATAAATGTCGTTTTTTTTTGTTTTACACTTTATTACGTTAGCTTTCGAACTGTGTTAAAAAAGATTTAAAAAAAAAAGAAAAATAATAACAATTTAATTGTTTAAATAGTTTTAACATGCTCGCCCCCCAAATTGAATTAATTGGAAAAGTTATAATTTTGTTCCTTATTCTCTTATCTATAAAACTCATTTTACAAAAAAGTGGGGTCTCTATTAGATCGGAAGTTATTAAATATTTTCGAGCCCAAGAACTTGTAATCGAGCAATTGTTGCGTCTGAGATCTCTGACGCTCCCGCATCTCGAGCGCGCTGGGTGACTTGTGCTCGAAAATATTTAATAACTTCCGATCTAATAGAGACCCCATCATTTTGTAAAATGAGTTTTATAGATAAAAGAATAAGGAACAAAATGATATTTTTTCCAATACATTTAAGTTGGGGGGCGAGCACGTTAAAACTATTTAATCAATTATAAATTGTTATTATTTTTCATTTTTTCACAATAAAAAAATTTTTTTTTAATACACTTCGAAAGCTAACGTAATAAAATGTCAAAAAAACGACATTGGACCGATCAGTACAACTGGAGATAATAAATTTCAAGTATGAGTAGATTGGAGAAAATCCAGCAAATTATCGAAAATTTATACTTGAATATTTTCGAAGAAAAAAAATTTTTCAGCAAAATCCTGAAACACGGGTCGATTAAATTTGTTGAAAGATGCAGAGAAATTTTTTTTATCGCATTTGAAAAAGTTAAATTTTTTTTCCTGAAAGCCGTTTAATTTTTGAGCCTGAAAGTTGAAAGTTCGTAAAATTAGCTATCGGATGACACTAAATAGCTTATGCGACTTCCGATTAAACCGGAAATTGGGTCAACTTTATTATTTTTAATGCTTCACGATAAAGTCCCGTTATGGCCACATCAGAGTTTATTCAATTCTTTTAGGGCGGTAAAAATGTGCTTCTCCATAGCCTCTAAATGAGCCTGTTCTAATACATGGCCTACTGTGGACTTTTATTATTAATCTGCTACAGCTTGTAAGTTCAACTGTTTTTTTATACAAATACCAGAATCAAATTTTCTAAATATGAGTATTTCTTGTAAGGCCTAAAAGCTGTAGAGACCATACCAATTTTTCTTCTTTTATTAGAATTTAATTAGAGAAAAAAAATTATGCTTACATTTTTGTATGAAATATTTCCAAAGAGATAACATTGTAATTACTAATTATAAATTTGTAGCTTATTAGTTAGCTTATTACTGTATAGAACTACTCCACTTATACATACAACTATAAATGTGAATTGAAAGGTACTACCACACGATACGTGTACAAACAACACCTTGCTGAATTACAAGGATAAATTTTAATTCCACATCATATAGCGCGAATCTTAACCTTTTTATCCAACCGTGTGTATTCAGTGTGTTACTCTCTAGCATTTCAGCACCAAATCAAAACATTTGGAATGGACTGGACCAGTGCAGTCAGTCGTCGCGGGTGGTTGTTGGTTTTTGTAGACTTTTTATTTATCTTTTTTTCATTTTTTTCTAAATTTATTTGTTTACTTATTTGCATTTGTCTGACATTCAGGTTTGTTAATGTAACCAGTCTACCTGACCAATGTTACTCATTTCACATTTCAGTTTGTGTAATAATTAGGAGTTTTATAAGGACTATGTCCTCTGTCCTTTACTCCAATGTGTACTTTGAAACACTCTGATGTGGTCGTAACAGTGATCTTTTTCCTCTACATCAAGGCTAATTTTACAAGGTTTTAAAATGTTTTAAAGAATATAAGTACAGGACGTCCCTAAAAAAATAATATTTTTCTAATTCCCGCTTCAATTTGGAAGTAATTGTAATCAAACGTCTTTCCTGATTTAAAAAAATACAAAAATATACTTTGTTTTATTTAAATTTGGGAAGTCAGTGTTATATTTCCAGCTAAACGGGACGTAAAAAATATGAAAGCTTTGGTATCACGTCATCACGTGACAGCTAATTTTCGAGCATTCAAAATATATAAAAGTATACAGAGTGTTCGTAAAAACTTTTAAAAGCTCTCTAATTTATTACTAGGAGCCGCTCTGGCCACTATAATAGTATAATCAGGCCAAACTAATTTTTTTAGGTTAGATTGGAGATCACTTTTTTCACGAAACACTTTATTTTGGGTCCCTAACTATGGCAGAGATTTTTCAATTTTAGCGAGCCGTTTTGAAGCCTACTATTAGTATAGTGGCAAAACAATTATTAATTTATTGTCCTTTGGAGCTTGAGCCAAATTGTTACGCCACTGTCTCATAAAGCTAATAGCTAATGAAATTGTTTAGTACTCATTTTAAAAAAATACCAACTTAACAAGCACGGTATAATGGTCTTATAGATAACGTCAAAAAGTATTAACAGTTTTAAGGCACGTAAAAACCTAATGATGTAATTAAAGTAATTAGTATTTTACTGAAAAATGTATTTACCTACAAATAACATTAAATTATTATTAAATTAATATTTTCATCTACTTTGTTAGATTGTACTTTAATATTCTGATTTACTACATGAGCAATTTGAAATTAGTCACAGAGTAATTTTAATTTATTGTTACATAATGCATTGTTGGAAATGAACGCAAATATTTATGTTTTTACACTAATTTAATTATTTTAATAAACGCAGTGGCGTACGATGCTACTTTTGGTGCCTTACGTTTCGATACCTTTCCTTAGGCTATAATTACCCCAAAATAATTTCTTTAGAAAGGACCATTCTCTAACTATTTTTTCATGTCCTTGTTAAAATTGTACAATTTATTGCGTTATCTAAATGCACTTTGTAGCCTCGGATTTAATTAAAATAAAAAGTAGAAAAAGTTAAATTGCTACGTTTATTAATAAAAAGCCACTGAATATTCATTATTTGTGTTAAATGTATTTTTTTGTGTCGCGAGTTTGTGCAAAATATACACGGTGTACCAACGTACACCGAAAGTACTTGGAAGATCTTATTTTATTAACTTCTATAAGGCCCTATGATTTTTTCGATGTCAAAATTTCAAAAATCTGTCATTTCTTTTGTAATAAAAATGCAAAGCTGAAAATTGGTATCCCATGAATAGCTATTATTAGACAATATTTTTGGTGAACAAAGACGCTTGCATGTTAATAGTATATTATCCAACGAGCGGGTAATGAAGCTCATTACTTACAAGAATGAATTTGCGACACGAGCCGTATGGTGAGTGTCGTAATCATTAGAGTGAGTAATGAGCATTACCCGCGAGTAGGATACTATACTTTATCCACGACTGCAAGTATTATGAACCAAATATACATTGAATACGCGAGTATTTTTTGAAAAAAAAAATTTTATTTAAAAAAAAAATTAATTTTTGAAAAAAAAAAATTAATTTTTGAAAAAAAATTAATATTTTATGGAAATGTATTCAAAATATAATGTAGAATTCAAAAATGTAAAAATATATATGGTGTTGCGTTTAAAAATCTAAAGTTTACCTCATTTCCGGCGAAATCAGAAGTGGAAGAATTTTCAAAAGTAGTTAAACAAATTGAAATTTATATGACTATAACTCACAGCAAATTTTATTTTGATACATTGACAAATAACGGAGCTATAAAAGTTTTCCAATCCCCTGTATCGCCCGGTAAACCATTGAGTAATGTAATAGTCATTGAGTAATATGTATATTATTCAATGATTTGCAACTAGTGAGTAATGACACACATTACTGGCCAAAAATCATAGAGTAATGAACGTGTATTATTGGACGGTCGTGGATAAAACTATTTAAACAATTAAATTGTTATTAATTATCATTTTTTCACAATAAATATTTTTTTTAATACATTTCGAAAGCTAAAGTAATAAAGTGTAAAATAAAAAAAAAGACATTGATCCGATCAGAACAACTGGAGATAATAAATTTCAAGTATGAGAAGATTGGAGAAAATCCAGCAAATTATCGAAAATTCATATGTGAATAATTTAGAAATAAAATTTTTTTCAGCAAAATCCTGAAATATGGGTCAAGTAATTTTATGAATATAAGCGGTAAAAAATGTTTTGGACAATTCTAAAATGGTTAGTTTAAATTGGTGTGGGGTTTGTAAAAGAATGGCCTACTCTACACATACTATACTATTTGCATTTAAAACTTTGATTGGATTTCGGCACGAGTTAATTATGAGATACCTACAGCATAAAAATTTCGCTTACCTCTTTTTTTCGTCTGAAAGAAGATGTTTTTGTACTGGAAGCAAAAAACTTTTAACCTAAGTTTACCCTTCGTTTTTTAATTTTTTTTTTTTTTTTAATTGTTAAGTTTTTTTACTTCTGTTTATATTTATTTATTTTATACTTTGTTAATCGTTGCACCTTTTATTGTTATAATTAAATTTTAATTAAAATAAGTACAATTGCTAATTTATTCTTGTTGGTATGAAAAACTCCTGGTTTTTCCAGTTTTAAATCAGAGTTTGTTATTACAAAATTAAATATCAGAATCTGAGATGAAATGCTTAGGTAACAGTGGGTAAAGTAAAATATAGTTCATATAATATTATCTTGCCGAGAAAGGTTTAAAACGTCAAAGCAATATACCACCGGGTGGTAAGTAATACCAGGACAAAGCGAGCGTTACTTACCCCCGTTGGTTTATTGCTTTGACTTTTTAAGCCTTTTTCGGCAAGCTTAAATTATATCGAGTATAGTCAGAACTAAGATATTCCGAAATGACTTTATAATCCTTTCACAAAAGGGGTTAAGCTATTAAATATTCAACAAAAGAAAACACACTGACAAAAAAAATTAAAATTGTAAAAGAAATTGAACCTACCTGACGAAACCCCCGTGGCGTGAATCAGGGGTGCACTTTCTCTCTAGTATGAAGACTTTAAATAGCAAATTCAGGTAAATTTTGTTAACGTTGATGCATACTTAGTATTTACTAGATAAAAATACGACCCTGCTTTAAGAACTAGTGTTTTAACAGCTAAATTAAAAATCCTTTTACACCTTTGGTAATTTGTTTTCTTTTGTGACATATTTTCCTTTTGTGTCACAAAAGGATTATAAAGTCAAAATTCGGTAGATAAAAATTGCAAACCTATGTATATCTATGTCTACTTATAAGAAAAATTAAAAGCCTTCAACTATGCTCAAAGTTACAGTTTTAACTAGAAATCTATAATACATTCGCGTTATTCGCTGAAGTGTTAAAGGTACTAATTTACTAATTATAATTATTTTCAGTTCCGGTTAAACCACCATACAGGAAAATCCACTCATTGTGTAATATTGAGGAATTTGTTGCATGTAAAACTACAGAAGGGTTCATTTTAATCAATTCAGGTAAATACATATAGCAAAACATATTTTTTCTACCTATCGTCTTTATCAAAATGGAGCACCCTGTATAATTATTTCTAATATGTGTGAGCAAAATTTTCATACTTTATTTTTGCCAAACATTATTATCAAAACTACGCTATCGAATTTGTAAAATAAGGTTAAAATTTGTCACTATTCAAGGATAGTATATTGTTGCAAGCCATTGTTTGCAACAATATACTAATTTTTTCAAGGTCTGCTGATAAAAATAAAAAGATAGGTAATTTTATGTTAATTTCCATATTCTAACATTGTATCGTCTTTGTTTAGAAAAATTAAAATTTTTCTCTAAAAAAAATCATGAATAAATGAAGTCCACCCATATTTTAAAGTGTGTATTACAACACAGATCCCTGATGGCGAGAGGTAGGGATAAGTTCGCGCAGATTTTACCACGCCCCTTTAATAATTATTTAATGATCAATTTAGTGATCTGCCCATTCCCACCGCTCGCCAACATAAATCTGTCTTGCGGTAAATGTTCTTAATTATTTTATTGCATTAAACTCCAATGTGGCCACAACTAGAGCTCCCTAAGTTCATAATATTAACCCTCCATTAGGCGCGCATTGGTCTAAGAGGCCAATAGGTGAGTTTTTAAGTTTACTTAATAGTGGATAGTTTGTAGTTATCGCAATAATACTTGACAAAAATATAAATAGAGTTTTACATATAATAAATTAGTGATATAAATGAAGGGGGACATATATCTTTTCCTGTAAAAATCAAATACGTGTCATAAACCCCTTAGCCGCCATATGTGACACCTTATTGGAAAGGTAATTTAATAAGGAATTTATTGCATTATTTAATTTTTTTATTAACTTTAAATTAACCGACGAAAAAAATTAATAAAACTGATTTCAAATTTTCGAAAAATATTTCAAAGAAATTCGATTTTTCTACACTGACATATTTCTACAGATTAGGTAATGTAATACAGCAAATTTTATCAAGTACACTTGGTTTTACAAAAGTGACACTTTTACATTCATTATACATTTGGTTTGGAAGAAACGGATTTTAAAATAATATAAAAATGGCTGAAGATGAGACGGTAAAAATATAAATATTAGTTTTAATTTTACCAGATCAACACTTACAACTTAAAGTACCTAAGTACCATTGATCAAACTGTATAATTTTAGAATTTAACAAAGGAAGCAAGCGCAATCAACGTGGATGACGGTCCAGAGATTAATCCCGAAGGATACGGAATAGGCAAGTTTAACACAAAATTACGCTCTTTTTTGTTTAAACAACAAGTTATTTCGCAGAAGGTGAATTTGTGCCTGTTGCGGTGTTTGATGGTGATGATGAGGATGAAGGTATGTAAACTAAAAAATAGTCGTTTGAATTACCCAATATATTTCGATTCAATCGTTCAAATATTAATAATTGAAAAGATTGGAACGATGAAGAAGATGAGTGGGATGAAGAAGAATTAGAAAAAGGACTTTATGAGGAGAGATTAGGCGAATCTATTGGTGAAGAAGGGGGCGAAGGGGGACTTGAAGAAGTTCATGATTATGTAGACGGTTACTTGGGACTGGAAGAAGAAGAAGAAGAAGCACAAGAAGTGGGAGAAGAAGAAGAGGAGGAGGAGGAGGAAACGAAAGAGAAAATAGAAAGTAAAAAAGAAACTAAATTTCAAGATTTAAAAGACCCAAAAGAAACAGACAGAGGAATTTATAGGAGGAGAGTTAGTATACGTGATACTATTATTCAGGATGACCTGTTCGAAGATAAGCGTCGTGTGAGTGGAGATGGAGATTTTCGTATTGGTGAAGATGTATATGGGTTTTTCGATCGTGCTCCTTCCATTGAGACATGTAAAAAATATCTTTAATTTTATGCAATTCTAACTCGACATTTTTAGTCCACACTAAATCATCTTATGGTGAAAGTATTCCCGAAATTGTAGTAGAAGAAGAATTGCCACCAATAGATAGACAAGAGTATTATCAAGCTTACAGAGATTTGGAGCCTCTACACAGCTTTCAAAAGCTCAAAAATAATTTTCTTCAAAGAAAAATGGCAGATTATTTTAAAAAACGAAAAGTGACTATTGAATAATTTCAAAATAACAGTTTTTAATTATTTTATTTTTAGATGGAACACGTTTTAAAAGAAACCGACAATCAAATAGATTCTCAAGCAAAATACGATAGAAAATTGGATGCGTTTGCTAACTTCAAAGAAGTAAACGATCGCGAAAAACAAAACATTCGTTGGCAATTGGAAGACTTTACTAGTCGACGCGATGAGCAATTGGAAGTTTTAACCAGACACTTTCAAGCTATGCAACTATGCGAAAAGGAAACCGGAACTGGATTAATCAACACCAAAACGGGTAAAGAAATTCCAGAAAAATTAGTGGATCGATTTGTTAAACGTCAGCTTGTGAAGTCGATAGAAATTGCTAAGATGAGACTCGCTTATATAAAATTGAGGGATCGCGTCGAGGAGAAAAAAACTGTACTTAGAGGGATGAATTGTATTGGAAAAAATATGAACTTGATGGATTTCGAGCAACTCAAAATTGAAAATCAAAGCCACACTGATAAAATCGAAGAAAGAGATTTTGATTTAGCCAAGTTGAGGCGTACATGTAGGACTGAAATTCAATGTTTGGCTCACATAAGAGAAAAATCTGCTGCACTCCATATAGATATAATGCAATTGAAGACGGATCATGATGACGTTAACATAGACTACTTAGATGTGAGTATTGTGAAAGTTTCGTAGAATGCAAATCAACGTTTTAATTTTAGTGTCGGGAAAGGTTAAATTATTTTAAACAAGAGCGCGTAAAATATCGTTTTCATATTGATAAATTGAAGAGAGAAGCTGGATTATTGTGTAGACCAAAACTTTGTCTGGATAGAGATAAAACGCTCGAAGAATTAAATTTGCTCACTGCGGAGTACAACCAGCTAAAACAAGAAAATATCGATATAAGAGATGGAATTGTAGCTTTGAAAAAAAATATTAGCGCAAGTTTGTTAGAATATAGACCAAAGAAGAAGGCACAAATAGTCACAAAGTCAAAACCTAATACGATTTATAAAGGCAGGCCTAGTTTGATATATCCAGAATTGCCCGAAAGAAGCGCTAGTGGTGATTCTTTCGGTAAATTTTAATGAACTCGAATATATTCTCGATAAGTAAAACAGAAAATAATCAAGAAAGTAGTAAATATTGGCGGGATAACTTTGATTTATCCAGAATTAACAGAAAGAGAAACGAAGTTATATTATTTTGAACATTCGCAACCAAGTGTTTTATATTTTATTTTAATTTTACTTTAATACCTATATCATATACTAATTTTATTTCTATACTCTATACATACATATACATAATTAAAATAATTTTATTTTTATATTTATACCTATATTGTATACTTTTGCCTCAATATTATAAATAAAATATACCTTAAAATTGACTTTGAAGTTTTGAAAATCTGCTCTTTTTAAATATTTCTGGAAATATTGATCGAACAAAGAAAAGTTCCAATTTTTTTTTAAAGAAGAGGATATTTAGAGAAGAAAAGCTCGTATGACAATTTTCCATTGAGTGAATAGTTTTTGTGTAAAACGAAGTGGAAATGCGCTCTAATTTTGGGAATCAACTACCTACTAGTGCGTATTAAGTTTAAATATTGAGAAATGTCATATTGCCCAAGCAAAATAGGATTTTACTTTGGAATAAATAGTATAAAGCCGACCCTAAATTAGACCGTTATAAACAACATGTGAAAAGTCCCCATTCATATCATGTGAGCTTCAATGGCTATTTGAAGTCAAAGGTCACGAAAACGATCTGTTTGTAAATATCTCACTTTTTATTGAATTTTCGGAAAGATGTTTCATAAAAAAATTATGGAGGAGATATTTTCTCTATGACAATAATCTTATGCTCTTTTTCAAATTATTCAATATTTTTTAAGAAAAATGTTCTTGAAAGTTAACCTATTGTGTGCGTACTGCATTACCCAGGGGTTGCGCGATGAAAGTGATACTGAGCGCCCTATTTTACGTTATTGGAAATTACTCATTACCTATCAGGTCTAGAGGAACACAAAAAATACGTGGTTGAAGAGGACATTTTCATCTTTAAACTACATGCATAATATTTTGATTTTCGAGCATTTATCGCGGAGAAAAAAATTAATGAATGTAACCTAACCTAATTTTTTTAATTTTTTTTTTTCGAAATAACAATCAAATTTTTTTTTGCATATTAGGGCATTAAAGTATGCACCATGAAGATAGTAATTCTATATAGATTTTATATTTCTTCAATTGCTTTGCGAGATTTTCAAATATTTATAAAAATTAGTTTATTAATTCATTAATTTTTTTCTTCATGATAAATCACTGAAAATCAAAATACTGTGCATGTAATTTAAAGCTTAAAATGTCCTCTTTAACCACGTATTTTTTGTTTTTCTCTAGATTTGATAGGTAATGAGTAATTTCCAATAACGTAAAATAAGGCGCTTTCATCGCGCAGTCCATGGGTGCTGTAGTAGTTTAGGCACAAAATAGATTAACATTAAATCAGATTTTTCTCAAAAACTATCAAATATTTTGAAAAAGAACATAACACCTTTTTTATAGAGAATTACCTCCTCTATAATTTTTATATGAAATATTTTTCCGAAAAACTAATAAAGAGCGAGATATTTACAAAACGGTCGCTTTCTTGACCTTTGACCTCGAATTGCCTTTGACTCACATGATATCGATGGGGACTTTTCACATGTTGTTTCTAACGATCTAATAAAGGTGTATGCAAAAATTCAGCTTGATACTATCTATTAGGAAGTAGTTTTATTTTTGTCTAATTTGATTGGGCTGTAAACGCTTCCTCGTAAAAAGTGTCATAAATTATGCTTTCAAAAAGATTTTGCGCAAAGTTTTGACTATTTAAAAGTTAAATTCTCTAATAATTGAATATGCAAAAAATTTTAAAATAAACTTTTAAAAAAAGAACTTTAGTATAACAGGAATCTGTTAACTACATCGCTTTATTATTTAAATTAGTCAACAGATGGCGCTACTAGTATCATTTGTTAACAGCTTTTTAAGTTTAATTATTTTTGTGGTTTTTAATCAGTAATAAATAATAATAATAATTGTTAATTGTCCAGATTCAATATGAACTAATAATAAATTATAGTTTGCTGATTAATAATTAGAAACTATTCATTTAATATTTTGACCTTGAACCGGCCAAACTTTCATTTAAAAAAATTAGCAATGATTTCGATTTTATTTGAATTGTTTTCTGAATTCTGGCGGATTTTAAAATTGCGTAATTACGTATTTTTATATAAAAGTTTTGTAGGAATTGCTAAATTGTAAAACTGCCGAACCCTTCCAACTCGCCAAAAATGTAGTGGCAAAGCAATTTTTATCAATTTGCTCTTGAAATTTTTTCAGGTTTGAAGGTAACAATTCGCTACTTTCGTTCTTGGATAAGTCACTTCAAGATTCGATCAATAATTTGCTTACGTAAGTAGACATTAGGCATGTAAACATTGTAGTTTAATTTTGGAACAGTAAATAAATATCCTGTCCTTGGGTCCCCCTTTATGATGACGAGTGTCTAGATGCGTTTCTTCCTCTTCGTCACGAACAGTAGGTAGAGAGTTGTCTAGTGGATCTAGTATTTAATCGGAATGCGCTATAAGTAGGTCAGTGTACTTAATTAAAACAAATTCATGTATCGTTAATTAATCCATTTTTTTTAATAATCACCTTTTATAGCGACGGCGCATTAAGGTTTTTTAATCGCTTATTTTTGTCTTTTAAATGTGTGACCATTGATGTATAAAGAAAACTTCTGTGATGTTGTGGCCTTCGTTGCGTATAGATTTAATATTTACGCCCGAGTCATGTGCCGGGGCAAAAATAGTTTAAGAAATAAATTAATTACTATAAGTTTACTGGCAACTTTTTTATTCATTTTTATAATATTTTACACAACCATCAAAAGCGGCGATCAATTTGACTGCGCGTTCAACGGTACCATTTACGATGCAACAAGAATTGTTAAAAGAAAAACGAATTGTTTAAACAATTTTGCCCAGTATAAATTAGAAAGAAGAAATAATTTTATAGTGTTAAATAATTATGTGATGTCGTTAAATAGATATAATTGTGAAGAAAGTGTTACTTATGTTACTAACGGAGATTATACTTTTTTGAAAAATTTAATACAAGTTGTCGTAAGGTGGCAAGGACCTGTTAGTATCGCACTACACGCTCCTGGAGATGATTTTAAGGCCACCCTCGAGTCTATAATTTATTTAAGAAATTGTGTACCTAGTGTTAAATCGTTCGTTACATTCCATGTCTACTTCAACGAAAGTTATGCACCTGAAGAGGTATCAGTATTTTTTTATTTATTAAACTTGTGCCAGTGGCGTGCCACTTTTATACAGGGCGATCCAAAGGGAACGATACAAATCGTATTATATTATAGACATAAATTACTGTAAACTGTAGGGGCTCTATAAAAATGAAATAGGCTGAAACAATTTTTATAATTCTATAAACATACATAGTAAATTTTAAATTATTTCATTACAGAGATATTTAAGTTTTTTTTAAACGATTTTTTCCTTATAACTTAAAAAATAATTGAAATATCGCTTTGAAATTTGGCACAGGTTTTAAAAAATAGAAATGTTGAGAAATGTACAGTTGTAAGTTTAGATATTTTGTTCAGTGCCGTAGATAATGGGGAAAGAGGTCACCACTTTTTTTGGGAATATTTTTTACACCACTGGTTTTTGGTATGAAATGTGATTTTAAATTGAGTCAATACTATTATGCACAAAATACACTCTTTAAATTTTTTGTATAGGGTGCGTCGATTGTGATTTATCCGAATTTATCTGAGTTTTACTTCTTTTGTGCACGCATAATGTAGAGAACTGAAACTACTTTAGGATCAAACGAAAAATGCGCTACTAAATTACTACTAATATTACTAATAAATTATTAGAGAAGATGCTCGAGATCAGGATTCAGGGGTACGCCAGCGCAGGCCCAGGAAATTTTTTAAGCCTGTTCTAGCCAGAGCTTTCTAAGGATTTCGCAATGATAATGAAATCTATTGGTGCCGATGAAGAAAAAAAAAGATTTTGAGAAAGTAAAATTTTTGTAAACTTTGGGCAAAAAACGTCCATCCTCAGAAGTGATCACAGTGGTCAGCAGATTTATACAAACCCAGCAGAGAGAAAACCCTGATTTTAGCTTTCAGCCTCTCTTGAAAATATTTGAGCCTGCCCTGATATGAAAGTCTGGCTACGGCTCTGCTTGAGATGGTTCCTTTTGACTCAATACAAGGTCGTGCTCACAAGGCTATACGTTTAGCACGAATTGTGGATGTATCCATCATAACACCCCATACTTAAATTGAGGGGTAACTTCATTTTGCCATAAAGTAGTAAATCAACAACCACCCCTTCTGTCCTGTTGTCGTTGTTGGCTATTAAACACCCTGGCGTATAGACAGGGTGGCCAATAATTGGGAGGTTGACTGTACGGTTCATGTTGTTATTATACACTTTCAAAGATGCTAGGAACTGTAATTTTATTGGGGTGCATTTTAAGGCATACGTTTATGGAAACTTTTTGACTTCTTTTTAGATGTACTTTCTGCCATAAGCTTTTAGCCACTATTTTTGAAGCACCCTGTATACAGGGTGATTTTTTAAAGTGGTACTAACATTGGGATCTCGGAAACCGTAAAGTTAGAAGGTTGGTTAAATTAGCAAGAAGTTGCATATTTTGATGGCCTTTAAGAATCCGTTTAGAAAATTTCAAAATTCAAAATGGTTTCAGAGTTAACACAGAAAAACTAAAAATTGCCAATTTCGTTTTTTGACTGTGGTTTCAAAATGGCTTACTTTAGAAAAAAAAATTCTGAAAAAAATTTCAGAAAATTAAATACTCGATTAAATAGCTATCAAAGGATAGCAAACTCGACTTTTTATCACACCGACGCTAGGCGTCGCGATGTTCAACTTTTCATTTTCTTATAGGAGACCCGAGGAGACCTATCATATTTTTTGCAAAAATTACTCAGTAAATTCTAAATTCGGATACCAGATGAGAACTATCTATCTTGTATACTTTTATTAATTTTCACTACTTTTTAGGTTATGTTGTGTTACGTTATGTTAATATGTTACTTGATGTTATTTTTGATGATGAAAAATAACGACTAAAACTTTGGGAATCAGGATATCAAATTTCATTATTAAGAATTAATAAATAATAATTTGATTTATTTTCATTTCCTGCTCAACTTACTTTTCTAAAACGTTAAACACTAAATTTAATCGCTATTTTTTATCGTAAAACAAAACATAAAGTAACATTAAAATAACATAACATTTATTTTCATTTCCTGCTCAACTTACTTTTCTAAAACGTTAAAAACTAAATTTAATCGCTATTTTTTATCGTAAAACAAAACATAAAGTAACATATTAAAATAACATAACATTAAAAAAGTTAAAAAAAATTAATAGAAGTACAAGATAGAAACTTTTTGTTTGGTATCCGAATTTAAACAAGCCTACTGAGTAATTTTTTCAAGAAAAATAATAGGTCCCCCATAAGAAAATGAAAAGTTGACTGTCGCGACGCCTAGCGTCGGTGTGATAAAAAGTCGAGTGTGGTATCGTTTGATAGCTTTTTTAATCTCCTGAAATTTTTTTTCTAAAGCAAGCCATTTTGAAACTACAGTGAAAAAACGAAATTGCCAATTTTCGATTTTCCTGCGATATCTTGGAAACCATTTTGAATTTTGAAATTTTCTAAACGGATTCTTAAAGGCCATCAAAATATGCAACTTTTTGCTAATTTAACCAACCGGTATACCACTTAATCACCCTGTATTTTCAAGATTTTTTTAAAAATTTTCCAATTAATAATTGTGACTCATTCATTTTGATTAATTCCAAGGTACTTTTCTGGTAGGAAAGGTAGTTTTAGCAAGGACAAATTATTATTATTTACCAAAAGAAAGCAAATCGGTCAAAGTGGTCAAAGTCAAAAATATATTTTTTCATTAGGGTTTACGGCATCGGCAGTCGGGCGCCAACAAATATCGAACGTTTCTATGGCATTCACTTCACACATCAATAAAATTTCGTCACGAAACATTAATAGAAAACAATTGATAATCAATATTTTATTTATTAATGCACCAGACAGCGCTAATTTATCAAAAACAAATAGTAAAAGTGGCATTCTTGATACTAAAAGAATCAAGGACAATAGTAATTATTTTTGAAAAGCCAACATTCTTTTGTAATTTCTAATTGTAACACCCCTTACGTGTTAACTTCCTCCTTAGAAATTATGTAGGTGTCTACTTTGGATTTTTCGCCAAGACAGCAAAGAGCAAAGGTGGCAGAATGGAAACAAATCAATATAAAAAAGTTACAAATAGAACAAAAATTGTGATGTGGCTATAAGAAGACTGTTTCGTATGTCACATTACTCAAAAATATCCAAAATGTTTAATTTAAATTAAGAAAGTTAGTTTCACTTTAGGCTAAACCGAAAATCAATATAAGAAGTGTTGCCTAACAGAGTGTTCCAAAAGCTTATGATTTTTTTTTAATTTCCGGCTTAACCGGAAGCGTTTTGTTAACTGAAATAAGTGTCAAATAATAGGTATTCATGAGATTAATATATTTGCCAACTTACAAATTTTTATTTTAATTACAAGAGAAATGATCAATTTTTGGAAGTTTAACTTACAAAAAATCATAACTCCGATCCTGCTGCTTAGAATAAAGTAAAATATGCGGCGTTCGGTGGAGAACTACGATGTCTATAACATATCCAAAAAATTTTAAAATGACCCTAGCCGATTTTGAGAAAATCCATTTTAAAGTTTTAACTAACTTTGACTCCTTAAAGATAGACCGGGATAGACAATTTTGAAACAATTTCAAAAATTGGTTTAATTACGACTTAAGTGTTATATTTTGACTATACAGTGCCGTTGTTAGATTTTCATAATAATAATTAGCTGTTTAGATATAAGGAAAAAAACATGAAATTAGACGATCGTTATGTTAGCCGCCATTTTGAATTTAAAATTTATTTTAAAAATGTGCATTTAATTAGGACTAAGATGTGCTAACTTGTCTTGTAGCCAAGTATAACTAATTTAGGTTTACATTAGCAGAAATGCGTCCAAAACAACCCCGTTAATTTTAGCCATCCCTGATGTATGGATTCTTCTCTTAAAATGGTCTTTTTAATTTCAGATACCACCACCAAGAACAATATTAGAAGCAACAACAGACTGTTCATCACCAGCACCTTATGAGAATGCAAAAAGTTCAGATAAATATGCTACAAAAAATAAAATTTTGTACCCCATCAACGTGGGACGAAACATTGCACGATCGATGACTGAAACGCACTTCGTTTTAGTATCCGACATCGAATTATATCCAAGTTTAAACCTAATACCTCAATTTATAAAGTTAATAGCTGGATGCTACGACGTAATTGAAGAATTTGAACCTGAAGTTTTCGTTTTGCAAGTTTTCGAAATTGAAAATAACTTACAAGTGCCTGATGATAAAGCTACACTCAAAGAAATGTTAAGTAACGGAGAAGCAATACCTTTTCACAAAGATATCTGTTCCGAATGCCACGCTGTGCCAAATTATGATAAATGGGTAAAAGATAACAATTATAAAAATTTACGTTTATTTCACCACGCTAAAAGAATAGGAAAATATTATCATTGGGAACCATTTTATTTGGGAACGAAAGCGGAGCCTCCGTTTGATGAAAGGTTGTCTTGGGAAGGAATGTCAGATAAAATTGTTCAAGTAAGTATTCGGTTCTTCGATACAAAAGTTGGAACCATTGCTGGGTCTTCTTCAAATATTTTTGCTAATTTTGTGTTAAATTTTAGGCTTACACAATGTGCCTTAAGGATTATACATTTTTCATATTAGACAATGCATTTTTGGTCCATAGACCAGGAATTAAAAAATCAGCCGATCCAATAAGACGACAACAAAGGCAAACATTTGTTAACAAAACAGATAAATTTATAAGAGAAGTTGTTGTGCCGCAACTTTTAAAAACCTATAGTAACAAGTACAGATGCGAATTTTAACTATTTTTATAAATATTGATTATTTTATTAAATCATAAGTATGTACCTACTTAAGAAGAAATATTTACTAGTCATTAGTAGGTACATTGTTTAAAAGATTGAACAGGGTGTTTGTACATAAAGTTGCGCAACCTTAACAATTGTTAATAACAAAACAATGAAGTCAAGCTGGAACAAATTTTTATTGTCGTCCTAAAAGTGTCTTAGACGATCTGTCACTCCGGATTTGACGGCCATCTTGAAATAATGGAGTCAAAAGTCGAAACAAAAATGTAGTTTTATTACCCCCTCTAGCACCTAAACGGTGCATTTTAGAAAAAAAACTGAATAGAACTTTTTTGTAGAGAATTTTCCGTAGAGTAACGTTTGTTAGAGCATTAGTTGCTCTAAAATACTTTCCAAGCGAGATATCTGTAAAAAACTGATTGTTGACGCCATTATTACAATATGGCGGCCAAATCCGAAATACTAGAGGAGTTGTTGTTAAGTATACTTTTAGCTTGAACTCATTGTATTGTTATTGAATTCCTCAATGATTGGTCTACTATGAAACCAAATAAGCGTAGTCTTATCAAACCCAATCAAAAGGGGCTATTATCATAAGATTGTATGTATCAACGCAACTCACTATTAGCCTTCATAAAAGTGATCTTAACAAAGATCTGTGATTTATTATAATATGTTAACCATAAAATGTTTAATTTTTTTGTAAGCTCGATATTTTATTGACATTTTAAGTAACAGTCCACTATTGAGCACAGCTACTTAAAATTATAGTTAAATCAAAATATTAGAAGATCTGAAATTTGAATATAAAACTGACTAAATTTGTTAGTCTTTGTTTTATTTTCAAATTGCATGGGTTCTAGGGGACGTAGGATTACCTATTAATTCATTAATTTATCACAATTTCAAGCTACCTCGGAAATTTAAGTGCCATTTTAGCACAAAATAACATTTTTAGACATGTAATTTATTTTATAACGGACATCGAGCAAACTATTATAGATGGTAGGCAGAATTTCACTACGTTCTATGGGTAACTTTTGTTATCATAAGAGATATAAAATTGGTTAATTTAGTAATTTAGCACTGAATTTTTCAATTTACCCATACAACATGGTGAGATTCTAGCTTTTTTGTATATTGGCAGTGGTGCTATATGACTTTTATAAGTCTTTTAGCATATGCTGATGAGAGCTAAAAGCTAGTTCTTACATAATAAGTGCTCTTATTTTTGCTGACATTTATACGTACAAATAGAACTGCATTTTACACATTCTTAAATAAACTTATTATAACAAAACCATAGCTCTTGCCGTACATAAAACTTAACGTTTTGCTACTCAAAATGAGAATTATGATTAGTGTAAAAAATTATATCCAAGCAGCTTATGTTAAGCTTTAAGCAGTTTCTTATGTAGTACATAAATTTTGTTGTGTTTTATTGATTACTGTTATGCAGTTGGGAATCGCTCGATAAAATTCCTATTGCACTTATTTTTTATTTCTTAAATAAAACTTGTTTTTTTAATTGTGTGTTTAGAAAATTATTCTATATGGATACACTGTTTTGCAATTTGCTTACTTCTTACATAAAAATCTGTTCACTAAAATAATGACAGTTGTGCTAAATTTATCATTTGGGCTAACGATTTAAAGATAACTTTTCAACTTTCGGCAGTGGTTATGTAATTAGTTTATATTTAAAAATATGATAACAATTTATCTATTAAAACGACCACTATCGGATGTAAATTCGCTTTTACCATCTGTTCCAGTTATTTATGCAATGCAATGAGTAGATATCAACTTTTTTCTACTCGATGAAAAATGTTAAAATTAATAAATTTAATTTATAGAAAATGTTTACGTAATTTTAATTAGAAAAAGAAAGAAATATTAGTGGCATTTAATAATTATCAAAACTAAAATTTCTAAAAAGTTTTAAAATTTTGACGTTTTAAGTGTCAAAGGTACAAGTAACGACATCTATTATAAGTTTTTCAAACTTCATACGATTTACGTGACGTCATTTCACACAAAACAACAAAATTGAAATTTTTTTCGAATTTTAATTAGAAAAAGAAAGAAATATTAGTCGCATTTAATAATTATCAAAACTAAAATTTCGAAAAGTTTTTAAATTTTACGTTTTAAGTGTTAAAGGTACAAGTAACGACATCTATTATTAAGGTTTTCAAACTTCTACGATTCATGTGACGTCATTTCACACAAAACAACAAAATAGAAAATTTAACACTTGACAATGTGTGGTTAGGATTATATTGTTACTTTGTGATATTATTTAAGTTGATAAAAAAAGACCAATGGACAAGCCAAGTTCTTATAAATATTGTTCAGTACCAATGTGTAAGAGCACTACTATAAAAACACCGAACAAAATCTTTTTTAGTTATCCTCGCTCAGAAAAAGAGCGAATTACATGGGATATTACTATAAAACGTAACAAACAGCAGCAGTGCTCTATGAAATCGCGTTTATATTGCTGTGAAGATCATTTCGACGTAAGTTGTAAAAAGTTTTTTAAAATGTTGCCGACGTTCCTTTTTTAGGTACCAGAAGATATGGATAATTATATGAATTATAAGTTGATGAAAAATACACCCGTTCGATTAAAAAAAGGTGTTGTACCTCATATTTTTGAATGGCAAAAACGGGAGCAATTGAGCAGTGAGGAAAAGAATGAAGCTCTCAAAAGGCGGAGGTTGCAATTAGTTGAAGAGGCTTTAGCAAAATACGAGAAGGATCAAGAAGATTTAGCAAATACACCGCGATTTGAAGAGGTCTATGTCTGTGAAACTGAGAGTAATGAAAATAGAAATCCAAAATTATGTGATAAAGCTGTACAAGTCAATATTAGACCAAAATTTCGCAGTAAAGCGGTTGGAACGAAAGTTTCTTATCGTGATGTTGGAACTTCGCCCATGAAGCCATCAGTTAAAGGCGCAACAGTCCCATTAATATTAAGAAAGTCATCAGTTAAACGTGCAACAGTCCCATTAATATTAAGAAAGTCGAAACAATTGAAAAAATTCGATTTAAAGATAGACCCAGAATCACTGTAAACAGCAGTTACCAGTATCCAAGAGAACAAGCAGTTGTTTGAAGAAAACTCAAGTACTATAAAATACAATCAAATCTCTCTTGAGCGAACACCTTGGGATTGCAAATATGTGTTCGCTTAACGGAGGTGCCCGTTTATGGGATATAGTTGTATGGGAACCCGTATTACAGAGTTTCGAACTATGAAAATTTGACCAATTAAGACAGTTGCCTATTAAGGGGGATTTTACTGTATTTATATAAGTTACTCTGTATTTATTTGACAGTATTAAAGATATTTTTGTAAAGTCTAAAAGTAATTAATTACATACGTAAACGCTCAACAATGAGAATTTAAGTGACTTCTCTTTTAACTAATCAAAAAGTTTTAGAAACACTGGAACACACTTTATTTTTAATAATTTACAAGCTAAAATTATCTTATTATGATACCAAACAGTTCTAAACTCTTATCAGTAAAATGTAACGTAATTAGTATTGGGAGAAATCTCAAATGTCTATGGATGTCGATATACCTAAAGGTGTGGCTCGGTAAGATTACAGAGATAAAGTTGAAAAAATCGACGCTGATTTAAATTGTAGGTGGTATCAATTAATAATTTATCAAAAACGGTGTAACCTGTTGCTAGTAGTGAGATAATTAATTTACAACGGTAGCATGTGCCTATGCGCTGCTATGTTAAAAAGAAAAATTATTTTTATATTATTCTTAATAATTGGTATTTTAGTAATTATACTACTAACTAATATTCAAACGCACCCAAATAAAACATTTATTATCGATCAATACGAAAAGGACACTTTAACAAATGAAGAAAATAAAAGTTTTATTAAATATAGAACTGAATGTAAGAATAATTTTGCAAAGTTTAAATTTGGAAAGAAAGACAAATATTTAGTGTTGTACAATTATGTGATTTCAAAAAATAGATATCACTGTGAAGATAGTATTACTTATGTAACTAATGGCGATTATAGTTACTTAACGAATTTAATAACGACAGTGAAAAGATGGCAAGGACCAATTAGTGTCGCCTTACATGCTCCCGGATCAGACTTCAACGTTACCTTAGAGTCCATAGTGTATATGAGAAATTGTATACCAGAAATCGAACAATTCGTCACATTTCATCTTTACTTTAATAAAAAGTTTTCTCCACAACAAGTACGTAATGTTTTGCTCATCTTTAATTATAATTAGTACCTAATGAGGCGACACTACAAGATGTCACGATAAAACCTTTTAGTAGGTACTAACAATGATACTTATAGTTCTTCAGATAATAAAAAATCAATTTCATATTTTGAGTTAGAGTCGGGAGAGACGTTGTAAAAACCGGTTCTTTTTTATTTATTTGCATCGATCAATAAATGGCAATTAAAACAGATGCTTTTATTAGTTTGCTTAGATAATTTCCTTCATCTGTCAAATCTGACATTTCAACAATCAAATTCGTCAGTTTACTGTTGTTTTTAACCAATCAGAGAAAAATTAAGCGCTAATTTTGGAGCAGTGCAATTATCGATAATTGCACTAGTGCAATTATCACTTAACCAATAGGAACTTGATTTTAATTTTAAATTAAGTTTTCGTTTTTTAATTTTTGTAATTATATTTTATTAATTTTACTCACACAAGTTGAGTGAAAAATAGCTAATTTATTTAATTTTTCATGGTTCAAATTAATTATTACGTATATTATTTACTTAGTTATATCACTATTTATAAATAAATACATTCAAAAAATAAGTACAGAATAATGCTTAAAACATTTTACACTAACTTGATAACCTAGGAAAAATCGAAAAGTGAGTCAAATAAATACATTATATTTAATTATTAAAATTTTGACAATTAAACACGCAGTTATTATAATTAATTACAACTGGACCCTGTGAAGTACTTTGTGTAGAAATAATGTTATTTGATGTTGAAGTTGAAGGAATATCTGATCCTTGAGCAACACCTTCACACTGTTGTGGAGATTTTAACTGATTTCTTCTCATCTTATTAACAACTTGATTATGAAAATCAGAGTCAAGCTGCAAATAAGGTTTTATGGAATTCACATTTCCATGCCCAGTAATTTTCGTTAGCTGGTTTTCTTCTACGCCCATTTTTGCTAAGTGACTCACTGCAGTTGCTCGGTGAGAGTGATTAGTAAACTTCATTTTTTTATCAGAAACTAGTCCTGCTTTTTCCGCAGATTTTACTGTCCATTTAGACAACTCGTTTCTTCCTACAGGAATATTTTTATACCAAATGTTGGTCTTCTGCCATTCTGGATTTGGCGTCAGAAAAAGACGATTTGTTTTTATATTGTCTCCTCGCTTTGAAATAAGTTTCCTATATAATCTAAAATAAATAGTAAACGTAAGTTTGCAAAAAATAGCTTTTAGAATTTTACTAAATACCTTACTGGGCATATGTCTTGATTTTCAGTATTCAAGATTAGCCATTTGCTATCACTTAACTTGTGAGCGCCCCCCTGGCAAGTTTTGGAAAAGATTGGATTGTATTCGATCCTGTTCGTTGAAGAACCACAATGAAGAAATTCTTCATTAAAAAATTCTGTCAAACAATCCACTGCTTCACCCCCTCGAAACGCTAACTCAAAAGACACGATGTGAAAAAATTTTTTCTGGAGCCCCTCCGGGGTATTTTCATCCCAAGAACTTAAAATTTTTAAATACTCTGGATGGGTAAAAGCCGTGGCACTTCTTTTTCTTTTATCTGGTTGCTGCTGCAAAGATTTGCGGACAGAATCTCGAGCAGCCCTTGCAGATTTAAATGTAACATCGTGGAATGGATTTATGGTGATTCCATAATCCTTAAAATACTTATCCTGCAATAGTTTGGCAGTAACGTTCCACATTGTCTTAATGACACTTTCTTTATAATATGAACCATCTTTTCTTCTCATGTTACTTGCCCAATCTTTAAGAAATCTCGCAATTTCATCTACTTTAGTACCTTCTTCTAAAACGTATTTTCTTTCGACACAAAATTGCTGGAACTGCCTCCAAATAGATTCCTTTGATTTTTTTGTATTTACCGGGGTTAGATTGTTAATTTCTTGGTCAATATCGTGCATAGAAGCATCACCAAAACGCGACATTTTTATAAAATTATAAATTAACGAATTTTACCTCCACAACTACCTACTTAAAGTTTCTTTTTCACAAAAACAACCACTAGTGTCATAGCAACGCAAAAAAATGCTAGAGAAAGTTGGGTTGATTTTTTTGCATAAATTGTTTTTGAGTTGACAGATAATAACTTGATTTTAAATTTTTAATTGACAATTGTGATTCATGAAATTATCTGATAAAATACAATTCGTGCGTTGAAAATTATGAATAATTTTTAACAAATCTTCACTCATGCAAGTTGAAACATAAAAAAGCACTCGTGCACTACGTGCACTCGGGCTTTTTTCAGCTCAACTTGCATTCGTGCATATTTCCAAAAATTATCGATAATTTTCAATGCACTTATTATATTACTACTGATAATTTTAAGCTCTATAATTTTTATTAGAGGTCAAATTACCGTCGGATTACTCTTTAAGGAGCTAGAGTCGGGAGAGACACCTCATCTTGTAAAAACCGGTTTAATACACATATTTTTTCATTTTTATTTATTTTGATAGATTAATAATTATGGCAACTAACACAGATGTTTTAATTAGTTCAGATAGAAATTTTAACCTCTATAATTTTAATTAGAGGTCAAAATTACCGTCAGATCAATCCTTAAGGAGTTAGAGTCGGGAGAGATACCTCATCTTGTAAAAACCGGTTTAATACATATTTTTTCATTTTTATTTATTTTGATAGATTAATAATTATGGCAACTAACACAGATGTTTTGATTAGTTCAGATAGAAATTTTAAGCTCTATAATTTTAATTAAAGGTCAAATTACCGTCAGATCACTCCTTAAGGAGCTAGAGTCGGGAGAGACACCGCATGTTGTAAAAATCGGCTTAAAACGCATTTTTTCTTTATTTTGTTGCACCATTGAAGGGAGCAGTTTTTGAATTTCTATATTAAATGATTTTTTATATTTCCAATTGTAGATGCCACTTCCAAACACAATATTATCAATGAAAAGCAATTGTTCAACAAAGCCACCATACGAAAACGTCTCAAAGAAAGATAAATTTGTATCCAAAAATAAAATGTTGTACCCTATAAACATTGGACGAAATATTGCACGATCCATGGCAGAAACGCATTTTGTTTTGGTGTGCGACATCGAACTCTATCCCAGTTTAAATATAATACCTCAATTTTTAACCCTAATCGCTGGACCCGAAGACGTAATCAACGGACTTGGGCCCATTGTCTTTGTCTTACCAGTTTTCGAAATTGAACGTGGTGCTAACCTACCTAATAATAAATTCGAATTAAAACAATTAATAAGTAGAGGAGCAGCTGTGTCTTTTCATAACAACACTTGTTCAAGATGTCACGCAATACCGAATTACGATGGTTGGATAAAAGACAACAATTACCAAAACTTGGGCGTATTTACAATGGCAAAAAAGAAAGGAATTTACAATGTTTGGGAACCATTTTATATAGGAACTAAAGGGGAACCCCCTTTCGACGAGAGATTATTTTGGGAAGGAAGATCTGATAAAATTGTTCAAGTAAGAAACTATTTTTTATTCCATTAACAAAATTATACGTTGAATGGTTTTTCATACGTAAAGGGATAGCATGTAAAAAGATATTTTTTCAGGCATATACAATGTGTCTCCTGGATTACACGTTTTCAGTATTAAATAATGCATTTTTGATCCACACTCCTGGAATTAAACAAAATGACGGTGGTGGAAAAAACGCAGCCGTTCAAAACACCGACAGACTGATAGAACAGACAATTATACCTGAATTGTATAAACTTTATGGAAACAAACCCAACTGCTCATATTATTAAACTGAAATAATCTTCAGAGGTCAAACTCTAATGCCCGGTTGCATAAAAGAGAATTACATAAATATATCTATTTTAATTCGAGAATTAGATTTGTAATCCTTACATATGGCAACGTTACACAATAAATCAATAAATAAATAATTGCAAAGTTTGATGTTTGTTTTCACAATTCAACACAAAACTAACTTAACCTTAGATTTTAATATTTATTTACAAAAAACTTTGACATTACATAGTGTAAGGTTGCCATTAAAAATTATTATAAATCTCTAATTTTCGGATTAAAATAGAATTCTATTTTATGCAACCGGGCATTAAAATGGTTTAAATGAGAGTAAAATGAAAAGAAACGACGGAAAAAATTGGAATTTAAAGCTTTTAAAACGAAAATTAACATTTATTTTATTAAAATAAAAAGTTTTAATAGCAATGTTCTTGCATTTTAATAACGACTTGTTTTATAGGAGTTTTAATTTGAACAATTTCAGAATTCCACCACTGAGTTTTTCCACTTCCAAATATCATAAACACCACGCTCGTTATTCCAAGTATTCCAAAAGTTATCCAATAAACGGTTCTCCATTGTGACAAATTTTGCTAAAAATTAGTATTAAATGTTTTTGAATACTTCAAAAATACAAATTTACATCTTCTGTTAAAATTCCAATCAAGTATGGGGCAACTATTCCACTTAAAGCACCACTACCGTTTACAATCGCCATGATGGTGCCAGCATAATTTGGCGATAAATCCAAAGCGTTCATTTTAATTCCAGAATAGTAAGCGCCCATAAATCCCATTCCTACTGTAAATAATGTTATAGTTAACATTTGATTACATCCCATATAAGAAGCCAACACGAGAAAAATTCCAGGTATAACGGCAGCTACAACAAAATTAAAAATCCTATAATAAAAAATTCACTCAAGTTATAGGGAATGCGCAGTAAGATCCGAAAGAGAAAGATATAGATAAAAAGAGAGAGAGAGAGAGTAAGGAGTAGGATAGACAGATATAATGGGAGAGGATAAGAGAGAGGTAAAGAGGGAATGGGTCATGTCTTATATGTAATTTATCTGTATTTTTAATTCTCAGGGGGGGGATCATCTCATCTACCTGTCATCCTATATGTCATTTCGTCTGTCATCCCATCTGTCATGTCATCCAAATCTGTCATCTCATCCTTCACCCCATCTGTCATCAAATATGTAGAGGGAGGGAGAGAATAAATAATATTGAGAGAGGAGATGACATATGAGATCCACAGATGGGATTGAAAAATGAAATTATGTAAGAGGAAGAGAGACATAGAAATAGAGAAGCAGTAGCAGAGAGCGCGCGTTTATGATCTAGTAATTGTTAAACAATATGTGGAAAGAGCAAATCTCCAAACTATCATAAAGGCTATGTAAATCAAGTCAATTTGTTATTATTCCATAGCCTTCTCGTAGCCTTTGGTGTTATGCTCAGCACGAAAAAATTATGTACCAACTGTCGCAAAAAGTTTTCTCGCAGTTGTTATTTTCAAGTAATCCTTTTTAATTAACGAGTCGCATAGTCGAGCGCAAATCATTGAAAAAATCCACATTGTGAGATATGGCAGAGACGACCATAAGCCACTTTCTTCGACATTAAATTTAAGCACGTCTCTCATATATTTCGGCAAATCCGTAATCATCATAAATAAACCCCAATCGTGTCCCACTTCGGCTATTACTAATGCCCATAATGGTACTGAAGTTAAAATTGCCTTCCACGGAACGTCCTTGTTGGTGTTGGTTTGATTTGCTAAAAAATTACAAATAGTTAATTTTTTTGGGCAGCCGATGATGGTCAATTTTGAAGTTGTGCCCATCGCTCATCTACATTTACGTAAAAAAGTGGGCCTGGTTATTTACCTAATTCGTCTTCTAGTAATTGTTTTTCTTTGTCACTGATAAATGGGTGGAATCGTGGTTCGGAGTAGCACAAAGTTATCCAAAAAATGTACCAAACAATTGCAAGACCACCAAATATGTAAAAAGCCCACTCCCATGATTTCGAATAACCAATAATTAAACCACTCGCTGAATTTCCTACAAGTATCCCTGCAAAATGAAATAAATGCATTTTTTGCAATATTTTCAGTATTTAGTACAAATTTTACCAATTTGTGCTCCTGCGTATACAAAAGTACCCAAAGTGGACCTTTCGGTCTCTGGAGTCCATTTAGATAATAAAACATTTATAGCTGGAAATGTTATGCCCTACAAAAATACAAACGAAATGAAATAAAAATACAAGTGTCTTTTGAAATTACCTCTCCAAATCCAACGAGCACACGCAACATAATCAAACCTTTCCAATCACCTAACTTAACGACTATTGGCGTAAGAAGAGTAAAAATTGCTGTTGATAAAAGACCAAAACCCAACACGTGTTTACCTCCAAATTTTTCAGCCAAAATTCCACCGGGTAAATGCGTAACAATGTAACCCCAATAAAAAGAACTTAAAACTAATCCTTGAATGGATTCACTCCAATCGTACATATGTTGAGAGTTCTGCAACAATAAAATTTTCTTGCTCAGTGGCGTGATTTTCTGCAAGATTCACTGCTGATTGCTGATAAAAGTGCAGAACAAATACATGATAAGACGCGTTTGGGAATATGTGTTAATGAACCTTTAAGGACAAAGTTGGTCACTTAAATAGTTGCCTCGCCATGTCAGTATACCATGACTACCTCATACCTCCATTTGGCTCATTGTGTTTCCCACATGGAGGTTGACATGCCTATTTTCTCTAAAGAAGTTGCAACTTACAAGTCTGCTTGAATGACGGCTTTGTAACTCAATTGATTTTGGATAAACTGTGAGAGGTGGCGCGAAAATTGGGAGCATTCGCCATCCTCTACAAATTTTTTTTAATAACTTTAAAACGGCTTATTCGATTGAAACCAAATTTGGTAAACTTGAGTAAAATCACAATGTCTATTTAATGGAAATAATGGCACTGTTGCCAGGTTTTTATTTTTGTCGTAAATTAAAGGTTAGTTAAGTTATAAGTTATGATTTTTTAAATGGCACTATTACGTCCATTTACGTAACTTATTTTTTTCTGAGTTCAATGATTCAGCATACCAACTTAATACATAGTTTAAATTGGTTTATTTGTATTTATTTTTAAAAATAAAATAGTATCGTAGTCAATTTTATGCTAAATTAAAGAAGAACTAATGGTAGAAAATTATATTTTCGGCCAGTTTGTTGTTAGTTTTTATATTTTGTTACAAATAACAAAAATTTATGAAAACTAAAAATAAAAATTTCTGTAGTAATCATTTAATCATTATGAGAATGGTTTGCCATCAAAACTATTCTTTAGATAAAATACAAATATTTTTTAAATTCCTTCTTCCTTCCTTTCCTTCGCGAAGCACAATTTATACCTCTTCGCCAAACACTGGCACTTTTTACTTGACTTTAAGATAATATATTTGAAACTCCAATTTAAAAAAATCGATTTTTTATTGACAATGGCGGCCAGAAGAGCGATTGTCCCATTTTGTGGTTTTTCCCTTATAACTTGGCCGGTAATTATTTGACAACAGTGTCATGATCTTCACTAAATCGGTGTTGCCGTTTTCCTCATGTTCACCAAATTTAGTTCCATTCTAATAAGCAATGTAAAAGTTACAGGTGTTTTAAAAACACCCTGTGTACATAGGTAGCCTCGTGTGGTATGATGAACGTAGATGAAGAGTCTCAAATGGCTAAAAATCTGCCTTTTTCTTGCCTGAACCAACCTTACTCGTGTGCAGGCTAGGATCGTGTAACCTAACACTCCTAACAGCTAAAAAGGTTTCGGTATTTGATAACGAAGGTACTGGCACTGACAAATAATCAAAGTACTAAGTAGATATGGTATGGGTGAAAGAAAAAGAACGCTTAAAACTAAAATAGCAAAAATAAACCTTACGTTGAATGAAGACTGTTTTAAATCCGTTCCTGGGCAAGTTAATTCATTTTGAATTATTTCGTCATTATTGGCGTTACGACTTGTAACCATTTCGGTTATGGCAACAGACAGAACCACTCTCATAAGGTACGCATTTACAACACCTGCAAAACCCATAAAGCTCAAGATGTAACGTTGAGGTATTACGAAACCTACAAAAATAATTTAAATTAAAATTAATTATTAAAAGAGCCGTCTTAATAATTATTTTTACTGTTGACTACGAAAAGGCAGCTATGGAACTACTTAGTCCAGTCAACAACGCCCAAAAAATTGGTGTAGAGGACAGAGGAAGAGGAGGGAATTTTTCTTCAGGAATGTGTTTGTAGTATTTAGGAGATAAAAGTCCTCCGGTTCCAGCTATATGGCTAGAAGAGGAAGGTCTCGTTTTTTAGATTTTTGCTTAAATCTCGAAAACGGTAGGTCCTAGGGAAAAAATTTTCTTAGCGAAATAAAAGCTTATCAAATTTTCTACAAGACCCTATCTATTTATTTTTTATCAATTTCTTATAGTTTTCGATATATCTGCCTGCAAAAATCGTTATGTATGGAAAAAAAGTTTACCTCACGTTTTTCATCAAACTTTTTCCTCTAGCACCTCAGCCCTTCGTTTGACAGTAAAAGTCTTTAGAAAAGAAGTTGTAGAGCACTAAATTTTCTTTACTATTTTAACACGTGAGGAAATTGTTTTTTCATACATTAACAATTTTTGCGGGCGGATATCTCGAAACCATAAGGATTAAAGAAAAACTTAATAAAAACAGTTTTGTAGGAAATTTGATGAACTTTTATTTTGCTAAGATTAATCTTCCCTGTAGAACCCACCGTTTTTGAGATATAAGCGAAAACACTAAAAACGGAAATTTTCACTCTCTCCCTTCCTAATAGCCATACATCTATGACCGGGGACATTCAGTATTTTTACCTCCTAACTGCTCTAAACACATTTTTTCTGAAGTAAAAATTTCACCCTCTTCCATGTCCTCTATAACTCCTTCGTTGAGTAGTCTAACTAACTATGGTTTTATCGTTTTAAAAGCTGTAAGTTTGAATTGTAACTCAAAAAATATCAAGCAAAAAACTTTTTTTGAGAGTTTGGCATATTGTGCTTAAAGTTGTCTATCAAAAATCTCTCTTTGATTTTTGTTCTATTTTCAATAACTAACGAGTTAGAGCCGATTAAAAAATTGTGACAATTTTCAGTTTTCATCAAATATTTTAGAAACCAGGCAGCAATGTTAAGCTTTTCAACAGAATTTAATTGCTAGTGTAATTCTGCTCAACTTTGCTCAATTAACTGATTTTATATCTCTTATAATAATGGAGTTACGACCGGCAGTGTTATTGGACACCCTGTATACAATGCTTGTTTAACTGCAGTTAAGTGCATATTCCGATACTTATAAAGTTGCTATTAAAAACGTATATGTATTTACACTAATAATTAAAATAATTTTACACCAATTACTTGCAAAAAAATCTCACAGTAAAATAATAAATTTTCATTTGGAAGAAGATAAGAGGCTCTTTAATTATTTTTGAATGGATTAATTTATCTTGTAAATATTTAATAAATTATTTTTTACTTACGGTTAACAAATTTTGATTTCCAATTTGCCATTTTCCCCACCAAATTAGCAATGCTCAATGAAATACCATAACAAAAGCATCTAATCGACTAAAATTACACTATTTTGTACTTGTACTTTCATCAACGTCTGTCAAAACCTATTTTTCCCACCCAACAATAATAATTACCTGTACACGGTAAATAATATTTTTTTATGCAAGAGCAAATTAAATAATTAGCAAAATAAATATTATTAATTAATTTATTGATTGGTACTTTGAGTAATTAAAAACACGCTATTTGTAAGAATCGAGAACAAGCCAAGATTTTTCTTTACTAAAAATTCTTCATGTTCAGTCTACTATAAAACTTATTGTTTAGGCTCATTATAGTCTTTCATAAAAACCAAATTAGCTTATTAGTGTCGTAACAATTTTTTTTATAAATTCACGTGAGAACGATTTTTTCAGTTCATTGTTCGAATTCTGATTCATTTCGTTCAAAAAAAGTTATAATTGGCAAATTCGGTCTTGTTTAGGAATTGTGACAAGATAATTCTGCTCATTGCGCATATAGCCTACCAATTTTTCTCGGAACATCCTCATAAAACCATGAAATGCTCCATAAGAGGAAGCTTAGTTTGGTAAGACTCCAGCTACTACGAGTATAGACGAAACAGGCTTATAACCGCGGAATAAATGAAGAACTGTTATAGTTAAATCAGCCATCTTTGATTTAAAATTTTAGACAACGCAAGCAGTGAAGTTTGGAAGTATAGTTCAATTTTTCTTACGTTACCGACACGTGACCACCTTAATATCGATTAATAAAGATGAAAACAACTCATTTAAAAGTTTAATTATTTAATCTAGTTAATACATTAATTGTTAATTATTATTAAATATTTATTAAGAAAATTTATAATTAAAATAATTATTTATTGAGTATTTTAAAAGTCACATGTCAGTAAAGTAAGAAAAATCGAATTTTATATACGACATAATAAAAAAGTGACACTTTTTTTCGGCGAATCAGTTGGTCTTGTGAGACGAGCCGATGTCGAGTTTGACAACTACTGACTAGCCAAAAACATCACTCTTGCTTTCAATTAAAATATTATTTGTTATTTGAGGTATATATTTGTGTAAAATTAATATAAAATATAAATTAAAAAATATAAAAAAACTTAAACTGGTTAAGAAACAGAATGTTCAAAATAATATAACTCCTATCTTCTGGGTAATTCGCAATAGCTCAAAGTTGGCTTGTTCATATTACTCTTTGTTCTTCTATATGATGTATAATTCGTATAAAACATATTTGAGTTCATTTTCATTAATATTGTTTCAAAGAATCGCCCCATTCGCTTTCGGGTAATTCGGGATATATCAAAGTTGGCCTTCCTTTATAAATTCTTTCAGTTTTAGATTTCCTAAGTAGTTGATGTGCGTTTTTCTTTGGTGTATGGTCTAACGCACTTCTGCTAATATTTTTTTTCAAAGCTCTAATTCCATCTCTTATATCGATATTTTCTTGTTTTAGCTGGTCGTGCTTTGCGGCGAGCACATTTAATTCTTCGAGTGTCTTATCTCTATCCAAACAAAGTTTTGGTGTACATAGCAATCCAGCTTCTGTTTTTAATTTTTCGATTTGAAAACGATAGTTGACTCGCTGCTGTTTCAAATAATTTACCCTTTCCCGAGCCTAAAATTGAAGTAACGTAGTAAGGTAACTAATAGAAGAAAGAATAGTAAATTGTTTTATTAGGAGTAAAAGTGTCACTTTTTTCGGCAAGTCAGTAGGGCTTGTCAGACGGAACGAAGTTGAGTCTGACAATTACTGACGAGCCAAAAAAAAAGTATTTTTACTCGGTATGAAACATTTAATTTTTTCTTCAAACGTAAAACTTAGAAAAACCAAAAATAAAATTTTTTGAAGTGTCGCCATCTTTTGAAAATTATTTGTAGTTCAATTGTTAACTTGTTTTGACGTTTGAAAAAAAAACATTTTTAATACTCACATCTAAACATTCCATGTCAACCTCATCATAAACCTTCTTCAATTTTGATACATCGTCGTGGACCGCAGCAGATTTTTCTCTTACGTGAGCCAAACATTGAATTTCAGTCCTACATGTGGTCCTCAGCTTGGCTAAATCAAAATCTCTTTCTTCGATTTTATCTGTGTGGCTTTGATTTTCAATTTTGAGTTGCTCGAAATCCATCAAGTTCATATCCTTTCCAAGATAATTCATTCGTTTGAGCGTAAGCTTTTTCTCCGCAATGCGATTCCGCAATTTTATATACATGAGCCTCATCGTAGCAATTTCTATTGACTTATCACGCTGACGTTTAACAAATCGATCCACTAATTTTTCTGGTATTTCTTTACCCGTTTTGGTGTTGATTAATCCAGTTCCAGTCTCTTTTTCGGTCTGTTGCATAGCTTGAAAGTGTCTGGTTAAAACTTCCAATTGCTCGTCGCGTTGACTAGTCAAATCTTCCAATTCCCAACTAATGTTAGATCTTTCGCGATTGTCTGATTCTTTGTAATTAGCAAATACTTCTAATTTTCTGTCGTATTTCGCTTGGGAATCCACTTGATTATCGGTTTCTTTTAAAACGTGTTCCATCTAAAAAATAAAACGATTAGAAGCACTGTTTACATATTTTGAAATTGTGCAAAATTTACTTTCTTTTTCTTGAAATAATCTGCCATTTTCTTTTGAAGAAAATTATTTTTGAGCTTTTGAGAGCTGTATAAAGGCTCCAAATCTCTGTAAACTTGATAATATTCTTCTCTATCTATTGGTGGTAATTCTTCTTCTACTACTATTTCGGGAATACTTTCAGCATATGTAGATGTTGTAGATGTAGAGTGAACTAAAAATTTCAAGTTAGGATTGCTTAATAAAGATTAAATAGATCGTTTTACGTGTCTCGATGGAAGGAGGGCTACCGAAAAATCCATATACATCTTCACCCATACGAAAATCTCCATCTCCACTCACACGACGCTTATCTTCGAACTGATCATCTCGAATGATAGTATCACGTATACTCAATCTCTTCCTATAAATTCCTTTATCTGTTGTTTTTGGTTCTAATACCCCGATTAATTTAACTTTTTTAGTTTCTTCGTCTTCTTTACTTTTCTCCTCCTCCTCTTCTTCTTCTTCCTCTGCTTCCACTTCTTGTACTTCTTCTTCTTCTTCCTGTTCCAAGTAACCGGGTACATAGTCGTGAGCTTCTTCAAGTCCTCCCTCACCTCCTTCTTCACCAATAGATTCGCCTAATCTCTCCTCGTATTCCTCTTCTTCGTATTCTCCTCCATAGCTCACGCTAAAATCTTCGTCTGTACCACCTTTTAAATTCAAATTTCAACTGATTTAATGTAATTTTTTTTAATTTACCATATGAATCTATCTCTACTTTTCCATGATGTTCCTCAAACACCGCAACAGGCACAAAATCACCTTCTGTAAAAAGACTTTCTTGTTTATTTAACAAAAGAATTTAATTATGAGTTAAACTTGCCTATTCCGTATCCTTCTGGGTTAACTTCAGAAACGTCTATCAGCGGCACTTCACTTGGTTCCTTTGATATATCCTAAAATTATAAAGTTTGATCAATAATACTTACGTACTTTAAATTTTAAGTGCTCATCATTTCAAATTAAAACTAATATTTATATTTTTACCAGCTCTTCTTCAGCCATTTTTATATTATTTTGAAATTCGTTTCTTCCAAATCTATAATTAATGTAAAAGTGTCACTTTTGTAAAACTAAGGACACTTGATTAAATTTGTGAGAATGTAGGTCATCTAAAACAGATGTACGAAAATCGAATTACTTGGGTAGTAATAGCAATTAGAAGAATATCAATAGAGCGCATGGTGGATTATGGATTTTTAAAACTTTTCAGCCTCCCATTAGAAAAGCTTTATTCTAGAAAATAATAGTGAGTGAAGCAAAAGCAGTGAATTCATGTTAAAAAGGAGATGCAAAATTTGCAAAAATATACATGGTGTCTAATGTAATTTTTTTTTAATTTTTCAAATAAAACACTGTACCTATAATTTTGCAAATTTAGCATCTACTTTTTACCAGGAATATAAATATATGTATTTTTGCTAATTTAGTATCTATAGTAGTCCCAACTTAAGTTGAATCCACCACGTGACCAAACCTGCGCGAGGCGTGGCTTTAGAGCCCTGTGGCGGAGTTAGTTATTTCTTCTGTCAAAAAAATTATTTTTAAGTTGTCAAAATTCAAAATAATTACTTAATTTAAATTTTTATTTGAAGTACTATTAATAATTAATTACTGGTTTAATACTTTGTGAATGAGATCTTCACATTATTAAAATGCTTGTAATTATTTTGCTTCGACAAAAGTAATGTAATAATTATACGACGGCACTGTCTACGTTCGTTTCTAAGCAACGACCGTACTAATCTACTGCGCAACTTTAACGGTCATCACGTGGTGGATTCACCTTACGTTGGGTTCCCTCTACATTTTACCATGGATCTCAATTAGTATAAAAATACAGGGTGTTCGTGCTAAGAGATCACTATTGCTGTATCTGTTTAATGCTGAAGATACGAAATCGACATTTTGCTTTTCATTTCATCTTAACTACAGTCCTGGCATAACGACTTTAAAGTTGTCTCCGAATGACCCTATTTCTGCATCAAAGGGACGATATCTATAGAACGGTTAGTGATAGATACATCTTACCTTATACATTTTTGTTTATAAATTTTACCGGAAGTTCGAATATAGTAGGTAAAGAGGCGATTGGGTCGGGGTAAGTTAGGAATCTACTTTACCGACATGTTACCGGCATTACAGTTTCTGTTACCGACATTACAGTTTTTCCGCCATTTTTTACCGACATTACAGATTTGAATTACCGACATCTGCGGCCATTTTGAATGCGTGGCGGCCATTTTGAAGGCGTAACCTGTCAAATGCGGCCATTTTTAGGGCGTAACCTGTCATTTCGGCCATGTTGGCGGCCATTTTGACCTACAGCGCCACCTAGTGGGTATTGTTCAAACTACCGGGGGGTTGTAACTCTGCTAAACGCCACCTAGTGTGTAGCTGTCAAACTCCTCAATTTACCGGCATGGTTTGTAACTTTGCTAAGCGTCATGGTGGCGGCCATCTTGTAACCTGTCAATGGGGGCACTCCATTCTACCATGTAGAGCTTCTTGCAGCCGCGCCCCTTGAGTGTGGTTGGAATGACACTTTAACATATGATGTGACGTAGCATGGGAACGCGTGAAATTTGAAAGTTATACACTTTGAAAAAGATTCGGACGGAGGTAGAATTCGAACCGAGGTCTCAAGATTCACAAACTGGCTTCTTCTAACGCACTGAGCCACGACGGGCAATCTCTAGTAAGGGTAAAACGGCCATTGACAGGTTACAAGGCCCCATAAAGATGGCCGCCGCCACTACCTGTCAGTTTGATGTCTCAATTTCGCGCGTCACATCATAACCTCACTTCCGGGCATCCAACACAAGGGGGCTCGAGCAACGACAAAGATGGCCACCAACACAAGGGGGCCCAGCAGTAACGAAGTCCTACATGGTAGTGTAGAGTGCCCCCATTGACAGGTTACAAGGCCCCACAAAGATGCCCGCCACCATGACACAAAGTTACAAACCATGCCGGTAAATTGAGGAGTTTGACAGCTACACACTAGGTGGCGTTTAGCAGAGTTACAAACCCCCGGTAGTTTGAACAATACCCACTAGGTGGCGCTGTAGGTCAAAATGGCCGTCAACATGGCTGAAATGACAGGTTACGCCCTAAAATGGCTGAGTTTGACAGGTTACGCCTTCAAAATGGCCGCCACGCATTTAAAATGGCCGCGGATGTCGGTAATTCAAATCTGTAATGTCGGTGAAAAATGGCGGGAAAACTGTAATGTCGGTAACAGAAACTGTAATGCCGGTAACATGTCGGTAAAGTAGATTCCTAACTTACCCCGGCCCAATCGCCTCTTTACCTACTGAATATGTAAAAATATAAGATGTCTAATTTAAAATAACAAAGTTAGGTTAAGTATCTTTAAAATTAAGCACCCTGTATATTCTAAAATATTATTACAATGGAGGTCATTTCATTTCGAGATAAGAAAGTTTTGTTACGGACTTTTTTTCATATCTTTCACAAAATTCAATATAATTCTAATGGCTTATCTATCCAGACTCACCATGTATAATAATGGTTTTGCATTCCTCCTAGTTTTTCGATTTTTATGACTATTATTTATTTATTTTATTTCGTTTATTCATTATTTTCTCATTCAAATACGAACATTACATAATTTCCTCTCGTGTAATTTTATTAGTATAAAAAACTCTGATGTGGCCATAACAGGACTTTTCTGTACGTATTAAAGCTAATTAATAATTATTAATTATTAATAAATAATTAAAGCTAAATAATAATACGATCGCATTAAATGGCAACCCTTACAAATTCTGATTTCCTGTCCACTTTTTAGCTGCTTGGTTCTTGGTTGCACTTGAGGATCTCAACTTTGGCAAGTTGATTCTACTCATCAAGTACCTAGTATCTTTTCCATGAACAAAAGAGTTCTTTATTACTTCTTCGCAATGGACTGAATAAAACAACTTTTGGTTCGTATTTGGTGCTTAAGAATTTTCTTCGTGGAAACTACAGAACCAAACGCTTTATTTAACTTTAACTATTTTTATTTGAGGTAAATATTCGCATAAGACTTTTTATACATATAAATAGATAATAATTATTATAAAACGTATTAAAATTATGAAATATAACTACATTCGCTTTCTTGAAATTTGGGATAAATCAAAGTCGGTCTGCCTTTATAAATTCTATCAATTTTATATTTCGAAACTGGGGCTCTCTTCTTCGTTGGTGTATAATTTTTCAAACCTTCGGCAATATTCTGTTTTATAGCTTTGAGGCCATCTCTTATATCGAGATTGTCTTGTTTTAATTGGTCGTGCTCTTTGGTGAGCATTTTTAATTCTTCAAGAGTCTCATCTCTATCCAAGCAAAGTTTTGGTTTACACAATAATCCAGCTTCCTTTTTTACTTTTTCAATTCCAAAACGATAAAGGTCACGCTCTTGTTGGTAAAAATTTAAGTTTTCTCGACACTAAAATTAAAAAATTTCAAGATGATTTTAGAAAAATGCTCTTTTTTAATACTCACGTCGAAACATTCCATGTCGACCTCATCATAATCCTTTTTCAATTTTGCTATGTCGATAAGAACAGCAGCAGTTTTTTCTCTTACATGAGCCAACAATTGAATTTCAGTCCTACACGACCTTCTCAACTTTTCCATTTCCATATCTCTTTCTTCGATTTTATCCTTGTGGCAATGATTTTCAATTTTGAGCTGCTCAAAATCGATCAAGTGCAAATTATCTCCAAGACAATCCATTGCTCTAAGTGCAGCTTTTTTCTCCTCAACGCGATCCCTTATTTTTATATAAGTAAGTCTCAGGGTAGCAATTTGTTTCGACTTATCGCGCTGACGCTTAACAAATCGTTCTACCAATTTCTCGGGAATTTCTTTTCCCGTTTTGGTGTAAATTAATCCGGTTCCAGTCTCTTTTTCAGTCTGTTGCATAGCTTCAAAGTGTCTGGTTAAAACTTCCAATTGCTCATCGCGTTGACTAGTCAAATCGTCCAATTCCCAATTAGCGTTATGTCTTTCGCGATCGTCTAATTTTTTTAAATTAGAAAACGCTTCTAACTTTCTATCGTATTTTGCTTGAGAATCCATTTGAATGTCGGTTTCTTTTAATACGTGTTCCATCTAAAAATAAAATGATTAAAAGTGCGCTGTTTATTTTGAAATCGCGCAAACTTTACTTTTTTTTTCTTGAAAAAATCTGCCATTTTCCTTTGAAGAAAATTATTTTTGAGCTTTTGAGAACTGTGTACAGACTCCATATCTCTATAAGCTTGATAATATTCTTCTCTATCTATTGGCGCTAAGTCTTCTTCTACTACTGTTTCGCTAGCAGCGCTTTCATAAGATGATTGAACTAAAAATGTCAAGTTAGAATTTCATAAAATTATAGATATTTCTTCACATGTCAGGATAGAAGCGCCTCGACTGAGGAGTTCTAGATAAGTTGAAGCAATACTAAAATCTCCACTGGGACGTTCTCTATCTTGATGCGCAAATTCGTCTTCTCCTCGCAGTGATATAGTATCGCGTATACTCATTCTCTTTCTATAAACTTTTTTCGATTCTCTATCTTCTTCTACTTCAACTTGTTCAAACTGTAATTTTTTTATAATTTCTTTGTCCCCTCTAGTTTCTTCTTCTTCTCCTTTTTCTTCTTCTTCTTCTTCCTCTTCCTCTTCCTCTTCCGGGCCCAAATAACCGTATACATAATCATAACCTTCTTCAACTCCTCCTTCACCTCCTTCTTCTCCAATACATTCACCTAGTCTCTCCTCGTGAAATCCTTCTTCACCTTCACTCCAGTCGCCTTAAAAACAAAAACAATGCATTTAGGTTCAAAGAGCCTAACGTCACAATGGTGTTATAATGGCAATGTTAATGTTAAATTCAAGAAGATAAATGTGCCGGCTTTAACCGTTCAGTAGTTATCGTGAACTAGGCATCTGCCAATCGCGCTCACGATGATCACAGCGTGGCAAAATTCAAAATCAACATTAACAGCGACACTTTTTGACGTTTGAAGAAAAGATTAATTAAACCGCTATTTTCTCTCATTTTTACCTTCTTCTTCACCAACATCAAATACATTGTCCGCTGTCAATCTTTTTTCTGTAATTTGATCAAAGTTTTCAGCAGGAGCAGGTTCTTTTTCTACAAACCCGCCATCACTTACTTTCTTCGATATACCCTAAAATTAAAAAATTTGATACTTCAATTTTTAACTGTCGATTAAAACCAATATTTCTATTTTTACCGGCTCATTTTCAGCCATTTTTATTATATTTTGAAATGTAAAATTAAATGTACAAGTGTCACTGTAATAAGATAAAGTCACGATAAAGTGCACTACTTGACGTAATTGATTAAATTCGTCTTCATATTTTGTTTTTATTCTACACTCCGTTCAGCGACCATAAATAGCTAAACCACTCCCACAAAAAGCGCTCGATATTCGAATAGAATTTTCTATTGGTAGAATTTAGAAAATACGGTTTATAACAATTACACAGGAATTGACATACAGTCCCACCAGCTTTTTAGTGAACTGAGGGGGCGTGGCCAGCGGTGGCATAGATTTTGAAGTACACTACGAGTTAAAAGTATTTCAGTCACTAAATTTGACAAGTAACTCTCGCTAAAATTGAATATAGGTTAATATTAAGACAGTGAATTTTAAAAGTTCGCAATTAACTAAAAATTGCTTAATAATTAGTTAAATAGGTAATAACTAGTTATAACAAAACTAGCTAAAGGAAAATATTAAAATAAGTAATGAACAAATTATTTAGTGACCAATAACTATGTGTATAGTAAGCGGGCAACTTACTGGTCATTTTGAAAGGGTAAGTAATAGTTTTTAAAATAGTTGTAGATTGACTTTTAACTCTGCCTGTTCCTAACCTGAATTCTAGATTGATTAGACAAATCTGCCGCAAAAAATATTTTAGACTAATTATTTTAGTTTGACATATCTTCCGTAACGCAGAATTGGTTGGTGGATTCATCAATGTTATTTGAAAGAAATGTGGGGAGTGGCCTAGTTATTTTTGGTCGCCGAACAGAGTAAAGGCAAGTAAAGGTTAACTAAAAAACGGATGTGAAGACAAAATCTGACATCTGAGCCTCCCAAGGCTAGCACTGTGCTAGCACTCATCATTAGAATACTTTTGCTAGTTTGTCATTGACTTCCAAGAGGCGACACCGTATGTAGAGGTTTTTGGTATGAGCTCTACCTACCACTAGGTCCCCGGATCTTTTTAACGAAATTCACACTTTTTTTAGGACCCTTTAGTTGCAAGGATGCCTAAAAGTGCTTCTATGACCGTAAATAGCTTATATTATGTAGAGGTCTTTGGTATGAGCGCCACTTTCTACTAGGTCCCCGGATCCTTTTAATAACATTCAGACTTTTCTAGGATCCTTTAGTTGCAAAGATGCCTAAAGGTGCTTCTATGACAGTAAATAGCTTATATTATATAGAGGTCTTTGGTATGAGCTCTACCTCCCACTAGGTCACCGGATCTTTTAAACAACATTCAGACTTTTCTAGGATCCTTTAGTTGCAAAGATGCCTAAAGGTGCTTCTATGACAGTAAATAGCTTATATTATGTAGAGTTCTTTGGTATGAGCTCCACCTTCTACTAGGTCCCCGGATCCTTTTAACAACATTCAGACTTTTCTAGGATCCTTTAGTTGCAAAGATGCCTAAAGGTGCTTCTATGACAGTAAATAGCTTATATTATATAGAGGTCTTTGGTATGAGCTCTACCTCCCACTAGGTCACCGGATCTTTTAAACAACATTCAGACTTTTCTAGGATCCTTTAGTTGCAAAGATGCCTAAAGGTGCTTCTATGACAGTAAATAGCTTATATTATGTAGAGTTCTTTGGTATGAGCTCCACCTTCTACTAGGTCCCCGGATCCTTTTAACAACATTCAGACTTTTCTAGGATCCTTTAGTTGCAAAGATGCCTAAAAGTGCTTCTATGACAGTAAATAGCTTATATTATGTAGAGTTCTTTGGTATGAGCTCCACCTTCTACTAGGTCCCCGGATCCTTTTAACAACATTCAGACTTTTCTAGGATCCTTTAGTTGCAAAGATGCCTAAAGGTGCTTCTATGACAGTAAATAGCTTATATTATATAGAGGTCTTTGGTATGAGCTCTACCTCCCACTAGGTCACCGGATCTTTTAAACAACATTCAGACTTTTCTAGGATCCTTTAGTTGCAAAGATGCCTAAAGGTGCTTCTATGACCGTAAATAACTTATATTATGTAGAGGTCTTTGGTATAAGCGCCACCTTCTACTAGGTCCCCGGATCCTTTTAACAACATTCAGACTTTTCTAGGATCCTTTAGTTGCAAAGATGCCTAAAGGTGCTTCTATGACAGTAAATAGCTTATAGAGGTCTTTGGTATGAGCTGCACCTCCCACTAGGTCCCCGGATCTTTTAAACAACATTCAGACTTTTCTAGGATCCTTTAGTTGCAAGGATGCCTAAAAGTGCTTCTATGACCGTAAATAACTTATATTATGTAGAGTTCTTTGGTATGAGCTCCACCTTCTACTAGGTCCCCGGATCCTTTTAATAACATTCAGACTTTTCTAGGATCCTTTAGTTGTAAAGATGCCTAAAGGTGCTTCTATGACAGTAAATAGCTTATATTATATAGAGGTCTTTGGTATGAGCTCTACCTCCCACTAGGTCACCGGATCTTTTAAACAACATTCAGACTTTTCTAGGATCCTTTAGTTGCAAGGATGCCTAAAAGTGCTTCTATGACCGTAAATAACTTATATTATGTAGAGGTCATTGGTATATAAGCGCCACCTTCTACTAGGTCCCCGGATCCTTTTAACAACATTCAGACTTTTCTAGGATCCTTTAGTTGCAAAGATGCCTAAAGGTGCTTCTATGACAGTAAATAGCTTATAGAGGTCTTTGGTATGAGCTGCACCTCCCACTAGGTCCCCGGATCTTTTAAACAACATTCAGACTTTTCTAGGATCCTTTAGTTGCAAGGATGCCTAAAAGTGCTTCTATGACCGTAAATAACTTATATTATGTAGAGTTCTTTGGTATGAGCTCCACCTTCTACTAGGTCCCCGGATCCTATTAATAACATTCAGACTTTTCTAGGATCCTTTAGTTGTAAAGATGCCTAAAGGTGCTTCTATGACAGTAAATAGCTTATATTATATAGAGGTCTTTGGTATGAGCTCTACCTCCCACTAGGTCACCGGATCTTTTAAACAACATTCAGACTTTTCTAGGATCCTTTAGTTGCAAGGATGCCTAAAAGTGCTTCTATGACCGTAAATAACTTATATTATGTAGAGGTCTTTGGTATAAGCGCCACCTTCTACTAGGTCCCCGGATCTTTTTAACGAAATTCACACTTTTTTTAGGATCCTTTAGTTGCAAGGATGCCTAAAAGTGCTTCTATAACAGTAAATAGCTTATATTGTGTAGAGGTCTTTGGTATGAGCTCTACCTGCCACTAGGTCCCCGGATCTTTTTAACAAAATTCAGACTTTTCTAGGATCCTTTAGTTGCAAGGATGCCTAAAAGTGCTTCTATGACTGTAAATAGCTTATATTATGTAGAGGTCTTTGGTATGAGCTCCACCTTCTACTAGGTCCCCGGATCCTTTTAACAACATTCAGACTTTTCTAGGATCCTTTAGTTGCAAGGATGCCTAAAAGTGCTTCTGTGACAGTAAATAGCTTATATTTAGTAAAGGTCTTTGGTATGAGCTCTACCTGCCACTAGGTCCCCGGATCTTTTTAACGAAATTCTGACTTTTATAGGACCCTTTAGTTGCAAGGATGCCTAAAAGTGCTTCTATGACAGTAAATAGCTTATATTATGCAGAGGTCTTTGGTATGAGCTCCACCTTCTACTAGGTCCCCGGATCGATTTAACAAAATTCAGATTTTTCTAGGATCCTTTAGTTGCAAGGATGCCTAAAAGTGCTTCTATGACCGTAAATAACTTATATTATGTAGAGGTCTTTGGTATAAGCGCCACCTTCTACTAGGTCCCCGGATCCTTTTAACAAAATTCAGACTTTTCTAGGATCCTTTAGTTGCAAAGATGCCTAAAGGTGCTTCTATGACAGTAAATAGCTTATATTATATAGAGTTCTTTGGTATGAGCTCCACCTTCTACTAGGTCCCCGGATCCTTTTAACAACATTCAGACTTTTCTAGGATCCTTTAGTTGCAAAGATGCCTAAAAGTGCTTCTATGACAGTAAATAGCTTATATTATGTAGAGTTCTTTGGTATGAGCTCCACCTTCTACTAGGTCCCCGGATCCTTTTAACAACATTCAGACTTTTCTAGGATCCTTTAGTTGCAAAGATGCCTAAAGGTGCTTCTATGACAGTAAATAGCTTATATTATGTAGAGTTCTTTGGTATGAGCTCCACCTTCTACTAGGTCCCCGGATCCTTTTAACAACATTCAGACTTTTCTAGGATCCTTTAGTTGCAAAGATGCCTAAAAGTGCTTCTATGACAGTAAATAGCTTATATTATGTAGAGTTCTTTGGTATGAGCTCCACCTTCTACTAGGTCCCCGGATCCTTTTAACAACATTCAGACTTTTCTAGGATCCTTTAGTTGCAAAGATGCCTAAAAGTGCTTCTATGACAGTAAATAGCTTATATTATGTAGAGTTCTTTGGTATGAGCTCCACCTTCTACTAGGTCCCCGGATCCTTTTAACAACATTCAGACTTTTCTAGGATCCTTTAGTTGCAAAGATGCCTAAAGGTGCTTCTATGACAGTAAATAGCTTATATTATATAGAGGTCTTTGGTATGAGCTCTACCTCCCACTAGGTCACCGGATCTTTTAAACAACATTCAGACTTTTCTAGGATCCTTTAGTTGCAAAGCTGCCTAAAGGTGCTTCTATGACCGTAAATAACTTATATTATGTAGAGGTCTTTGGTATAAGCGCCACCTTCTACTAGGTCCCCGGATCCTTTTAACAACATTCAGACTTTTCTAGGATCCTTTAGTTGCAAAGATGCCTAAAGGTGCTTCTATGACAGTAAATAGCTTATAGAGGTCTTTGGTATGAGCTGCACCTCCCACTAGGTCCCCGGATCTTTTAAACAACATTCAGACTTTTCTAGGGTCCTTTAGTTGCAAGGATGCCTAAAAGTGCTTCTATGACCGTAAATAACTTATATTATGTAGAGTTCTTTGGTATGAGCTCCACCTTCTACTAGGTCCCCGGATCCTTTTAATAACATTCAGACTTTTCTAGGATCCTTTAGTTGTAAAGATGCCTAAAGGTGCTTCTATGACAGTAAATAGCTTATATTATATAGAGGTCTTTGGTATGAGCTCTACCTCCCACTAGGTCACCGGATCTTTTAAACAACATTCAGACTTTTCTAGGATCCTTTAGTTGCAAGGATGCCTAAAAGTGCTTCTATGACCGTAAATAACTTATATTATGTAGAGGTCATTGGTATATAAGCGCCACCTTCTACTAGGTCCCCGGATCCTTTTAACAACATTCAGACTTTTCTAGGATCCTTTAGTTGCAAAGATGCCTAAAGGTGCTTCTATGACAGTAAATAGCTTATAGAGGTCTTTGGTATGAGCTGCACCTCCCACTAGGTCCCCGGATCTTTTAAACAACATTCAGACTTTTCTAGGATCCTTTAGTTGCAAGGATGCCTAAAAGTGCTTCTATGACCGTAAATAACTTATATTATGTAGAGTTCTTTGGTATGAGCTCCACCTTCTACTAGGTCCCCGGATCCTATTAATAACATTCAGACTTTTCTAGGATCCTTTAGTTGTAAAGATGCCTAAAGGTGCTTCTATGACAGTAAATAGCTTATATTATATAGAGGTCTTTGGTATGAGCTCTACCTCCCACTAGGTCACCGGATCTTTTAAACAACATTCAGACTTTTCTAGGATCCTTTAGTTGCAAGGATGCCTAAAAGTGCTTCTATGACCGTAAATAACTTATATTATGTAGAGGTCTTTGGTATAAGCGCCACCTTCTACTAGGTCCCCGGATCTTTTTAACGAAATTCACACTTTTTTTAGGATCCTTTAGTTGCAAGGATGCCTAAAAGTGCTTCTATAACAGTAAATAGCTTATATTGTGTAGAGGTCTTTGGTATGAGCTCTACCTGCCACTAGGTCCCCGGATCTTTTTAACAAAATTCAGACTTTTCTAGGATCCTTTAGTTGCAAGGATGCCTAAAAGTGCTTCTATGACTGTAAATAGCTTATATTATGTAGAGGTCTTTGGTATGAGCTCCACCTTCTACTAGGTCCCCGGATCCTTTTAACAACATTCAGACTTTTCTAGGATCCTTTAGTTGCAAGGATGCCTAAAAGTGCTTCTGTGACAGTAAATAGCTTATATTTAGTAAAGGTCTTTGGTATGAGCTCTACCTGCCACTAGGTCCCCGGATCTTTTTAACGAAATTCTGACTTTTATAGGACCCTTTAGTTGCAAGGATGCCTAAAAGTGCTTCTATGACAGTAAATAGCTTATATTATGCAGAGGTCTTTGGTATGAGCTCCACCTTCTACTAGGTCCCCGGATCGATTTAACAAAATTCAGATTTTTCTAGGATCCTTTAGTTGCAAGGATGCCTAAAAGTGCTTCTATGACCGTAAATAACTTATATTATGTAGAGGTCTTTGGTATAAGCGCCACCTTCTACTAGGTCCCCGGATCCTTTTAACAAAATTCAGACTTTTCTAGGATCCTTTAGTTGCAAAGATGCCTAAAGGTGCTTCTATGACAGTAAATAGCTTATAGAGGTCTTTGGTATGAGCTCCACCTTCTACTAGGTCCCCGGATCTTTTTAACGAAATTCACACTTTTTTTAGGATCCTTTAGTTGCAAGGATGCCTAAAAGTGCTTCTATAACAGTAAATAGCTTATATTGTGTAGAGGTCTTTGGTATGAGCTCTACCTGCCACTAGGTCCCCGGATCTTTTTAACAAAATTCAGACTTTTCTAGGATCCTTTAGTTGAAAGGATGCCTAAAAGTGCTTCTATGACTTTAAATAGCTTATATTATGTAGAGGTCTTTGGTATGAGCTCCACCTTCTACTAGGTCCCCGGATCCTTTTAACAACATTCAGACTTTTCTAGGATCCTTTAGTTGCAAGGATGCCTAAAAGTGCTTCTGTGACAGTAAATAGCTTATATTTAGTAAAGGTCTTTGGTATGAGCTCTACCTGCCACTAGGTCCCCGGATCTTTTTAACGAAATTCTGACTTTTATAGGACCCTTTAGTTGCAAGGATGCCTAAAAGTGCTTCTATGACAGTAAATAGCTTATATTATGCAGAGGTCTTTGGTATGAGCTCCACCTTCTACTAGGTCCCCGGATCGATTTAACAAAATTTTATTTTTCTAGGATCCTTTAGTTGCAAGGATGCCTAAAAGTGCTTCTATAACAGTAAATAGCTTATATTGGTGTTAGATATTTATGTCAAACGTATTACAGTTGATTACAAATCTGCAATAGTATGACTCCATTCGCTTTCGGGTATTTCGGGATGCATCAAAGTTGGCCTGTTTTTATAAATTCTACCAGCTTTAGATTTCAAATGCTCTTCTGACTTCTTGTGTGATCTATGTCGTAACAAACATTTGGCAATATTCTGTTTTATCGCTTTGAGATCATCTCTTAGTTTGAAATTTTCTTGTTTTAGCTGTTCATAATCATGCGTGACCAATTTTAGTTCTTTAAGTGTAGCGTCTCTATCTAAGCAAAGTTTCGGTAAGCATAGTAATCCAGCTTTTTTTTTCAATTTTTCAATTTCAAAACGATAAAAGTCGCGCTGTTGTTGGTATTCATTTAACATTTCTCGACTCTAAATTTTGATGATTATTATTTTAGAAAAGCGCAACTTTTTCAATACTCACATCCACGTACTTTAAGTAAGCCTCATCATAAGCAACCTTTAATTTTGATATATCGTCATAGACAGCAGCAGATTTTTCTTTTATGTGAGCCAAACATTGAATTTCAGTTCTAGCTTTAATTCTAATTTTTTCTAATTCATAATCTCTTTCTTCGATTTTATCTGTGTGGCTTTGATTTGTAAGCTTGAGTTGTTCAAAATCCATCAAGTACATATTTTTTCCAATACAATTCATGGATATAAGTTTAGATTTTTTCTCCTCAGCGCGATTCCTTATTTTTATATAAATAAGTCTCAGAGTAGCAATTTGTTTTGCTTTATCACGCTGACGTCTAATAAATCGTTCCACTAACTTTTCGGGAATTTCCTTTCCTGTTTTGGTGTTAATTAATCCAATTCCAGTCTCTTTTTCGCGTAGTTGCATAGCTTGAAAGTGTCTAGTTAAATCTTCCAAGTATTCATCACGTTGACTAGTCAAATCTTCCAATTCCCAACTAATGTTACTTCTTTCACGTTCACTTAACTCTTTAAAATGACCATACCCTTCCAATTTTCTGTCGTATTTTGCTTGGGAATCCAGTATACCATCCGTTTCTTTCAAAACATGTTCCATCTAAAAAAACGTAGGTATATAAAAGTGTTAAAAATATGCAAAAAGTTACTTTTCGGTTTCTAAAAAAATCTGCCATTTTCTTTTGAAGGAAATTATTTTTCAGCTGTTGAAAGCCATGTTGAGGCCACAAATCTCTATAAGCCCAATAATATTCTTCTCTGTCTATTAGCGGTAATTCTTTTTCTACTATTTCCGGAATACTTTCAGCTGATAAAGATTGGTCTAAAAAAAGCCAAATTAGAATTTCACGAACCTAACTATCTATAGGTAGATATATTTTTACATGATTCAATAGAGAGATTACGAATACGAGTAAATCCGAAAGAATCAAGTAAACCGGCAACAACAGTAAAATCTCCACTGATTTTTACTTTATCTTCATTGGATCCATGAAAATAACCACGTCTACTCGCTCTCTTTCTATATGATGGTCTTGGTCGTTCTTCTACACCTACTAATTGAATTCCTGCACTTTTTTTACTTTCTTCTTCTTCTCCTTGTGTCTCTTCTTCTCCTTGTGTCTCTTCTTCTCTTGCTTCCTTTTCTTCTTCTTCGTCTTCTTCTTCTTCTGGTTCAATATACCCATAGACATAATCATAAGCTTCTTCAACTTCTCCTTCTCCTCCTTCTTCACCAATAGATTCACCTAATTTCTCCTCGTAAAGTTCTGATTCCTCTTCACCACTTTTGTTGTCTTCATCACCTCCACGTCTACCTTTTACTTTAAAATTTAAACAATTTTAACAATCTAATGGAAATACTTAAGGTTTTAGACGGTTTGTTTTACCTTCACCATCATCATCATCAAATAAATTATCTTCTGTTAGCCGTTTCTCTTCAATTATTTCAAAAACCGCTACAGGAACAAATTCGCCTTCTGTAAAATAACTTTTGTTTCAACAAAAAATCGAATTATAAGTTATAGACTTTGATTAAACTTACCTATTCCGTATGCGTGTTTCTCAGCATTATTCTCGTACGCTGAAGAATATGAAGAAAAAGTGTCGTCATCTGCGCCGTCCGCTCTGTTTGATATAATATCCTAAAATTATAAAGTTTCATCAATTATACTTACGTACTTTTAAGTGTTGATATGTTGATTTGCTAAAGTTAGAACAGTTTTGTATTTATATTTTTACCGGTTCATCGTCAGCCATTTTTGGTTGATTTTCTTCCGAATCCGTCCGAATCTTAATTTAAAAAAAAAAAACTGTCAATTGACTAAGACCAAGAGTACTTGATTAAATTTGCCAAATTAACACAATTTATAAAAAAATCATTTAAAATCATTTAGAATTGTAAAGCATTAGGTGTACAAACTTCATGTACTACTCTGAAGAAGTAGATTAGATCATAAATTCATAAGTACCTATTTATAATGGTATAATCGAAAACAAATTCAATTAATGGCTTTATCAGTTAGGATAAACCTTATCATTTTTTAAAACAACTCAAAATAAATATTCGTGTGCAATTTGTAGTTATAATCCAGACTTTTCATCTAATGTAGTTTGTATAATTCAAATTACTACGAATAATTCTATTTTCAATCAGTAGGCGCCATCTCTTGTCAATTTGACGAAACGACGTAGCTGTCATTGTCATTATCAACAAGTTGGAACATTTGGTAAAATTCACACTTTACATTATTTATTTTGTTCGTCTATATTTGTAATTACAAATCTATATTAAATGATTTCTTATATTGAAGATACTTTGAAGGTGAAATGCAAAATAATGTTTTTTGGTTGACTGCGAGTATTTTACTTGCATGTAATTGTTTCGTTAGCGTAGCTGACGTCTTAAAGGTTAGTTTTTGTAATTTAAATAAATCCGCCCCCGTTTTTTAAAACTCATTAATTTTTAGAATCCGTTTAGTACTGCTATAGCAAATGAACCTGATGGTAGGTTACTTTTGTTATCGACGCTTGACGGTAGTCTCGTTGCAATCGAGCAACACACCGGCGAATTCCAATGGAAAATAACCGACAGTAAGTTTTTAGCAATTCTCCTATTGAATTATTAATCCATATTTGTAGAACCAGCAGTTACAGTACCGTTAGATACGACTGATGCAATAGTACCTTTATTTTTGCCAGATCCACGGGATGGATCACTTTATTTACTTGGCAGTAGTCGAGAGCCGCTTAAAAAGCTTCCATTTACCATTCCTCAACTAGTTGCATCATCACCTTGTCGTAGTTCTGACGGTTTACTGTACACCGGTAAGAAAAAAGATGTTTGGTTTAAACTGGATCCTAAAACTGGACAAAAACACCAAATACTCGGTTGGGAAACAAGTTCTACTTGTCCTATACCAAATGAAAGTGCTATTTATGTTGGACGTACTCAATATTCAATTATGATGGTCGATAGTCGGAACACACAAAGAAAATGGAATGTAACATTTTATGATTATTCTGCTAATCCATTAAGTAAAGAAATGTTACAAAATTATGGTATTTGTGTAATGTTATCTTCATTTTATAATATTAAAATGATTGTTTTAGATTGGATGCACTTTACATCAACATCTACAGGGCGAATTGTTACAATTGATCGTGCGAGAGGAACTTTGTTGTGGGATAAAGATATGGGTAGTCCTATAATTGCTGCTTATATCTTAGATTCGGAAGGATTGTTGAGTATTCCTTTTACTAGCATGGCTAATCATACAATAAGTCACCTGGTTAGTCAGTATTTGAACCACAATCAACCTTTTCAAAATCAACCTACAAATATGAAACTTTAGTAAGTTTTTATAAAGGCTTTGATGTTTATTTTTAATCTTGTTGATGTAAATAGCCCCACTTTGTATATTGGTGAACACATGTATGGATTATATGCACTACCGTCGCTTGTAGACCAAAATATGGTTACAATAACAGCATCAGAAACGGGTCCATTATTATTGGAAGGACCAGATGGACCTAAATTTTCAAAACCGTATTCAAAATATCCAATTCCTGGCCATAATTACCACATACCTCAAGGTAAACCTAAAACATCAAAAACACTTTAAAAATTATTCGTTTCTAGGTTCATACAATTCGGATTCTTTAACTTTCCAAAGCATTATAAAAGATAATAATTATATTTACATAGGGCATTATAATGTTCCCGATAACGTTGTCATTAATAGAATTTCTGGTGCTAACATATTCGACATGAGGCTTTTAACTGATGAAAGTAAACCTTTAGTGGATTTTAATAGTGAACAAGTAGTAAAATCTCCCAATGGTGATGAGAAAGTTGAACTTAATAAGCTATTTGAGGTAAAATAATGGTTTAGTTTTCTCTCTTCTCATTTGCTTGTTTTAGAATGGGGACACAGTATCAGTTGGTACGGAAACAGATCCAATTGAAAGTGAATTTGAAGAGATGGACACTAATTACTCTTATATTATTGGACCACTTGTTATTCAACAAGGATTTAAATATGTCAAATCGTGGCTTAACCAACAAGAAAACAAAGGTTTAAAACTCATGGTGATAATTCTTAGCGGTTGCATCGTAGCTATGTTTTGGTATTTCCAAATGCAGGTAAATTTATGAAAAGCTTTGTAGTAACAGTTTGTACGTGTTATTAATCTTATGTAGGTTCGTGGTATTCAACAGAATTCTCATATGGGTTCTAGATCGAACCCGAGTAGTTCAAGTTGGCGTTATGATTCTGTAACTGCCATTCCTGAAGAATTACCCAATGGAGTTGTAAAAGTAGGAAAAATTGCTTTTCAACCGGAAGAAGTATTGGGGAAAGGATGTGATGGTACTTTTGTATATAGAGGAGAATTCGATAAACGCCAAGTTGCAGTTAAACGATTGTTACCGGAATGTTTTACAATTGCAGACCGGGAAGTTACTTTACTACGAGAAAGTGACGCTCACGCGAATGTCATTAGGTATTTTTGTATGGAACAAGATCGTATGTTTCGTTATATTGCACTCGAATTGTGCCAAGCTACACTTAATGATTATGTAATGGGAAAATGTGATCCGCTCCTTTTTGCATCGTTATCTTCTTTAGATATTTTAAAACAAGCAACTGCCGGTTTAGCGCACTTACACACTTTAGATATAGGTTAGATGAAATTTTGAGTTTTTTTGTTTTATTTAAATTGTGTTTAGTTCACAGAGATATTAAACCTCAAAATGTGTTGCTCTCGATGCCAAATTCTGAGGGGAAAGTCCGTGCCATGATCTCGGATTTTGGTTTGTGTAAGAAGCTACAACTCGGCAGAGTTTCGTTTTCAAGAAGATCCGGCATTACTGGAACCGAAGGTTGGATTGCGCCTGAAATGCTTGATGGAAATGAGCGAATTGTAAAGTTTACAATGTGATTTTGCTTTAGTTTATGTCTTGTTGAATTTCAGACGTGTGCAGTTGATATGTTTTCTTTGGGATGTATGTTTTATTACGTGTTATCAGAAGGTGTACATCCATTTGGGGATACTTTGCATCGACAGGCCAACATTTTATCGAACGTTTTTAATTTGGAGGATCTTAAAGGTGAAACTTGGCAAGCGGCTATTCAAAAGCCTCTTCTTGCCGCTTTATTGTCACCAAGAGCTCAAGAACGTCCAAATTGTAATGCTGTTCTATCACACCCAATATTTTGGGACAGTGTTACCATACTTGCGTTTTTCCAGGTAAAATATTTACTATTAGCCGGATAGTTCTGTTTTGAAATTATTAAAACTCATAATTTTAGGAAGTTAGTGATCGAATTGATAAAATGGATCCAACGGATGACATTTTGAAGACTCTAGAAAGAGGTAGTGAGTATGTTGTAAGAGGCAATTGGCGTGCTCATGTTGATGAAGAAGTACATATGGATTTGCGTAAATATCGATCCTATCGTGGTGAATCGATAAGAGATCTTTTAAGAGCACTTAGAAATAAGGTAAATCTTTTCAAACACCAAAAAAACAATTTCAATAAACTTATATTTTACAGAAACACCATTACAGAGAACTTACACCGACAGCACAAGAAATGCTCGGGGATACCCTCGAAAGCTTCACAACTTATTGGACAAGCAGATTTCCTCTCTTACTAATCCACACTTGGTTGTCGATGCAAATTGTAGCTCAAGAAGCCCCATTCAAAACTTATTACCATTTTAAATATCGTTATTCGTTAACTAATTATAAAAATGAAAACGATATTTTGTACCCCATAGTAGAATTGTACTTAAACGATTTATTGTTATCAAATATAGAACCCCAAATGACTATAACCGAACCAGGTAAATATAACAAACGGTATTATAGATTTCCTCCCCCCGAAATACAAATGCGTAATAGTAAACCTAATTACACGAGATATTTACCTTCACAACTCGAAAGCGATTTTGACGAACAAAAGGTTGGTTTATATAGAAACGCTAATCCTAAAGTTATACTAAATAAGTCACCAAAACGAGACAAAATTAATGTAGACAATGCTCAAAGTGTTAATAATGAAGTTGAAGATTTTATAGAGTTTAGAAGATATAACGGCTCTCAAATTATACAAAAATCACCAAAACGTGAAAAACCTAATGACGAGAATGATCAAAGTGTTAGTAATGAAGTTGAAGATGTTACAGAGGCTCGACAATATAACAACCCTAAAGTTCTACAAAATAAATCACCAAAACAAGAGAAAACTAATGTAGACAATACTCAAAGTGTTAATGAAGTTGAAGATGTTGCAGAGGTTCGACGATATAACAACCCTAAAGTTCAACAAAATAAATCACCAAAACCAAACAAAACTAATGTAAATAATGCTCAAAGTATTAATAAAAAATTTGAAGATTTTATAGAAGTTAGAAGACATAAAAAGAAAAAGACTAAAGTTCAGGAAGAACCTTTAACTTGGGTGATACCTGATAAAAATTAATGTTAAATTTTGTTACTACGTTATTAGCACTAAAAAGAGTTTAAATTCGATAATGTAATTTCTTAAGTGTTTCGGGCACTAACTTTAGTTTTAGACAAAACTTCGATTTAATTTAAATAATGTGGCAACTTATTGTTGAATTGATCAAAAACATGGTCATTAGGTTTAATTTCATATTTGAATTAAGGTGCAAATGTTCAATTTTATTATGTTAGCAAACTGCTCTTCTTTGTATATGTTGGCTTTTAAAAATGCTTTGTTTAGTTTGTTTTTATTTTCTTTCAAATTCTTGATAGTTCTTAATGTAAGAAGTATGTAGAATATTGTATGACTTAATTATAGGTTTCACTGTGATATTTTTATTGTAGCACATTATTTTTGTAAGATTGTACATAATAATTATGTATAATTAATCTAATGGTTATACAAATGTTTCCGATTATGGAGAAGTTAAATTTTCAATAAATTTAAAGTTTAATGTTTTTCTCTTATGATTTGTAATACCTAGATGCCCTAAACATTAAATAAAAATATTTTAAAACGGCTTTTTGATTTGAAAATGAAATGTTTTTCTTTGATTGTTCGTGGATTACTCTGAGTCTAATGGATTCCTTAAGAATTAGTGGACACTATTAAGAACCTTTCTGAAAAGTTTCGTGATGTAATGTTAATGCTAATAAGTTTGGGTTTACTAAGATAGTGTGTAAGGTAAAATCACGTTCTCGAGAGTTATTCAGGCTAAAAATGTAATAACTTTCAAGAAAGCTCTATTTTTAATGTCTTCTTTCTTTAAATAGTTCCAGAAACCTGCCCATTCAGCTGTTCTTAATCAAACAGTCATATATACATAAAAACCAGTCAAGCGTTTTCCATCTCTTGTCAAATGAGAAACGGTTGTAATTATTTTTGATTTTAAAAGCTTCTATAAACTTATTCGAGCGCATCTCCAAGTATTTAAAATAATCGGGTGTTTCAGAGATGTATTACAGAGTATAATCTCACAAAAATCATCTTTTAGCATTATCTAAACAGCTAATTGATTATATTGCCATGCTAGTGAAACAGATATAAACCCTTCAAGCAACCTAGGTTTCTCTAACACACTTTGTGGAAACATGTTCTAATAGTGCTCGCTAACGTCATTATTATTAGCTTCATCTAAACACAAATTTTATATTTCAATACTACTTAACGAGATACAGATCTTTCAAGAAACCTAGGTTTAACTAAAACACTTCGTAGAAACGTGTTTGATAACCGATAACGTCATTATTCAGCTTCATTTAAGCACACAAATTATATTCCCATGCTAGTGAACGAGATATAAACCCTTCAAGAAACCTAGGTTTTTCTAACACACTTTGTCGAAACATGTCAAAACATGTTCTATAGTGCTCGGTAACGTCATTATTTAGCTTTATCTAAACACAAATTTTATATTCCAATACTACTTAACAAATAAGAAATCATTCAAAAAAACAAGGTTTATCTAACGTTAAGCTTCATCAAGCTTTTTAGCTTCTTCTTAAAACAAGTTTTATATTCTAATGTTACTGAACAAGATACAATTCTTTTAAGAAACCTAGACTTCTCTAACGCACTTAGTGGAAACATGTTCTAGTTTTATACAGTTCTAGTTCTAGTTAAATACAAGTTTTATACTCCAGTGCCACTGGAGTATATATTTGTGCTAAGATACAAATCATTCACGAAACCTAGGTTTATCTAACACGCTTTGTGAAAACGTGTTCTAGTGTTTGCTAACGTCATTATTTAGCTTCATTTCAACACAAACTTTATATTTCAAAGCTACTGCACAAGGTACAAATATTTCAAGAAACCTAGGTTTATCTAACATACTTTGTGGAGACATGTTCTAGTGTTCGCTAACATATCATTATTTAGCTTCATCCGGCTTCATCTAAACACAACTTTTATATTCCAAAGCTACTGCACAAGATAAAAATCTCTCAAGAAACCTAGGTTTATCTAACATACTTTGTGGAGACATGTTCTAGTGTTCGCTAACATATCATTATTTAGCTACATCCGGCTACATCTAAACAGAAACTTTATATTCCAAAGCTATGTTCTAGTGTTTGCTAACATCAATATATAGTTTCATCTAAACACATCTATATTCCAAAGCTGCTGCACAAGGAAAAAATCTCTCAAGAAACCTAGGTATATCTAACATACTTTGTGGAGACATGTTCTAGTGTTCGCTAAAATATCATTATTTAGCTTCATCTAAACACAAATTTTAAATTCCAAAGCTACTGCACAAGATACAAATCTATCAAGAAACCTAGGTTTATTTAACACACTTTGTGGAGACATTTTCTAGTGTTCGCTAAGAAATCATTATTTAACATCATCTAAACACAAACTTTATATTCCAAAGCTGCTGCACAAGATACAAATCTATCAAGAAACCTAGGTTTATCTAACACGCTTTGTGGAGACATGTTCTACTGTTCGCTAATATATCATTATTTAGCTTCATCTAAACAAAAACTTTACATTCCAAAGCCACTCCACAAGATACAAATCTCTCAATAAACCTTGGTTTATCTAACACACTTTGTGGAGACAAGTTCTAGTGTTCGCTATCATATCATGATTTAGCTTCATCTGAACACAAATTTTATATTCCAAAGCTACTGCACAAGGTACAAATCTCTCAAGAAATCTAGGTTTATCTAAGACACTTTGTAGAGACATGTTCTAGTGTTCGCTAACATATTATTATTTAGCTTTATCTAAACACAAACTTTATATTCCAAAGCCACTGCGGAAGATACAAATCTCTCAAGAAACCTAGGTTTATCTAACACACTTTGTGGAGACATGTTCTAGTATTCACTAACATCACTATTTAGCTTCATCTAAACACAAACTTTATATTCCAAAGCTACTGCACAAAGTAAAAATCCCTCAAGAAACCTAGGTTTATTTAACACACTTTGTGGAGACATGTTCTAGTATTCACTAACATCACTATTTAGCTTCATCTAAACACAAACTTTATATTCCAAAGCCGCTCCACAAGATACAAATCTCTCAAGAAGCCTAGGTTCATCTACCATACTTTGTGGAGACATGTTCTAGTGTTCGCTAACATATCATTATTTAGCTTCATCTAAACACAAATTTTAGATTCCAAAGCTACTGAACAAGGTAAAAATCTCACAAGAACCCTAGGTTTATCTAACACGCTTTGTGGAGACATGTTCTAGAGATCGCTAACATCATTATTTAGCTTCATTTAACACCAATTTATATTCTAGTGCTAGTGAGCAAGTTACAAATTAATCTTTCATGAAACCTAGGTTTTTTTAAGAATCTTGGATGGAAACGTGTTTTAGTGTAGTATGTTCTCTAGCGCTCTCTACATTAACGATTTTTGCGGGTGGATATCTCGAAAACTATAAGGAGCAGAGAAAAAATGAATAGGAACATTTTTGTAGGAAATTTAATAAGCTTTGATTTTTATGAGAATAATTTTTTTCCTAGAACCCACTGTTTTCGACATATAAGCCCAACCCGTGTCCCCCAAAACGTGATCTTTTCACCTCTCCTTCCCTTAGCAATATACCTAGCTAGAACAGTAAAATGTTATTATTTTTACCTCCTGACTAATTCAAACACATTCCACCTTCTTCCATGACCCCTATACTCCTTTTTTGAGCGTCTTTGTCTGGACTATTTTGAATTTTAAAATTTTCTAAACGGATTCTTAAAAGCTCATAAAAATATTAAACTTTTTGGTTTTTTGCTAATTTAACCAATCTCGCAACTCGACTGTTTCCGAGTGTAAACTTCTCAAGCAGCTTGTTTTGGATTCCCTTTTCTCGAACTCTTTTCTTTGCTCTTATCAGGAAACCTTTGCATAAATTCGCCACACTTTTTAAGTTTTAAATTACTTTTTAATCGAAATTGTTGGATGTACTTGAAAATAATAGAAAATTATAACATTTGATATTCAATGTTTTGTCTGTCAATTAAACACACTAATAAGTTCATCAAAGCGTATAAATAAATTACATATTACCTATAATACTACAATTTTTTATGAAAAATAATTTCTTTAATTAAAAAAAATCAAATCAAAAAATCCTTGGAAGTGATTTCCCGTTGACCAATTGACAATATTTTTTATTATTTTATAACTTACGTGTTAGTTATTATTTTTATTAATAACTAATTTTAAATTTTATAATAATAACTTAGGTATAAAACAGGCTATACATATCAGTGATTGCACTAATCGTAAGATAAATCTCAAAATATGACTTTGGTGATCATTGTTTAATTAAATCCTCAATATTGTTTGTCTAAATTGAAAATTATTGTAAAACGATTCGGCTTTGTTCGTTTTATTAGAGATTATTGATGTATCGATATTAATTTAATATGTATATTAGTTCAAACATCGATAGCTGATGTGCGATCATCTCAATTTCCAAAGAAAATTTTAAAATGAAAAACGAAAATTGAAATTTTTATATGGTGCCTGTGATGATTTTTGTACTTTATGAGGGTTAAAATGTGGCAAATTAACTAATTATTAAACTAATAAAGTACTTTTTACTCAAATGTTTTAAAAATTAATACGTGGTAAGTTTTAGTCGCAATCCAAAATTGTTTATTATTTAGTGTTATCGGTTGGTTATCAGTGATTAATGTTAATAAATGTTTAATGAGTTTGAAAATTATTGACTAATGGAACCTCCCAATAATTTCAAGAATTTATTTTGTTTGCTAAGTGACATTCACAATTTAAAATGCGTTCTTACCTTAATTAATTTTTTTAATTTCACTACTCACTGTATTTTCTTGCAAATTATCTTCGTTTGCTTGGAAAAACTAACATTGTGGAGAGAGAGAAAATTTCATCGACAAAATGAGTTTTTAAATCAAATTGATACAGGCTGGCTCAAAATAAGGAGATTATTTTGGGCACATTTCAAAAAATTTAAATCACTCCAGGTTGAAACAAAGAACTTTTGGATTACAGATTATAAATAAAAGTCTCCAAAAATCAAAAGTTTCCCAAAATCTGTACTTTTAAGAACTGTTTTCCCAAAGCCAAATACTTTCTGCTGCAGTCTTAGTTTAATTTTTTTGTTTTTGTGCAAAGGGTAAATAAAAATCCTAATGCGTGAGTCTGTTAAAAAATGATTAATTTTATCTAATTAGGAAATTGGTGCTCAAATTATAAACTGTATTGTATCTTTGAAGGCAAGCCCAAATAGTCGTAATTATAGTAAAATGACGTCATGATGCGACCTTATTGTAGTCGGATCAAATTTAGGAAAAATTTTGCCACAAATAAACCATAATCTACATTTTGTTCTACTTTATCCGACATTGTTATTGCAATAATCGATTTTTTTAATTATTCTGACGTTATAATCGCAAAAGATTTATTTTATTGTTTATAAACATCAGAAAAATTTTGTAATACTTCCTGGTTAACTTGAGAGCATTTATTGTATGTTGCTGCTTGTAGCGAAGGGTGAAGGGCATCCCAATTCAGAAATATCTTTGCTTAGATTAGATTATTCAGTTATGACATCTTATGAAAGTAGAGGTGGTATTAGCAGAGGCCCTTGCTAAAAATAAATCGAGATCCTCTTCCTCATTTTTCTTCTCAAGATGAAGCAAAGTGTTGCGTCATTATTGAGCCGAATCCAACAGCTAATAGTCAGCCTTCCATGGACGAAACAAGGCTTTTACGACCCTTTTCTGATAGGCCTTTTTCGGATACGTACTTTGGGTTAGGACTAGCATTTTTAAGATGAAGAACAAAAAAAATTCATTGCGACATGGGTTCAAATGGCTGATTCAGTGTAGTAAGTCCTCTCAGTCTTTTAGTTCTGATTTCATCTCAACCTTTGGATGAATCTAAGCATAAATAGAAAAACTTTTTATGTCATAACGTGTGATATACGGTTTTAAAAAAAAATTAATGGATTATCTCACCTTATAAGGCCATTTAGACACGTAATATTATCTATACGGGATGCAAGGTCCTTTTAATATTTATTTAGGGACTATGTACACTGTACAGTCAGTCTAACATTTATTGGCCACTCTGGCTATACGCCAGGATGGTTATTAGCCAACAACGACAAAAGGACAGAAGGGGAGGTTGTTGATTTACTACTTGTTGTAAAAATAAAGTTACCCCTTAATTTAGGTATGGGATTTTACGATAGTTACATCCCACAATTCGTGCTAAACGTATAACAAGGATGACCATTAATTGTGAGGCTGACTGTACTGGGTGGGTCATGAAATTTGTAGCCCCTGACGATTTTTGACTGCAACCCAAATAACAAATATCATTCCAGTCTAAATTAGTTTCGATAGTTATACCGGGTGCCCACGATCAAAGCGGAACATAAGTGTCAAACAGAAATATAATGGTAATTTATGGTAGCTGTCACAAAATTAATACAAAGAAGTCTGATACTTACCTACGCTGATTTATAACAACGTACAGATATAATATTTTAAAATGAGGAGCGGTAGGGGCGTTTGGCCACGCCCCTTTAATAATGTAATACGTTGACTACGGATTTGGAGGGGAAAAATACCAATTTAGGTAGTGCGCATCCCCTCATTTCGTCAGCTTAAAATATTTTACCTGTATAACTATTTATATTTAGACTGATCTAGACTGTAATGATACTTTTTTGTTATTAAGGTTGCAGTCAAAAATCGTCAGGGGCTACAAGTTTCGCGGCACACCTTGTATGTACTAATAAATGAAAGTGTAACATTGTAGAAAACTTGAATTAATGAAGCATTTGTAGGAGTTCTACACGCATTTTAAACTTAATACCAGGGCAGATCACACCTCAAGGTTCCTAGGAAAAGTATAACTTTTCAGGAAAACCTTCAAAAGGACCTTGTGGAAGGAAGGGCTTACATCTATTGCCTATTTTTTTCACTCAAATAGATGTTGACGTTTTCAAGACATTTCGTGGATTATCTTTCTCTGTAAAGTGTTTTTTGATTAACTTTTCCTCTTACTAAGTCATCGTTAAGGACGTTAAGCCTAATCCAGGTGTAAATTCTATAATATGCAGCTTTTTCATGCTATAGAACAGTTAATGCTTTGCATATATTCTTTATTTTTGGCTTTAGCGCTTAGAATAATTAACAAATTTTAAGAATATCATTTCTGTAGTAGGAGAAATCACAAACTTCTCGATTTAAACAGGAACAGTCAGGGGCTACAAGTTTCGTGGCACACCTTGTATGTACTAATAAATGAAAGTGTAACATTGTAGAAAACTTGAATTAATGAAGCATTTGTAGGACTTCTACACGCACTTTAAACTTAATACCAGGGCAGATAACACCTCAAGGTTCCTAGGAAAAGTATAACTTTTCAGGAAAACCTTCAAAAGGACCTTGTGGAAGGAAGGGCTTACATCTATTGCCTATTTTTTTCACTCAAATAGATGTTGACGTTTTCAAGACATTTCGTGGATTATCTTTCTCTGTAAAGTGTTTTTTGATTAACTTTTCCTCTTACTAAGTCATCGTTAAGGACGTTAAGCCTAATCCAGGTGTAAATTCTATAATATGCAGCTTTTTCATGCTATAGAACAGTTAATGCTTTGCATATATTCTTTATTTTTGGCTTTAGCGCTTAGAATAATTAACAAATTTTAAGAATATCATTTCTGTAGTAGGAGAAATCACAAACTTCTCGATTTAAACAGGAACAGTCAGGGGCTACAAGTTTCGTGGCACACCCTGTATATACTAATAAATGGAAGTTGTAGAAAACATGAATTAATGAAGCATTTCTAGGAGTTCTACGCACTTTAAACTTAATACTAGGGCAGATCACACCTCAAGGTTCCTAGGAAAAGTATAAATTTTCAGGAAAACCTTCCAAAGGACCTTGTGGAAGGAAGGGCTTACATCTAAGGCCTATTTTTTTTCACTCAAATAGATAATGGCGTTTTTAAGAAATGTGGTAGATTAAAGATTATCTTTCTCTGAGAGTCTTTTTTGATTAACTTTTCGTCTTACTAAGTCATCGTTAAGCCTAATCCAGGTGAAAATTCTATAATATGCAGCTTTTTCATTCCATGGAACAGTTGATGCTTTGCATATATTCTTTTTTTTGGGTTTTGGCGCTTAGATTTAAACAATTTTTAAAATATCGTTTCTGTGGTTTTGGAAATCACAGACTTCTCGATTTAAACAGGAACATTTAGCTATACGTTTTAGTCCACCGCAAAAACCATTTGAGGTTTCCCCGACGCACAAAACTGTCCGAAACTAACAATTTCCTTCATTATCTCAAATTAAAAATCCCAATTTGCGTTTTTCGAGGTAAAAAATTGAAAAGTGCTCATCGAAAGGCCACTTTTTGTATGTGTGTTAGAAATATTGTAACAACGAAAACCTTCAGAGAAATGAACAATGGATTAGATAAATGTAACTGAAAATAACAAATATAATTATTTTATATGAATCAAACCTCTAATAGACCTCTCCCTATCAATTAAACTGGTAGCTGATTGAGATAATTTGGTCGCTTAAAAAAATGATTGAATATTGTTTCCGGTAAAAACGTGGTGTGTACCTAGATAAAATTGCAACGACCTTAAACAAGACAAAAATTTTTTTGGGAACCAATAGCATTTTATTTCTTAAATCGTTGTCACGATCTATATCAAGTAGTTAAATATTCATTATTGTGACTTCTCTCTTCAAAAGCACAGAGTTCATTAAGTTCAATTCTACAAATTTAGTTCGTTAAGTTTTGTACAAGCGAAGATATAGCAACAAACTCAGTGTTGTGATTTTTTTTAAATAAATATAAATATTATTTTTTTGAAATGTGAGTGTATCTGTATAGAGCTGATTGTGCACAAAATAAGTAAATGCTCGGTTTTTCTATAAAATGCGCTGTAATTAAAATTTTTCTACTTTGAGATAATACACGTATTTTATTTACACAGATAAGGTTGTTTATAAAATTTATAAAAATATTAACAATTCCATGTGATTTTATAAGTTTGTAGAAAAATTTAAATTGTGTGCTCCCAATCTGTTCGGCGATGATTTAATAAAAAATTATTTTTCGTTTTCCAGAACAATTTCAAATGAAGTATTTTGAAACTTGGATAATTTATTTGATAATTAATATACTATTTGTGATAACAGAAGAAAAATGTAATAAAAATGAGTTTATTTGTGAAGAAAGTAAAGTTCATGGAATGTGGAGTGCTGATTGTTATTCGAAAAATTTTGAAAAATTTCCCCAGTGCTTAAGAAGCGATGTTGAGGTAATGTTTTATTTTATTTACTTAAGTACTTTCGAAATTATTTTACTTAAAATTAATTAAACAATACTACTGTGTGTGAGTATGTGACGTAAGAAAAATTAAATTTTTCTTTAATTGAAGAAAATTTCTCTTAACGTTAAAGTAATGGTTAAGTGCACGGTTTTAATTAAATTAGTGATGTTCAATTGGCTTTAATTACTCATCTCCTTTCCAAGTATAGAAATGTTTTGTTTAAGTAAGGAGCTTCTTATTAAAAACAAAATTTCTATTAAACTTAACAACATTTTACATTCCACTGCTGTTGTTGTAAGAATACAGGGTGATTTTTTTCAGTGATACCACACTGTGAGACCTCGGAAACGGTAGAAGTTTACGAGATTGGTTAATGTAGTAAACAGTTGCGTATTTTGGTGAGCTTTAAGCATCCGTTTAGAAAATTTAAAAATTCAAAATGATACCCGAGATAACACAAGAAAACTGAAATTTGTCAATTTAGTTTTTCGACTGTAGTTTGAAAATGATTTACTTTAGAAAAAACATTCTTAGAAAAAAATTTTAGGAGGTCAAAAGGGCTATCAAACGATACTAAACTCGACATTTTATCACATCTACGCTAGGCGTCGCGATGCTCAACTTTTTGTTTTCGTAGAGAACTTATTGTTTTTTGGTAGAAAATTACTCAGTTGGCTTGTCTAAATTTGGATACTAAACTAGAACTTCCTATTTTGTACTTTTCTTAATTTGCATAACTTTTCTGGGGTATGTTATGTTACTTTAGGTTAATATGTTATTTTTTACGATGAAAAGTAACGACTAAAATTTAATTTTTTACATAGAAACGCAAGTTCATTTAAGAATAAAATTAAATTACATTAATTTAATAAAAAAACATTTGCATTTCTAAGCTAAGTTTGAGTCGTTATTTTTCATCCTAAAAATTGACATAAACTAACATACCCAAGAAAAGTTGTGTCGGTTTTGATCAATATAATTTTTCGACTGTAGTTTGAAAATGGTTTATTTTAGAAAAAAATTTTTGGAAAAACCTTTTAGGAGCAAAAGAGCTATCAAACGATACTAAACTCGACATTTTATCTCATCGACGCTAGGCGTCGCGATGTTCAACTTTTTATTTTCTTATTAGAGCTTATTGTTTTTTTGGTAGAAATTACTCAGTTGGCTTGTCTAAATGTGAATACAAAACTAGAACATTCTATTTTGTCCTTTTCTTAATTTACACGACTCTTCTAGGGTGTGTTATGTTACGTTATGTTAATATGTTATTTTTTACGATGAAAAATAACGACTAAAATTTAATTTTTAAATAGAAACGCAAGTTCATAGAAAATTAAATTACATTAATTTAATAAAAACACACTTGCGTTTCTATGCTAAGTTTTAGTCGTTATTTTTAATCGTAAAAATTAACATAAACTAAACATTATGTACCCCCTAGAAAAATTTTGTCGGTTTTGATCAACCTGAGTTAAGGGCGGGGCGGTTTCTAAAGAAAGGGCGGGAAAGTTGATATTTAGACATTCCGCTCGTAACCATTAGCGACTTTAATACCCGGTTGATATCACTAATATTCATAATTCCTGATAGGGTAAGGTTCAAAGAAGACAATGTGACATATTTGTATACAGAAAATAAATGGTTTTACGTTTTCACCCAAATACTTTGTTATTTTAGAATTACACCAAGTTCAATTGGATTTTTCTCACTAATTAGGCTCTTATTTCCTATATTCAAATATGTCATTGCCTTCTTTGAACCTTTCCATATATAAATTATGAATATTAGTGATATAAACGGGATATTAAAGTTGCTAACTGTTACGAGCGTGATATCTAAATATCAACTTTCCCGTCTATTCGTTAGAAACCGCCCTCTTAAACTGATTCCATCGCAAAAGGCACTTTGTAAACCCATGGAGGGCCGCCAAAAAATTGGCGAGGCTTTTATTATATTGTTTTGAGGACCCCAGGTCGGGCTGAGCCTGCCCTGCAAAATTTTAAGCCTGTTCTAGCCAGAGCTTGCTGGCTATCAGTTCTTAATTGGTATCGAAAAGAAAACACTGATTTAGAGAAAGTCAATTTTTTGCAAACTTTGGACAAAAACTTCCATCCTCAGAAGCGATTACAGTAGTCAGCAGATTTATACAAACACATAAGAGAAAAAACCTCTGATTTTAACTTTTTATCCTCCCCTTACTCAAAATGTTTGAGCCTGTCCTGATAAGACAGTCTGGCTACGGTCTTGGAGGGCCCACGGTGTGCAAATTTTCAGCAGACCATTTCTTTAAGGTTTTGCTGAAATGTTTTTTAAAATAGCTAAACTAACGATAACATTGGTGAAGAACTAATAATTTTGAAAAATTATAATCCCAAAGTCGTATTTAAAAAATTCCTTGTGCCAATACCACTTGAAATAAAAAAAGCTTGCAATTTACAGCACAGCACTGACTCACTAATATTTTAATAATCTCCAAGACATTAAAGACAATTGAATAAATGGTATGAATTTAAATTAAATTCCACTAAAGTTAACAAGAGAATTTAGAACACTGACTGCTGCAATTAATTAATTACAATTAATTTTTTCAAACAAATAAAAAAGAGTGACTGAGGTCATAGTGGTCCATTGGTACGATGCCGGACTGCCGGACTACAAAAAGCAAAAGGTCCTCTCCTAGGTTTTAATTCTGGACCTGGCTTATCAAAATTTGGTTTTTCAACCTCGGGGTGCACTCAACCCTTGAAATCGAGTACACGGATATATTGCTGGCCACATTACCTTAATTATACGGTCTGGCCCATGTTTAGCAAACGTATACTAATTAGTCTTGCAAAGTGTTACGTACCTACGCTCTCAGAAGGGGGATTATACACATAAAAATTATTTTTTATTCTCCTTGTGTACTATAAATTTGTCGAGTTCAATAACAACAATAATTTTCACCCAATTATTTTAATACTAACCTTCAACAATTTAAATGGATATGATAATAGAACATGATAGAACTAATTTGTCTATTAACAATTTGATATAGTAACAGTAACCTTAACTATTAAATTTTTTAGGCCATCGATTTAACTTACAACCGGCTAAGAAAAGTCACCAGGGATGATTTGGCAAAATACACAAGTTTAAAAATGCTGTACTTATCAGATAACATCATAACCAATATCGACGATTCCACTTTTCAAGACTTGACCGAACTCATAAGTTTAGATTTATCGTTAAATCCGATAACTAAATTGCCGCCTCTCATTTTTCAATTACCATCTTTAAAACGACTTTATTTGAGCCAAAATCAAAACATGAATATAATCGAATCTGTCGAAGAAGCTAAACCGATTACAAGTCCTTTAGAAGCAATCCATGTTGCTTTCAACGAACTCGAAACTTTACCAAATTTTGGTATAATGCCTCACTTATTGTTTTACAACATTTCTGGAAATAACTTGTTAAATTTCGAACTCAAAGATTTAGCAGGAATGTGCAATTTGAATAAACTCGCAAATAACAATTCGACCATTAGTTTTAACAATCCTTGCGATTGCTGGAATTTACAACGATGGTTAAGAGAAAGAGAAGTTAAATTTACAAGAATTCCATGCGAGATCAAAGAAAACGGTGAGTTTTTGATTTTAATAAAGTGTGCTTTTTAATCTCCGTTGCCCTTCATAACTTTTAAAAAAATTCAAAAGTTACGGGGGGGGGGGGCTTTGAAGCGCGCAGTTTGTTATTTTTAATTAATTTTGATTTAGAATGCGAATATAACGTATCAGATGAAGATAAAAAGATGTATGAAGATTGTAAAGGGCAATACCAAGACTATCAAAGAAAATCTGCTTTATTTAAAATTGGTATACCTGTTGTCGTTGGAGCGTCGATAATACTATTAATAATAATTTACTTTATATGCAGAAGACGAAAACAAAGACAAAGAAAATCAAAATTAAAGCAAAATCTAGAGATACACTGTAATATGAAAGGAGAGAAAGAAGGTGTAGGATTAATATAAAACCAAAAAGTTTAAAGTGATATAATTTATAAGTGCCATATCGAGCTGTGTAGATTTGTTTTTTTTTTATTAATTTTGTACATATTTAAAAAAAATCATTAAATAGTTATTCATACAAATTCTATTTTAATTTTATTATTTTAGTGTAGTCAACGAACCAAAATTTATTCAGATTTTTAGACTTTTGTAACAGCAATTTTTTTTCTTAATTGGTCGAAACTATTCCTGTGAGTTTGTGTATAAAATGTCTCAATCCAATTTTGACCGGAAGGCACTTATTCTTCCACTATAGTGTCAAATTTTGACTTTTTCAAGTTTTCGTTTCACTATTTTTTTAATAACTTCGTTTGTATTAATCGGATCAGGACCAAAAAATATTCGTTTTGTTTGTAATGAATCTCTCTTTAAAACTGCCTAGGTTAAAATAATTTATATTAATTTCCTAACCTCAAAAAAAATTCAAAACTGCCCTCATTAGTGAGTCGTAGATTTTTATAGAGAACTTGAGTAATAATTAATTTTAAGGTATGAAACTTTAGGATGTTGTAGCTGATATAGTAACAAATCCATATTGCAAGTTTGGTCCAAAAATATTGAGAACAACGGCTAAAATTTGCATTTTGGTTCAAATTTTCTTCTTCATATTTGTTGTGAGCAATTGGTGGTATCGTAATAATTCTTCCCTTGAAATGTTGGAAATTTAATGGTCTTTCAGATGAAAACAAAGACAATCACATTAGACCACTTCTTCTTTCGATTTCGAACTATTTGCCCACGAAACCAATTTTAGTGCTCGAAATGGTTGACCCTAAAACCAGTTTTAATGTTCAAAAATAGTTTATAGAAGTTTTTTATAATTAATTTTCAAAAATAAGTAAAAGAAGAATAAAAATTCAACTACTAAAATTAGTTTTGTGGACAAACAGTTGAAAAAATTTCTTTTTCGTTTTAAAGAAATCGGAAGAAAAAATGGTCGGATGTGATTGTTTTTGTTTTCATCTGAAAGAGCATTAATTTTCCAACATTTCAAGATATAAATTCTTGCGATAGCTCCAATTGCTCACAGCAAATATGAAAAAGAAAATTTGAACCAAAATGCAAATTTTAGCCGTTGTTCTTAATAGTTTTAGACCCAACTTGCAATACAGATTTGTTACTATATCAGCTACAACTTCCTAAAGTTTCATACCATAACATTAATGAAAACTCAAGTTCTCTATAAAAAACTACGACCTACCAGTGACGGCAGCTTTGAATTTTTTTAGGTTAGAAAATTAATATAAATTATTTTAACCCAAGCAGTTTTAAAGATAAATTCAATACAAAGAAAACGAAAATTTTTTGGTCCCGATCCGACCAATACAAGCGAAGTTATTCAAAAAATAGTGAAACGGAATCTTGAAAAAGTCAAAATTTTAAGTGGAAGAATAATTGCCTTCCGGTCAAAATTGGGTTGAGACATTTTATGCACAAACTCACAGGAATGCTTTCGACCGAATAAGAAAAAAAAATTGCTGTTACAAAAAAAGTCCAAAGATCAGGATAAATTTTGGTTCTTTTGGCAAATAGTGTAGTTAAAATTTTCCGAAAACAAATTGTCAAATGGCACTGCCATTGCAATTTTAAAGAAACATAACACGTACTTGTTATTATGTTATTAATATATTAAAATAATAGTAATACCTAATTAGAAATTACTTCTATTTTCTTTATAAATTTTAAAAACTCAAAAAATAAAACTTAGTTCCAGTTTTGACCACAAGAGGCCCTCATTTTGTGTCATTTGACGTTTCAAGTTTAAGCGCCAAAACAATTAGGTTATGTGCGTTATTAATCCTTAAGTTACCATTCAATTTAGCATTTAAACTAATTTATTACAATGTCGCCCGATGAAAGCCAATTCGATGGTAATCCAAGAGAAGAAGATACGTTTAAAATACTAGTTGCAACAGATATTCATTTAGGATATCTAGAAAAAAACGTTTTAAGAGGTGATTGTCTTTCATCACAACTTACAAAATTTAACATTAATTTATGCAGGCCAAGATTCTTTTACTACATTTGAAGAAATATTACAACTTGCTGTTAAAAATGAAGTCGATTTTTTGTTACTCGGTGGTGATTTGTTTCACGATTGTAAACCGAGTCCGTACTGTGTTTATAAGTGTTTAGAATTATTACGCACGTACGTTAAACCACTTTAACATATTTTTGTGCTAAAAATTTAAATTTTAGGTATTGTTTAGGCGATAAAGCGGTTGTTTTTGAATTTCTATCAGATCAATCGTGTAATTTTCAGTTTCAAAAAAATCCCATTGTGAATTACGAAGACCCTAACTTAAATATAGGATTACCTGTGTTTTCTATTCACGGAAATCACGATGATCCCACAGGTTAATTTCAATCAATTGTCAGACCATTTTTAATGGAAAGTTTTAGGTCAGCAACATGTATCGGCTTTAGATGTGGTATCGACAACTGGTTTAATTAACTATTTTGGTCGTTGGAATGATCTATCTAAAATTGAAGTTAGACCCATTCTTTTGCAAAAAGGAGAAACAAAATTAGCTCTTTACGGTTTGTCACATATTAGAGACGAACGTCTTGGCCGTTTATTTAGAGAGAAAAAGGTATTTACGTTCACAAATAGAGTATTATTATTGAAGCGGTGTAATTATAGGTGCTTATGAAACGACCTGAAGGTGAAGATTGGTTTAATATGTTAGTTTTACACCAAAATCGAGCAGCTCGTGGTGTTAAAAACTTTATTCCTGATGATGCTTTTCCTGATTTCATGCACCTTTTAATTTGGGGTCACGAACACGATTGTCGTATCGAACCTGAAAATGTTGGTCAAGATATATTTGTTTCTCAACCAGGTATAATAAATTAAAATTACAAGTTACAAATTAATCAGCCAAGTAATTTAGGTAGTTCTGTGGCAACTTCTCTTTCTGCTGGTGAAGCTATTCCAAAAAAAGTTGGCTTATTGTATGTTTATAAGGAGCAATTTAAAATGGTCCCATTACCATTAAAGACTGTGAGACCTTTTATAATTGATGAACTTTTGTTAGAGAACCCAAGTTCTGAAAATTATCTTTCCGAAAGGGCATCTGAACAAGCTATAGAACATGTTCAAGAAAAAATTAATGAAATGATTGCACTAGCCGCTTCTCAACACACAGGTTAGTTCTATATTCTAAACGTTTCGATTGTGAAATGTTAAATTTCAGATCCCACGAAACAACCACCTCTTCCATTGTTAAGATTGAAAGTATTTTATTATTCGGATCAACAAGAGTTTAATGCTGTTAGAATAGGAATGCATTTTGCAGGTCGAGTTGCAAATCCGGATGAAATAATCCGCTTTTTTAATGCTACAGCTAAAGAAAAGAAAAATAAGGCTGATTTAGATGCCATCAATGAAGATTATGAAAGAATTGAACAGGTTAGTCTTTTATTTAAAATTTTATCATCTCAGACTCGTATTTTTTAGATTGGAGAATTTGCAAATTGTGCCGAAGATCTTATTTTAAAGTTCTTTGACCAACATCAAGATAAATTATCGATTCTGTCAGCTAAAGGTTTGACAGAAGCAGTAACTCGTTTTGTTCGACATGGAGACAGCGATGCAGTCCAAGTTATGATGGAGTAAGTATTGCGAATCCACTTTCAATGCTTTTAACTGTTCTAAGTTTAGGTTTAAATTTTTTATTGTAGAAAGCAATTTAAACAAACCCTTGAACAAGTAATTCAAATGGATCCTGATATAGATAATGTTGATGATGCGATAGAAGCTTGTCGATTACAAAGACAAGATGGAGATGAAGAAAAGGTTAAGTTAATAAAAAAACGCATTTTTAAATTTGTATTAAATGAGAATTTTAAGCAGGTCAAAGTAGATATCAATGAGCTGGTCAGTAGAAATAGAAATCAGGATCTTGTAGAAATTTTAGACAGTGACGATGACGACTCTTTAGCATCGAGGTCTAGTAAAAGTGTGAAAAATACTAGTTCAACAAGATCAAAGGCGTCAGGTAGTACAGTTCAAACCATTTTGGACAGTGATGAGGAATTTCCAATACCTACCAGAGGTACTCGCGCATCTACATCAACTACCACGCCAAGAGGACGTGGTAGTCGTGGTGGTAGAGCAAGAGCATCTTCTAGAGGTAGACGTGGAAAAAACACACTCGATTCTTTTTTCAATTAAATATTAAAATTATTTTTAACATTTTTTATATTTGTTTTTTTGAAATCCCTCGGGAGAAATAGAAAGTCATGGCACTTCAATATAATTTGTTATTTATCAACTTACAATGAATAGATGTTACCATGAGGCATGAAATTAGTTTTCAGGGGAAAACTCCTGGGAAAGATCCCAGGGCAGGGGATCTGAAAATGTCTGCAGTCAGATTTTTTGACTGATTCTAAGTCAATTTTTTCGCTGATTACGAATCTGCCAGGGGCCGCTTAAAAAACTTTAAAAAATTTATAAAACATTTTTTTTCTTTAAATTGTTTTCGTCCGGGATCGAACCTAGGACTTCACCGTGTAAGCAGATTTTTTTTTTTAACTGAAAATAGTGTCAAATAATAGATATTCATGGGATTGATAAATATATCCATTTTCAAGTTTTCATTTTTATTATAAAAGAAATTAGAAATTTTTGAAGTTTTGACATTCAAAAAATCATTACTCCAAAACGGCTCGAGCGATTTTAATAAAAATTTATATTTCGATAGAGAATTACGTTGTCTGTAACGTATTCCAAAAAGAAAAAATATGGCAGAGGAAATTTTGAGAAAATCCATTTCAAAATTTTGACCTACTTTGGCCCCTTAAAAGTAGGCAATTTTAAAACAATTTTGAAAATCGACTTGCTTAGGACGAAAGCCCTATATTTTGGCTGTACAATGCCGTTTTGAAATTTTTATAATAATAATTACCGGTCAAGTTATAAGGGAAAAACCACAAAATGGGACAATCGTTCTATTGACCGCCATTTTGAATAAAAGAGTGAAATTTTTTTTTCAATTGAAGCTCACGTGTATTATCTTAAATTTCATCAAAATCGCTTCAGTAGATTTTGCTCTAGACGGGGGGGGGTCTATACATACAGACATTTCAGTTCAAAAAATTGAATATATTGTTTTTGCAATTTTGAAATCAGGATGGCTTTAAACGTCAAGAAATGCAATAAAAAAAATTATATTTATTATTATTTTTTTGTCTTGATTATAACAACTTTTTCTTGGATTGGAAAGTTAATAATCCAATTAGTGGTGACAAGAATTTTAATAATCACTGCTCTACAGTCTTCTTCTATTCTACAGTCGACATAAGTGTCGACACTTTGATCTCACCATGTGTACTTAGCATTACAGTAATTCTTACTTTAATAAATTTCCTCCTTATCATCGGCTTGTACGTCTAAGCATTCTTCTTCTTTATAAGTTAAACTATCGTTGGTTGAACTTACATGAATAAATCTGCAAAAAAACTTTGTAATAACGTTTCCTAAATAATTCAAGTACTTACATAAAAATACCTAATACAACTAATTGAGATACAATTGTTACATAAAATATAGAAGCCGGATGGCTATCGATAGTTCTTTTATAAACCTGATTATAAATGGTGGCTGAAATAATTGGAACGGCATTATCAGCTACAGCTAATATGGAAAATGTTTTTCCTGCAAAAAAAAATTTATTAACTTAATTTTGCTGTATAAAATTTAATTTTCACCTCTCTCAACAGCAGGTACTAATTTTGAAACTATCGAACGAATAACCGGTGCAACAACAGGTCCTAAAGAAGCAAAAGCTCCACCTAAAATTATCAAACTTATAATTCGATCGATCAGTTGCGATTAATAATTACCAAAATAAATTAACCACATTTCTATCGAAGCGGCATAAAATATTCTTGCTATGCAATGGAAAATAGCACCTAACATGGCTATAATAGTATCTCTCCAACCCAACAATTTACTCATTAGTGGGATGGCAGTTAATAAAACAATATCTTGTACGGCAGATTGGTAAGTACGGAAGTTACTGATATCTTTAAAATCCCAATTAAGCCTATTTTGCAAATATAAATAACTCATTTGTCTTTCATCTCTTTGGAATGTATAACAAGCCATTGCTAAGATTAATAAAAGTAAATACGTGCGCTGTTTAAACATTCTTTTTTTGAAAACAGTTTTGATTGTTTCCGAAACATGCTTATAATCGAAGAAATCAGTTATGACATTTTTGGCTTCACTTAAAGGCCTTTGTTTATCACTAGTTCTCCATTTAAGTCTAATGAAACTGTAAATAATTGATAAAGCTAATAAAGATGCGTTTATTGTAAACATTATCGAGTAGGAACGGTTTGTTACAGAACTAAAGAGGTATGAACCTAAAAGTAAACATAAAAAGCGTTAATTTATTTAAATATTAAAATTTTACCTAAAGCAATTCCAGTAGGCATTGTAGCGAGATAACAAACTTCCAAAATTGTTACTCTCAATGTTCTGCTATCCGGTTCAGTCACATCAGATAAATAAGAGAAAGCTGCTGAAAAAATGGCTACATCGGCTCCTGTTATAGTCATAGGTAAAGTCGCAGTATAAATAACATATTCTAACGGCCACGTATCTTGCATAGAATTAACAACTATCATAGTCGAATAATAAAATTTTCCTATTAAACCTATTATTAGAGGAAGTTTTCTTCCACGCTTATCAGACCACGCACCCATAAAAAAAGCTAAAATTATTTGACCCGCATGTCCAGCAATATCATTCCATTGATGAAACTCTGATACAGTTAACTAAAAAATTTAAATTCATTTCAAATGAAGTAAATAAAAGGAGTACAAACCTGCACTTCCTTATTATAATTTGTAAAATTTTTTAAAGCTATATTATCACAGATTGTGGAATTATAATTATGGTTTACTCTACAAGCTTTGTCGACAAAAAATGCTTGTTCTACGATGGAAGTTGTCATGAAAGCCATCATATAGAGAACCATCGTGGGTTCTACTGTTATAAGCATTACAAACTCTTTTAATTGAGTTAGCCATTTTTTAATACCCATCTAGAAATAAATAAAATTAACGTAAGAATAAATTTTTTTAATTAAAATATTTATTTTTAAATATTGTGCGCTAAATGGTCATTGGTTACTGAAAATACGACAAACTGACAATGTTGTTTTTTTAAATAGAAAACTGGCAACGTTGCATTACAAAATCCTTAATCCTACATAACCCACATAACCTCACTTTTAGGATTTTTAAGTTGTATTTTGCAATGTGTTTTCAATAAAATGAACTTTGATTGATTATTTGTTTATAATTTTAATTAAAAACTTTGCTTTTATACTGAATGTACATTAATTAGTAGCTACACCATTTTTTTTGTTTTTGTGGCGGCAAAAATAATACTAATGAAATTTAAAACACCCCTGTTCTCGTATAATTTCATTATAACGGGGTATTATTTGATGTTAAATGATTATAATAATTTTTTTAATACCTTTTATTCTTTGCTATATTTCTTCTTTACGTTAGCACTACATTGTATGATGAACTTACTTATGTAACGGTTTTTTTTATCCAGAGGTAAGCAATTTGAATTTGTGCACCCCAACACCAATTTTTATGCAAATATTTGCACTTGCTTTAATACCAGTTAGTTGCATTAACTTATGAAGCTAATTAAAACTATTAATACTCATAATAATAATATCGTACGTATTTGAAATACGACCGTAAAAAATGTTATAATTAATTATTCATTGTGTAATTATAAACGCAAACAACAAAGTATTTAAATATTTATACAATAATTTTAACGTATTTTCTTAACACAATTATTATGAAACCTATGAAAATAAGGGAAGAAAAAATTTTGTTTAATTTTATATTCGAAGCCCTCTGCGGGCCTTAATTACTCGATAAAAAGACATTTTTGTACTTACATGCACCATTTTGTAGTAATTTAAAGATAGATTTTCGAAATTTATTTTTGATGCTTCTATTAGTTACATGATAAAAAGAACAATGGCTACTTAAATTTTAAAAAACTTAATTGATAATTAGAACAAAACGTTTAATGATATGAGTACCTAAATATTGTATGTAATAGATATCATAATTTGAGAGGTCTAACTTAAATAAAAAATTTCAAGCATTACTTTCAATAGTTTTCTATCACGATCTATAAAAGTAGAATCATAAGTTCTTAAAATTGGTTCTCGTTCCGCGTGGTAACTCCCCATCATTAAATCCATTCTATTTTTTAAAGATTTTAACTTTAACGGTACTTATACTCATGTATTAAAATAGCAACCACATTGTATGAACAGTGCAATATAAGATTAAACTATTAATAAATAATCACTTACATCTTCAATTCTGTTTAAAAAATAAGACTTAATTTTGATGATAATAAAAAGCAACAAATGAATTTAAATCAAATATTTACTATTTAATAATCAGAAAAAGTTAATCTTTGACCTAAAATGTGACGTAAAAAGATTCAATATATTTGAACTTTTTGTAGGTGTTCAAATTTCCTAATACAGAATTGCGTCTATACAAAAATCTATATCTAAATATTCTTCAATTTTTTAATAATTTTTTTACAAATTTTGAAATCAATTTATTTGTAAATTCCAAAAAAACACACTAATACACAGTCAAAACATAAACTTAAGCTGGAGCGGTGAGATGTTTATGTACACATTCTTCCTTATTAATAAGATGTGTAGTTTTATTAACTAATTGCATTAAAGATGACAAATCATGAGCCCAATCGTTAAGAATATCGCTTGGGTCTTTTGATTGTTGAAAATGAATGACTTCAGAAGGACGATCGGTTTTAGCTTGTACTGTCTTATTAACAACCATTTGAGATAAAAACTCTTCTGTTTCGGCAGTGCTCAAGTCAAGTAATTCAGACATACGAGATAACCGTATACGAGTGTAATATTTAGCCATTACACGTATATTATGCTCAACAACGCGACTCCTAAAATTTCATTTGTAATAACTTTAATTTACAATAAAAATTTTACCTTAAATCCTTCCATCTCTGCACAGCTTGTTCATTTCCACTAAAAACAGGCGTACCTTTCAATGCACCTTCGTAAGCTTCGCAAAAACCAGACCACTTAATTAATTCTGGTGTAGTAAACAATTTCAAAAGTTGTTTAAAAAGTGGAATTTCTTCTAAACACTTGTCTTCGAGAACACGGTATGTTAAATCCGACTGTTAATCAAAATAAACAATTAGTAAATTTCAAAAATCGAAACTAACACTTACCTGTTCATTATTGTGGGGTGCTAAAACTAAATATAACACCACAGCTTGTGCTGCAAGCTGACGATCTGCCGGTACATCTTGAATAGACGAAGTATTAAGTACAGCCCTATAATGTTTACAAGTTGCCAAATAGGAGCCTTCGTGTTCATCCAATTCCATCATTAAACGATAATACTTTAGTTTTAAATCTTGTGCAGATTCATCTTCGAAAAATTTAGTATTGATCTTTTTAGATATGATTTGAGTACGAATATAATCTTGTCTAGCAAGACATAATCTCATTTGTTCTAAAATAAGTTCAACTTTTTCCCTTTTATCCATAGAACCGTAAGTTTCAACTTGTAGTTCTTGAATTACATTTGCAGCTTCCATAATATTACCCTCTTGTTCACGTAATAGTGCCAATTTGTGGGTAAGTCTAGCTCTTTCAACTTCAACATAGATTTTACCTTCTGTTACTTGTCTTAAAGTATCGATTAGTTGCACTTTAATTTCCTTATCTGGAGTTTCATCGACGTAAGTACAGCATTCTTGTACCATTTTAGCGACAGCTTGTTTTAATTGGGAGCGTCGCTTTGCCAAAAGGACTACGTGTTCGTTAAGAGCAGTCCAGTTGTTTGCATCATGACAGATTTGAACAATCGCTACTAAAACACGTCCTGTTGAGATCATATCGGCACCAGTTCGAGTTTGTTTTTCTAAAGCTAATAGAGCATCTAACGCATCGTGAAGTTTTCCCGCAGAGGCCATTTTTTTGCATTCGGGTATTTTCTCATCGCATGTTGAACTATAATCAACTTCCATTTTCAAGATCTTGCCTGTATCACTTGCTAGAGCATCCATCTTTAAAGCTCTAAAATTTAATGTAAATGAAAGAATTTAATATCGATTAATTAAACTTACACTTGTAATACAAAAACGTTAAACAATGAGTAGTAAACTTATACAAAAATAATAAAAACAGCGAGTCATCAAACGCCGAATTTGACAGTTCTGAATTTGACGTTTTACAAATCTGTAAACTAAAGGTAGGTTTACACATACGCCGTGACGGTGCTATTAATTTTATAATATGAAACTAATAAATTATTGTTTCATGATATTGTTATCAACTTTTTAAAAATGACTGTCCATTTAAGAATATTATCTAATAAACTTTAACAGATTTTTTTAAATTAAATATTACTTTGTTATTAAAATTATTAAAGCTCTGAGAATTTAAATAGAAATATTTGGATGAACAAAAAGTCTTAATAAGTACTAACTATGTACCTTATTTATAATTTTTTGATCCAAATGTAAATTAAATTATTAAAATATTTAAATATGCAGATTGTGGCGCTCTTTATTTTCCCGGAAACAAAAAATTTAAAGCTACTCATGTATTGGCGCTGCTTTTTGTTTTTGCGCTTCTTCACGTGCAGTGTAAAAGCACGCAACTTATTATTTATCAATATTGGTTTCAAATTACCTGAGGTAAGATTACGACTACTGTATATTTAAATTACATTAATCTGTGATTAATATTCAAGTAACTATGGGTAAAAACCGCGGTTATTCTTATCAAGGCGATACAGCTAATATAAGTAAAGCCAAAGGAACTAACATGTCTGTACATTTTAAAAACACAGTAGAAACAGCAAATGCAATTCGTGGCATGACTGTAAAACGTGCCATTGCTTATTTGAAAAACGTATTAGCGTTTAAAGAATGTGTACCATTTAGGAAGTTTAACGGTGGTGTTGGTAGATGTGGTCAAGCGAAAGCTTTCAAAACCACTCAGGTGAGTTTACTTTTTTAGTTAACTTTGTTCTGACTAAAAGTTTTGCAGGGACGTTGGCCAACTAAATCTGCTAAGTATTTGCTCGAATTGCTAAACAATGCTGTTAGTAACGCAGAGTTCAATTTGAAAGATGCCGAAAATCTTCACGTAATGCACATTCAAGTAAATCAAGCTACATTGCATCACAGACGTACGTTTAGAGCTCACGGACGTATTACTCCTTATATGGGACATCACTGCCATATGGAAATAGTTTTGGGAGAAAAAAATGCAAAATAATTACAATGTGTTAAGAGTTTCATTTAAGTTTCATTTTCATTTCATTTTTCTTGTATTTGTTTATTTTAATAAAATTTGATTACTTATCTAATATCGTGTATTTTGTAATTTGCATCTAAAAAAGTTTTAATAAACCTACTTCTCCATACTTCTCTTAGTTTTTCTGTTAACCCTCTCTGCCCATCGGGTGGTTTGTCAGCAATGCTTTCGATCATTCGATCTATTGGGGCAAATGGGATCTGTGACCGTGGGATCATATTTTAAGTATTTATAACGCTAGAACTTCCTCATTTTTTCGGTAACAACGCTCTGTAGTTTTTAGCGTTTTGAAAAAAATACAGGTTTCTGTTCTGTAGTTTGTAGGTACTTGAGCCACTCTTTTAAATCAAATCAACCGGTATAGGGTTTTTGTTTGTAGTTGTTAATAATTAATGTTGGTGAACCTGATTTTTGACAATTAAATGTTTACTTCAGAATTTTAATAATAATAATAAATTTCATTAGTTTTAATTTCTACTACGTTTTTTATGACAGTGCAATCAAAAAAATTAATTTAAATGTAGCGACTATGATAATATTATTCAGATTTGTATAAATTTTTAAGTGTCAAAGTAGTGCTAATTTTTTACAAGAAAATGAGTAATGAAAAAGGTAAACAATTAAATTTTTAGTTAATTGCTTATTAAATTTGTAAACATTTTCAGATTAAAATTTACAAACTTTGCCTTTTAATACAATAATTTTTGGCTAATTAACCCTTTAATCCTTTTACACTAACATGAATAAAAGAAAAGATGGTAAAATAACCCTAGGGATGATAAAAGGTAAAAGGTACTTGTCTCGTGTGTTGTTTCTTCTTTTTTATATGTAAATACAATTCTTTTGCACTTGCTTTAATTTTTTCCCTGCTGATAATTTGAATAGTTATCTATATTTACCAATGAATATTAAATACTTAAATAAGCTCAATTAATAATATTATTAGTTGTGGGTTTTTGGACTTATTTTTTGTGTAGATAGCTTTTTGTAGCATGGCAAACAAATTATTTCAAGGTAATTTTTTTAAACAATGAAATAATGACACCTTTATGTAGTTTTTTTCCCAATATTATTTAAATTACATGTTCGTGTGCTTGTAGGTAATATTGTGTAAGAATAATTTACGTAGGTACCGATTTATTATTAAGTACACATGTACTTAAAATAAAACTTGATTTAAATTGTTAATTCCAAAAGCATCATATCTTTGCAATAACTCATAAAAATTGTAAATAAAACTAATTGGAACTGATCACTGGTCAGTAAGGATAATTATTAATAATATTTATTGCATCATCAATATTAGAATAGGACATAAAAATTAATTTTATTTTCAAGAAAGTTTTTAACTTTTAAAATGCGCAATTTTAATAGTGCCCTTACTTCAGTTGTATCGATCAAAAAACGTCTGTAATTGTGCATGTTAGAGCTTTGATAATTGTTTCTGTTCGTATTCTTGTTTCTCCATTATTAATATTTTATTTTAATTTAGGTAAACCGATTAATACATCAGTACCTTCGATAGCAATTCGCTTTCATGCCAACGCCGAAGAACTTGAAGAATTGTACCAAAGTGAAGATGAATCTTCAGATAAATTCACCAATGAAAAGCCAAAAAGTTCAGGTACAACCATAAGAGTTAGTTACAGAAAGGATATGGTTTCTTAAATTCTTTAATAATCAGTAATGATATGCTTATTTATTTATTGTAAGTAATTTTAAACTACAAATAAGCTATCAGTTTCCTTTTATAAGTAAACAATTCAACATTTATTGATATCACGTTGTTTAAATTATTAACAATTGTAGAAAAATGTTTGAAACATTCAAACGAGTGTGTAAGACTGTTTGTTTTAAAAAAAATTAATTATGTATTATTTTTTATCTAATAGATCCAGAAAGTAGTCCTTTACGTTCATATTTACGTTTGGGAAAACGTTCTACAAGCATAGACAATTCATTGACATCACAAGATGCTTCCCCGCCATCTGATCCTTGGAAATTTTTTGCAGACATCAAAGTAAATTTTACAGTTTTGTTTAAAAAATACATTTTAAATTTGAAATTTTTAGGGTAAAATAACTAAAAGTGTAGAAGATACAATAACAGAAATAAAACATAGAAATCAAGAAAATGATTCGAGTAACAAAAAGAAAGCTTTAAAAGAGTCGACGAATTTATCCGATTCAGAAGATATTTCCGAAAGTAGCCTTTCTAAAACATGTGGTGCCATGTCTACTACCGAAGGTGAACTCTTTACAAGCTAAAATTATTATTCTTACTGTAATTTTATAGGAGTTGAAATGTCGAGCGACGATGATACTCCTTCTTTGGAGAAGGATAAATTAGATGATGTAGTCAAACAAACAAGTGTAACGTCTTCCCATTCCGGTTTAAGGCAACGTATTAAATCCCATAGGAAGAAAAAGCCAAATCACGGTTATATTAAGTCTTTAGCTAATTTATACGAATTAAATACAGGAATAAAACCTGATCTAATGAATAATAACAAGTTGGACGATGTCGAAAGTGGCATCGAAGCTTTCGAAGATGGAAATTTACAAGAATCACAATCACAAAGTGGAAACAATCCTGGACACCATGAAAAACGTTCTGATAAAAGTCTGATGAAAGTTACTAAAGATGATGTTGTGGCTGAAGTAGTTAAAGAAATTGATAATTTGGAAGTTGATGAGAATGAAGGTATTAAAGTGATTAAAGTGTCTGGAAGTGAAATAAGCCAATCAATCGAACAAGTACACTCTCGCACATATTATTCTCCTGATGGTTTTGTTGATATGCGAAGGCAACAATCCTCTCGTACCTTAATACAAGTCATTTATAGGTGAGATTATTTGTTTTTTTCTTTGAAAAGAGCCGAGCAAAGTCAAAATCATAAGAAATGAATTGTAAATATTTTATTCTAGTTATAAGAATATTATGGCGCTATTTGCGTTAGGACTGCTCTACTATTTTGCACCAATTCCCGAGTATATGAACGGTTTAATTACTGGAGCTGGCTGTACTCTTATAGTTACAATTGCTTACGACAAAATATTTAATCCTATTCCGTATTCGGGCGTTCCAGATTATTTACAAGCATCTCGCAATATACAGTTTCAAGAAATTCCAGCTATTAAAGAATACCAAGCGTTGGCTAAGTATGAGGTACACTAATTAAATGATAACGCCCAAAATTGCGACTATTATTTCTTGAACTTCTAGGGTTGGATGAATGAGTTTCCAGAATTGTATGATCCTCGAATTTACCATATTTCACAATCGCAATCTGTTTATGTTAAACTTCAAGGTCACTTATTAAAAATTAGTCACACTCGCTCAAAAATTCCAAAACGTGCCATGTGGAACGAACAAAAACATAAAGTTGTTTTCTTCAAACATAGAATTTATAATTTACTCGGTGCGTGTGTGCATTTACTACCACAAGGACTGAATAAGAAACGGTTAGTTGCATAACTTGCACTTTTATTATAAAACTCAATATATTTTAAGGCATTGGAGTAAAAAGTATCCGATTTGTATTACTATTGACAAGAATAAGATCGACGTTGGTACTACTTCATCTCAAGGTACTCAAGAAGAAGAAAGAAAATTCAGTAAACATAAGAGTAGTAGTACTACAGCAAAACGAAGCTTTTTTTCACGCAAAAAGAAATCTACAGTTGCAGATTCAGTAATATACAATTGACGCAACTTATTTGATCAATAATGAACTTATCTTTTAGCCGCAAGTCTTTAGTAAGTTAACTGAAGGAGAAGAGGAACTTGACTTGGAAACGGCTAGCAGTAGTAGTCCCTCACCTGCTGAAGATCAAACTCCATCTGTATGTTTAATGATATTTTTAGAATAAAAATTAACTCGCTGTTGTTGTTGCAGGAGGAAAAACTAATAGAGTCTGAATTTGCCGATGATGTTAGCGAGTTTTTAAAAATAGAAGAGGACGATGATGATGCTGTGAGTTTGGGAGATTGGAGTTCTTTTATACCTGAGGTAAGTTTTATTTTGCTTACACTTTATTTACAAGATTACTTACACAAGATTTAATCTGTTTTTAGGAGAGTACATCTGGCATCACTCATATTTATCTTTTTGGTCGAACTTGTAGAGAGAAAGAAGACTGGTTTAGACGTTTGGTTGAAGCGACTCATCGTGGATATGTATTAGAGGAAGATACACCTAATGGCGAGGAAGGAGAATATCAAGTACTATCGGAAACCTTGGTTAGTGCAGCGAGCCTTTCAGATGAATATTTCAAATATATGTCCAGATTTATCAAGGTTATTTTATTGAAGTTGCAAAAATACATTAAATTATTTGCAAATTATTTTAGGCCAAGTCTTTAGAATGTGTCGATGAAGTAAATGTTATGTGGTTGAATGCATTTATAAGTCGCATTTTATTTGATAGTACTCGGGATAAAAAAGTAATCGATCAGGTCAAAGAACGAATTCAAAAAAAATTGTCGTCCATTAAGTTACCATATTTTATAGAACAGCTGTTACTGACCGACTTAAATTTAGGTAAGTTAACTATAATTAAAAATTGTTCAAATTGAAAAAACGTTTTGAATATTTCCATTTTTAAGTTTACTAGATTTTTTTCGATTTTTTAATCGAAAAAAAAAAAAATTTTCGATTTTTTAAACTAAAATGTCCGGATGTCCCTCCCCCCAGAGCAAAAACTATTAAATCGATTTTGATGAAATTTGATTTCAACCACTTTAAAATTATTTTATCGGCAAAAATAGCTTTAATAAGAAATATATACAAGGTGTCCAAAAATAAGGTGGTTATTTTGGGCGCATATTTGCAAATTTGGGCCAAATTCATTTCTACTTGGCTATAAGATAGTACATGTGAACCCCAATTGAATAAACAAATTTCAAATTTTTTAATTCAAAATGGCGGCCAATAGAACGATTGTTCCATTTTGTGTTTTTTTCCTTATAACTTGGCCGTTAATTATTATTATAAAAATTTCAAAAGGGCATTGTACAGCCAAAATATAGGGCTTTGGTCCTAAACAAGTCGATTTTCAAGATTGTTTTAAAATTGCCTACCTTTAAGGGGCCAAAGTAGGTCAAAATTTTGAAATGGATTTTCTCAAAATTTCGTCTGCCATATTTTTTCTTTTTTGGATATGTTACAGAAAACGTAATTCTCTATCGAAATATAAAATTTTATAAAAATCGCTCGAGCCTTTCTGGAGTAATGATTTTTTGAATGTTGAAACTTTAAAAATCCCTAATTTCTTTTGTAATAAAAATGATAACTTGAAAATTGATATTTATCAATCTCATGAATATCTATTATTTGACACTATTTTCGGTTAACAAAACGCTTCCGGTTAAACCGGAAATTACAAAAGTAGTTGTATCTTGTACTCCTAATTTATACATATTAACATAAAAACAAATTTAATACTAAAAACAACGGATGTGGCCATACGAGGAACTGTTTTTATGCATAACTTCAATACCCAAACGTTTCTTTAGTGCACTTTTTCAAGTTTTTTATATTTTATTTATAAAAGATGCATGAAATTTTAATTAAAAAAAAAAATAAAACATTTCAAGATTTGACGGACGGAAAAAGTTCCTCGTGTGTCCACATCCGTTGTTTTATCTGACATTATCTGACAGGAAGGTTTGATGACAGATGGGATGACGAAATAATTCTACATACAACTACTAGATAAATGGTGGCAGACTCGTCAGCCATCTTGTTGCTAATACCAAAGTGACATGTGTGCGTAAGGCCGACAAAGCAGTTCACTGGTTGATTACAAAGTTTGTATGTTTATTACATTAAACGTCACTTTGACATAAGCCTCAAGATGGCTGACGAGTCCAGTTTATGGGCAAAAGACACTGGAAATAGACCAATTAATATTAACAGTTGAATATTGACATATAGTCACTATGGTGACAGATTAACATTTGACACATAGTAACTATGGTGACTGAGACGAAATGACATCACAAATGGGTTGACAGATGGAATGGCCCTCTTCCTTGAATTTAAAAAAAATATATATGGACAAATGACCTCCTTTGACACTGACAGATGTGAAGACAGAAGGAATGACCCCCCACCCTGGAAATGAAAAAAAAATGGCATTGACAGATGAACTTCCTAGACACTGACAGATACCCCCCTGACATATGATATGTAAGATGAAATTGACATTGACAGATGACCCCCTGACTTTGACATATGATAACTATGATGACAGAAACATTTGAAACATGGTAACTATGGTGATAGACCACTCCCCCTTTCTCTAAACCACTACTTATCTTACTTTCCTCACTCTCTTTTATCTTTTATTTTATACCTCTGTCTCTTTCGGACCTTACTGCGCATTTCCAATGATCCATGTATTTTTTATTATGTGGGTTTTCTTTTTAGGTAATAATTCTCCAACTATTCAAAAAGTCGGTAAACCTGTGCTAGACCAAAGAGGCCTTTGGATTGATTTTGATTTAAATTATGGTGGAAATGTTGTATTAATTTTACAAACGAAACTAAACCTTATGAAACTAAAACAACCTGGCAATAATGGTATTAGCTTTTACAACAGTTACTAATTAGTTACTATTTGTTTTCAATTTTTCTTTAGAGTCCCATAACGTCGAAAAACCAATAGACCCTTCGGCGAAATGGGAAGATTCCGAAGTCGAAGATACAGCTGAGAGTAGCACAGACGAAGATGTGCCATTTGTTCCATCGACTCAAGTTTTAGACGACATAGGTAACCCGGTTGTAGGCTTAGGAGGCCCAAGTAACACAACTAAAAAAGTTATTAAAATGGTCGATAAAATAGCCGAATCGAGATTTTTTCAAGCAGCATCAGAATATCGATACGTTAAAAGAGCCATGGAAGGTAATTTAACAACTTGTTAGTTAATATAATTGTGAAATTAATCCTTTATTTTGCAGGCGTTTCTAATACCGACTTGCGTTTGTTAGTTGAAGTTAAAAGCTTAGTTGGTACTTTAGCTTTAAATATACCACCTCCACCTAGTGATAGAATTTGGTATGGATTTAGACCTATGCCGCAATTAATTTTATCTGCTCATCCAATGGTTGGGGAACGTAACATGTCTTTTCTAAAACAACTAACTAATTGGATTGAGAAAAAATTGTCGATTGAATTCCAGGTTTGTTACTATATTTTTGTTATATTCAATTAATTTTTTCTTATTTTAGAAACTTCTCGTTATACCAAATATGGAAGATATTCCAGTACCGTTGATGACCCAAAAGTTACCGTCTTAATTAGTTTATTTTTTAACAGCTGGTTATGTGGTACACAATTTTTCTTTCTCTAGTCGTACTCTCTTTATGTGATGGAAACTGTTGTAGAAAAAAATATATTCTTGGTCAAATTGTTTTGAATTAAAAAATAAATGTTTTATATTTTTAATAATGCTGCTATTCATATACAGTGTGTTTTAGATTCAAGGGTTGGGATTTTTGAAATTATAAGAGATACAGCTTTCGCTAAATGGGAAAAATTTGCATAATTTCATAGCCTACGCGATGCTTTTTTTCTTTTTGTATCTAAATAATTTTTGAAATCTTAAGGCGCTTAAGGTAAGCTTCGAATCTATTACACGCTGGATATTGAGAAAAAAAGGTAACTCGTCGTGGTTTTACTTTTTTTTTTAAATTTTGTGTTCAGTATTAGGTTGCGTTTTTAAATAACTGTGTGTTTGTACGTTTATAATAATTAGTATAAACAAATTGGCTATATATTCATCTTTTGCAAGTATTTTTTATGTATAAAAATATAGATTTGTGTTAGTAATTAGTGTTTTTTTTGTTAATTTTTATTTTAATTTGTTTGAGTACAATTTTATTTTATTTATTACTTTTTAATATATTAATTCTTCCACGTACTCTAAAAATAAAATATTTGAATAAATCATTAACAGAGCACAAATAATATAAACAAACCTTCAATAAAAGCCAAATGCTGAGGATTTCGTTCTTTAGCTTCTTCGATAGCTCTATTAAATTCCTCTTTACTATTATTTAAAAAGTGGCTTTTGGCTAACAATAACCAAGCTTTAAGCGAATTTTCATTAAATTTAAGCGCAGTTTCAGCATCTTCAATAGCATGGCTGTATCTTTCTAATTTAATTTGACTCAAAGCTCTGTTTAAATAAAGCATTGGACTATCCTTAATGTGTTCTATAGCCTAAAATTTTAATTTAAACTTTTTAAAATTAATTAATTTCCCTTACCTTATTGTACATAGTTACAGCTTGTTCAAATTCACCTCTTCGGAAAGCTTTAGTTGCTCTCATTTTAAAAGTGTCTGATTTCTCTTTCCTTATCATTTTTTCTTTATAACGTTGATCTGCATCTCGAGAAACTTCTTTCATGAAAGCTTCTGCACTTAATGCAAGTATTATTAAATTAACTTTAAAAGTTTTTAAAATATTACCTTGTGACATTGTATTTTGGTCTTTCGGTTCATCTTCTAATGCCTTTTTATTAATAAGCGTGCGATTTGTTTTAACAGTTACCTTTATATCATCTACAATTGTAGTGTCGTCAATTGAGGTGTTACATTTTAAATATTCGTCAGCTTCTAAACTTCCAATTTCGCGTAATTTATCATCCGAAGATGCTAATTTTTTAACAATGTTGTTAACATTTGTTACTCTGTGCATAAAATTGTTAAATTCTTCATTTACTTCTTCTTTATCTGTATAACGAGTATTTGACATTTTGGCAACGTTTTTAATGGTTTTTGTCGAATTTATTAAATCAATTGTATCCTAAGTTACGTTGGTCAACGAACGCTCAAAAAAGGGGTGTAGAAAACATGGAAGAGGGTGGCATTTTTCTTTAGGAATGTGTTTGGAGTAGTTAAGAGGTAAAAATACTTAAAAGTTCCCGGTGCTAACTACACGACTAAAAGAGGGAGGGGGTAGAAAGGTCCAGTTTTTGGGATTTTTGCTTATATCTCGAAAACGATGGGTCCTAGGGAAATAATTATTCTTAGTAAAATGAAAGCTTATAAAATTTTTCACAAGATTGATTCTATTAATTTTTTCTCTATTCCTATAGTTTTCGAGATATCAGCCGGCAAAAATCGTTAATGCATGAAAAAAATTTACCAATTGAAGGTAAAATAGTTAAGGAAATTTAATGATCTATAACTTCTTTTCTGAAGACTTTTACTGTAAACCAAAGCGTTGAGGTTCTAGAAGCAAAAGTTTGTCTTTTTGAGTTTTTTTCATATAAATCAACGATTTTTGTGGGCGGATATCTCGAAAACTACAAGGAATAGAGAAAAAATGAATAGAAATAATCTTGTAGGAAATTTGATAACCTTCCATTTCACAAAGAATAAGTTTTTCTAAGATTCACCGTTTTCGAGATATAAGCGAAAACAAAAAAAAAATTGGTTTATTATTTCTGATTTATAACAAATACACCCCTGTGTTTCTACTACACGCTTAATTTAATTATCAAAGACGACACTAATTTCGACTACGTTAATTAAGTTTTAATAGACTCGTAGAAACAAAATCGAAATTTAATTTCACAATTCAAAAATATGGAAAATGGTAAGTATAATTTATACTTTTTTTTATTTATTTAAATTTAATTTTTAAAGATGGGCGTTCGAATGCAGAATTGGGTAACAAAATCCAAAAATTAAAACAATAAATTATTAAATTTTATTTTCTAGAAACAATATTTTTTTCAGCTGGAATGGCTTTGTTTTTATCTTCATTTTTATTTACAATGTATTGGATTATAAGAAATAGGAAATTATTAGCAATGATGGCCTCTTATGGTGAAAAGGTTTTAAAGCAAAATCAAAACGAAAATAATACGGTTGATATTAAATTAGATAATTTTGATGTAATTACTTTATAAGGACGCTTTTAAAGATTAATTTTTATCGAAAAATAATTTTAAATTAAAACGAGCCCGGTACTGCGTACGCGCATGTACCGTTTCATTTAAAGGTCGACTGTAGTCGACTATTATACATTTTAAATTGTTTACTGCAAAAATTATTTATATATTTTGTATAAAATAGTTATAAGTTATTTATAAAGTATTGTTCTTATCTCAGGGATTAAATTAACCGTTCTACAAGAGACGTAAGTTATTTTTTTGAATTTTAACCTACTAACCCATTTTTTGAAATAATTGATTTTTTACGTGGGTTATATTTTTATGAATGAATCATCAAGGAATTTTGTTGTGCAATCAAAAACAATAAATTAAAAGATAAAAACGGAATAATTTGTTTATATTTGCAGTTGTCAAATTGTTGCAAATTTTTGAAATTTAAATTGAATATTTTGAAGTTTGAGCGCTGAATTTAAATTTTTGAATACAATTAAATACAATTCGATGCTGCTTTTGTTTTTTGAAAAAAGTTATTAGGACTCTAGATTTTTAGAAAAAAAACAACGGTTGTGGCCATACTAGGAACTTTTTCGTGCGTCTTCCTTTTCCGGTTAAACCGAAAGTAAAGCGTAAAGTGTTGGGTATCATCAGATAACTAATTTTACTAGCTTTTAAAATATTGAAAAATATACAGGGTGTTCCTAAAAATTTTTTGATGTTTTTGTAATTTCCGGTTTAACCGGAAGCGTTTTGTTAACCGAAAATAGTGTGACTTAATAGATATTCATGAGATTGATACATTTACCAATTTTCAAGTTTTAATTTTTATTACACAAAAAATGGCAGATTTTTTTAAAATGTTGACATTCTTAAAATCATAACTCCGGTCCTGCTAGGCAAAAGTTAATAAACATACGGCGTTCGATAGAGAATTATGTTGTGTGTAACATATTCAAAAATTAAAAAATACCGTATGACACACGGACGTAAAATTTGTCGGTCTTAAGCGGTTACAAAACTCGGCTTACGCCTCGATTCGTAAGTTTCTCCTACGTCCGTAATATATCATTTTATGCCCTTGTTTTATAATACACTATTTTGAAAAGTTATTCTGTGGAAAGGAAGCGCTCTCAATTAGAGTTAATTGTAGATATTCTTGCAAAAATCTCAAAAAGGTACAGAAAATAGGCCAAGACCTTATAAAAGAGGTAAATAGAAGAAGAAGAAGAAGAAGAATCGTCAAACTGTTATCTTGAAGACTTGAAAAAATAAATTATTACTTAAAAGGATCTCTTATGGCAATCCTTATGGAAAATGGTCCTAACGGGAATTTATCTAAAAATTTAGTATGTTGTAGTTTTTGGCTTACTGAACAAAAGTCTCTATAGCCACAAAGCCAAAAAGTTAATGTTTTTCTTGCTACAGAGGTTTAAGAGGGCGGTTTCTAACGAATGGGCGTGAAAGTTGATACTGAAACATTCCGCTCGTAACTGTTATCGACTTTAATATCCGGTTGATATCGCAAATAGTTATAATTCCTGATAGGATAAGGTTCAAAGAAGGCAATGACATATTTGTATATAGGAAATAAAATCCTAAGAAAAGAATAGTTTTAGAGTAACCCCAACGTAAGATGAGTACACCACGTGACCAAACCTGTGCGAGGCGTGGCTTCTGAACAAGTAATTAATTACTGCTTCAATTACAGTAAAAGTAATTAAATTACTTTTTCAAGTAATTGAAATCAATTACTTAACAACACTGGTCATCACGTGGTGTACTTGTCATCATCATCAAGGTTTACTCTAGCATTATGAAAGCTTATAAAATTCCCCATAAGAATGTTCCTATTTATTTTTTCTCTATTCTTAATAGTTTTCTAGATTTTTGACCTTAAAATTAAAAAAAATTGCCTCACATAAAATAGTACAGGAAATTTAATGCTGTACAACTCCTTCTCTTAAGACTTCTATAGATACTGTAAAACGAAGGACTGAGGTGCTAGAGGCATGTTTTTAGAGATTAACAATTTTTGCGGGCGAATATCTCGAAAACTAAAGGAATAGAGAAAAAATTAATACAAGCAATCATGTAGGAAATTTTATAAGCTTTCATTTTGCTAAGAATAATTTTTTCTCTGAGATCCACCGTTTTTGAGATGTAAGCGAAAAACCCCAAAATGGAACCTTTTCACCTTAGCCATGTAGCTAGAAATGGGGACTTTTAGTATTTTAATTTTTTACCTCTTAACTAATCCAAACACATTCCTGAAAAAATTTTTTCACCCTCTTCCATATTCTCTAGGTATAACACCTGTGTTGACTAGAACTAGAGTATAAATTAACATTTGTTTTGTGGACTGCAGTGTATTTTTGGAAGGGCCCGAAAATAATTAGCGCCTCAGGCCTTAACGTTCGTTGACCCTGCCCTGTCTGTAGCAAAAAAAATATTAAGTTTTAGGCTTTGTGACCATGGAGACTTTTGTTCAGTAAGTCAAAAACTACAACATACCAAATTTTTAGGAAAATTCACCGAGGGAAAATACCATTTTCCTTAAGGACTGTGCAGGGTCCTTTTAGAAACTATGAGGACATAAGATAAGAAAATTTATTTAAAAAAATCTTTCGACGAGGATTTAAAATAAAATTTTTTTTCCAGGTCAAAGATGTCACGAGATAAAGCGAGTAAAAATGATCGTCCACCAGCTTTCAACTATCGATTTTGGAAAGCAATCGCTTGCGAAAACGTCCATTCGTTGGACGTTTTAAAAGAAGGAATCCAAGATTGTATAATTACGGAAAGCGTCCTCGTCGAAGACTTTCATGGTTTAGACATAACGGATAGCAACATCGATTATATGTCTCCAGAAATGTTTCAAGGAATCGAACACATACAAAAAGTTAAAATTATTTCTTGTAACATCACCAATTTACCAGGAGGCCTTTTCGAATCCCTTCCAAATCTTACCGAAGTCGAAATTGGCTTTAGTAAAATTGAAAATATTGACCCTAAAGTATTTTCGGGACTTAAAAATGTCATCAATTTGTATTTTTTTGGTAACACAGTTCCTAGTTTACCAGAAGGCCTTTACGACGAGGTGCCGTTAGTTTCTTGCGCGAAACTCCACGCAAACAACATAACTTCCATAAATTCCAAAACTTTTAAAAGCAACACCGAATTGACAGCGTTATGGTTATCCGACAACAGCATCCAACGGTTACAAAACAACTCTTTTTCAAAATTAAAATTGTTGAATCAATTGGACTTGAAGTCGTGTAAAATTGACGCTTTCGAAGAAGACTCGTTGTGCGGGCTCGTTAATTTAAACGACTTGTTTTTAAAAGGCAACTATATTAGTAGTTTTCCCGATGGACTATTTCGAGATTTAGGAAATTTAACGACGTTGGATTTGAGCAAAAATAACATCGAAGAGTTGCAGCCCGAAACATTTTTACCTCTTGTAAATTTGACGACTTTAAATTTGTCCAAAAATAAAATTAAAGATTTAGCAAAAGAAGCGTTTGTGGAATGTGGTAATTTGAGAGTTTTAAATCTTGCCGAAAACTACCTTTCGGATTTCGACCAAGAAATATTTGGGAGTTTGAGTAAATTGAGTTCGCTTACGTTAACCAAAAATTGCATTATTAATTTGCCCGATAACATTTTTGAGACAAACGTCGATTTGGAAAGTTTAAATTTAAAGAGCAACAAAATTGAACATTTGAAAGCCGATAATTTGAAAGGGTTGATAAATTTAATCGACTTGAATTTGAGCGAAAATCGCATTTCGACTTTAGACGCTGGCGCTTTTCGAGACCTTCACGTTTTACACAAACTAAAAATGCAATCGAACCGTCTGGTGAGTCTCCCAAAAGACATTTTCGAGAACCTCAAAGAGCTATTTGTGTTAAATTTGGAAGATAATCAAATCGAGCACCTAGACGTCGATTTATTTAAAACCTTAGCCTCGTTAAACGAACTCAATTTAAACAAAAATCATCTCAAAACTTTAGAGAATGGAATTTTCGATAATAATCCCAAATTGACCAAACTGAATTTACATGATAACAAAATTGAAGAAATTCATCCTGGCACTTTTTTGAAAACAAACTTAATTTTTTATCTCTGTTTGGCCGATTTTAACTTAAAGTCGATTAAAAAGGGAACTTTCGAAGGATTAAGCGGAATTAATTCGCTAACGCTCCAACATAACGAAATTAGCGAATTCGAAGATGGCGCTTTTGACGGATTACATAATTTGGACACTCTCACTTTATCCAACAACACCCTAGTGGGCTTACCCAAAAGCATTTTCAACAACTTAAACAAGTTGAGATACCTTTACATCGAAGACACGCAACTCGAAGCTCTACGTGTTGGCATCTTCGATGGGTTGGAAGTTTTATTTCAATTAAACTTGGCCAACAATCAAATAACTACGATAGAACCGCAAGTGTTTAAAAATTTAAACAAATTAGAGTTTATTTCGCTGTACAATAACAAAATTGAACAGTTGGACGAAGAGACGTTTGTAGGTTTGGATAGTTTGGATTATTTGGAACTAGGCAAAAATATAATTCAAAATTTAACTGCGAAAATTTTGGAACCGTTAAAAAATTTAGGCACTCTCCTTTTATCAGATAACAAGTTGGAAAATTTAGAAAGCGACGTTTTTACAAATACGCCCGGAGTGAGCAGTTTGAGCTTATCCGGAAACAACATCAAGAAGCTACCTGAAGACATACTAAAACCACTCGAATCACTATCTATGTTTTATTTTGGCCAAAATAAATTGCAAGTTGTAACAAAAACAACAATTACAAACGCGCCAAATTTAAAATACTTATTTTTGGAAGATAACGAAATTAATTCGATCGAAGCTGGCGCGTTTGAGAATTTACCAGAAATAAGAGAGCTCCACTTGAATAACAACAAGCTAACGCAACTCGAGCAAGTTTGTTTCGATGGGCTTAATCGAGTTTATCGACTCGATTTGGCTAAAAATAATATTAAGGAACTACCCTTAGACTTTTTTGATAAATTAGGAGCTTTGGAAACTCTAGAATTGGAGGGAAATCCACTCGATTCTGCTCTTTTGGAAAAGTTTAATGAAAAGTTTCGTGTACCCAAACCACAAATTGTTATTTGTCCTTGCAGAAAAAAGAGCGATTAGACATTTTTTGTTCCAATTTTTTTTCTCAAGTGCTTACTTCACAAGCACAGCTTATTTAACTGTGATTAAAGAATACAATACGAGAAGAGAAGTGATTATTTAATTATTTTCCTGCATTTTTTTAAATTTGTTAGTTTGTAGTTGATAATTGTACGTTAATTATAGTAATAATTATTCTAAATGAACCAAAAATTTATTATTAATAATATTTTTGTATTAATCCATATAATTTTTCTAAAATACATACCTAGTTGCTTTCTAGTAAAAGTTTCAGTACCTATAATCGCAGTAATACCTATAAAGGTGGCTTTTGGATTATATTGTGAATACAGGCTAAACCAAACCCCAAAAATTCTGATGTGGCCATAACTATAAATATAGGAAATTTCAAAATATTCAAAAATAAAAATTATTTTGATATTGTTTCTAATTTCCGGTTTAACCAGAAGCGTTCTGATAACTGCAAATAGTGTCAATTAATAGATGTTCATACGATTAATATAATGTACTAATTTTGAAGTTTTCATTTTTAAAACAAAAGAAAAAAACGATTTTTGAAATTTTGACTTTGAAAAAGTTATAACTCCGGTCCTGAAAATTTTAAACTGATAAAACGCACGCCATTCGATAGAGAACTGCGATGTCTATAACATACTCGAAAATCGAAAAACTGTGCTTAGCCGATTTTGAGAAAATCCGTTTCAAAATTTTGACCAATTTTGGCCCCTGTAAGGTAAACAATTTTGCAACAATTAAAAAAATTGATTAGGTTAGAATGAAAGCTTTATATTTTGGCTATGCAATACCGTTTTTAAATTTCCGTGATAATAACTACCGGTCAGGTTATAAGGAAAAATTCACAAAATGGAAAAATCGTCGTATTCGCCGCTATTTTGGCTTGAAAAATTTTGAAAAAATATACATTAAATTAGGACCATGATGTAATAGCTTACAACCAAGCTAAGAACCATCATTTGGATCCCGGAAACGTATGAGCTTTATAAGCTTTTTTATTCGTTTAAAAAATTCCTAAATTCAAAAACTAAGGTTACCAGTGGCGGCCCTACCTATTCTGATTTCCCCTGCAAAGTTCAAATATTTCGCCCCTTTTATTATTATTAATTTTATAAAATATTTCTAATGAGGCTATTCCCGCTTCGCCCTTAACATACTACGCTCCTAACATGTTGCGCCCCTATGCCACGCTTACATCGTTTACCGGCTAGCACCGCCTCTGAAAATAACGCAAAAAAATGAAAATTGGCAATTTAGTTTTTTGACTGTAGTTTAAAGATAGTTCACGTAAGAAAACAATGCTCAGGAGGAATTTACAAGAGGTTAAAAGAGCTGTCAAACGATACTAATCTCGACCTATTGTGACATCGACGCTAGGCGTCGCGACGTTCAACTGTTTATTTTCTTATAGGAATATATTTTTTGCACAATAGTATTCAGTAGGTTTATCTAAATTTTGGGTATCAAATGAGAACTTTTTATCTTGTCCTTTACACAATTCACACATCTTTCTAGGTTATGTTATGTCACTTTATGCTAATATGTTACTTTGTGTTATCTTTTACGATGAAAAATAAGGAACAAAACTTCATTTTTTGAGTTTTAGAAACGCAAGTTTGTTAGAAAAAAGAAACGAAATTGTTGTTTTAATTTAGTTTTAGTCGTTACTTTTCATCATAAAAAATAACATAAAGTAACATACTTATTAACGTAACGTGACATAACATAACCTAGGCAACTTGTTTAAAGTAAGAATAAAAAGTTCTTATTTGGTAACCGAATTTAGACAAGCCCACTGAGTTATTATATGAGAAAAACAATAGGTTTTTAGAAGAAAATAAAAAGTTAAACGTCGCGACGCCTAGCGTCGATGTGACAGAATGTCGAGTTTAGTATCGTTTGATAGATCTTCTGACGACCTGAAAAATGTTCCTGAGTGTTTTTGTTCTAAAGTAAACCATTTTCAAACTAAAATCGAAAAACTAAATTAGCCATTTTGAGTTTTTTTCCCCTTATATCGGTGACTATTTGGAATTTTTGAATTTTCTAAACGGTTTCTTAAAGGTTCAATCAATCTATTGTAATAATCTAACTCTCCTAAATCTCCGAGACCACAATGTTTAGTCTACTGAACAAAAGTCCCCATGGGCGATGATCCTTCTGAGATGGAGGCTATCAAAACATAGAGTGTTGTGGTTTTAAGTCAAAATGCTAGCCACATTACCTAAAGACTACTAAATCAATCTACTATCTCTATATGTTTTTTAACTTGCCCCTCTCACACAGTATTAATGAATTACTTTTCTTTTTCCAGATTACAAACATGGATCAGGTAAAAAGAAGCAAAACTGACAGACCACCATCATTCAATTATCGTTTTTGGAAGTCGATCGCTTGTGAACGGGTTCACAAATTGGACGTCTTTAAATCTGGAATACAGCTATGCATTGCTCGAGAAAAAGTCCCAGTTGAAGAGTTTCAAGGAGTGGATATTGAAGAGAGTGACCTCGATTACTTGGGTCCTGAGATGTTTCAAGGAATCGAAAATATCCAGAAAATTAAAATTATTTCTTGCAACATTTCAAACCTACCTGCCGATCTTTTTAAATCGCTTCCGAATCTTACAGAAGTCCAAATTGGATTTAGTACAATTAAAAGTGTCGATCCTCGAGCATTTTCGGGGCTTCAAAAAGTGTCAAATTTTTATTTTTTTGGTAACACCGTCGAAAATTTACCAGAAGGTCTATTTGCTGATTTAACTGGAATTGTTTGTGCTAAATTGCACGCAAATAACATGAGTTTGATAAACTCAGACACTTTTAAAAATAGCACGGAACTAACCTCACTTTGGCTATCAGACAACAACATCCAGCGTCTACAAAACAATTCTTTTGGAACTTTGTCCAAACTGAACCAGTTAGATTTGAAAAATTGCAAAATTGAAACTTTGGACGAAAGCTCTTTACGTGGACTTGACAATCTACACGAGTTGATGCTTGCAGAAAATCAAATTAAGAGCTTTCCAAACGGTTTATTTCAAGATCTTGGAAATCTTAACAGTCTTGATTTAACCGACAACCAAATTGAAGACCTGTATCCTGGCGCGTTTTCAAATTTGAAAAATTTAACATTTTTGAACTTAACAGGAAATAAACTTAAAGAACTTCCAGAAGGAGCATTTTCAAACTGTTCCAACGTTACAATAATAAACCTCGAAGATAACTATATTTCGGAATTAAACTCAAATATTTTTAACGATGTGGTTAACTTACGTTCAATTGTTTTGACCAACAACTGCCTTACAGGACTTCCAAGTAATGTGTTTGCGAAAAATTCAAATTTGACCAGTTTGTATTTAAAGGGCAACAAAATTAAAAGTTTAGAAAAAAATATTTTGCAAGGTTTGACCAAGTTGGAGTATTTGAATTTGGGCGATAATCAAATTAATGAAATTGAGGATGGAACTTTTCAAAATTTGCAACGTTTGCGTAAAATAAAATTACAGTCGAATTGTTTGGTTGAATTAAAAGCCAATACATTCAATGGGTTGTTCCAATTAGTGGAGTTGAATTTGCAAAAAAATAAAATTGAAGAGTTGAGCGTGGATCTTTTCAAAGACTTGACTTCGTTGACAAAGTTGGATTTGAATGGAAATTGTTTGAAGGTGTTAAGAAAGGGCGTTTTTGAGCACGTTATTAAGTTGTCTGATTTGGATTTGTACAACAACAGTATTGAAGAGATCGAACCAGGGACGTTTTTGAAAAATAAATTAATAACCTCTTTGGGTTTGTCCGATACCAAAATCAAGTTGCTCCAAAGTGGTACTTTTGAAGGTTTGAGTGAGGTTGATTCTTTGAGTTTTGGTAATATTGCGCAAGTGGAAAATGGGTGTTTTGGCGGTTTATCTAAATTAAGCAGTCTTACATTAAGGGACTGCTCTTTAACGGACCTTCCTATTGGATGTTTATCAAATTTAAGCAATTTGAGATACCTCTACATACAACACACTAAACTTGGAATTTTACGCGCTGGTTTATTTGACGGTTTGGAAAATATAACTCAACTTTACATGGATAACAACGAAATTACTTCAATTGAACCCAACACTTTTAAGTGTCTCAACAAATTAGACTCCATGTCTTTGTACAACAACAAACTAACCAATTTGGACGAGCAAACTTTTGCTGGACTGGAAAATTTAAATTATCTTGAACTAGGGCAAAATAACATCCAGACACTAACATCAAACAGTTTGAAACCTTTGAAAAATTTAAGAACACTTCGTTTATACCACAACAATTTTGAAAATTTATCCCAAGATGTTTTCATCAACTCGTCTAATTTGAGCAGTTTGGATTTATCTGCTAACAATTTAGGGGAATTACCCGAAGAAATATTCAAGCCCATCCAACTAACAATGCTTCATTTTAATGAAAATAAATTGCAGAAGTTAACTAAAGAAACCTTTAAATACGCCTCTAAAGTTGAATATTTGTATTTACAACGCAATCAAATTACCGAAATTGAAAGTGACGCTTTTGAAGGCCTTTCGGCTGTAAAAGAGCTCCACCTTGACGATAATAAAATATCCGAGCTCATTCCTGGATCTTTCGACGCATTGCAAGCTTGTTATAGAATCGATTTGAGAAACAACAACATAAAGGAGTTGAGTTTGGATTTCTTTGATAAAATAAAATTGTCTGGTCTTGAATTAGATGGCAATCCGTTAGATCCGCAAGTTCTTCAGCATTTTAAAGAAAAATATTTTATTCCACCGCAGCAACCAATTACTTGTTGTTTTGGTAACAGTTGTCGTAAGCCAAGGCCAAAAAAGCCTCGTTGTTAATTATGTGCGTCACTTAATTAAACCGGCACTGTTTTGCTAACGCCTCAGCATTAATTCTACCTCTTAGAAATTAATTTGTGATATTATGTATAGGGATGTCTTAGATTTATGATAAAGAGTATTATTCTAGAGACTGTTAGTCCAGAGATTCCATTTCAGAGAGTGAACCATCCAAATTGATCCACTGATCTGTAGTAGCTAGCCCAAGCTTACAATTAGGCAAGTAGGCTGATCCTTCAACAAATCGTTGAAAAGTCTACAGGTCTCCAGATGGGCTTAGAACAGACAGTAGCGTGCTTTGAAAGAATTGTTGAAGTTTGACATTTGACTTGCGAGTTTGCGAGTACAGGTGAATTTGTAGGGCTAGCACTTAAATGAGATGTGGTTCAATTACTTATCTGACCACTTTTTGTAGAGCACGTTGAGCAGTCGGTCTAATATAAGCTATAAGATGAACTGTGAACTAAGGTGATACTGTGTTCTAGATTGATCCTTCAAAATTTCTAAGACACCCCTATTAATTGCTTATAGCTATTTTTGTATGAATTTATAAAATGCTTTTGTTATGTATTAAAAATAAAACAAAAAAAATAATAAAATGTATAGTTTGTCCTATTTTATTTGAAATCTACGTAATTTTCAAATTTTTTATTAAAGCCTCTATTTTGTATAAGTTGAAAAATAACTTCTATTATGCTTTTTACGTCTCTCGAAAATGTCCATGTAGTTCCTTAAGGACTAGAATTACTCAACTTTGCCTTATATATATTATAAATTAAAGAGGATAACATTTTCTTTCCGAATCATTCAACAAGTTTGTTCCAACTGTTTTAGTTGAGCAGTACATAGGTAGAGAACAAAGAAAGAACCATCTGTTGACTTATTTTCATACGCTTTCTACGTCTTTCGTAAATGTCAGTGTAGGTCCTTAAGGAGTACAATTACTAAACTTTGATCTTTATTATAAATTAAAGAGAATAAAATTTTCTTTCAGAATCATCCAACAAGTTCATTCCAACTGTCTTAGTTGAGCAGTAAATAGGTAGAGAACAAAGAAAGGACCATCTGTTGACTTATTTTCATACGCTTTCTACGTCTTTCGTAAATGTCAATGTAGCTCCTTAAGGAGTACAATTACTAAACTTGGACCTTTATTATAAATTAAAGAGAATAAAATTTTCTTTCAGAATCATCCAAGAAGTTCGTTCCAACTGTCTTAGTTGAGCAGTACATAGGTAGAGAACAAAGAAAGAACCATCTGTTGACTTATTTTCATACGCTTTCTACGTCTTTCGTAAATGTCAATGTAGCTCCTTAAGGAGTACAATTACTAAACTTTGACCTTTATTATACATTAAAGAGAATAAAATTTTCTTTCAGAATCATCCAACAAGTTCATTCCAACTGTCTTAGTTGAGCAGTACATAGGTAGAGAACAAAGAAAGAACCATCTGTTGACTTATTTTCATACGCTTTCTACGTCTTTCGTAAATGTCAATGTAGCTCCTTAAGGAATACAATAACTAAACTTTGACCTTTATTATGAATTAAAGAGAATAAAATTTTCTTTCAGAATCATCCAACAAGTTCATTCCAACTGTCTTAGTTGAGCAGTACATAGGTAGAGAACAACGAAATAACCATCTGTTGACTTATTTTCATACGCTTTCTACGTCTTTCGTAAATGTCAATGTAGCTCCTTAAGGAGTACAATTACTAAACTTTGACCTTTATTATAAATTAAAGAGAATAAAATTTTCTTTCAGAATCATCCAACAAGTTCATTCCAACTGTCTTAGTTGAGCAGTACATAGGTAGAGAACAAAAAAAGAACCATCTGTTGACTTATTTTCATACGCTTTCTACGTCTTTCGTAAATGTCAGTGTAGGTCCTTAAGGAGTACAATTACTAAACTTTGACCTTTATAATAAATTAAAGAGAATAAAATTTTCTTTCAGAATCATCCAACAAATTCATTCCAACTGTCTTAGTTGAGCAGTACATAGGTAGAGAACAAAGAAAGAACCATCTGTTGACTTATTTTCATACGCTTTCTACGTCTTTCGTAAATGTCAATGTAGCTCCTTAAGGAATACAATAACTAAACTTTGACCTTTATTATGAATTAAAGAGAATAAAATTTTCTTTCAGAATCATCCAACAAGTTCATTCCAACTGTCTTAGTTGAGCAGTACATAGGTAGAGAACAAGGAAATAACCATCTGTTGACTTATTTTCATACGCTTTCTACGTCTTTCGTAAATGTCAGTGTAGGTCCTTAAGGAGTACAATTACTAAACTTTGACCTTTATAATAAATTAAAGAGAATAAAATTTTCTTTCAGAATCATCCAACAAATTCATTCCAACTGTCTTAGTTGAGCAGTACATAGGTAGAGAACAAAGAAAGAACCATCTGTTGACTTATTTTCATACGCTTTCTACGTCTTTCGTAAATGTCAATGTAGCTCCTTAAGGAATACAATAACTAAACTTTGACCTTTATTATGAATTAAAGAGAATAAAATTTTCTTTCAGAATCATCCAACAAGTTCATTCCAACTGTCTTAGTTGAGCAGTACATAGGTAGAGAACAAGGAAATAACCATCTGTTGACTTATTTTCATACGCTTTCTACGTCTTTCGTAAATGTCAATGTAGCTCCTTAAGGAATACAATAACTAAACTTTGACCTTTATTATGAATTAAAGAGGATAAAATTTTCTTTCAGAATCATCCAACAAGTTCATTCCAAATGTCTTAGTTGAGCAGTACATAGGTAGAGAACAAAGAAAGAACCATCTGTTGACTTATTTTCATACGCTTTCTACGTCTTTCGTAAATGTCAATGTAGCTCCTTAAGGAATACAATAACTAAACTTTGACCTTTATTATGAATTAAAGAGAATAAAATTTTCTTTCAGAATCATCCAACAAGTTCATTCCAACTGTCTTAGTTGAGCAGTACATAGGTAGAGAACAAAGAAAGAACCATCTGTTGACTTATTTTCATACGCTTTCTACGTCTTTCGTAAATGTCAATGTAGCTCCTTAAGGAATACAATAACTAAACTTTGACCTTTATTATGAATTAAAGAGAATAAAATTTTCTTTCAGAATCATCCAACAAGTTCATTCCAACTGTCTTAGTTGAGCAGTACATAGGTAGAGAACAACGAAATAACCATCTGTTGACTTATTTTCATACGCTTTCTACGTCTTTCGTAAATGTCAATGTAGCTCCTTAAGGAGTACAATTACTAAACTTTGACCTTTATTATACATTAAAGAGAATAAAATTTTCTTTCAGAATCATCCAACAAGTTCATTCCAAATGTCTTAGTTGAGCAGTACATAGGTAGAGAACAAAGAAAGAACCATCTGTTGACTTATTTTCATACGCTTTCTACGTCTTTCGTAAATGTCAATGTAGCTCCTTAAGGAATACAATAACTAAACTTTGACCTTTATTATGAATTAAAGAGAATAAAATTTTCTTTCAGAATCATCCAACAAGTTCATTCCAACTGTCTTAGTTGAGCAGTACATAGGTAGAGAACAAAGAAAGAACCATCTGTTGACTTATTTTCATACGCTTTCTACGTCTTTCGTAAATGTCAGTGTAGGTCCTTAAGGAGTACAATTACTAAACTTTGACCTTTATTATAAATTAAAGAGAATAAAATTTTCTTTCAGAATCATCCAACAAGTTCATTCCAACTGTCTTAGTTGAGCAGTACATAGGTAGAGAACAACGAAATAACCATCTGTTGACTTATTTTCATACGCTTTCTACGTCTTTCGTAAATGTCAATGTAGCTCCTTAAGGAATACAATAACTAAACTTTGACCTTTATTATGAATTAAAGAGAATAAAATTTTCTTTCAGAATCATCCAACAAGTTCATTCCAAATGTCTTAGTTGAGCAGTACATAGGTAGAGAACAAAGAAAGAACCATCTGTTGACTTATTTTCATACGCTTTCTACGTCTTTCGTAAATGTCAATGTAGCTCCTTAAGGAATACAATAACTAAACTTTGACCTTTATTATGAATTAAAGAGAATAAAATTTTCTTTCAGAATCATCCAACAAGTTCATTCCAAATGTCTTAGTTGAGCAGTACATAGGTAGAGAACAACGAAATAACCATCTGTTGACTTATTTTCATACGCTTTCTACGTCTTTCGTAAATGTCAATGTAGCTCCTTAAGGAATACAATAACTAAACTTTGACCTTTATTATGAATTAAAGAGAATAAAATTTTCTTTCAGAATCATCCAACAAGTTCATTCCAACTGTCTTAGTTGAGCAGTACATAGGTAGAGAACAACGAAATAACCATCTGTTGACTTATTTTCATACGCTTTCTACGTCTTTCGTAAATGTCAATGTAGCTCCTTAAGGAATACAATAACTAAACTTTGACCTTTATTATGAATTAAAGAGAATAAAATTTTCTTTCAGAATCATCCAACAAGTTCATTCCAACTGTCTTAGTTGAGCAGTACATAGGTAGAGAACAACGAAATAACCATCTGTTGACTTATTTTCATACGCTTTCTACGTCTTTCGTAAATGTCAATGTAGCTCCTTAAGGAGTACAATTACTAAACTTTGACCTTTATTATACATTAAAGAGAATAAAATTTTCTTTCAGAATCATCCAACAAGTTCATTCCAACTGTCTTAGTTGAGCAGTACATAGGTAGAGAACAAAGAAAGAACCATCTGTTGACTTATTTTCATACGCTTTCTACGTCTTTCGTAAATGTCAATGTAGCTCCTTAAGGAATACAATAACTAAACTTTGACCTTTATTATGAATTAAAGAGAATAAAATTTTCTTTCAGAATCATCCAACAAGTTCATTCCAACTGTCTTAGTTGAGCAGTACATAGGTAGAGAACAACGAAATAACCATCTGTTGACTTATTTTCATACGCTTTCTACGTCTTTCGTAAATGTCAGTGTAGGTCCTTAAGGAGTACAATTACTAAACTTTGACCTTTATTATAAATTAAAGAGAATAAAATTTTCTTTCAGAATCATCCAACAAATTCATTCCAACTGTCTTAGTTGAGCAGTACATAGGTAGAGAACAAAGAAAGAACCATCTGTTGACTTATTTTCATACGCTTTCTACGTCTTTCGTAAATGTCAATGTAGCTCCTTAAGGAATACAATAACTAAACTTTGACCTTTATTATGAATTAAAGAGAATAAAATTTTCTTTCAGAATCATCCAACAAGTTCATTCCAACTGTCTTAGTTGAGCAGTACATAGGTAGAGAACAACGAAATAACCATCTGTTGACTTATTTTCATACGCTTTCTACGTCTTTCGTAAATGTCAATGTAGCTCCTTAAGGAATACAATAACTAAACTTTGACCTTTATTATGAATTAAAGAGGATAAAATTTTCTTTCAGAATCATCCAACAAGTTCATTCCAAATGTCTTAGTTGAGCAGTACATAGGTAGAGAACAAAGAAAGAACCATCTGTTGACTTATTTTCATACGCTTTCTACGTCTTTCGTAAATGTCAATGTAGCTCCTTAAGGAATACAATAACTAAACTTTGACCTTTATTATGAATTAAAGAGAATAAAATTTTCTTTCAGAATCATCCAACAAGTTCATTCCAACTGTCTTAGTTGAGCAGTACATAGGTAGAGAACAACGAAATAACCATCTGTTGACTTATTTTCATACGCTTTCTACGTCTTTCGTAAATGTCAATGTAGCTCCTTAAGGAGTACAATTACTAAACTTTGACCTTTATTATACATTAAAGAGAATAAAATTTTCTTTCAGAATCATCCAACAAGTTCATTCCAACTGTCTTAGTTGAGCAGTACATAGGTAGAGAACAAAGAAAGAACCATCTGTTGACTTATTTTCATACGCTTTCTACGTCTTTCGTAAATGTCAATGTAGCTCCTTAAGGAATACAATAACTAAACTTTGACCTTTATTATGAATTAAAGAGAATAAAATTTTCTTTCAGAATCATCCAACAAGTTCATTCCAACTGTCTTAGTTGAGCAGTACATAGGTAGAGAACAACGAAATAACCATCTGTTGACTTATTTTCATACGCTTTCTACGTCTTTCGTAAATGTCAGTGTAGGTCCTTAAGGAGTACAATTACTAAACTTTGACCTTTATTATAAATTAAAGAGAATAAAATTTTCTTTCAGAATCATCCAACAAATTCATTCCAACTGTCTTAGTTGAGCAGTACATAGGTAGAGAACAAAGAAAGAACCATCTGTTGACTTATTTTCATACGCTTTCTACGTCTTTCGTAAATGTCAATGTAGCTCCTTAAGGAATACAATAACTAAACTTTGACCTTTATTATGAATTAAAGAGAATAAAATTTTCTTTCAGAATCATCCAACAAGTTCATTCCAACTGTCTTAGTTGAGCAGTACATAGGTAGAGAACAACGAAATAACCATCTGTTGACTTATTTTCATACGCTTTCTACGTCTTTCGTAAATGTCAATGTAGCTCCTTAAGGAATACAATAACTAAACTTTGACCTTTATTATGAATTAAAGAGGATAAAATTTTCTTTCAGAATCATCCAACAAGTTCATTCCAAATGTCTTAGTTGAGCAGTACATAGGTAGAGAACAAAGAAAGAACCATCTGTTGACTTATTTTCATACGCTTTCTACGTCTCTCCCAAATGTCGATGTAGCTCCTTAAGGACTAAGAAGGACGAAGAATTTAAGATGACTTAAATTTGATCTTGTATATTTTTGAAATAATATTATTTTTTAAAAGGAGAAAAACGAAGCTCTGGGTTTGAACACAAAAATTTAAAAAAAGTGTATAGTTCGTTCTACTTTATTTGGAATTTACGCATTTTCTACATTTATAAGCTCCTACTTATACAATAATTTTAACAACAATTACAAATTAATTAAATAAGAATCTTAAAATTTACAATATTTACAAAATTAGTGTTTCTTCTCTCTTCTCGTTTTGTTTAAAATCTAAAACATAACAATTAACTATACATTAAGTAAAAAAAAAGAAAAAAACATAAATAAAAAGTTAAATTATGAAATTAAGTACTAATTTTTGTCTTACAATTAACTCGTATTTTACACCGCAATTCGTTCAGTCACAGTCAAATTAAATAAATTTAAAGCTAATCGGTTTTAGTCATAAAAGTGCAGACGTCTTACTCTTTCTAAATACATGGGTCACTGAGTCAAAGCTTGGAGTTTGACTCACGCACAATACAAAGGATTGTTTATCCACTTTTCAGTTAGAAAGAGTAACATACCAATCTATGCTCAAAAGTCATAATAAAACTTCTATGACTGTCCCGTTTAGCAACAATTATTAAAATCTACAAATTTTTCTTAATCAAATCGCAGTCTTATTTTTCCAAAAAATTTACACAAAAAATGTAAAAATTTCATTCTTTGAAATAAATTATCTATTTATATTTGTTGCATTGTTTGCCAATTGTGCGTTATAATTTTTAAGTTCGTCATGTGTCATGACTATTGTGTGACCTATGCTAGTTATTCTCGATTCAGAATCTACATCTTGGTGGTGTTTATTCTGATGTCTTATGTGAGGAACAGGCGGCGGCAAATAACTAGCTAATGCAGCTAATTTTTCAAAACGTTCCCTCTGAAGTGCCTTTTGTGTTTGATCCTGTACTTTTTTTAAATTACACGAGCTTATTCTTTGATTAGTTAATAATTTAAAGCTAAAATTTTGACGTGATTCTACAGTACAGATGTCTATTGTTGGGAGCAATGATACGTAGTTATGCATGGCTGTTGTTGTATTCGCTCCAGCACTGCCATTAGCTCGCTGAAACTCACTTGCCCATCTTGCTGCATCGATGATAACGGTTGGGATTGGTTTTGGAGTGGCTGGAAAAAAATTAAATTAATATCTTCTACACGTAATTAAATAATTAATTATTGGCGGTAAGTACAGAATCTCATGGCTATAGTTCAGTTCACCGATCTTTACCGACACGTGACCACCTTAATATGCATAAATTCACATGGAACCGAATTATTTATTGAGTTTAATTATTTAATTTAGTTAAGTCATTTATTATTAATTTATATTACTAAATATTTATTTAGAAAAAAAATTATTAAATTAAAGATCGGTGAACTGAACAATTATATGTTATTTTTCTCTTTTCCATGGCAATAAGCTATCATTCTAGGGAAGATCGTCATGTATAGAAACTTTTGTTCCTCTAAAACCCGGCTTCATAATTAGAGAATTATATTTTAATCCTAAAATTAGGTTTATAATCGTTAAAAACCGGGCCTTAAAAAGACAGAGCGAGCGAGAGAGAGTCACATTATTTATTAATGAATTATAATCGTTTTTAAATAAATTCCAATAATTCCATAGCCTTTTAAATTGATTGATTAAATAGTAGTAATAGCAAAATGTTTACAAAAACATTTAAGCGTTATGTAAAAATTTTCTGCGAATTAAAAACTTAAAAATTTAAAATATTTTTCTCAATAATTAAGCAACAAAAACCGTTCTTAGAACAATTTAACATTTTATATCGTAAATCTCAAATGTTGTTTCTTGCCAAAAATTTATTCAAAATTTAAATTTTAATTCAAAAATAACACTTTCTTAATTTTTTTTAAATTTAACGAGCCAAAATCCGTCGACAGTTAAAAAACGGTGTTAGGTGTAAAAATTAAAGCCCAAAAAAAAACATTAGTTATTGTTAATTCACACTCACACGCGCCAACCATGCACGAAGCTCCTTTGAAGTATCTATCAGCTTTCAACGCGAGCCCATCTTGATCTTCGACCGAAACGAGCAAACCCAAATTTCTTCCTTTTGACCACGCTCTTGTTGCCGGCTTGACGCTCAACTCGACCCATTTTGCATTATCAGCAACTACTTTGCTGTCAGACAGACGCCTTTTAACTGCAAAAAATTTCAACAAAGTTCAAATTATGATTTCGAAAGCCTGAGCCACACACACACACACACAGGTTTGCCTTCCGGCCAAACCGGAGCATCTGGACATCGTTCAGACCAAACCGGAAGGTAAGCCTGTGTGTGTGGAACGGCATTTAAACGAAACATACCTCGGTGCCTTTTTAGTGCTCTCGTATACCAATAAATGGTAATCCTCAACAACTTGTCCTCTTGATCGTTGGACGAGTTTTCACAACTCGTGTCTGAAGGGTCGCTACTTGCAGTTAAATTTTCTTGTGGTAACCTGTAGAGACGTAAAGTAGCCGTTGCCACACTAACGCGACTATCGTCAGGCTCATGATCAATGTTGAAGTACAAATTCATCGTATTTTCGTCTTTCCACACGTCTTGATCCGTATTTCTTGGAATTTCACCTACACGTAAAAACAAATGATTTTTGGAATCGGAAACAAAAATCGTAAAACTTACACGAAGGGTAATAGCTTCTGATTTTTTCTGTTAGAAAGTCTTCGTCGCTCATGCTTTTGTTACCAAATTGAAATCGTGGAATTAATTGAGAAATGTTAATGGAACCTATGTTAAATTCCGGTGGGACGTGAGGACCATTGCTGGTGCTGTTATCTCTTCCTGTTTCTTGTAGAATTTTGTGTTTAATTTCCATGAGTCTCGAGTCTCGCGATCTGAAATTTATGCAAAAGTGTTATGGCTTGGGAAAAAAGTGCAGCTTTTGTCATGCAAAAATTAAAACAAACGCTAGTCCACTAGTGGAGCAAGATTTCGAAAGAATCAAAAATTGGTTGTTTGGAAGCAAAGCAAGTTGGATTTTGTTTTGGGGAAGGATACTTCCTGTTAAATTTATTGTTGAATACAATAAGGTGACTGGTAGTCTAGTTAAAACCGCTACTAACGAAGCAACTTACAACTTCCGCATTTAGTAGACTGGTAAACAATTTTTTACCTGTCTTTCTTTAAATCGTTTATTGCTAATAAATTACTTATTATATGATTTTTAATATAACCGTCTAGACAAGTAAGGTGTATTGACCTTTTACTTACTATAGTGATACGTGTTGTATCCTATAACACTCTATTCGTGTTGTAAGCTTTCTTATTCAGGCTTTGGTGACACAACAAGATCTTTAAAAAGTTGATTTTACCTTGATTTTTAAAATTTTTAGGTTCACTATGGGTTGGGTTAGATGAGTTTTTGGCTAGGAATTCCGGTAGGCTGTTAATTATAAAAGAAAAGCTACAATTTCTTTGGAGAAAACGCTTTGGGGGAAAATTTAATAATTTTTTCAGGAACCTGAAAACGCTCGTGGTGGAAACAGTAGTTTAGGCTTGTTTGCTGTTTTTTAAGATTTGAAGGACATTCACAAATTAAAATGTCCCAAAAAATGGCTAGTTAAGCCCTTAAAAATTCTTGTACGTTGTAGTTTTAAAAAATAGTCAACTTGATTAATTTCTGAAAAAATTATTCTGTGGATAGCTCTGCATTGACTACTGTTTAAAAACAAATTATAACAACCTACTGATATTATTTTGGAAAAAATAAAATTTGAACTATTTCGTCTAATTTAAAATTATTTTAGTAATTAATTAGAACCCCTATGGTCGTTTTAGATGTTTTTAGCTTTGTTTGAAATCCAAAGTATTGCTTTGGCTAATTTAAAATTTATTGAAAGCACCTACTGGAACTATTGTCCTCCTTAGATTGAAATAACTCATAGACATACAGCATAGGTATTTTGGAGACACTTTTCATGAAATTTTGGACTACAGAAAATAAAGAAGAGGTGCTGACAAGTTTTTTAATATTCAAATTTAGAAGAGGAATTATTTTTGTATCTTTTTTCAGTGCTTTGCTGATAATCCCTCAAGAGCAAATCCGCTATTTTTGAACCACCCCGTAGAATATTCTCTTTATATTGGAATACTTTATAATTTTAAATGATTTTATTTGAAAAATTTAAATTGATAAAATACAAAATACGATAAGATAGTTTTGCACATTTGTTCGTTGTGATTAATTTTTGAACAGTTTGCGTCAGTCTTATTTTATAATTCGGCGTGAATTGTTGTTTCGTTCTAAGACGAAATTGTGAAATGGCCAAATGGCGGTAATGGCGAAATTTGTGCCATTTGGATTTTTGAGAGAGTTATAAGTTCATCATTTTGGCAGTGTTTTTAAGGTTAGCAATTAAATTTTTTATGAGTTCTAAAATGTCGTTCATGCGATAAATGATTCATTATTTATTGGGGGATGTACCTAATTATTATGTAGGTAACTGTAACCCAAAATTTCACGAGCAAGCAGAGCATTACTAAAGGTCCGTCCACACCCACAGGCCTTGCCTTCAGGTTTGGCCTATGCAGGCGGCCTGAACGCTATCCAGACGCTCCGGTTTTGTCTGTACGCGGTGTTTTTCCTGCAAATGCAAACTTTTTCCCTTGAACAACATTTTGAAATAGAAGGGACCGAGTTAGAGTTAGGGAATACTCAGGAAACGCAACATCTCATGTTAATTTATTTCGTCGAAAAAATATTACAAAGACATAGTAACTCCGCATCCGTATACACGGGCCCCTCTACTGTATTAAATGCACTTTTAGTTACATGATAGTGGGGGGGGGAGAGAATCTTGATTATTATAATTAGGTAATAATTTAATTCGAAGAACAATTTCAATTGTTTGAAACCGTTTTTTTTCAAAAAAATTAAAAAACTTAAAAATTTAAAATTTTGAAAATCCGCCAACAAAACTGTTTTATTTTCTAAAATATTATGAATCCCTGATTGGAACTCAATTTTGGCATGGTAATGCACGATTATTAGACCCACGTTTTAAAAATATTCGGCTACATACTAGGCCATTCACCAAAAAAATGCTGACCCAAACTTGTGTGTCTTTAAATGGAACACACTGTAGATTTTTACATATTTGGATACCACTACAAATTGGCGCCCGAGCATCAGGGACATTTAAAACCATAATTGTATAAGGTTTTATGTACCTATCAGCTATCACTAACCGTTCTAAAGGTATTGTCACTTTAATGTCCAAATACAGTCAACTTTAGATCCATGATGCCAGGGTTTTTCTCACGATTTTTTAAAATCTGTTTTTACCACCGACTATGCTAATAATTGATAGTCGACTTACAAAGTACGTGATATTAGGTTTCAAAGCAATAAATGAGCCAATATCTATGAAACCTAATATCATGAGTAATTACGAGTGATTCAAATACTTCAAAAGGTCATAACTCCGGTCCTGGAAAAATTTATCAAACGAAACAAGCGTCGATCGATTAACATCTCCAATAGCTATAACATACCCCAAATTTAGAAATACCACAGTAACCGATTTTGAGAAAATCCATTTCGAAATTTTAACCAACTTTGGCTCCTTAAATGTAGGCAATTTTGAAACAAATTTAAAAATTAATTTGCTTAAGACGAAACACTTATATTTTGACTACACAACGCCGTTTCAAGATGTTCATAATAGTAATTACTGGCTAAGTTATAAGTGAAAAACCACGAAATGGGGTAGGTGTATTGGTCGCCATTTTGAATTTAAAAATTTGAAAAATTATTCATGTAATTAGAGCTTAGATGTACTAATTTATAGCTAAGGTTAAATCATGAAAATCTAAATTTGCCAAAATATCCCTCGTATTTTGGGCCACCCTGTTTGATTTAATTTAAAAGATTATTTTGTTTTTCCATGAAATTGTTTTAAAACCATATCATATCACTGTTTATCTCTTTTAAAATTATTATGTAAACGTAAAAAAAATTGTTACGTAAGCAAAAACGATACACGTGTACTCTTACGTACTCCCTCCCCCCTCCCCTCATCATTGTTGATTAATTATTAAATATCAACTTTAATAAAGCGAAAGCACAGAAAAAAATTTAATTAAATAATTTAAAATACTTTTTAATTTTGAAAATGCTGAAATAATTTCATGGGTGTCTGAAGAAAATAACGCAATTTGAAAATTACCCTGTACCCCTTATTCAAAACTCAATTGACACTTTATGGGCGTACCTACAAATAAACCGTTAATTAAAAATTTTAATTTAAAAATTGGATGTTTTAAATAAAATTGAAAATACGGGGTAGGTAGAATGATAAATAATAAGACTTGATGCTGTAATCAATTGGCCCCCTTGAAACAATAGAATGTAAATTCAGGGTCGTTTTAATTTAATTAATTTTTTGGTTAGACCCAAAATGAAAGAAAAAAAAAATATTAGATAAAAAGTGTAGGTGTTGGTATCATTTGGTGCATCGCTGCATTATATTTCCGCTGCTAATCATTCATGACACAATAAGCGTCTGGGATCTGTCTACGGTTTTTATACGCTTTTTATTTACCTCACCACGGTTCACATTCCTAGACAGAAGCAATAAGAAAACTACAAGTACTTCGTCTGCTTACGCAATATCCACTTGTTTATTCCATTTTTGCCTTAACAGGTTCAATAAGGATATTCTTTATTTTTTTTATTTTTTTCTACGAAATGGCGACTTTTGTAAATCGTTCAAAATCCGCCATTTTAAGAAAGGATTTTTTAACCTCAAAAATAACGTTAATTTATACACGTATTAAAGAATTAAAGAGATTTGAGTTTGATTACCTTGATTTAAAAAAAACAAGTTTGTGGAAATACATTTAAAAAAATCCTTAAATTTGTTTTCATTCATAATTTTTAGTCATCAGATCTTGAAATTCTTGTTTTTGGCACATTTTAGCACCTGCAAAAACACATCTTATAATTTTCGCATTTTCTACCAGGTGTACAGAATTTTTTTTAACGCAAAAATGTTATGTAGACACGTTATGTTTGTAAAATAAGTTAATGGTATAATAAAGTAAACTCCATAATTTTACACACCTGTGGAGCTTATAGTTCCTGTTATTGTAAATTTAATGATTTGTAAAGAATCTACCAGCTTCCTATTTAGTTGTTTTAAATATTTTAATTTTTTTAAAATTTTATTAGTGTGTTGCCCCCTTTAGATTATGTCTAAGACGAAAAAAATTAATACCTATGAGATGGGGCCGATGGGGGTCTCTATAAGAGAACAGAGAACACAAAACATATCCTGTAAAACTAACAAAATGCTTCAGCTACATCAATAATACCATAAAACGTTAAAAAATTAATATCATTTATGTATAAGGGAGGGGGGTTTTGTGTTTTTTAAATTTCGAATTTTTAAAGTTTTTATTAGTACGTTGACCCTGTAAATATCTAATTGTAGGGAAATATTCAAATGTATATAATATGGGGGTCTTCAAGAAAATTAAAAGCCCCCCCCCCCTCAAAGCAGCAATGTAAATTTTTTTTATAGGAGGCCTACTACAGCATTAAGATTGTTTTTTATGTACTTTATGTAATTTTTTTTTAAATATTTTGTAACTCAATTATACATTATCTACTTTAATAAAGTGGGGGGGGGGCTAACTCTGTTCTAATAAGTCACTGCAACCCCCACCCCCCTCTTTTATGCAAATGAATGTGATTATATAATTAAAATAAATTTGCAATAAGGAAACTTGTAGAATGTGTGCCATATTGTAAAAATTATAATGATTGTTTACGCTTTATACGGTATAAATTATATTGCGTGTGCCCCCCTTATCCACAATTTTATTATTTTTCCAATAAAAGTGTCATAATTATTTAATGATATGAAAGTTATTTTTAAATGTAATGAAATTATTAGAATTGCAACAAGCACTTATTTTACGTAATTTTTTAGGTTAGGCCCCCTAAAATTTTTCTATTATTTTTAGAGCGTTCTAATTTAATAAAAATTAAAAAAAAATATTTTTGTTTGCGTTCTCTATTTGCATAAAAATTTTATAAGTGGTTTAATTTTTGGGTGCCTCTTCCCCCCCCCCACCATCATATTCAAAATTGAGTCAAAATAGTTTTATTTTTAATTTTTGGAGACAGTTTTTCTATTAGTCTTAGTTTAAAAATTTTTTTTGATTAAGAAAAAATTATGTTGAGCCCCCCCCCTTTGTACTTAATTAACAAATAATACTGTAATAACAAAGCTTCTCAAAGAAATGGATACCCACTCAGTTTTTCTTTTAGTCTTCTGGTTTAAAATTTTTTTTAAAATTGTGAATAAAATATTTTGAGCCCCCCCTCCATTGTACTTAATTAACAAATATTGTAATAAAAAAGCTTCTCATAGGAATGGTTATGCACTCAAAATTTGGTTAAAATAATTTTATTTTAATTTTTTGAGACAGTTTTTCTTTTAATCTTAGTGTTAAAACTTTTTTAAATTATAAAAAAATATTTTGAGCCCCCCCTCCCTTGTACTTAATTAAAAATATTGTAATAAAAAAGCTTCTCATAGGAATGGTTACCCACTCAAAATTTGGTCAAAATAATTTTATTTTAATTTTTTGAGACAGTTTTTCTTTTAGTCTTGGTTTTAAAACTTTTTTAAAATTATGAAAAAAATATTTTTAACCCCCCTCCTTGTAGTTAAATAACAAATGATGTAATAACAAAATTTCTCATAGAAATCGTACCCACAGAGAGGACTGTAAAAATTAAATTCAATAATTTTGGGTTCTTACTCCCCTCCTCAAAAATTTTTCAAAATGACACTGCATGAAAATTTAATTTGAAAACAATTGGTGGGTGCGTTAGATATTAATAATAAAAATATTAGTGGTGATTTGAGAAAGGTTTCGAATAAACGCTCAAAACGTGCAAAATGTAGATTTGTGGAAAAAAATATTTTGCTATTGTCATTGACATTTCTTTTAACGCCAACTAAAGAAAAAATTATTGATTTGCAATGTCTTTCTAGTTGTAGGTCAACAATCTTATTTTTTTCTACGCATTTTATTATAAAAAAAAGGGAGCAAAAAATTATAAATAAATAAAAAGGACCCATGCAGGTCATGCGTAGGCATGCAACAAACTCAAGTTTTTCAAACATATCATACCTGTCCTCAACAACATCGCTATCCCTCCTTCAGGAAAAAACAAATGAAATTAATTTTTGCATTTTTCAACCCAATTGTTTGTAAAGAGATTAAAAAAAGTAACTCACCTATAGCGCATAAAGTCGTTATAAATCAAGTCTGTTGGATTTTTTCTCGTCGAATTTGTGGATAAGTTGAGTATGAACGGTGGCGTACTGTCGATGGTTTGTGGACTGTTGGATGGCATCGGTTGATCGGATTGCATGACGTCTTGATCAAATCTCGAATCGTCGTTAATTTTACTATTAATTTCATTTCCCAAAACTTTGGTTTCATTCTCGTGTTGCCTATAATACCATTGGAGAAAACTATTCAAGTGTTTCTTAAACTCCTCCATATCTGCGTTAGTCTCAACTATTGGCTTTTCTCTTTCAGAATTATTTTCATCATCTTCATCAAGAGTGTTTAAAGTTGAATTTTCGTCTTCGTAATTATTATTACTAAACGGCACACTTTGCGTAATTTTCGTAATGGAAAGCATTAAAATGAACACAAAATTTTTCGAAAACATGACGCGCGCGTTTTTCTGAAAAAATGAAAAAATTGTTTTGTTATTAAACACACAAACACTTAAATTAATTAAACTAAAGTCTTAAGTGTGAGCACAATTAAATAAAGCACGTGAAAAGAAATCAGGTGAACAACCTTCAATTAGTATAATTTTCTTTACAACCCCCGGTTAATGTAACTTAGAAAAAATACTTATTAGATGCTAACTCTTTCCCTCTTGTCTGCTCTAACGTACAATGTATACTAAGGTGTTCGATTATAGATTCCTATTTCTGAATGAGTATGACAAAGAAATCAACTTGCGTTATCTTCTATCTTTTTCACATATAATAAGCTAATTATATCAGTAGTTTAGAGACGATCTGTCTAGCAGGAAATCTTGCTAAATTGTGTAAAAAAATAAACTAATTTGTTCTTATAATAATAATTGTAATTTTAAACAATTTCGGGAAAAAATAAATTTCTTTCAATAAAAAATTACGATTTGAAGTGAAAATTAAAAAAAAAGTAATAAAAGCACTTTGTTTCAAAGTACGTCGAAAGTTGCTTCTATTTATATTTTACTCTAATAAATTTTGTACATTTTGGCTCTAAAATTAAACTATTTTTGGTGACCATTTAAATTTTTGCAACATTTTAGTTAAATTTGAATTTTTCGCATTACTAAATTTACGCAGTTTTGTGCGACACAAGAGCGCTCTTGATGGAAAATTTAATTAAATTGTGCTCAATTAAGGGTGTATTTGTAAATTAAAAAGATGAAAATGGAAAATTAATCGTAACTTGCACCCGTTTTTAATTCGAAACTGCTGAAAACTGAATGAAATGAACTGTAATTAATAAATTTTTTCACATAGTCAATACAGAAACTGAAAAATAATATAAGAGTGTATAGAAACTACAACTTTTTGGAAAGATTTCAGGAAAAAAAAATTTTTACTTCTTTAAATGCGAGAAAAACTTTTTTTCTGCATCTTTATTTCAGGATTTTGGCGAAAAAAATTTTTTTTCGAAAATATTCACATATGAATTTTCGATAATTTGCTGGATTTTCTCCAATCTTCTCATACTTGAAATTTATTATTATATGTATCTCCAGTTGTAGTAATCGGATCAATGTCATTTTTTTTTATTTTACACTTTATTACGTTAGCTTTCGAAGTGTATTAAAAAATTTTTTTTACTGTGAACAAATGAAAAATAATAACAATTTAATTGTTTAAATAGTTTTAACATGCTCGCCCTCCAACTTGAATTAATTGGAAAAAATATCATTTTGTTCCTTATTCTTTTATCTATAAAACTCATTTTATAAAAAAGTGGAGTCTCTATTAGATCGGAAGTTATTAAATATTTTCGAGCGCAAGTCATCCAGCGCCCTCCACATACTCGAGCGTCAGGGATCTTCTCAAATTATAAATTTCAGGAAAAAACATTTTGACTTCTTTAAATGCGATAAACATTTTTTTTCTGCATCTTGGAACAAATTTAATTGAGCCGTATTTCAGAATTTTGCCGAAAAAATTTTTTTTCGAAAATATTCACATATGAATTTTCGATAATTTGCTGGATTTTCTCCAATCTTCTCATACTTGAAATTTATTATCTCCAGCTGTAGTAATCGGATCAATGTCGTTTTTTTTATTTTACACTTTATTACGTTAGCTTTCGAAGTGTATTAAAAACATTTTTTTTTACTGTGAACAAATGAAAAATAATAACAATTTAATTGTTTAAATAGTTTTAACATGCTCGCCCCCCAACTTGAATTAATTGGAAAAAATATCATTTTGTTCCTTATTCTTTTATCTATAAAACTCATTTTATAAAAAAGTAGAGTCTCTACTAGATCGGAAGTTATTAAATATTAAAGTCATCCAGCGCCCCCCACATACGGGAGCGTCAGGGATCTTCTCAAATTAAAGGTGCTTCATTAATCCATGCTATAGTACAGGGTGATTCATTGATATGTCGGTTTTCGATAGCTCCCTAGCCGTTGGAAATAAGGTATAGATTTAAATACAAAAGTTATTCAACTCTTTAAGGAGTATAACCTAAAATTAATTTCATCTCTACAGGGTGTTGTATTACTGCTCGGTGAGAATATTTTTAATTTTTTTAAATGGAACACCCTATATATTTTTCTATTTTTCGACTTGGCATTAAGTCGCCTACATATCCATATTAAAATTTTTTAATTTCTTCGCGGTGTTGCCAAGTTATTAATTTTTTTCTCTAAAAATACACGCGACGCGCGTTGCTGTATAAAATCGTACTAAGGCCGTTTTTCAAGGAATAGTAATAAAAATTTTTTTCCTAGGTGGTTATGACTATCCTCTATGCTATAAAATTTAAAAAGTTCAAAGATATTATTTTTTATTTTACACTTTATTTTTCATTAAACCGACCCAAAGTTACTCATTATCAAACGACCATAACTCGATATTTTCAAATGGAACACCCTGTATATTTTTACATATTTGGATTACTGGTAAAATTTAGATACTAAATATGCAAAAATATACAGGGTGTTTCAATGTAATTTTTTATAATTTTAAAAATAGAACACAATTTTTTGCTCCCTATTTTTATAATAAAATGCGTAGAAAAAAATAAGATTGTTGACCTACAACTAGAAAGTATATTTTTGCATATTTGGTATCTAAATTTTACCAGGAATCCAAATATGTAAAAATATACAGGGTGTTCCATTTGAAAAAAACGAGTTATGGTCGTTTGAAAATGCGTAACTTTGGATCGCATTAATGAACACCCTGTACAATTTCTTCTAACTTTTTAGATACGTTGAATTACATAGTGTGATTATATCGTTTTGTAAAATGATAAAAATTTAAGACGAATTTTCAGCCATTGAATCAGGGTAGATCTGAAATTGCAGCTTGTCAAAATCAGGTTCTCCCTCGTCAAAAGATCAAAAAAATCCCCTTAAAAGTTAATTACTCGGCTACGCCTCGTAATAAATCTCGCACTTGTAAGGGCAAAAATCTATTATTTTATGCCCTTGATACAAAACTAACTAGTGCGATCTACGATGAGAACAAGTATCTAGGGTTTCCGAGACTCTTATTTTGGCTATGAGAGTCTACAGAAGTACAGAGAGAAAAATTTGTGAAACAAAAACAAAATAAAAAGTATGCGAATGCGAATCACTTTAAAAGCGCTGATATCCGTCTTCTGTTTATTACAAAAGTTCAAAATATTAAATAATTATAATAATTAAGCAAAAATTTTGATTTATAAAAAAAAATCAGTTTCCTATATTTAAAAAATGGAAAATAACTATATTAATTGTTTGAAAATTTAAAAATATATTAAAAGGCGGGTGTTCCCAACTGTCTTCGTTAACGAAAGTGACGAAAAGCTCTTCAAAAATAACTTTGATTTTCTAATTCTATTTTTTAAATATTTATTTAAACTTTCCTGTACCTATATCAACAAAATTAATTCTCTTGGGTGCCGCGAATGATATCAATTACCAATCAAATAATTAATTATAAATTAATCAATAATCACGAATAAAAAAGAAGACTATCCCTATTTAAGATAAACTTTTTAAATTAATTGTTATCAAATTGCAATTACTTTTTTTTAAATTTTCTAAATAAAATTACAGAAAATCATCAAACCAAATGTATCAAGAAAGTTTATTAAATGTTAATATGTATCGCAACTGTAAACAAAAGGAAAACAAAGCTTTCTTCAGTCACTTTTCTTTTGATTTTCCAAAATTTTTTAATTTTTTGATCCAGTACCTCTCTGTCAGTTTCAATTGTTTTAATGAACAAACAATTAATTTAGGGAAATTCCTTTCTTGTATTAATTTTTAATTTAAAAAAATTAATTATTTTTCAACACTTACTTTTCGATGATTTTCTTTATTAAGGTCCTTTTGTAGGTTGGTTGTAATGTTGTAAACACAAAATTTGATAGTTGGAACAACAATTTTTACATATAATGCCAATATGAGGAATGATTCCGCTTATATACAACTTAGAAATTATAAAATATTCAGCTACCTAAAAATTATCATAACGTAGTACTTTATAAATTATTAAATGTTTACAATCTGTTTATGTATTTTTAAAACCATATTTTTCTCGCCTTTTTTTTAAAACTTTTTTTCAACGATAATTACGAAAGAAATTACGGAAAAATTAAATTATTTTTACTTAGTTATGTTAATGTTAGTTTTCTAAAATTGAATTTTCATTTTTTACAGTTTTTTCACCTTTTTATATTAAGAGTCAACGAACTAATTTGTTTACTACGAATTACACGGTTTTCTGTGCCAAATTTCGTATACAGGGTGAGGCATTGCTCCATCGCTTATAGGTAACTTCGGTTTGGATTACCATAATGCACTTTATAAAAAATTTCAAAATACAGGATGTCCACTATGACTTGCTCAACAATAAGTTTCGATTTTTTGTAAAAATCAATGCGTTAGCTTGTGGCTACTAAAATTATCACAGACACCGATAGTCGGGTCATGTCTGCATGTGCTAGAAAAGAAAGTATAAAAATGAACCAAAGCGTTGAAGAAACCGATATTGTGTAAACTCTTCCCAAAATAAAAGAACAAATACCTGGCATCCTAAGAAATAATGTTGATGATGAGTGCAAACAGAAGGAGCTTTTCATATCTTATTGGCAATAACTGAGCAGTTGCAGCAAAACCCTATAAAATAACTTTCTAGGAAAAAACACTGCAAGTGATGAAAAACCTTTTCATGTATTTACAAACATTTTTTTTACGCTTTAAAATTTCGTTTCTAGAATTTTATCAATTTCACATTTAAAACCTAATTAATAAAATAGAAGATTGATAGAGTTGGATTATAATAAAAATGGTCGAAAACTTTCCTCTTATTTTATTTTAACCAATTGTCATTGAGATAGGTAGTACACATAATTAATAATATACCCAAAAATATATGTTAATTATTACAAATTTATTAAAAATGACCTAAAATTTAAAAAACAGCACCTTTTAAACATTAATAAATTTGCAAAATTTTAGGGTGTTATTATAATTAAAAATGTCTACGACCTACCATTTTACCTGCTTAAAAATATTGCGGATGCATCAGATGCATCCGCATAATTATAACAAATTTCCATATTATTTAGAAGTTAACAGACATTGTGTATCACTTTTTTGTCTTTTCCTAAAACTTTTGTGATTATATTTTATTTCTTTATTTACAAATATAAAATACACGGTTTGTATAAATTTTCTCTAATTATGAAAACCCGTAGAAATCGCGAAAATTAAGAGAGATAGGCATATAATACTGTTAATAGAAATTGAAGAGAAGAAAGATTAACATAAGTCCGAATTAATGTATACAGAGTGTTATATTTGAAAAAAAACGGTTTACAAATTTTTGAAGTTGAAGTAGTTTTGTATAAATTTTCTCTAATTATGAAAACTCGTAGAATACCCGAAAACTAAGAGAGATAGGTATGTAATACCGTTCATAGAAATTGAAGAGAAGATTAATTTACATAAGTCTGAATTATACAATACAGAGTGTTATATTTGAAAAAAAACGGTTTACAAATTTTGGAAGTTGACGAGGTTTTGTATAAATTTTCTCTAATTATGAAAACCCGTAGAAATCGCGAAAATTAAGAGAGATAGGCATATAATACTGTTAATAGAAATTGAAGAGAAGAAAGATTAACATAAGTCCGAATTAATATATACAGAGTGTTATATTAAAAAAAAAACGATTTACAAGTTTTTGAAGTTGAGGTAGTTTTTATAAATTTTCTCTAATTATGAAAACTCGTAGAAAACTCGAAAACTAAGAGAGATAGGTATGTAATACCGTTTATAGAAATAGAAGAGAAGATTAATTTACATAAGTCTGAATTATACAATACAGAGTGTTATATTTAAAAAAAAAAAGATTTACAAATTTTTGAAGTTGAAGAGGTTTTGTATAAATTTTCTCTAATTATGAAAACCCGTAGAAATTGCGAAAATTAAGAGAGATAGGCATATAATACTGTTAATAGAAATTGAAGAGAAGAAAAATTAACATAAGTCCGAATTAATATATACAGTGTGTTATATTTAAAAAAAAACGATTTACAAGTTTTTGAAGTTGAGGTAGTTTTGTATAAATTTTCTCTAATTATGAAAACTCGTAAAATACCCGAAAACTAAGAGAGATAGGTATGTAATACCGTTCATAGAAATTGAAGAGAAGATTAATTTACATAAGTCTGAATTATACAACACAGAGTGTTATATTTGAAAAAAAAACGATTTACAAATTTTTGAAGTTGACGAGGTTTTGTATAAATTTTCTCTAATTATGAAAACCCGTAGAAATCGCGAAAATTAAGAGAGATAGGCATGTAATACTGCATGTAATATATACAGAGTGTTATATTTAAAAAAAAAAAAACTTCTCGAATCATGAAAACCCGTAAAATTTTTGAAAATTAAGGAAAAATTGAATACGGTTAATAGAAATTGAAGAGAATAAGAATTTACATAATTTAGAATTAAAATATACAGGGTGTTCTATTTAGAAAAAGAAATTAATTACAGTATAATTTACTTGACTATTGAACTGTAGATCAGTGTGCGCTTAGTTAGTAAATCCCGTCCTGATGGATGATGATATACTGGGTGTTTAATAACACTTAGTATTTTTCGTGTGCATGAAACTACGTAACGTACTGCAACACAGATCCTTGATGGCGAGCGGTGGGGATAAGTTCGCGCAGATTTGGCCACGCCCCTTTAATAATTTAAATACTGCGTTGGTGGGGATAAATACCAATGTAGGTATCTGCGCGTTCCCACCGCTCGCCAACATAAATATGTCTTGCAATAATTACAATTCTTGTAATCAAATTATACTAATTATTTACAGACATGCGCGGAATGGCAGGAGGGGTCGTCGCCGCTGGCGCCATCTAAAGAAGTTTCGAGTGACATGCTTTATTGAGAGTATGAGCTTAGCTAGCCTTCTTTCTATAATTTGAAAAAAACACAATAAATTGATAGTTTTAATTAGTACTGAACTTTAATTACTTAGTATAGTTCCGTAAACATATTTTCTTCGCATTTTATGTTTAAAATGTGTACTATATTAAAAAAATAAAAATAAATACGTAAACAGTATAACGTATTTAAACGTTAGAAGCGTCTAGACTTATGTTTATAAATATTTAAAAATTTCGTTTGGCTGCTTATAAATGTTTAATGTGTTACGCCACTGTTTTTATTACATAAATATTTCAGCTATTATGAAAATTTGCAAAAAAATTATTAAAATAATAAAATTAATTGAATCAAGTATGAATTTTATAAAAGAAAACTTTTTAAGTGAAAATTGCAAAGTGGCAATTTCTACCCCTATTTATATAAACTGCAATTTTTCTTATTCTTCGACATTTGTAAATAAAATAAAAAAGCAAGAAAAATAATTCGTCTAGTCGAGTAAATTGGATCTTATTTGTTTATGTCTGTCTCTGTTAGAGATAGTTTAGTCTATGGATAGTTTTCTTTAAAACAAACATTGGTTTAAATATACAATTTCGACGCAGTCCATGGGAAATTGTGCAAATAAAACAATTTGCGTAAACGCACGTTTTTTTTGTAATAATTGGATTTTTGTCATTAAAAAAATTATATTTGGAATTGGTAAAGAAGCATTGACCACGCTGTAAATTAACCTGTTGCATAATAAATGGTTGATTGAGGTAGGTAAATAAGGTCCGTTTCTAGTTACCCTTAACGTAACTTGAAGTTGCGTGCTTTGGCGTACGTGGTTTCGTATTTAAAAGTCGGTCAAATTACATTGTTAAATTGCGCCTTTTTATCATAAATTATCCTTTCGAACATATTTGGTGTAGTTCAAAAGGGAAAAAATTGTGTTGCATTGTGGATATTTTTAAAATTCAATTTTTACATAGTTGACGTCATGTGTATCCAGACAAGAATTGATCTACATAATGTGCTATCAAGAGGACCCACAAATAAATAAGGTCAAAAACCCACTTATTTACAGACGAATAAACCTTTTGCGTATGATGTTGAAATAATGCGTGTTATATTTTTAAATATGTCCGTGTATTTACCTTGGAAAAAAATAAAAGATTATAAATTGATATGACAAAAAAATATGCTAAATTTTTTGAATAATTTTTTAAAAGAGAAATATGTTAGATTTTTTAGTTCTTTTTTGAATTCCAAAATTTTTCAATTTATTCCTCCCACACCATGATTTAAAAACCAAGGGTATATTTTCTTTTTTTTTTGCTTAATTATTTAAAAAAATTCCTACCTTTGCTCACTTGGCTAACGTACTAAAAGACCCTAAAAGAGACTAGAAGAAAATTTGTACGGCCGCCATCTTTGAAAATGGCTAACAAAGTTTTATTTTTTTGCATTATCTCGCAAACTATCAATGTAATTAAAAATAGTTTTACACAAAAATTGTTTGCCATAAAAGCTCTATAATTTTTGTTCATCAATTTTTTTGAAATAATTACCGTTATAGCCTCAAAATTTAAGTTTTTACTATTGAAAGATTTACCATGCGCCTCTTGATCTGTATTGATAACAAAAACGGGAGGGAAAATGTAAAAAATTAAGAAGACAAAATGAAAAATTACAGTTTTAAATTATGGTACGCGTCAGATAATTGTGAACCCTCCACTTTTTGTGCTCTGCACGACAGCGACAGCGCCTGATACTAAGGACACTTCCTAGTAGCAGTGAGGCGCCGTTTTTCGTCCTTTTGCTGAGCCTCCATGCGTGTGGTTCAAAAATACAAGTCACTACAAGACGACAGCAAACTTTGATCAGAGAAGCTACGGTAATGTCCTTCTAGTTAGCGAGAGGCTGTGTCACCACTTCGAGAGCAAAGTTGCGCTTATTTAAAACATTTTATGATGATGTTGATGACAGAGATAGTTTCTGAGATAAATGCAATTAATAATATTTTTTTGCGCCATTTTTAAAGATGGCGGCTGCAGAACGACCCCTCGAGGGCGTTGGGCGGCGAAATCTTTTATTTGTAACAATTTCTTAATTAGTTGCAAAATTTTGAGTTTAAATTTTCGTCGATAATTCGTAAAGGATTTCAATAATAATTCATGTGCAAGAGCATTTCTCAAAATAGGCGTCCTCTTTTTAAACTTGACCTTTAATAAATTTACGGTTCCACAATAATTTTACATGAAACGCATTTCTATTAGGAAATTATTTAATGAATTTATACACACGTACGTAGTCTTAGAATTAAACGTAATTTGCTGATTTTTTTATTACGGTCACTGACTTAAATGCAAAATTAGCTTAATAATTATTTTATTAATGAACGATCAACGGTTCTCACGCTTCTACTATTGATAAATGATTTGATAATAGAAGTTGTAACGTTAGATAATTAATTTTCAATTGTCTTCTCAATTTAAGGCGTTGAGAAAGCTCTAAAAGTTCGGCAAATTTTTTTTATGTATTTTTATTATCAATTTGATATCAATTTGAAAAATATCGACATGTAAATTACTTAGAAATTATATAGAAAAATAACAGGATATGCTGACATCTTAAATATAACTACAATCTACTTAATATGCAGCTATTAACAATTCAGCAGAGTGATTTGACACCAACAAATGAAATTCTCTTGTTAAAAATAATCCAAATACTTGCATAATGTGTCATTTACCTTTTTAACATTAGTTTAATTGTGAAATCAAAAAAATCTGCGTCTATAAAAATGTAACAGTAAGTTCAACAGTTAAGGGTTCTCTGATGCCAATTCATAAGAATATAAGTCGACATCTTAGTTTTTCAGGAGTTTATTCAATACAAATTGTTCACTATTAGGTGGCTATATTAATGCTGAATTACATACGCCTAAGTCCAAGTGGCCTAGTAGCCATCAAGACTGTCATGGGGAGTCTCAAGACCTGCACATGTACACTGATTAGTGATTATATATCAATTAAGGAGACCACAAGAGTTGGTTTCAATAATAACAATTCTCTGATTTACAAATTGGTCACATCAGACCATTTTTTCTTCCAATTTCTTTGAAAATAAAAAGAAAATTTTTCAACTGTTTGTCCATAAAACCAATTTTAGTGGTCGAAATTTTATACTTCTTTTACGTATTTTTGAAAATTAATTATAAAAAACTCTTATAAACTATTTTAAAACATTAAAACTGGTTTTAGGGTCAACCATTTCGACCACTAAAATTGGTTTTGTGGGCAAATAGTTGAAAAATTTTCTTTTTCTTTTCAACGAAATCGAAAAAAGAAGTGGTCTAATGTAATTGTCTTTGTTTTCATCTGAAAGACTATTAAATTTCCAACATTTCAAGGGAAGAATTATTACGATACCACCAATTGCTCACAAAAAACATGTAGAAGAAAATTTGAACCAAAATGCAAATTTTAGCCGTTATTCTCAATATTTTTGGACCAAACTTGCAATATGGATTTGTTACTATATCAGCTACAACATCCTAAAGTCTCATACTATATTATTAATTATTACTCAAGTTCTCTATAAAAAACTACTACCCACTAATGACGGCAGTTTTGAATTTTTTTTTGGTTAGGAAATTAATATAAATTATTTTAACCCGAACAGTTTTAAAGAGCGATTCATTACAAACAAAACAAAAATTTTTTGGTCCCGATCTGACCAATACAAGCGAAGTTATTCAAAAAATAGGGAAACGGAAACTTGAAAAAGGTCAAAATTGGGTTGAGACATTTTACACACAAACTTACAGGAATGGTTTCGACCGATTAAGAAAAAAAAATTGCTGTTACAAAAGAAGTCCGAAAATCAGGATAAAGTTTGGTTCGTTGACTACACTATAGGTAGCAACTAAGATTTTCTGGATCACAGTCTATGCATCTCCACAATCCACAAAATTGGTATTTATTGGTGGTTTTATTGAAAAAGTACCTCTATATCTTTTTACTCATCGGTGTAAAAATAATATCAGCGTAATAAATAATATCACACGCTATAATATTGCTTCACAGTATAATTCATGACGATCAGACTCCATTTTAAATTATTTAAATTACTTACTCAAGTCTTACAGCAATTAGATCGAAACTCTAGGTACATACCAATAGCTGGAGCTCTGAGCTATCAAAAAACTGAAGATGCTGTAATTTCTTCATACCTCAAATGCTTAAAACTAGTTGTCTTGTTCATAAGCCCCGCAGAAACTTTATCAGGGGGAGGCAAACCGTAAGCAAAAAATAAGCTAGACAGTGTTTTTTTGGGATTCAGGGCCGTAGCTATAAAATGTTGGCATGTCTTCAAAGCTTAATGTGGCCCCCCTCTAACATAAGTTTTATAAATTTTCTACATAAAATTAATTTAATTACTAATTAGTTTTCGTTTTAGAGCTCTGTGTGATTAGCAGTTTTCATTGTCAATGCTAAGTTGTCCAGTCAACGAACGCTAAAAAAGGAGTGTAGATGACATGAAAGAGAGTGGAATTTCTTTCTTTATAAATATGTGTTTGGAGTAGTTAGGATATAAAAATACTAAAAGTCCCCGGTCCTAGCTATATGGCTAAGGAGAGGAAGGGGGTGCAAAGGTCCCGTTTTTGGTGTTTTTGCTTATATCTAAAAAACGATGGGTCCTAGAGAAAAAAATTACTTATTGCAAAATGAAAACTTATCTTTCCTACAAGATTTTATCTATACATTTTCGCTCTATTCCTTATACTTTTCCAGATATCCGCTCGCAGTAATGTTAATGTATAAAAAAATTTGATCCTCAGAAAAAATGCTCTACAACTTCTTTTCTGAAGACCTATACAAAACGAAGGGCTGAGATGCTAGAGGTTTAGAAGTTCAGAAGTTTGACGTAAAACGTGAATGAAAAATGTTTTTTATATGTTATCGGTTTTTGCGGGCGGATATCTTGAAAACTATAAGAAATAATGTGTATGAGCTGAGCATTCTTGAAGGAAATTTAATAAGCTTTCATTTTGCTGAGAATAATGTTTTCTTTAGGACCAACCGTTTCTGAGATATAAGCAAAAACTCAAAAAACGGAACCTTTGCAGCTCCCTCTTTTTCTTAGCCATACATAATTATAGCTTATAGCTATACATATTATAGCTAGGACCGGAGACTTTTAGTATTTTTACCACCTTACTACTCCAAACACATTCTTGGAGAAAAAATTCTACCCTCTTCCATGTCCTCTATAACCCCTTCGCCTTCGTTGACTAGAGTAAAGATTCAGAGGGGGCATTTGCCCCACCTTGCCCCTCTTTGCGGTCGCCCATGGTCTTGTCACACATTCGTGCGAGCCTATATCAAAATTAAAATCAAAAAAGTGTTATCAAAGTTGATGTTTTAACATTTTCCCCTAATTTTCTCGGGCATTTCCCGATATGATTTGAAAATTGTAATCTTGTAAAATTTAATGGAATTTGATAATGTTTGCCACTACAAAAAATATTTTGAAAATTTCCCGAAAAAATCGAAAAATGTTAAAAAATTTAAAAAAATAATTTCCGATTTTCGCCCAATATTAGAACAGTTATGAAAAGGAAGTTAGTGGTTTAGAAAAAAAAGGTCCAGCCGGAAAATCTTCGAAAAAGCGCTTTCCGCGTGAAAATTTGAATTTTATTATTTACATGTAGAGAAAAGATGAAAATAATAATTATGAAGAGTTGTCTGGAAGATGTTCGGAGGGCTCGCACAACAATATTTACTGCAAACGTAGCAAAAAGTCAACTTTGTGTCACTCAACATGTAAGGGTGAAGTTTAACTTTCCCGCCGAGGCAGGAAAAGTTGTCAGTCAAAGTATTTTTCTCTGTCTAGACAGACAAAGTAAAATCTTAACCCAGTTAATTTAAATTTAAAAATATTTGACAATTGAACTACAAGTAATTGACAAGAGATGGCGCTGTGTCAAAATTTAAAATTTTTAGTTTTACGTTTTACGTTTGAAGAAAACATAAAATGTTTTATACGGAGTGAAAGTAGTTTTGAAAGTAGTAGACTTGCTCGCTACGCTCGCTTTTAAGCCAAACACAGTCTTGTCACACAAAACGTCACTTTATCTCCTAATAAAACAAAGTACTATTTTTAAATTTCAACTAAAAATACTCCTGAAAGGTATGCAACCAACCTTGCACAATTTATTATATTTGCCGTCATAATAAATTTCTATTGTAGGTATTTCATTTTGTAATTTATTATTTATTTAGGCGTATAATTATTGTTCTTTATTTAGTTTTTTAATCGTGTGTATCAATTTTGTTGGAGTATATTCAGATTGTTATCACAGTTGCAATAAACCTTGACAAAGGTATACTTTAATTTATTGTTAACATTATTTTTACATATTTTAACATTTCAAGATACGTAGCACCTATATTATATTTCGTTTTATATTTTAGTATTTCTTTAAGTTAAAAAATGCATCAGGTGAGAATTAATAACTTATTAATTTACTTGTAAAAATTAGATGTAATTAGAGTGCATAATGAACAAATTGATAAGAGGCTGAAAACGTGTAGATAGGCGCTTTTTACAAAATTGTAAATGTAAACAAACAATTTTAGGCACACTTTAAGTATATTTGAAAACATAATTTATTTTAAATTAAAAGTTTTTTAAACAATGTCATTTAATTTTGAATAATTTTTTCAATTATTTACTTTAAATTGAGTACAAGTCAATGTAACCAGTTTTTTTACCTATTACATAAAAATTAAACAATTTAACCTTAAGCATTATCAATTACTTGCTGTTGAGGTTATTTTTGTTAGTTTCCAATTGTTATTTTATTTTAAATAAATTACAAAACGACCTAAACTTATAAACAAACGTCAATTCGGCAATACGAATGTCTTCAACTTAACTTTTAGGTTTCGATAAAAAATTGTGTAATTTAATTTTTAATTGTTGGTATAGTATAAACTAAAGCAATTGTTTAATTTAAATAATAATTAAAGTGCGCTGTGTTTAAATTATGGACAAAATTACATCTTCTGTAGAAGAATTGACGGTTTGTTACAATCTTTTGGAATTACTTATTGGTGTTATAGTTAATAGTTTGCTAATTTAACACAAATACAACTAATAAACTAATAGCCGGTACTATAAAGCCTCTCGATTAATTTAGTTGAAGAAGTAAAAATCGGAACGTTTGATTTGTTCTTGTAATAAATACTCAATTCTGATTAGCCAAGAACAGCTGTTAAACCAGTGCATTTACTAACGGACCCCGAAACAGGTTAACTTTCAATAACATTTTTCTCAAAATCTATTCAATTTTTCGAAAAATTGAAAATATAATTTTTTTCGTAGAATTTTCCCCTCTTCAATTTTTGACTCTTTATAATTTTTCGTTTACCACATAGTTTTTCAGATAATCGCAAAAATATGAAAAAAAGTGTAATTTTAGAGATTCACTCCTCATTTTTGAATAGTTTTCCCTATCGAAGAGGTGAGGACTTTTAGTATGATGATAAGGACTATAAGTACTAAACAATACAGAAGGTTTCAGCTTTAGGTAATTTTGTTTAGGGTTGACCATGTAAAAATTCATAACTGCAGTAGTTAGGAGTATAATACAGAGCGTGTGTAGAGTATGGAATAATGGAAATATTTTCTTTCCTGATCAAAAAACGGTTGGACACGTCAAATTGATTTATTTTAAAACAAACATTTTCCGATAATCTTAATTTTTCTACCCCTCGCCCTCTTCGAGTAGTGACGTAATCAAAGATTTTTTCAAATTGCAACCCCTAATTTTGTTTCGATATTTGGATAGATTATGAAATTCTGATTTCATAGATATGAAGATAGGATAAGATAAGCGATATACTAGCTTGGTTTAATTTTGATGCTCTCACAAAAACTCACATAAAGCATTTCCTAGTTTTTTAAACTAGGGCACTGGTCGATATTCACCCACTTTCCCCTATCTATAAATTTTTATTTGAACAAATTTTAATTTTAGAGAAATGAAAATAATCACAGTACTTTTGAAATACACGAAAATGGCGCCGATTCGGATAAAAATAACGAATTACCAAATCCAAAACTCAGCTTGTACCATCAACTTATTTTGAATTTACACACAAAATTTTTGGAGTACATAAAGCAAAATAGAAACGGCTGTAGATTATTTTCTTCATTTTGCTTGTATGGACTTTTTACAGCTTATTTTGGATGGGCCACCTATTATTTCCTGAACGCAAGTAATTTATTTTTGATTTTGATTCAGAGGCTTAACAACTGCCACTTAAAACATCTTCAAGAGTTTAAACATAGTTCCAAACCTTATGGTCTGCGAACTAAAAAAAACTTCGCGAAGATTTGGAACTATACTTCTAACAAGCGGTTGAAACTGAGGAGATGCTGAAGAGAGCATTGTTACGCCACTGTTGTTACGTTTTGTGATTTACTATACGAATTTCCTTTTCAGGCAATGATTTAGCAAGTACAACTTGTTCAGGATATGGTTTGTTGATGGTGTTATTTATTATTTTTATTTTCTTTCTTCTGTACAAGCCTATTGTAAAAACTTATATTTTATCACCACTTTATGAGCTTATTTGGAACAAAATAGAAGAAAAAATAAGACTCAAATTGGGAAACAAGTAAGAAATGATAAACTAACATATAATAAAAGAGTAATTTTTGCTTTTTAGGTTAATTAAAACTTTATTATACTGTCTTTTGTTATTGACGATTTTAGCGTACTTGGTTTATGATACGAGGCAAAATCCGAGCAGGCTCATACCTATAGGAGGTCTTGTGTCATTTTTACTATTAGGTTATTTAATTTCAACAAATCCTAGTCAGGTAAGGCTAATTCCGGCGGATATCTCGAAAACTAGAAGAAATAGAAAAAAAATAATAAAAGCAATCTTGTAGAAAATTTGATAAGCTTTCATTTTACTAAGAATATTTTTTTCTCTAAGACTCGCCGTTTTTGAGATATAAGCGAAAATTCCAAAAACGAGACTTTTTGTTTATTGATTTTTACAAATATAAAAATTGATCAGGGTAGGTAAGTGTCAAATTAAAATATAATTGTAATTTATGACAGTTGTTACAAAATTAATTCAATAAGAAGTTTGACAGTTACCTATACCCTGATCCATTTTAACTTTTTCCAATCCAAGAAAAAGTTGTTACAATCGAGAAAAAAAATAATAATAAAATTAATTTAAGAATTTAATAATCGTATGGATGTGGCCATACGAGGAACTGTTTTCATGCTTAACTTCAATATCTAAACGTTTCTTTAGTGCACAATATTTTATTTATTAGATCTTAAATGAAATTTTAATTTAAAAAAAAATAAAAAATCTCAAGTATTGACGGACGGTTTTTTTTATTAAAATTTAATTTGTTATCTTATAAATGAAATAAAATACATTAAAGAAAATTTTAAATTATAAACTTTGAAAGAAATGCGTAAAGAAAATACAACAGAAAAAAGTTCCTCGTATGGCCAGATCCGTTGTTTTTTGATTTTTTTTTGAAAAAATTTTTTTTTTCAGATAGATTGGCATCCAGTCTTTTGGGGATTAATTTTACAATTTTTATTCGGCCTTTTAACAATAAGATGGGAAGTTGGCAGAAACACTTTCGAATGTATTGGTAACAAAACAACAGTTTTTCTAAATTACGCCAAAGATGGAGCAGCGTTCGTATACGGCGACTTTATAGTTTTTGAAAAAGCGGTCTTTATTTTTGAGGTTAACATTTTAACAAATTTTTGAAAAATATTATAAACTATTTTTTAGGCTTTATCAACAATTTATTTTTTGAGTTTAATCATTAATGTGCTTTATCATTATGGAATTATGCAAAAACTAGTGGTGGTAATAGGAGAATTTTTATCCCAAATCATGGGTACTACGATTTGCGAAAGTGTTAACAGTGCCGCAAACATATTTTTGGGCATGGTAAAAACTAATGAAATTAAGTTTAACTAAAAGCTTATTATCATATTTTTAGAGCGAAGCTCCATTGTTGCTAAAGCCATACTTACAAACTCTAACAGATTCGGAAATGCATTCAATTATGGCTGCAGGATTTGCCTCAGTTTCTGGTAAATAAAAAAATAGTCGACATGGAAGAGAGTGGAATTTTTTTCTTAGGGAATGTGTGTGGCATAGTAAGGAAGTAAAAATCGAGGTAAAAATACTAAAAGTCCCCGGTCCTAGCTATATTAGATTGTTTATGCATTCTAAGGAATAAATTACTGCTACTACTACTACTATGGCTAAGATATGGAGTAGTTGAGAAGGTTTTTATGGTTTTTGCTTATATCTGGATACCGGTGGGTCCTAGGAAAAAGTTAGTTTTAGAAAAATGAAAGCTTATCAAATTTCCTACAAAATTATTTCTGTTGATTTTTTCTCTATTCCTTATAGTTTGTGAGATATCCTTCCGCAAAAATCGTTAATGTATGAAATTTTTACCTCACGCTTTTCGTGAAACTTTTGCCTCTAGCACCTCAGCCATTCGTTTTACAGTAAAAGTCTTCAGAAAAGAAGTTGTAGAGCATTAAATTTCCTTTACTATTTTACTATTAACGATTTTTTGAGACTGATATCTCAAAAACTATAAGGAATAGAGAATAAATGAATAGATTTAATCTTGTAGGCAATTTGATCAAATTTCATTTTGCTCAGAATAATTTTCTCCAGGACCCACCGTTTTTGACATATAAATTGAAACTCAAAAAGCGGGACCATTCCACCCCTCCCTTCTTTGTCATGCAGCTTGGACCGGGGACTTGGAAGCATTTTTACCTCTTAAATACTCCAAACTCATTCCTGAAGAAAACACTTCCACCCTCTTTCATGCCCTTTACATCCCTATTTTGAGCGTTCGTTGACTGGACTAATGGCCCGTCCACACCACACACAGGCTTGCCTTCCGGATGCTTCCTAAACCGGAGCTTGTGGACACCGTTTAGGCGGCCTGCACAGGTCAAACCGGAGCTTCTGGACAGCGTTCAGGTGGCCTAATTGGAAGGCAGGCCTGTATGTGTGGACGAACCTTAAAAATTCAATTTTTAATTAATTACAGACTAATTTATTTTAGGATCTGTTTTGGCCGCTTACATATCGTTTGGTGCGAAAGCTTCACATCTTATTACGGCTAGTGTTATGTCAGCGCCTGCAGTTTTGTGTTACAGCAAATTAATTTATCCTGAAACTGAAAAGACAGCAGCTTCGAAAGAAACGATTGCACTAATTAAGTCGTAAGTGAGGAGGATGAGGTCGTTGAAAATAGTATATTTCGGATTAAAATTGAGAATTTTTCAGAGAGTATAGTTCTGTGTTGGATGCTGCCAGTAAAGGTGCATCGTTTGCAATTGATGTAGTGTTAGGTATCGCCGCAAATCTTATTGCTTTTATAGCATTTGTGTATTTTTTAAATGGTATTATACTTTGGATGGGAGAGTTAGTTGGTGGGTATTTACTTCTAAGACCATAATCCTTTACTTGTAGAGCCTACTTTTTCTTATGGAATTTTCTTGCTTTGGATACTTTTTCTACCTACTAACAGAGTTTTTTTCAAGACATCTTAATTTCGATTAATTTTACTTTTCTTATAAGTGTAGTAGATTCTATTTAGACCTTTAGTTGCTTTACATAGATACAATGGGTGCATTCACCGGACGTAACAGTTGTGGACCAGCTACCAAATCGTTTAGTGACTAATGCCTGCTTTGGGAATGTGTGCGAAGTGGTCGCCATTTTATCGAGCGTATTTCATTTGCGTTATGTTGAACTATCTCAATAGCTACTCACTTAACAAAATTGCCGCACGATAGTAGCGCTATCGATGTAGCTGCTCCCCAACTGTTACGTCCGGTGAATGCATCCAATGTATTGTATATACGGTGATTTTTTTAAATTGGTAGGTATCTCGGAAACGGTAACAGTTACGAAATTGGTTAATTTAGCAAAAAGTTTCGTATTTTGATGAGCTTTAAGAATCCTTTTAGAAAAATCTATAATTCAAAATGGTTACCGAGATAACGCAAAAGAAACTGGAAATTAAAAATTTTATTTTTCGACTGTACTATGAAAATGGTTAACTTTAGAAAAAAATATTTGAGAAAAATTTTAAGGTGTTAAAAAAGCTATCAAACGATACCAAACTCGACTTTTTATTGTATCGACGCCAGGCGTCGCGATGTTTAACTTTTTAAATTTTTTATGACAAGTTAATGTTATTTTATAAAATTACTCAATAGGCTTGTTTAAATTCGGATATCAAATAAAAACTTTTTAACGTGAAACTTTTCTAGGTTATGTTATGTCTTATTAGTTACATTATGTTATTTTTTACGGTGAAAACTAACGAACAAAATTTCGTTTTTAAAGTTTTAGAAATGCAAGTGTATTAGAAAATAAAAACTTCAAAACGAAGTGTTTTTCGTTATTTTTCATCCTATAAAATAACATTACATGTCGTTAACGTTACATAACGTCATATAACATAACCTAGAAAAGTTGTGAAAATTAAGAGATTTTTTAATTTACACACGCTTTTCTTAAAGAAAAACATGTGCAATACAAAGTTTTTATTAGGTATACATATACAAGCTCATTGAGTGATTTTATAGAAAAAACAATAGAATTTAATAAGAAAATAAAAAGTTGTACGTCGCGACGCCTAGCGTCGATGTGATAAAAGGACGAGTTTTGTATCGTTTGATAGCTCTTTTAATCGCTAGAAAATTTTTTAGAATAATAAATTTGAGTTTCTAAAACTTCAAAACGAAGTTTTGTTTGTTTTTTGTTATCGTTAAAAAATAACATAACATAACAGAAAATAAAAAGTTGAGTATCGCGACGCCTAGCGTCGGTGTGATAAAAGGTCGAGTTTGATATCATTTGATAGCTCTTTTGACCTTCTTAATATTTTTCTAAATCATGTTTTTCTATGATTAAATGGACTGTCCTTATAAGTATTGTTTAGTACAGTCAGCCTCACAATTAATGGTCACTCTGGCTATACGATTAGCACGAAATGTGGATGTAACCATCATAACACCCCATACTTAAAATGAGGGGTAACTTTATTTTGTCAACAAGTAGTAAATCAACAACCTCCCATTTTATTCTTTTGTCGTTGTTGGCTAATAACCACCCTGTCGTGGCCAATAATTGTGAGGCTGACTGTACATCAATAATCCATTTGCATGGTTCTTCCACTTGGTAACTCATTAAATGCTTTATCGTATCCACGGTAACTCCCAACTTCTATAAAAAAAATCCAATTATTTCCAATTCTTCAGTGATATCATTCTTTCTTTAAAAGCCTTTTAGGAAGGCGCTTCTCTCTACAGAGACCTTGCATAGTGGTTTTTGTTCTGTTTAGAATAAACTTTTTTAATACTCCCCTAGCTTTCTTTCTTTGGATGGCTGTTACTAACCTCATCAGTTCTTCTTTGGAGTCTTTCTAAGTTTCACCCTATTAAATTGTGAACCATTTTTTCCCTAGTAGTTGTTTATTTGTTTCGTAAATGGTTTATGCATTATAGATCCTTTTTCAATTCTTCCATTTCTTCAATTCAACCATTTTCTTCTTCTTATATTGCTTTATACAGGGCTTTAGACATCTCCTAACTAACTATCGATTAAACAACTAAACTCTGTGTGTAACCACTACTAAATAAGCTTCTTCCGTTTATTAAATATTTGTAAAATTATTGATTTCTCTGCAGGTTACAGTGGAGAAAGTGCTTGGTCAATAGAACTGTTTGCAGGTTACGTTTTCATGCCTGTAAGTTTTATTATGGGCGTACCTTGGGAAGAATGTGAATCGGTTGGAAAATTGATTGGAATCAAAACGATAATTAACGAATTTGCAGCATATAAAGAGATGGGCAAAATGGTCCTTACGGTAATTTCTTGATTAGTTTGGAGGTCCATTTTTTATTTTTTGATTTTAGCCAAGAACAAAGCTTATTGCCACGTATGCAATTTGTGGTTTTTCAAATCCAGGTTCTGTTGGTATAACGATATCGACGTTGAGTGTTTTGATACCTGGAAAAAGAGATGTTATAATTAATACTGTAATGAAAGCCTTTTTTTGTGGTATAATTGTTTGTTTTATGACCGCTTGTATAGCAGCAGTGCTCGTTCCTGATATTGATGTGTAAAATTAAAAAAAAAACTTATTTATTTATTAATTAAAAGCCTTCAAATTACGAGTTAGTTTTTGCAAAATTTAAAATTAAACTAAAAACTAATTAATCATTAATTATTATAAATTCCTTATCGTGACGCAGATGAACCGTAACTATTTTAATAACAAAAGTTTAAATAGTAAAGATAATAAAGTTATAAATCCAACAACGATTTGAACGTTTTTAGTAAATATAAGAAATAAAATATTATAATTTTAGTTACATTTTCAACTTTCTACTCAAATTGCTTTTGTCGCTATTATTATTATTATTTATTTTAAAAAAAGGGGAGAATAATTTGAAAGTTATAGTTTGGTCTACTTACAATTTTATGTTTTATTGAGTACCTCAATTATTTATATGGGGTACAAATTAAAAGGTAAAAAATTCATTTTTCACAAAATCATTGAAAACTGATTAAAGGTTCAACTTGAAATCACCCAATAAAAAGCCTTTTTATTTCAGAATTTATTAATTTGGTAGGTTTTTCAGTTTAATAGTCTATATGTTTTGAATTATTATCTAATAGATTTATATTTATACTGGACATGGAGTAAGTTCAATGTTTAATATTTGCTTTGGGTTCAGGGTACAGACTAGTAAGACTGAGCGATACCATGAATCAGATATCAAGTGTTGACACTAATCAAAAGAGTCAAAGTATCAAAAGTATGGAGGTGTTGAAAGTATCCAATTCTGTTCGTCAGAAGTTCCGGAAAAATTCAGGATGAATTTGAAGAGTGTTTGAATTGAAATAATTGCTAAAAATTGGTGATTTTTTATTTTTTATCATTTAATTGGATAGTTGCAGTTTTCCCCCATTAAAAAACCACTATCCAAACTTCTGGAAAAAATTCATCCAATTTGTGGTCTCTATGTATACATTTAGTAAAACTATTTTTCAGCAAGACAAATTCCAGGCAGATTTTTGGAAGTGTTAAATAAAAATGGTGTACTTGATACTTGATGCTCTCAAGGATACAGGTGTTCTATTTTTATAGCTTTCATATACAAGGTGTTTCATGAGGTGACGGTGACGACCATATTCTACAGTAAGTTCTTGAGACCATTATGATTTTTTCCTCTTGAAATCATATTCAAAAAGTTACAGGCTGTCAAAGTTAGGATTAAAATGTTAACAAAAGTCTGATTGTGGTAGAAATTTCAAAAAAAGCTCACCACTAGAACTATAATTCCTTATGAGTTAAGACCTTAAGAGGTTTTAAATATTTGGATGTAAAGTCTAATTTTAGTTTTAAAATAATATTCAGTTTTAGGAAATACATTATTTATAATAAATACTTTTTATTACTAAAACCACTTAAGTACTTTCTGTTTTTATTAATTAGAAATGTTTGTTTTTTATTCAATTTTAGAAAATATGGTGCAGTTACCTATAACTTAACAAAAACCTAAAAATTTTGAAATTTTGCTTTTGACTGTAGCTTGAAAACCGCGGTTTCCTTTAGAAAAAAAAATTTTTGGGAAAACGTTTTAAAAGACCAAAAGATCTATCAAACGATACTAAACTCGATTTTTTATCACATCGACGCTACGCGTCGCGACGTTCAACTTTTTATTTTCTTACGGCGTACGTCACCAGAACCTGCTGCGTTTTTTTGCGTAAAATTACTCGATGGGTTTGTGTAATTTCGGATACCAAATGAAAATTTTTTATCTTGTTCTTTAATTATAGTAATGTACACAACTTTTTTAGGTTATCGTAAATAATAACATAAAGTAACATAACGTAACATAACATAACTTAGAGAAGTTATGTAAATTACGATAAACAGTTTTTATTTGGTTTTAAATTTAGACAAGCCCAATGAGTATAATTTTATGTAAATAAAAACAATAGATTCTAGTAAGAAAATAAAAAGTTGAACGTCGCGACGCCTAGCGTCGATGTGATTAAAGAGCGAGTTTAGTATCGTTTGATAGCTCTTTTGATCTCTTGAAAATTTTTACCGATTCGAAAAGAACATTTTAAATTTGTATGTAGTGTTTTTTGCGTTATCTCTTGTCACTTGTCACTCGCACTCGCACAGTATTGGCATTTATAATTTTATTAAGTACTTCATCCAGGGCAATCTATATATTTATAACGTAATTTGAAAACTTTCAGCGTACGCCGACAGTGCAAAATAAAAAATAATCAAAACTAAAAATCATTAAAAGTACATAGATGATAGAGGTGGTGCCTGGTACTTACAAATATAAAAGCAACGGATGTGGACATAGGAGGAACTTTTTCCTGTCTAATCTAGTAATTTTATGCTTTCATTAATTTAAATTTAAAATAATATCTTTAGAAAAATTTTACAAGCATTTCAAATATACTAAGTGTTCCATTTAAATTAAGATGTTTTACCCCATTTCCTGTTAATCCGGAAGTCAAAATATAAAGTATCTGGTATAACAGCCAATTGTAATTAAAAATAATAAAAAAATATACAGGGTGTTCTTGAGAAAGTTTAATGTTTTTGAAATTTCTGGTTTAACATTTTCATTTTTATTAAAAAGAAATTAGAGATTTTTGAAGTTTTGACATTCAAAAAATCATAACTCCGAATCCGATCGGGCGATTTTGATAAAAATTTAGAGTTCGATAGAAAATTACGTTGTCTATAAAATATCTAAAAGTGTATAATTCGGCCGAGCCAGTTTTTGAGAAAATCTATTTAAAATTTTTGACCTATTTTGGCCTTTTAAATGTAGGCATTTTAAAACAATTTTAAGAATCGACTGGGTTAGAACGAAAGCCTTATATTTTGGCTCTATTTAGCCTTTTTGAAAATTTTGTACAAATAATTACAGGACAAGTTATAATGGAAAAACCACAAAATGGGACAATCGTTCTATTGGTTTTAGAAAAATTTTACGAGCATTTAAAATATACAGTCTGTTCCATTTAAATTAAGATGTTTTACCCCATTTCCTGTTAATCCGGAAGTCAAAATATAAAGTATCTGGTATAACAGCCAATTATAATTAAAAATAATAAAAAAATATACAGGGTGTTCTTGAGAAAGTTTAATGTTTTTGAAATTTCTGGTTTAACATTTTCATTTTTATTAAAAAGAAATTAGAGATTTTTGAAGTTTTGACATTCAAAAAATCATAACTCCGAATCCGATCGGGCGATTTTGATAAAAATTTAGAGTTCGATAGAGAATTACGTTGTCTATAAAATATCCAAAAGTGTATAATTCAGCCGAGCCAGTTTTTGAGAAAATCTATTTAAAATTTTTGACCTATTTTGGCCTTTTAAATGTAGGCAATTTTAAAACAATTTTAAGAATCGACTGGGTTAGAACGAAAGCCTTATATTTTGGCTCTATTAAGCCTTTTTGAAAATTTTGTACAAATAATTACAGGACAAGTTATAATGGAAAAACCACAAAATGGGACAATCGTTCTATTGGTTTTAGAAAAATTTTACGAGCATTTAAAATATACAGTCTTTTCCATTTAAATTAAGATGTATTACCCCATTTCCTGTTAATCTGGAAGTCAACATATAAAGTATCTGGTATAACAGTCAATTGTAATTAAAAATAATCTAAAAATATACAGGGTGTTCTTGAGAAAGTTTACTGTTTTTGTAATTTCTGGTTTAACGTTTTCATTTTTATTACCAAAGAAATTAGAGATTTTTGAAGTTTTGACATTCAAAAAATCATAACTCCGAATCCGATCGGGCGATTTTGATAAAAATTTAGAGTTCGATAGAGAATTACGTTGTCTATAAAATATCCAAAAGTGTATAATTCAGCCGAGCCAGTTTTTGAGAAAATCTATTTAAAATTTTTGACCTATTTTGGCCTCTTAAATGTAGGCAATTTTAAAACAATTTTAAGAATCGACTGGGTTAGAACGAAAGCCTTATATTTTAGCTCTATTTAGCCTTTTTGAAAATTTTGTGCAAATAATTACAGGACGAGTTATAAGGGAAAAACCACAAAATGGGACAATCGTTCTATTGCTTTCAGAAAAATTTTACGAGCATTTAAAATATACAGAGTGTTCCATTTAAATTAAGATGTTTTACCCCATTTCCTGTTAATCCGGAAGTCAAAATATAAAATATCTGGTATAACAGCCAATTGTAATTAAAAATAATAAAAATATATACAGGGTGTTCTTGAGAAAGTTTAATGTTTTTGTAATTTCTGGTTTAACGTTTTCATTTTTATTACACAAGAAATTAGAGATTTTTGAAGTTTTGACATTCAAAAAATCATAACTCCGAATCCGATCGGGCGATTTTGATAAAAATTTAGAGTTCGATAGAGAATTACGTTGTCTATAAAATATCCAAAAGTGTATAATTCAGCCGAGCCAGTTTTTGAGAAAATCTATTTAAAATTTTTGACCTATTTTGGCCTTTTAAATGTAGGCAATTTTAAAACAATTTTAAGAATCGACTGGGTTAGAACGATAGCCTTATATTTTGGCTCTATTTAGCCTTTTTAAAAATTTTGTACAAATTATTACAGGAAAAGTTATAAAGGAAAAACCACAAAATGGGACAATCGTTCTATTGGTCGCCATTTTGAATAAAAAAAATTGAAATTCTTTTTTTTTCAATTGGGGCTTACATGTACTATCTTATAGCGAAGTAAAAATAAATTTGACCCACATTTCTAATATGCGCTCCAAATAACCGTCTTATTTTTGGACACACTGTATAGATTTCTTATAAAAGCTTTGTTTACCGCTGAAATAATTTTAAAGTAGCTAAAATCAAATTTAAAAATTTTTATTTTCAAAAAATAAAAAAATTTAAAAATGAAACAGAAAATCCAATTTAAATTTTTAAGGAATTTTGGAACAATTTTGAAACAATTTCAAAAATCGATTATAAAACTGAAGTCTCATACTATGGTCTCTATATTGCACTGTTTAGATTTTCTTAATAATAATCACCTGCACTTACAAATTTAATAAAAAAACCAAGAAATGGGACAGTCGTTGTATTGGCCGCCATTTTGAATTAAAAAATTTAAAAAATATCCATTTAATTAGGCTCTAGATGTACTGAGTAACGTAAATTTTAAATTTGAACCACTGTGTAACAGTTTTGTAATCAGAATAAACGTTGAAAAATTAAATAAACAAATAAAGCGCAACACTAAAACTAAAAGTGATTTATTTCATTTGTTTTGTGTTTCAATTATTTCAAAAACCGCCATTTTGGCGAAAATAATTTTTTTAGTGGAATTGTAAAAAACGTGAAAAACTTTGGTGGAATGTTAAATTATCTTTTAAAAATTTAAGTTAATAAATGTTTATAATGCGCGCATGCGACATGTTTCTGTATAGGAAATAAGTGGTAAAGCAATTCAAGGCAATTCGTAAACATGATAGTAGTACGTTTGACATTTATTCCAAGATGGTCGCTTTTGTGTTATCAGTGATGAAACTATTCAGGTAAATAGTCGTAATTTAATTATTTTTAATTAACTTATTTATGTAAGGTGGCTGTTGGGAATTTTTTAATTAGGTTTAAATTTTGTTTAGCTGTCATTAAAGAACATGCGTAAATTTTTTGATTGTTTAAATATCGATTATATTGATGTTTTTAGATACCTATGCTTACCTGGCAATGACGTATTTATATTCGAGGTTATTTAATTTTTAAATATTCTTTTCCCTCCTCTCGTTATTCAAATAAAATAAAAACAACCCCTTTTTAGTTTTAAATTATTGCAGTGTCCATCCATTGTTGATTGTGATTAAGTAAGTGGCGTTAAAAATTCAAATTGTAAACACTTTGAATGCAATTTGAATTGTTATTGTGTAGGGTCGATTCTTATTTATTATTCATAGGTAGAACCCCCTTATTTTCGTTTAAATTAAGGGCAATGCAACTTTGTTCTACTTAAAAATGTCACAATGTTATATATATTTTTTCGCTACTATTTTTGTCTTCTTTTTTTTTAAATTGCTTAAACTGGAATATTTTATAATGCAATACAATTACACTAATACTTATCAATTCAATAAGAGTGTGTAATTTTATTGTTTACTCGTTTTATGTACTAGTTTTAAAAAATTTTAAGCTTTTTTTATGGCGAATTTAATTAAGAATTTAAATACAGTGGCGGAACTTCAATTACCGAACAACCGAACCTTGGAGATAAATGCGACTATTTACGTTTCGAGATGCTCTGAAATATAGTAATGGCAAAGGTCGTTAATGCCTATTTCTACTTGTGTGTTTGTTTGGTCGTCTAATGCCCATGTGCTTTTGTTGCTCAGACCCGCTTGCACCACTTCCCTTTAAATTTAACTTGTAGTTAATTTACGTGTGCATTTTATATCCATATGAGACACAAAACATGAATTTAGGTTATAGTTAAAGTTAAAGTGGTGCCAATGAGCCTAAGTTTTTTTGTCTTGCAGTAAGCCTACCCTGATGTCTGTCTGTATGTGAGTATGTCCATTACTTGGTGGTTAAAAGTCAGTCCCCACCGGGCGATTGGTCTACGAAAGCACAAAAAAGTGGTGAGGGAGTGCTAAGTGCCCCTTTCTTTGTTAATGTTCTCGTACGTTCTAAAAGAAAAGCCTTCGCTATGATTATAACATCGACTTGTTGCTTCTTTCTTAATTTTCCAACAGATCTGTCCGCTTATAGCTCCAAATACCATTTAGTACCCCAAGTAAACAAGGATGTGATGGATGTTTGACAGATGTTAATTTTTTCATTACGTTCGTGTATCTGCTTCGTTGTCTAGGTGCCTGTTTAGGCATTGCAATCCCGTTGAGTTAAATCCCAGAATCCCGGGATTTAAATATTTGAATAAGTAGTCTCAAAAAATTATTTAAATTTAAAAACATACCCTTTAACAGACATTTAAGAAAAAAAGAGTGAATTTGCGAATTGTGAAAGTGTAAAATCTCTCCTAAGATGCCCAAATTGATCTGCAATTTTAAAATTCGTAATTTCCAAAATTAGGTCCAAAAAATGACAAGTATTTGGCAATAGAACCCTTGTGGTCGTTTACACCGCTTGCAGATTAACTGACAGATAGTTTATCTGGCGGATAAGTTGTCAAAATGTAATTTATTTGCCACATAAACTAAAATCGGTGCAAAAGATCATAAGTAGCAGGTACGTTTGTGGAAAATTTATTCGTCAGTTATTTAATTTATCCTATAGATAGAGGTGCAAGGTTTTTGACAATTTATCCGCCAGATAAACTATCTGTCAGTTTATCTGCAAGCGGTGCGAACGCCCATTAGTGATAAAAAACATTTTAAGTTACCTATTTCGAAATTTTTGGAAAATATTTTTAATAGAAACTTTTTTTCTTATTAATTTTAAAAAACCTAAGAAAAATAAATCTCGAAATCCCGTGATTTTTAAATTCCTAATCGCGGGATTTCGAGATTGAATAATCGGGCGGGTTTTCTGGATTTGGGATCCCGGGATTGCAAACCCTATGCCTGTTTGCTTATCTTTATGTACGTCTATCTGTCTGAGACGCTGCCTGTTTGCCTTCATACCTGCTTGCCTGTATGCCTTCCTGCCTGTTTGTTTTATATGCTTTCTTACCTGTCTACCTGCCTTTCTGTCTGCTTGGCTTTCTGCCTTCCAACCAGCCTACCTGTCTATTTGTCTGCCTTCTTGCCTGTATGTCTGCCTTCACTTCGTTGAAGGCTCATTAGGCATGAAGATCGCCCCCCGGCCTGAACCTCCCAGTATAGTGTTAAGTGAAAATAGTTCTGTCTGTCTGTATACCATGTACCTGTCTGTATGTCTGTTGGTCTCTCTATATGATCGCCTGGCGGCCTGTACCTACTCGCCAGAAGTCCACCCTTCCGCCCGTCCTCTGTTTTATGTCATTTATCATTAGTTTAGATTCCCGTACAAAAGAGGAAGATAAATAGCTATTGTTTCGAAGAAAATTTATTGCATAACACTCAGCTGTAGAGTAGTCCCAACAAAAGAAAAGCTCGCCACGTGATTACCATTGAAATTGCGCAGTAGTTTTGTACTGTCGCTACTAGGCTCTGAAACCACGCCTCTAGCAGATTTGGTCACGTGGTGGACTTTTCTCTCGATGGGATTACTCTATGACTTAAATATTTATCAAAATAAAAACGTCATCTCCCTTCTGTATATAAGTTTGTCTGTCAAGAGACTAGTGTACCTAGTATACAACTTACTGTGTCTGTGAGTGTACCTTTTTTGGGTCGGTCTGTTTATCTGCTTCTGGCGGTTTGTTTGTCTGACCGATTAGACTAGATGTAGGTGTGTCTGTTCGTCCATCTTTCCACTCGGCCTGTCGGCCTGTTAGCCTGCCTCTGACGGTCTGTATGTCTGGACTCGATGTAGGTATGTCTGTTCGTTCATCTTTACACTCGACCTGTCGGTCTGTTAGTCTGCCTCTGACGGTATGACTGACCGATTGGACTCGATGTAGGTATGTCTGTTCGTCCATCTTTCCGCTCGCCCATGTAAATCGACTTTATTCGCTTTACTGTCTGACTGCATAACTGTCTGTCTATCTTCATAACTGTGTGTCTTTTATCTATTTGTCTTCTGAATTTTGTAATAAATTGAGTATCAAGGTAGTAAACAATCGAACGACTTAGGCCCGTTTGCACCGGTTCCCCTTAACTACTAACTACAACATAGTTAACATTTATTCCCCAGTAGACTTGTTAATGGGCGTTTCCTAAGCAACGACTAGTTTAACTACAACTTAAATTTAACTGGAACTGGTGCAAATGGCCCTTAACCACTTAAAGCGAACTTTTATGTAAAGCATCTCCCATAAGGATCGTTGTTTTTGTTTTAAATGGGAAGCTTTAGGACGTATTTTGGAACTTATTCAAGATGGAAAAGGGCTTAAGCCCTGCTCCTCATTAATTAGAGAGCGACCAACGTCTAGCTTCTTTGGCTTTCAACAATAGTCGTTTTTTTTAATTTTATTAAACGAAGAAACCCTTTGCTATTGAAAATAACTGAAAGAATTTAAAATGATATTACCAATTTTGTAAATATAGCTTGCGATCTGACGTCTAAATTATGGTATCCATCGCTTATTATTTTCGACGTATTGTTGAGACAGTTAATTTTTTAACATTACACAGTAACAGAGGACATTTAAATTATTCTGTCAGATTTGAATCACTATTTACAACGCTTTTATGAAGAAAATTGAAAATTTTTACGTATAGACACGTCACATTTTTAAATAACTTCACAATTCTTCCCAAAACGGTCCAAACGTCATGGTTTTTATTTTCAAGTTCCGCCACTGTTTTTCTTGACGTGCGTCCCATAATTTAAAACTAAAAAAAATATAAAGATTGCAACTAAGTACCTACTAGCAGCTAGTGCATTACATAAAAACACATAACTGTAATTTGTTTCTACTTTGTTGACTTGTTAAATTATCTTACTTTTACTAATAGTTTATGTATAACGAGACGACCAAAGTTTGTTTAAATTTTTGTATAAAATTTATTTTTAAGTTCGAAACGTGGCTTATTTTAAAACGTACACTCGAATAATATCAACAAAATAAACAATATTATCTACACTGTTATTATTCGGTACCTAACTGATAACTTATCTAACATTCATGGTTATCAAAATTATTGCTAATTATATTCTTGTTTTTTAGACTAATTAAGATATTTGCATGTAGATTTAACAATTTAACCAAAAATTCAATAAGGAAATTAAAAGAAAATCCATTGTTAAGATTTCTAAAATGGTTTTTCGCCAATTTCGAAGAACATCGATAAATACCCTTTTCACCTTGGCCATTCCGATTATTGCAATTAAACTAATAAAAATTGAAAAAAAAATGGAAAACCAAAACAAAATTTTACATTCGTTTAATTCCCAATAAAACGAGGTTAACAATTAGCAAATTAAATCGCACTCAATTATCACTAAACTATTTACAATTTATTAATAATTTTTCATGCATAACTCCATTATTTTCCAACGTTATTATTGACATTATGACATTAATTTATAATTTTATAGAACATTAAGAAATTAAAGTTAAACAAAAACAATTTTCAACCCCCATTTTGTATCCAAACCCCCTTTCTCTCTTCTAATACTCGAAATACGTAGTTGGAATAATTTTAATCAATTAGTTGTTCTGGCTATTATATATTCATCAGGTTAATGATGAATGAGTTTATTTAATTGAATTTGTGGGAGTACCGTTAAATTGGGCAACAAAACTACTAACTCATCATTTATTTATTTATTTATATTCGAAAAATCAATTATTTATTAATAACAACGATATTTTAGTAAGGGTTGTTTTTTCGCGTGATCAATTTTTTTTTCAAGGTTTTCAATTATGTAAATTAACATCTTTTACGAACAAATTATAACTTATAAAACGAATTGGATTATAATTAAAGAGGGTTTAAGTAGTTGGTAGGTATACCTTGATAAACTTTATTAAATATTAATCGAGGGTTGGAGTGTATAGCTGAGTGTTTATTGTTAAGTTTGGTTTTAGTTTGACATAAATGTGCTTCTTAAAAAATTATTTCATAAAATATAAATTAATTACAAGTTAAATATTTTTACAGAGTGTTTATACTTTATACTGTAAAATAAAAATTCCTCGAGTACACTTAAGGGGTTTCGTAAATGTGTCTCGAATTCCAGCCACCGAAAAACGTCAATAATATTAAATTGATTTGAATTTTAAATAGAAAAGCGTTCTCTTTGTTTCTCATTATGAATAATTCTACATTTAAAATATATTATTAGGGTCAATTTGAAAATTCAGAGAAAAAATTACATAATAAGGCGTTTATGTAAATATACGTATAGGCTGATCTGTGTAAAAAATTCTACTTGATTGAAGTTACTAAGAATTTAGTTAAATTTCGAAAAATTCCGAAAATCGAAAAAAGTATTAGGGAGGTTCAGAGCATGCTTAACAAGAATTAAAGAGCAAACAAAATGACATAAAATGACATGTAAATATATAGGCTGTTCTGTGTAAAAAACTTAACTTATAAGTGTTTGAAGTTACTAAAGCATTTTATTAAATAGCGTGATATTTTGAAAAATTCCGGGAATTTCAAAAAGTATTAGAGATAGGTACAGAATATGCTGAACAAAAATTAAAGAGCAGAAAAAATTACACAAAATAGGGTGTAAATATATAAAGTGTTCTGTGTAAAAAATTCAACTTATGAGGGTTGGAAGTTACTAAAGCAGTTTGTTACTTAACGTGAAATTTTAAAAAAATGCCAACATCTCAAAAATTAATAGAGTTAGGTACAGAGCATGCTGAACAAAAATTACAGAGCAGCAAAAAATTACACAAAATAGGGGGGAAATACTTATGGTATTCTGTGTAAAAATTCAACTTATGAGCGTTTGAAGTTACTAAAGCAGTTTGTTACTTAACGTGAAATTTTGGAAATTTGCGATAATCTCAAAAATTATAAGAGATAGGTACAGAACATGCTTAACAAAAATTACACAAAATAGGCTGTAAATATAGGGTATTCTGTGTAAAAAATTAAACTTATGAGCGTTTGAAGTTACTAAAATAGTTTGTTGCTGAACATGAAATTTTGAAAAAATGTGAAAATCTCAAAAATTATTAGAGGTAGCTACAGAACATGCTCAACAAAAATTAAAGAGCAGAAAAAATTACACAAAATAGGGTGTAAATATATAGAGTGTTCTGTGTAAAAAATTCAACTTATGAGGGTTGGAAGTTACTAAAGCAGTTTTTACTTAACGTGAAATTTTGAAAAAAAGCGAACATCTCAAAAATTAATAGAGTTAGGTACAGAGCATGCAGAACAAAAATTACAGAGCAGCAAAAAATTACACAAAATAGGGGGGAAATACTTAGGGTATTCTGTGTAAAAAATTCAACTTATGAGCGTTTGAAGTTACTAAAATAGTTTGTTACTGATTATGAAATTTTAAAAAAATGCGAAAATCTCAAAAATTATTAGAGGTAGCTACAGAACATGCTCAACAAAAATTAAAGAGCAGAAAAAATTACACAAAATAGGGTGTAAATATATAGGATTTTACTTATAGGGTTTTTGTGTAAAAAAATCAACTTATGAGCGATTGAAGTTACTAAAGCAGTTTGATACTTAACGTGAGATTTTTAAAAAATGCGAACATCTCAAAAATTATTAGAGGTAGCTACAGAACATGCTCAACAAAAATTAAAGAGCAGAAAAAATTACACAAAATAGGGTGTAAATATATAGAGTGTTCTGTGTAAAAAATTCAACTTATGAGGGTTGGAAGTTACTAAAGCAGTTTTTACTTAACGTGAAATTTTGAAAAAAAGCGAACATCTCAAAAATTAATAGAGTTAGGTACAGAGCATGCAGAACAAAAATTACAGAGCAGCAAAAAATTACACAAAATAGGGGGGAAATACTTAGGGTATTCTGTGTAAAAAATTCAACTTATGAGCGTTTGAAGTTACTAAAATAGTTTGTTACTGATTATGAAATTTTAAAAAAATGCGAAAATCTCAAAAATTATTAGAGGTAGCTACAGAACATGCTCAACAAAAATTAAAGAGCAGAAAAAATTACACAAAATAGGGTGTAAATATATAGGATTTTACTTATAGGGTTTTTGTGTAAAAAAATCAACTTATGAGCGATTGAAGTTACTAAAGCAGTTTGATACTTAACGTGAGATTTTTAAAAAATGCGAACATCTCAAAAATTATTAGAGGTAGCTACAGAACATGCTCAACAAAAATTAAAGAGCAGAAAAAATTACACAAAATAGGGTGTAAATATATAGAGTGTTCTGTGTAAAAAATTCAACTTATGAGGGTTGAAAGTTACTAAAGCAGTTTGTTACTTAACGTGAAATTTTAAAAAAATGCGAACATCTCAAAAATTAATAGAGTTAGGTACAGAGCATGCAGAACAAAAATTACAGAGCAGCAAAAAATTACACAAAATAGGGGGGAAATACTTAGGGTATTCTGTGTAAAAAAATTCAACTTATGAGGGTTGGAAGTTACTAAAGCAGTTTGTTACTTAACGTGAAATTTTGGAAATTTGCGATAATCTCAAAAATTATTAGAGATAGGTACAGAACATGCTTAACAAAAATTACACAAAATAGGCTGTAAATATATAGCGTATTCTGTGTAAAAAAATCAACTTATGAGCGTTTGAAGTTACTAAAATAGTTTGTTACTGAACATGAAATTTTGAAAAAATGCGAAAATCTCCAAAATTATTAGAGGTAGCTACAGAACATGCTCAACAAAAATTAAAGAGCAGAAAAAATTACACAAAGTAGGGTGTAAATATATAGAGTGTTCTGTGTAAAAAATTCAACTTATGAGGGTTGGAAGTTACTAAAGCAGTTTGTTACTTAACGTGAAATTTTGAAAAAATTCGAACATCTCAAAAATTAATAGAGTTAGGTACAGAGCATGCTGAACAAAAATTACAGAGCAGCAAAAAATTACACAAAATTGGGGGGAAATACTTAGGGTATTCTGTGTAGAAAGTTCAACTTAAGAGCGTTGGAAGTTACTAAAGCAGTTTGTTACTTAACGTGAAATTTTGGAACATTGCGATAATCTCAAAAATTATAAGAGATAGGTACAGAACATGCTTAACAAAAATTACACAAAATAGGCTGTAAATATATAGCGTATTCTGTGTAAAAAATTCAACTTATGAGCGTTTGAAGTTACTAAAATAGTTTGTTACTGAACATGAAATTTTGAAAAAATGCGAAAATCTCCAAAATTATTAGAGGTAGCTACAGAACATGCTCAACAAAAATTAAAGAGCAGAAAAAATTACACAAAATAAGGTGTAAATATATAGAGTGTTCTGTGTAAAAAATTCAACTTATGAGGGTTGGAAGTTACTAAAGCAGTTTGTTACTTAACGTGAAATTTTGAAAAAATTCGAACATCTCAAAAATTAATAGAGTTAGGTACAGAGCATGCTGAACAAAAATTACAGAGCAGCAAAAAATTACACAAAATAGGGGGGAAATACTTAGGGTATTCTGTGTAAAAAATTCAACTTATGAGGGTTGGAAGTTACTAAAATAGTTTGTTACTGAACATGAAATTTTGAAAAAATGCGAAAATCTCAAAAATTATTAGAGGTAGCTACAGAACATGCTCAACAAAAATTAAAGAGCAGAAAAAATTACACAAAATAGGGTGTAAATATATAGAGTGTTCTGTGTAAAAAATTCAACTTATGAGGGTTGGAAGTTACTAAAGCAGTTTGTTACTTAACGTGAAATTTTGAAAAAAAGCGAACATCTCAAAAATTAATAGAGTTAGGTACAGAGCATGCAGAACAAAAATTACAGAGCAGCAAAAAATTACACAAAATAGGGGGGAAATACTTAGGGTATTCTGTGTAAAAAATTCAACTTATGAGGGTTGGAAGTTACTAAAGCAGTTTGTTACTTAACGTGAAATTTTGGAAATTTGCGATAATCTCAAAAATTATTAGAGATAGGTACAGAACATGCTTAACAAAATTTACACAAAATAGGCTGTAAATATATAGCGTATTCTGTGTAAAAAATTCAACTTATGAGCGTTTGAAGTTACTAAAATAGTTTGTTACTGATTATGAAATTTTAAAAAAATGCGAAAATCTCAAAAATTATTAGAGGTAGCTACAGAACATGCTCAACAAAAATTAAAGAGCAGAAAAAATTACACAAAATAGGGTGTAAATATATAGGATTTTACTTATAGGGTTTTTGTGTAAAAAAATCAACTTATGAGCGTTTGAAGTTACTAAAGCAGTTTGATACTTAATGTGAGATTTTTAAAAAATGCGAACATCTCAAAAATTATTAGAGGTAGCTACAGAACATGCTCAACAAAAATTAAAGAGCAGAAAAAATTACACAAAATAGGGTGTAAATATATAGGATTTTACTTATAGGGTTTTTGTGTAAAAAAATCAACTTATGAGCGTTTGAAGTTACTAAAGCAGTTTGATACTTAATGTGAGATTTTTAAAAAATGCGAACATCTCAAAAATTATTAGAGGTAGCTACAGAACATGCTCAACAAAAATTAAAGAGCAGAAAAAATTACACAAAATAGGGTGTAAATATATAGGATTTTACTTATAGGGTTTTTGTGTAAAAAAATCAACTTATGAGCGTTTGAAGTTACTAAAGCAGTTTGATACTTAACGTGAGATTTTTAAAAAATGCGAACATCTCAAAAATTATTAGAGGTAGCTACAGAACATGCTCAACAAAAATTAAAGAGCAGAAAATATTACACAAAATAGGGTGTAAATATATAGAGTGTTCTGTGTAAAAAATTCAACTTATGAGGGTTGGAAGTTACTAAAGCAGTTTGTTACTTAACGTGAAATTTTGAAAAAAAGCGAACATCTCAAAAATTAATAGAGTTAGGTACAGAGCATGCAGAACAAAAATTACAGAGCAGCAAAAAATTACACAAAATAGGGGGGAAATACTTAGGGTATTCTGTGTAAAAAATTCAACTTATGAGGGTTGGAAGTTACTAAAGCAGTTTGTTACTTAACGTGAAATTTTGGAAATTTGCGATAATCTCAAAAATTATTAGAGATAGGTACAGAACATGCTTAACAAAAATTACACAAAATAGGCTGTAAATATATAGCGTATTCTGTGTAAAAAAATCAACTTATGAGCGTTTGAAGTTACTAAAGCAGTTTGATACTTAATGTGAGATTTTTAAAAAATGCGAACATCTCAAAAATTATTAGAGGTAGCTACAGAACATGCTCAACAAAAATTAAAGAGCAGAAAAAATTACACAAAATAGGGTGTAAATATATAGGATTTTACTTATAGGGTTTTTGTGTAAAAAAATCAACTTATGAGCGTTTGAAGTTACTAAAGCAGTTTGATACTTAACGTGAGATTTTTAAAAAATGCGAACATCTCAAAAATTATTAGAGGTAGCTACAGAACATGCTCAACAAAAATTAAAGAGCAGAAAATAGGGTGTAAATATATAGAGTGTTCTGTGTAAAAAATTCAACTTATGAGGGTTGGAAGTTACTAAAGCAGTTTGTTACTTAACGTGAAATTTTGAAAAAATGCGAACATCTCATAAATTAATAGAGTTAGGTACAGAGCATGCTGAACAAAAATTACAGAGCAGCAAAAAATTACACAAAATAGGGGGGAAATACTTAGGGTATTCTGTGTAGAAAGTTCAACTTAAGAGGGTTGGAAGTTACTAAAGCAGTTTGTTACTTAACGTGAAATTTTGGAAATTTGTGATAATCTCAAAAATTATTAGAGATAGGTGTAGAACATACATTATAAAAATTAAAGAGCAGAAAAAATAGTCTAAAATGAGGTGTAAATATATTGGATGTTCTGTCTAAAATATTCAACTTAAGAGTTTTTGAAGCTTCTATAAGCATTCTCTTACTGAATGTGCAAATTTTGAATAATTTCACAATAATCATAATTCTCCAAAATTCTCTGATATTATCAAATAGGGTAAAAAACACATCATAGGCCTATAGGGTATTCTATTTTTAAAAAAGCGAGTGCGAAGTTCTTGTAAGTATAAGTTGTTCATCTTGAAATATTTGTTAGTAAATATAAACAAAGTTGATCCAATTAGTAGTAAGATGATAATTTTTAAAACACTTCCACACAGCATTTCCTCCCTAATATAAGAAATTCTCTTAAATATTTAACTCTAGTTCATTTACACTTGATCGTGTTGAAGAAAGTTACATTTTTGTTAATTTTTTTCTAGTATCTGATGCAGCCCCAATATAGTCAAGGAGCTGCACCCTCCCACCAACCACCACCTTATTCCCCACCAGAATTATCGGTAAGTTATCAATAAAAAAAACGTTTTTTTTAGTGGTTAGTTTTATTATGTGTGTGAGGGTTGCATAGTTGTTTTTTTTTCTAAAGTTAATACCTACTGATTGGCACTGTTTTTACAATACACTACACGCAATACATAATTAATTGTTAATGGTAATTAAATTAAAATAATTTTTAAAGTTAGCAAAGGATTGGTTCATAATAGTAAGTTAAATATTTTACTTATTTTTATTTTAATTTTGTATATATATTTTTTTATAAATTATGATCTTGTAATTATTGCAATTACTTATGTTTTTAAATTTTAAGTGTGGTGTTTACATTTTGTTAATTCTTAATTTACAATCGGCGCCCTTTTAAGTTTATTATTAATATATTTTTCGTATCTAATAATAATTCTCATTTATTTTTATTGAATATTAAAAAAACGGTTTTTATGATGTTTCGTTCGAATATTTGTGAGGTTTGTTCATTCATTAATATCTATTCAAAAATTGATCAAAAACAACTTTAAGAGTACAATCTACAGAATGTTTTTTGGGGTGGGTCTTTTAGAATTAATTACAGTTTCTTATTTATTTTTGATATATTTAAAAAATTACTATAGGTATCTTTAAGAGGGAAATAAAAATTTACCCATTTCACTTATTTTAATAGTTTTTTTTTATTTCATGATGTAATTATAAAATAAGTACATATCATTTAAAAATGTTGGAAAAAAGAGGAAATTGTTATAGATGTATAATAGAAGTGCAATTTATACGTATAATTTTTTAAAGAACATTCATTGTACAGGGAGAATCATTAAAAATGTTTAAGTCGATATCTCCCTTGTTGATATCAGCTGGTTATTTTGGCCTATATCTCGAAAATCTAAAAGTATATTTTAATTCTATCTTAGAACCGTAGAACCTATTTTTAGAATTCTTCTATCTTCAGTATTAAGGGTGTACATTCAATTTAAAACCATCGACATTGCTCCCCCGAGTATTCTTGGTTTCATACAAAATTAAAACTTTCGTTTTCGTTTTATACTAAGAATTGGGGCATATTCATATAAAATACACCCTGTGTATTTTAAATTTTTAAAGGATAGAATTTTACATAATTTAAATAAAAAGGGACTATAAATAGAAATTTTCCTTATTACTCGTGGGACTAAATCGATAAAATTTTGCATTTCACAGCACATTTGTATTCAAATGGAAACCACACAAGAACTGAATTAAATCGTGGAAAAACCCTACCTCCATATATAATTGAGTAACTTTTACAAGAGATAATATAATTATAGAGTCTAAAACCAAGTAACCAAAATATTCAGGGACAGGTTTAGACCAGGGGCGGCCAACCGAAATGATCTTGCGGGCCACTTTGGAAATGTATTATAACTCCGCGGGCCGCAAATAAAATTATAATCCGCTCATTAGATTTAGATACACTATATAAATATAAATATTTATAGGGACTTAGGAACCCTAGGCCGGTAGCCGGTAGGGACTTAACCCTCAAGAAGGGCGCATGCACCGCTTTATGGATAACGGTGTCCCACTTACTAAACGAGAAGCCTTCAGCCACTGCGTGACCAGCACCTATAGGGGGGGCAGGTGCTAAAACTGGTGCCGCACCTGTGACTCCACCCCTCCCACAGCACCGAAATGTTTGCTAACTTCTGAAAGCAACTTGGATCGGTAACGGCCGGGCACCTAGGCCCCTAGGTTAGGTCAGATTAGGTTCGAGATAGATTACGGTCAACCGATAAACATATCAAGAACTCACATCTTCACGTCCCCCGGTCTAGAACCAGTGTCCCTATCACCAACCAAGAGTTTAAAAAAACTCAGTGCTACTAGTGCGTCTCGTACCTGACTCTACGCTAGGAAGAGATAGCAAGCCGAAGCTAAAAAACACACCCTGGTGGTCTTATGCATTCTGCCGTTACATTAGGTTAGGTTAGATGTGGGCTAGAGTCTCTACAACTACTGTCACAACTCATGACACAACATGACCTATAGGCTTTTGCCTTCGGTCGAACAAACTCCCGGGTACACTCAGAGGTTAGGTTAGTTCAGGGCTAGGTTATGCTGGGAAATCTGCTTCCTCTTGACCCCTCCACCAGACACTGAGTCGAAGCTCTCCCAACTTTAAACGCTTACGAGCCGTCCATTCCTTGGATACCAATACGAGATTGGGTAGAGTCACATAAGCTAGTCATACTCCATTGGTTCGGTTTATCACCGCGGTGAGCATGCCAGCGGCCAGTTTTGTAATGCTGGTCACCCGCCGAGCCCGCAACTCCTTTCATGCGGCACTCTACTCATTTCATTCTACTGTCAGAGGCACCCTTTTCACCCTATGAATCCTCCTAGGAATCAGAGTGCCCTACTGGAAGTTTTACGGGTGCATGGGAACAAGTACAACATACACCTCCTACTACCCTTGTAGTACAAAGGCCAGTTTTGTAACGCTGGTCACCCTCCAAGCCCGCAACTCTTTTCATGCGGCACTCGACGCATTTCCTTCTTACTGTCAGGTGCACTCCTTTCATCCTAGGTCCCCATAGAAATCAGAACTGCCGTACTGACAGTTTTAGTATTTTTTTAATACATTGTTTTTCACTACTTTGGCCATTATAAAATAAGTATATTTTGTAAAAGTGTGATGAATCTCGCGGGCCGCATGCGGCCCGCGGGTTGGCCACCCCTGGTTTAGACCATAACCTAAAATCACCATCACTCGCTCGCAACTTACCCTTAAGTCTGATGATACGTTTTTCAAGATGTTTCTATAAAGAATGGAATACGTGTGAGCGTATCTCAGAGATTAGAGCTCTGGCTTAACCCTAGAAAGGTCAGTGGGGTCTTCTAGACCCCATTTCAGTTTTAGACTTAGATTTTTTTATTTTTGAATTAAATTGTGGAAAAACCCTACTCCCATATAACTGAGTAACTTTTACATGAGATAATATAATTATACAGTCTAAAACAAAGTAAGCAAAATATTTAGGGACATGTTTAGACCATAACCTAAAAGCACCATCCCTCACCCTCGACCTACCCTTAAGACTGATGATACGTTTTTCAAGATGTTTTTATAAAGAATGCAATAGGTGTGAGCGTATCTCAGAGATTAGAGCGCTGGCTTAACTCTAGAAAGGTCAGTGGGGACTTTTAGACCCCATTTCATTTTTAGACTTAGATTTTTCTATTTAACTTTTGAATTTTAGTCGTACCCTTCAGTGACTTCTTCTAACTTTTAACTTGAACCTTTTCCGACACTTCGGATTCGATTCTCGAACTATAGGTCCTATTAGATCCCCTGTGTTCATAGTGCTGAGGAGAAATGTAACAAAAAGAAGACCCTATCTAGCATCTTAGAGGCGAAACTGTTATTTTCGGGTCTTAAATATTAGTTACAACAAGCACAAGGTATTAAAGACCACTGCCTACAACGAACTGTGTAGTTTTGTTATTAAACACGGCCATTGCTTCAAAACGTATTAATATGTACTTTGAGACAGTCTAATCATCATTGTACTTTGAGGTCTTTTCATTCGCTGAGAGCGTAAAAAAGACATTTTGTAATTTCAGCAGTTTTGGTTTGCCAAAAATAGACGCTTAGATTAGACAAAAAAATTATTAAAAATTAAATTATTGTAGCAAGCTCCTTGAGGACTTCGTATCTTGTGTAAGACCCGCCACCAGCCTGCTTCAAAAATTTGCTTTGCTTCCTATCTTTCAACTTTGAGCAAGTATAGAGGGTGTAAACCAAAATCACTTTTTTTCATAGAAAAATGCTAAAAAATATTTTAAGAACAACGGCGAAAACCGCACATCTTTAGTATAAATATTAACCCAGAAAAAAGCTTTTATGTTTGAAGCGTGTGACGTCACACAGTCGTATGCAAGTACTCGTCAAGAGCATAGGTGACATTGGACAAATACAACATTAGCCGTCGTGCGCAGCACACTCAATTCTGTTCATACAAAACTACTCTGCTAGGCTAGCTGCTATACCACCGTTGCATAGATAAGCGGATACAGTTGTGTTTGTGACGTCACGCATTTTTACTTGAAAACGTTATATCTTTTGAACGGCCGATCACAGCAATGTGCGGTTTAAAAATTTGCTCTTGGAATTTTATGTACTACAACTTTAACTTTTGGTTTACAACCTTTTTAATAACTTTCAAAAAGTGTAGAAGAAGAGGAATAAAATCATAGTTCCCTAAAGAGACCAGGTCACAGTTTCGGAAGCCGTTCCATCTCTTATAGCCGCTCAAAAGGCACTAAAGAAATTTATATTATGTCAGTTCTTTCACTAAAAGGCGTAGGAGGAGAAAATACTGTTGTAACTGTTTTAAATACGTTCATACAATATAGAAGAAGAAATGATATTAAGATTTCAATTTCCTTTATTCCGCACCAAGAACATATGAAGCCACACTTTGTTGTAAACAAGACTTCGGAATTGGTACAGGTTTTCCGTCAGCTCAGGAAGGGGAAGGAAGGGCAACACTGACAATGAAGCATGTCGCTATTGCATCTCATTACTTTTATGAGCAAAGCTGTTACACTGAAAAGGCTGAACGTTTTTGCGGACGGTCAAAAGGTTTTGTTATTTAAAATAAGTAGTACTTTGGACGTCCATGAAGATGGCCCCCCCATTTTGTCATAGCGACTCGAAACATACATTAACATTTTGCAAATTAATTGCAAATATTTGCAAATTGGTTTTTAGAATTTGCAAATCACTTTAAAGCCCTCAAAAATTAATTTTTATTTTGGTGGGGCCAACTTCACGCAGCCCCCCCACTTTATCCGATCGACTCGAAACACACATTAACATTTTGCAAATTAATTGCAAATATTTGCAAATTGGTTTTTAGAATTTGCAAATCACTATAAAGCCCTCAAAAATTAATTTTTATTTTGGTGGGGCCAACTTCACGCAGCCCCCCCACTTTATCCGATCGACTCGAAACACACATCAATATTTTGCAAATTAATTGCAAGTAATTGCAAATTGGTTTTTAGAATTTGCAAATCACTTTAAAGCCCTTAAAAATTAATTTTAAATTTGGTGGGGCCAACTTCACCGAGCCCCCCCCCACTTTATCCGATCGACTCGAAACACACATCAATATTTTGCAAATTAATTGCAAGTAATTGCAAATTGGTTTTTAGAATTTGCAAATCACTTTAAAGCCCTTAAAAATTAATTTTTAATTTGGTGGGGCCAACTTCACCGAGCCCCCCCACTTTATCCGATCGACTCGAAACTCACATCAATATTTTGCAAATTAATTGCAAATAATTGCAAATTGGTTTTTAGAATTTGCAAATTACTTTAAAGCCTACCAAATTTTACGTGTAGTCGACAGCGTAGCCAGGGCAAATTTTTGAAAGTCTAATGCATTTTACTGGGATTTTTTAAGAAAATTGTATTGAACACCAACCACAGATTGTAGATAAAAGCTTGTTTTTAATACATATAAAATTTTCAATTTACTAAATTGCAGTTAGGTAATCTTTGGTTGTGCAGAAACTTCACGATATTAATTTGAATGTTATTTGCTGCATTTTCAATTCTACATGAAATAAATTTTAATTTTGTTCAACAGACTTTAATCTTTCCCTTGTCAAACGTGGTTGTTTCCCACTTATATTAAATTAATTATAAGTTTTTCCGAGTATACATTTTATAACATCGCGATTTTCAAAAATCAAAAAAATATAGAAAGGTCCTGAAGGCCAAAAATTCCATTTAACGGGTTGTTTACTATGGTACTAACTATCATTTAAAATAAAAGTCATCCCTTAAAAAATATTCAGGCTACTCAAGCTACCCAACAAATAAAATAAAATCTAGAAATTTAATATCATCTTAATTTTCAAAAATCAAAAAAATATAGAAAGGTCCCTAAGGCATTTTATGCTTACATTTTGTACAATAAGCTATTTTCGAAAAACAGTAAATAATAAAAAAAGCTCCTATGGTGCAAACTTTGTATACTACACTACATTTGTGACGTCAGGATCATAATTTTCAATAGTTTTACACTCTCGGAGGCAAGCTTTCAATAAAGAATAATTAAGATTGAACTTAAAAACGAATTTCTTTATAATTTATTTATTGATTTAATTTTTTTTTGAAATAGAACAAAATATAATTTTAGATTTCGAAACAGATTTATATTAAACTTGCAGGGCCCGTGAGCTACGCCACACACCTTTTGATTAAGAGGGCGATATTTAACAAATGGGCGGGGAAGGTGATATGTAGACATTCGGCTCTTAAGCTTTAGCGACTTTAATATCCGGTTGATATCACTAATATTTACAATTCCTAGGGTAAAGTTCAAAGAAGATCAATGCAAAACAAAAAAAACTAAAAAAATTAAAATTACGTCGGTTTTTAATAGATAACTTGGCGTAAAATTAAGCAAACTGTGCGCTAAATATGCCCTAAAATAAATTTTAAATCAATTTTGGCTTATGAGGCAAAAAAGTCATCCCTTTACACATGCAAAATGATTACTTCAATTGTCACTACTTTAACAATAATATTGATAAGATATTAAAACGAAAGTGAGATATCAAAACAAAGAATCTAATTTTCTAAAATACTTTAAATTATGAGTTAGTACAGTCTTGCACTAACAAAAACTAACTCTCATTTACTCGAAACTATGATTTTTTAACATAACACCATCATCAACTCGTGTCTTCAATTGGTTTATTACCTACCTTTGCCCGTTTTTAGTCCTTTTGAAATCTAGTTTTAAATAAATTCTATCACTTCAGGTACCTATTTGTGTTTTTTATCAGTAAATACTAAATAGTCTTGTTTGTAAAATATTTAATAAGTTAACTTAGTTATTTCACTGCTTTATCAAAGACGTTAAACAAAAATCTAGGAGAGAAGACAATTCAAGTGTTTAAATTTAATAAATTGTGGTTTCTATAATAAATTTTATGTAGGACAAAAAGGCACCTGAATCTTTTAAAACACTTAAGGAGGGATCGTTCAGTTTAAAAAAAGACGGACTCCCTTTATGCCCAATTCATCTTTAAAAACCAATCATATGTGACATTTGTTTTGAGTTAACATAGCTTTAATTATAAATAAAACTCAATTTGAAATGATTTGAGATCTCAAAATCATCGGATAAAAGGTGGGGGAGCTGGGCCAAATTAGAAATTTATTTTTGAGAGCTTTAAAGTAATTTGCAAATTCTAAAAACCAATTTGCAATTATTTGCAATTAATTTGCAAAATATTGATGTGAGTTTCGAGTCGATCGGATAAAGTGGGGGGGCTCGGTGAAGTTGGCCCCACCAAATTAAAAATTAATTTTTAAGGGCTTTAAAGTGATTTGCAAATTCTAAAAACCAATTTGCAATTACTTGCAATTAATTTGCAAAATATTGATGTGTGTTTCGAGTCGATCGGATAAAGTGGGGGGGGCTGCGTGAAGTTGGCCCCACCAAAATAAAAATTAATTTTTGAGGGCTTTATAGTGATTTGCAAATTCTAAAAACCAATTTGCAAATATTTGCAATTAATTTGCAAAATGTTAATGTGTGTTTCGAGTCGATCGGATAAAGTGGGGGGGCTGCGTGAAGTTGGCCCCACCAAAATAAAAATTAATTTTTGAGGGCTTTAAAGTGATTTGCAAATTCTAAAAACCAATTTGCAAATATTTGCAATTAATTTGCAAAATGTTAATGTATGTTTCGAGTCGCTATGACAAAATGGGGGGGCCATCTTCATGGACGTGTACTTTGGTCATTTCCCGCTTCCCAATTTATTTTAGAAAAAAAATCTTCAAATGAAAGTTTTAGAGCATAAAATTCGACATCTAAATCGACCATCAAAATTAATTTTGGATGCTTTATAACGCCATAAATGTAATCTGAGAATTAGCAAAAATAGCGATTGTCAATGAAATAAATTCAATAATTGGACGTACAATACAAAATTAGTTTGACATCAGATAAAGTGTAAAATATTTGACAATTTTTATTTGTGCTTCAAGCAATCGTTATTGTTGCTAATTTTTGAAATTTTCAACTTAAATTTCTGGCGTTATAAAGCATCCAAAATTAATTTTGTTTGTTGATTTACATTCAAAATTCTAAGCTCTAAAACTTTTATTTGAAGAATTTTCTTCTAAAATAAGTGGAGAAGTAAGAAATTACCAAAGTTTGATTTACCATGTTAAATTTCTATGACCAAGATCTAGGTTTTTCGGGGCCTAGGTTATTGAAGTCCAATAGGACCACATTTTTTGTCAGATTAAGAATCTTTAAATTTAAAAAAAATCATTTTTGCTTTATAATAGTAATTTAATTTTTGATTACCCTTTGACACTTGGGGCCCAGGGCTTAAGCCCTGTTAGTGTATATGTAGATCCGCCCCTGGTTGTAGTTAACCGCGTATGCCATGAAAAAACAACACTGAGCTCTCAGATTTACAGATTTGATCCCATTAAGACCTCACTCAATTTCTTTCATTATGTTTTAGTTAATTCAATTGTTAGTGAAGAGTAAAGTAAAGATTTTATTATTCGTTTCATAAAATGTAGGTGCGAAGGAATAAAAAATTAGCAGTTTAAAAAAAAATTAACAGCCAATAGTTACCCTTTTAAACAATCCAATGATATTAATATTTATAGCATGCACAGAAGGGCAAAAAAAATGTATTATCATAAATTATTTACATTCCAATAAATTGATTTTTTATTAATTCATAATGTATGAGGGTTAAAATAAATGGATTATTGCCTCAAGTTGTTTAATAGATGTGAATACAATAGTATTAACTCGGGTATTTTACGATTAGTAAAAGAGTCGTTGGAATAACATACCAAAAGTCTCTTGTCCGGGTTTCTATTTGGTGTCGTCGTAGAAAAAATATACGTACCTTTAGAAGTCTTAGGGTAGGTTTTACCACCTCTAGTGAAGTGGTCAACGGTTGACAAACAGTTGGCTATCACTTGACTAGAGGTGGTAATACCGATCCTTAGATAATCTTCGAAATCAACGTTTCTTGAACTAAATAAATCGTAAGGGTTAAATCAAAAGTAAGAACTAAATATTTTAGAGTGGATTCATGACACCTAAGTGAAACTGAAAGTGCCTCAGGCCCGTTTGCACCGGTTACCTTTAAATACTAACTAAAACATAAATTTATTCTTAAGTTTAACTACAACTTAAATTTAAGTGGTGCAAACAGCCCTTAATCGTATCCCTAATTGTTTTGCTTGCCAAAAGAAAAAATCGGCATAAATAAGTAACACGCTACACTGTTTCATGACCATGAGTAACATTTTTATTGCCAAAAGGTACAAGCTTGGGCCCCATTTTTTCTAAAAATATTTTATTTACTAGCGAGGGGGGTAGCAACATTTGGAATGCAATTTTTAGTGCAAGAAATATCCGGTAAATCATGAATTGCTCAAACAGAACTCATCCTCATCATAAAATTTGTATAGAGGATGAGAGCAAGCGTAGCCAGTAAGCCTATTACTAACTTCGACTAACTTAGAAAACTAAGATTTTTGCGGGCGGATATCTCAAAAACTATAAGGAATAGAGAGAAAATAAATAGAAACAATATTGTAGGGAATTTTATAATCTTTAATTTTGCTAAGAAAGGTTTTTCCCTAGGACCCACCATTTTCGAGATATAGATGAAAACATCAAAAACAGAATCTTTCTACCCTTCTCTCCCTTATCCATATAGCTAGGACCGATGAATTTTAGTATTTTTACCTTCTAACTCTTGAAGCAAAAAATTCTATCCTCTTCCACGTCCTCTACACCCTTTATTTTGAGCATTCGTTGATTGGACCATGAGCAGATGTAGTTACGATTTTTAAATAAACTTACAGCTAGAATAATTTAACTTGAGGAGCGGTGGGGATAAGTTTGCACAGATTTGGCCACGCCCCTTTAATAATTTAAATACGTTGACTACTGTTTTGGTGGGGATAAACACCAATTTAGGTATCGTGCATGTCCACCGCTCCTCAGCATACAAAATGATTGCAGTAGCGCATATTATTCATCTGCGCATACGTGTAATAAAAATTGTAGACTGTAAAGAAGGCTTTAGAGACACACTAGAACGGGTCTTCTTCTGGAACTTAGGAATATTTATTTTCTATTGTAGCCCTAAGCTATGCTTGATCCTTTGCGACCACATAAAGGACTTTGCGGGACTTTTGTTACATAGTTCGCGTGATTTTTAGAGTTGGTACACGTACACTGAAAAATAAAGAAACGTAAGAAACCTAGGCTAAGGCCTGATATGGCTAAAAGATGAGAACTTAAAAAGTTCTCAAAGTTTGCTCTCATGCAATAACGAAGTAGGCCATTTTTCCCTTTTCTTAATTTTTCCAAAAATTTTGTCCTCAGTTTTCTCTAAGTTTCCCTTAAATTCAATTTTCTTTTCAACTAAAAGCGGTCACGTTCGTATTCAAAGTGGAATACGAAACCATTAATTATTAACTTAAACGATCGGTCAACTCACCGTTTACCTTTATTGTCACCGACGTGTTTTTCCCCTTGATAGTTTTATTTATTTGTCAACAATTCAAAACACTTTAAATTTTCATTAAATTTCCTTTCCATTTTCCACTGCAATTTTTAGGTTTTTGGACTCTTCAGTGCGCGTACTAACAAAAATAATTCCTCACAATGTCAAATTCGACGCAATCTTGATTTATTTGAACTAAAATTTTTCCGCTTCAATTTTTTTTATCTTTTAGCTTTTATCGTTTGTTTTTTTATGTATTATTATAAAAAAAATTGATGTAAGTATATAAAGTTCAAGTTGATATATAAATATGACTTGCATTAAGTAACGTATACCACACAATGTAAATAACATAACGTTATCTAGATTTTTTCCAATTATTTATGGTATTTACCACAATTAAAAAGTGAGAGATTCATATTTATCGTGATAATAAAAATAACTAGTATTTACCATAAAATTTAATTAAATAAATAAAAATTAGTACTACCTAATCGTTTGATCCAAACTTTTTAAATTTTTACAAGAATGAACGAGTTGTTGATATTTGAATTTTACCCTTGATTTGGAATTTGTTTAAATTGTTATTTTTTTTTACATAAAAGAGTACGTAAAGGCCGTCAAGGCGGGCGTTTACCTATCACTGGTAACTTTGATTTTGATTCGTTACAACTCGGCGCCGATCATTCAGTAATGGAGTACAATTATAAATTGTAAAACGATAGACGTGAATATTGTTTAAAAAATTTAAAATAGTACTTAAGATTACGAGCTGAATACTTTTCTTAAACTACAGAGTGTTGCTTTTTAAGTAAAAGTTACCACTTCTTGAAACTCATTAGATCTGGTTAACTTTTCTGGACACCCTGTATAATTCAAGTTAGATATACAGGTTCCCTAAGGCCTTGCCTTGAATTGCATGGAATTTTTTGTCGTAATTTATTAAACTCAGATTACAGCGATTTTATAAACAAACTGCTGCTGATTCAAAATTTAACAAAAAAGTACTTTAGTAGGCCGTTTTGGGAAAAATTTAGAAAATGGAAAATTTTTAAATAGAGAAGAAAAACTACAACTGCTACTGCGAAAATATATAGCGTGTTACATTTGAAATAATGGAGTAGCAACTCTTTGAAATTGACCAAGTTTATTTAACTGGTTTTGGACACCCTGTATAATTAAAGTTAAATTTTTCGATATCTACAGGTTGCCTAAGGCCTTGCCTTGAATTTCATGGAATTTTGTGTCTTAATTTATTAAATTAAGATTACAGCGATTTTTTAAACAAAGTGCTGCTGATTCAAAATTTAACAAACAAATACTTTAGTAGGCCCTTTTGGGAAAAATTAAAAAAATGGAATATTTTTAAATAGAGAAGAAAAACTACAACTGCTACTGCGAAAATATATAGGGTGTTACATTTGAAATAATGGAGTAGCAACTCTTTGAAATTGACCAAGTTTATTTAACTGGTTTTGGACACCCTGTATAATTAAAGTTAAATTTTTCGATTACTACAGATTGCCTAAGGTCTTGCCTTGAATTGCATGGAATTTTGTGTATTCATTTGTTAAACAAAGATTACAGCGATTTTTTAAACAAACTGCTGCTAACTCAAAATTTAACAAACAAATACTTTAGTAGGCCCTTTTGGGAAAAATTAAAAAAATGGAGTATTTTTAAATAGAGAAGAAAAACTACAACTGCTACTGCTAAAATATATAGGGTGTTACATTTGAAATAATGGAGTAGCAACTCTTTGAAGTTGACCAAGTTTATTTAACTGTTTTTGGACACCCTGTATAATTAAAGTTAAATTTTTCGATAACTACAGATTGCCTAAGGTCTTGCCTTGAATTGCATGGAATTTTGTGTCTTCATTTATTAAACTAAGATTACAGCTATTTTTTAAACAAACTGCTGCTAATTCAAAATTTAACAAAAAAGTACTTTAGTAGGCCGTTTTGAGAAAAATTTCTAAATAAAATATTTTTAAATAGAAAAGAAAAACTACAACTGCTACTGCGAAAATATATAGGGTGTTACATTTGAAATAATGGAGTAGCAACTCTTTGAAATTGACCAAGTTTATTTAACTGGTTTTGGACACCCTGTATAATTAAAGTTAAATTTTTCGATAACTACAGGTTGCCTAAGGTCTTGCCTTGAATTGCATGGAATTTTGTGTCTCCATTTATTAAACTAAGATTACAGCGATTTTTTAAACAAACTGCTGCTAATTCAAAATTTAACAAAAAAGTACTTTAGTAGGCCGTTTTGGGAAAAATTTAAAAAATGGAATACTTTTAAATAGAGAAGAAAAACTACAACTGCTACTGCAAAAATATATAGGGTGTTACATTTGAAATAATGGAGTAGCAACTCTTTGAAATTGACGAAGTTTATTTAACTGATTTTGGACACCCTGTATAATTAAAGTTAAATTTTTCGATAAATACAAGTTAGGTAACGCCTTTCCTTGAATTGCTTAGAATTTTTTGTTTTAACTCATTAAACTAAGATTACAACGATTTTTTAAACGAACTACTGCTAATTCAAAATTTAACAAAAAATTTATTTAGTAGGCCGTTTTAGGCGTAATTGAAATAATGAAATTTTTTTGGAATAGAGATGAACAACAATAGATACTGCAAAATATACAGAGTGATACATTTGAAAAAATAGAATAACGACTCTTTGAAATTGAAGTTTGATTAACTTGTTTTGACACTCTGTATAAAAATTATGTACTACAATTACAGTTGTTATATAATAAAATTAATCTAAAACTTTAAATTAAAATTGTAAAAAATGGCGAGTTGTGGAAGGGGTTTGCTGAGATTTGTTTTTATATTATCATGTAACTTGTGACTTGGAATGTACAGAAATTTGTTTGAATTGTTATTTTATATAAAAATATAAATCATTAACATTGGTACTTGAACTATTAACCTTGAATAAAATTTGAAACAGTACATGTACATACTACTTTTTGCTACTTTCCTCCCACCCCTTAACTTGAAAAAAGTAATTTAAAATTTAAAAATGGGGTAAATACATATACAAATTTTTTATTATCCAAAAAAAAAAATAAATGAAATTAACATAAATTAAAAGACAAGTTTTATATTATTGTTAATTTAAAAGTGATTTTAAAATGCCAAAATTTCAACTTCAGTGTTAAGTTAACTTCCAAATAAAGAGCTATGGTATAATTAAAAAATTTTCAAGTTTTGCGTGATTTAAAAACAATTTTTATAGAATCAAAAATTTTACCTTGAATTTATGTTTTAAGATAAATATTATACGAGTGCTTTTGAAATTTCATTTGGTATTGTGCTCTGTATTTGTTGTGAGTTTAAATAAAAAAACCAATAAACAAGAGTGATTTGTGCAATCAGTGTGCATGGCGACGATGACATAGAAAAAAGTGCAAAAATTGCGTTTTACATTCAGTTATTGTTAAAATGGTATAATTTTTTTGTTACATAATACATGATATTACCTACTTGATTTATAATATTTGAACTATTTACTGTTTTCAAAAAATAATCAGCCTCTGGCTAATTATTTCTCTGCTTAGGTGTCTGTGTATGTGCCTCTTTTACTTCATGTTTCTTTATCTCTGTGCGTTACAGTTTGTGTCTCCGCAACCATTATACTGCTGCTCGTATGCCCTTGCGTCCTCCTGCCTATCTATTCACTCTCAGTTTATCCTTGGCCATGGCCATAGACCTGCGATCTTGTGATCTTGAACTAGAGTAAGGACTGTTCTCTAACAGGGAACCCACAATTGTACTATCCGACCTGACCTCCACAAGCAGAATCTCCGCGTTTTATGTGTCAGTCTCATCTGTCATTTAATCTCATATGTCAATATCATCTGTCAATCTCATCTGTCATCTCTGGATTTTGAATTATTAGTGGAGGAGGAGCAAGCTCCCAGCACTTAGTCAACTTGTTTGGGCCCAATGTACAACCTCCAAGCAGCCTCCCCAGCCCCATCAGGTCCCAAGCATTCTCACTTTTAGGATGTACTCCAGAACTCTGGCGGGAGGAGTGGCGCTTATTTTGCTTGTTTTGAATCCTCTTGTAGACGCTAGAGCTGGACGCTGACAAAGCACGTGTTCAGTGGTCTCGTTTTTGTAATCGCATGCTCGACATCTGGAATTATCTACTATTCCCAGTGTGTGAAGATGTTTATTTAGCCAATAGTGTCTCGTGAGTATCCCTCTCTGCAATTGTTTGTAGATTATCTCGGGACAGCTTTTAGACAGTAGTTTAGCAAGCTTTCTGGAGAGAGTATCTGTCATCTCATTAGTAAATGTCATCTGTCATTTCAATCTATCTGTTACTCATCTTATCTGTCATACTCATCTGTGAGATGAGATGACACATGTCATGACAGATGTAATGACAGATGAAATGATATATGGGATGATATATTAGTTGACAGATGGATTTTATAGTGGGAAAACAGATGACCTCCCGACATAAGACTTATGGCATGACAGATGATCCCCCACTCCCTCTATGGTGACAGATTGACATTTGACATATAGTAACTATGGTTACAGATTACCCCCAATCTCTAAAGTGAAATATTGGATGACAGATGGAATGATAGATAACTTCACCTGACATATGTTGGGTGATAGATGAACCCTCTTCTGATATTCCTATGTGGTGGCTATTGACGACATTGACATATGGTAACTATGGTGACAGAAAGACATATGGCGAGCTAAGCATGTCACTTAAAAAAAATGATAATATTTTGATAATATCGATATTTCGGATATCGATAATATTGGTAATAGCGATAATATCGATAAATCGATGTTATCGAATAAAATGATTTAATAAAAATTCTGGAGGAAAATATCGGAATTACTTATCGATTTCAAATTTTAAAAATAATGTAATATAATATCGATTTTATCGAAATATCGTTATATAATATCGTTATTCGATATTATCGATGATATCAATATTTTCGATAATATCTTTAGAAAGTGCCATGTCTAATGGCGACTATGATGACAGATTACCCCCACTCCCCATCTCTCTAAACCAGTTTCTATCCTACTTCCCTCACAATCTTTTTTGTCTTATATTTCTGTCTCTTTTGGACCTTGCTGCGCATTCCCGATGACATTGTACGACACAACTTCTAAGAGCAGTGGGTCTTGACGAAAGTCAAGGTGAACCGTTACCTCGTTATTAGCCATGAACCTAGTCCTTCTACCTCTCTGCGTACAATATACGACGTGTTTTTTTGTCAGTCTTTTTGTCTGTCTGTTTGTTCATCTATCTATTTTCTGAGTCGTTTGTTTCTCTGCCTGTTCTTTCGTCAGCTTCTCTAACTTTATTGCCTGTTGCTTGTCTATTAAATTATTTAAATTTTGTGTGTGATGTGACGATGATTTTTCAACTTCAGAATTAATATTTTGTACAATCAGTGCAAAAAAGTTATAATTTCACACGAGTATGGCGTAATCGTGCACGTGTTGTATACATTTTTTACCGACTAGTACAACTAATGATTGTTTATAAATTACTTAATTTTCACGAATAAGTAATTACTATAAAGAAGTAAAGGCCAGCGAGTTTGCTTACTGCTGTAGCTTTGAGCAGCAACAAATTGATGCTACGCGTGTGCTCGTTACACATTCTGAATATTTCAATATTTTAATATTTTTAAAAATTTTTTTACAAAATCATTAAAGTGCCCTTTGTGAATCGATTAGTGAAATTTTGAAATAAATAATGCCAAAATCGCACTTCTTGTGTTACCAAAAATATGTCCAAATTTAAAAACTGCGATGTTGCCACAACGTTATTTAATTCATGCATTTTTGTATTATTGAAGAAACTCTGAAAGTGCTCTAGATACACCAATGTTTCCCCCACATATTTTAAAAATTACTAAAAATTGATAATTAGGTATCTATTTGGTGTGAGGTAGCAAAACAATTTAATAACATTATCATTCCTGATCGAGACGAGATAAGAATAATACAACTTTTTTTTTAAAATTATTCGTCATTTTGTTTTGCTTCTCTCGCAGACCTCTTTTTATACCAAATTCTCACCTTTATGTTTAAATTTTTGTTTACTATTTCTCGTTAACCTTCATTCAGTTGAACATAAAATATTAAAATTGTTAACAAATTGAAAAGCTACGCTACACGAGAAAACTGATTTTCTCTTATTCAAATACTCCCTCTTATTTAATATTTTACCTGTTGAACTTGAACCCTTTTTAACAAATTAAGCAATTATGTATTATATTTGTTTCATTTAAAATTAATAAAGCAATGTACAAGATAGTACAAAAGCAACATTAATACATTAAAAATGTTTTTTATTTGAATAATTAATTTTTATTTTTGTTTCAAATATATCTATTTAAGTAGACAGTTGTAGTACAACTACTATAACAAATCAATAGGGTATTTTCCAATTTTTTAAATATCGATTATTGCTGCGTTATTGCATAGCAAAGTCGATTATCAATGACTTGGCCACACTAAAAAAATGTTAATCAAAAAAGTTTTATTAAAAAGTGCTTTAGTAAAAGCATTAAATGCTACAGGTTCAAAGTGAAAATTAAAACGGAAGTGACGTAGCTGGTCGTACCCATCACTTAGTTGCTTAGTTACATGTGTTAAATGTCAGTTAATGTGTAATCAAGGTTATAATAAGTTGGAGCTCATTAGTTGGATATTGACGAATATTGACAGCTACGACTCGTGACGTCATGCCGCTTTTATGCGGGAAACTTTATAGTTTAAATTTCAAATAATTTTTTTGGCAAAACCTACAGTCGCAATTTTTCTTTAATGTGGTTTTGAGATTACGTTATCAATAAGGTAACTTTCTAGATACATTTTAAAAAATTGGAAAATACCCTATTGAGTTTTTGTAACGCAATTTATCGACTATGATTTTTGAGACTTAACATTAAAAAATGTTTTTGTTTAAACAGCAAACGAGCAATGGGAGTGTAACGAGTTCCTTGAGACAGTGGAGGAAAAAGGATTTTAATGAAAAACAAACGAACGGCGAAAATTTACAAACAAATGAAAACATAAGTCATATAGCACGTGTAGCTCCACATACTTATTATCCACGACCAACAAATGATGTATGCCACTATCAATATAACGAGTATAGGTGAGTAATAGTATATTGTTTTATAAGTAGTAAAAGTGACATTTTTGGACGAGTTTGTAGTTTAACAGACGACGCGAAGCAGAGTCTGATGACTACTGACGCGTTTTAAAAAATTACGCTTGTACTGTGAATAAACTTGATATTTTTTCTTCAAGCGTTTAATTAGTAAAAGAAAAGGTTTAAACAGCGCCATCTCTTGTCAAAAAAAAATTTATGTTACAGTTGACGTACTTGTGTATCCTAGGATAAAAAAGTACAACTTCAACCTTACTTATATGGCCTTATGACTCTTATGAGTAACAAAATGTCAACTATTTTTGACGTTTGAAGAGAAAATTTCTTTTCCAACACTATGCGTTAAAATTAGATTGCTTTTGTTTATAATAAAATCGATACAAAAATAGTTACATATTTAATATTTTATGTTGATAAATAATTTATGTTTTTTTTTTCGGGGGGTACTTCGTAAACACATTTTTATTTCGAGTGACAACCATCGATTACGTCCTCTTGCACTGTACAAATGACATAAAACTATTAACTTACTTTGTAAAAACATTACTACAATAATAGTATCGATTTTTTTACTCACCAATTTTCTTTCGTAAATAGTGGAATTAGCCGCACTAAGTATAGTGACAGTTTCTTCATAAACTAGCGATATTTTAAACATCAGAAAAATTTATTGTGTGATTATGGCCTTGTAAGTTGTTTAAAAGCAAATAACAAATGTATTAATGTGACTATAAAGACCCTAGAACCCCCTTCTACACCAGTAGAGTTTATTGCATGATTATAACAGCGTAGTTGATATTAATAGGGTTTTAAGGAGTCTAAACCCCCTTCCGCTGAATTTATGTGAGTTTTGCTCATATTCACTGAGGGAGCCAAAATCGAACCCATCCCAGCAGCTTTACCTCTTTTTCTGTCACTCGTCAAGCCTTAGGAGATTTTTGATGATTTTGACAAGTGGAGTGTCACCAATTCTGGCCATGTCAAGCCATAAGCCCCCCAACATCAATCATCATATGATAGACGTTAATACAGCACCATAATGAAGGACGTACACTGCGGCTTCGTTTCAAATCGATGAATATCTAGAAATGACAGTAGATGAATTCCAGAAAGCTGAAGATGATATTTTTGCTTTTACTTGAGGGTGCAGCTATTGCTGCTATTCTTTGTTAGAAATCTCTCCAATTGATCCACCACGTAGTATGAAGAGCAATGGGTAAAGGTTCCGACTTCTGAATTTATCTGAGATTTGCTCAAATACTGGCGGCTCCATAATCGGATCTCCCAGTAGCGCTTCCTTCTTTTCGGTCACTCCATCCCCCATCATCACGCTTCCATCCTAAGAGTCTCCTGCGGCCTCAGCTCAGCCTACGAAGCTAAAGACTCGGTATAGTATTTTTCGACCACAATGTTCACAGAGAGCTCGAAATTGACTATACAGTTGCTACATATAGCTACAGTTGCTATACAGAATTTTTTTTTCGTATCAAATTTTAATTCCGGATCCGGAAGTCTCTATAGGGAGTCTAGATTGTCGTTCCGGTATCGGTTCCTCGAAAGCAACTACGACTTTTGGTAGGGCTTAAAAGTTAACTTGAACCTTCTTCTACAACTGACCACGAGATACTTCCTTCCTACGATTTCCATACAGAGGGCCCTCTTCCCGTGCGTTCTAGAAAGATGGGGGCTCCGATTTCTTTAAGTGGACCGTCGGGAATTTTTCGGGACAGCTAGGGCCGCCTTAAATTTACAAAGGAGCATTGAAAGAAAGCGAACAATTCCAAAAAATCGTGAGGGCAATCAGAACAATTTTTACTGAGTCTAGTTCTGGGAATTCTGCCAATTAGGCAACCACACATAGATTTTCAGGTTTTATTCTATCTGAAAATGTGCTTGAAAGATTGCAAGCAAATTGTTCCCACTGTAGTGGGAACAATGTTTGCAGTGTTTGCAGTGTGGTCGTAATATCTGACTAATTTTTTGTAGCTAGCCATTAGTGCATTTGAGAAAAGTAACTGTCCCACGCACAATATGAGTGTGATAAATGAGTAGGCGTTTACAAACATTAATGCTTTTTTGTACTTACGTTCTGAGTAGTAATAAATACCTACATACAGGGTGGTGACCGGGGCTCTCGGTCATAGGGATTTAACATGTAAAATCATACTTTGGTGATAAATACTTCCCAATTTATTTTAGAAAAGAAATCTTCAAATAAAAGTTATAACATAACTTTACATGTTACATCCCTATAACCAAAAGGTTCGATCATCACCATGTAATTTATTTTTTATATAGATAACTAAATTTTAATTATTTTCAGTCCGCCATTTAAACCACAAGCTCCAGCACCTGTAAAGTATTCCGAAATTGTCGAAAACCAACAAGCTCAATCTTTGGAACAGTTGAAGAAGCAAAAAGAAAAAGAATACGCAGATTTGTGTGGTATAACGCCTCAAGCTCACATGAAGCAGTACCAAGAACTGCCTTTAAAGCAACCGTATCCAGAATCGATAAAGCAACAATATGCGGAACCAACAATCCATCATCAATACATTACAAAGGACCCTCAAATGCCGTTTATTCAAAAACAATCACAAATACACCATCAGTATGTACAAAAGGAACAATTTCAACCTTACATGCCAAAATACAACAATCAAGCTCAATTTCCTCAAACATATCCATCTGAATCGAACAATTTTCTTGCGCATTTAAGCAAAATTAATCCGCGGATAGCTCAGTCAATTATAAACGATGCCCATTTAAGGGATTCTCAAATGCCAATGTATCACAACTTGAAACCAAGAGGATCGTGTCAACAACCGCCCCAGAGAATTTACCATGGACCTTCTCTACATCCAAACGGGCAGCCTCCAAGAAATCTACCGCAAGGCTACAATTATCCACAATCTTACAATTACAACGTGAAAGCAAACATCCAACCTGGCGATTCTTACGGACGCGTCCATCAGTACCAACATAATATTCCTAAATACATGCCAGAATATAAATTGAATATGGAGCAACCAATTCCAAATATTTCTTCACAACGTGTTTACAGCGAAGGTGTTCCGGTAAATTATTCTCCATTACCGTCAAAAGTGTCGCCAAATTATTCGCACGGTGCTCAATTAGAATACGCGCAACATTACCAACATAGAAGACAATTTCCACAAGATTACTTCACGCATCCAAGTTACAAAGCTGCATATTTACAAAACCATCAAGTGCCGATAGACGAAAACGATCCAGAAGGAAGAACGCGCAAATCGAGTTTGAAACAATATTTAGAAAATTGGGTAGACGAAGACATATCAGGTAATTTACCCGACATTATAGTATCAAATAATTTAACGGATATTGAGGGTATGGAAAATTTAAAAGGTGCCCTTTGTATAAAAAGTAACGGAACGCCAGAACAAGAATTGTACGTTTTGGACACAACCGAAATTACCAACGAAAGTTTACCACATTTCTTACACTTGCAACAATTTGAAAAGTTACCCGATAACATTCGTGGATACTATCATTCGACTAGTGCTCTTGCTGCAAGCGGTAGAAGAATCATAATTGAAAATCAATCAAACGGACAAATTGAGGTTAGAACGACGGAGAGTGTGCACGAAAATGGCGAACTACAAAAGCCCCAAGAAAGGGTCGTCGAAAAAGTACCACCAAACGTCGAAAACAAAGTCGTTCAAATACACATAGTCGAAGATGGCGATTCTATAACAAATTCGCGTTTGGACGGTTTAGAGACGATTATAATTCAAGCGAGTGGCTATCAAAACGAACGTGAAGAAACTTGCATCGTGAAAAGAATTCCTTCTGTGATGGAAGTGCAGGATTTGAAAAATATGCCAGTTATCGACGAGAGTAATTTAGACTCTGCACAAAAGGACAATACAAATAGTGAAAATAGAGGGTTGTGCAATATCGCTTCTGAAAGTGAAAAAAATACTAATTTAGAAGAAAAGAAAAGTGAAGATGAAAATACCAAAGAAACTAACACTAAATGTAAAGTAACCGACTTATCTCTTAGTAATAATAGTGAACCCAAAAAGAATTTAAAGTTACTAAAAAATAGTCAAAATGAAGATAATAAAGTCGAAAGTTCCTTAACAAACACAACGGAAGCAACAAATTTAAAACATGTCGTGAGCGAAAACAAAACAGAATCGATAGTTTCTATGGAGACGAAAGAAACACCAAGCCTTCCTATCGACAGACAAGTACCGTCTGAAAGTGTAAAGCAATTCGTTAAAGAACACAACGAGAATAAAGAGGACCGTGTGAAAAATCGAGAAAAGCAAATTTACTATGAAGATTCTAGAGATTATTTCAACCAATCAGAAGACTCGATAGACGGTTTTTACGACGATCGAGTATCTATGCAAACACCAAAACCATTAAACTTATCCATGGATAAAAAACACGTAGATGAAACAACAATAGAAAATTTAAATTCCTTCGACTTTTTTTCACCAAATAAATCTGAAACTTCTTCACCTCCACCTCTAGAAGGTATTAATTTAACTAAACATAAAGAAAAAGAAGAGAGTGAGGACGAAAATGAAAATGATGGATTAAATTTGAGTTTACCAAAAGTTGTAGAATTGGAAGATGAGCAAACATCGATTGGTGTACAAGAAGCTATCCAGGATTATTCCAAAGATATTAAAGAGCCACAAAATTCTCCGCAAGAAGTGCGAAGAGAAGATATCCAAATTATACAAAAAGTTCCTTCAACTGAAACGATTTCTCACGAAGAAGAAGAACACCATTTTTCTGAACAACTACCAGATGCATCACCTGCGTCGGTTGTCTCCGACCAACTACTAAGTAGTCCAGAAGTTAATTATCCGAGAAATGATTTTGTAATGACCCAAACAGCCATTTTAACTCCAGAAACAAATTCTCCAGTAGAAGAGCACGTTAAAATTTGGGAAGACGACAACAGTAACATATTAAAAGAAGATAAAATTATAGACGCCAATTTAATTGAAGATCTTGAACTCGAAACAAATTTTCCAACGACACAAATTGATGAGAAAGATTCAGTAGAAAGTGAAAATAGAGAAATTGAAATATCTTTTAGAGCAGAAGTGCGTCAGGAAGCACAAATTTCTGATGATGGCAAAAGTGACTTGATAGCTAAAGAAGAAGAAGTCCCCGAAACTGTACTTGATGTTACGGATGAGATCAAAAAAGAAAAGTCTATAAAAATTAAAATTAAAAAAATCGACAACAATAGGTTTACCTTGAGCAATTGTTCGAGAATCAAGAAAAAGCCCATGAGGCATAAAACTAAAAAGTTGAGAGATAAGAGTTTCAATCGTAAGTTGGCTTTGTTGGACAATTATAGTAAAACTTTTTCAATAGAAGACGATTATGTTGAGCCTGTTAGTAGAGAAAATGCTGGACAAGAGACTTTTTTGGTTAAAAATACAGTCGTAGATGCAAAAGAGGTAAATACTGCGAGAAGTAATCATATACAGCAGGTGCAGGAGCGTGAAGAAGAACTTTTGTTAAAAGAAGATGTACGTAAACAATTTTTAAGAAATGCTCAAAAACATCTTTGTGACACTGAAATTCAAAGTCAAAATGAAGATATTTGTACCACTGAAGTTCAAAGTAAAAATGAAGATCCTTGTGACACTGAGGTTCAAAATCAAAATGAAAACGTTTGTGATACTGAAGTTCAAAGTCAAAAAGAAGATTTTTGTGACACTGAGGTTCAAAATCAAAATGAAAACGTTTGTGACACTGAAGTTCAAAGTCGGAATGAAGACGTTTGTGAAACTGAAATTCAAAGTCAAAAAGAAGACGTTTATGACGCTAAAGTTCAAAGTCAAACTGAAGACGTTTGTGACACTGAAGTTCAAAGTCAAAATGAAGATTTTTGTGACACTGAAGTTCTAAGTCAAAAAGAAGACGTTTGTGACACTGAAGTTCTAAGTCAAAATGAAGACGTTTGTGTCACTGAAGTTCAAAGTCAAAAAAATGAAGCTGTTAGTCACACTGAAGTTCAAAGTCAAAATGAAACAAGTGACACTGAGGTTCGAAATCAAAATAAAGCTCTTTGTGACACTGAAGTTCAAAGTCGAAACGAAGATGATTGTGACACTGAAGTTCAAAGTCAAAATGAAAATGTTTGTGACACTGAATTTCAAAGTCAAAATGAAACAAGTGCCACTGCGGTTCGAAATCAAAATAAAGCTCTTTGTGACACTGAAGTTCAAAGTCGAAATGAAGATGTTTGTGACACTGAAATTCAAAGTCAAAATAAAACAAGTGACACTGAGGTTCGAAATCAAAATAAAGCTCTTTTTGACGCTGAAGTTCAAAGTCAAAATGAAACAAGTAACACTGAGGTTCGAAATCAAAATGAAGCTCTTTGTGACACTGAAGTTCAAAGTCAAAATGAAAATGTTTGTGACACTGAATTTCAAAGTCAAAATGAAACAAGTGCCACTGCGGTTCGAAATCAAAATAAAGCTCTTTGTGACACTGAAGTTCAAAGTCGAAATGAAGATGTTTGTGACACTGAAATTCAAAGTCAAAATAAAACAAGTGACACTGAGGTTCGAAATCAAAATAAAGCTCTTTTTGACGCTGAAGTTCAAAGTCAAAATGAAATAAGTAATACTGAGGTTCGAAATCAAAATGAAGAGTTAAATGAAAGTTCTGAAAAGATAGTAGTTCAAACAGTTGATTCTAATTTGGAAGAAACTGTTCCTTTAACTAAAGATGTTGAAATTTCAAACGGTTGCAGTTCCGAAGACGACCTTTTATTAGCCCCAACTTTAGAGCCAGCAACTAACGAATTTAATTTCAAAAATTGTGATCCTACAATTAATGACGATAGAGGTCCTGAGTTGACTCTGGCAGAAACTCCGACCGTCGATTTAGATAATAGTGACGAAGAACCACCAAAATTGGAAGCAGAAATTGAAAATGTTGACAGATCTCTAGAAACTGTTGCTGAAGAACCAAATTTGGAATACGTCGTCGAAGACAATAACGAAGAAGAAACTAGCGTAGTTTATCAAATTAACGACTCAAATATTGTTCTTCAAATAGGAGACGAATTGCTCGAAATTAACGTAACTGCTCAAAATGGCAAAAAGGTAATTTTGGTTAAAACATTATCGAACGCCATAATTATGAACAACGCTGACGAAAACGACAATACGATTGATGAAAGTGTAAACGAGCAGGATGAAATTCCGGTTTTGGAACCCGAAAATATAATAAACGAGTTGGATGTTGGACAAAATTGCGAACTGGGCGTTGACCAAATCCAAATTGACGAGTTGCAAATGGAAGAAGTCGGAGACGAATTTTGTGTTTACAACGAAGAAGTTGTTTCGAGTTCAACAGAAATTGAAGTAGCTCCACTTCTAAGAGAACTGTATCCACCTCCAAAAGAAGTATTTTTACCTCCAAAAGAAGTAGCTCCACCTGCAAAAGAAATATCTCCACTTCCAAAAGAAATATCTCAACCTCCAAAAAACATATCTCCACCTCCAAAAAAAATATCTGCACCTCCAAAAAAAGTATATCCACCTTCAAAAGCAGTATCCCCACTTCCAAAAGAAGTATTTCCACTTCCAAAAGCAGTATCTCCACCTCTAAAAGCAGTATCTCCACCTCCAAAAGAAGTATTTTCGCTTCCAAAAGAAGTACGTCCACCTCCAAAAGAACCATATCAATCTCAATTAATCGTCCATGAACAAAAGAATTCAGTTAAAGACATCGTCAAAAGAAGTTCGCGAAGGGAAAAGATATCAAATTCTGAAAACGACAAGCACAATTTACACAAACCAAGGTGCCTTACAAGTGACAATTTAAAGCCTAAAATTGATATATGCAAAAGTAGTAAAATAAGCGCAACAAGCGAAAAACCATCAAATAACCATAATCATAAACTGTCAAATAATAATAAATTAGTAGATCAAACTAAAAAAGTTGTTCAAGAGCCTCCGAAATCTTTTAAAACGAAAGCTGCGTTAAAGATAATCGAGGAACCAAAAGCTAAGAAAAAAGTATCTGGTAAAATTGTAAAAAGTAGTCCGGTGGAAAAACAAGAGACGAGGCCGAAAAAAGTTTCTTTTAGTTCAATTACTATTGATACCGTCGGTTGTGGTGGAGTCGGTTCGTCTACGACTGTTAAAAAGAATTCAGAAAGTTCCTGCAAACGTCCGAGAATTGAAAAAGAAAAAAAAGAAGAGAAAAAAGTCGTTGCTGAACATAAAAGTGACAAAAAGGAAAGTAAAATTAAAGAAAAAGTTACGAAAGTTAAAAGTACACCGAGTAAAAATTTAAAAAGTGCGAAAGTGGTTAAGGATAAGGAAGAAAAAGTTAAGGAAAAAAAGAAGAAAGTTGTAAGCGTACAGGTTAGTGCGAAGCCTGAAATAATGACGCCAGTGCCAAAAGTTGTGCAAGTGCCGAACGTAAAAGCTAAAGAAGTTAAAGAAGAAACAAAAGCAGTTAAAGAAGAAACAAAAGAAAAACAAGTTAGCGTACAGGAAAATATGATAACGTCGTCGACTTCGAGCGAAATTTTGGTCAAAGAAGCTTTGAAAGTGGCCGACGAATGGGAAAACGATCCGGACGACTTAAAGCTTTCAGATAGTGCTTTTAAGCGCAGATTGAGTCTCGAGGAGTACAACAAAAGAAAGCACTTGAGTTTAGAAAAGGAAGTTAACGACGAAATTTGGAACAGTCCGAAAAGGAGGGCAAAATCGCCCGAAAGGAGGATAAAGACGCCCGAAAGGAGGTTAAAATCGCCTGATACGCCAATTTTAAACGTCAACTTCAACAACAAAACTTACTCGAGAAATTTGAGTTTTCAAGATCCGAGAAGGGAAAAGGAAGAGCCTTTATCTAGTGCCATCGAGTTACAGTTGCCTAAAATTAATAGGACGCCGCCTCCAAAACCGAATTTAAATCAAGAATATTTAAAAAACGCCCTTTTGAACGATTTACACACGGTAAACGCTTACACCGTGTCTTTGATTAAAACAAATCAACAGTTGATGCAGCGCTTTTTGGAACAACAGAGGTTAACTGTGGACGAGTTGAAGAAAGTGAAAAAAATTATAAGATACAAAAGGTTAGTGCAACATTTATCGACAATAAGAATAAATGAAATGCATTCTACTACCCTTAAAGAAAATTACTTAACCAAAGATTTAACCAGAGAAAGTTACAAAAGGACGGATTTATTAACAAATTATAGGGACGATAATAATAAAAAAATTGATCCTTCCGATTTTAATTTAAATAATAGTAGTAATAGTTATACGTGCGAAAGAAACAATAGTGTGATAATAAACGAAAGAAGAAAAAGAAAGCGGTTTCGGTTTTTATATTCGGACGATGACGATACAATAGCAAACAAAAATAATAAAAACGAGGAGTGTAATAACAAATTAACAATAAATAACGAAATAGAAAATAAAAAAGCAAAATTAGATAATTTAGTGCCTGCAATGGATTATTCGGTTCATCAAAGTAACTCACTGACTTTAGTGTTTAAAAGAAGCTTTAAAACTGATCCTAAAATGCAGCCATATGTAAAAATTGAACGATTGGCGAGTATAGATTTACTCGCTAAAAATAATTGCTTTTAAAAAAATTTTTTTTCAAAGGGGGACCAAAGTTTTTTAATTTATAAGTATTTTAGATAGGACCAATTTTTTTCTTAAACAAATATACCATCAAGTATTATAAATATAGAAAAAAATTTATTTTTACTAAAGTGGACACTCTGTATATTTTATAAGGTACATTTATTAAAACAATCACGAGTGCCTAAATAATATTTAAATTTAAATTCATATACAAAAGGATGTAAAAAAGTGTTTTCATAAATTTTTATATTGAAGAGGTGGGGGAAAAAGAAATTTTTAAATTATTTTAAATAGTATTAAAGTAGGTCCTGTCGAATGTTAATAATTTTTATTCTGTAAAATAATTTTTGCCATTTGTTGTAAATTTAATTTTTAATATTTAAGAAATTTTGTTGTTAAGTTTGCAATTTTTATTTGTTAGTATTTTTATAAGGGAAGTGATTCTCATTTTTTTTTTCAAATAATGTTCCTACGTGAGATATTTTTTTTGAAAGAATATTATTAGATTTTTTAGTCAATATTATGCCATGGTTTTATATAAATTGCTTAAAAATTTTCTTAAATCGACTGATTATGGGTGTTTTTGCTCACGTCCAAGTATACAGTGTGGTCAAAAAATACCTTATCAAGCTTTTTAATTTTTGTGTTAGAGATAAATTTTTTCAGTTACTTTTTAACCATACCAAAGAAACGCCAGATTTAAGTTTTTTCGCATTTCCACTCTCAATAGATGGCGTGGGGTGGGGGCTCTTCAAAAATTTAGTACACGAAACCATATCGAGTTACATCTCATTTTAAAGAACTGTTAAAAATATACCCTTTAGTGCAAACCAGAGGTCGCTACCATGCTTTTTTCAAAAATGGCGGCGCGTCAAAGATTAAATTTTCACAACTAATGAAAATTCTTGCAATGGTGACAAAAATTGTTTTGTGTTATTCATAGAAATTTTTAGTTTATACCAAAGAAACGCTCAATAGAAAAAAATTTGCTTTTCAATGACATAAAATAGAGGTTAGGTAATTATTTTAAACAAAAACACAAGTTTCCTCCATGTCTTAAAAACAATAGAAAAATTTTTTTAGAGCTTTCAATTTCTTGATTTTAGTAATGCCTCTTATTTCGTTTTCGAAAATTTAAATTATCTTAATTAATAAAAAAGTTATTAGCAATTAAAAGAAATGCACTTTTTCAGTTTTCTGTTATTTCTAAATATCTAGAGTGCTAATGATTGTTTTCAAAAAACAAAAGCAGCGTCGAGTTGGCCATGAAATTGTGCACAATTTTCCCTATGTAACGCGTTTAAACTGAGATTCAACTTGATTGGGGTTGATATTTCAAAGTAGTAACGGTCAAGAGTCTTATAATACTCAAAAATGGTTCAAATAAAACTTATTAAAATATCTCTAAAATACAAAAAAAATGTAAGTTTATGAGGTAATTTTTTTATCATCACACAATCACAAATATTTTTTTTTTAAATTAAAAAATAATTGTTACCAGTTACAATTTTGCAATTTATATAGAAGTATATAAGCACTGTTGAATTTGTAATTAGTTTATATAAATATTATAATAAAATTATATGAAAAAATATTATATTTATATAAAAAAGTATGATCGATGTTAAAATATAAAAAAATCTATCTTAAGTTGATTTAGTTTTAATGTCGCGTGAATATTTATCAATAAAAAAGAGGGGTGGAAAAAGACTTAAAAAAATTTTAAATTATTTATTCAACTTTTTCGAAAATGGTTGTTTATTGTTTTTAATAAAAATTTAAAATTGTTTTAGTCTAATGAAGAAAAGCCTTGACTTTCTTATAGAAAATTGGCCTCACTTTTGCAGTAAATTTATTAAATTTTAAGATAAATGTATTTTTTCAAAGACTGCAATTTTGAGTGAAATTTTTATAATTTTTTTAGTGTTCATATTTAGATTTTATAGTTACCAGTAGTTTATACAAAAAATTATGTAAAATTTATTGTATGTTTTTGGTTTATAAATGAGTGCCTTGTCACAAATTTTTACCATTATCCAATGTTATTTGAACACGTGTGTTAAAATATATTGAATAATATAAATTTACCAACCATAATTAATCCTTTTTTTTTGTTAAAATGTAAGATATATTAATGAAATTGATTTTAAAAATATAAAGTTTCAAACTTGCTAGTTAGTTAAGTTAGTTAAGTTAGTTAGTTAAGAAAATGCGACGTGTATTGCTGGTTGCCTGCAATGTAGGCGTGCAAATAGGTATCCCTGCTTGGACAGGCGAGTCATTCTGCATCAGTATTATCTTCCCATAGCTCCATTACATTATTTAATTGAAAATAATGCCTAAAAGGTAGCTTTTTTCATATATTATCCGTTCACTATTTATTTGCGTTATGGTTGGCCATGTTAGGGTGACAGATTCCACCTGGTATAAATTTGATAAAAATCAGTTAGGCTAAGTATTGTAGAGTAGCGACTTTTATTCAATTGTGTTAATAGTTGGTCTGTCAGTGGTCTGTCATTTTTTAAAAATTGTCAAGAGCTGTCGGCCAACTTAATAGGGACTTTTTATTTTGGCAAACCAAAAAATAAAAGTTCATGGCCAACCATAGCGCAAATAAATTGTGAATGGATTATATCGATTATACACAAAAAGATTTGGCGTTTTGTTGGTTACCTAGCGATAATTTTGAGACACCTGGCGTCATCTATGCAGAAACAAATAAACTTAACATGTCAAAAGTAGCTGCCTATTCGAGAAAATCACGAAGGGTGCGGCACCTATCGGTTAAATATGCAATACTCCCCGTGGGGGGTGTGACGTATAATATTTTGCAAAAATTTTTATAATTTCTCTGCGACATCAATTGGTTAAATATTAAAAACTCGCCGTGGGGGTGTCACGTGTTATTTTTTTACCAAGTTTTGTAGCAACCACAGCAACATAACCTCAATAATACAAATTTATTTTAGCGTACAGCTACGACAGCTACAAAAAGTACTTAAAAATTAAAATTGAAAGAAAAATCGGTTGCAATGCAGTTTATGGGACCGCTTATAGCATATAACTTTTCTTATGTAAAACACATCGGAGAGGTCGTAAAAAATACTCAAAAAAATCTATTAGGCCCAGGGGAGTCAAAATTTCGACATTAGTATTACAATAGTACCCCAATTTGCCGCTAGATGGCACGACTTCAACGCTGTGATGTTTGCAGCAAACTTAACTCGCCAATCTCTCCTTAGATGGCAGCACGCGGTCAAAACAGCATTTATATACGTTTTAAAATAATTTCATTTATAATTTAAATAACATTTTATTATTACTTTGCTAGTAGCGTGAATAAAATTAAGTACCTTGTATTTAGGTATTATGAGTAAAAAATTTTTAAAAAATTCGAACTAAAAGCAAAGTCTAATAATTAATATTTCAAACATTTCCAATATAAGGTAAGGTAATTTACAGCCCCTAAAAAATTTTTTACGGACATATAACCACTAACATCTTAAGCAAAATAATGTACGTAGTGTGGTGGGTGTTAAGGTAATTCATACAAAAGTTGCATCATCTCAAATATGAACCCCAAAAAAACAAGAATTTCTAACCCCCATTATCTTCGTGATTCGTGTTAAATGTTCAAACGAGTTACACAGAATCGCCTTTTAAAACCAACCTAAAGTATGTAAGAGAACCCCCAAAAGTCGAGAAAAATATTTAAAAAATTCCCAGAGCCCTAGGAAACCCCTATCACGCAATTTAAATACCTTCCCGCTACTAATGCATTATAAAGGACCGCATTTAAAAACCGAGCTAAAGTACGTAAGAGAACCCCCAAAAGTCGAGAAAAATATTTAAAAAATTCCCAGAGCCCTAGGAAACCCCTACGATTTAATTTAACACCCTCATATGAACAATGCAGTATAGAGGACCGCCTTTAAAAACCGACCTAAAGTATATAAGAGAACCCCCAAAAATCGAGAAAAATATGTAAAAAATTCCCAGCGCCCTAGGAAACCCCTATCACGTAATTTAACCACCTTCCCTCGACTAATGCATTATAAAGGACCGCATTTAAAAACTAACCTAAAGTATGTAAGAGAACCCCCAAAAATCGAGAAAAATATTTAAAAAATTCCCAGCGCCCTAGGAAACCCCTATCACGTAATTTAACCACCTTCCCTCGACTAATGCATTATAAAGGACCGCATTTAAAAACTAACCTAAAGTATGTAAGAGAACCCCCAAAAATCGAGAAAAATATTTAAAAAATTCCCAGAGCACTAGGAAACCCCTATCAAATAATTTAACCACCTTCCCTCGACTAATGCATTATATAGGGCCGCCTTTAAAAACCAACCTAAAGTATGTAAGAGAACCCCCAAAAATCGAGAAAAATATGTAAAAAATTCCGAGAGCCCTAGGAAACTCGAAAACTGTTTCTATTAACTACCATTACCCCTTCAGGGGGTGGCATTAACTTTGAACCTTAAAGTTTTTCTGACGTTTGAAGAAAAAATCTTTATTTTAAAATTCCCGATAAAATTAATTAACGGAATTTCTTTTTGCAAAAACTAGTATTTTAGGGGTTCAAAGTTAACGGTACTCCCTGAACAGGTAGTTCTAGTGGTACGATTTTACTTATTAAAATAAAATAATAATTGTTTCTTTAAAGATTTCTATGTTTGTATCATTTATTTTGCTCTAAATAAACATCGTCGTATGACGATTTGACGAATCTCGAGGCAGCAGCCTTGAGCTTTTATTTTATAAATGGTTTTATTACTGGCTCTACCCATACGGCAAACGGTTGGGATTTTTCCCAACTAATTAACGTTGAATTACCATTATGCTAGAAACGACTCGGATGAAATTCTGATCTATAATGTAGATGAAAAACTAGAAAAAAAATCTAAATTTAAGGGCTTCTTGTTAAAACGGAGTTGCCAGTCGTGAACTGAGCCCTTATACGCACTCCATTCAATTTTTTTATTATGGAAAACGAATTTTCAAACAAAAAACCATATTACTAAGTTGCCACCAACAAAGTTGATACATCTTGATATTCATCCTCTGCAAATGTGTCCCTTAGCAGAGGGCATATTAAAAAAAGATTCATCCTCTGCAAATGTCTCCCTTAGCAGAGGGCATATTAAAAACATTCATCCCCTGCAAATGTCTCTCTTTAAAACACATAAAGCGGAGGGCATATTAAAAAAACCTTCATCCTCTGCAAATATCTCCCTTAGCAGAGGGCATATTAAAAACATTCATCCCCTGCAAATGTCTCTCTTTAGAACACATAAAGCGGAGGGCATATTAAAAAAACCTTCATCCTCTGCAAATATCTCCCTTAGCAGAGGGCATATTAAAAACATTCATCCCCTGCAAATGTCTCTCTTTAAAACACATAAAGCGGAGGGCATATTAAAAAAACCTTCATCCTCTGCAAATATCTCCCTTAGCAGAGGGCATATTAAAAACATTCATCCCCTGCAAATGTCTCTCTTTAGAACACATAAAGCGGAGGGCATATTAAAAAAACATTCATCCTCTGCAAATATCACCCTTAGCAGAGGGCATATTAAAAAAACATTCTTTCTCTGCAAATGTCTCCCTTTAGAACACAAAGCAAGGAGCATTATTTAAAAACATTCATCCTCAAATAAGATGTAGTGACGTTCGTAATCTAAAATTAAAAAAAAAGCTTAATTAAAGTTTTGGGTTACAAAATACCATAATACGAATTAATGAGTAAATAGGTACCGGGTGGCGCCCGTCACATAATCTGTTTTTTTTGAACAAAAGTAAAATTTAATTTTTAATTAAGCGAAAGCTTAATTCAAAAAATTGGTCCAGTAGAAATCTGTAGTTTTTTATTGACTTTGTAATGGTATAAGTTAAAAGATAAAAAAATTAAAATTTCACCGCAAATAAATTTGAGCTTTTAATTATTTAATCAAAATCAAGACCTTTTTTTAAAAAATCTGAGACGGCACGAATCTGTAGAATTATGTTACCTATTCATAGAGACGTCGACCGCTCTTTCAAGTACAGAAATTAAAAAAGTGACGCGAAAAATGTAAGCATAATTTAACATTACTTGCGAAATTACAACCGAGAACCGCCCTTAAGTTAAATATAAATATATCGAATACAGAGATAACATACCTTATCGCAAATACTATTAAACAAACTTTGTTTAATAGTATTTGCTTATCGTAAGTCATTTGGGTGTAAGGCAGGAAATGACAGGCGCACGTCGTTCATAAATGCCAGGAATCTTTCGTTGTCACTTGCAAGGGGCTTGAGCACATTCCGTTTGTACATATACGAATTCAAATACGGCCTTAAGTGATCAACAGGGTTTTGATCTTGGTCGTTGTAAGTCCGAGCCGATTTTACGTGTTTTTTTACATCTCTCCATAATCTTTCAATATGGTTTGTATTTATATTCAAGATTACAGGGTTTCCACCATTAGCGGGTTGAATTTGAATTTCTCTGGAAAATTCTATCGTGTGATTAACTGTATAATGGACAGCCATGTTGCAACCAATTCCTGTTGCAGGATCGTAAGGTTGATCTACGCCATTATAAGCAGGCCAAGAGTCGGTAATGATGGAAGTCTGGGGCTCGACACGTCTTCTAATAATTTCGTGTAAAGTTTGTCGGTTTCTATTTTCCACTGCTTCCATAAAAATTTCATTTGTTTCTCGACATATCCCACCAAAAACCCATGTAGCGGATCGGTTAGCGCGACCAACATGGTATTTTGGTGTAAAGAAATGGCTCTCGTCCATCTCGACGTATAAACCAGGGCCACCTATTCTTGCGAATTGGGAATTGGGAATTTTTTAAATATTTTTCTCGATTTTTGGGGGTTCTCTTACATACTTTAGGTTAGTTTTTAAATGCGGTCCTTTATAATGCATTAGTCGAGGGAAGGTGGTTAAATTACGTGATAGGGGTTTCCTAGTGCTCTGGGAATTTTTTAAATATTTTTCTCGATTTTTGGGGGTTCTCTTACATACTTTAGGTTAGTTTTTAAATGCGGTCCTTTATAATGCATTAGTCGAGGGAAGGTGGTTAAATTACGTGATAGGGGTTTCCTAGTGCTCTGGGAATTTTTTAAATATTTTTCTCGATTTTTGGGGGTTCTCTTACATACTTTAGGTTAGTTTTTAAATGCGGTCCTTTATAATGCATTAGTCGAGGGAAGGTGGTTAAATTACGTGATAGGGGTTTCCTAGTGCTCTGGGAATTTTTTAAATATTTTTCTCGATTTTTGGGGGTTCTCTTACATACTTTAGGTTAGTTTTTAAATGCGGTCCTTTATAATGCATTAGTCGAGGGAAGGTGGTTAAATTACGTGATAGGGGTTTCCTAGTGCTCTGGGAATTTTTTAAATATTTTTCTCGATTTTTGGGGGTTCTCTTACATACTTTAGGTTAGTTTTTAAATGCGGTCCTTTATAATGCATTAGTCGAGGGAAGGTGGTTAAATTACGTGATAGGGGTTTCCTAGGGCGCTGGGAATTTTTTAAATATTTTTCTCGATTTTTGGGGGTTCTCTTACATACTTTAGGTTAGTTTTTAAATGCGGTCCTTTATAATGCATTAGTCGAGGGAAGGTGGTTAAATTACGTGATAGGGGTTTCCTAGGGCGCTGGGAATTTTTTAAATATTTTTCTCGATTTTTGGGGGTTCTCTTACATACTTTAGGTTAGTTTTTAAATGCGGTCCTTTATAATGCATTAGTCGAGGGAAGGTATTTAAATTGCGTGATAGGGGTTTCCTAGGGCTCTGGGAATTTTTTAAATATTTTTCTCGACTTTTGGGGGTTCTCTTACATACTTTAGGTTGGTTTTAAAAGGCGATTCTGTGTAACTCGTTTGAACATTTAACACGAATCACGAAGATAATGGGGGTTAGAAATTCTTGTTTTTTTGGGGTTCATATTTGAGATGATGCAACTTTTGTATGAATTACCTTAACACCCACCACACTACGTACATTATTTTGCTTAAGATGTTAGTGTTTATATGTCCGTAAAAAATTTTTTAGGGGCTGTAAATTACCTTACCTTATATTGGAAATGTTTGAAATATTAATTATTAGACTTTGCTTTTAGTTCGAATTTTTTAAAAATTTTTTACTCATAATACCTAAATACAAGGTACTTAATTTTATTCACGCTACTAGCAAAGTAATAATAAAATGTTATTTAAATTATAAATGAAATTATTTTAAAACGTATATAAATGCTGTTTTGACCGCGTGCTGCCATCTAAGGAGAGATTGGCGAGTTAAGTTTGCTGCAAACATCACAGCGTTGAAGTCGTGCCATCTAGCGGCAAATTGGGGTACTATTGTAATACTAATGTCGAAATTTTGACTCTCCTGGGCCTAATAGATTTTTTTGAGTATTTTTTACGACCTCTCCGATGTGTTTTACATAAGAAAAGTTATATGCTATAAGCGGTCCCATAAACTGCATTGCAACCCATTGAACGTATGATTTTGACGTTTACACACCCTGTTTATTTACATTAATTTAATGTTTATATGCAATTATATTTGATATTTATAACAGATTCTTCTATAGTGTAGTATTAACTGATTCCGATTTAATAAACCATCATCAATTGATAATAGTCAAGTTGGAGTAATCAACATAGACATCGGAATTTCGGAATGAACAATGGTTTTTAAAGATCTTTTCATTGATACCACTTTCGACCTATCTTGCCATTTAAAATTCTGCAGTTTTTCGCATTTTGAGACAATATCTTCGGCATGCCGATTCTTCGCGGAATAACAATACCACCATTTCCTTTATTACGGCTTTTGTAATCAAAATTTTTGACTCAACTCTCTACGACTAATCGTTTTTGAAAAAAACGCCTGATACGGGTGCTCTGATTCACCCTGTATATTTCAGCGAATATCCAATGTATCTTCCTAAATTAACTAATATAGCGATCTAGCAAATTTTTCATGTGCAATGTGCAGATCACTTAAGTGCGAAGGAAGATTTCGCAAACGGGTCTCTTAAAAGGAGTCTAAAAAACCTAAACAAGATACTAAGGACCATCGTCAACACATCTGGTTCATTCGAAGCAGCAACTTACATCAGGATGATCTGCATCCGGGATTTCATCCAAAAAGCAACCACCAAGTTTCACGAGGCAGCACTGGACCACGACAACCATACCATCCGAGAACTATGAGATTACAAACAATTAAGAGGATTCCCACTACTCCAACTACGTATTGAAGATTATCCTTTCTGTGGTACCACCTCAGAAGCACAGTAACCATGGTATTCTTCTCTGTCAATGATATAGCATCCTTAAAAATTAATATTAAGTTACTAGTATTTAACACACCAAGAAGAGGAAGTATGTCAGAATTTCAACAACAAAAAAAAGGATAAGAAATCTTGTAAAAGATTTCTCCCGAATATCAGCAAAAATCGGTACATAATCAATAATCTGTAATCACGCAGCGTATTCTTCTTCTTCATGGTAATTAATATTTAGATAATTAATAAACTAACAGTAATTTTAAATTAAAACATAATTTTTTTAACCTGCCAAGCTTTTAGAAACAATAAACAATTATTTTTACAAGAATAAAAATAAATATTTTGTCACAATAATTGTTGTGTTAATCTGAAGTTTAAATTTACAAAGGCACAACAATTGATAAAGTATTTGATGATTCACTCTGTGTCACTTATAGTAAAATTTGGTAATTTGTTTTAGTTTTCATTGAACTTCTGAGTCGAAAGGATCGTTCCTGAAGTGCCTGTGCGTTAAACAACAGAACCTAAGGATTAACAGAAAATGAACAGAGACAGGGATAACATGGAAAGAAAGCTGCCAGTTGCATTCCCAATAAGAAGAGTGAAAACAATTTGTAAGTAAGATTTATGATATTTATAACTTTTGTCCCGCTAATTATTAAATAAATTAAAAGCATTTAAATTCTCTATTTTGGATTGTTATAAAAATTAAAAAATATCTTCTATTAGGTAGTGCTTTAAATACATAGCCATTAACATAATTTTTTTTTAATTCCTTAATTGTAACCTTTTACAACAAATCCATAAGGATCGAGTCAAAATAATCAGTAATTCGAATTAATCGAATTAACTCTCTAAAATAAGAAAAAGACTAGGATTACTTTCATTAAATTAATTTTGACATAAAATACAATTAATTAATGTTCAAATCAACCAATAGCATTATTTAATTATTTTTAAGGGTGTATTTGTAAGAAATTTTTGGCAAGTAATAATTTAGAGTTGATTAATTAAGTTGAGTTTTGCCCTAATTTCAAAATAGAGTTTAGGTAAAACTTCTTACTATGTAAAATATCTCTTAATAATTCGCATTAAACTAATTTAAATTATCATATAAACACATAGTAATCTGATGTTTGAAATTCTATTCTCTTCAACATCCTGTATAATGTGGCGATAAGCATAAGAATAAATTTCGTGAAAGTTAAAAAAATTAAAAATAGATAAGAACATTGAATTTGCGATGATTCACTTGTGTCTATCATAGTAAACATTTCGTAATTTGTTTCAGATTTCATTCAACTTTTGAACTGCAAAGATCGTTCGTTAAGTGCTCTCTATACCAGAATAATTCCAAAGACCAATGGACCTAGGATTACAAGAAAATTAACAACGATTAATGTAAGTACTTTTCGTCTTTTTAAGGATATGTAAAGTATAAGAGAAGGAGCTATTTTGCAAATACATTTAGTAGGCTTATTAGTTTGTTAATAAACTTCTTTCTATGTAAAATATCTCATAACAGTTAAACATTTAAATAATTTAAATTATTATGTCAATCCATAGTACCTACTTACTCCGATACTTTATTTCTTCAAAAAAATTTAGGTAACTTCCCTTAACTAATTAAATTAATTTACTAAATAGCAATAAATATTCCCGAAAATGCTTTCCTTCTTCTGATTCCTTGTAAATATTTAAAGTGAAACTTGGTGAAAAAATCGTATGTTTATTTAATTTATTTTGCAAATTAAAAATTCATTCCTTAATTGAAAATAATCATTGATTGACTATGCCTAATACATACTAAAATGTTTCTTATTTCAGTTTCCGTTCAAATCTTCGACTTGGAAAGATGGTCTTGTAACTAACAGTTCTTCATTTTGCCGAACAGCGAGAGGATTACAAGAAAACTTAATGGACCTAGTAGAAGTTATTTTACCTAAGTTTATTTACTGACAGCGCTTTCGAGATATTTTGGGTCCAATTATGTTTAATTATTGGTTATTAAAAGTTAAGTAATTGGAAATAATCATTGGACTAAAATTTAAGTAAGTTATTTTAATTAATTTTAAATATAGAACATACTCTAGAAGTTTGTTTGCTTTTTGTTATGCTGAATCCTGCATGTATTTTTATTTAATGTTTATTGCAAGTTAAAAATTAATTACTTAAACGAAACATGCCTAAAATACATACTAAAACACATCTTATTTTAGTTTCCGTTAAATCGTCGACAGTGAGAGTGCCCTTAAGTCCACTTCAAGAGGATTTTTGGAAAACTTAATGGACCAAGTTGAAGTTATTTTACCTAAGTTTATTTACTTTCGAGCTATTTTGGATCAAAATATGTTTAATTATTAGTTATTAAAAGTTAATTAATTGGAAATAATCATTGGGCGAAAATTATTAAAATTTAAGTAAGTAATTTTAATTAATTTTAAATAGAGAAGACACCCTAGAAAGTTGTTTGCTTTTTGCAATGCTGCATGCTGCATGTATTTTTAATTAATTTATATTGAAAAATAAAAATTAATTACTTAATCGAAACATATACTAAAACATATCTTATTTCAGTTTCCGTTCTATCGTCGACAGTGAGAGGGTCTTTTGGTCCACATCAAGAGGATTTTTAGAAAACCTAATGGACCAAGTTGAAGTTATTTTATCTAAGTTGATTTTCTCACAGCGCTTTCAGGATATTTTGAATCAAAATATTTTTAATTATTGGTTACTAAAAATTAATTAATTGGAAGTAATGATTGAGCGATAACTACGAAACTTTAAGAAGCAAAAGTGCTTTTAACGATTCAGCTTGTGTCCAAAATGGGTACATCAGACTAACATCTCGATTAGTTTCAGATTACATTCCACCTTTGATTCGGAAAGATGCTTATTTTTATCAAGCCGATATTGTCTTCTGGTTTTGGACCCAACATGAGGATTAATTTATTTTTAATTTATTTTGGGTTGTATTTAAGTATAGTAGTAGAAGGGTAGCTACACCTCTCGATTAGTTTTTTTTAAATTAATTTTTTTCAATTTAAATTCATTGCTTGCTTAGGAGGGTAGCTACCTCTCTATACTGGTCATCGCTACGGATGACGTAGCAGCTAGGTAAGTTGTTTCCAACAGCTCTTCTCCACGTTAAAGGGAGCGCGAGGGGAAGCAACCTCTAAGACCACTGCGAGTTGTCCTCGAATTGGTCGGAGGTTGTTCCTCTTCCGTAGTCTTTAATGTGGCGATGGGCGTGGACTCCATGTTGGAATGTGGGTGTGCGTTGGCGCCGGGCGGGGAGGGGTAGGTGGGAGGGGGGTCGGAGGTCCCCTCCCCCCTACCCCTCCCCGCCCGGCGCCAACGCATATGCGCACTCCTACACGGAGTCCACGCGCATGCGCATTAGAGACTAAGGAGGAGGAGCAACAACCGACAATTTCGAGGACAACCCCCAGTGGTGGACGGGGGTGCCACCCCTCGCACTCTCTCGGACAAGGTGCAGGGTTGAAGCGACGCCACCTACCTAGCAGCTACCCGATAAGCAGCCATTACCAGTTTTAATATTAATTAATATTTTGTAATTATTTATTGTTTTAATTATGTATTATGTCTTGTGGGCCACCGCTTGATTAGCCGAACTCCTCAAGCGATGACTCCTCAAGCTTTATTTGTTACAGTTATTTCTTTCAAATCTAACGAGGGGTGGACTTGTTGCAGCCCATGCCCTGGGCTGCAACCTTTAATCTTTTTTTTAATGGTATAGCTATTTTTACAATTTTTAATTTCTGCTGCATACATCAATTAGGACACAAGACTGAATCGTTAAAGGGACTGTTATGTCTCTTGAATCTTGCTTTGGTGATTTACTAAGCGTTGGCCCGTCAATCAGTAATAAATTGTTTACAAATAATTAGTTTTGAATTTGTAAAATTAATTAATAGTATATTATTATAATTTTGTATAATAAAAATTTTTGTGTATTTTTTCATTTTAATAAACAGTAAACTCGTGTAGATCTTGACTTTTTTTCCAAAGATAAAAGCACCCTTAAAGAATTTCTCTCAATAATCTTCTTTTTCAATTACCTTGAAAAAGATATTCCCTCTCCTACTCCTTTATTCTCTTGATTGCCTTACACGTTAAATCCAAGTCTTTAATTACTATCCACGGTCTCTCTAATTCTTAAAATCTAATTCTAAAGAAATTAGACCAGTACTATTTGGATTTTAAAAGTGAAAAGTAAGTTTATTAAAGGCAAACAAAGTCTTAGTACATAAGACAATAAGCTCCAGCTGGATAACTCTGTAACACAAAAAGAATTCTTCTTGACTCGACAGATGAGATAACAGAGACAGAGGAGATTGACAGGTGAGAAAAGAAGACAGTCAGTTACCAGATGAGCATGACAGATGGAACTTACAGATGAGAAGACCGTTGTGAGATGTTTAGATAGAAAAAAGGAGATAGAGATAAGGGGACAGATAAAGAGACTGTTGAAATGAGATACTAAGATAGCAGGAGATAGAGATAAGACAATAGAGATAAGGAGGCAGATAAAGAGACTGTTGGAATTAGATAGTAAGATAGAAAAATGGCAGGAGATAGAGAGAGATAAGGAGACTATTGAAATAAGAGAAAATAATGTAAAATAGAGGGAGTTGAGAGTTAGATACAGAGATAATGAGATATATAAAGAGGCTTGAAGAAGCCCGGATTTCTCGACCCTTAAAACCCGGTCCAAATCAAAACTAAACTAACTTACCTACCTGTTTGGAACTTTTATACTTTTGCTTATAACTTTAATTTAAATTTAATGTGGGCGCCAAGATATTTTGAATGGATTATATCTAACCAACTTATTCTTTACATTGCTCCAGCATAACTCTTTGGTAGAGCTTCCTAAAGATCCCAACACTCAGGCGTGACAACTTAGTAGATTTTAAGGGTAGAGGTCGATTTACCTTTAACTTACAAACAACACTGAGATTACAGGTAGGCAGCTCCAGGCTGTCGACTCCCCTGTAACAAATATTAGTGCGTTCAAACCAATTTGAACAGTAAAAAGCACAGATAACATATAAACATCTATTGACTGAAATAAATGTAAACGACAAACAAAACATAAATTTCACATGACAGTTCTTATAACTTAATTAGTTTCAATTAACTGTCAGCTGACGAATAAAATGGTACGAACTCAAATTAAATGGACACACTACTTTAATCAAAGTTCAAAATTACTCAAAAACATTTAAGTTGATTTCGGCACAACTCCTAAATTTAAAAGTAACAAATATTATTTAATAAAATGCCCCTTTTTGGTGGCGTGCATTCAAATTAAAATGCAATAGTTTAAAATTGATTACAAACTGCAAAGCACACGCTTGCTAGATTATTAAATATAAAACACAATTTTTTAATCGTGCAATAACTTGAAATAATTGCGTTCTCCTGAACACATATAAAAATCCATGAAATTAACTAATTTCGACAATTAGTCCAACACTTCACATAGGTACATCAAAAACACATAAATACAAATATCGTACAAATTCTAACCTGGTACAAACGCACCTTGAACGCTAGTTCAAGATCCTCCAAAGGTTGAGTGACTTCCCGGTGCAGCCGTCCTGAATCCTTCAGTGTTGCTTATCCAGCGAGCTTTAATTCGCCAACACATGAAGAACAAAATTTACGTTGATTAACTCAAAACCAACCAAACTATCACGCATCAACGCAACTTAATTTAATCACCTTTAACTAGCTAATTCTCCCCTGTGGTAAGAATTAATTTATGGTGTGCTTTTGCTACACCTTCACAACTGGATTATTTACTTATTCGACGTTAGTGGCTAGTTGCTCACTAACAACCTCGTCGAATTAAAATATTTTCACTATTAATTAATGTTCCTTTGGAACCAAATGCAAACTTTAACTCGTAGTTGAGCTCCTTAAAACTCAAGCGGGGAATTCATCCGCTTGAAAAACTTATGAATACTCTTAACGGGGAAATACGTCCCGTACGCAGTTGAGTCAAGACTAAAATTTTTATAACTTAAACTGTTCCTTTGCAACTAACTATTCCCTTTCCCTAGATTTGATCTATCTGCTAATTGGTGCATTTTTATTAACTTCCTTACTATTGGCTTCATCTTCCCCGTTACCACAGTACTCCCTGCTAGTTTGAAATTGTCACGTTGCTTCGTCCCTGAAGCTTAATCGTTTCAACGAAATACACATTGTGGAAAAGCAACACCAAATCAGCATTTCCTTATATTTAAATTAATATTTTATAACTTCGTAGAATCACATTTGTAAAATGTGATTCGAAACAATTGGTCTCTGTTAAATTCTTTAATCGCCGGATGTAGGATTGATTACAGACAGACTGGCACCATTGGAAAAGTTCTTTACTTTAATTTAATTTAAACTAATTGAATTTAAACTATTTTAATATTTCGAAAAAAATAATGGCAAGCTAAAGCGGGTCGTTACAGGCTGATGAAATAAGAGAAAAACATAGTAAAATAGAGGGAGTTTATAGATAGATACAGAGATAAGGAGATAGATACAGAGATAAAGAGATAGATGCAGAGATAAGGAGATAGATAAAGAGACTGATGAAATAAGAGAAAAACATAGTAAAATAGAGAGAGTTTATAGAGATAGATACAGAGATAAGGAGATAGATACAGAGATCAGGAAATAGATAAAGAGACTGATGAAATAAGAGAAAAACATAGTAAAATAGAGGGAGTTTAGAGATAGATACAGAGATAAGGAGATAAAGAAATAGATAAAGAGACTGATGAAATAAGAGAAAAACATAGTAAAATAGAGGGAGTTTAGAGATAGATACAGAGATAAGGAAATAGATAAAGAGACTGATGAAATAAGAGAAAAACATAGTAAAATAGAGGGAGTTTAGAGATAGATACAGAGATAAGGAGAGAGATACAGAGATAAGGAAATAGATAAAGAGACTGATGAAATAAGAGAAAAACATAGTAAAATAGAGGGAGTTTAGAGATAGATACAGAGATAAGGAGATAGATACAGAGATAATGAGGTATATAAAGAGGCCGATGAAATAAGAGAAAAACATAGTAAAATAGAGGGAGTTTAGAGAGATACAGAGATAAGGAGATAGATACAGAGATAAGGAAATAGATAAAGAGACTGATGAAATAAGAGAAAAACATAGTAAAATAGAGGGAGTTTAGAGATAGATACAGAGATAAGGAGATAGATACAGAGATAATGAGGTATATAAAGAGGCTGATGAAATAAGAGAAAAACGTAGTAAAATAGAGGGAGTTTAGAGAGATACAGAGATAAGGAGATAGATACAGAGATAAGGAAATAGATAAAGAGACTAATGAAATAAGAGAAAAACATAGTAAAATAGAGGGAGTTTAGAGATAGATACAGAGATAAGGACATAGATACAGAGATAAAGAGAGAGATGCAGAGATAAGGAGATAGATAAGAGAGACTGATGAAATAAGAGAAAAACATAGTAAAATAGAGAGAGTTTAGAGATAGATACAGAGATAAGGAGATCGATACAGAAACTGATGAAATAGGAGAAAAACAGTAAAATAGAGGGAGTTTAGAGATAATGTGACTGATGAAATAAGAGAACATAGTAAAATAGAGGGAGTTTAGAGATTGACAGAGAAAAAGAGACAGAAACAGAGATAAAGAGACAGACACGGAGATAAAGAGATATAGAAAGAAAAGTCCCCTGGACTTTTTCTCTGGGGCTTCTACATCTCTCTCTCTCTCTATCTTCTCCTTATCTCTGTATCTATCTTTAAACTCCCTCTATTTTACTATGTTTTTCTCTTATTTCATCAGTCTCTTTATCTATTTCCTTATCTCTGTATCTATCTCCTTATCTCTGTATCCATCTCTAAACTCCCTCTATTTTACTATGTTTTTCTCTTATTTCATCAGTCTCTTTATCTATCTCCTTATCTCTGCATCTATCTCTTTATCTCTGTATCTATCTCCTTATCTCTGTATCTATCTCTAAACTCCCTCTATTTTACTATGTTTTTCTCTTATTTCATCAGTCTCTTTATCTATTTCCTTATCTCTGTATCTATCTCCTTATCTCTGTATCTATCTCTAAACTCCCTCTATTTTACTATGTTTTTCTCTTATTTCATCAGTCTCTTTATCTATTTCCTTATCTCTGTATCTCTCTCCTTATCTCTGTATCTATCTCTAAACTCCTTCTATTTTACTATGTTTTTCTCTTATTTCATCAGTCTCTTTATCTATTTCCTTATCTCTGTATCTATCTCCTTATCTCTGTATCCATCTATAAACTCCCTCTATTTTACTGTTTTTCTCTTATTTCATCAGCCTCTTTATATATCTCATTATCTCTGTAACTATCTCTCAACTCCCTCTATTTTACATTATTTTCTCTTATTTCAATAGTCTCCTTATCTCTCTCTATATCCTGCCATTTTTCTATCTTACTATCTAATTCTAACAGTCTCTTTATCTGCCTCCTTATCTCTATTGTCTTATCTCTATCTCCTGCTATCTTAGTATCTCATTTCAACAGTCTCTTTATCTGTCCCCTTATCTCTATCTCTATTTTTCTATCTAAACATCTCACAACGGTCTTCTCATCTGTAAGTTCCATCTGTCATGCTCATCTGGTAACTTACTGTCTTCTTTTCTCACCTGTCAATCTCCTCTGTCTCTGTTATCTCATCTGTCGAGTCAAGAAGAATTCTTTTTGTGTTACAGAGTTATCCAGCTGGAGTTTATTGTCTTATGTACTAAGACTTTGTTTGCCTTTAATAAACTTACTTTTCACTTTTAAAATCCAAATAGTACTGGTCTAATTTCTTTAGAATTGGATTTTAAAAATTAGAGAGACCGTGGATAGTAATTAAAGACTTGGATTTAACGTCTAAGGCAATCAAGAGAATAAAGGAGTAGGAGAGGGAATATCTTTTTCAAGGTAATTGAAAAAGAAGATTATTGAGAGAAATTCTTTAAGGGTGCTTTTATCTCTGGAAAAAAAGTCAAGATCTACACGAGTTTACTGTTTATTAAAATGAAAAAATACACAAAAATATCTTCTATTACTTATAATATACATATTTTTATTATACAAAATTATAATAATATACTATTAATTAATTTTACAAATTCAAAACTAATTATTTGTAAACAATTTATTACTGATTGACGGGCCAACGCTTAGTAAATCACCAAAGCAAGATTCAAGAGACATAACAGTCCCTTTAACGATTCAGTCTTGTGTCCTAATTGATGTATGCAGCAGAAATTAAAAATTGTATAAATAGCTATACCATTAAAAAAAAGATTAAAAGTTGCAGCCCAGGGCATGGGCTGCAACAAGTCCACCCCTCGTTAGATTTGAAAGAAATAACTGTAACAAATAAAGCTTGAGGAGTCATCGCTTGAGGAGTTCGGCTCATCAAGCGGTGGCCCACAAGACATAATACATAATTAAAACAATAAATAATTACAAAATATTAATTAATATTAAAACTGGTAATGGCTGCTTATCGGGTAGCTGCTAGGTAGGTGGCGTCGCTTCAACCCTGCACCTTGTCCGAGAGAGTGCGAGGGGTGGCACCCCCGTCCACCACTGGGGGTTGTCCTCGAAATTGTCGGTTGTTGCTCCTCCTCCTTAGTCTCTAATGCGCATGCGCGTGGACTCCGTGTAGGAGTGCGCATGTGCGTTGGCGCCGGGCGGGGAGGGGTAGGGGGGAGGGGACCGCCGACCCCCCTCCCACCTTCCCCTCCCCGCCCGGCGCCAACGCACACCCACATTCCAACATGGAGTCCACGCCCATCGCCACATTAAAGACTACGGAAGAGGAACAACCTCCGACCAATTCGAGGACAACTCGCAGTGGTCTTAGAGGTTGCTTCCCCTCGCGCTCCCTTTAACGTGGAGAAGAGCTGTTGGAAACAACTTACCTAGCTGCTACGTCATCCGTAGCGATAACCAGTATAGAGAGGTAGCTACCCTCCTAAGCAAGCAATGAATTTAAATTGAAAAAAATTAATTTAAAAAAAACTAATCGAGAGGTGTAGCTACCCTTCTACTACTATACTTAAATACAACCCAAAATAAATTAAAAATAAATTATTCCTCATGTTGGGTCCAAAACCAGAAGACAATGTCGGCTTGATAAAAATAAGCATCTTTCCGAATCAAAGGTGGAATGTAATCTGAAACTAATAGAGATGTTAGTCTGATGTACCCATTTTGGACACAAGCTGAATCGTTAAAAGCACTTTTGCTTCTTAAAGTTTCGTAGTTATCGCTCAATCATTACTTCCAATTAATTAATTTTTAGTAACCAATAATTAAAAATATTTTGATTCAAAATATCCTGAAAGCGCTGTGAGAAAATCAACTTAGATAAAATAACTTCAACTTGGTCCATTAGGTTTTCTAAAAATCCTCTTGATGTGGACTAAAAGACCCTCTCACTGTCGACGATAGAACGGAAACTGAAATAAGATATGTTTTAGTATATGTTTCGATTAAGTAATTAATTTTTATTTTTCAATATAAATTAATTAAAAATACATGCAGCATAGCAAAAAGCAAACAACTTCTAGGGTGTCTTCTCTATTTAAAATTAATTAAAATTACTTACCTAAATTTTAGTAATTTTCGCCCAATGATTATTTCCAATTAATTAACTTTTAGTAACTAATAATTAAACATATTTTGATCCAAAATAGCTCGAAAGTAAATAAACATAGGTAAAATAACTTCAACTTGGTCTATTAAGTTTTCCAAAAATCCTCTTGAAGTAGACTAAAGGGCACTCTCACTGTCGACGATTTAACGGAAACTAAAATAAGATGTGTTTTAGTATGTATTTTAGGCATGTTTCGTTTAAGTAATTAATTTTTAATTTGCAATAAACATTAAATAAAAATACATGCAGGATTCAGCATAACAAAAAGCAAACAAACTTCTAGAGTATGTTCTTTATTTAAAATTAATTAAAATAACTTACTTAAATTTTAGTCCAATGATTATTTCCAATTAATTAACTTTTAATAACCAATAATTAAACATAATTGGACCCAAAATATCTCGAAAGCGCTGTCAGTAAATAAACTTAGGTAAAATAACTTCTACTAGGTCCATTAAGTTTTCTTGTAATCCTCTCGCTGTTCGGCAAAATGAAGAACTGTTAGTTACAAGACCATCTTTCCAAGTCGAAGATTTGAACGGAAACTGAAATAAGAAACATTTTAGTATGTATTAGGCATAGTCAATCAATGATTATTTTCAATTAAGGAATAAATTTTTAATTTGCAAAATAAATTAAATAAACATACGATTTTTTCACCAAGTTTCACTTTAAATATTTACAAGGAATCAGAAGAAGGAAAGCATTTTCGGGAATATTTATTGCTATTTAGTAAATTAATTTAATTAGTTAAGGGAAGTTACCTAAATTTTTTTGAAGAAATAAAGTATCGGAGTAAGTAGGTACTATGGATTGACATAATAATTTAAATTATTTAAATGTTTAATTGTTATGAGATATTTTGCATAGAAAGAAGTTTATTAACAAACTAATAAGCCTACTAAATGTATTTGCAAAATAGCTCCTTCTCTTATACTTTACATATCCTTAAAAAGACGAAAAGTACTTACATTAATCGTTGTTAATTTTCTTGTAATCCTAGGTCCATTGGTCTTTAGAATTATTCTGGTATAGAGAGCACTTAACGAACGATCTTTCCAGTTCAGAAGTTGAATGAAATCTGAAACAAATTACGAAATGTTTACTATGACAGACACAAAGTGAATCATCGCAAATTCAATGTTCTTATCTATTTTTAATTTTTTTTACTTTCACGAAATTTATTCTTATGCTTATCGCCACATTATACAGGATGTTGAAGAGAATAGAATTTCAAACATCAGATTACTGTGATTACATGATAATCAATTAACTTGAATTATAAAATAATTGTTGATCAGGATATTTAAATTTTTACCCTTAATATTAAAGTAAATTAAATAATACTTGGTAGAAATACTTATTATAATATAAAGAACAACTTCCAATCAAAAAAAATTCGAAAATTGAAAGTTGATTTTCACAAGAGTAACCCTTATTTTTCTAAAATTTGCTGATCTGTGTTACTGATAAGAATCTGAACTTATGGCGAAACTCGCACTTATATTAACTTTCTCCTACCAATTCCCTACCACTAAAGAAATATCAACCAATAATATGCGAGTATCAAAGCAAGGGATGGCCTATGTGTTAGGCGGAAATTTCAAACACATTAGCATTACTTAATTTATTTATAAGGATTGTTTATAACAGGGGGGGATTTGTAAAATTTGGGCCCCTAGGCTAACTCCAGGTTTGGGCCCTTACTATTGTTATTATTATCTTTAATGGTTATTAAATAATAAAATTATTTTCATGAGTCACTGTATCAAAATGTTATTTTCAAGTTTTGTTACTTGTACCATTGTAACAGCTCATTTTTGTGCGGCCCCTTTGGGCTTGCGGCCCTAGGCTACAGCCTAGGTTAGCCTAGTGGTAAATTCCCCCTGTTTATAAACAAAATTAACTTAATTAATTATTTAAGCAATTAAAATAACAGTAAGTAATCTGATTTGATCTTTTTAAGTTTAGTTTTTCAAACTTATTCTACCTAATGTTTATGTTAAATTAATACACAACAAAGAAAGAAAAAATCAGTTTTGAACTTTAGGTGCCCCACAATTCATTTTAACGTATAAAAATTAGAACTATAAATATACAAAAAGATGTTGTTTACAAATTTGAGTATGACCAGGAAACTGAATAAATATAATTATTGTTCTTTACATCATTTCAAAGTTAAAATACAAAAACAGAATTTTGGTTAGTGGTTGTTTTCTTACCCTAAAGTTCAATAACCGCTTATGACTTATTTACAAGAAGTTACATAAGAAAATTAATTAATAATTAAAAGATTCTCTATACCTTAATAATATTTCTGCTATTCCTTGCTTTGCATATTATATCCAATGATAAACCAATACACTAAGGTCTTAGGACTAGATCTAAACAGTTCGACTTACATTGACAAACTGAGGCTCAAACAGCAAATAATTATGTAACAATGACTATTGATGTTTCATATTCCATTTGAAATGTTATTGTAGTTTATTTTAAAAGTAAATATGTATTAGTCATCGACAAATAAATTTAACTGTGATATTCACATAGTTTTTTATCCTTAGCAAATTTTTCCACTTACAATAAGAAATATTTTTTGTATAATGGAGTAATGCCTATCTTTTTTAAAATTAAATAAAAAAATTACATTCAATTTTTTTGAACTTATTGTAATGTTTGTATTAACATCATTTTACATTTTTAATAATTAATAGTAGCTACTAGTTATTATTTAGTAATAATATCTCACATCAGTAAAAAAACATGGAAGAGTGACTTGATCCAACGAGTTGCTTTCTTGAACAATTATCGTGCTTCCTACTAGTAATCTGATATTTAGCTGCTCTGGCAGTTGTTTGTACCTGAAAGCACAAAATTAATTAATTTTCTGATTACTATTCACCAAATTAAACAAACATTAGCAGATGGACACATACAATATAGAAGAAATTTAATAACATTTCAATAACACGAATCAAAAATTATAGTATGAATTTGACCAGGATCAAACTCTTATAAAACTATTCAAATATGAAAAATAATTATTAACAAAATAAATTATTAAAAATATACTACTTTTTCTTCTTCTAACAAAGTTGAGGTTTTTGGTCTCTCATCTCCATTTTATTTGTTTTCTAAGTCTTCCACTTAATTATGTTTCTTCAAGCTTATATTTAGCTTCATTCTTTTGCTATTGTTCCATCTTCCATTCCATGTATGTGTTCTCTCCAATTAGTTTTTCTTGGAATAGAAATTGCCCTGGCAGTCGTTTGCATCTAAAAGCACAAAATTAATTAATTTTCTGATTACTATTTACGAAATTAAACTCAGTAGGCAACCCACCTCGCACATATGTATATTGTATTGCATAAAACAATTAACGAGAAATTTCTTTTGAGTTTTATTTAAATTCTAACAAAACTGAGGTCTTAATTAAATATGAGGAACTTTTTCCGGTTGTATTTTTTTGTGCATTTCTTTAAAAGTTTATAATTTAAAATTTTCAAATTAAATTTTAATAAAAAAAAGAAATGCACAAAAAAATACAACAGGAAAAAGTTCCTCGTATTAGTGGAATAGAGATATGGGACGGTCATAGAGAGTTATAGGGTGTATATTACCACCATGGTTATAATAATAAAATTCTTTTAGAGTAAAATTATACAAGTAGTCAAAGACCGTAATCCAAATATAAAATAAAGCAGTAGTAACACAAGTTATACAAATCAAAAATTTATGGCAAGTCAAAGCCAAATAGGTACGAACAAAAAACAAATCATAAACATGATATTAGATAATAATCTAATCACTAAAATGAGACAAAAAAATCATTGTGACAGTTTATAAATCTTTTAAGATCTGAGAATTTTACTTAATTCATACACAGAAAGCTTTTGGTAAAAGAGACATATACTCAAACATATTTTTAAATTTGGTTCCTTCAGCACTTGATGGCAAACGCCACTTGAGTAAAACTGTGGACAATCCAAAAATCTATCCAAAACTTGTAATCTAGATTAAGTGAAATAAAAAGGCTGCTTTTCCAAGTTGCTTCTTATTATTCAAGAACAAAGTTCAAATTTATTTCTTCCATGCAGATTTAAATAGTAGGAATCGACTAGTGCATTTCCAAAATCCAAAGTGAGGGAGAACTAAAATAAAAAATAATTTAAGTACAATCTGCAGATTATGACTTTTATACTATTCGTAAAAATGTAATTTAACAATGAAAGTTTAAGCTGAATTCCTTATTAACAGTTAAAAATATTATCTTAGAAAAGTTCTTCAGCCCTAATGTAAATAGTAATAACAGTTTTGCTCCAGAAGGTTGAACGTCACACAGCCAGTGGTCTCAGAGTTTCAAAGTATTTTTTAATGACAAACAAAAACTCCAATGAGTCAGAAATAAATGCTCAATAAATTACAATTCATGTAACTCACCCCAAATTAAATCCAATAATTAGAACAGTAATTGAAATATCTAATGCTAGTAAAATTGTTTGTCGAGGCTTAGTTAAAATGTGTGCCTGTTTTCCTACCAATATTTAAGAGTTTGTTCTCCCCGCTGCCTACAAACTAGCAGTTTGGGTTGAGATGCTCCAATGGTAGACCACCATCGCCACAAGGTCGTATCTTCTAAAACTCCTTCAATCAACGGTACTAGGTTGCCTCGTTAATATGCTAAGACACAATTAAGTTGATGCAATTCAAATTTCCTTCTTCTTTGCAGATTCATCACAATTCATCATCGAGTGCATGCCAAAATTAAAAAAGGGCTAAAATCAAAAATAGTTTAAATACAATCCTGCAATTACAAATTTTCTACCGGTGATAGAAATTCAAGTTATTTACAAAATTGAAAGCTGAAGGCCTTAACATTTGAAACAAGATCTTAACTCAAAAACTAAAAATTTTGGGAAAACGGCCTTAAATATTGAAATTGTGAGCCACGGAAATTATTAGAACTTGTTAAAGAACTTATAAAATACGTACATAGTTGGGAACATGAAAGAAAATTTTATCTTTAGTTTTGTATACATTTTTAAAATATTTGGTGTTAAGTGATCTGATAAATAAAAGCTCCTTTCATTTAGTCTTCTCTTACCGTATGTTTCATAATGTTGATTACAACTTATTAACTTTTCTTGTTTTAAAAACATTTCTTCTAACATCTTCCATTTTGGAATATTTGAATTTTCTATAGTTCATTATTAAAGCACGTAGTTGCATATTCTTAAGTCTTTGCATGTCGTGTTGATACGATACCTAAAGAAACAAGCATTTTACATCTTTCTGACTACTTAAAATTATTAAAACAGAATTTTAACAACACGGGTTAGTTATTACGGTAGTGATGATTGATGAATGACTCTCAGACGAAGCAAATAAAATATGCATGAAATAAATTTTAAGATACTCTTGCATACTTGTAAGTAATTTTACAACGATCAAACATCAAGATTACGAAGGCCAATCGATGAAAACAGTTAAAGAATTCCAACACAATGTTTAGATCCCAACGGTAGTACTTCATCATCAAAGTAATTGTAAAGCTGAAATTTATCTTCTTACCAATTTACACAAAGTAAAATGTTAGTAATTACATATAATTTGGACGATTAATACTGATATTGTTAGGTTAGAGTTACGTCAGAATTTGAAACTGACAACTACAGTACTACCATCTATTACTGAAAAAAAGAACTGACAACTACATTACCACGATTACCACCATCTACCATCGATTTGTGAAATAAAATACGATTCAGAAACGTTGGCTGCATTTATTGGTTCTGATATTGAAAAACGCAGTAGTTCATTTGCACAGAGCAAAAAGCCTACTATTTTAGGTTAGTTGGAAGTAAAATAAAGTGAAATAAACCACTAGCACTAGATGAGACAAAAGAACTACTTAATTGAAATTTTAGAACAATTCGCACATACGAGTGCGAGTTTTCGATCGTGTCTACGTAAAATCCCATTAATAGTCTGGTTGCCAATCTATTAAAATCAGCATGACCTGGAAATGTCCGCGGAGTTAGATTTTTTGAGTGATTCTAACTCAGTTTTTTCCGCTGATCATGAATCCGCCGGGTGCCACTTTGGCACCCTTGGGCAAACGCCGCCATCGAGGAAGAATGGTGAGAAAGAAAGGTTTTTCGGTAATATTTCATTAACCCTTACTTCTACATAAATATCATTCTGAGATAAAATAAAGATCATAAAATTCTACAGAAAAAAGGTATCTTTCATATGTTTTGTTAGTTTAATGGTTTTATCATAATGTGAGAAATTATAATCTGCATTAAATTTCTATTTTGCTAAGTCGTCTTAAATTGCAAGCTGCGTACAAATTATATAAGTATTATTTTTCTTGTGTTCTGTGTAAGCCAACCACCTGAGTGTTCTTTAACTAAACATGAGGTGCCAAACCATCAAAATCCACAAATAGTGTAGCAAAAAGTAATTAACTTCTTATAAAAAAGAACTTGGTAACCAGCGATCGTGGTGCACTGAAATATTCAAGATGCGCGAGTCAAGAAGTCTACACAGTTAGCTTGAGACGTCATGTCATCACTTATCACTCTTAAGCGCTTGAAAAACATTGTAGAAAATATATAGTCCCATTTAATTTAATGAAAGATTTTATAAATCCCCTATAAACTAGCTACACACTACACGGTTATGGTTTGACTGTCTACTCAAGCCAGTCTTCATTATGATGCTTTTCATACGAGCTGAAAGGGAAGCAGACTGGCCTTTACATCTTTGGGCAGGCGAATCAATGTTGCAGTATTTTTTTAGCGCCGATCACTGGAATTATTTGCGTTCCGCCCTAGTCTATATTACTCACATGTATAACTTATCCAGTGATATTTTAAACAAGATAATGGAAAACGGCAATTTTGTTATGCGACATCAAAAAGGACTCTGGAACGGTTAGTATTAGCCCCAACAACAAAGAAATTAGTACGTTCACGAAAGTTTGGTTAAAACTCCTATTGCAGTTTGAGATTCCGAAGTGTTTTTAATGATTGGGGGGTGGGGAAACTGGTTTGTTTGTTTTGGAAAATGGTTGGTTTTAACACTCGGCATGCAAGAAAGATATAAATTAACACCTCACACTTCGACTTTCAAGAAACTAAATTTTTGTTACCCCCCCCCCCCCCATTTATTAGGGACTCTTCGGATTCCCTAATCCGAAGATTTGGGAATCTTCGGACTATATCATATGTCTTACATTTCTTATAAAGCATGAAATTGTGCAACTTTTCTCTTATTTAACCGATCTCGTAACTCTTAACTCTGTATGTGTGCTCGTTTACGCAACTCTTTTGGAGACATTATACATTCCTAAAAGGCATAATAAACCAATTTTGAAAACAGTTTTATGATGCTGTTTAAATATCTCCACAGCTTTGGCAAATATAGAATTTTTTAGCAGAATTCAACAGCTGCTCCTTTAATCCCAGTACACCAAAATAAGTTCTAATTTTCATAGACTAAACGTATAAGTTATAAGGTTTTATATTCATACACAATTGTTAAAAAATGTACAGTACTTTAAACTTACGAAGGCATTTGAAGAAAAATCAGTGATTTTGGTACTTCCCAACACTATGCAATAGAAAAAGAAAACGTGAGATGATGAGGAAACTCCAATTAGTTCATCAAAAAGTAGACATACTTTCCTTCAAAATGAGTGCCTATTTTCTTAAATCCGATCATTAATAACGGTTTGACAGCATTTTGAAGCGAATTATTTGTTAAACATAAAATTTACCAAAAATTAAGAAATATTAACTCGTAGTGCTTGTAATAATATAATATTTAAAAAATTTCTATCGATGTAACTTTAAAAAAGAACTCATAAGAAATAATATTGTATGACAAAATTTTTTTTAAATAGTTCTTAAGACCAAGTATCTTGAAGTGTTTAAAAAATGGTGCAAAAAGTTTTTTATTTGTTCTTCAATACTATTAGAAGTAACAAAATTAATTAAAAATACATGGAAGTTAAAGCTGAAGTCTTCAGCTTTAAATTAATATATAATTTGTTAACATTACCAATCTTCATTTTGGAGTAAAACAGTTTTTTATTCATCGGCGCGCATATATTTTGCATTATATTAACTCGCCTGCTTAATAATATTTTTGAAAACATGGCTCTTTTAAAAAGCTTTTTTCAGGAAAACCGTTGCTCTAATGGAAAAATTTTATATGACTTTCTTGTGTAGAAATGCGTCATCTATAAAATGACGGTCTAGTAATTCTTCTCTAGATTCCTTAATTTTGGATAAATCTGTCAAAAACTAGAATTAGTCATACGTTTGCCTCCTCCCTGAGGTTTGCCCAAGGGTGCCAAAGTGGCACCCGGCAGATTTGAAATCAGCGGAAAAAACTGAATCAGAATCAGTCAAAAAATTTGACTCCGCGGACATTTCCAGGTCCCCTGGGCTGGCAACCAGACTATAATTATTGTCGCCATTTTTAATTTCATCGGTGCCGTTTTGACTAATGGAGGAACATTAAATAATTCTAGTAACTGATATCCTTTAAAGTTTAATAAATAAACCTCTACAACCCTTAATAGGATTTGTAGACTTGCTAATTTATATTATAATAATTTACAATTTTAGTAGGATGATAGTAAAATTTTGATTGAAACCTAGCCATCGCAGACCAGAAACTTTTGCTCGGTAGGCAGTTTAGTCGGTTGCTTTAAACATATGCGATTTAAAATCGTTGGGTGTGCGCACTCACATGTCTTAATACTAAGTAAGCAACTGACTAAACTGTCAGCCGATTGTTTAGTCTGTGCGACTCTTAAACTATCTCTAAAAATTGGTCGGTGAACCATTTGAAGTAGCAGGAGTGAAAAAGAGGATGGTAAGATATCGCCAAAAATATTAATCTAAATTGCAGGTCTTTTAAAGAAATTAAAAATTTATTTTTATAGGTTTTGAGGTTGAATTTAGAAACTTTGAAATCAATAATCAAACACAATGCTTTATTATAATGATAGGTATTAGATATGTAGGTACAAGAAAAATTAAGGCACATTTCAATACATCTCTGACTGGCCTATTTACATATTACAATACAAATACGATATGACTATTATTTAATATTAAGTACTTGCGCACTCACGATATGCTGATGGGGAAAAATCAGACTCATATTTAAATATGTAAAATTGCAAAATATTTACAATTTATATAAAAAAAAACATATCTACTAAATTTACAGCCCTAAAGCCTATTACACACTATTTAATTTTAGTGTACATTAGGCTTAATTTTTAAAATTTGAAAAAATGAACGTTTCTAATTTTTTTTTAATAAAATTTCAACTATTTAATTTACATCTCTAATATCAACATCAATGTACAGACAATACATTTAATTTAATTGTAGATAAATTTCCCTCAAAAAAAAGTTGTTTTTCATCTTCGACTAATTAAACTATTTTAATTATAAAACTAAATGTTTACTGGCATTCTTTTTTTAAAAAAACAAAATAAAACATCGATTTGAATAAATGAGATCCATTTATCAATGAATGTAATTATAGGAATGTGCACACAAATTTTTGAGCAAATTATCATAGGATTAAAAATTAAAATTTATTTAGGTAGGCAGATTTTGTTTATACCATCACCGAAATAATTTAGTTTAATTAAATTATTGCGCTTCTTTTATTTTCATCGCACACAATAATTTAATCATAGTTAACAAATTCGAGACTTAAGGCTCCAATATGTTACAGGGTGATTTTTTGTGCTATAACGTTGCTATCTTGGCAACGGTAAGAGTTATACGCTTTAGACGAGTTTTGAGAGTTCTGAGGAGCTTTTAGAAAACCATTGTTTCATTTTATGAAAAAAATCATAGGCGCTGTAAGAAAACAAAAGATTGATCGCAGCGACGCGTAGCGTCACAATGAAAAACGATTAATTTTAGTGTCATTTGAAAGATTTTTTTTGAAATTACTTTGTTTTAAAATTTTTTTTTTGATGTTGATGACTATTTTTCAGTTTTTCTTAAATATCTGTTCAATTACTCGCATTTTTTTACATTTCAAACGGATTCTTGTAGCTCGTCTTTTTAACCGTGTAACCGTTGGCGTTGCTCAGATAGCAACAAAAATCCACCCTGTATGATTTAACCGAAGAGAGAATTACATTTTATAAAAAATTTGATATCAAAATTTTGCCACGATCTACGATTTGGCAAAAAAGTACCCTTAAAGATACTAAAATTGTTTTAATTATGGCCTCTTTTTGTATTTTTTTCTTTAAAAAATAAGATTTTCACTCTATTGGAAAAACATTAATCACAATGTAATAATTAATAATTATAGGTAAAAGCACAAAATAATGGAATGTAACAATGTTTTTCGTCAGTCATTAAATTACAACAACTAAGTACATATTTGTCCTAAACGTTAAAATAAAAATATCACTTTTTATTATTAACTTAAAGAAAAAGGAAGTTTTTGGCGCAAAATTAAATATTCACATAATTTAAAGCACATTGGCGGCGCGCGCGTTAACAGTCAAAATGCGTTCACACAAAAAACACAGTTTTAAATCGCCTCTCTTTTTTCACTTTTAATAATAATAATAATTCTTCTCTTTACTTCTTCCTTTCTTTTTTTTTTATATTTACAAATTTATCATAGTTTAGTGCTATCGTAATTTTCTAAAGTCCACTTTTGTCGTTCCAAATTTTCATTGCACTGCTCCATAACTAATTTATTTTTGGCCGCATTTATGGCCAAACATTTATCACTACTACCGTGTCTCAAAAATTTAGAATCTTCGTCATAATTCCACAATTGATTTCCTTTTGAACCGTGACACGGATACAAAATAACTTCTTGACCGCTATAATCCAAACACGCCTCATCTCGACGTATTTCACCAGTTTTACTATACATCCAATACTAGAAAAAAAAAACAAAGTTAACAATTACTTCTTAATCGAACAAACGAGGATCAAACTGTCTCATTTATTTGTTAATAATTTTCATTTGGAATCGTAACAATAATAATAATCACAGGGGTAGGTCTTTAATAGTTGCTCGAATTTGTTCAATATTAGGGAGGGATATGCTTTTATCGCGTAGGCCGTAGCACTTATCTTACCCTTTTAATCAAACAAATGAACATGTCACAACCTCCTATTCGGAGCAAACTTTTTCAACCCCAAAAAAAACATACATATAACACCGAAAATAGCTTCAATTAAATTTAGCCATTTATGGGAATATCTTCAATTACAGTTCGACGATTTCCTGAATTTAAAAAAAAATTGGTAAACGAGGGTGGTCACTCATGAATATCGTATTGTGCATTGTGATGAGTCGCAGACAGATAGATTCGCACAAAAAGAGAACTCTAACATAATCTATTACCGTCGTCGAAATTGTTTTTATTCCATTCAAAATGTTGGTGACATCTTAAAGATCTCGTTTATATGGCTGCAATTCGAACGGTATTAGTTTTACGAGAGAACGCATTGAACTGAATTTTCAAAGCATTACAAACATTTATAGGAAGCTTCGAACGTCGTCGATGAGAAGATGTTGTGTCACGTGCATTGCAGTTTGTTGAAAACAATTGAATATTTCAATTAATTGTTTTTTATTTGTTTTTACCGTGCTCTCCAATCGAATAGAAAAACAAGAAAAGTAAGTTCGGGTTCAGACTTCTTACATATTCTGAGTATCAAACCAATGATACAAAACCGTAAAACATGGCTCATTTATCTGTCAAATCGGTATCAAAGAAGGCAAAGAAGCAGCTAACCGCAGTTGGGATAATGAACCGAATGTAAGTCGAGATCCAGATTAATCCACGAGCCCAAGTGATGAAAAGGTAGGTAAGCTTAGGTTAGGGTAAGGTAAGGTCAAGTTAGGTTTGCAGATGGCAGTGGCAAATGACACGCAGAGTGGTCTGTGTCTATAAAATAGAGGACGCACTGCTGGTGGTAGTGGTATCAATGTCTCCGATCTACCTCCTAGCTTTAGAGAGAGCCACGAGACGCGAAGACCATATAACTACTCGTGTCGACACCATCGCACAAGGGCAGCGCTGCTGGATAGAATGGGAAAAAGGCGAGTGGACCAGAAGGCACGCACCCGACCTCCAATCGTGGGCAGAGAGGAAACATGGAGAGCTGACGTATCACCTCAGGCAAGCACCGATGCGGAAGACTGGCCTTCCCTAGATGTGAGCACTGCTACGAAAGCGGTATCGCTTATAGCTGGAACACACCTTGTTCCAGAGCTATTGTTGGGAACAGAAGCAAGTACCAGCGTCACTAAGAGTAAGTGAGTGTCTTAGCACAGAAAACGCCCTTAACATCATTCTCAAAGTAGAAGAGAGCTGGAAAACCATTGGAGAGCTAGCCTCGGACATCACTAGACAGGAAGGAATAACTGGAAAGGAATCAGCAAATAAAAGCGGTGCCCAGAAACCCTAGGCACTAAGTTCTCCGAGCGTAGAAAAGACGGACACCGTGGACGAGAGAAGAGTTCAAAGAGCGAATTTCACCTTGTTTGTATGAGCTATGCTACCTTAGGCAAGACCGAGTAAAAGACGCCATATAAGCAAACGATTAGTAGAGCCTTTTAGGTTCAGCGTCTGACGCTCCGTGAGGGAGAGCTGTGGGCAAGCCAAGGGAGGGTTAGAAAGAATATTTCTCTCTTATCTCTAACCTCACCTCTGAGTGTCCGGGTTTGCTCTCAACCGGAAGGGTTTACTTATAGGTCTCAGACAGCACCCGATCCTGAGCTTCTGGACAAAAGGAAAACTGTTGATGATAATTAATCTGGTACTTTAGGCTTTACAATAATCTGTCTCTAATCTAACCCAAACCTAACACGGTAGAAAGCATAAGACTACTAGAATGCTTTTCTTAGCTTCTGATTACTACCTGGTTCCGGACGTACCAGTATCATTTGGTTGGTGGTAGGGATACGCGTCCCAAGAGGGTTAGCTTCCGACCGCGTTACCGATCCAGGAAGTTTTCTATGTTGCGGGGGGAGGTTTAGACTAGCTTCAGTCGGCCATCCTTATTGGAGCTGGCCACGCAGTGGCTGAGAGGTTCCTCGCTTAGTAAGTGGAACATCTCGTTGCCACGCAGGGGTAAATTCCACCCCGGTTCGGGAAGAATACACATCATTGGGCGTCAATATCCTAGGTGTCATAGTCCGAAAGCGGCGGAACATCACAGCTGGTTGCTTGCGACCCTTAACACGCGGTCCCCAATAGTCTCATTATTAGACTGTTGATAATTACCGGACTTAACGGTCCAACCGTACCTGCAAAGTTGTAACCAGGTTAACTGGGGGATTCAATAGGATTTATCGTGTTGGAGCTACTGATTTTGCCACCAGCTCACCGGACTGCGTCAACACTTGATGAGAAGGCTGAAGTCCGCTAGACCCGCTTGCGGGGTGCTATGATTATGGAAACTCTCTTCGAGTTGGAGGTTCAAGGCGGATGTGCTGTCAGGTACGAAAAAGGCACGTTCTAGGAGAACAATGGCTTTATTAAAAATGATAAATGAATGCGAGAGAATTTTGCTATAGAAAAAGTAGCCGGATATAACCATCTAAAGTGGTAATTCATCTTCAAAATATTCTATTTTAGCCCTAGGATAGGAAAATTCGAAAAACAAGCAAAAGTATAGTAGCTGTCGCTGCCCATAAACGTCCTCATCCACCCCGATTCACCTGATTTTATTGGTGAGTTTAAAAGAGTCCTTACTTAAGCGCATACAAACGTCTGTTCGCGTCATAGCCATATGAGTCTTAGAGGAAAGCTGACAGAACACAGCCATTGTCCTCGACGTAATCCAAAAGGTAGGATGGCTCGAGAAACAAGCAGCAATAGCAATTCAGAAGTGCAACGAGATCAATCATTTCAATTTCTTCGAGTTCTTCCATATTCCAATTCAAATCCTAAAGCCTCAACACTTTTTATTAACAGACGGAAGCGCGTCTGCGCTTGACTGGGGACTCTTTAACTTACAACTTTAAATTCAATTGTTCTCACTGAAGTGTATATATGAGCCAGTCCTCTACATCGTCTGAAAAGAGTATTAGAGAGAAATTTCTAAAAAGGACTTAACAATTATTTATTGAATTTTCACAAGAAGAGATGACTCCTCGTCTAATGGAGAAGAGGAGCCGTTCAGAAGATCATGGGGCTAAAGAGGGGGAGAGAGGCAGTAAAAAGAAGAAAGTTTTGGGATTTGGGAATGGAAAGAACTGGAGAAGTACAGACAAATGAAAAAACAATAGATATGTTGGGTCTGTAAGGCCTACAGAGCCATTTTATATAAAATCGTGTCTTTTTTCGTATGGGTCGATTGAAGTAATTATTATGGGGTAATTTATGATTAATTGTAGTTTGATTGTCGGTTAAATTATAATAGAAATTTAATCAAAACTACCCTTTTCATAAAGTTCCATAATCTAATAACAAGATATTCAAACATTTCAAGCAACTACCACCTCACCTACCTGTAATTTATTATTGCTAATTCCCTCGATATTCCACAATATTCCTCAACAATAATAAATAACGTTGTCAAAATAATAGCAAACGATAAACAAAACCAGAAATCGACTTGTCAAAATCTTACACCTGAGACAGTTCAACAATTCGTTTTCTTTTTACTACGACTATACACAAAAGGGAGAATGTTCAACATTATTAAACACCACCACCATAATGTTATTAATTGTAATTCTTTTTTAAAAAAAAATCTTTTCAAAAGCACGTCCTTTGAATGATAAAAAAAAATACGTAAAATAGAAGAGGATCAATTTCAAAAGTGTTATAGATTATCGCAAAAATTTAATCAAAATTACGAGCATGGGGGGTAGGTGTATACGCATAAAAGTAACTTCCCTTCTTATAACATATAAGAAGAGATAGTAGGAAGAAATTCAATTTCATTATTGAACCATTTTTCACTTTTTCATATCAAAACACTTTACAATAAACAATTTTTTTCGATTTTACGATCAACTTCGTGTTTTTTTCTTGTTTAAAATACGAATTTTTTTGTTTTACGATTTCAAAAATTCGCGCCTTCAATTATTACAAAAAAGGATTAAAAAATTAGTTTTGATTTTTATAAGCTTTAAGAAATGATTTTTTACAAAATGAAAGATCAAAATTGCACATTTAACGCTCGGTTGCATAGAGGCAAATTATATTTTAATCCGAGAATTAGATTTATAACATTATAACCATATCTAAGAATTATAAATTTAAATCTCGGATTAAAAATAATTCGCATTTATGCAACCGAACGTGAATGTTAGGTATCGATTTAGTTTTAATTAAAAACAAAAGCGTGTAGGTATAGTTAATAAATTTGTTTTTTACAAAAAGTGGTTAATAAAAATTAATTTTCCCAAGTTATTATGGTGGTGGTGTTACCTGATTGCCGCCTTGGCTATGACATGGCCAAAGCCCGACCGGCTTATGCATATCCTCTGGTTTACAGGCAGAATCAATGCAAACTTCCCGTTCCCAACTCGCAATCTGTAAAAATTACAAACTCCCATAAGTAAAGGTTATTTTTCAAATTACCTGATTTCCACCCTGTCTGTGACAGGGATACAGTGCGGCAGGCTTATGCAAGTCGCTTTTACGAGCGGGCGAATCCAAACACGTCTTGGCACCGTAACCCATGTTGCGAAACTAATTCAAAACAAATAAAATTAAATTTACATGTAAATTAATTACAATTACAACAAGCTTTTATAAGTAATTACGAGACGACCTAAATGCATAATTTAAACACAATGGCGCTTTTCAAAATTTACACAAAATATACTAAAGCTTCAGTTTTCTGGAATTTTCACGCGATTGAGGTCGTCCTTTTATTTTATAAAGGCGCATTCACACTGTGCCAACTGGCAGTTCGGTCCATTCTTGCCGAGCAGCTTAACGAACCGAAATCTGGACATCTGGAATGATGGTTTCCAGCAAAGAAAACCAAACCAAACAATGAACAGCTTTCCTTAATAATTTGTTAGTGACATTAGCTATACAGGGTGAGTCTGGATAAATTGGTCTTTTTGAATTAAATTGAGTTTTGAAAAAAGATATTGACAGATATTGAGAGATATGAAAAAAAGTCCTTAATACAACTTTCTTATCACGAAATGACCTACACCTTAAAATATTTTAGAATATACAGGGCGTTTGATTTAAGAGATAATTAACCTAACTTTGTTATTTTAAATGGGACACCATCTATCCAGACTCACCCTGTATGGGCAATACCGCAAATGTGTCACTAGCTTAAGATTTTCTAAAACACTCATTAGGTATCCGTTTACTATTTATTTGCGCTATGGTTGGCCATGTTAGGGTGACAGATTCCACCCGGTATAAATTTGAAAAAAATCCCTTAGGTTAAGTATTGTAGAGTAGCGGCTTTTATTCAATTGTGTTAATCCGCTAATAGTCTGTGATTTTTTTGGTACTGTCAAGAGCTGTCAGCCAACTTAATAGGGACTTTTTATTTTGGCAAACCAAAAAATAAAAGTTCATGGCCAACCATAGCGCAAATAAATAATGAATAGATTATAATATTCAATATCTAAAGGAGCGTTTCCACCGAAGTAACACTGTCATCACAATAGACATCTGCTGGAGAACCTCGTCAGTAAACATAAAGTCTTGATGATAAAAAAACATCCTGTATATAAAATAAAAGAGTGAAAAGTGTCAACTTATTAAAATATTTTCGTGCTTTTTCGCTTAAAAATTCAAATTGTAGGTACATACAACTCTTTGACATTAACGAAACAAAAGAAGGCTTTAATTTAGAGAAAAAATAATTTTTTTAATTACGTAATTATTTTACTCTGATTGTGCTGCCAAAAAACCTTTTTAAAAAAATTCTTGTGTTACATTTTGGTGGGCTCAAAATTTAAAAAAATTCAAATGCGACATCAAAAGATTGAAGTATAATTTAGCGAAAAGAAATTTAAAATATCCTGCATCCCTTGTTAAATTACTTCTAACGTGAGTTGATTCTAATTTTTCTTTTTTTGAATAAAATCCGAGGGTAGTCCTTTTTTCGCCCCTTTGTGTTAAATATTACAAAACGCGCGCGTGTGTGTGTACGTGGACAAAAATTTTATTTTTTTAAATTAACGTTTATTTATTAAAAAGACACAAAAGATGAAACCGAAATGTTTTAAAATAAATTAAAATTATAATTAAACCCTGACGAATTCCTACGAGTATTTGAAATTTGGAATTAAAAATTTTTTCAGGAAAACATCGCTTTAAGTGAACATTTATAAGCTGGAAGCTCAATAAAGCATCTAATTCTACGTTTAAAAGCTCGTAATTATTTAGAGTTTTCTTTAAATGAGAATCTTTACAAAGTTTCTTTTTTGAAATAATTTGATTTTATTTAATACCTCTTTGAAAATGTTTTTATTCAACACTCATTTTGAAATATCATCCTTGCTCTTTTAGAGATTATGTTATTATATTTTGTTTTTTGTCTAATGAAAATTGTGAAAATACTCAAAGAACGACAGAAACTCGATGTTAGAATATTGTCGCAAGTAGTGAGCGGAGCTGTTGTAAAATCATACTTTGGTGATTTTCTGCTTTCCGATTTATTTTAGAAAAAAATACTTGGATTAAAAGTTGTAGAACGTAAAATTCTGTATCTAAATCAAGAATCAAAATTTATTTTGGATGCTTTATAAAGCCAGAAATTTAATTTGAATATTTTTAAAATTAGCAGAAATAGCAATTGCCATGAAATACTTCAAATAAAATTATCAAATGTTTTATCTTTCACAACAATTTTTGAGGTTAGTTAAATACAATTAAAAATAAATGAACTTTTGTTTTTTACCTAAACATTAATTTGACAATTTTTATTTATGTTTCAAGGCAATCACTATTTTTCCTAATTTTCGAAAATTTCAAATTAAATTGCTGACGTTATAAAGCATCCAAAATTAATTTCGTTTGTTGATTTACACGCAGAATTTTATGCTCTAAAACTTTTATTGAAAGATTTTTTTTCTAAAATAAATTGGGAAGCAGGAAATTACCAAAATCTGATTCCAACCTATATAAGGGCACTTGCACACACGTGACGACGGAGATGCGACCTGCTCAGCTCATCGAGTCATCGCTGCTGTTTGAAACTTCAGCAAAAGCGGTAATTATGGTCTGATAATAATCGTCGTTTCGAATCCTGCTAACCTCTACTTTCTTTTAATTTCAATACGTACAAAGTGCTGTTATGACTTACATCACAGGTTTTGTATGAGATACGTTATACGCACGTAATACACGTTATTTGAAAAAATCTTCGCGTTTAAAGAAAAAGTAGTCTCTAAAGTCTAATACATCATATCTTCGTGTCAGTTAAAATACATCCAATTTAGTGTTTAATTAACAAAACGAAAGAATTTTTTTGATAAAAAAATTCTTTTCTTTTGAGCGTTTTAGTAGGTGTAATAAGGAAATGAGAAATACCAAAAGTTGGTTATATATAAATTATCCAAGTTCATTCCTAAAACCTTCAAAAAATGAAGAAGTGAGCTAATTTTCAACACACTTTTTTAGAGAGAGAATGTAGACTCTCGCACATTCGCATCGACTATTTATTACACGGACATGGCGTGTTTTCAAAATCCCATTTTATACATTTTTCCTTTTCATTGACGAAAAATATATTATTACGTTAGAAAAAGAAGACGAAGAAGACGAAAATGATTGCTTCTTGTAAGTCTCGAACCAATTATTAGATTTCCCATATCGTGCTTTATGCACGTTTACTACACTACTACAACACCACATACGAGGTCTCTTTGTAAAATTTTTGTTATTTTTTAAAATTTGTTCCTTGCTTTTCCCTACTGCTTAATACTAAAACAAGCCTTAAATTAAATTACGTATTTTGCGATTCGACTTGAGCTCAAAGTAAAGACAAACATACCTACATGAAATGTAAAATAGAGCAGCAAAACGTATTAAACCCTAGTGTGCTTGCAATTTATTTGTCTTATTATATGAATGAAAATGCAGGTACCAGCTTCAAAGTGCGTTGTTAGTACATAATCTTTTAACCGTGAATTTTAAATTTAATTTTCTCCCATTTAATATTGTGCTTTTCAAAGTTTTACTTTTAAAGGGTAGGTAGGCGCACTTTTAATTAATTAATTAGAAAATTTGAAGTGTTAGATTGAAAATTGAAGTCAGATTTAAATTTTGTATTAGGAAAGATTAAAATTAAACACTTTAATTATTCAAAAATATTGACGTCATGAATTCGCCCAGTTCCTAACTCCGTAATTCAAAAACCCAAGCTTTTTTAAGGATATTAGCATTTGAAATAATAAAATTAGTCCCATTTCCGGTTAAATCGAAAGCGAAAGTTTAAAGTGTTTGGTATCAACGGATAGCTAATTTTACGAGCTTTCAAAATATTGAAAAATATATAGGGTGTTCCATTTAAATTAAGCAAGTTATTTGGATTTCCGGTTAAACCGAAAGTCAAAATATAAAGTGTGCGGTATCAGGTAATAGCAAATTTTACGTGTTATCAAAATATGTAGAAATATACAGGGTGTTTCTAAAAACTTTTGATATTTTTGCAATTTCCGGTTTAACCGGAAGCGTTTTGTTAACCGAAAATAGTGTCAAATTATAGATATACATGGGATTAATATATGTACCAATTTTCAGATTTTTATTTTTATTAGAAAAGAAATTAAACAGTTTTGAAATTTTGACTTTTAAAAAATCATAACTCCGGTCCTGGAAATTTCTAAGGGGTGAAACGCGTGGCATTCGGTAGAAAACACCAATGTCTATAACATCCAAAAATTAAAAAAAAATTATATGAACAAATTTTGAGAAAATGCAATTCAAAATTTTCACCTACTTTGGCCCCTTAAAGGTAGCCAATTTTGGCATAATTTTAAAAATAGGTTAGATTGGGACGAAAGCCTTATATTTTGGCTATACAATACCATTTTGAAATTTTCAAAATAATAATTACAGGTTAAGTTATAAGAGAAAACCACTAAATGGTACAATAATAGTTGTATTGGCCGCCATTTTGAAATTTTGAAATTTTTATTTCGATTGGCACTAAAGTCCACTATCTTATTGCTAACAGCCAAGCAAAAATAACTTCCAGAATTTTTGTAAGCTTGGTGAATTTTTGTTTTTGACTCCCTAAAAACTCACACAAACAAACATTGTAGATTATACTATACATGAACATACCGTAGATTTCGCCACATAATTAAAACACACTTTACCTAACAAAGTAATAAATCTAATTGATTAGTACTAGAGTATTTCCTTTTAAATTATGTAAATATCAAAATTGTTTAAATTAAATTGAAATGAGATTTAATTAATTAAATTACTTAGCGAGTGCAACGTTTTAATAAGTGGATTTCGTAAAGTAAATAAATGTGCAGTCGGTTGAGTTTAAAGGTATTATTACAAGGTGTTTGCAAGCTTAATGCTATTAAATTAATTTTAAAACCATCTTCGAGATTTTAATTTTTATCTTTTTGTTCTCTCGTCAAATTAACGTCGTGTGCGTTTTTTTTTTCGTTTTTGAAATTGTGCATGACGTTGGTCCTTTTGAACTCACAAACTCTAATCTCGTTTAATGAATTAGATAAACTATAAACTTTGAATTTAATTAATGTTGTAAATGTGAAGGTAAATAGGTAAATTAGAGATGTCGTAATTAAGGTAAATACGTAACGTTTGTACGTAAAGGCACCTTTACAAAATCATAAGACACCTTTCGAGTTTTATCAAGGGACTGTCTGGTGTCTATACGGTATGTTCTTCTTTATACGACCTCCAAAGTAGAATTTGCTATTGCTATTCAAAAATATACAGGGTGTTCCATTTGAAAAATTCGAGAAAACTTAGATTTCGAGTAAAGTGATCACTCTGTATAGCATTAGACTTTAAAAAAAAATTCGAATATGTAAAAAATATATAGTGTCCCTTTGAAAATAACAAAAGTTAGGTTATTATCTCCTAAATGAAACACCCTGTATATGCTAAAATATTTTTACGATGTAGGTCATTTCGAGATAAGAAAGTTTAGTTCAGGACTTTTTTACGTATCTCTTACAAAACTCTACATAATAATAAATTCTAATGGCCCATCTATCTAGGCTCACCCTGTATAGGGTACTCCGTCAAAACAGTAACCATCCATCTTGTGTACTGTCTACTGTTAATTTTAAGAGGTTTAGTTCTAACGAATGGGCGGGAAAGTTGATACTTAGACATTCGGCTCGTAACCGTTAGCGACTTTAATATTCGATTGATATCGCTAATAATCATAATTCTTGATAGAATAAGGTTCAAAGAAGGCAATGACATATTTGTATATAGGAAATAAGAGCCCAATTAGTGAGAAAAGTCTTTGAACTTGGTGTAATTCATGAAAACATCAAGAGAGGATGTTCAATTGAACTTTTCTCACTAATTAGGCTCTTATTTCCTAAATACGAATGTGTCATTGCCTTCTTTGAACCTTAGCCTATCAGGAATTATGACTAGTAGTGATATCGACCGGATATTAAAGTCGCTAACGGTTACGAGCGGAATGTCTAAATATCAAGTTTCCCGTCCAGTCGTTAGAAATCGCCCTCTTAAAGCAAAAAAATCTTACTTTAAAGGGCCAACTTTTGAGTGTAAATTATGTAAGAGACGAAGAGTCAATTTAAAAAAAAAGGCAGGAAAAAACATGTAAAATAATTCTAATCTGTTGAACGTACTATAAAATGCATTATTGAAGTTTGAGCTATAAATTTTCACGTGAAGTATATCTTGGGAAGCAACTTGTACAATGTTAAAATACCTTTAGATGTGTGTAAAAAACAAGGAACGCTTTAGTTAGCAAGTCAAGCTAAAGTTAAAGCGCCCCATAAATTTTATTTACAAAAGTAAACTCTCGAAAAAGTAGAAATATAAATCAAAAAACGCGATATAACAATTTTGCGAGTGCACGATGCATCTTACACTTACATTTTTGACGTATTTCATTTCACAAAAGTACACTCGTCAAAAATGAGAAAAAAAGAGGCTCTCTCAAATCCTGAAAATTAAGAAGAATACAACGACGAGTGAGGAAAATAAAAATCAAAGTTCTTATTTTTCAACAATATCTTGTAGCACAGTATCGCGTTTAGTCTGCATGAATACAACGGGCGAATGTGTGTTTAAAATTCTAAACACGAATCTCGCTCTTGAGTTTCGCCATAAACATGAGCGTCAGCACAAAAAGGCACCAGCGTCAATCGCAACATTGGAATCAAAGTGACGGCAATATGTCTCTTTGTTGGCTTTGAAAAATTGCACATCGGGGTAAACATTGGCACAGCACATGCTTGCGTTTAACAATGAATTTCACCCCTATCAAATTTTTTTTGTTTGAACTCTAAAACTTTTTAGTGCAAAATGTAACAATTTACAATTTATAAACAAAATAAGTTGACACTTCTTACAAAAAAAAATAAAAATGAAAAACTCACCTCTCCATTCGCAACTGCATCACCAGGAACGAACAATTCTGGATAAATGTTATCCAAATACCACTTAAAATTCTTACACTTCAACTTTTCTCTCAACTGTTTCCTTCCACTAACGTCTCCAAAATCTCCCTTCTCATTTCCGATCCTCTGATAATAATATTTAGCGTAGTCGTCCAACCACACTTCAGCCAAACGAACCGAATTCCTTCGCAAGACGTTCACTCCGGTTCGCCACTTGTACGGCGATCTTTTTCTAAAAATGTGTCCTACGTGCGAACAAGGCACGATCTCCAAAGTGCCACCGCACATCCACGTCTTGAACGACAGCTCTAAATTTTCTCCTCCCCAAATATCGAAACCGCTATCGTAAGTACCCAACTTTTCAAAAAATTTCTGAAACATAAGAAAGAGGAAATTAGAAAAAAAAATAAATCAAAATGTTGATTAAATAACACAAGAAGTCGACACGTTTTACTTTATCCCGACAAAGTATCTATGCAAATGAAGGAAAATCTGGGGAGCTCTCGTAATTGAAGTTGAATTTATTGAAGTCATATAATAGTAGTAAATTGAGCCCGAAAGGTAACAATTTAATTTAAATAAATGTTTAGTAAATTTAATAAATAAGATAATGGATAAGTAATCAGCTCGATTTGATGATTTCGCTTCTGAAAGAAACTTTTTTTTCTTCATCCTCCAATCCACCTCCTCCTCTTTCTCGCGCTTTTTTTTTGTAAAAGAAACGCACAGTTGATTGTTTTATAAAGCTTTGGATCTTTTCGCAGAAATTTTAAATTAAGGGAACGGTTTAAAGTTCAAACTTAGCAAAAACAATTTTTTTTCAACACCTACATTTTAAGTTTCGTCAAAATTATTTAACGAAAGGCTATTGAGTTTCGTAGCTGTATTTACTCTTTATTCACATTCGGGCTTAGTTCACGGATTCGGACGTTTAAGAGTAATTGAATGTATAGATAAACAGTGCACTTTCGAATAAAAGCAATTTTAGGAAAATAAAATGCACAGCTTTTTAAATTCCATCAATAAAACGATTTTCTCAGAATGGACGCATTTTTAGTGAATCATTGGTCATATTCAAGAAATCTTGGAGAGGCTTCAAGTACATAGCTCAATGAACAAAATATGGTGTTGAATTTCCCATAATGCTATTTGGCTTTCTAATGGAGGTTAAATTATTTTTTGTAACCTCAACTTTAAAACTGAAGTTATTGAAAGAAAGACACCTTATTAAAAAACATCCTGTATATTTAATATGTCATTATATTGATTTCGTTACTATAGCAACCACTTTACGGTCTAGAAACCGTAAAGTAGCACTTCACGATTCCTAATTATGCTTAGACGGATGCGCCATCTATTGACATTTACGTTAAGTTCTTATTCTAAATAGGTAGGTACCAATTTTATCGGACGTTTATAAATATTTAGATAAATATCCTACTATTATGCCAAAAAATTTGAGGTTATGTACAATATTCTTATAACAGATTATGATGGTTTGAGTACACAAAAAGTCGACCTGAAAATTAGAAAATATTTAAGGCAGTGAAAAAGTAAGTCAATGGTAGATGACGTGTGTCGTCCATTCGTAAACAGAAATACTCCCAGCTCGAAGTTGGTCTTGCGAGAGGTTTTTCGACAATATAAAGAATCTAGAATAAGTCTTCAATTACCCAAGAACCGTCCAATGAGCCCCACTTAAATGTCCACAATGCTTTCTGCAAGAAGCTTAAATGAAACCTCCAAGGAGAACCGAGGACTATGCATGTCGTGTGATAGTCCATTTAAACGAAAAAGTGTTCCCAATTTAATTTTAAATTATCAGTCATCAAATAATCCGAGTCCTCACTTAGACGAGCACAACTATTTAATCGATGCCTTCTCCTTAAAAAAATATAGAAATTCTTTCAGAATAAAAGGACTCTTTCAGAAGGCGTGAGTTAAGCTGAGCTGAAGACTCTTTCAAACCAAAGATTACTCAGTCCCAATTAAATTATCAGTCTTTAGTTTAAAAAAGTTTTCACTGAAAGAGCAGTAAGAGTATGAAGCTCCAACGGAATACAACGACTATTTCAGAAGACATGAGTTAAATGGAGGTAAAGACTCTTTCAAACAAGAGATTACTCAGTCCCACTTAAATTATCAGTCTTTAGTTTAAAAAAGTCTTCAATGAAAGAGCAGTAAGAGTCTGAAGCTCCAACGGAATACAACGACTATTTCAGAAGACATGAGTTAAATGGAGGTGAAGACTCTTTCAAACAAGAGATTACTCAGTCCCACTTAAATTATCAGTCTTTAGTTTAAAAAAGTCTTCAATGAAAGAGCAGTAAGAGTCTGAAGCTCCAACGGAATAAAACGACTATTTCAGAAAACATGAGTTAAATGGAGGTGAAGACTTTTCAAACAGAAGATTACTTCAGTCCCAATTAAATTATGAGCTTTTAGTCTAAAAGAGTCCCCACTTGAGGAGCAGTAAGAATGGAGCTCCAACGTATTGCAAGGACTCTTTCAGAAGGCGTGAGTTAAGCGGAGCTGAAGACTCTTTCAAACCTGAGATTACTCAGTCCCAATTAAATTATCAGTCTTTAGTTTAAAAAAGTCTTCACTGAAAGAGCAGTAAGAGTCTGAAGCTCCAACGGAATACAACGACTATTTCAGAAGACACGAGTTAAATGGAGGTGAAGACTTTTCAAACAGAAGATTACTTCAGTCCCAATTAAATTATGAGCTTTTAGTCTAAAAGAGTCCCCACTTGAAGAGCAGTAAGAATGGAGCTCCAACGTATTGCAAGGACTCTTTCAGAAGGCGTGAGTTAAGCGGAGCTGAAGACTCTTTCAAACCAGAGATTACTCAGTCCCAATTAAATTATCAGTCTTTAGTTTAAAAAAGTCTTCACTGAACGAGCAGTAAGAGTCTGAAGCTCCAACGAAATACAACGACTATTTCAGAAGACATGAGTTAAATGGAGATGAAGACTTTTCAAACAGGAAATTACTTCAGTCCCAATTAAATTATGAGCTTTTAGTCTAAAAGAGTCCCCACTTAAAGAGCAGTAAGAATAAAGCTCCAACGGATTGCAAGAACTCTTTCGGAAGGCGTGAGTTAAGCGGAGCTGAAGACTCTTTCAAACCAGAGATTACTCAGTCCCAATTAAATTATCAGTCTTTAGTTTAAAAAAGTCTTCACTGAACGAGCAGTAAGAGTCTGAAGCTCCAACGGAATACAACGACTATTTCAGAAGACATGAGTTAAATGGAGATGAAGACTTTTCAAATAGGAAATTACTTCAGTCCCAATTAAATTATGAGCTTTTAGTCTAAAAGAATCCCCACTTAAAGAGCAGCAAGAATGGAGCTCCAACGGATTGCAAGGACTCTTTCAGAAGGCGTGAGTTAACCGAAGCTGAAGACTCTTTCAAACCAGAGATTACTCAGTCCCAATTAAATTATCAGTCTTTAGTTTAAAAAAGTCTTCACTGAAAGAGCAGTAAGAGTCTGAAGCTCCAACGGAATAAAACGACTATTTCAGAAGACATGAGTTAAATGGAGGTGAAGACTTTTCAAACAGGAGATTACTTCAGTCGCAATTAAATTATGAGCTTTTAGTTTAAAAAAGTCCCCACTTAAACAGCAGTAAGAATGGAGCTCCAACGGATTGCAAGGACTCTTTCAGAAGGCGTGAGTTAACCGAAGCTGAAGACTCTTTCAAACCAGAGATTACTCAGTCCCAATTAAATTATCAGTCTTTAGTTTAAAAAAGTCTTCACTTAAAGAGGAGTAAGAATGGAGCTCCAACGGAATGCAAGGACTCTTTCAGAAGGCGTGAGTGAAGTGGAGCTGAAGACTCTTTCAAACAGGAGATTACGTCAGTCCCAATTAAATTATGAGCTTTTAGTTAAAAAGAGTCCCTTACTTAAAGAGCAGTAAGAATGGAGCTCCAACGGAATGCAAGGACTCTTTCAGAAGGCGTGAGTTAAGTGGAGCTGAAGACTCTTTCAAACTAAAGATTACTCGATCCCAATTAAATCAGCCTTAAGTTTAAAAGAGTCCCCGCTTAAAGAGCAGTAAGAATGGAGCTCCAACGGAATACAACGACTCTTTCAGAAGGCATGAGTTAAATGGAGGTGGACACTCCTTCAAACTAGATATTATGGAATCATTTGAATTGAAGACTGTGCTCAATATCTTGTCAATCATTAATTAAAACGATCTTAAGCGATGCCAATAACGGTTCAACCCAATCCTTCTAAAAGAAAGTAAAAGAAAAGCTCTGCTGAGGTATAGCGACCGTTTTAGACCAAGTGTGTCAAATAACGATCCATTTAAATCAGATATTGGACTCTGTTCGTTTGTTGAAACGAAGGACACATAAGCGTGGACAATGATTTGGCCGGCGCCTTGCAAAAAAAAGTAAACGAAGAAGAGCTCTTTGGGCCATCTTCAACTATGTTGTCATGATCCTTACCATCAAATTAATGATTAGAGGAAAAATGTTTCAACATGTTACAATGGGTACAGTATTGAACAGCGACACCAAGGAAAATTAGTAGCTGAAGGGGCGTAGTCAACACTGCCATAGATTTTGAAGTTCACTACAAGTTAAAAGTATTTCAGTCGCTAAATTTGACAAGTAACTGTCACTAAACTTTAATATAGGTTAACATTAATATAAGACAGTGAATTAGAAAAGATTACAATTAACTAAAAATTAATAGCCCTTGCAATGTATTTCAAATCTATATGATCTGATGATCGTTGGTTCAAACCTCGCCAATCTGTAGATTTTTTTAATTTTTACACGCTTGGTGGAGTTTTATGACTTTATAATTTCAAAAGAAAAAAAAATAATTAAACGTTCATCTACAACTCTATTTAACAAGAAATATGAAAATAATGAAAAATATTCCCGCGGGATATTAAATATAGTTTAAGGAAATGCAAGACTGAATTCTGTAAGAAATTGATAAGAGAAAAAGCCTCTTAAAAAGAACGTAAAAAAAGTGCTTCGCGGATGTGCCTGTTGGCTTTTATCAGAATTTGGAATTAAATGAAAAAGGGCTAACAGTTAACCTTTACAACAACTACAAAATTATTTTATAATATTCAATGAGCCGTTCGAAGCAATCTCAGAAAAACAGCTAAAGAATAGTTGTTATTAAGCAAATTTGTGTCAATTTACCGTAAGTTCGCTCGACAACAGCTTTTCAATAATATGTTAAATTCGAGTTATTATAATGAATTTTTTCTACACAATAATTATTAAAAACACTAATATTATACCATTTTGTAATTTATAGTTGTAGTAATGTCATTGTACAGGGTGGTAAGGTAACCACGCGCCAGTCTAGGTCATAAGCATTTAACAACATGTAAAATCATACTTTCGTAATTTCTTGCTTCCATAATTTTTTTAGACAAAAGTGCTTCAAATAAAACTTACAGAGCACAAAATTCTGTATCTAAATCAATAAACAAAATTAATTTTGCACGTTTTGTAACGGCAAAAATTGAATATGAAAATGACGAAAATCATTTCAAAATAGCGATAGTTATGAATTTTTTAAAACAAAATTTTGATACAAACAAATGAACTAACCAAACATGCGAATTATTTATCAAAATCCATGGCCATCGCTATTTCGACTTTTCGTAGTTAATTTCTGCCGTTATAAACCAAGCAAAATTTATTTTATTTATTCATTTAAATGCAAAATTTAGTGACCTACAACTTTTATTTGAACTTATTTTGTCTAAAATAATTAGGGAAGCAGAAAATTACAAAAGTATGATTAAGAATAATTTCTGAAAAATATCCCAAGATGGCGGATATCTTAAGTCGGAAGGTAAAAGACTTTTAGTATGTTAAATATTTTCCCCAAAAAACTTTTTCTTTTATACATATAGCTCCACAATGGGTAATTGGGGTTTAAAAATATAACGATTTGCCAATTTGAATTTCAAAAGCCGCAAGTTAAAAAAGCGACAAACTCACAAAGCACACAAGAGTTGTCATTCCCAACAATAAAACCATTTAAAAAAAAACTTTTCCGAATTAAAAGTAATTTTTTGAACATCATCAAAAATTTTAATTTTTTAAATTTATTTGGCAATTTAACTTTTAATTAGTTTTGCTGGATCGAGCCACAAATCATAGCCAACTAAAAAAAAAGTTGTGCTCGTATTTTTTAGAGCCCGGTGAGGAAGTCAAAAAGTATGAAAAAAAAGTCCTTAATCTAACAATAAATACAAGAAACGTGCACGATAACAAATTGAAAGCATATTTTTGAAAGTCGCGAAAGTTTCGCAAAAATTCAATGCAAATTAGATTTATTAGTGAAGTTTATTTTGAAAATAGTTTAAAAACTCGATTAATCTTTGAATATATCTTCAGAAGCACTTAAAAACATTCAAAGAAGCTCTCAAACTTATAAATTGAATTTCGCAAATTTTATAAAAATTTAAAACTTTTACAAAACAACTTTATGCAAAAACAATTACCTTATCAATACTAAAAAGTCCTCCGGCCATTGTCGGACTCCAAACTGGCTCGGCCGAATTTTGATGTTTTTTCTTTTCTTTTTCGGGAACCGCGTGCCAATTGAACTGTAAATTCCAATCGAAGCCGCCCACGTTAACGCCTGTGCTATCTCTCCAGTGATATTCCAAAGTCGTGTCGTCGATGACGTCGATAACGGGACACACGACCGTCGTGGAATCGCGAGCTATTCGATCCAAAAGAGGCTCCAACCATCCAGTAGTGCACTCACAATGCGAATCCAAATATGTTAAAACTGGTGCCGTAGCATGCCTCGCTCCTAAAATAAATTTCAAAATAACTTCTCGACTTCTCTATCATACACCCAAAATATTTTTAAGCACTGGGCTTACGAATGGCATTTATTAGAAAAGAAACTCGCTTTTTCTATAGAAAGTGATGAAAATTAAGCACACGTTGCTACCATGACAATACCCATAAATTATTTAATTTTATTAGAAAAGTGAACGCATAGCTTGGCGTCTCCTTTTCGCCAAGTCGCATTTTATATTAAAAAGTCGGCCATCTACAGCAAGATTAGTACACTAATTTATCACGTTTTAAAGATTTTAAAAATCTTAGGGAATAAAAATGTGTCTGAATGTGATTAAATGTTCTGTACAGTACCAATTAGTGGGCACAAAGGGCACCTAAAAAATCATTACTCACCCAATAATCTCGCTCTTATTAGCCCTTCTCTTTTTTTGGCCCTAATAATTTTGACTCGAGGCTCTTTGATCCAATAGTCGACCAACTGTTGGTTGAGGTGTTCCATGTCCGAAAAATCATCTACCAAGACAACTTCTTTCACTAGGTGTTTTGGTGATCGGTCGAGCACGGAATGTACGGTTCTCAACAAAACGGACCACGCTTCATTGTGAAAACAAATGATAACAGATGTTGGAGGTAATTTTTCGTCGTTGTAACGTTTCGGTTCCTTGCACCTAAAAAGAATTAAAATTTTTTTTTAATAAAAGATAAAATTAATTATAAATCACTTTCAATTTGATTGAATGGTTTTAGTAACCAAAATTTATGTACTACAATATGAGAATCGTTATTTTTTATGCTATTTTAATGGCCAATTAGGCTTGTAAGTCGTTGGAGCTCAAAGATAAAATTTCAAAAATTCCATTTTTAAATTAAGTAAGTGGTGTTTAGTTGCGCTGTTGAGCGTAGGGGTGAAGTAATTGTAACTGATACCAAAAGCTACAAAAGCGTGGGTGACGTAATAAAAAAATATTATTATTATTATCATTATTGCTGCTATTAGGTCCTTTTCCTTCTATGAAATGTTAGAACACGAAAATTGATATTATTTATCAAAATTAGATTTTTTAAACTAATATGAGATCTCGGCCTTAGAGAAGAGTAATTTTCCATTTTGTACTATAACAGAAGAGCTAATAGCGAATATCACAATAAAACAAACCCAAAACTACAAAGAAAATATTTTCATGCGTTCTTTTGGTGTTTGAGCATTTTAGTGTTTCACGTGAGACCCTACAACTAAATTGGGAAGATTGAAACGATGCTTTTTTTATGCTTCTAGAATTCTTAAGATTTTGACTCTGAGATAGGAATAATTAGCATTGTTATCACGCCCAAGAAATTTTTTCTTTAAAAATCGCTCGTACAAACTATCATCAACTATCAGTCAGATCTTAGAGGGATAGAGGGTTAGAGGGATAATAATTAAAATTTCGAGATAAATAATTTTCCAAATTATTTTGACTTTTAGACACAACCCCTTCAGCAGAAGGTACATTTTCTTATGTAAAATATGAAAGCCCAGACACAAGTTTGTGACACAAAACAGACAGATAGCATACGCAGTGCCGATAGATAGCCTACAGAAAGCCGACAGAGAGCCGATAGAGAGCCAACAGAGAGCCGATAGATAGCCGAGAGATAGTCGACAGAGAGCCGATAGATAGCATACAGAGAGCCTATAGATAGCCTACAGATAGCCGACAGATAGCCGAGAGAAAGCCGACAAAGAGGCGATAGATAGCCTACAGAGAGCCGATAGATATTCTACAGACAGTCACCAGATAACTGACAGAGAGCAGACAGAGATCTGATAGATAGCCTACAGAAAGTCCGTCAACCGACAGATAGCTGATAGAGAGCCGACAGATAGCCTACAGATAGCCGAGAGATAGCCTATAGAGAGCAGATAGATAGCGTACATAAAGCCGAGAGATAGTCGACAGAGAGCCGATAGATAGCCTACAGAAAGCCTATAAATAGCCTACAGATAGCCGACAGAGAGCCGATGGATAGCCTACAGGGAGCCGACAGATACGGATAGATAGCCTACAAAGAGCCAACAGAGAGCTGACAGAGAACTGACAGAGAGCTGACAGAGAACCGATAGAGTGTAACGATGAGAAATTTTATCCGGATGCTGGACCAAAATACTGATACAGTATTACAGCATCCTGGAAATTTTGTATCGCTTAAAGCGGCTATACTTGCCATTTAAAAAAAATCCTTTTTCCTAGCGCCGCCCCTGAGATCAAAATGAACATAAATTTTAGATGCCCGTGTTCAGTTTTTCAAGCTCCATCATTTGACTCCAATCTCATCAGGATTGAACCAGAATTACTTAATTTTAATTTCCCCTATTTTTACTATCAGCGTGACAACAGCTGATTTCCCTGTAACTCGGCAACCATAAGAGCTAGCGCTTCCGTTTAATTTTTAATTTAACTCTATATGTCTATATAAATTATTTAACCCTAATCATTTGAGCATTTCGTTATCTAAAGTTTTTAATTATGGCACCCTGTGATCTCTCTTCGTGACAGGACTCGGGATGTGGTGGACGACATCTCCGTTCTTCTATCAGGACTCCGTGATCTCTCTTCCTGAGAGGACTCGGGATCTGGTGGACGAAGTCCTTGTTCCTTCAAAATCATCAGGACCCTATGATCTCTCTTAGTGAGAGGACTGAGAGCCGAGTCATATAGATATTTTATCTTTCGATTCACATGTTTGTTTGTTAAGAAGTGTTTATTTTGTACTTGTACCTAAGGGTGCTTAGAATTATTTCTTTTATTTTTAATAAACATTTTTTTCCTTGTTGACTTTGACTTTCTTTGTTGACCTTTCTTGTGTGTTTAATTTCGAACCCCTCCCGTCTCCAGCTTTGAGTGAAGCTGAAGGGAGATTTTAGTGCATCGCCCTGTTTCCGTTGTTACAAGAGAGCGACAGGAAGGCTTAATCGCATTCACCTCTTTGTGGCTAGCCTTTGAAGCTTTTGGGTTTGATCGCAATCCACTCTTTGTGATCGCGTCTTTGGGCTTAATCGCATATTCCTCTTCCTTTTTCCTTTTGAGTTTTGATTCTTTCAAATGGACGACTAACCTTTTAAAGATCAAACGTAAGGCGTTCGCCGGTCGTAAAAGAAAAAAACGATTAAAAAAAGTACATAAATACAGTTTTGATTGAAGTGTACGATAATATGTTGAAAAGTTAATCACACAGCGTTTACTGTTACTAATTAAAAGGGAGCACTAAATCATTTGTTTTTATTTGAAAACTTAAAAAGTTGATGCAATTGATATATAAAGTTGTATAGTAGGAGTTAAGTTCAAATAAAATTATCATCAATTTTCATCAACACGAACAATGTCTAAGTACTTGAAATTATATTAACTTTTAACTACCTCCTCTATATCGTAAGCGCGCAAATTGCGAGCTCGTTATTAAACAAAAAATTAATATTTAGCAAAACAATAGAAAACGTAATAGGTATGGAGGCTACAATTAGAGTTTTATAACAAAAGGAACTCGGTAGGAAAAAATGTTATAAATCATTACTTTATATTTTATTTCCTCAACTATAAATTTTACGAGTGTTTAGTAACCCGCATCCGTAGAAATATGCAAACAGCCAATTCAAGAGACATAATTCCATTTCACATCCTTGCAATAAAAAGGGGATCCTTGAAAACTTCATATACTCTCCTCTGTATAAAATTCAAACCCCCTAACTCAAATAGTAAAATATTATAACCCGTTTCAATTTAAAACTTCGAAATATTTAAAGTGAGGTTAGTTTTATTATTTATCTCCTATAATAGGTACAGGTACGTCTCTGTTTTCCATCTTACGATAATCTAAATTTTTTTTTCAATTCGTACACAACTCTCGGATTCTTATTCCTTCATCTTGCTGCTAGTTACCAGATACCGACGACGAGTTTCCTTCCATTAAAACCTGGATATTGGAGATTTGCAACCGACACCAGTTGAAAATGTTTTATCTCTCAAAAAGCTACTCATATTGAACAGAATATAAACTAAAAGCTAAAGGCGAAAGCAAACACGTCGATCGTTTATAATAGCAATCGTAAAAAGTTCGTCTAGAAACTCCCCAAAAAACATTCGAAAATGATACGTAAGAGTTTTCAAAAATTTAAACGACCAGACGACTAGATCGACTCACATAAATTTCCCAATTACATAATATGCTCATTATAACCGTTTATTATCAGATTGGACATCAATACAATAATAGAGACACAGTTGACAGTTATGGATTCATTAACACTAATATGCTATCAATGATTAATTATAAATGCGTTCAGTCAAAAACCACAGACTCTATTTGCCAATTTCCACTCAAATATTTATTTACGATAATTTTGTTACATGAAGGACCATGTTTGCGGTTAAGCCACGTGAGTAGTAGACATACAGACCGCTAGGTAGGAAGAAAGAGAGAGCGGCAGGCAGGCAGAGGGACAAACGACAAGAAAACATACAGGCCGCCAGAGAAGGAGAACGAGAAGCTTAAAGACAAACAGCTAGTGGGCAGACAAGATGATAAACAGGCTGATACGCAGACACAAAGTAGGCGTGCCGGTAGGCAGGCATGAATACAGACGGGCTGCTAAACAGATAGGGATACAGGCCGGCTGATATGCATCTAGGATGATAGGCAGGCAAAACGATAGGCCGGCCAGCAGGCAGGCAGAAAAACACATTGGCTGATAGGTGGAATACAGGTAGGCTGATATACACTTAGGCGGGCAAAAAGATAGGTCGGCCAGCAGGCAGACAGGAAGGCAGATACAAACACAGGCAACCTGGTATGCACGTAAACAGGCGAAAATATAGGCTGACAGGCATGCGAACAATAGGCCGGCCGGCCGGTAGGCAGGCAGGCAGGAATACAAACAGGCCCGTAGGCAGATAGTAATGAAGGCATAGAAGACATAGACAAGTAGTAAGAAATACTGGCCGGCAGGCTGGCAGGAATAAAAACAGACATGCTGATAGGCAGATATGAACACAGGTAGGCTGATATGCACGTGAGCAGGCAATAAAGTAGACCGTCCGGCAGGCAAAAAGATAGACAGACCTGCCGGTAGGCAGAAAGACAGACGGGCAGGCCTATGGGCATATAGGAACACAGGTAGGCTGGTATGCACGTAAGCAGGTAAAAATATAAGATAGACCGGCCTGCCGGTAGGCAGGAAGACAGATGAGTCAGGCAGATGGGAAGATAGGAACACAGATAGGCTGGTATGTACGTAAGCAGGTAAAATATAGACTGGCAGATAGGCCGGCAGGCAGGCAGGAATACAAAAAGCCCATAGGCAGATAGTAATGAAGGCATAGAAGACAGACAAGTCGTAAGAAACACTGGCGGCAGGCTGGTAGGAATAAAAACAGACATGCTGATAGGCAGATATGAACACAGGTAGGCGGATATGCACGTGAGCAGGCAATAAAGTAGACCGTCCGGCAGGCAAAAAGATAGACAGACCTGCCGGTAGGCAGAAAGACAGACGGGTAGGCCTATGGGCATATAGGAACACAGGTAGGCTGGTATGCACGTAAGCAGGTAAAAATATAAGATAGACCGGCCTGCCGGTAGGCAGGAAGACAGATGAGCCAGGCAGATGGGAAGATAGGAACACAGATAGGCTGGTATGTACGTAAGCAGGTAAAATATAGACTGGCAGATAGACCGGCAGGCAGGCAGGAATACAAAAAGCCCATAGGCAGATAGTAATGAAGGCATAGAAGACAGACAAGTCGTAAGAAACACTGGCCGGCAGGCTGGTAGGAATAAAAACAGACATGCTGATAGGCAGATATGAACACAGGTAGGCTGATATGCACGTGAGCAGGCAATAAAGTAGACCGTCCGGCAGGCAAAAAGATAGACAGACCTGCCGGTAGGCAGAAAGACAGACGGGCAGGCCTATGGGCATATAGGAACACAGGTAGGCTGGTGTGCACGTAAGCAGGTAAAAATATAAGATAGACCGGCCTGCCGGTAGGCAGGAAGACAGATGAGCCAGGCAGATGGGAAGATAGGAACACAGATAGGCTGGTATGTACGTAAGCAGGTAAAATATAGACTGGCAGATAGGCCGGCAGGCAGGCAGGAATACAAAAAGCCCATAGGCAGATAGTAATGAAGGCATAGAAGACAGACAAGTCGTAAGAAACACTGGCGGCAGGCTGGCAGGAATAAAAACAGACAGGCTGATAGGCAGATATGAACACAGGTAGGCTGGTATGCTCGTGAGCAGGCAATAAAGTAGATCGTCCTGCAGGCAAAAAGATAGACAGACGGGCCGGGCTGATGGGCAGATAGGAACACAGATAGGCTGGAATGTACGTAAGCAGGTAAAATATAGACTGGCAGATAGGCCGGCAGGCAGTCAAGAATACAAAAAGCCCATAGGCAGATAGTAATGAAGGCATAGAAGACATAGACTAGACAAGTCTTATGAAACACTGGCCGGCAAGCTGGCAGGATTAAAAACGGACAGGCTGGTAAGCAGATATGAACACAGGTAGGCTGGGCAGGTATGCACGTAAGTAGGCAATAAAATAGACCGCCCGGCAGGCAAAAAGAAGGACCGGTCTGCCGGCAGGCAGGGAGACAGACGGGCCGGGCCAATGGGCAGATAGGAACAGAGATAGGCTGGTATGCAAGTAAAAATATAAACTGGCAGATAGGCCGGTAGGCAGGCAGGAATACAAACGGACCCATAGGCAGATAGTAATGTAGACATAGAAGACATACAAAAGTTGAAAGAGACACTGGCCGGAAGGCATAAAAACAGACAGTCTGATAGGCAGACTGGTAGGCAGAAAAACAGACAAATAGCTGTATGAACAGGCGGACATAGGACCAGACCACAAATCTCTAGAAAATTGAACAAACAAAAGGATAGAAAGACAGTTGTAGCACTCGACTCTTCGGTAACAAATTATTAAGATCATTTTAGTGTAGCACAACAAAAGAAACAATAAGAATGGAATTAATTACAATACAATGCTATGATTTCTCTGCAGCGGGCAACTTTTGATTACTTCATAATCAAATTCTTGAGAAATAAATGTAAATATTTTGGATTGCGATTGCGGTAAAAACCAATTAAACATTTATACAAGCAGTTTGCAACAAAACGGAAGCTTTCGAGTTCAATTTAAGAAAATTTTTATTTTCATTTCTATCAACAAAAATAAGCGAGAAAAATTAAAAATTAAAAAAGTTTCAAATTCGAAAAATTTATATTAATTAAGAGCAAAAATACATTTTCATTCTCCTCTCTCGCTCTCTCCTTTTAGTATTCTTAAATCTTACCACCATAAATCTCTTCAGTCAAGAGTTAAAAACAGAAGGATATTTGTGAGATCCCAAAAGGATCCAAGTGAAATCGTGCAGATAATCTTGGATGAGAGGTTATGATTACAAAGAAAAACAAAAGGAATCCAACTCTACTCTCAGATCGACTGAAATTTATGCAAGTTAGTAAGTTTTTACTTCGTTAATAATAATTTTATTACTTCGAAGGAATCGCAAAATTTACAGCCAATTTAAAGTTGTATTAAATTTTAAAATTAAAACTTTAAGTATCCATCTTTAGTTACAATTTTCTTTTATTAAAACATTTTCATAACTCCGCTAGTAATAAGAAAATGTTAATTTAAATTAATATTTGTATGTGCTCAAATCGAACGAATTTGCTCTTTAAAAAAAGAGCAATTTGTAGCACTCCAGTTATTGAATATTTCAACCGTTTGATTGAAGTTAACAATCAGTTCGAATTGAATTCAAAAAAGACATAAAAGAACACATTAAGCACGGTTAAGATTTTTCTGAACCGTAAAGTAGGATGAAATAATCAATGAATTTGTCACTATAGGTTATCGATTTAAGTTTAAGTAAAAATAAATCGTAATTGACTCTGGAAATTCAGTAAAATCAGTAAAAAATTTCAATAGTTATATCGAAATCAACTCAAGCCTTGACTGCAGTGTGTGTGTCTTTTTGAGAATCTCTTGATAATTTTTTAGTGAGATAATTATTATTTTCATTAATAGATAGTAAAATATTGGCTTCTCTGCTCTGTCTATTATCAAATTTTCAAGGTAAGTTATAAAATCAACGAAATCATTTTTTCGGTTATTGATTCGCTTTAGAAGTCTGGTCACATCGGTGTTTTTCTTGATGATTTTTCGAAGATTTGATAAGTATTTTTCTCACTAACAATTAGTAACACATTAATTTCTCATAAATTTTATAAAATTAAAGCAATCATTTATTCGGTTATTGATTCGCTTTAGAAATCTGGTCACACCGGTGTTTTTCTTGATGATTTTTCGAAGATTTGATAAGTATTTTTCTCACTAACAATTAGTAACATATTAATTTCACATATATTTTATAAAATCAACGCATCATTCAATCGGTTATTGATTCGCTTTAGAAGTCTGGTCACATCGGTGTTTTTCTTGGTGATTTTTCGAAGATTTGATAAGTATTTTTCGCACTAACAATTAGTAACACATTAATTCCTCATAAATTTTATAAAATCAAAGCAATCATTTATTCGGTTATTAATTCGCTTTAGAAATCTGGTCACATCGGTATTTTTCTTGATTATTTTTTGAAGATCTGATAAGTATTTTTCTCACTAATAATTGGTAACAAAACAATTTCTCATAAATTTTATAAAAGCAACGCAACCATTTATTCGGTTATTGATTCGCTTTAGAAGTCTGGTCAGATCGGTGTTTTTCTTGATGATTTTACGAAGATTTGATAAGTATTTTTCTGACTAATAATTAGTAACACATACATTTTTCATAAATTTTACAAAAATCAACACAATCATTTATTCGGTTATTGATTAGCTTTTGAAGTGTGACCACATCGGTGTTTTTCATGATGGTTTATCAAAGAATTGATAAGTATTCTTCTCACGAATAACGTAATAACACATCAGTTTTTTATAAATTTTATAAAATCAACGTAATCATTTATTCGGTTATTGATTCCCTTTAGAAGTCTGGTCACATTGGTGTTTTTCTTAATGATTTTTCGAAGATTTGATAAGTATTTTTCTCACTAATAATTAGCAACACATAAGTTTTGCATAAATATTATAAAATCAACGCAATCATTTATTCGTTTATTGATTCACTTTAGAAGTCTAGTCACAACGGTATTTTTCTTGATGATGTTTCGAACATTTGATAAGTATTTTTCTCTCTAATAATTATAGTATCACATCAGTTTTGCATAAATATTATAAAATCAACGCAATCATTTTCGGTTATTGATTCGCTTTAGAAGTGTGGTCACATCGGTGTTTTTTTTGATAATTTTTCGAAAATTGATAAATATTCCTCTCACTAATAACTAGTAACACATCAGTTTATCCAAATTTTCTAAAATCAACGTAATCATTTATTCGGTTGTTGATTCACTTTAGAAGTCTGGTCACATCGCTGTTTTTCTTAATGATTTTTAGAAAATTGGTAAGTCATCTCACTAATAATTAGTAACACATCAATTTTTCATAAATTTTATAAAATCAACACAATCATTTATTCGGTTATTGATTAATGATTAGCTTTTGAAGTGTGACCACATCGGTATTTTTCATGATGGTTTATCAAAGAATTGATAAGTATTCCTCTCACTAATAACGTAATAACACATCAGTTTTTTATAAATTTTATAAAATCAACGTAATCATTTATTCGGTTATTGATTCCCTTTAGAAGTCTGGTCACAACGGTATTTTTCTTGATGATTTTTCGAAGATTTCATAAGTATTTTTGTCTCTAATAATTAGTATCACATCAGTTTTGCATAAATATTATAAAATCAACGCAATCATTTTCGGTTATTGATTCGCTTTAGAAGTGTGGTCACTGGTCACATCGGTGTTTTTCTTGATAATTATTCGAAAATTGATAAATATTCTTCTCACTAATAACTAGTAACACATCAGTTTATCCAAATTTTCTAAAATCAACGTAATCATTTATTCGGTTATTGATTCGCTTTTGAAGTCTGGTCACATCGGTATTCTTCTTAATGACTTTCGATTATTTCATAATTATTTTACACTTTACTTGTTAATAAAATGTTAGTTTCTTCTCTGTACATTATAAAATTAATGCAATCATTGATTCGGTTACTGATTCGAGAATGTATTTCGATCGCATTTGTATTCTTCTCGACACTTATAAATTCTATATTGAATACTGATGCTAGTGGTAACGCTTGGCCAACTTCTCTTTAAATTAGGACCCTACAAAAGTCGTATGATTCATAGATTTTTTAACTGATTCGATTTTAATATCACAGCGTTCTTCTCGCTCCTTTGAGATTTAGTAATGCTAATGAGTGACAAATCGAGCAATTTCGCTTTCCATAATTAATTCTCCAAATAATTACACATTCAGCTCTATAAATAATAAATTTGGTCTTTAAGTTATTGATTAGATTTTAATGACAGATCGAATCAGCGTTAGCCTCAAGTAGAATTTACAAATTTATTAATGATTAATTTGAAGTATTTAGAACATTAAAAAGAAATTATGATAATAACTTGAGATAAGAAGAAAGAATCCGTTCATATTATATAAATTTGTTTCTTCATTAAAACCCATAAATTTAAAACGAACCGTGTATTTTGCTTTACATCAGCAAGTACTTAGAGCTAACAGAACCAATTATATTTTATTTCACCCTCAGGTAAAATGCACACTTCAAAATTAGGTTAGGTGTTTTCGAGCTCTAAGAAGCTCTTTAAGGCTTTTCTCTACACCTTTTTACCGCACAAACGTCGTAACCAAACGTTTATGTTTTATGTTAAACAAACTTTGTGCCATTTGTACACAATATTAAATAAGTTGTTTTTTATACAAATAAAACGCTTTAAAATCTGATAAATAGCTTCATTATCAAAAATAATATGTTGGGCACCAGCTGACTTGCCATTTTGCAAATTAATCATGCCAGCACATATTGAAACATTGAACCTAGAGAATCGAATTAATTTTAGCTATTTCGCAGACCTAACTATTAATTGCGAATGCACACACTATACCGCCACCCATTTACATTATTAATTTATTCTCCCGAACGATGATGATGATTTAGGCAATATAATCGACTTTCATATATTAAAACTTTAGTACCTCCTTTATAATACGTGGCACACTCGAATATCTTTTCTTAAAATGTAGTGCCTTTTACATTTCTATTCATGCAACAGCTAAGCTTATTATGGCGACATTATATATGCATGAGTTGGTACCTACTCTGTTGGTGTTGATGCATGTTATTCCTTCCCTTTTATGTACCGCCTTTAGGGTAGTTCTGTAGCCCCTTTATACAGTATAGATTCAAACAAAAGTTACTTTATTTTAGCGATGGTATACAAAACGTCTCGAGAAACGAATTTATAACCTCTCCACTAAGCGCAATATTAAAAACTACAAAATGCTCTACTTTCTTTGCAATTTATTACGTGAGATTAATCTTGTGATTTTTTTAAACTCGACATCGGAAGAAAATACTGGGTCTATTGCTCGCTCCGCTCGCATCGGGAACCCTTAATTGTAAATTGAACATTATTATGTTTAGTCCAGTCAACGAAAGCTCAAAACAATGGTGTGGTGGACATGGAATTATATTCTTCAGAAATTTGTTTGGAGTTGTTAGAAGTATAATAGCATCTTATTTATAGTATCATAATTACGCAAGGATGAAATTAAAAATACGAGCCGGAGGCGAGTGTATTAGGGCTAGTATTATAAGGTCAAGTCAAAGTTCGGTTGATTCAACCTGAGGTTGGAATGTCATTTTATTTTGACATATAGTAAAATTAACCGTCTTTTTGTCTTGGACAAAATTGTGATATTGAGGTTTATTTATAATTTATAACCTTCGTTTAACTAGGCTTTATAATACTGGGCCTTAGAGATTAATCTTGCGATATTTTTAAACTCGACTGGCCCTATGGGTCAGTATTATAAAGCCTAGTCAACCGAAGGTTGACTCAACCGTCATTTTGTCTTGAAAAAATAGAGAATTTGACGTTTATTTATAATTTCAACCTACGGTTGAGTCAACCTTCGTTTAACTAGGCTTTATAATCCAAGGCCTTAGAGATTAATCTTGAGATTTTTTAAAACTCGATATCGGAAGAAAATACTGGCGCTAAGGGTCAGTATTATAAAGCCTAGTCAAACCGTCATTTTGTCTTGGACAAAATAGTGATATTGACGTTTATTTATAATTTCAACCTACGGTCGAGTTAACCTTCGTTTAACTAAGGCTTTATAATACTGGGCTTTAGAGATTAATCTTGAGATATTTTTAAACCCCACTGGCCCTACGGGTCAGTATTATAAAGCCTAGTCAACCGTCAACCGTCATTCTTTCTTGACAAAAATAGTGAAATTGACGTTTATTTATAATTTCAACCTACGGTTGAGTCAACCTTCATTTAACTAGGCTTTATAATACAAAGCCTTAAGAAAATACTGGCCCTAAGGGTCAGTATTATAAAGCTTAGTCAACTCAGGTTGACTCAACCGTAATTTTGTTTTGGACAAAATAGTGATATTGACGTTTATTTATAATTTAAACCTACAGTCGAGTTAACTTTCGTTTAACTAGGCTTTATAATACTGGACCTTAAAGATTAATCTTGAAATTTTTTAGAACTCCACATCGGAAGAAAATACTGGCCCTAAGGGTCGACTCAGCCGTCATTTTGTCTTGGACAAAATAGTGAATTTGAAGTTTATTTATAATTTCAACCTACGCCTACCGTTGAGTCAACCTTCGGTTGACTAGGCTTTCTAAGACTGGCCCTTAGTCATCCGAGTGTAATTTAGCCATTATGTGAGTTAAACGCAGTATTTTATTTACAACTAACCGAGGGGGGGGGTTCCTCGTGACCCCTGAATAATAATTTCAGGGTGTACCGGAATGTTAATTTAATAATTAAACTCACCAAAAGAGTACAGAATAATCCTTAACATAATCCTTGTAATTGCAATATAAAACTTAATTAACAAATCACTAATTTCCGACCGATCATTAATTCATCATTCAAACGCATCTTAAAGCTAATTACCCGACTCTTCCAAGACTAACTCCAGGGCTAACTCCCAGACCAACTCTACTCCAACACTTAACTGATTCACCGACCCCATCGAAGATCTTTTATCAGCTTGGTCTACGTGACCACTAACACTAACGATTCTGCTGAATCTCACATTCCTGGTTTATTACGGTTTTCACATATTGTAACTTTTATTACTTTATAATTGCATTTAATAAGTTGCGTAGTATTTCTACGCGTGACAGTATGTATATTTAAAGACTAAGGCCAGGTTTGATCGTACAACGTCTGTAAGCCGATCTTATCTAGTGCCGGCGTTAAGGGTCACTAATGATAGTCTTCAGAGTTTTCAAAATAGGTCCATTGTAAGCATTTATACGTTGACGTTTAGGAAACTTTAATAAATGAAGAATTTTGTTAGTGCTCGTTTATTAAAGTTTAGAAGATAATTATAAATTATGTGGAGCCTTTTTTAGACCGAGTAATTATATCTACCCTTCTAAGTCGTTCTTCGCGCTCGATGGAATTGAAAAAAAAAATTAATCATCGACTAAACTTCGCTACATTGCACTTCTCGCACATCACAGTTTTAAACTTTTTGTTCGTCCCAAAAAGTTTAAGTAATAGTTTTTGGTCTGAAAGGATATAACCCAATTTAGCAAAAGTAAAGGGGTAGTCCGTTAAAGGGTTACAGCGTATAACAATGTGCGGGACTCGAAGTGAATTTTTATTAGGACACTCGAGGAAATTTGCAAGTTTTGAAATTCTTTGAAAGGAGCAGCGCGTTCCATTACGAGAGAGCATTTAAAAATGAATGAAAAAATTCTCGTGTTGAATATTTTCGCTTTAAAAAGATTTGGTGTTGTCGGACACCTAACACATAAAAGATAAATTTAATCATAAAGCTATTATTGGCATGTAAAGAAAAGTAACTAAAAGCTTTTTGTGTTCAAAAAATGCGCTTACAATGATGGATTACTCCAAGATTGTGCTTGTGTTTTGTTATACGAATATGATGCATTAGTACAAAGTTATTATGCAAATTTACCACTGCAAAATAGAGAAAAGACATTGCAACGCGAGGCACCCACAGCACAAAATTGATTTTTTTTTCAAATAAAAGATAATTTTTACTTTATTGTTGCTCATTAATCATCGCTTTTTATATCTGATTTCGAAACCTCCCTCCCTTTTTTTGCTTCTCTTTAATTATTTTTCGTGCTAACAAGTGTTTTTCATTAAAATTTTAACATAAATTATAACAAAAATTAAAAACGTTTATTAATAATAATGAGCTCTCTGGTGAGCCTTTTTGTGTCTAATTTGAATATAAAACATTTTATGTGGTTGTTTATTAACTAGCGCTATTGGGGAGTACATCGAAACTATTTTAAGTGAGAGACGATGCGTGAATTAAAGGGGTGTTAAACGTGGTTTAATAGTAACTGTGTGTAGAGATCGAGGTTTTGTGGCCTTACCTCGGAATTTAACCTTACACAAGACGTTGTGATTAATTATTTGACTGTAGCCAATTTTAGACTTTATATTACCTTAGGTATTATACTACTCCCCTATACTGAGTTCTTGATATTTCATTTATAATTCGAAAAGTTAACTTCTATCTCAAATTCACAACTTCAGTTAATTTTCAAACTTCATTGCACCTACTAAGGTGTTTGAGCTCAAAAACAGGGGCAATTATTGGAAAAATCGTTCCAAGACTAAGTTTTTGCTCACTTATACAGGGTAATATCGAGTTTATTATCGTTTGAGCTCCTAAAAAGCTTTTCCGAGGGTGGAGGTGGAAAAATCCCGTTTTTTTGTGGTTTTCGCGTATATCTCGAAAACCGCAGGTCCTAGGGAAAAAATTATTCTGAGCAAAATGAAAGCTTATCAAATTTCATACAAGATTGTTGTTATTAATTTTTTATTTAATCCTTATAGTTTTCGAGATATCTGACGTGACGTATCAGATGTCAAAATGTAGTGGCTCACATTCAAAACTCCGATTAATTGTAGCAAGCCGGTAAAAGCTTTCTGCAACCCAACATAGTAGTATAGGCATTTTCGACTTTAATTTATCTCGAGACGGAAATAATTATTAGAAAGCTAATTTCTTCTGAAATACCTTCTATAGGTCCCCCTGTATTTCCCCAGAAAAATCCCAAGAAATCCTCCTTGGGGAACCCTCTTAAATTTTGAATAAACGGCCATCATCTTGCATTTTTCCAAGAAAACGCCATAACTCAGCAATGGACAATCATCGGAAGAGGCTGTTGGTTAGATAATGAGTTTTTACAAACAATATGTTCTACAAAAATTTTCTATTCGAGCAATGGTTTTCTCACAAAATGAAATTTAAAAGAGCTATGTTTTCAAAAATAATACTAAGCAGGCAAATTGCTATGGTGAAAAAAACATGCGCTCTGATGGACAAAACATCGTTTTACTCCGAGACGAACTATGATAAAATTATAATAAAAATATGAATTTAAAGCTGAAGACTTCAGCTTTCATTTCTATATCTTTTGAATTTATTTTTGTTACATCTTGTGGTATTAAATAGCAAATGAAGTTTTTCATGTACCATTTTTTAAACAGTTCAAGATATTTTGTTGGAAGGATCACTTAAAAAAAAATTCCTCCAAGGATATTGTTCCTTATGAGTTATTTTTCAAAGTTATGTCATGGGAAATTAATTACATATTTATTTCAAAAAAGCATAGTGATTTTATATTGCTTTACTTTTGGTAAATTTTATTTTCCACAAAAATTTAGATTTAAAGTGCTGTAAAATGGTTAATATTAAAGGTATTGAAGAAACTAAAAACTCATTATGAAGGAAAATATGCCTACTTTTTGATACACTCGTTATATTTTACTTATTATCTCAAGTTTCTTTTTTCTATTGAATACATTGAAGAAGTAGAAAAATAGGCGATTTTTTTCTTAAAATTCCTCCTCAATTAAGAGTACTGTACATTTTTAACAATCGCTTAGGCAAATGAAACATTATACCTTATACTATAATATACAATACTTAGAACGCTTTAGGATTCACTGGGGCTGCAGGAGTAGCTATTAAATTTTGTTAAAAATTTCGACAATATCCAATGGTATGGAGATATTTCAACAGTATCATGAAACTATTCTAAAAAACGACTTTTTATGCCTTTTTCGAGTTATATAATGCCTCCAAAAGAGTTAATTGTGTAAACGAGCACATATATACAGGGCGTTTGATATATCGTGTCACAGCAGATATTTCGACTTTTGTCAAAATTTTAAATACATATTGCAGTAGTTAAATTAGGGTGCTGATGCTGGTTCAAAAGATGAACTCCTGAGACTTGGTACTGGTTTGCATGGGTAATCGTCAAGAGAGGCCCTTACTAGGCGCTATCATTCGGAGTCAGCTGAACTCAGGTTTTTTTACAAGGTTGTAACTCATTCCCCTCCTCCTTCTTCCTTCGGGCTTGGGACCGACATCGGCGGAGTTATGAGCTGGCAACAAAGGAAAAACGAAAAAGAGGGGGATCCACCAGAAGATTGGAAAAAACAAGTGCAAAGAGACATGGAAAGAAAAGAGTTAGAAGACTAACAATGGATGGATAAGAAGGAATGGAGAAGAAGATGCGAGAGACGGCCATAAATCTGTAGAAAACCAATATATCTATATTACTACATAACATAAAACAGGTTTGAAAACTTACAACATTTTTTCATTAAACTCATTTTCATTTTGCATCTTCTTTGGGAAAAATGAGAGTTAGAAGACGTACAATGAATGCATAAGAAAGAATGGAGAAAAGGATGCGAGAGACGGTCAAGAATCTGTAGAAAACCAATATATCTATAGGTAAATCGTTTTTGTTTGGTTGCCAGCTCATAACTCCGCCAATGTCGGTCCCACCCGGTCCCAAGCCCGAAAGAAGAAGGAGGAGGGGAATGAGTTACAACCTTGTAAAAAAAACCTGAGTTCAGCTGACTCCAAATGATAGCGCCTAGTAAGGGTCTTTCTTGACGGTTACCCGAGAAAACCAGTACCCAGTCTCAGGAGTTCATCTTTTGAACCAGCATCAGCACCCTAATTTACCTACTGCAATATGTATTTAAAATTTTGACAAAAGTCGAAATATCTGCTGTGACACGATATATCAAACGCCCTGTATATATGTGCTCGTTTACACAATTAACTCTTTTGGAGCCATTATACTTCTCAAAAAGGCATAATAAGTCGTTTTTTAAAATAGTTTCATGATACTGTTGAAATTTAAAATTGGATATTGTCGAAATTTTTAACAAAATTTAATAGCTACTCCTGCAGCCCCAGTGAATCCTAAAGCGTTCTAAGTTTTGTATATTATAGTATAAGGTATGTTTCATTTGCCTACGCGATTGTTAAAAATGTACAGTACTCTTAATTGAGGAGGAATTTTAAGAAAAAATCGCCTATTTTTCTACTTCTTCAATGTATTCAATAGAAAAAAGAAACTTGAGATAATAAGTAAAATATAACGAGTGTATCAAAAAGTAGGCATATTTTCCTTCATAATGAGTTTTTAGTTTCTTCAATACCATTAATATTAACCATTTTACAGCACTTTAAATCTAAATTTTTGTGGAAAATAAAATTTACCAAAAGTAAAGCAATATAAAATCACTATGCTTTTTTGAAATAAATATATAATTAATTTCTCATGACATAACTTTGAAAAATAACTCATAAGGAACAATATCCTTGGAGGAATTTTTTTTTAAGTGATCCTTCCAACAAAATATCTTGAACTGTTTAAAAAATGGTACATGAAAAACTTCATTTGCTATTTAATACCACAAGATGTAACAAAAATAAATTCAAAAGATGGAAATGAAAGCTGAAGTCTTCAGCTTTAAATTCATATTTTTATTGTAATTTTATCATAGTTCGTCTCGGAGTAAAATGGTGTTTTGTCCATCAGAGCGCATGTTTTTTTTCACCATAGCAATCTGCCTGCTTAATATTATTTTTGAAAACATAACTTTTAAATTTCATTTTGTGAGAAAACCGTTGCTCGAATAGGAAATTTTTATAGAACATATTGTTTGTAAAAACTCATTATCTAACCAACAGCCTCTTCCTATGATTGTCCATTGCTGAGTTATGGCGTTTTCTTGGAAAAATGCAAAATGATGGCCGTTTATTCAAAATTTAAGAGGGTTCCCCAAGGAGGATTTCTTGGGATTTTTCTGGGGAAATACACGGGGACCTATAGAAGGTATTTCAGAAGAAATTAGCTTTCTAATAGTTAATTCCGTCTCCGATCTTATTATGCCTATACTATAGGTGTTTGAGCTCAAAAATAAGAGCCATTATTCGAAAAATCGTTCAAAGACTGAATTTTTGCACACTTATACAGGGTGATATCGAGTTTAGTATCGTTTGACCAATTAAAAAATCTTCCCAAGAAAGGGAGTGGAAATGTCCCGTTTTTTTGGGTTTTTGCCTATATCTCGAAAACCGTAGGTTCTAGGAAAAAAAATATTCTTAGCAAAATTGAAGCTTATCAAATTTCCTACAAGATTGTTCTTATTAATTTTCTCTTTATTCCTTAAAGTTTTCGAGATATCTGACGTGAAGTATCAGATGTCAAAATGTAGTGGCTCACATTCGAAACTCTTTGAGCTCAAAACAGGAGCGATTATTGGAAAAATCGTTAGATGACTGAATTTTTGCATACTTATACAGGGTGATATCGAGTTTAGTATCGTTTGACTAAATAAAAAATTTGCCCGAGAGTGGAAAGGTCGCGTTTTCTTTAGGTTTTCGCTTATATCTCGAAAACCGTAGGTCCTAGGGAAAAAAAATGTTCTTAACAAAATGAAAGCTTATCAAATTTCCTACAAGATTGTTTTTCTAATTTTCTCTTTCTTCGTTATAGTTTTTGAGATATCTGACGTAAAGTATCAGATTTCACAATGTAATGGAGGACGTTCAAAACTCCGATTAATTGTAACAAGCCGTTAAAATCTTTCTGCAACCCAACATAGGTGTTTGAGTTCAAAAACAGGGGCGATTATAGGAAAAATCGTTCGAAGACTGAATTCTTGCACACTTATACAGGGTGATATCGAGTTTAGTATCGTTGGACTAAATAAAAAATTTGCCCGAGAGTGGAAAGGTCGGTTGTTTTTAGGTTTTCGCTTATATCTCGAAAACCGTTGGTCCTAGGGAAAAAAATATTCTTAACAAAATGAAAGCTTATCAAATTTCCTACAAGACTGTTTTTCTAATTTTCTCTTTCTTCCTACTTATAGTTTTCGAGATATCTGACGTGAAGTATCAGATTTCAAAATGTAATGGAGCACATTCAAAACTCCGGTTAATTGTAACAAGCCGTTAAAATCTTTCTGCAACCCAACATAGGTGTTTGAGTTCAAAAACAGGGGCGATTATAGGAAAAATCGTTAGAAGACTGAATTTTTGCACACTTATACAGGGTGATATCGAGTTTAGTATCGTTTGACTAAATAAAAAATTTGCCCGAGAGTAGAAAGGTCGGTTGTTTTTAGGTTTTCGCTTATATCTCGAAAACCGTTGGTCCTAGGGAAAAAAATGTTCTTAACAAAATGAAAGATTATCAAATTTTCTACAAGATTGTTTTTCTAATTTTCTCTTTCTTCTTTATAGTTTTCGAGATATCTGACGTGAAGTATCAGATTTCAAAATGTAATGGAGCACATTCAAAACTCCGGTTAATTGTAACAAGCCGTTAAAATCTTTCTGCAACCCAACATAGGTGTTTGAGTTCAAAAACAGGGGCGATTATAGGAAAAATCGTTAGAAGACTGAATTTTTGCACACTTATACAGGGTGATATCGAGTTTAGTATCGTTTGACTAAATAAAAAATTTGCCCGAGAGTAGAAAGGTCGGTTGTTTTTAGGTTTTCGCTTATATCTCGAAAACCGTTGGTCCTAGGGAAAAAAATGTTCTTAACAAAATGAAAGATTATCAAATTTTCTACAAGATTGTTTTTCTAATTTTCTCTTTCTTCTTTATAGTTTTCGAGATATCTGACGTGAAGTATCAGATTTCAAAATGTAATGGAGCACATTCAAAACTCCGGTTAATTGTAACAAGCCGTTAAAATCTTTCTGCAACCCAACATAGGTGTTTCAGTTCAAAAACAGGGGCGATTATAGGAAAAATCGTTAGAAGACTGAATTTTTGCACACTTATACAGGGTGATATCGAGTTTAGTATCGTTTGACTAAATAAAAAATTTGCCCGAGAGTGGAAAGGTCGGTTGTTTTTAGGTTTTCGCTTATATCTCGAAAACCGTTGGTCCTAGGGAAAAAATATTCTTAACAAAATGAAAGCTTATCAAATTTTCTACAAGATTGTTTTTCTAATTTTCTCTTTCTTCTTTATAGTTTTCGAGATATCTGACGTGAAGTATCAGATTTCAAAATGTAATGGAGCACATTCAAAACTCCGGTTAATTGTAACAAGCCGTTAAAATCTTTCTGCAACCCAACATAGGTGTTTGAGTTCAAAAACAGGGGCGATTATAGGAAAAATCGTTAGAAGACTGAATTTTTGCACACTTATACAGGGTGATATCGAGTTTAGTATCGTTTGACTAAATAAAAAATTTGCCCGAGAGTGGAAAGGTCGCGTTTTCTTTAGGTTTTCGCTTATATCTCGAAAACCGTAGGTCCTAGGGAAAAAAATGTTCTTAACAAAATGAAAGCTTATCAAATTTCCTACAAGATTGTTTTTCTAATTTTCTCTTTCTTCGTTATAGTTTTTGAGATATCTGACGTGAAGTATCAGATTTCAAAATGTAATGGAGCACATTCAAAACTCCGATTAATTGTAACAAGCCGTTAAAATCTTTCTGCAACCCAACATAGGTGTTTGAGTTCAAAAACAGGGGCGATTATAGGAAAAATCGTTAGAAGACTGAATTCTTGCACACTTATACAGGGTGATATCGAGTTTAGTATCGTTGGACTAAATAAAAAATTTGCCCGAGAGTGGAAAGGTCGGTTGTTTTTAGGTTTTCGCTTATATCTCGAAAACCGTTGGTCCTAGGGAAAAAAATATTCTTAACAAAATGAAAGCTTATCAAATTTCCTACAAGACTGTTTTTCTAATTTTCTCTTTCTTCCTACTTATAGTTTTCGAGATATCTGACGTGAAGTATCAGATTTCAAAATGTAATGGAGCACGTTCAAAACTCCGATTAATTGTAACAAGCCGTTAAAATCTTTCTGCAACCCAACATAGGTGTTTGAGTTCAAAAACAGGGGCGATTATAGGAAAAATCGTTCGAAGACTGAATTTTTGCACACTTATACAGGGTGATATCGAGTTTAGTATCGTTTGAATAAATAAAAAATTTGCCCGAGAGTGGAAAGGTCGCGTTTTTTTTAAGTTTTCGCTTATATCTCGAAAACCGTAGGTCCTAGGGAAAAAAATGTTCTTAACAAAATGAAAGATTATCAAATTTTCTTCAAGATTGTTCAGACTCACTTTTTCCCATTCCTTATAATTTTCGAGATATCTGCCCGCAAATATCGTTAAGGGATATAAACAAATTTGCCTCATGTTTTTCGTGAAACTTTTGGCTCTAAGCACCTCAGCCCTTCGTTTTACAGTAAAAATCTTCGGAAAAGAAGTTGTAGAGCATTAAATTTTCTTTCCTTTCCTGGACTAATTTGCATCAGAAGCTACCGTCAAATGTTCTTCAGCTTTTGTACAAATTAATATAAGGTCTTCTGAGGGCCACTTATTATGATGAAGCCTGTTACGTAACATCAAACGCACAAAAGAATAATAAAACCTGTCAACCTGAGCTAACTTACGACTCAAAGAGTCCAACACTTATTTCGAGTGTCAGGCTCTTACAGGATGCTTCAAAAGCAATGCTACAATGTACTGAAGAAAAGAGACATATGAGAACATTTAGGGGCTACTTATGGGATTTCTAAGGATAGGTACAAATTATCCAATTATTGGATATTGTTCTCAAATTTAAAAAGAGTCGAGATTTTGCACGAGCTTTCACATAATAATCTAAAAAAAATGTTTAAGAAAAAATGTCAAAAGCGATCAAAACTAATAAATAGTTCACCAATCAATCTTTAAAAGTTAACCGTTTTCACTTTTAAGCGTTTCGTCGGTAAATCTTCGACACAAAATGTATAAGAAAAGCACATAAAATCCTCCCTAAATAAAACTTCACTTAACGCTCTCAAAAACTCATTTCGTAGCTTACGCACACACAATTTTTTTTCCTTCTAATTTTCAACAAGTCATTTTAAGGAGAGAAAAGCATCAGCGGCACTATGAGAAAATTTACTTTAAACTTTTAGTGTAATTAGAAACTAAAATTCAAACTCTCTAAAAGCACACAGCTTTAATTATTCGGAAGTTATTTAATTTAATTAATTTAATTTTACTTGAAGGAAAGCTCGAAACCGTTCTCGAAAGGAGTCGCGGAATAATAATGTTGATAGAAGTGTGTACCACCAAACCAACCAACCGCTGTCACAATGACAAGGAAATTGCGAAGCAAGAATACCGCAAACAGGCGCCCTTCTGTTATTTAAACACACTGTTTTAGCTAATTAGTCCTCATAATGAGATTACATCAGTTTGCGATATCAATTCTTTTCATAAAACGCTCGTGGCGCGCAAATATCTTTTTCAAAAGAATTAATAAAATAAAATATATAGTGGTGCGTATATAGATGACAAAAATGGAGTGATAAATGGAGAGAATATCGATGCAATTCGTCTCAAGTGACATATGACATCCTATAAAACAAATGACAAGATTTACGCTTCGGGACCGATTTTGGATCATCCGGAAGCTCTTCAATAAAAGATACTGGAGAAACGATCAACGACTTATACGTTCCAATTGATAAGTGAAAATGCGAAAGTGAAAAGCGTGGCTAGACTGAAATGTACACAATTTTCCGAGCTAAGCGAGAAAAGTTTATTTCAAAACCACAAAAAGTCGTTTTAATTATAAAAGTTTTAAAAAATAACCTCGCCCCTTTCGTTTCAACTAGTGTAATTTATTTTCGAAAAATTCTCCTTCCGAGCGAAAAGAAATAAAATTTTTAGTAGTAACTTTTTGCAATGGAGAAAATATCGCATAAAACAAAATATGAGATAAAAATATCAAAAGCTAGGCGCTTACCAGTCGTCTCTAGGGTCCGGCAAAGTGCGACGTACGCTGATCATATCGCTGACGTACTGGTTGAAGGCGTTCTTTTGCCATCCATCATCTACCATCTTCTTAATATCTCCTGAGAAATAAAATACACGGCCATTAGAACAACATATCTATACATGCAAACGTTTAAGCTTCTATTACACATCTCTACTTTTTATGTTACAAATTTATTCGAAATTTAAACACATTTTGAAAATGAAAAAGCCTTACTTTTTTTAAATAAAACAAGCAATTTATACAGTACTTTTTAAGCTTAAATTTAAGCAAAAACAAAGAAAACAACGAGTGACGATAAAAATGATCTCCATGTCATCGCGCCGTCATAAATTAACCTGTTGCCTTGCCGGAGGCTTTGTAACTATTCTAGTTGAACGCTTTTCGGAACCAATAACGTTCAACACGCTTTTCTGAACGACTGACCAATACAATATAGTTTACAAACTTTACAGACACTCGATTAGTTGTTGTAGTTTATCTAATAATAAGTATAGACTTGCACGCCGCGAAGAGAAGGAATTTGATTCCGGTTCTCGTTAATCGATTTTGTCTAGTGGCCACACTACCTCGAAAGGCAATGGCAAACTTTTAAACGTCAGGTCAGGAATGTTAGATGTCGTGGATAAGTGGCAAAAGTTTAAAACAAACTGTGAGAGACTTCAGATAAACGTCACGAAAATGGTGACAAACTGGATGTTGAAGTTGTCAAACCATCGTGTGAAAAAATGGACAAAAAATGGCAGTGAGGATTTCAGGAAAAGTAAGCAACAAATGAAAAATTTTCGCTCTAGTTAAGTTTTAGAGCAATCTTTTCCGATTCCGAAAATGTTATTATAATTTTTTTACCGTTACCGGTTCTAGCTACAAATAAGGCTAATGGGGGAAGGGGGTGGAAAGGTCCCGTTATTTTGATTTTCGCCCATATCTTGAAAACGGTGGGTTCTATAGAAAAAATTACTCTTAGTAAAACGAAAGCTTATCAAATTTCCTACAAGATTGTTTCTACTGCTTTTTTCTCTATTCCTTATGGTTTTTGAGATATCTGCCCGAAAACATTGTTAATGTATGGAAAAAAAATTTTGCCTCAGGTTTTTCGTCGTACTTTCGCCTCTAGCCCCTCAACCCTCCGTTTTACATTAAACGTCTTCAAAAACGAAGTTGTAACGCATTAAATTTTCTTCACTGTTTTATCGTAAGGTAAAATATTTTTTTCTAACATTAACGATTTTTGCGGGCGGATACCTCAAAAACTAGAAAGAATAGAGAAAAAATAAATAGAAAAAATCTTGTAAGAAATTTAATAGGCTTTAATTTTGTTTATAATATTTTTTTTCCTACGAGCCATCGTTTTTGAGATATAAAGAGAAACTCCAAAAACGGGACCTTTCACCCCCTTCCTGGTCTTAACCATAGTATAGCTATGACCGGGGACTTTTATTGCTTTTAACTCTTAACTACTCCAAACACGTTCACGAAGAAAAAAATTCCACCACAAAGTTCATTTTAAGCACAATTTTGAATGATTTAAAATCTACTAACAAAATAATGCCCGGTTGCATAAAAGAGAATTAGATTGTCTCTAGCATCAGATGGATCTCACATTATGCTTAAGAATAGAGTAGTTCACGCTTCGGTAAATCATTGCACCGTAGCAGCAAAAGTAAATCGAGGTTGTCCACAAGGAGGGGTGCTTTTACCACTTCTATGGTGCCTCGTAGTAGACAATCTTCTCAAGTGTCTAGAGAAAGAGAGGCCAAACGTTGTAGGTTATGCCGACGACATAGCCATAACAACAAAGGGAAAGTTTGGGAATATTGTATTTGAAAGAATGCAAAGAGCCTTAAATGGGAGCCTGAGAGAAGAGGGCCTAACGGGTAATCCGACAAAGACCTCGCTAATCCATTTCATAAGAAGAACAAATAAGACAAATGGTAATAGAAAGGTATACCTATTCGACCTACCTCTGGAAGCAGTGGGAGAAGCCATATAGTTACGAGTTATCCTTGGATAGCAAACTAAGCTTCAAACCACACATAGATAGTATAGTAAATAAAGCTACAAGAGCTCTATGGACCTATAGACGAACATTAGGCAAAATTTGGGGACTAACGCCCCAGTTGACTTATTGGATATATACTGTAATGGTTGTACCAATAGTAACATAAATGCAGGTTTCGTGTGGTGGGCAAACACAAACTAGGCAAAATCTAAAGATTGGCCCGCCTAGGAATTACCGGAGCAATGCGTACTACGCCTACAGCAGCAATGGAAACAATGCTGACCCTCCCACCATTACATCATTCTGATGGTGAAAGCCAAAGCATTAAGTGAGGTACAGACTAAAAACTCACTCCTCCATAAGAAGAAATGGGCAACGACATGCGTCAATCCTAATAGAGATGGAAGAACACCCCATACTTAGTATGGTGTCATATGCCATCGAAAAAACCTACGGAATTAACATTCTGACAAGGGAAGAATGGGAATGCAAGGCAGTCAAAATGAATGGACTTGTATTCTACAGACATGGCCCTAAAAACCCAACAGGTACAGGAGCTGGAATTATCGGGGACGGCAACTTGAAGCAAGGGGAAATTTAAACCGTTTTCCACGCTGAAATTTACGCCATCTCAACTGCGCAAACGCTGTTAAATAGAGGATATCACAACTAAAGAATCTTTGTAGTATCTGACAGCCAAGCAGCCCTAAAAGCGCTGAACGCCTGTGAGGTGAAGTCCGGACTAGTAACGGACTGCATCCGTAGACTGAATGCGCTAGCGACCGCCCAATTTCCTGTTCCACTAGCTAGTAAACGTTGTGGACGCATTCGCTAGTGGAACTCGTTTTGGGCGCATTCGTTAGTGAAACGTGTTGTGTGCAGTGAGCTTGCCGTAACAAAACCGCCATGGTCGCCACCAATATGTCAATGATAGCGGTTATTAGTAGGCTAATTAGAAGAAGATTAGAAGAAGTGTCCGAGAGCGATAGCTCATCAGACTCCGATGTTGATTGGACGTTAGCGTTAGGGAACAGAAAAAAGCGAAACCTTCGCCCTCGTATAGAAGTTTATGGAAATGTTGTGGGCCGTTACATAGAAACCAATACAAGATTGAAGAACAGTACTCCTTTAAGAGTGTTAACTTCCTTTCATCTTCCTTCATTATCTCCTCCACATCAACACTTTCCATTTCTGTGCTGTGGGGCTAATTTAATTTGCAAAATATAAATCTGTCGACACAACTTATCAAAATTTTTGAAATTGTGACGTTTTATCAAAATGTTTCAATGCGCACGCGCTTACGTAAACGCCCACGCGACCCACAAAATTTTACGGGCGAAATGAGCGTCTTGTGGTCGTTATCAATGACGTCATCTATGACGTAAAAGCCCGCGACCGCGGCGTCAAGTGGAACGAGTTTGGGGGCGTTGTAATCTAATTATTGCGGTCGCTTAGTGGAACGCACTCTTAGTATAGGTTCCAGCTCCTGCCAACATACCAGGGAACGAGAAATCGGACGATCTGGCCAAAGAGGGCAGCAAAATAAGACCCATTGGACCAAAACCCGCCTTTGGATTTCTTATGAAATGGCAAAGAGAGAAATAAAGTCACTTCTATGGAAGTGGCATATCAAACACTTGAGAGAAACTCCTGGACAAGGACATTTTAAAATCCTACTGGAGACTCTGACAAAAGAACTCGCTATCTACTCAGAATGAGCAGAGATGAACTACAACTGACAAAGGTAATAGTAACGGGCCATTGTCAGCTCAAAAAGCACCTGCATACGATGGGAGTACAGGAAGACCCACTATGCAGAGGATGTGCAGATGAGGAGGAAACTCCAATTCATCTTCTGCTACACTGTGAGGCTTTCACAGGGAATTCTCGGAAAAGCGAAAACGCTCCAATGATACAGTTGAATTTTTAAAAGACTACCGACACGTGACCACCTTGATATGTATAAATAAGGGTGAAAACGACTTATTTCGTGAGTTTAATTATTTAATTTAGTTAATACATTTATTGTTAATTATTATTAAATATTTACTTAGAAAATTTATAATTAAATTAATTATTTATTGAGTATTTTAAAAGTCACGTGTCGGTAGTCTTTTAAAAATGCAACTATAACTGTCTAACTTATCAATCATTATAGTGGAATAGAATTAGGATTTGTACGGATGTTGGCTCCCATTAGCAATTTTATGCTTAAATATAATTGAGGACTACGTCCTGAACAACCCCTGACAGTTTTGACAATTCAACTAGTGTGGCAACATTTAAAAAAATGGCCTTCTTCTTGCACTTTCACGTTTTTGTTCTTAAAATAAGAAATAACTCGAGCTGTAATCAACGGATAGAAAAAAGTTATGATAAGGAATTGTTTGGGATTTAATACCGCAAAATTCTAGCCCAATTGCGAGACTTTTACTCTATTAGATATTCCTAAAAACCTTCCCAAAGTTAAGAGGTTGTCAAAAAATGTTTTCTTTATTTATTCTGAAAGAAGTAAGCCAATTTTAAAGATATTGCACAGAAAGATGTTACTTGACTAATAAAATTAGCCTGCCAAATAGGAGTTTACAAAATGGATTTCAATAGCCGCAATATGGATTTCTGCACAATTTGTTGAAGGTGCTTCCATTTTGTGACATCTTATAGAATTTAAACAATTTTTTTTTTCAAATCTCAATTTTCTAATGTACTTTGTGATGCAATAAAAAAGGATATTTTGTTTCGTTATTTACTATGGATTTTTGTCTTTTTTGTCAGAACGCATTTTACAAAAACTGTTCTATCTCTTCTAATTTTAACTAAAACAAATTTGTATATGCTTAGCCAAATAGAGTTTTTGAAGACCTTTCATTTAAAAAAAGAATTGTTTAATTTGGCCAAACAGAAGAGTAGAGAGTTGCCTCTTCGTGTTAGCAATTGCAGTGGCCGAACGCCTAACCTTTTTTAGGTTATTTTTGGGTCAAGTGAAAGGCAGAATATTTCTTCATTCATGTATATCATTTAAAAAATATATGCACTTTTTAATTCAACACCAGAACAGAAACTATGAGTCGAAACGCAAGAAACTTTTTTTAAATCCGGCAAGACTCGCTGAAACCATGGTAAAATTTAATAAACGAGCATTTTCTCACTACCGATGCTTGCATGTACTTTCTATAGGATATGCGTTTGTAATGGACCGGTTTAATATTTAATGAATTTTTAGAAGTAACTGCTTAAATTATTAACAAAATCAAAAAATACCTGCAACATTTGGATTACGTGAAAAATTACCCTATAAACATAAAAAATAATAAAAATATTAAACCGGTCCATTACAAACGCATATCCTATAGAAAGTACATGCAAGCATTTGTAGTGGGAGAACGCTCGTTTATTAAATTTTACCATGGTTTCAGCTAGTCTTATCGGATTTTTAAAAATTTTCTTGCGTTTCGACTCATTCTTCTTATTCTGGTGTTGACTTAAAAAGTGCATATATTTTTTAAATAATATACATGAATGAAGAAATAGTCTGCCTTTCATTTGACCCAAGAATAACCTAAAAAAGGTTAGGCGTTAGGCCACTGCAATTGCTAACACGAAAATGCAACTCTCTACTCTTCTGTTTGACCAAAAGAAACAATTTTTTTTTAAAGAAAGGTCTTCAAAAACTCTATTTGACTAATCATATACAAATTTGTTGCAGTTCAAATGGGAAGAGATAGAACAGCTTTTATAAAACGCGTTCTGACAAAAAGGACAAAAATCCATAGTAAATGACGAAACAAAATATCCTTTTTTATTGCATCACAAAGTACATTAGAACATTGAGATTTGAAAAAAAAAATTGTTTAAATTCTATAAGATGTCACAAAATGGAAGCACCTTCAATAAATTGTGCAGAAATCCATATTGCGGCTATTGAAATCCATTTTGTAAACTCCTATTTGGCAGGCTTATTTTATTAGTCAAGTAACATCTTTTTGTGTAATATCTTTAAAATTGGCGTACTTCTTTCAGAATAAATAAAGAAAACATTTTTTGACAACCTCTTAACTTCGGGAAGGTTTTTAGGAAAATCTAATAGAGTAAAAGTCTCGCAATTGGGCTAGAATTTTTCGGTATTAAATCCCAAACAATTCCTTATCATAACTTTTTTCTATCCGTTGATTACAGCTCGAGTTATTTCTTATTTTAAGAACGAAAACGTGAAAGTGAAAGAAGAAGGCCATTTTTTTAAATGTTGCCACACTAGTTGAATTGTCAAAACTGTCAGGGGTTGTTCAGGACGTAGTCCTCAATTATATTTAAGCATAAAATTGCTAATGGGAGCCAACATCCGTACAAATCCTAATTCTATTCCACTACAAAAGCATAGACCTCCCATAAGGAAGGACCAAATTCAAGGCGCAATTCAAGGCAATAAATTCGAGAGGTGGCGATCCAAGAACCACTAGTAGTAAGGGAGACCACCGGTGTATACCTACCCCGATCGAGTTATGTGTACAGACTTGAGACTATCATTAATATATCGAGGTAATTTATCCAACCATGAACAGGCAATCCTGCCTGAGTAAATGCTGCCGGAAATGTCTTTTAAGAAGGTTTAAAGTTACGCTTGTAGTGTCATGCAAGTGTCATTTAGTTTGCATGTCATCCGCAAATTTTACATGTATTTTTTGTGGTGGCGCTGGTGACAGAAGCGTCAAATACGAATAAATTTAAACACATTTCGCTTTATAGACCGGGTTCTGAAGGGAAGCGAGTATGCAAAATATGAGGACCGCGTTCTGTCAACGGATTTGGGTTTGGGAGATATCAAAGTTTAATATTTTCGATGTTGCCGGACAGTCTTATGGGGCAATCATTAATGGTTGGCGCTCGAAGTCTTAAGACATGTTGAAAAATCACATTTTAATTTTTTTCTACTTAACGGTTAGGTTGACGAAATTTTGCAACAGAGATAATTTATGTAAAATTGAAATACGAACAAAGTGATGTATTTAAATGTTTAAATAGTAAAAGTGGTGACGAAGAAGAATAATTTTTCATAATTTTGCGAAGAGTTTGGTAACAGCAATTTTTTTTTCTTAAACGGTTGATAATATCGCGGTGGATGTGCTGATAAGATTTCCTAACTCAATTTTGACTAAAAGGCACTTTTAATGTAGTTTTCTTAGACCACAAAGAGCTTAAGCTGAGAGCAACCCAGTCCTTGAATGAATTTTGACGAAATTGTTTTTATTGAGTTCTCAATACCCTAAAGAACAAAGTTTATACTGTAAAAAAGTGTACATTTGCTTCATCATTTTTTTAAACCACTTCTTGTGAATTTAATTTTCAAAATCTTAAAAATAAGCTGAAAAAGACGCTGTTTTTTCAAAATTTTGGGTGCAAATGCTTACTCTTTTGATAATTAGTAACTAAAAAACAAGTTTAGCGAAAAAAAAAATTTTTAGAAAAACCTTCTTTTTCAGCTTATTTTTAAAATTTTGAAAATTGAATTCACAAGAAGTGGTTTAAAAAAATGATGAAGCAAATGTACACTTTTTTACAGTATAAACTTTGTTCTTTAGGGTATTGAGAACTCAATAAAAACAATTTCGTCAAAATTCATTCAAGGACTGGGTTGCTCTCAGCTTAAGCTCTTTGTGGTCTAAGAAAACTACATTAAAAGTGCCTTTTAGTCAAAATTGAGTTAGGAAATCTTATCAGCACATCCACCGCGATATTATCAACCGTTTAAGAAAAAAAAATTGCTGTTACCAAACTCTTCGCAAAATTATGAAAAATTATTCTTCTTCGTCACCACTTTTACTATTTAAACATTTAAATACATCATTTTGTTCGTATTTCAATTTTACATAAATTATCTCTGTTGCAAAATTTCGTCAACCTAACCGTTAAATAGAAAAAAATTAAAATGTGATTTTTCAACATGTCTTAAGACTTCGAGCGCCAACCATTAATGATTGCCCCATAAGACTGTCCGGCAACATCGAAAATATTAAACTTTGATATCTCCCAAACCCAAATCCGTTGACAGAATACGGTCCTCATATTTTACATACTCAATTACCTTGGGCGCCTGCTCTATTAGTTAATTTAATTTGTTTTCGAAAATTCAAGATATTGGTGGAGTTTTTTGTGTATAATATTCAATCAAAGATCTACGCACCTATCGCATAGATGCGATATACGTTGATCTGTATTAAACTCTAAAGAATAATTAAATTGGGTTCATTTTTTTAACTTCTTCGGCCGTAGGAAGAAAACCACAATATCAGAAACTTTCAAATAATTACAGTACTGGTAGAAACTCGGTTACATTATATTATAAAAATAAATTTCGCTAATTTTATCTTTTACTTTGGTAATAAATTGAAAAAATCATTTTTTGTTCTCGTTTTCTTGAAGTCATCCAAAATCCTCGAGATAGATTTTTAACATTACATTATGTTTTATAAAATTAGATATTACACAACATATATTTTTAAGAAATCATGTGTGGTGAGAAATTGCAGGCAGTTGCTGGGTGGCAGCCCAGAACATATTGGGGCACTTGCTAACGGACTCATTTTTGGAGCTTAAGATGCTACACATTTCAAGTTTTGCACAAAATGACATATCACATTAAAGGTCTTGATGTCCTCTATCCGAAAATGCAATCCTGCCTCGTGAAAACTTGCCGGAAGTTGGCGGCAGGGAAGGTTATTGGAGCATGTGCTAACTGACTAATTCTTGGAGCTTAAGATGATAGACTTTTCTAGTTTTGCACAAAATTACATATCAAATTAAAGGTCTTGATGTCTTCTATCCGAAATGCAATCCTGCTTCGTGAAAACTTGCCGGAAGTGGTGCGGCAAGGGCGATAATTTTAAAATTTTAGATTGTTTTGTTGAAATTTATTATTCAAAATAATTTTGACGGGTTTATCCAGAAAAAGTATTTTTAACTAACTATAACTATAACTAAATCATTATTATTCAAAATCTGAGTCGGAATCTGAGTCGGAATGGTCATTGCATTCATCATTTTCGTGTCCATCGTCGTTCAAAAGTAATATGTCTTCTACGGCCATGGGGGTTGAATTCCCGACATACCACAGCGGTTTTAGTTTATGATCTTCCACGACCCAGCCATAGTCCGTGGGTTCCAACAATGTATTTTTTTTGGTTGCATTTTACCAAATTGAACTTACATAAATTGTTCTTAATAGCTTTTGTTTCAGAGAACGCCAGCAAGGTGGTATTGTACTGGAATCAAATCCTTTCACCGTTTTCATAAAATTCTTAATTTTTTTTGTACAATATAATTTTTCAAAAATGTCATATCTCGCTTGATCCACGCTTTTGCATTTTTTTATCGCGTAAATCTGCAACGTAAATTCCTTCCGGCTATAACAGTTTCGTTACTTATATCGGTTGTTTCGGATAGAGGACATCAAGACCTTTAATGTGATATGTCATTTTGTGCAAAACTTGAAATGTGTAGCATCTTAAGCTCCAAAAATGAGTCCGTTAGCAAGTGCCCCAATATGTTCTGGGCTGCAACCCAGCAACTGCCTGCAATTTCTAACCACTTGCATTTCGGATAGAAGACATCAATACCTTTAATTTGATATGCCATTTTGTGCAAAACTAGAAAAGTCTATCATCTTAAGCTCCAAAAATGAGTCGGTGAGCACGTGCCCCAATAACCTTCCCTGCCGCCCACTTCCGGCAAGTTTTCACGAGGCAGGATTGCATTTTCGGATAGAGGACATCAAGACCTTTAATGTGATATGTCATTTTGTGCAAAACTTGAAATGTGTAGCATCTTAAGCTCCAAAAATGAGTCCGTTAGCAAGTGCCCCAATATGTTCTGGGCTGCAACCCAGCAACTGCCTGCAATTTCTAACCACACATGATTTCTTAAAAATATATGTTGTGTAATATCTAATTTTATAAAACATAATGTAATGTTAAAAATCTATCTCGAGGATTTTGGATGACTTCAAGAAAACGAGAACAAAAAATGATTTTTTCAATTTATTACCAAAGTAAAAGATAAAATTAGCGAAATTTATTTTTATAATGTAATGTAACCGAGTTTCTGCCAGTACTGTAATTATTTGAAAGTTTCTGATATTGTGGTTTTCTTCCTACGGCCGAAGAAGTTAAAAAAATGAACCCAATTTAATTATTCTTTAGAGTTTAATACAGATCAACGTATATCGCATCTATGCGATAGGTGCATAGATCTTTGATTGAATATTATACACAAAAAACTCCACCAATATCTTGAATGTTCGCAAACAAATTAAATTAACTAAAGCGAAATGTGTTTAAATTTATTCGTATTTGACGGTTCTGTCACCAGCGCCATCACAAAAAATACATGTAAAATTTGCGGATGACATGCAAACTAAATGACACTTGCATGACACTACAAGCGTAACTTTAAACCTTCTTAAAAGACATTTCCGGCAGCATTTACCCAGGCAGGATTGCCTTTTCATGGTTGGACAAATTACCTCGATATATTAATGATAGTCTGTACACATAACTCGATCGGGGTAGGTATACACCGGTGGTCTCCCGGACTATAGGGACCAGCCTCAGAAATACAATTAATAATATACATATAATCCTTAGATATGGCAACGTTACATGATAAATAAATAAATAAAAATGTCAAAATTTGACGTTTGTAGATAAATATTTAAATCTGATGTTGTCCTTTACGTGCTGACGTGAAAATTGTGAAAATTTAAACAAACCTAACTTCAGATTTTAATATTTATTTACAAAAGTAAACTTTACATTGTGTGACGTTGCCATATCAAAAGATTATAATACTAATTCTCGGATTAAAACATAATTCTCTTTTATACAGGCGGGCATTAATGCACCAAATCCAAGGAGAAGTTTATAGATAAATGTAATTGAAGTCACGAATGAGAAAATGAGTCCTTGAAGTGCTTAATTAGTTAAGGATACATACGTTCAACTATATAACCACCTATAAACAATTTCAACAGTCGAAGAGTCGTCGAAAAGAAAAATTTGCAAATCCGAGCTAAAACAAAAGAAAAAAGACGCAAAACCCAATAATCCGATACATGTCACTGCTTTAAATTTAACGTGTTCGAATGTAGCAGTATCAAAAATTGCGGTCTCAGTGAAGGTTATCACTTCCGCTACCTGTCATGGAAGAACTTGAAAAATGTTGTTATTTTTTCTCTCCTTATTTCTCTTTTATATATTAACAAAAATAGGACAAAATAGTATAGGAACCAGGACAAAACGAAAATTACACGCCATGTTTACTTCTTTCCTGCGAAAACAAAGAATTTGACCAGACAACAAAAGGCAATAACGTAAAAGTTGAGAGAAAAAAAGTTTGAACAAAAATTTTTGGGAAAAAAATTAGAAATTGAAAAGTACGAGTGATGGGCATAATAAAAATATATATTTTCTTTGTGAAATCAATAAAGGGAAATTGTTTCCATATGTTTAACTTCCACGATATTTTATCCTTTAGTAACAAAGCAATTTTACTCACGACAAGCTCGTAAAAATAAAAAAAAATTAAACTTAAAAAAAATATATATTGACATTTTTTATATGAATTGATCATTTTTCTGGTTGGTTCGTTGCATGCGAAATCCTTTGAGAATTTACTACGCTATTCGTTTATCTACAGCGTTTCCTATTGCTCCTTCTGGGATCACTAGTGTTGCTACGCAATTTTTGTAACAACATTATTTTTCAAGGTGTGAAAGAAAAAAAAATAACTATTTTATTGCTTCAAATTCTTTACGAAAAATATAAAAAAAAAATATTTTCCACTCACCAGTAAGATTTGCCGCTAAAACTACAGGCTTTCCCATTTCGCCCGCCGCTGAACTTTCGGGCGGCCTCAAAACTGCATCGTCTTCAGCTTTTTGTTGAGGTGGGGGCGGTTCTTCTTTTTCAATTTTTAAATTTGATTCTATTTCATTTTCGTGTTGATTTATATCATTATTTTGTTGTAAAGCTAACGCTATCGGTGGATCTGAACGTTCTGAATATAATAGAAATGCTATCGTAAACCAAGCCGTCGATACTATTACAACTAATTTTATCACTAAAGAGCGTTTTCTCGATAATACACCCATCTTTTTTAATTTAATAAATTGAAAAACTATATTACTGCTAACCGAAAACACTATTTTATCTCTTGTGTCTATGAATTAATATCATCTTGATATGAACTTGATATGAGATTATGATAAAGAATTATCACAGTTGCGATAATGTCAACTTGACATGATAAGTAATAAGGATGTAGTTTCTTCTTTTAAAGTACACTGATATGTCCTCTATGATACGTTTCCGTAAACTTTTTTCCAGAGTGCTTCTTACGTATGCTGAAAAGAACAGAAAAAGAAAATTAAAACATTGTTCAATATTAAGCAATTAACCTTATTTAAATTTTTGACATTTGTAAATAATGTGAATGATTTCGTTTTACAAAGCCACCCCAGAGAGATGGAGGTTTGTAGGATTTTTTTATGCGTCGAGTGGTAGAGCTCGATTCAATAGAGAAGAACCCACCGCGTCATTACGCGAAAGACTTTTAAATTGCTAGACACAAGAGCGTACTTTTGAATGTTAGCCGTCTGCCCCCCCCCAAGTATCGTCCCGTCATTTTCTTTGCGCAATTACGTAGGTTCTTCTCAATTGAATTGAGCTCTACTTCTGTTATCTTGCAACACCCTAAGTGAAGTGGATTCGGCATAACAAATTAATAGCAGTGACAATGTGGGTACCAAGAACAGGATAATACCCAAATCACCCCTAAAGCGCATTTAATGGTAACATTTTTACCCTAGCGCTTCTTCATGTTTACTAATGGATGGAAGTAATCTTCGATTGTATAAGTCAGAAGTGATCTCTCACTTAGTCTAAAATCGTGTTCACTTAACTACGTTCTCGGTTTACTAATACCCCCCCCCCCCTGGTAAAAACTGGTGTAATTTACGATTTTTTATTAGTAATTATTATTTTTAATTCTCAGGTATTTTATTTTGAAATTGTTAAATTACCGCCGTAATTTACCACCGTAATTTACCGCCTAGAAGGTGCAATACCGGAAACATTTTAATTAACTGTAACTAAAACGGTAAATTACCGGTAAATTATGGTATTAAGTTCCTAATTTACCGTATTACATTCCTAATTTATGACAAAACTTACAACTTACATCGCTGCTCAACTACATGTTAATTAACGGTAATTACAAGACGGTAAATTACCGACAAATTATGGTATTAAGTTCGTAATTTACGGTAATACGTTCCTAATTTATGGCAAATTTTACAACTTACATCACTGCCTAACTATGTGCTAATTAACGGTAATTACAAAACAATAATTACGAAACGGTAAATTACCGGTAAATTACGGTATTTCGTAATTTACAAAATAAATTACGACTCGCATCACTGATAATATTTCACTACCTACTGTATCTTCATTTTCACCAAATGACAGAAACAATGTCCGATTATAAGTGAGAAGAAGTGATAGAGTGCTACATTTGAAAAATCGTAAAAATTATTTGGAACACCCTGTATATTTTGTACAGATGAAAATATTTTTAGGTTATGCTCCTTAAGGAGTCGTGTAAGTTTTGTATTAAAATGCATGCTGTATTTTAAAAGCTAGGGCGAGCTATCGAAGACCGACGCCTAAAATGACTCACCCTGTAGATTAGCAAAACCAAAATAAAAAAGTTAGTGTTATTTTCGGATAAACCGGAAGTCAAAATATGAAGTGTTTGGCATAACCTAACAGCTAATTTTACGCGCTTTCAAACTATTTAAAAATATACAAGGTGTTCCAAAAAACTTCCTGTGTAACCCTAAGTGTTTGTTTACGCAAAATAGTATCAAATAAAAGAGAATATAGAATGAATATATCTGCGAACTTAAAAGTTTCATTTTAATTACAAAAGAGAAGAAAAAGCTTTGAAATCCTCATCTTTAAAAATTCGTAACTCCGGTCCTGGAATCTTTTACCTAATGAAACGTACGGCGATCGATTAAGAAATATGATGTCTATAACATACGCAAAAATGAAAAGAACAACCAGAACTGATTTTGAGAAAACTCATTTCAAAACTGTAACCAACTTTTGGCCCTTAAAAGGTCAAAAAGGTAGGCAATTTTGAAACAATTTTAAAAGTTCATTAGTTTAAGACGAAAGCCTTATATTTTGATTATACAATGCCGTTTCTAGATTTACATAATAATAATTACCGGCTAAGTTATAAGTGAGAAACTACGAAATGGGACATCCGTTACCTTGGCCGCCATTTTAAATTTCAAAATTTCAAAAAATATCCATTTCATTAGTCAGTAGAGCTTAGATGTAATAACCTACAACCAAGTTTAAATATTTTAGGTATAAATTTGCAAAAAGTAACCTTCTTATTTTTGGCCACCCTGTATAGGTACCTAATCTCTGTCCAGCGAATAGATGCAGCTAAGCCACTCCCCACAAATTTCTGTCAAGTAAGGTTGACGCATGTCAATTCTTGTGTGATTGTCTGATTGTTATGAACCGTATTTCCAAAATTCGTCCAATAGAAAAATTCTATTCGAATACCGTGCTCTTTTTTTGGGAGTGGCTTAGCTGCATCTGTTCGTTGGATAGAGAGTAGTTTTTCAAAAGCTTATTTTGTCGATGAAATTTTGCTGTAGTAGCTCAAACCAAATTTCATCAAATTTAAATCAGTAGTTGCATACGACAGATGGACTTTTTCTGCGATTTTATAACAGTTTTGAGCCAGGGGTGCCCAAAATATGGAGAAATTAATTTTTTTTCGACTATGAATATACTTTTTTTAACTTTTTCAGTAACTAGGGGTCGGAAAAATCTTCTAGAACTTTGCTTTTAACCAACAATTTGTACCGCTTCGTTTATGAGGGTAATTTTGTAAAATATTATGACGTTAAAGGACAAGAAAACCATTTCAAAAGCCCAATTTTAATTCAATTAATTTATAGTCATCACTTTAGCATTCATTATCGGGATAATTACCAGAGAGGGCTAAATTTTTGCACACGCGTCTTCCATGTTTTAAAGTGATTTTCTTTATTATTTTGCCTAACGGAAACTTTGAACATTTAAAGAAAGATTTCGCCTTAAAATGGGTTTGTGAATATTCTAATTCGGAAATAAAAATGTGGAAATTTTATAGCCGTGTCATAGCCAACTAGTACGTAAATGGTTATGGTATTATACTAGCTCAAGTTCAATAATTGAGAGATTTCCCTTTTGTGCTACACAGCGCGAGAAGGATATTTTCTCGGCTTATTAATCCATTAAATTACTGCAAATTTATTTCCACAAGTTCAATACTAATTGAAATTTAAATGTTTATTTAAAGACAATCTTTTAACGAAGGCGAAAACTTTTTCATTATGTTATTAAAACATTTCTATAATATAACAATACGAAGCTTCACTAAATACGATTTATCAACTCAGAAAGCGCGGACAAATATGATAAATGGCGTCATTATACAACAAACGTGAAATATGGCCGTTTAGAGAAGGGTTGACAAAGGGAAATTTGATGAGTTTCAGAAGTTGGCAGCTTGTGGAAAGCTGGTCGAGTTAAAACGAGTACGATATGGTTACAAAACATAAATGTTTTAAGCTTTTAAACTTTTCAACGTCCTCACCTATTTCTTCTCCTAGCTACTAATTAAGTTAAATCATTTACACCTTTAATTATAATTTAGAAGAAAATGTTACGTTTCGAATTATAGTTCAATTACCGACAATTTCCAATAAGGTTTAAGTTCAATACAAATAAAACTAATTAATACCTTTCGTAAATTGTTACGATTTATTATCCCACTCTTTTAATCTTTTTTTTCTTCTCCTTCTTTTCGTATCAAACTTACAAAATTATACGTAAAAAGTTTTTAGTTAGATAACTTAAATTGCTGGTAATGTGTATAATTACATAACATTATAATTATTATACAAGTTCAAGCACATTAATCTATAGTTAAATTAGTTCCTTTAAAGCTCTTTAGAGTTTTAGATTAACCTTGTAATTTAATCTCTTTAATCATGTTACTTAATTTTAAAGTATCAATGTTACAATCAAAATCTCAACAGTTTTTAATTCAATATACAGGATGTCGTTCGAAAAAGTTACTCAAACTTCGTCAAGAGTCATAAATTCATTATTTTATATGGAATACCCTGTATATATTGTAATATCTTTTGCAGTTATTTCTTCTATATTGAACAATATTTCGTTATTGCAACTTCCTCCAACCGTAGCCTAACTAAATTAATTTTTATTGCTAAATATTGAATTTGCAGCAGTTCTTTAAAAAATCACATTGGTCTTGGTTTTTGGATTTAAGACAAATAAATTGATAAAATTGAAGTCGAGACGTCGTGAAACCTGTACATATGAAGTAAATCAATTTTTATTATATAGGGTGTCCAAAAAAGTTAATCAAACTTCATCAGTTTCAGAGTCATTACTCCATTATTTTAAGTGAAACACCCTGTACATTTCTGTAGTACCTATTGTAGTTCTTTATTGTCTATTGAACCATATTGCGTTATTTCGATTTTGTTCATCACAGCCTATTATTATAATTTTTATTGTTATAAATATTGAATTTGCAGCAATTCTTTAAAAAATCACCGAGGTCTTGGTTTTAGGATTTAAAACAAAAGAAATGATAAAATTCAACTCAAGGCCTTTTGCAACCAGCACATATAAAGTAATTCACTTTTTATCATATAGGGTGTCTAAAAAAGTTAATCAAACTTCATCAGTTTCAAAGAGTCATTAGTCCATTATTTTAACTGAAACACCCTGTACATTTCTGTAGTACCTATTGTAGTTCTTTATTGTCTATTGAATCATATTGGGTTATTTCGATTTCGTTCGACCACCAGCCTACTAAATTAATTTTTAATTGCTAAATATTTAATTTGTAGCAATTCTTTAAAAAATCACAGTGGTCTTGGTTTTAGAATGTAAAACAAAAAAATTGATGTACTACAAGCCAAGGCCTCTTACAACCTGTACATATGAAGTAGTTCACCTTTTATCCTATAGGGTGTCCAAAAAAGTTAATCAAACTTCATCAGTTTCAAAGAGTCATTACTCCATTGTTTTAACTGAAACACCCTGTACATTTTTGTAGTACACATTGCAGTTCTTTATTGTCTATTGAACCATATTGCGTTATTTCGAATTTGTTCACCACAGCCTTTTATTTTAATTTTAATTTTTATTGCTAAATAGTGAATTTGCAGCAATTCTTTAAAAAATCACAGTGGTCTTGGTTTTAGGATTTAAAACAAAAAAATTGGCGAAATTCATGTCAAGACCTCTTACAACCTGTACGTATGAAATAATTCATTTTTTATCATATACCTAGGGTGTCCAAAAACATTAATCAAAGTTAAACAATTTCAAAGAGTCATTACTGCGTCATTTTACATGAAACACGCTGTATTTTAAGAAGTATTTAGCATTCTCGTTAAGTAAAGTATCTTTTTGTTTTTTCAACGATTTTAAACTTATCTTTTATAATATGGTTGATTTTAAAACTATTTTGTAAGAATTTGGGATTATCGCACGGTTTTAACGAAGTAAGACGTATTTAATCGATCATTGTTCTCTGAATCATCCAACTCATAAAAAAAATTTCTATTATAGGTATTCACCTAAGTAATACAAATACCCAAGTAACTATTTTACGCTATTTGAAAGTATCTAAGACAGCAATAATATCTGGACACAGTATATATAAGCAATTTTCTATCAAAATTTAATTAAATGAAAATGAAAAAATATGAGAAAATTACCTTTATCAAGCCCGACTTTTCATTTGTGTGTTTTTTATTAGAGAAACGATGACGTTAATTTTAAGGATTTAATATAATCCAAATTTATAATTTTGCAACCCAAACAAAAAAAATCGTAAATTTCAATATTAACTCAGTTCAAATGTTCACGCAGTGCTTTGAACTTCGAGTTTAGCTCGATTAAGCCCCTTTTTCACGAGAGAAAATCACAAATTTTCCTTTAATACCAATAATATATAAGATTTGAATTATTTTAAGTTCTAAGCGTCAAAGGCAACTAGATAGAGAATTAATTTCTTGTCTTACAACTCGAGAGCACCGAGCACATTTCATTACTTTTATCAGTTCTCAAACTTAATTATTTTCCAAATAGTTTCTTAGAGAATCATTAAGCCTTAGCACTTGGTGTATTTGTGCGGAATATTTTATGATAGTAATGTAGCAGCTATTTTCAGTTTTACAGCTAACACTTTATAGCTATTAAAACACTTATCAAAGTTTAAGAGCACACGGAGCTTTCGTCTTATTTTTCCACGAGATCAAAAATAATATGCCATTAGTTTGTTTTGGAAAATAATTTATTTTAGTAACATTGCAACTATAATATGTAGTAGTCTAGTCTAGAGGACTATGGAAGAAGGTTCTGTGAAGAAGGAATGTGTCTTATCTTCAACTGCTGAGTTTTCATACATTAGCGATTTTTGTGGGCGGATATCTCGAAAACTATACGGAATATAGAAAAAATGAAGAGAAACAATCTTGTAGGAAATTTCATAAGCTTTTATTTTGCTAGTCACCGTTTTTATGAACCGAAAACCCCAAAAACGGGACCTTTCACCATAGCCCTGACCCATGATACTATAACTAAACTAAAGGTTTAGTTATAGTATGATGGCCCTGACCCTACGAATAAATAAGTCCCGCCTCCAGAAGAGACCACTATTTACTGTTTTTGCATAAAATATAACCAACAAATGAAAATCACAGACGAGGTTTGGTTTATTAAAATTTCTGACAAGCGTGAAAGTCATGGCTAACGTTATCTAAGCGTGTAAACGTAATCCTGAAGAGTTTGCTATTTAAACATTCAACCAAGCGTTATGCTAATTTTCATGCATAATCTAGTTAGTGATGGTTTATTTCCGGAAATCAAAACCATCACAAAATTGATTTAGCAAGAAAATCACATTTTTTAATGACACCTATGATATTTTAATAACTAGTTAAATTTTTATTTCATTTTTATACCATTCTTAGTCAAAGTAGATAAGTGGAATTATAAAGTGTTTGGTATCGTCAGATAGGGAATTTTACAAGCTTTCACAATATGGGGAATTATACAGGGTGTACCATTTAAATTAAGAAAGTTGTTTCCATTTCCGGTTTAATCAGACGTCAAAATATGAAGTTTTTGGAATCATGTAACAGCTAATTTTATGACATTTAAAAATATTTAAAAACATATACAATATACAGGGTGTTCTTAAGATTTTTTGAAATTTCCGATTTAACCGGAAGTAGTTTGTTAGTCGAAAATAGTGTCACATAGTAGATATTCATGGGATTAATATATCTACTAATTCTCAAATTTTCATTTATATTACAAAAGAAGTGACAGAGTTTTGAAATTTTGACTTTAAAAAAATCATAACTCCGGTTCTGAAAATTTCTAACAAATGAAACACGCGCTAATCGGTAAAGGACGGCAATGTCTACAACATATTCAAAAATGAAAATAACGACCGTAACAAATTTTGAGAAAATTAACTTCCAATATTTGACCAACTCTAGCTCCTCGAGGGTATGTAATTTTAAAACAATTTTGAAAATTAATTAGATTGGGATGAAAGCGCTACATTTTGGCTATACAATGCAGTTTTTAAATTTTCATAATAATTATTAAAGGCTAAGTTATAAGAAAAAAAACACAAAATGGGACAATTGTTGTATTAGCCGCCATTTTGAATTTCAAAATTAAAAATTTGTTTTCGATAGCCAAGTTAAAATAAGTTATGTCCTAAATAACCTGACCTAACTTTACCTAATTTGACCTAACCTATGTTTTGGACTCATAACTTCGCATTTTTTGGGCGTCCGCCCCCTCCAACCAACTACAGTAAATGTGCCCTCATCTCCAGGAGCGTGAGGTATAGATGAACGTTTTCGGGTTGTTGATTGTAATTTTAATTGAATAAACTGAGATATTATCTCTTTGATGTAAAAAAGAAAAATGGTTTTTGGTTATTAAAAATTAATGTCCAAAATTACAATGCTTTATTTTTTTGTAATAAAAAGATCACGTTTATAAAATTAAAATTAATTACGTATTAAATTAAATTACGTAACATAAACAAATGAAATAAAAATTATCGACTCGTGTTGTGTTTTCGCAAATTTTTTTCCTAACCGAATTGTTGAGAGATTTTCCCGAACCAAAAAGCTGAATATTAATTGCCTGTCAAGTAGAGGTGGTAATGTCAACTATGTTGAGAAAAATGTTTCTACGACATGATATTGCACTCGGCAGGAATCTAAATCCTTAACAATGTTTTAATGCTTTTTGATATACCTCGAGTATAATATATGTATAGAAAAAAATTGCTATTAATTATGTTCATAAATGGTTTGGTTTGGTGTTAAATTGCACTTTTGCTATATTTTACGCTCAATTTCAAAAAATTTAAAATTGTCGTGTTTTGAATTACAAACATACAAGTTTAATGTACTTCCTATGTTTACTGTTTTACTAAATTATTGTTTGATTACAGCATTGTTTAAATTAATTAAGATTTATCAACATCGCACCATTAATTTACCAATAAAAAAAAATTCCAATTTAAAATCAACGTTCCCTCTATAAAACAAAGCACCGAGAGCTCGAACTTAAAAGCACTAGCGATTTTTTCTAATTATCAGTTCTTTTGTTTTTCCAATCGCTAATTAAATCTAGTTTTTAAAACTCACTCTTTAGACCGGGTTCTGAAGGGAAGTTAGTTTGCAAAATATGAGGACCGCGTTCTGTCAACGGATTTGGGTTTGGGAGATATCAATGTCTAATATTTTCGATGTTGCCGGACAGTCTTATGGGGCAATCATTAATGGTTGGCGGTCGAAGTCTTAAGACATGTTAAAAAATCACATTTTAATTTTTTTCTACTTAACGGTTAGGTTGACGAAATTTTGCAAGAGAGATAATTTATGTAAAATTGAAATACGAACGAAATGATGTATTTAAATGTTTAAATAGTAAAAGTGGTGGCGAAGAAGAATAATTTTTCATAATTTTGCGAAGAGTTTGGTAACAGCAATTTTTTTTTCTTAAACGGTTGATAATATCACGGTGCATGTGCTGATAAGATTTCCGAACTCAATTTTGACTAAAAGGCACTTTTAATGTAGTTTTCTTAGACCACAAAGAGCTTAAGCGGAGAGCAACCCACTCCTTGAATGAATTTTGACGAAATTGCTTTTATTGAGTTCTCAATACCCTAAAGAACAAAGTTTATACTGTAAAAAAGTGTACATTTGCTTCATCATTTTTTTAAACCACTTCTTGTGAATTCAATTTTCAAAATCTTAAAAATTAGCTGAAAAAGAAGCTTTTTTAAAATAATTTTTTTTTCGCTAAACTTGTTGTTTAGTTACTAATTATCAAAAGAGTAAGCATTTGCACCCAAAATTTTGAAAAAAAGCGTCTTTTACAGCTTATTTTTAAGATTTTGAAAATTGAATTTACAAGAAGTGGTTTAAAAAAATGATGAAGCAAATGTACACTTTTTTACAGTATAAACTTTGTTCTTTAGGGTATTGAGAACTCAAAAAAAACAATTTTGTCAAAATTCATTCAAGGAGTGGGTTGCTCTCAGTTTAAGCTCTTTGTGGTCTAAAAAAACTACATTAAAAGTGCCTTTTAGTCAAAATTGGGTTCGGAAATCTTATCAGCACATGCACCGTGATATTATCAACCGTTTAAGAAAAAAAAATTGCTGTTACCAAACTCTTCGCAAAATTATGAAAAATTATTCTTCTTCGCCACCACTTTTACTATTTAAACATTTAAATACATCATTTCCTTCGTATTTCAATTTTACATAAATTATCTCTCTTGCAAAATTTCGTCAACCTAACCGTTAAGTAGAAAAAAATTAAAGTGTGATTTTTTAACATGTCTTACGACTTTGACCGCCAACCATTAATGATTGCCCCATAAGACTGTCCGGCAACATCGAAAATATTAAACATTGATATCTCCCAAACCCAAATCCGTTGACAGAACGCGGTCCTCATATTTTGCAAACTCAATTACCTTGGGCGCCTGCTCTACTTGTTATTAATATAACAAATCCGCCATTTTGCTTCAATAAACACAAAATCAATTAGGTAAAGCAACAATTGGCTATTAAAACAACAGACGTATAAACACACACACATACACGGTACACGTTGCTCGTTCACCTTCACCACAATAATAACTAACACAACTCTTTGCGAAAAACAAAACTCATCGCTCGATTAAAGTTAATTTAATTAAAATTAATGATATCATACACACACGAAGATCCTTGTTGAAATGTTATTCACTCGCAAGAAGTAGTAGAGGTAAAAGAAGAGGATTGCACCAACATCCTTGAAATTAACATTTTAGAAAAATTGTCAATGGATGTTTGAAATAATTAAAAAAAAAAGTTCAAGGTTGGCGAAAAATTTAAAAAACTTATTTTTATAACATTATAAATTCCAAATTTATAGAAATACCGGTTTTTATAATCAATAGTTTAATGTACTTATTTTAGCACCAAAATATAATAATACAGGATGTATCGAAAGTAGGGTTATTTGTGAAAATAGTGATTTGGTTAATTAGGAATTTTTTTTATAAAATTCATGATTCATGATCCGTTATTAAAAATTTGAAATTTTCAATCATTTTCGCCGATTAGTTGGGCAAAAAAAGTAAATCGAAAGAAGTTAGGTTAGGTTAGATTTGATAGTACCGCTAGGGCCCATCAATATATCATATTACACACAGGGTGAGTTTTTTAACTTGACACACAGGGTGAGTTTTTTAACTTGACACACACTAATATCTGGAAAACAAGCCATTGTATAAAAAAAAATGTTACAGGTAAAAATTAATTAACATAAAGACACAAAACACTAAAACAGCATTCTTTATAATTTCATTGGTGAACATTCGGGGAGTCATTTAGGGGTTACAACTTGTTTTTTTTTGGAAACCTATGCATTTTTCTTAACGATTTTTATTCTACGTAAAACAATTAACAACTTTTGTAGGACAAGTTTTTTTTCTCAGACATCTAATTTTTTTTGTCATTCAACAAAGTCACCAGATAGTTTCGCAATTTTAATAATTTCGAAAAATTTTCGGAAAAATTCTTAAAAAATTATTTTCTGCATCAAGTAAACTTTTTTATGTATAAAAAGTGATAAAAATGTTTTTCAGAAAAATGAAAATTTTTCGGGAAAATTCTGAAACATCAGAATTTTCTCCAAAAAAAATTTTTTTTTTGGAGATATACGTATTCTAAAAATTCTAAAATCGGAATTTTAAAAAAAATATTTTCTGCATAAAGTACATTTTTTTAATGCATAAAACCGAAAAATGGTTTTTAAAAAACTGAATAATTTTCGAAATAATTCTAAAAATACTGAAAAATCGAGAACTTTTCAAAAAATGATTTTCTGCTTAGTCAATTTTTTATAGATAAAAACTGATAAAAATGTTTTTCAGAAAATTGAAAAGATTTCGGAGAAATGCCTATTCTAAAAATTCTGAAATCAGAAGAATTTTCAAAAAAATATTTTCTGCAAGAAATCCATTTTTTAATGCATAATACCGAAAAAAACGGTTTTTAGAAACTTGAAAATATTTCGGAATATTTCTAAAAATTATGAAAAATTGAAAACTTTTCAAAAAATTATTTTCTGCTTAATGTAAATTTTTTTATGCATATAAATGATATAATAACTGATAAAAATGTTTTTCAGAAAATTCTAAATTTTTTGTAGAAATACCTATTCTAAAAATTAATTCTAAAATGGAAGAACTTCTAAAATATATTTTTGTCTAACTGTCAAAAAAACGGCAAATTTTAATATCATTACAAATGGCGAAGTTTGCTATTTTTTAATAGTAGCATTTTTTAATTTGTTACCCTTAACAACGTGAAAAAACGTTTTTCGTTTCCGTTAAAAAAGCGTTTTTTCACGGTTTTGCGTTAAAAATTGTTTTTTTGGAAAATTTAAATTCTCCTGTCAGTTGAATGATTTTAATTAATTTTTTTACATTTGGATAGTTTTTTACTAAAAACACTGATTTCGCGCTCTTGATACAAAAATAACATTTTCGCATAAAGTACATTTTTTTAATGCATAAAACCGAAAAAATGGTTTTTAAAAAACTGAAAATTTTTCGAAATAATTCTAAAAATTCTGAAATATCGAGAACTTTTCAAAAAATTATTTTTTACTTAAAGTCAATTTTTTTATAGATAAAAACTGATTAAAATGTTTTTCAGAAAATTGAAAATATTTCGGAGAAATACCTATTCTAAAAATTATGAAATCGAAAGAATTTTCAAATAAATATTTTCTGCATGAAGTAGGTACATTTTTTAATGCATAATACCGAAAAAAACGGTTTTTAGAAAACTAAAAATTTTTCGGATTAATTCTAAAAATTCTGAAAAATCGAAAACCTTTCAAAAGATTATTGTCTGCATGAAGTAAATTTTTTTATGTATTAAAACTGATAAAAATGTTTTTCAGAAAACTGAAAATATTTCGAAGAAATACTTACCTATTCTAAAAATTCTGAAATCGGAAGAATTTTCAAAACAATATTTTCTGCATGTACATTTTTTTACTGCATAAAACCGATATAATAAATGTTTTTCAGGAAACCGAAAATTTTTCGGAATAACTATAAATTCTGAAAAACCAAAAAAATTTTCAAAAAATTATTTTCTGCATAAAGTAATTTTTTTGTATACTAAGCGCCCACGAAAGATTAAAAACAAAACCTTTACTCTTTACTTTTTGACACATGCCACAAACGCCAAGTACAAAACACTTTAAAATATTTTTTATCGGGCGTGTGCTACGCATCTCATTTCAATTTATTATTACCATCACTGTCTAAATTCTTTCCCTTTCACTCACAGTAACTGGAAAAATTTTCTTGTGCGTGTTATTAAGACATTTTTCGTTCGACTTTTGACGTTGATAAGATGTTTACATTTTATTACAATAAATTATAAAAGCTTGTTGACAATTTATTGTTAGGCAACACAATGCTAAATAGAAGGAATGTTAATTAAAAGTGTAACCAGCTATACATGAACTTAACCATTAAAGTAGCTGTACTTTATGAATTTAAGAAGGCTTTCTCTGTGAGAGTAAACTACTACGATCATAATTATTGATAGTTAAAAGGTTGTGTAAGTGCAATTGCATAGAAAGAAAATTTCTGTGTAATGACTAATGAGTGCTTCCTATTATAGTATAAAGAAGAGATTTTTTTTAAAGTTTATTGTGTAAATTGTAGACTGATTTTTAAATTATTAACTATTCACGAGTAGATGATGAGGTACTGAGAGAACACGTAACATGTAATTGACATTGCTGATGCTGATGGTGATACATGTCATATTGTCTCCATTTCGTTGCGTGTAGAGAGTTTAATGGAATACAGTTGCTAATTAATGTTTAACCGATATAATGAATTTATAGAATAATAATAATAATTTGGTTTACTGCCAATTTTGTTAAAAATAATAAAATTTTTTTTTTATTTTTAATAATGCTTTGCATTACAATCGCACTATTTCGGTTCACGAGCGATTGTTTCACTAAAACAAAATTTATTTGAAAAGTAACACCAATTGTTTTTTTATTAAAACAAAATTTTATTGAAAATTACATTAATTGTTTTTTATATTATGACGTATTTTAATGGTAAAGACATTTAGGTAGAGGTATAGACTCAATCGGAGCTTTGAGGAAATAGCTTTTGAAAATACATCTGATGTCTAGTTCTAAGACAAAAGAGAACAAAAACAAAATGGCGGCGATTCGAAATAACGTAAATTTTGGATTTTTAAAAACTTGTTATTCATCAGCATGAAGAAATGTAAAAGTTTTCCAATTTAACCGAATCTACATCTTAAGTTACCCTTATACAATATTATACACATTTTTTGGTACACCCTGTATTTGTTAATTAACCTAGACACAAGTTGGTAAAACTTTTGAATTATAAAGCTTTATCTAAAAGCTCGTGAATAATTGATATTAAGTGATTATTATTTAAGTAATTTATCAATGTTGATGTACGATGTACTAATTAAAAATCATCGGATGTTGACGAGGAGTCTTCATTTTTTTTAAACTGTTTAAATAATCAACAGTTTTTAAAATATTATTAATATTACTACCAAAGTGTATTATAAATGTTTTATTGATTTTAAAACATTATTAAATATTGATATTGTTTGAATATTCAATTCCACCATTAGATATTTTCAAAAATTTATTATGCCGTCATATTTCAAAATAATACTCTACTCTGTATCTAGATCTAGGTACTTATGGAAGTTACAAACTTATAAACAACTTTTGATAGTGTAGTCAACGAACCAAAATTTTTGGATTTTTTTTGTAACTGAAATTTTTTTTCTTAATCCTTCGAAACCATTCTTGTGAGTTTGTGTATAAAATGTCTCAACCCAATTTTGACCATAAGGCACTTATTCTTCGACTTTAGTGTAAAATTTTGACTATTTCAAGTCTCCATTTCACTATTTTTTTAATAACTTCGCTTGTGTTGGTCAGATCGAGACCAAAAATTTTCCGTTTTGTTTATAATGATATTTTATATCATTGATATTTGTTTATAAAGGTGTTCCAAATGTTGAAAAAAATTGAAAAAACTCCATTATTTGTCTCCTTCAAATTACATTCCATTTCGTTAACTATTTTCGAGATGTCAAGGCCTCTCCCGAATTCTACAGATTGCTGAAGAAGTGCAGATCGACGTTTTTTTTTTACTAAAAATGATCTTTTCACGCCTATTTGATAAAACCCATAAAACGTAAAATATTTTTAACAAATGAATAAATTGAAATACCTACCAATCTTTATAAACCAACTTCCTAGGAAGTAAATTAAATTCAAATAAAGAAGCTACAAAACAACCTTGGTTATGATGTAACAATAATAATAATGACCACTGACATCTAATTAACCAACATCCTTTTAATTCTTAACACTTTGATAGTTTGTTTGTTGATTTACATAAAAGAAACTTTATTTAAATTTTTAACAAATTACAAAAGAAATTGTAATGGTTGAAAAATCGTTTTTTCAAAACTCTGTAACTATAATAGGGAGGACGAGATTGATTAAATAATTATGAAAGTGTCTTTTCTCAAATTACAATATCATTCAATTTGAAGATCAAATTTCTCAAATTTAGTTAAAATATTGAATTTTTGCCCAATATATCTTTAACTAGTCGATTTTTCATAATGATTAATAGACCTTACAGCCACACACAGAAAAGAAGCACAAACCGATTGATTTTATTCGACTATTTTTTCACCCTAATTTTCCACATAAAAAAATTGCAACAAAGTAATCACTTCATTAATTTTTAAATAAACTCGTTATTTTTGTAATTAAGCGTGTAAATTAAATAATAATATTGTTTAAAATGGAACTCGAAAAATTTAATTATGTAATTTAAGTATGTAACAGTAACCTAATTGTTTTACAAGGTGCAATTTACAAAAATATGCAAAATTTCAATTTAAATCCATAAAGTGCTCATCAATTAAATTACCTAACTAATTAGACACGAAAAATACCCTTGGCCCATTAAAAATTACAAAAAAAATATTTTGCCAACCAACCTTTCCTGTCTCAATTACAAAGTACGTTTACTAATAATTAATTACGAAATCGATTTTTAAGCATCGCCAAATTGTTTAATTATTGTAAGCAAATACCAAGCAGTTGATAAAAATGCTATAACAATTACCCTATGGCAGTGTTCCTCAAAGTGAGGAAATCGAGCCGCGAAATTGAAGAAATAATTCTTAAGTTTCGATTAAGATGCTCTGATTAACCTCAGCTTCCTAGCTAGGACAAATATTTTTAATGCTCTCCATAAAGAATTTTCTGCTCTATAATTTTCATTAGAAGTAAAATTATCACCAGACCACTACTTAATTAAGCATCTAGAGCCTTGAGAGGCACAGTGAGTTGTAGAATTCGACTTTATATGATTATGAAAATTTGGTTAATTTTCAAAAATCAATCATGATAGTTAAGACAAATATTTTTAAGGGTTTCGATAGAGAATTTTCTGCTCTATAATTTTCATTAGAAGTAAAATTATCACCAGACCACTATTTACGGAGATAGAGCCTCGAGAGACACTAGTGATTTGTAGAATTCGACTTTAAATGATTGTTAAAATTTGGTTAATTTTAAAAAATCAATCATGATAGCTATGACAAATATTTTTAGGGGTTTCGATAGACAATTTTCTGCTCTATAATTTTCTTTAGAGGTAAAAGTACTGTCAGACCACTCCAGGGTTAATAGCCACAGGGTTATTTAAATAGGTACATCACTTCATTTTAGAGTTGTGATTACTTCATAATTTTTCGAGTCTTTTTTTTTTTAATTATAAATCCCATTCATTGGCTCCTTGAAAATTAGAAATAACAATTTTTTATCCACGACCGTCCAATAATAGGTTCATTACTCTATGATTTTTGACCAGTAATGTGTGTCATTACTAATCAAATGTCGAAACAATGATTAAAGGATATAATTCACGCATTCATTGTCAAAATAATGATTAAAGTGACAGCTGTCAACTTTTTACACAAAATTATAATTAAAAGTATAAAAATTTAATTTTACTTTCTTTTAATATAATAATGGTCACAAACGAAATTTAAAAGAACGGTTTTAAATTAAGTTCGAGCAAAATAAAGCCTCTCACAGACCAAAACGGCCGCGATCACGACTGTAGGATTTAAGTTACCAGGCCGCGGCCGCTCTCGCGATCACGGTCAAGCCGCGTTGGTCTGTGCCAGGCTTTAACTTGCATTTTTAAATATCAAAAGTTCCAGCAAATTTAACATAACCTAGAAATATGCTAGAAATCAGACAAGTTGCAGACAAGTTATGTGTTTAAGTTTGCTTCAGAAATTTTTTAAATTGTAGCAGTCAGTGTCAATAATTTAATACAAAATAACCATTCACAATAGTAAAATTTATCAAAATTGAATATTATGACTGTTCCGAGAGATTTAAGTACATAATAGTTGTTCGAGGTCGAGAGTTAAAACTTAATTTTTTATGTAACTAAAGATAGGTTATTTTATTTTGTCTCTTAATTGCAGACTTGCAGATATTGATTGTTGTACTCTTACAGATTTAAATTTTAATCGACCAGCTTCTAAAATGTTTCGATACTGCCAAATTTATTAGCTCTTTAATTACCTTAAAGATAACTTATAAAAAGCCAAGGACGAACATTGATATACACACATCAACCTTATGAACAGGGTCTAAATTACTGGTAATGGTGTATACAGTTTAAGCTTTTGTATGAACTATGGCATAAATGTTTACTGTTTTAGAACTGAGGTTGCAATCCACCCGAGGTTAAAGTTAGTCTTATATTATCGGATAACAGAAACTGTTCATGATTTCAAGGGTCGTAGGCTGTTTATACCTATTGTCCAAATATTAATGAAAATATTCTCGTTGTGGTGAATGAAAGTGTTGTTGTTGTTAAATGAAGTTCTTCTTAAGTTAATTAGAACAAACAACATAACCTCAATTTTTTTCATCTTAGTTTATAAAAGTCAATATTGAAAATTGGAGATTAAAAGCAAGGACAAGTTGTTTCCTTTGTGCCAACAGCATAACTCGAAATCCTCGATAATTGAATTTTAATACTTATAAGTCTAATAAAGATAGGCATTGGAAATTACCGCTGGATGTTTTAATCATGTTTATTTATTTTTGCCAACATTAATCGTAACATTTATATTTTAAATATTTTACTGTTGTCAATGACTACTTTTGTAGTCGAGGTTAGTTTTATCAAGTTTTATAACATCGGATAACAGAAGCTGTGGTATCTTCATGATTTCAAGGGTCGTAGGTTGTTTATAGCTACTGTCCTAATAGTCTTATGGTGTAAAATTTACAATTATCTAATAAATTGGTAACCGATACTTTTTGTATTATAATTTTAACTTTTTCTGTTTTTTCTAAAAATGAATTTTCTCTAAATTTCCTCTGGCCAATTTTTTAATTTTTTGATATGTTACCGCGCAGGACCGGAGTAACAATTTTTTGAATGTCAAAAGTTAAAAAATAGTTCATTATTACAGAAATTTAAAATATGCGTTTTATAGCTAAAATAAAGGGATTTCGTTCTAACACAATCGATTTTAAATTTTTTTAAAAATTGCTTACTTTCAAGGAGTCCAAAATTTTGAAATGAATTTTCTCAAAATTTCTTCTGGCAAATTTTTTCATTTTTTTATATGTTATAGACAACGTAATTATCTCTCGAGTGCCGCTTTTTTTTTTAATTGGACCCAGCAGGGCCGGAGTTATGATTTTTTTTTAATGTTAAAAGTAAAAAAATAATAATCCGATTTCGCCAGAAATGAAGTAAACTTTTGATTTTGAAATGGAACACCATATATATTTTTGAATTTTACACTAAATTTTGAATACAGTTTTATAAAAAAATAATTTTTTAAAACACAATTATTTTTGTCAAAATATACCCGCGTATTCAATGTAAATTTGGTTTATAATATTTACGGTCGTGGATAAAGTATAGTATCCTACTCGCGGGTAATGCTCATTACTCACTCGAATGATTACGACACTCGCCATACGGCTCGTGTCGCAAATTCATTCTAGTGAGTAATGAGCTTCATTACCCTCTCGTTGGATAATATACTATTAACCAACTTTTTCCGTTTCAAATACCAATTTACACGACTTCAGTTTACACTAATGATGTATTTCCTAATCGATTTTTAAGCATCGCCGAGCTATTTAATTAAGACTTTCCCACAAGCACATTACCTATATGTTTTTAAAAAAAAAGTTGTCAAAATTGTTAACAAAAATTAAAGTGCATTGTAAGCACGACTCATAATCTAAAGTAATTGAAGTGTAATGTTACCAACTTAGCGACCTTATAATTTGGTAAAACCTTCAACTCGCAGTAATCTGTAAAATTTATGACTTTTTTATTGTTCCTGAGGTGTAAAGTTTTCCTAAAGCTTCAAAAGCTTTCCCCTAAACTTTAATAGTTTGAGTTTTACTTGCCAAAATTGCATGTACCTACGTTAGCTTAGAGGTTCGCCATTTTAATCTTATATAAACGTGTTGAACTTTTAATGTATAATACCTATGTGGTAGTTAAATTATAACCCTCTTACACTCTCTTATACAATAAATTGTCATCTTCTTTAGTTTTGTATTAAAATTTATTACTTTAAACCGGCGCCAAACTTCCAGAAGGTTCAAAGGTTAAATAATAATAACATTTTTGAATCTTCCTTTTTTTGTCGTAAATGGAAAAGAAAGTGTATAAATTAATACAAGAAAGTTAAATTATCAAAATATACGTTCACTTTTAATAAATTAATTCTTTTCAATTATTATAAAATAACAAAGAAGATTTTTATTATTAATAACCACTTTGTAAATGACCTTTTAAACGAAAAACAAATTTACACTTTTCGCCAGTAGCACGAACAGTAAAAGATTTATTATCGGAAAATAAAAGACTGTGGAAAGCTTTTTGTTAGTAAAAACATTTCTTAGATAATTATTAATCATAATTTTTAAAAAATAAAAGGAAATGTTTACAAAAATCAAAGAATTTGTTGTTGAAAATTATGAAATTTTTACCACGAGAAAGTGCCAAGATATGGAATTTTCTACAAGCCTCCGTTAGCAAATTTTTAGTTCAAATGCCTCTTTCAACGATATTGGAGATAATCTATAATTATTTTGAAATCTTTTATACAGGGTGATTTGTTTTGGATTAAAATCATAATCAATACAACTATTCATTTTGATTTTTTTTCTACTCCTATACTGCAATTGATGCAATATACATTTGCTACCTGTACTGTAATGATATTCATTACGATACAAATTTTTTTCATTAGGATACAAGTTTATAACCAATAGAAATGCAGCATTCCACCAATATCACGTATTGCCTTCACTATGACAGATCCAAAAAATTAATTATTTTTTGACAGTTAGTTAGAATTTTATTTTTTGCAAATAAATTCGGTGATTATTATGATTGGCCGTAGAAAAAATAGTGTACGCAACTCGCATTTGATGGCTATTAAGACACTCGTATTCATTACGACACTCGCCAAGGCTCGTATCGTAATTCTCATACTTGTGTCTTAATAGCCATCATTAAATGCTCGTTGCGTAAAGTACTATTGGACCACCATTTTAAAATAGTGTAGTTTTCAGAACAAATGTTCGAATAAAAATTATGGACAATTAAATGCTCTACAATTTTTGCCTGAATAAATATTTTGTCCCGTCAACCCTTGAAGCAACCAGCAAGTATAATCGAAGCTATTCTGAATCAAGTACGTACAACCACCCAATTTCAGTTTTTTAATTGCAACTTGAAAATCTTGGCATTTCCAAAAAATTTCGTTGGAACAAAAATTGTAGACAATCAAATTCCCTACAATTTATGTTTAAAAGAATATGTTCTCCTGTCAACTCTTTTGAAGCTACTGGCAAGCATAATTAAACTATTCTGAATCTACGTAAAACCGCCCAGTTTCAGTTTTTGAACTGTAACTTGAAAATGATAGATTTTCCCGAAAACCTCAAACAAACAGAAATTATAGACTATTAAATTTTCTACAATTTATGTTTGAAAGAATGTGTTCTCCTGTCAACTCTTATGACGCTACTGGCAAGCATAATGAAACTATTTTGAATATACGTAAAACCGCCCAGTTTCACTTTTTGAACTTTAACTTGAAAATGATGGATTTTACCAAAAACTATGAAGAAACAGAAATTGTAGACAATTAAATTGTCTACAATTTATCTCTGAAAGAATATGTTTTCCTGTCAACTCTTATCACGCTACAACTGGCAAGCATAATGAAACTATTCTGAATCTACGTAAAACCGCCCAGTTTCAGTTTTAGAACTTTTAACTTGAAAATTATGGATTTTCCCAAAAACTTCGAACAAACAGAAATTGTAGACCATTATATTGTCTACAATTTATCTCTGAAAGAATATTTGCTCCTGTCAAATCTTATGAAGCCACTGGCAAGCATAATGAAACTATTTTGAATCTACGTAAAACCGCCCAGTTTCAGATTTTGAACTTTAACTTGAAAATCATGGATTTTCCCAAAAACTACGAAGAAACAGAAATTGTAGACAATTAAATTGTCTACAATTTATCTCTGAAAGAATATGTTTTCCTGTCAACTCTTATCACGCTACTGGCAAGCATAATGAAACTATTCTGAATCTACGTAAAACCGCCCAGTTTCAGTTTTAGAACTTTAACTTGAAAATTATGGATTTTCCCAAAAACTTCGAACAAATAGAAATTGTAGACAATTAGATTGTCTACAATTTATCTCTGAAAGAATATGTGCTCCTGTCAAATCTTATGAAGCTACTGGCAAGCATAATGAAACTATTTTGAATCTACGTAAAACCGCCCAGTTTCAGATTTTGAACTTTAACTTGAAAATCATGGATTTTCCCAAAAACTACGAAGAAACAGAAATTGTAGACAATTAAATTGTCTACAATTTGTCTCTGAAAGAATGTGTTCTCCTGTCAACTCATATGAAGCTTCTGGCAAGCATAATGACACTATTTTGAATCTACGAAATACCGCCCAGTTTCAGTTTTTGAACTTTAACTTGAAAATCATGGATTTTCCCAAAAACTACGAAGAAACAGAAACTGTAGACAATTAAATTGTCTACAATTTATCTCTAAAAGAATATGTGCTCCTGTCAACTCTTATGAAGCTACTAGCAAACATAATGAAACTATTCTGAATCTACGTAAAACCGCCCAGTTTCAGATTTGGAACTTTAACTTGAAAATCATGGATTTTCCCAAAAACTACGAACTAACAGAAACTGTAGACAATTAAATTGTCTACAATTTATCTCTGAAAGAATGTGTTCTCCTGTCAACTCATATGAAGCTTCTGGCAAGCATAATGAAACTATTTTGAATCTACGTAAAACCGCCCAGTTTCAGTTTTTGAACTTTAACTTGAAAATCATGGATTTTCCCAAAAACTACGAAGAAACAGAAACTGTAGACAATTAAATTGTCTACAATTTATCTCTGAAAGAATGTGTTCTCCTGTCAACTCATATGAAGCTTCTGGCAAGCATAATGAAACTATTTTGAATCTACGTAAAACCGCCCAGTTTCAGTTTTTGAACTTTAACTTGAAAATCATGGATTTTCCCAAAAACTACGAAGAAACAGAAACTGTAGACAATTAAATTGTCTACAATTTATCTCTAAAAGAATATGTGCTCCTGTCAACTCTTATGAAGCTACTAGCAAACATAATGAAACTATTCTGAATCTACGTAAAACCGCCCAGTTAAAGATTTGGAACTTTAACTTGAAAATCATGGATTTTCCCAAAAACTACGAACTAACAGAAACTGTAGACAATTAAATTGTCTACAATTTATCTCTGAAAGAATATTTGCTCCTGTCAAATCTTATGAAGCCACTGGCAAGCATAATGAAACTATTTTGAATCTACGTAAAACCGCCCAGTTTCAGTTTTTGAACTTTAACTTGAAAATCATGGATTTTCCCAAAAACTACGAAGAAACAGAAACTGTAGACAATTAAATTGTCTACAATTTATCTCTGAAAGAATGTGTTCTCCTGTCAACTCATATGAAGCTTCTGGCAAGCATAATGAAACTATTTTGAATCTACGTAAAACCGCCCAGTTTCAGTTTTTGAACTTTAACTTGAAAATCATGGATTTTCCCAAAAACTACGAAGAAACAGAAACTGTAGACAATTAAATTGTCTACAATTTATCTCTGAAAGAATGTGTTCTCCTGTCAACTCATATGAAGCTTCTGGCAAGCATAATGAAACTATTTTGAATCTACGTAAAACCGCCCAGTTTCAGTTTTTGAACTTTAACTTGAAAATCATGGATTTTCCCAAAAACTACGAAGAAACAGAAATTGTAGACAAATAAATTGTCTACAATTTATCTCTAAAAGAATATGTGCTCCTGTAAACTCTTATGAAGCTACTGGCAAGCATAATGAAACTATTTTGAATCTACGTAAAACCGCCCAGTTTCAGTTTTTGAACTTTAACTTGAAAATGATGGATTTTCCCAAAAACTACGAAGAAACAGAAATTGTAGACAATTAAATTGTCTACATTTTGTCTCTGAAAGAATGTGTTCTCCTGTCAACTCATATGAAGCTTCTGGCAAGCATAATGACACTATTTTGAATCTACGAAATACCGCCCAGTTTCAGATTTGGAACTTTAACTTGAAAATCATGGATTTTCCCAAAAACTACGAACTAACAGAAACTGTAGACAATTAAATGGTCTACAATTTATCTCTGAAAGAATGTGTTCTCCTGTCAACTCATATGAAGCTTCTGGCAAGCATAATGAAACTATTTTGAATCTACGTAAAACCGCCCAGTTTCAGTTTTTGAACTTTAACTTGAAAATCATGGATTTTCCCAAAAACTACGAAGAAACAGAAACTGTAGACAATTAAATTGTCTACAATTTATCTCTGAAAGAATGTGTTCTCCTGTCAACTCATATGAAGCTTCTGGCAAGCATAATGAAACTATTTTGAATCTACGTAAAACCGCCCAGTTTCAGTTTTTGAACTTTAACTTGAAAATCATGGATTTTCCCAAAAACTACGAAGAAACAGAAACTGTAGACAATTAAATTGTCTACAATTTATCTCTGAAAGAATATGTGCTCCTGTGAACTCTTATGAAGCTACTGGCAAGCATAATGAAACTATTTTGAATCTACGTAAAACCGCCCAGTTTCAGTTTTTGAACTTTAACTTGAAAATCATGGATTTTCCCAAAAACTACGAAGAAACAGAAACTGTAGACAATTAAATTGTCTACAATTTATCTCTAAAAGAATATGTGCTCCTGTCAACTCTTATGAAGCTACTAGCAAACATAATGAAACTATTCTGAATCTACGTAAAACCGCCCAGTTTCAGATTTGGAACTTTAACTTGAAAATCATGGATTTTCCCAAAAACTACGAACTAACAGAAACTGTAGACAATTAAATTGTCTACAATTTATCTCTGAAAGAATGTGTTCTCCTGTCAACTCATATGAAGCTTCTGGCAAGCATAATGAAACTATTTTGAATCTACGTAAAACCGCCCAGTTTCAGTTTTTGAACTTTAACTTGAAAATCATGGATTTTCCCAAAAACTACGAAGAAACAGAAACTGTAGACAATTAAATTGTCTACAATTTATCTCTGAAAGAATGTGTTCTCCTGTCAACTCATATGAAGCTTCTGGCAAGCATAATGAAACTATTTTGAATCTACGTAAAACCGCCCAGTTTCAGTTTTTGAACTTTAACTTGAAAATGATGGATTTTCCCAAAAACTTCGAAGAAACAGAAATTGTAGACAATTAAATTGTCTACAATTTATCTCTGAAAGAATGTGTTCTCCTGTCAACTCTTATTAAGCTACTCTGGCAAGCATAATAAAGCTATTCTGAATCAACTACGTAAAACCGCCCAGTTTCAGTTTTTCAACTGTAACTTGAAAACGATAGTTTCCAACAAAAAGAAATTGTAGATAATTCAATTCCCTACTATTTTTATGTCTGAAAGAATATTTTCTCCAGTTAATACTTACGAAGCTACTGGCAAGCATAATTGAAGCTATTCTGAACCAAGTAGGTACGTTAAATAGTGCAGTTTTTCAATTATAACTTGAAAATAGTGGATTTTCCCAAAAATTTCGTACGAACAGAAATTGTAGCCAATTAAATTCCCTACAATTTAGATTTGAAAAATTTATACAAACGTCAAGGATTAAGTGAATCATTTCTCCATTTCTGTATAAACTTTCCAACATTCCATCAATTTATTACCTACCGAGAGAATAGTTAAGTTTTTAAAACATTTCCTTTGTTCAATTTTCAAATATTTAAACCTAAATCATCATATATTTTGAATAAGTTATACACTTTACATACCGAAATTGCAGAATATCCTGGGGCTTACAGAAAATTTAAGGATAGCCCTTAAGGATTATAAGGCATCAATTGTTTGTCTGCGGGTATACACTCTCCTCGTTGTATATTGGATTACAGTTCGTCAAATAGGATTTGTTTCGTGCTAATTACCATCTACACTAATTACGCAACTGTTCGGTTATACAAACATTTAATTACAAAATAATAGTAATAATAATAAACAACCCTTCAAACTTTCTTGCATTTGAATTAGTACGCACTATAGTGGTAAGTTTTCATTATAAAAGTTGATATTAAAATTGGCTTGTTGGTGGTTCTTTGTGAGGCCTTTAATATTCCATTTCAAAAGTGTCAGTTTGCTTTATGACGTATTAGAGAGGGATTACGGATTAAAAAATTTAACTTTACGTAATTAAAATTGGTCGAAACGTCACAATCGATAACGTAAGCTTAATAAACATTTAAAAAAAGTTTCAATTTGTAATTAACAAAAAAAATAAAGAGGAGAGAAGTGACAAATTTAATTGGAAACGATTAAAATTATAAATATTAATGAGACGTAAAAACGTGAGTTTGAAACTGCTCTTTAGATTACCTTTTCGCGCAATTATAAATTCCACATGTACAATTGTTCCAAATTTTTGATGTACTCGAACCAGAGTGTAATTAAACGCTATAATATTTTAAGTCTCTTTGTGATCATAAATGAAACTCTCTGCGATAGAGTCGAAACGTTGTCGAGTTTTAGATCTCTCTAGAGCGTCATATCGTTATCATTTGGTTTACTTTTACAAGAGGTTTCGTGTTCGTGTTAAATTAGCCGACAGACAAAATGCATCCACAGTAGTATTGCTCGCTCAAACAAAATGTCAAAAGTTGAAAGTGCCAAGACGGAAAATGTTAAAATTAGTTTGAAGTCGAAGGTTGTGTACAAAATTTTTTTAAAAACAATTTAATTCTGCAACTACACCCTGTGTGCTGGTTTGGTTTTTTTAAGAGTTAAAAATTCTCAACACGCTCGTGACGTTTTTAAAATTACATGGTTTTTTTTTTTGCTTTTATTCCCATCGGAGTATGTTTTTATACAAAACAGAATAAAAAACCTTAACATATAAAAGCATTTCCTTTGAAAATTACACTGTTCGATCATTTTTGTGTGATTGCTATCTGATGATTTGTACAGAGTTACAAATGTCAATAACTTTCCGTACATAAGCAAGCAAGCAATGTAGGATAAGGTTAGCTGATTAACATTTACTAATGTTATTAGTAGTATTAGAACAAAGCTTTTATGTATTGCAAAATAAAAAATTATTTAACAAAAATTTGAAGAGCGAGGCAACGGACATAGGTAGTTGGAAAGTCACACATTATTTATCCAACTGCAGAGTTAACCCCCAAGGGCTCAACTGCCAAAATTTACTTTTCTATTGGGGTAAAAGAATTCATTAAATTATTATTTTTACTTCTTAAATAAAAGGGCACTTTGGACATTCCCTTTTTTTTCTAAAACCACAAGGGGTGCTTTGTGCGTAACAACAGTCACACGCTCAGAATGTTAATAGAAGAGTTTCGTTTTCAAAATCTCGACGTTAAAAAACAATTTTTCCCTTCATTTTTACAGAAGCCGAATTTTTTCACTATTAAAGTGATTTCTTTTCGTGCGATAAATTCTCAAGATTCGTTATTTATTAAATTGCGCGTTCAATATTCAGATCGCACTTTGAAAACTTGTTACATTAATTAAACAAGAAGAAGAATTTGTAAAATGCAAGGGCATACGATATTGAGTAAATCAAAGATCTGATGGCTATTTTCTAAATTTGACTTACATATCTAACAACTGTTAAGTTAATTATCCAGGTGTGTAATTACTAGGTAATTGTTTTTTTAGAAAAGAGGGCACTAAACGATCTTTGAGATTTACTTTCATCCACTGCACAGTAGGTCAGGAGACTGCAGAAACGGACAATAATAAACTTTGGAATTGGACTCGCCATTTTTAAATTTGTATTTTTATACTCATCTAAAACACTTAAATATTGAGTGTCATGTAAATCCCATGAAAGTAAGTACATTCTAGCCGCCATTTTGGATCAACCATTTTGAATTTATTATTTTTTATACTAAATTGGTGATCAGCGACCTTAAAAACGCATAAATACCAAGTGTCAAGCAAATCCTAATAAAAGTAAGTACATTCCAGCCGTCATTTTGGATCAACCATTTTAAATTTCTTATTATTTATACTGAATTCGTGATCAGTGACCTCGAAAACACTTAAATGCTAAGTATCGTGTAAATCCCATGAAAATAAGTACATTCCATCTGTCATTTTGAAACCACCATTTTGAATTTCTTATTTTTTATACTGAATTCGTGATCAGTGACCTCGAAAACACTTAAATGTGTCATGTAAACCCAATAAAAGTAAGTACATTCTAGCCGACATTTTGGATCAACCTTTTGGAATTTATTTTTTTTAATGCAAAATTCGAGATCAATGAACTAGAAAACACTTAAATACTAAATGTCATGCAAATCTTATGAAAATTAATATATTCTAGCCGCCATTTTGGATCCACCATTTTGAATTTCTTACTTATTATACCAAATTCATGATCACTGACGTCTGAAAAACTTAAATATCAAGTTTCATGAAAATCCTAGGAAAATTAGTATAGTCCAGCCGTCATTTTGGATCTACCATTTTGAATTTCTTACTTTTTATACCAAATTCATGATCAGTGAATTCGAAAACACTTAATTATCAAGTTTCATGCAAATCCTAGGAAACATAGTATATTCCAGCCGCCATTTTGGATCCACCATTTTCAATTTCTTACTTTTTATACCAAACTCATGATCAGTGACGTCGAAAACACTTAAATATCAAGTTTCATGCAAATACTAAGAAAAATAGTATATTCCAGGCGCCATTTTAGAACCACCATTTTGAATTTCTTACTTTTTATACCAAATTCATGATCAGTGACGTCGGTAACACTTAAATATCAAGTTTCATCCAAATCCCAAGAAAATTAGGATATTCCAGGCGCCATTTTAGATCCACCATTTTGAATTTCTTACTTTTTATACCAAATTCATGATCAGTGACGTCGAAAACACTTAAATATCAAGGTTCATGCAAATCATAAGAAAATTAGTATATTCCAGGCGCCATTTTAGATCCACCATTTTGAATTTCTTACTTTTTATACCAAATTCATGATCAGTGACGTGGAAAACACTTAAATATCAAGTTTCATGCAAATCCCAAAAAAATTAGTATATTCCAGGCGCCATTTTAGATCCACCATTTTGAATTTCTTACTTTTTATACCAAATTCATGATCAGTGACGTCAAAAACACTTAAATATCAAGTTTCATGCAAATCCTAAGAAAATTAGTATATTTCAGTCACCATTTTGGATCCACCATTTTGAATTTCTTACTTTTGATACCAAATTCATGATCAATGACGTTGAAAACGCTTAAATATCAAGTTTCATGCAAATCCCATGAAAATTAGTATATTTCAGACGCCATCTTGAATCCGCCATTTTGAATTTCTTATTTTTTATAACAAATTCGTAAACAGTGCCCTCTAAAACAGCGTTTCTCAACCTTTTTGGTTCGCGACCCCCAAAATTCTAGTTATTATTTTTGGCGACCCCCTGGCTCTCTGAAGTTTTATGCAAATTATTGTTGCTGGTTCTTTCAGAGATGTTCAAATGAAAGCTCAAATTTTACTGTAGATTTGTCTAGTAGTCGCGACCCCCTAAAAGCAGCACGCGACCTCCTTCGGGGTCGCGACCCCCAGGTTGAGAAACGCTGCTCTAAAAGACTCAAGTAAGAAGTTTCATAAAATTCTGATGAAATCTAAAATTTTCTCCGCTTTTGCGTGCATCCTGGCCCACTGAATAGCCATGGTAGGTGTTCCCAATATCAGCATCGCCTAATAAACTGGTCCTAGGTAATGCTAATGAAACCACAAGTGGAGAACAATGAAGAATTTAATAAGTATTTTACAACTTTCGTGGAAAACTAAAAATTTCCATTCACAACTTTGGAACTTGTTCTTCTACGGAATTCTGTGAGTAATTGTGTGTCGTCAAAACAGGAAGACAAAGAGTTTACTTTATAGTGGACTTTTTGGACGTAGTTTTTCTTTTAAATGATGTTTAGACGCATGTGGACTAGAGACTGGGAAAATACCTCTCTGAGCTCATTACGATGCTTCCTTGTACTGCCTTTACGAATTTTACGGTTTTTACAACGTCTGGTGTTTCTACCGACTCTAGCTCCTTAAGGAGTGATCTGAGGATAATTTTACCTCTAATAAAAACTGTAGAGCATAAAATTATCTATCCGAATCAATGAAAGTATTTGTACTATTTGCCATAATTGAATTGGAAACCGCAATTTTCGCTTTCAGCAGGGTCGAAATATTGGAAAAAATCGGAATTTGTATTGTGTAGTGTCGAATTGAGTTACGTAGAAAAATTAAGGGTTGTAAACGTGATACCTATATGTGCTCTTTTCATGGCTAGATGGATAACGTAAAAATGCGCCCTCTAGTGGCGTTGAACCATACGGTTTTTCAACTAGCTTTTTATTTCTGACTTGAGAGCTGGGGTCTGGGGTGTTTCTATTCCAATTTGGATATTTCAAACACTCTGGAGATTTCAAATTACCCCTTTCATTGTTGAGAATTAAAACTAACCATACAAAACATGGTCTAGTAGAGCCCTTGAATTAAAATTCAGACAAAAAATACCCAATAATCATGTTTAATTAAATACTATGTTATAAAGACTAATAGGTCTTTTATTTACCTAACGGTCGTTTTTATCACTCAACAATTAATTCTGTTGTCACACATTTAACTTTAACAAAATTATCATTAAAATAAGTTGGGATACTTGAAAATGTTTTATATCGCGTGTTAGTAAACCATTTGATTATATGCCGATTCGTGTAAGTTGCTATTAATAAGACCTTTTAATGATTAAGTATGAACATCAAGAGTCCTAAATGTAGCCCTTTTTTAGTCTCGTTAAGTTAAAAATAAATAATTTAATAAAGAAAAAAAGCATTAAGTAGTATCCCGTTTTAGAAATTATTATTATGAGCTTTGAATGAACAAAAAACAATGTAAGTACATTTTGCATTTATCGCTTTCGATTATCTCTTCCCATTGTATTTAAACGGTAAGTTACAACTTTCACTAGCGCCATCTCAATTTAGTGAACAAATAAAGTTTTAAAAAAAAAGTAATGAGAAAGTAAACCATTTACCTTCTGTTACACACTGACTGTTATTAGAAGGTATGTCTGATTTGTTAAAAGATTAAAGGTCGAGACTCTTTTCCTAAGTGAAGCGAAGGTCAATTTTTTCCAAACTTTTTCCTCGCGCGAATCTTAAATCTTTTGACATTCAAAACTGATGTAATAAATTTAAAATTATAAAATGGGGGACCTTAGAATGGAACTTATTAAATATTAAAATTACTTCCTTCTTTTAAATCGTTTGATGGCACAATAAAATATTCATTTTTTTTTAAGTTATGATAGGGGCCCCCGTTAAAGATAATTTGGTTACCAATTGGGGAGTTTTTACAAAGAACTTCCTTTTTGGGCTTATTTCCTAAACATCCGCGTAATAATTACGTAATTTTATTTTTTTCTAAAAACTCACAGAATAGATCCAGAATCCAAATGAGCCACTAACACAATTTACTTGGGCATTTTTCAAAAAGTGACCTAAATTTTCAAATTTAGAGATGATTGCATCCTCCACACAATTAACACCTCCGCTTTCTGCCACTAAACAAATTTCGGCAAATTCCTAAATAAGAAAACTGAACAGCGCACAGCATCCAATTCACAACTAAAACCACAAAATTTATTTTAATTTTAACATATTAACAGTAACGGGTTCTCGATATCAGCATCGAGTTCCGAGAAGAAGACATCCCGTTAAACATGTTTTAAAGACTGTTAATCTTAAATAATACTTTCTACATGTTATAGGTACAACACGTATAGAGATTAAAATCATTGCGATTCGAACATTCAATTCGAACCACCAACGAACGCGTAGGAGTATTAAAATTTTCAACTAAAGTAAAAGTGCCGTTGAAGATGAGCGACCCTGTATAATAAAAACCACGATACAAATTCATCCGCATTATAATGGAGAAAGCAAATCGTTTTTAAAAGGTTAATGTAAGTTTGTAATACTTTGGAATTTATTTATCGATTTTCAAAAAAAAATCATCTTTTGTTGTCGATTTTTTTCTCAAGACGATTTTACACCCCTTTTTAATTAAAATGCACCTACTTGAGAAGAAATTAAATTGTTAAAAATTTATACCCGGAAGCTGTTTAAATGAAACTCACATTAAAAGATGTAATAAAAACATTAATTGATTTTAAATATTGACAAATCGTACTGTAAGGGAAAACTGCTCATGCCGACAGTGGTTTTGAAAGACGTCGTTTTTACTTATTCCCTAAAGTGTCAGTGCTTCTCAATCTTTTTACTCTCACGGTAAGGCACATTTTCCGACGAAAAACAATTCGCGGTACACATGGAAAAAATAGCTTCGAAAAAAATGAGAACTAAAGTTAATAAGAACATCCTATAGCTAAAACTTAAGAATTATTTGTACAATTTTTCGAAACACTTGGAGATTATCGAGGCACACGCTTTTCGAAACACTGCCTTAAAGGAGTAGCCTGATGGCTATTTTACTTCTAATGAAAATTATAGAGCAGAAAATTCTATATCGAAACACGTAAAAATATTTGTTCTAATTTTCATAATTAATTTATGCGAATTAATCAAATTTACAAAATATCTAATTCTACAACTCAGAACTCACTGTGCTTCTCGAGGCTCTAGCTCCTTAAGTAGTGGTCTGGCGATAATTTTACCTCTAATGAAAATTATAGAGCAGAAAATTCTCTATCGAAACCCGTATAAATATTTGTCTTAATTGCCGTAATTCATTTATGCGAATTAATCAAATTCAAAAAATGTCGAATTCTAAAACTCAGAACTCACTGTGCTTCTCGAGGCTCTAGCTCCTTAACCAGTGATCTGGCGATAATTTTATCTTTAATAAAAATTATAGAGCAGAAAATTCTCTATCGAAACCTGTAAAAATATTTGTTCTAATTTTCATAATTAATTTATGCGAATTAATCAAATTTACAAAATATCTAATTCTACAACTCAGAACTCACTGTGCTTCTCGAGGCTCTAGCTCCTTAAGTAGTGGTCTGGCGATAATTTTACCTCTAATGAAAATTATAGAGCAGAAAATTCTCTATCGAAACCCGTATAAATATTTGTCCTAATTGCCGTAATTCATTTATGCGAATTAATCAAATTCAAAAAATGTCGAATTCAAAAACTCAGAACTCACTGTGCTTCTCGAGGCTCTAGCTTCTTAACCAGTGATCTGGCGATAATTTTATCTTTAATAAAAATTATAGAGCAGAAAATTCTCTATCGAAACCTGTAAAAATATTTGTTCTAATTTTCATAATTAATTTATGCGAATTAATCAAATTTACAAAATATCGAATTTTACAACTCAGAACTCACTGTGCTTCTCAAGGCTCTACCTCCTTAAGTAGCGGCCTGGCGGTAATTTTACCTCTAATGAAAATTATAGAGCAGAAAATTCTCTATCGAAACCCGTATAAATATTTGTTCTAACTGTCATAATTAATTTATGCGAATTAATCAAATTTAAAAAATGTCGAATTCTAAAACTCAGAACTCGCTGTGCTTATCTAGGCTCTAGTTCCTTAAGCAGTGATCTAAGTCTCAAACCAAATTTTATCAAAAGCGGTTCAGTAGTTTTTAATTTATAAGTTTACCGAGGGTTTTTACATACAGACAGCCAGAGGCAGACTTTTTCAACTTTTTTTATTGCATTTTTGTAGTCAGAATGACTCAAAACATCAAAAAATAAAACGAAAAAATTAAGAAAACATTTCAATCTCCATACCGGGTTGTATAAAAGAGAATTAGAATTAAGTATAATTCTTGACAACGTTACAGAAGTAATAAATAAAAATGTCAAAGTTTGACAGTTGCAGATAAATATTAAAATCTGACGTTGTTCTTAATGAGTTGACTCATTAAGAAGTGTGAAAATATAATTAAACTTAACCTCAAATTTTAATATATCTTTACAAACGTCAAACTTGGACATTACCTACATTGTATAACCTTGCCATATCAATAAAAGGTTATAAACCTAACGCTCGGATTAAAATATAATTCTCTTTTATGCAACCGAGCATTATTTTCGATTTTTAAAAAATACACCCCTTTTTAATTAATTTGAACTTAGAAGAAAATCAATTTAAGAAAATGTACATCCGGAAGCTGTTTAGATGAAGCTGACGTTAAAAGACGGAGTAAAAAAACAAATTACGATCACATTAATTAATTTTAAATATTAACAAATCATAACGTAAAGGAAACCTTTTCTTAATTAATGTAAAATGATGGCCGATGGGGGGTAGTTTTCTAAGTGAGCCTTTCATATCATTAAACATTAAACTGCTTTCAAGCTGGATTTTCGTAAAATTACGTCTTTTACCTCTAAAACCTAATATTGTAAATGTTTCCACAAAACTTTTGACTACTTTCCTTTTTTAAATTTAATGCTAAGGGAAGAGAAAAAATATGATTAAAATTTTTTTCTTTTAATAAGTATTAAGAGGTTTTATGAAAACGCAAAAATTGAGTTAGGGGTAATTTTCTGAAAAAGTAGTCGTAAATTTTGATTTGATACGTACAAATTTAAATTTTTTACGTTAATATTTATCAGGAACTTAAATATTAAAGATACAAAAAAAAGTTAAATTAGAAACTTTTCAAACGAAACCTGATCTACAAAATGGCGCAAACAATTTTGTTCCATAACCTACTTATTTTACGACAACATATGTAACTTTGTTTTTTTAAATGGAACACGCTGTATATTTTTGCATAATGGAATTACCCGTGACATTTGGGACAGAAGCTGTATAAAGTTTTATGTTCCTATCACTTTCGTTCTGAAGATATTGTCACTTTAATGCCGAAATAGAGTCAACTTTGGAGGAATAATTCCAGGGCTGTAATCAAGATTTTTCAAATTTATTTTTACCACCAACTATACTGATAATAGTCGACTTATAAAATATATGCTAATCTTTTCAGAAAATCATAACGCTAGAAATAGTGAAAATGTGAAATAGAATTTACATCAATTTTTTCAAATAAATCACCATGTATATTTTTTCACACTCTGGATTATTATTAAAATAAAAATATCGAAAAATATGATAAAATGACGTCATGCGAGCATTTATTGGTAAAATAAAAACTAACTATTGATAATTAATTTACAATTGTCACGTTAAACTTTACATGACCTTTTTGAAAAAAGAATTAATTAGTAAATTACCACACACTTGAATGTATATTATTAGTCATCATCGGCAATTATAAATTTCCATCAGCATCAAAGTTTAAATCACACTTTAAAATGAATAAATTAAACGTTTAAGTGCAAGTAAATTAATTTGTAATTAAAATTTTAAAAGTTTTTCACCAACCTCCTCCTACTACTACTTCGTAAGCTCTTTTTTGATGGGGAAACTTCCAAAATGGCGTTTAACTTAATAGAAACTTACTAATAAAACACACATAACTTACACTAAAAAATGTTAATAAATTTGAGAGGTATACAATAAGTTATATCTACGATATGCACAAATAATCTTATCAATTCCAACAAATGTTATGTGTACCAAGGTCGGACACTGATAAAAAAAATCCATGTTAAATAATTTTTAAACGTATTTGGAAAATTCCCTACGAACGTAGCACCATTTAAACTCTGTCATTTGCAATATACAGGATGTCAAAGTGTAAACGCCATGCAAAGAAGAACTGCGGACTTCAGCTAGTATCACAGCGCTGAAGCGACTATTTTCAGTAGTTACCTCATTGTTTTAATTTTTTTCGTTACTATTGTGTACTATTTTTGTCGTTTGTGATAACTGATAACATAATCTGAGTCCAATACAAAATGAACTTATTTACGGTTTTAATTAAATTAACTCGAAAAGGGCTAATCGGTTAACCGAAACACAAGAGGCTGCTGTTGGTCAAAATTTTGAAATCGATTTTCACAAAATCTGCTTCGGCCGTTTTTCATTATTTTTGCATATGTTTTAGACATCGCCGTTCTTTATCGATTGCCATGAGTTTCACTCGTTAGAAATTTCCAGGACCGGAGTTATGATTTTTTGAAAGCCAAAATTTCAAAAATCTGTAACTTCCCTTGTAATAAAAAAGAAACTTTTAAAATTGGTACATGTATCAATCCCATTAGCTTCTATTATTTGACACTATTTTCGGTTAACAAAATGCTTCCGGTTTAACGAGAAATAACATAAATATCAAAAAAATTTAAGAACACCTTGTAGATTTTTAAATATTTTGAAAGCTCGGACAATTAGCTCTAAAAGGATACTAAATCACTCTATATTTTAACTTCTGGTTTAACCGGAAACAGATACAACTTGCTTAATTTAAATGGAACACCCTGTATATTTTTCAATATTTTTGAAAATCGTCAAATTAGCTATATGATGATATCCAACACTTTATATTTTACTTCCGGTGTACACGAAAATGTGACCTAATTTTTATTTTAAATTCTTAAAAATAGCTTTAATACGCACGAAAAAGTCCTGCTATGGCTACATCTTTTCTTTTTAAATATCTTTTAATGTCGCTACCCTCTTTTCTTAACGAAATTCAAATTGTGAGATAAAGACAATCTAAACTTCACAACTGCTCCGCTAAGAAGCAAAATTACCTGAATCCTTATAACCTCAATTTAACAATAAATTCCAAACCACGAAATTACGTAAATCTCTCTTAAGTTTAAACTAAATTAATCTCATTATTAATTGTTGAAACCTGTTATTCCGTAGTCGGTGGATGCTTTCGATTCTATGCTAAATTTCAAAATACCTACTCTCAAACGATGATAATACCTTCTTGTTATTTTACCTAAAGTAGGCACTTAAAACCTGTTTAAAATGTCAAGTCTTTTAAACTTATATAAATTAGAGCAACTTCAAATGTAAAAATAAGTACGAGTTGTGAAGTTCTTGCAAAAAGCAGAGATGGAATTAGCCCCTTAAAAAAGTTAACAATTTCAAAATCCATTTTTTGCCTGGATTTTCATTCTAAATTCATTTAAATTTAATAATAAGGGTATAGGATTTAATTTATCCTTCCATCCATGCATCTATCCATCCATAATAGTAAAACTTTTGGCATTCTTTGCAAACCTTTATCTTTTTACAATTATTTATAATGAAATAAACGTCTTACCTTTACATTCAAACTAAAACTTGAGAATTCCTTTTCAAAGTGGGAAAATTTGTCAAACTGAAACAAAGAAAAAAAATAGAAAAAAATACTCTTTGTACAAACTTTAACAACAAAATATTAAATTCCTTTAATTAAATGATAAATAATTATATTTCGTTCGAACTACCCGAATTCCCTTCTCCGAGGACAAAAATTTCTAAACATTAGACTTTTAAAATCTTAGTTTTTAAATTTTTCAGAAAATATGGTCCCTAGATTTCTTCATTTTAGGATATCCTATTGCATCTCCAGATTCCCGGATCCCAAAGTTACTAGTAATCACACTCTCAACCATTAATCCCCCCCAACCTCGGATACTTAAAACGTCCAATTAGAGCGAAAGGAATAAAATCACTACGATAACCCCTTAAAGAGTGGATCAGACATTAATTTTACAAATAATGAAAATTATTTACTAGAGCCATCCTTGATATTTTCTCTCACTCTAACGGTTTTCCTAAAACATTATTTTGAATTTCCAAGTATTAGTCCAATCAACACTTTAAGAACATATTCGTCTCTCCCCACCATAACCCCTTAAGGAGTGATCTGACGTTAATTTTACAATTAATGAAAATTATAGAGCATAAAATTATCTACTAGAGCCATCCTCGATATTTTCTCTAACTCTAACAGTTTTTCTAAAACATTATTTTGAATTTCCAAGTATTAGTACAATCAACACTTTAAGAACATATCCGTCTCTCCCCACCATAACCCCTTAAGGAGTAATCTGACGTTAATTTTACAAATAATAAAAATTATAAGTCTTTCTCTAAGTCTAACGGTTTTCTTAAAACATTATTTTGAATTTCCAAGTATTAGTCCAATCAACACTTTAAGAACATATTCGTCTCTCCCCACCATAACCCCTTAAGGAGTGATCTGACGTTAATTTTACAATTAATGAAAATTATAGAGCATAAAATTATCTACTAGAGCCATCCTCGATATTTTCTCTAACTAACAGTTTTTCTAAAACATTATTTTGAATTTCCAAGTATTAGTACAATCAACACTTTAAGAACATATCCGTCTCTCCCCACCATAACCCCTTAAGGAGTAATCTGACGTTAATTTAACAAATAATAAAAATTATAAAGCATAAAATTATCTAGTAGAGCCATCCTCGATATTTTCTCTAACTCTAACCGTTTTCCTAAAACATTATTTTGAATTTCAAAGTATTAGTCCAATCAACACTTTAAGAACATATCCGTCTCTCCCCACCATAACCCCTTAAAGAGTAATCTGACGTTAATTTTACAAATAATAAAAATTATAGAGCATAAAATTATCTAGTAGAACCATCCTCGATAATTTCTCTAACTCTAACCGTTTTCCTAAAACATTATTTTGAATTTCCAAGTATTAGTCCAATCAACACTTTAAGAACATATCCGTCTCTCCCCACCATAACCCCTTAAAGAGTAATCTGACGTTAATTTTACAAATAATGAAAATTATAGAGCATAAAACTCCCCACCATAACCCTTTAAGGAGTGATCTGACGTTAATTTTACAAATAATGAAAATTATAGAGCATAAAAGTATCTACTCGATATTTCCTCTAACTCTAACAGTTTTCCTAAAACATTATTTTGAATTTCAAAGTATTAGTCCAATCAACACTTTAAGAACATATCAGTCTCGCCCCACCATAACCCCTTATGGAGTGATCTGATGTTAATTTTAAAAATAAGGAAAATTATAGAGCATAAAATTATCTACTAGAGCCACTCTTGATATTTTCTCTAACTCTAACGGTTTTCTTAAAACATTATTTTGAATTTCAAAGTATTAGTACAATCAACACTTTAAGAACATATCCGTCTCTCCCCACCATAATCCCTTATGGAGTGATCTGACATTAATTTTTAAATAATGAAAATTATAGAGCATAAAATTATCTACTAGAGCCACCCTTGATATTTTCTCTAACTCTGATGGTTTTCTTAAAACATTATTTTGAATTTCAAAGTATTAGTACAATCAACACTTTAAGAACATATCCGTCTCTCCCCACCATAACCCCTTATGGAGTGATCTGACGTTAATTTTAAAAATAAGGAAAATTATAGAGCATAAAATTATCTACTAGAGCCACCCTTGATATTTTCTCTAACTCTAACGGTTTTCTTAAAACATTATTGTGAATTTCAAAGTATTAGTACAATCAACACTTTAAGAACATATCCGTCTCTCCCCACCATAACCCCTTATGGAGTGATCTGACGTTAATTTTAAAAATAAGGAAAATTTTAGAGCATAAAATTATCTACTAGAGCCACCCTTGATATTTTCTCTAACTCTAACGGTTTTCTTAAAACATTATTTTGAATTTCCTAGTATCAGTCGAATCAACTTTTTAAGATCATGTCGTCTCTCCCCACCACAACCCCTTAAGGAGTGATTTGCCGTTAATTTTACAAATAATTAAATTATAGAGCATAAATTTATCTACTACATTTGATTTTACTTTTCAATACACGTTAGTAACGAACTTTCATGTGAAATTTAGGGTATAGCAGTTCTTACATAATTATATCATCAATGAATAATGACTCATTTAACGCATTAACGACATCAAAAAGCAATGTTAAAAGTTTCAGAACTCTAATTACTGACCTTAAAGAAAACAGTCATAGTGATGAACTCGAAGCACTATTTCAAAAATCCAAAAGGCACAAAAAAGCAATAGATATTAGAAAGAAACAACATTTCCTAGCGAATTTCAAAATAAGACTGACACAAACTGTACGAAAATTTAATCACAACGACTAAATGTGTACAAATATCTTATCGTATTTTGTATTTAACCAAGAGCGTTTATTTTATCATTTTAAATTTTTAAAATAAAATGATTAAAAATTATAAAATATTGCAATACATAGAAAATATTCTACGGGGTGGTTTAAAAATAGCGGATTTGCTCTCGGTTTTGATACCTCTATTAGTTAGCAATCAATCCACACAGTAAACACCCACCCTGTATATTTAAAACATAATTTAAAAATTTTATTTTTTCTTTTTTAAAATACCCATAAATAAATGATATACTTAAGAATCTTATAGCACGTAAAATTACATCAGAAGAATTTCAATCCAATTCATTTAAAGGAAAAAAAGAGAAGTCTTAAATTAACTTCAATTAAGTATCATTTCTAAATAAACGAATTTAAAAGGAAGATTTAAATCTTTCTCTTTACTTTTTAGGACTTACACAAATTTAATAAAATAATAATATTATCAAGGAAGCATTTTCCTCCTACATCAACTTTAATAATATTTATTATAAAAAAAAAGAAGTTAAAAAGACTTTAAAAAAATATTAAACTCCTACGTTAATATATCAAAACGCACGACCCTTTTCAATCATAATAAATTTTATTATTTTTTTTTATATTTTTTATTTAATTTGTAAAATGAAGTAGTACGAGTAGTCTTGTGCACGTATGTAGTAAATAAGAAGTTGGCTAGATCAAGAAAGTTACATAAAAATTATACGGCACAGAATCACTAACAATAATTCGAGTCACAATTAATTTATTACCTATCTATGTAAATGTAAAAAAAATTTTTCGAGACCGAATTAATAGAATATCGACAGATAATTGAACGAACAACACGCCGAACGGACAAATACGCCGAACGGTCAGTTGGTCACGTGGATATCTAGATGATGGCTTTATATGGTAAGTAGTAAAATCATAAAATCATTGCCTTCTAGATAAATAATTTAGGTTCCACTTTACTATAAAGGTCAAGTAATTTGGAGCCGTTTTCTTCCATCATGAGGAAACAAGGTCAGTGCAAACTTGTAGGAGGGACCCAATTTTTTTAAGCAATGTCAACTAGCAGTTATATCTGTATCAGAGGTTGCACTTTTTCTTCATTCAAGAAATTTGTCCATTCACTTCATGTCGATTCAGATAAATGCCTGTTCGGCAAAATGTGGCCTTTGTAGCCATAGATGACTTTTGCGTATGTATTTACAGCTATTTTAAGAGCTATAACATCTAAACTAAGAAAATTAGTTCCATTTCCGGTTAAATCGGAAGTAACTACATAGACCACATAGACTGTTTAATATCAATGGCAAGCGAGGACTGGCAAGGGGCGCTGAGCGCTACAGCGTCCCGGGCCTCTGAAGTTATGATAAATCTTGTGTTGGATGCCCGGAAGTGAGGTTATGATGTGACACGCGAAATTTAGACATCAAACATCAAACAAAAGACAGGTAGTGGCAGCGGCCATATTTACGAGGGCCTTGTCAATGTGGCACTAAATCCAACACAAGGGGGCTCGGGCAACGACAAAGATGGCCACCAACACAAGGGGGCCCAGCAGCAACGAAGTCCTACGTGGTAGTGGGGAGGTCCCCATTGACAGGTTACAAGGCCCCTCAAAGATGGCCTCCGTTTAGCAAAGTTACAAACCATGCCGGTAAATAGGTTGCGTTTAGCAGAGTTACAAACCCCCGGTAGTTTGAACAATACCCACTAGGTAGCGCCGTAGGCCAAAATGGCCGCGAACATGGCCGAAATGACAGGTAACGCCCCGGTTACGCCTCCAAAATGGTCGCCACGCATTCAAAATGGCCGCGGATGTCGGTAATTCAAATCTGTAATGTCGGTAAAAAATGGCGGGAAAACTGTAATGTCGGTAACAGAAACCTGTAATGCCGGTAACATGGCGGTAAAGTAGATTCCTAACTTACCCCATCCAAATCGCCTCTATACCTACTCATTTCCAAAAATTTTCCTTTTTCAAAAAATGGTTCCTAACAAATAGTTCCTAAAAAATAATTGTAATATTTTTGTAAGTTCTGGTTTAACCGAATGCGTTTTGTTAACCGAGAATAATGTCAAATAATAGATATTCTTGATACATTATTTATTACAAAAGAAACGATCAATTTTTAAAATTGTGACTTTAAAAAATCATAACTACGGTCCTGTTCTATAGAAGTTAATAAACTATGCGGCGTCCGATAGATAACTGCCATGTCTATACTATATCCAGAAATGAAGAAAAAAACATGAGCCGATTTTGAGAATATTCATTTCAAAATTTTGAACGCCTTTGGGCCCTTAAAGGTAGGCATTTTTTAAACAATTTTAGAAATTGATTAGATTAGAATGAAAGCTTTATATTTTGGCTCTAGAGTACCGTTTTTAGATTTTCATAATAACAATAACCGGCTAGGTTATAGGGAAAAAAACACAAAATGTGCCGCCATTTTAAATTTAAAAATTTGAAAAAGTTTTCACTCAATTTGAACTAAAACCTTAAATCAAAATTTAGATAATGTAAGTGTAAATTTGTTCACATTCGTATGTCCGTTGGGATAAACGCAAATGCCGGAAGCAGTATTTGGTGACTTGTAAATTACTAAAATCAAAAGCAATAAAGGAAAGAGTTAAGTCACAGAAATAGTCGATAAAATGCTTATAGACTAGGCGCAAAAGTTAAAGTATTTTATGCAAGCGGCATTTCATATAACATTTTGGTAACCGATGTTTTCCCAGTATTTCAACCCTGCCGAATACGAAAATTGCGGTTATCAAAGCGAAATCTTAACCGGAAGCGTGATATTCAAGATGACACCCAAGATGTCAGCTTTGTTATTTTTGATGGAATCATTATGGACAATTAAGACAAATATTTTTATTGGTTCGGATAGATAATTTTATACCCTACAATTTTTATTAGAAGTAAAATTATCTTCAGATTACTCCTAAAAGAGCTAGAGTCGATAAAAGCACCAGTGTTGTATAAACCGTCTTAATACATAAAGCAGTATATGGAAGCATCTTGGTGAGTTCAGCGAGGTAGCTTTCCCAGTATCCAGCTAGGATGTATCTGTTAAAACATGATCAGAGCAAATCAAGTCCATAAAAGTCGATCATAAAGAGGATATTGCGTCTTCTGTTTTGACAACACACGGTGCTTCTCCCGACTCTCTAGACCCTTAAAGAGTGATTTTACTGTAATTTTTTGTAGACCATAAAATTATCTATCCGAGCTAACTAAAATATTTGTCTTAATTGCCATAATAATTAATCCATCAAAATAAATAAAAAGAGCAAACATGTATATTACGACGATTTTTACGCACACGATGTCTTTAGCTGGCTTTCGCTCCTTAATAAGCAATCTTACGGTACTTTTACATTTAATAATAATTGTAGAGAACCTTGTATATCTAATTCAATCAAAACAGTTGTCCAAGTTTCAATAATAATTCTTCCATCCAAATAAATCTTAATTAATAAAGCAGACAACCTAGTCATCATCTTGAATATCGCGCTTCCGGTTTAAATTTCACTGTGGGTAACCGCAATTTTTGTATTCAAGGGGGTCGAAATATTGGGAAAACATCGGTTACCAAAATGTTATATGAAATTCCTCTAGCATTTCGATACTGGGATTTTGTTCCAATTTCACGGAGCTTCTTCCGACTGTAGCTCTTTAAGGAGTGATCTGAAGATAGTTATACCTCTAATAAAAATTGTAGAGTATAAAATTATCTATCCGAACCAATAAAAATATTTGTCTTAATTGTCCATAATGATTCCATCAAAAATAACAAAGCTGACATCTTGGGTGTCATCTTGAATATCACGCTTCCGGTTAAGATTTCGCTTTGATAACCGCAATTTTCGTATTCAGCAGGGTTGAAATACTGGGAAAACATCGGTTACCAAAATGTTATATGAAATGCCGCTTGTATGGTTAAGGATACGTTTTTTCCGATAACAGTCCTAGTCTATTAATTTGTTTACAACTTTTACCCGATTAAATAATTAATAGGAAAACTAGTGATAAAATTGCCTGAAAATTGAGGTTCATTACAATATAATAACACTGCAAAAGACAAAAATTAACGGGATTTACAAATCAACCACTAATTCACGATTTGAAGACACAAAATAATTGTATGTAATTATTTAGTTAAATTGTTTAACTGTAAAAGTTGAAGACAAAAATTAAGAAAAGTACTTGTGAGCTTGGAGTGATCTCATTAAATTTAATTATTAACCGATGTAATAAATCATTTCGATCCCTTTTTGCCTTGGAGGTTTAAGTAAAATTTAAATACAAAATTTATTACAGGATGCGTACAAAATTCCACTCTCACAGTTTTGATATCCCTAAAGCAAGAAAATCGCTTAAAACACAATTTATATAAGATTCGAGGACGTTCGTTCAAAGAATGGACTTACTACTGAAAGACCCCATATTAATTTTTTCCAATCCAAGAAAAAGTTGTTATAATCGAGAAAAAAAAAATAATAATAATAAATTTTTTTTTATTGAAGTTCTCGACGTTTTGAGTCACCCTGATTCCAAAAATCGAAAAAAAAATTTTTCGATTTTTTGAACTGAAAATGTCTGTATGGATGTCCTCCCCCCCTTACAGCAAAAACTACTGAACCGATTGTCCCATTTTGTGGTTTCTCCCTTATAACTTTGCCGGTAATTATTATTATAAAAATTTTAAAACGGCATTGTACAGCCAAAATATAGGGCTTTTGTTCTAAAGAAGTCGATTTTCAAAATTGTTTCAAAATTGCCTACCTTTAAGGGGCCAGAGTAGGGCAAAATTTAGAAATGGATTTTCTCAAAAACTGGTCCGGCCGATTTATACAGATTTTGATATGTTATAGACAACATGATTCTCTATCTAACTTTAAATTTTCAAAGACTTGTATCATGCGGATTCGGAGTTATGATTTTTTGAATGTCAAAACTTCAATAATCTCTAATTTCTTTTGCAATAAAACTGAAAACTTGAAATTGGATATTTATATCAATCCCATGAATATCTATTATTTAACACTATTTGCGGTTAACAAAACGCTTCCGGTTAAACCGGAAATTAGAACAATACCAAAATTTTTTGGAACACCCTGTATATTTTTAAATATTTTGAAGGCTCGTAAAATTAACTTTGACACGATACCAAACACTTTATATTTTGATTTCCGGTTTAACCGGAAATGGAATAAAAGTTATTAATTTAAATGGAACACCCTGTATATTTCTTAAAATTTTGAAAGCTCGTAAAATTATCTTTCTGAACATATAAAATAATGTATATTTTGAACTTCTATTTATGCCAAATTTAAAAAAATAAAAAATGAAATTAGTACTTTTTTCAGACAATTGATGTCTAAAAATTCTGATTATACGCAAAAGTTTAATTCCGTTTAATTTTAAACTATAAACTTTTAAAGAAATGCACAAAAAAATCATACCAGAGGTGTATTTTATTATTATTAATTAATTGTTGTTGGAATTATTAATTTAACACAAAAAAATACGTTCCACCCCTTTTCTCGGGCGAGTCTAAGTAACATACGGTTGAAATGTCAAAAATACAGTTATTTTTTATTAAAATTTAATCTGAAAATTTTAAATTATAAACTTTAAAAAAAAATGCACAAAAAAATACAACAGGAAAATTTTGCATCATAAACCCAAACGTACTTTGGACCATCTCTCAAGATGTAGGTGATCCCCAAAATTTTTTCTCGGTGGTTTGCCATTGCAAACCGAGAGATAAGACAGTATAAAATAGTACATTATGATACAAGCACGTAAAATTATATCACATGTACGAAGGTGGAGCTTGCGTATCGAGGCGTGAGCAGAGTATAAGTATAATACAAAAATGTTAATAGATGGCGAAACCTTAAAGTGGTTGCCATAGTAACGAATTAATAATTAAAAATTGCTAAAAATATCGTAAAAGTGTGCATTATATCCATATCAACAGAAAAACTGTCGGCACAAAACAAAAATTTAGCTTATAGATAAATTTAAAGGAAAGTGGTGAAAACGGGCCTTAAACACTACTAAAATTGATTTATTAATAAATTTTGTTTAGTCTCAAGATCTACGAACCAATATTTTACAGTAATCAAAAAGCAATCTAAATTGCCAAACCCAATATAATACCTACCCCATTTTTTAAATTTGTACGTGTCGTCCTTTTATCCTCGTTTTTTGGGTAGGAAAAAAATAAAGAAAACCTTACTTGTAGTTATACGAAGAAAACAAAACTAATCGTGGTCGTGCTTCCTTGCCCTTAAATAAATTCTAATCCAATATAAACGTATAAATGTATTTTCCATTTACCTTTTCTGTTTTAACCTCTCCCTCTCTCTCGCGAATTCCCTTGCAAGTTATTTATTAGAAAAGAAAGAAAAAAAATCTTTTAATTTGTTATATAAACAAAAAGTAAATTTAAATGAAGTAAGTGGAAGTGTAATACGTTTTCAGTTGTATATGGACGACTTGGTAGACGTTCTTTAACGTCCGGTCGTTATTGAGTTTACAGGTTCTGCTTTACATTATCGTTTATCTTCTCTTTTCTAAATGAGCACTATCGTAAAATACATAGAATAAAAGTCGTTTGTTGTTTATTTTATCAAAAGAGAGAGAATAAGAGAGTATATGGAGTTTTAATCAAGATTAAAACTTTTTGATTATAAATGTAAATGATGAGAGAAAAGTGTTACAAATAGAACTGTTGAAAAAGTTAATAAAAGTAAAAAAACAGACGAGTTTCAGCTTACTCTTGTTAAATATTGTTCGTAAATATTTATGAAACAACTTACACAAAGAAAGACGATCCAAAAACTTTAATTACAGTAAATTTCTGGCTCGCGATTGATTGGTCCTTCGAGATGGATATATTATGTTTATGGGTATTTGGGGTGCAAAGAAATTGCTCGTTTCGTGAAATGAATGTGAACGCAATTCAAAATATAATTGTTAAACACGAGATAAGCAAAAGGAAATAACTTTTAGAAGTACTTAGTTTCTTCTTTAGTTAATAATTCAGTTTTCATGCAATTTTCGACATATCCCACCGTTTTTAAGCCATGTTAGAGCCAAAAGTGTAAAAACACTTACTAATTAATTATTTGTTAACGTAAATTAAATGTAAATGTAAAATTGTTACTCGAAGAGAAAATTAATTAAATCGTAAGTCTTGCCATTGCTTGGTCCTTCGAGCCGGATAGTCGACTTCTGGAAATGTTTAATATGTGAATGAAAATTATACTCTAGGTATAAAAAATTTATTACGATGTGGTTTTGTTTTAAAAGACGGCTATAATGCTTCACTGTTCATTTCTACTTCTTCTTCTCGCCCATTGTCCGAGGTGTCAAAGTTTAACCACCATTTGAAGTCGTATAATTTGTTATGTAGATGGTTCGTTTTTTATACATAAACGTTTATAGTTGACTTTGATGGCCTATGCAAATTTCTATTAGTTGGATCTGTGGAAGTTGTTACTGATATATTTTACCATGACACGTATTAATTGTCTTGTTTTGAGGTTATGATCTTATGATTAATGTTCTTTATTCGCAACGACCGTCGTTCATACCTCAAGAAAATCAGATTTCTGACTGCCGTAGAAGTATTTACCTAAATACGTATGCGGCAGTCATCAATATGCCAAAATTTTTCCCAAAATTTTGACTCGAACAAATAGCCCAGTAAACAGGTCGTAATAAGCGTATGCTACCTTACAAAAGGTCATGTAGTTTTGGATTTTGGATATGTTGTATGTACCTAGGCCCTTATTAAAAATCCAAGTTTTGGAATTCGGCGCGCCTGTGCGCGCTTCAGTACAACCACTTTTGTGTCACTTTTTTCGGTTTTTGCTCGATAACTCTTTACTAGTACGTCCTACGTAAAACATTAATGTTACCTATTTTCTAAAGCACAAAATTTGCTATAATTTATCCCAATAACATGTTTTTCTAAACCATACAATTACCGAAATACAGAGCTTCAAAGTACAAAATTTTTCAAAAAGTTAGGGAAAACTACCACAGAAAAAGACAGTGTTCATCATCTTAACGGTTAATTGGTTCAATTTAAAGACAACATGAGTAACACTTTGTAGCTATAGGATAGATCTGTGCATAAAATATTACAAATATGACCACAATACGAAGAATATTTTAAACAGGGTGAGTCGGGAGGAACGCACCAAACGCCAAGGGGGTATTTTACATGTAAGTCTAAGACGAAAAAACCCAAAAGTTGTAGTCCGATTATTATTGGTTTTCAAGTTACAACGACTTAAAAGTTTGAATATTTAGTAATATAAATTTCATTAGTTTTGAAAAACCCACTTTTTATACTTTGAAGCTCTGTATTTCCGTAAATATGAGGTTTAGAAAACCATGTTACCGAAATAAAGAGCTTTAAAGTTAAAAAAAGGGTGTTTTTATAAATTAATGAAATTATATTACTAGCGATTCAAGCTTTTAAGTCGTTGTAACTTGAAAACCAATCAAAATCGGACTACAACTTTTGGGTTTTTTCGTCTTATATTTACATGTAAAATACCCCCTTGGCGTTTGGTGCGTTTCTCCCGACTCACCCTGTATAAAATATTCTTCGTATTGTGGTCATATTTGTAATTTTTTATGCACAGATCTATCATATGACTACAAAGTGTTACTCATGATGTCTTTAAATTGAACCAATAAACCGTTAAGATGATGAACACTGTCTTTTTTGTGGTACTTTTCCCTAACTTTTTGAAAAATTTTGTACTTTGAAGCTCTGTATTTCGGTAACTGTATGGTTTAAAAAAACACGTTATTGGGATAAATTGCAGCAAATTTTGTGCTCTAGAAAACAGGTAACATTAATATTTTTTGTAGGTCGTACTAGTAAAGAGTTATTGAGCAAAAATCGAAAAAAGTGACACAAAAGTGGTTGTACTGAAGCGCGCACAGGCGCGCCGAATTCCAAAACTTGAGTTTTTAATAAGGGCCTAGGTACATATAACATATCCAAAATCCAAAACTACATGACCTTTTGCAAGGTAAGATGTACTTGTTTACTGGCCTAAAAGCACCATTTACACTTTTTTAAATTTAGGAAATACGTAAACGAGGCCAACGAGGGTTAAAAATAATTTCATAACTAGCCTAGGGTTGATGATACGACAAAATGTTATTGAGATAATTTGTTTATTACTACACTGTCTAAAACTTTTATTATTAATAATTTCCAATCCTACGAACGGTTTCCCCAAAATCTTGACTCAAACCAACTTTTTTGAGCACTTTTTTGAAAACGTAAACGAGGGTGGAGAATAATTTCGTAACTAGTCTAGGGTTGATGATACGACAAAATGTTATTGAGATAATTTAATTATTACTACACTGTCTAAAACTTTTATTATTAATAATTTCCAATCCTACGAACGGTTTCCCCAAAATCTTGACTCAAACCAACTTTTTTGAGCACTTTTTTGAAAACGTAAACGAGGGTGGAGAATAATTTCGTAACTAGTCTAGGGTTGATGATACGACAAAATGGTATTAAGATAATTTGTTTATTACTACACTGTCTATAACTTTTTTTATTAATAATTTCCAATACTAAGAACGGTTTCCCCAAAATCTTGACTCAAACCAACTTTTTTGAAAACGTAAACGAGGATGGAGAATAATGTCATAACTAGTCTAGGGTTGATGATACGACAAAATGGTATTAAGATAATTTGTTTATTACTACACTGTCTATAACTTTTATTATTAATAATTTCCAATCCTACGAACGGTTTCCCCAAAATCTTGACTCAAACCAACTTTTTTGAGCACTTTTTTGAAAACGTAAACGAGGGTGGAGAATAATTTCGTAACTAGTCTAGGGTTGATGATACGACAAAATGTTATTGAGATAATTTAATTATTACTACACTGTCTAAAACTTTTATTATTAATAATTTCCAATCCTACGAACGGTTTCCCCAAAATCTTGACTCAAACCAACTTTTTTGAGCACTTTTTTGAAAACGTAAACGAGGGTGGAGAATAATTTCGTAACTAGTCTAGGGTTGATGATACGACAAAATGGTATTAAGATAATTTGTTTATTACTACACTGTCTATAACTTTTTTTATTAATAATTTCCAATACTAAGAACGGTTTCCCCAAAATCTTGACTCAAACCAACTTTTTTGAAAACGTAAACGAGGGTGGAGAATAATGTCATAACTAGTCTAGGGTTGATGATACGACAAAATGGTATTAAGATAATTTGTTTATTACTACACTGTCTATAACTTTTATTATTAATAATTTCCAATCCTACGAACGGTTTCCCCAAAATCTTGACTCAAACCAACTTTTTTGAGCACTTTTTTGAAAACGTAAACGAGGGTGGAGAATAATTTCGTAACTAGTCTAGGGTTGATGATACGACAAAATGTTATTGAGATAATTTAATTATTACTACACTGTCTAAAACTTTTATTATTAATAATTTCCAATCCTACGAACGGTTTCCCCAAAATCTTGACTCAAACCAACTTTTTTGAGCACTTTTTTGAAAACGTAAACGAGGGTGGAGAATAATTTCGTAACTAGTCTAGGGTTGATGATACGACAAAATGGTATTAAGATAATTTGTTTATTACTACACTGTCTATAACTTTTTTTATTAATAATTTCCAATACTAAGAACGGTTTCCCCAAAATCTTGACTCAAACCAACTTTTTTGAAAACGTAAACGAGGGTGGAGAATAACTAGTCTAGGGTTGATGATATGACAAAATGGTATTAAGATAATTTGTTTATTACTAGACTGTCTATAACTTTTATTATTAATAATTTCCAATACTAAGAACGGTTTCCCCAAAATCTTGACTCAAACCAACTTTTTTGAGCACTTTTTTGAAAACGTAAACGAGGGTGGAGAATAATGTCATAACTAGTCTAGGGTTGATGATACGACAAAATGGTATTAAGATAATTTGTTTATTACTACACTGTCTATAACTTTTTTTATTAATAATTTCCAATACTAAGAACGGTTTCCCCAAAATCTTGACTCAAACCAACTTTTTTGAGCACTTTTTTAAAACGTAAACGAGGGTGGAGAATAATGTCATAACTAGTCTAGGGTTGATGATACGACAAAATGGTATTAAGATAATTTGTTTATTACTACACTGTCTATAACTTTTATTATTAATAATTTCCAATCCTACGAACGGTTTCCCCAAAAATTTGACTTAAACAGCACTTTTTTTTAAATAAATAATTAATGCGGAATTTAGAAAAGTAGGTATTACTTTATATTGTTAAGCCACTGTATATTTTTAAATATTTTGAAATTTAGTCACACTATCTTTAATATGTAAAAAAAAGTCTTGTTATGGCCACATCATAGTTATTCCAACTATTGTTACGGATTAAAAAAAAGCTTCGACAGAAAAATATTTATTCTATTCGATAAAGCCTAGGGTTGTTGGTAAAAGGTATCCAATTTTTTAAACCTACTAAAAAATTAATTCCAATTGTTAGTTTCTCAATAAGTAGACTATACACCTATATATTTTTCTTTCATCTCACATACGTTTCATGTTAAATTCCCCAAGGTACACAAAAAGCAACTAACTCTACAATGCCATACTACTATTCTTGATTACATTTCAAATTAAATATTGTTCCATGACAATTTTTTGTTAATTTAGTTTACCCTTTTTCCTTTTTTTAACATCTTTTATACAAATGTACCTAGCTTAATGTTAAAATAAATAAAGAGAACAAAAATTTGGTCTTCAAGTTTGTTCAAGCAATGTGAATTTATAATAAAATGCTTTTTGTTCTACTGAATATTTGGTTTATTAAATTACCACAGCGAATAAAACAGTTTCGTATTTTAATTTTATTATCTCAAAAGTAAAATAATATAATTATTTATTTAAATTTTGTTTTACCTTTTAAAAAGGAAATTTCGTTAAATATATATACAAGGTGGCTAAAATTTACTACCCCTTTGGTAATCATCAGAGTGGTTCGGTTTATGAGGTTCTTCAACGTCCAAATTTTGATTTCTGTCTGCGGAGCCGGAGATTGATTTTATCGTAGGAGGCTTTGGAGTATGGGGAAGGGGGGGATGAAAATTCTTAAATATTGAGTGACACTTCATTTTAAAGGTCCTTTAAAAAGAAACCTTTTGGTGACAACGCAAGAAAGCTTCGGCGCCTGTAATGAAAATGGTGTTTGATTAAAAAAATTCCATTTTCATAGATGTCAAGAGAGAGAGTAATCAAATCCTAAATTTAAAACTGTTGATTCTTTCCCTTAAGTGTTACTTATTTTTTGTCACACTATACATATTTTTATTAGGTTAAAAGCACTCAAATTAACTCAATTAAGGAATTCGCATTAATTATTCTAATTGCTCGAACGAATTAATTCATTTGCGTATAGCGTATAAAGACATTATTTACAAATAACGCTTTTGTATGTTAATTTGTATTTGTTTAAGTGGAAAAAGATTAAAATTACATTCGACGTCTTCATGGTAAACTTATTAGCGCGTTTACAACACACACAAAAATTTATCCCTTTAACTAAACAACACAAAATAAATAATTAAAAGGGGAGAGCCATTGTGTTTAAGGAATTTTTTTTTTAATTTTTAAATGTCAATGAAAATTTCAAATATCCCCGAGGTATTTTCCCTCAAACTAAAACAAGTGTTTTAAAATACCGCACTCACACACATTGTGCAGTTGGAAAATTCTTAAATTCAAAAAATGTAAAACACAAAAACCTTTTTGTTTATACCAAAACAACAGCTTTTTTTTTTTATTTATAATCAAAAAGAAATTGCACATGCTTGCATGTCGTGTTTTTTGTCTTTCGGTTTTCTCCATATTCATTATTTCTTTTTCAAGCTCTCTTTTTTATTAAAAAAGCATATATTAGAGTTTGAGCTGCTATATTTTTGCGTATATTTGTATTACATTTGAAGCGACACCAAGAAACAGACTAATGAATGTATCTTTTTCAATTTCAAATTCTAACAAAAATATGAGATGCTTTGTTTCTTTTTTTTAGGAACAAACGTCAAACGCTTAACTGTAGTACTGACTGTTTCGGCTGCATTTTAAATGGTATTGTTCATTACACAGAGTGACTTTTGAGAAACCAAATTACTCATGAGGATTTTATTGTATGTATTTTAGGGTTTTCTAATGATAGAATTTTAAATTACCCACACTCAAGGAAAATTAAACAGAACACGTTTCCTCTAGGTATGTAAAGAAAATGTGCAAGCAATTTATTTTAGTTGTTGGTTCAAACTGCTGTCGTTTCTTGTGTAATAAAATCGAAAACTTCAAAATTGACAAATGTATCAATCTCATGCATATCTATTTTTTGACAATATTTTCAGTTAAAAAACGCTTCCGGTTAAACCGGAAATTACAAAAATATCAAAAGTTTTTAGGAACACCCTGTATATTCTTGAATATTTTGAAAGCTCGTACAATTAGCTGTTTAACGATACCAAACACTCTATATTTTAACTTCCGGTTTAACCGGAAATGGACACAACTTTCTTAATTTAAATGGAACACCCTGTATATTTTACAATATTTTTAAAGATCGTAAAATTCCCTATCTGACGATACCCAACATGTTACACTTTACTTTAACGGGAAATGGGAATGATAGATAAAGTTCCTGGTATGGCCACATCCGAGTTTACGGAATTTGAATCAAAGAAATATCACCGTGCCAAAATACAGTAATGAAATAAACAGAATCCAAAAGAGTGTGAAAATGAAACAAAAAAATTCAAATGACACCGTTTGTTGATAAAAATAAAAGTTTAGAGCAAAATTTACAAAGTAATTTTGCACATGAATAAGTCAAAATTTGCGAGTTTTTAAACGTATTTTTCACAGAGTAGGTTTTATCGCAATTAGCTATAAACCTAAAAATGCAAAGAGCACAATTTACGATCGTGTGCACTTAAAAAGCTTCTTTCACTAAATTTTACCATATTAAAGGAAAAAACTTTAAATTTCGATAGATATGTACAGGATATTCATATAAACGGAACGAATTGGAACTTTTTTAGAAAACATTTTTCATTTAGGTCCAAGTCATCGAGAGTTATAAAAATTATTAATCTGAAACATCCTGTAGTATAAATCTTAACTTTATAAAGCACACAAAAGGACAATCGTTTTGTTTCTAAAAATATTAAATATTAATTTTAGATGAGGCACTTTGTAAATGTACGAAAAGGTAATTTTAAAAAGAGATAGAAGATTTAAGAGCAAACGCACACGATACACTTCGCGTCGGACAACTACTTCTTTTGTATGTTGATCAAGACCCCGGTAAGAGCTAGTAATAGACAAAACTATTGCGAGAGGTTAGTCCGGGGGAAAGTCCCTCCGTGACGTCACACCATACGGTCCACCCTAACTTTAGTCGAAGACCACTTTTATGTCATCTTTTCTTTGGAAACCAAAGTCACAATTTGAGAGGAACTTTTGAATCATGGGACGAGTCTCTTGACCAGAAGAATTCGTCTGTTGATGACCGTCTATACACACAGGCGTACCTTCCGCTTTGCCTCTACAGGCGCTCTGCGCAGACCACCTGAACGCTGTACAAACGCACAGTTTGGCCTATGCAGGTCACCTACACGGCGTCCAGACGCTCTGGTTTGGCCTGTGCAGGCCGCCCCCACGGGCCCACAAACCGTAAGGCAAGCCTGTGGGTGTGTGGACGGGCGATTAAAGACTGTTAGGACATTAGATCAATGACCCCCTACAATTTACCCAGTAGCACGCTTATTAGAAAAAAAAGAAGTGTGTGAGTTCCAATAGAGATGATTCGAGATGTAGCGTTAGGTTAGATCATGCTATGTTAGGTTAGGTCATGTTATGTTATGTTAGATCATGTTAAGTTATGTTAAGTTATGTTAGAGATGACGTGAAATAAAAGTCATGAAGCAAAAAACTTGTCGTCGAGTTGGTAGCCTGCAAAAATAGAAAACATGGAGAACTTAGCTACTCTCTTACAGAAATACCAGTATCAGATCCTTATCTGATAATGTTATCCTTTCTTTGGAAACCACAGTCCAAATTTGCGAGGAATTATTGATCATGAGACGAGTCCCTTGATTTCTAGATCTCTAATATACGGTCATGTCTTCTCTTACTGAGGGATTTGATAAATAGAACAGAAGAATTCGTCTGTTAGAGACTGTTATGACTCTAGATCAATTACCCCCTACAATTTCCCAAGTAGTACGCTTACTAAGCCTTATTAGAAAAAAAAAAGCGGTGTGTCGGTTCCAATAGAGATGATTCGAGAAGTGGCGTTAGTTTAGGTTAGATCGTGCTATGTTAGGTTAGGTCATGTTATCGTATGTTATGTTGAGTTATGTTAAGTTATGTTAAGTTATGTTAAGTTATGTTAGAGATGACGTGAAATAAAAGTCATGAAGCAAAAAACTTGTCGCCGAGTTGGTAGCCTGCAAAAATAGAAAACATGGAGAACTTAGCTACTCTCTTACAGAAATACCAGTATCAGATCGTGGATAATCCACGATTATTATCTTATTTGATTTAAAGTAGTTAATGTGAAAAAGAGAGTAAGAGCTTTAACTATTCAATACAACTCGGGCTTCGCCCTCGCTGGTCAGCAAAACACAACTCGATCTTCGTATTTAATTAGAAAAAGATCAAATGAGGAAAGTATAAAAAAATGGAAGAAACATGCTGTACTCATAGGTACATTTGGACATTTGGAAAAGGCTTTAAATATCCCGTCGAATGATACCAAATACTTCATAAGCCAACTTCCGGTTAAACTGGAAATAAGAATTAAAACTATATAACCTAGAGAATGTGACGCCTGTTAGGTATATAATGCAATAAAAACAAATAGACGACAGTGGCGAAACTTATGAAAAGAATAGGGCGGGGCCAATATTTTGCGTATTACAGATGGAGGGAGCGAGTGCACTCTCCCTCTCTGTATCTCTAAAATTGATGCTACCAGATTTTACCAGACACATTTTCGTTATAAAGCATTGGCTCCGTTCTATTCTTCTCATAAGTTCCGAACTTTACCAACGATGATCAACCATGGCGGTGGACGAGCATCATACTATCTTCATATTAAGTTAACGTGTTTCGTGGTAAAGATCCTCTCTCTGCCACCAAAAGTATAAAAAAAGAGGTTTTGTATTTGGCTTATGTGTTTTTTTCCTCCAAAACGTAAAAAGAGGCTATATTAGGTTAGGCTATCCCTGAAGTTGATATTATTCGAGATCCTTAAAATATTCTATTCTTCTACTGTCAATTTTCCAGGATCTAACCTAACCTAACTGAATCTAACCTAACCTAACTTAATCTAACCTAACCTAACTTAATCTAACCTAACCTATAAATCGCAATAAGAAGAGAAACATAAGATTTGTTTATGGCATTTCGGTGAATGCAGTTCGCGGTAAATGTTCAAGTAGACCGAAAGCTACAGTCGCACCCGAGCTATTTTGTCTGTACAGTCAGCCTAAAAATTATTGGCCACCCTGGCTATACGTCAGGGTCGTTATTAGCCAACAACGACAAAAGGACAGACGGGGGAGTTGTTGATTTACTACTTGTTGGCAAAATAAAGGTACCCATCAGTTTAAAGGGGGGGGGGGGTTATGATGGTTTCATCCACAATTCGTGCTAAACGTATAGCTAGGGTGGCCATTAATTGTGAGGCTGACTGTACAAGGGTTACATAAAAGGATTTAAATATCTGACAAACGCTTTCAATTTAGGGCATGATATGGGGTATCAAATAAAAGCCTATTTAAAGGGCTTTACAAAAATGCAAAAACACACCAATTCCAAACCGACTCGGTTGTCGGCTGTATGTGTTCGTGCCGCATTGCTCTCTTATATCAAAGACTATAATAGTGTAAGACTTGCATGCTTATGAGCCGAATGTGACCAAATATCCCCGCTAAAGAAGATGTCGCTAGTTACTGCAAGCATTTTTCGAGTGAATAAGATATACCTTGTCGAGGCGGGAGCAACGAAGAAAAGGATAAAACAAATTTACCCTTCGAGGAATTTCAAGCGATTTTGACCTTAAAAGGCTTTCACACTTTTTAATATAGATTTTGGTAGTGTCTTACTGTATGGTCTTTGCTTATATTTAGGTGTGCGCTTACCCTTAACATTAGATTCTCTCGAAAATAGCAACTCGGAGATTGTTTGATGATTATTTTATTGTAAACGTGAAGATTAATTAAAACAGAAATGTCCTTCAAATCGTCGACTATTATAAACTGTCACATACTCTGCACATAAAATACACTCAAACCAATTTATCAAGAATTCCGCAGCGCGAATCACAAAACCTTATTATGTGGAAAATCTTGTACAAGAGAGTACAAGTACAATGCCATTATTTTCAATACAACTTTTTATAAGGTTTGAGGGTGGTTGAGTGGTGGGCTGCACATCGTGACAAGCTTTAAATTGTCTTCCAACACGAAAAATGTTTGAAAAACCAATAAAACTAATGTTACAGATATAAAAGTGCATTTATAAGAAAGCAATGAAAAAGGAGTTTCATTTATTAGCGCACAAAAGTTTATTGAATTACCCGCTCTTTTTTATCAAATTGCTAGACAAAAATTGCAAATTTGCATACTAAAGTAAATTCAAAAGCACAAATTACAAATCCAATTAAATATAAAATAGAGCCAAATGATTCGAAATATTCAATTTGAGAGAAAAGCGCAACGAAAGAAAAAAATATTTTTTTGATTAAGTTCAATTGTGTGTTTAAAAACCATCTAATAGAATTTTATGTAAGTTGTTACTAACAAACTTTTATACACTAGTAATTCTATTATCTAATACTACCCCTAAAAAAAGTTGAAACTTTAAAGCAAACTGTTGTAAAGAGTTTAAACTTTTTTTTTCCTTTCGACAAAACGTCTCAATTTCAGAAACCAAAAACCTCATCTTAAAGTATATTTTTGTTAAGTGATACTTAAAATATCCTCGTTCTCATTTCGTCTCGTACCCACACATCAAGCAAAGTCCTTGCGACTTTGAATATACGTTACAGACATTTAAGTTTATTGGAAGCGTCCATAAAACCAACTCTGTGGTTGGCATACGTCGAATTCTCTAGGAAGTTTAGTTTTGGACCTTTACACTGATGGAATGTAAATATAACAAATCTAATGGTGCGTCTCCACTATGTCGATCAATAGATGGTATAATCGTAAAATTTATTCAAGCACAAAACTAAATGTTCCACTCAACTCTAGCTTACGGTATGCGAATTAACTTGAAAAATATAGAGTGTTTAGTATCGCCGCAAAGCTAATTTTAGAAGCTTGCGAAATATTCAAAAATATACAGGGTGTTCCATTTAAATTAAGAAAGTTGTGTCCATTTCCGGTTAAACCGGAAGTTAAAATATAGAGTGATTGGTATCGTTACACAGCTAATTGTACGAGCTTTCAAAATATTTAAGAATATACAGGGTGTTCCTAAAAACTTTTGATATTTTTGTAATTTCCGGTTTAACCGGAAGCGTTTTTTAACTGAAAATATTGCCAAAAAATAGATATTAAAAGCATTAATATAGTTGCCAACTTTCAAAAGTTTATTTTAAAAACAAAAGAATAGGTACATTTTTTAAATTTTAATTTTCAAAAAATCATAACTCCGGTCCTGCCCAATAGAACAAAATAAAACTTGGTAGTTCGATTAAGAACTTTAATGTCTATAACATATTCAAAAATGAAACAAACGGCGACAGCCGATTTTGAGAAAATCAATTTTAAAACTTAAACCTATTTTAGTCCCTTAAAGGTAGGCAATTTTGAAACAATTTTAACAATTGGTTTAATTGGGACTAAAGCCTTATATTTTATCAATACAATGCCGTTTTTATTTTTTCATAATTATAGTTATCGTCTAAGTTACAATAAAAAAAACACGAAATGCGACAATTGTTTTATTGGCCGTCATTTCGAATTTAAAAATTTTAAAAATTATTCACTGAATTAAGACCGTGATATACTAACTTTTAGCCAAGTTTAATTAATATAGGTCTAAACTTGCTGAAACAAGCCTAAAATATCTACCCTACTTTCAGCCAGCTTGATTATGAATTTATTCCACTAAAAAATCTAAATTATTCACAGTGCAAGGCGTCTAATTCGTTAACCTACCCCGAACCACAAAAAACAAAAAAAAACGATAATAAAAATTATTAAATATTGCTGAAAAAGTTTTACTTTTGTTATGGAAATAGAATGTCATTTATGAACTCTTTGTATCGTTTATTATGGGCATTATTTGATGAATATCTGCAACAATAAATGAGCGATATGTAGTTAGTGAAAGAGATAAAATTTATTTATTCACAGCCTCATTTATTCCCACCTTTCATTAAACGACACCATATAATTAATTCTAACCAATTAATTAATTATACAATAAATAATTTCGATTCAATTGAATAAATTGGTCTAAAAATAAAATTTATTTGTAGATTTAGGGCTTGTAGACGTAATGTGGGAATGAATGGGACATGCCAAAAAAAAGTGCTGATTTCATCTGACGTTTTCATCGTCTGTATGGAATTAAGTTCAACCATTACGATTTAAAAGGGTTAAGTCATGCAGAAAACTCATAGCGAAACCTCCACAACAACTTAAAGCGTTTTAATCGCATATAATGCTTCAACGTGACTATGCAAATATATTTCCTACTTGTCATAAATACGCTGCAATTAATAAAATTTAATAAAAACTCTATAGTGAGGGCAGAACGTGACTTATTTCTACGTAATTAAGCTAATTTTGCAAGATGTCAAAATATTAAACAAATATACCCTTAAATGTTTTTTCAAATTTAACTAAAAAAACTGTGATGTCGCCATAACAGGACTTTTTCGTGCATCTTAAAGTTGATTTTAAGCAAAAAAGCATTTAAAATCATAAAATTTTTCAAACTTCCGGTTAAACCAGAAGTCACTACCTATATCAAGTGTTTAGTATCATCAGATAGATAATTTTACCAGCATTCGAAATATTAAAAAAATATTTAGGGTGTCTTATTTAAAATAAGAAAGTTGGTTCCATTTCCGGTTAAACCGGAAGTAAAACTACAAAGTTTTTGCTTGTACGGGATAGATAATTTTACAAGATTTTAATATATTTAAAAATATAAAAATGTTCATAAGAAGTTTCGATATTTCTCTAAATTCCGGATTAACCGGAAGCGTTTTGTTGGGCGAAAATACTGTCAAATCATGGATATTTATGGGATTAATATATGTACCAATTTTCAAGTTTTGATTTTTATTACAAAATAAATGACCAATTTTTTAAATTGTTACTTTCAAAAAATCATAACTCCGGTCCTGGAAGTTTTTAGCTAATAAAACGCGCGGGATTCGATAGAGAACTGCAATGTCTATAACGTGCCAAAAAATGAAATTTTTTTACCAACTTTGGTCTCTTAAAAGCAAGCAATTTTGAAAAATCAAGCTCAACTTTGTCTCGTCTGACAAGACCAACTGACTCGCCGATAAAAGTGGCACTTTTATTTCTTATAAAACAATATAATTTTTCAATCAAATTCAAGTAGATTTAGCCAAATAACCAGGGCCGGATCAAAGAACATTGGGGCCAGGGGCCCTAATTATTTTCGGTGTCCTATAAAAATACACTGCGCGCAACAAATGTTAATTTATAGTCTAGTCTAGTCTAGTCTAGAGGTTATAGAGCACATGGAAAAGGGTGACAGGGTGAAAGGGGTGGAAAGACCCCGGTTCTAGCTATAGCAGTTATGCTGACGAGCGGTGGGAATGCGCAGACACCTAAGTTGGTATTTATCCCCACCAACGCAGTAGTCAACATACTTAAATTACTAAAGAGGCGTGGCTAAATCTGCACGAACTTATCCCTACCACTCTTCAAATTAAATCTGTTTAGCAAAACATGGCTAAAGAAGTAAGGAGGTGAAAAGGTCCCGTTTTTAGGATTTTCGCTTATATCTCGTAAACGATGTATCCTAGGGAAAAAATTACTCTTAGCAAAATGAAAGCTTATTAAATTTCCTACAAGATTCCTTTATTTATCTTTTTCTATTTCTTATAGTTTTTGAGATACCCGCCTACAAAAATCGATAATTTGTGAAAAAAATATGCATTATGTTTTTCGTCAAACTTTTACCTCTAGCACCTCACCCCTTCGTTTTATAGTAAGAGTCTTCAAAAAAGAACTTGAAGAGCATTAAATTTCCTTGTTATTTTACTTTTTTTCCGGGACTTCCACAACACCGGGCCCTGAAGCACGCACTTCATCGTTAATCCAGCCCTCCACACAACGTGCATATATTAGACATTTTGTATAGTAATTAATAATAAATCACCCTGTATATGTAAATTCTTGCACCTAAATGCAAAATTAGACGACTATTTATCTCTAAACTATCGTCAATTAAATTTGAGGTAAATGAAATCTCGAGAGACTAATAAACCATTTCGAGATAATCTTTCCAAAGCTATACAATCTTATCGGGGACACCTTTAACGCTTTATTAAGAAAATAGGATGCCATACACGTACGTGTTTGACCAAGTAAAAGAGCTCCACATTTTTCTTACTAACGAAAAAAAAATGCAATTTATGGCCATCCAATAAAATATACTTTGATAGGATATCGAGCACATAAAATTTGAAAACTTTTATCCAAGTATTTGACGTAAAGATATATTTTAGCTGATTACCATTTTTTATGATTTTTGATGAGGTATTACATTATCAGTTTCCTTCAGTTTTTGAAAAAATATGTAAACTATGTAAACACATTACCTTGAAATTAAATAATTTTCGAAAACACGTATAATGTTTCCTGTAAAAAAATAGTAACGGGTCAAATTGCATACATGAGAGATTAAAATAAAAAGTATAGGAACAAGTATAGGAAATAGTAAACATAAAAAATGATAGTACATAAAAATAATAAAAATTATAAAACCATAAACGACCTTCTTCGCTAATAAAATGTTGGCGATACATCACGAGCTAATCAAGAACAGTGTTGAAAATTGCAGCACTCGTCTTTCATTTTAACTAAAAGCTCTCTATAAAACAGACACGAGAATAATCACAAGAGAGACTGTCAAAAAAGAAAGTAGATAAAAATGGGTATCATCCGAGTAAAAGAAGGGAATTCAAATGAATTATTTATACGTCCCATTTGATCATTTGTCCTTCCTTTGAAATAATTTGTTTCGTCCCGAATGTACAAGATTTTCTATTATATTACACGTATAAAGGACTCAAATTCTCATTTGCAATTCTTAACACCTTTTAAAATAAAATTCAAAACCAAATTCATGTCGTGAATTGTAAATTACTTCGACATCCTTTGATATCTTATAGATTTCAATTTTTAAATTGCATTAAAAGACCTCTCAAGCCCAAGCCTACTTTTGTTACAAACACTTTACTTATCCAAAACAAAAAATATACTTGAGGCGCAGCCTCTCACATTTTATTAATTACCGTCCTGTAAGTGCTCGATTTAAAGTTACACGATGTGCTTTGCACCACGAACAAAAATGATTGACAGACCCTTTTCTATTTTGGACGTTGATAAGAAACGTAAATTTTCGATTTCAAAAAATTTCCAAATTAAGTGGAATGACGAATGAATAAAAATGTATTAAGCTGTAAGCAATGGAAAAAAGGAAATAAATCGCTTACCCTAATTACCCAAGCTGATCACAAAACGATTTTTTATTCCCATCACACACCAGAGATTACGGTTACTTGCGCCGTAAATTTAAGCAAATAAATAGAAAATTACACAAAAAGGGATTTTTTGAGATGTTTTATGTTAACAGTAAACAATCAAAAAGTTAATTGGTAATAATAAAAAAAAAGGCCATTAATTAAAAATTAATTGTCTATTACAAATGAAATAAAAAGAAATACAGTGCGTCCGTTATGTAATTTGATACTTTCATTACCTAATTTCAATATTATGTAACTAAAAGCAGCGTCGTAATGAACTCCATTACAGAACCAGTGCTGTTGTGAAATTGTGCAAATGACGCATTTACAAATAAACTCATTTCATCTGTCAAACTCATTTCATCTGTCAAACTCATTTTTTATATCATTTCATCTGTCAGTCTCATCTGTTTATCTCAACTGTCATATCATCTAGCATTTAATATCATCTGGCAACACCTCCTGTCTGTCAAATTTCTTTGTCATATGATCTGTTTATTTTCATCTGTCATAGCATTTGTCATCTCATCTGTCAATCTCATCTGCCATCTCATCTCTCTATCTCAACTGTCATATCATCTTTCATTTAATATCATCTGTCAAATTTCTCTGTCATATGATCTATTTATTTCATCTGCCATAGCATCTGTCAACACATCCTATCTGTCAATATCATTTCTCAAACTCATCTGTTATATCATCTCATCTGTCAATCTTAATCTCTCCCTCTCTCTTTCTGATGACTGACAGATTAGATGACAAATAACTAATACATTTTTGATACCAGATTGGATGACAGATTTAATGACATATGACATGACAGATGAAATGACATATCAAAGATATCCTATGGGATGTAAAATGTGATGAAAGATGGAATGACAAAAGTGATAATGAACTCATCTGTTATATCATTTCATCTGTCAATCTTAATCTCTCCTTCTCTCTTTCCAGGGGGGATTTACCACTAGGCTAACCTGGGCTGTAGCCTAGGGTCGCAAGCCCAAAGGGGCCGCACAAAAATGAGCTGTTACAATGGTACAAGTAACAAAACTTGAAAACAAAATTTTGATACAGTGGCTCATGAAAATAATTTTATTATTTAATTACCATTAAAGATAATAATAACAATAGTAAGGGCCCAAAACTGGAGTTAGCCTAGGGGCCCAAATTTTACAAATCCCCCCCTGTCTCTTTCTGATGACTGACAGATTAGATGACAGATAACTAATACATTTTTGATACTAGATTGGATGACAGATTTAATGACATATCACATCACAGATGAAATGACATATCGAAGATATCCTATGGGATGTAAAATGTGATGAAAGATGGGATGACAAAAGTGATGATGAACTCATCTGTTATATCATCTCATCTGTCAATCTTAATCTCTCCCTCTCTCTTTCTGATGACAGACAGATTAGATGACAGATAACTAATACATTTTTGATACTAGATTGGATGACAGATTTAATGACATATCACATCACAGATGAAATGACATATCGAAGATATCCTATGGGATGTACAATGTGATGAAAGATGGGATGACAAAAGTGATGATGAACTCATCTGTTATATCATCTCATATGTCAATCTTAATCTCTCCCTCTCTCTTTCTGATGACAGACAGATTAGATGACAGATAACTAATACATATTTGATATCAGATTGGATGACAGATTTAATGACATATCACATCACAGATGAAATGACATATCGAAGATATCCTATGGGATGTAAAATGTGATGAAAGATGGGATGACAAAAGTGATGATGAACTCATTTGTTAAATCATCTCATCTGTCAATCTTAATCTCTCCCTCTCTCTTTCTGATGACAGACAGATTAGATGACAGATAACTAATACATTTTTGATACTAGATTGGATGATAGATTTAATGACATATCACATCACAGATGAAATGACATATCGAAGATATCCTATGGGATGTAAAATGTGATGAAAGATGGGATGACAAAAGTGATGATGAACTCATCTGTTATATCATCTCATCTGTCAATCTTAATCTCTCCCTCTCTCTTTCTGATGACTGACAGATTAGATGACAGATAACTAATACATATTTGATATCAGATTGGATGACAGATTTAATGACATATCACATCACAGATGAAATGACATATCGAAGATATCCTATGGGATGTAAAATGTGATGAAAGATGGGATGACAAAAGTGATGATGAACTCATCTGTTATATCATCTCATCTGTCAATCTTAATCTCTCCGTCTCTCTTTCTGATGACAGACAGATTAGATGACAGATAACTAATACATATTTGATATCAGATTGGATGACAGATTTAATGACATATCACATCACAGATGAAATGACATATCGAAGATATCCTATGGGATGTAAAATGTGATGAAAGATGGGATGACAAAAGTGATGATGAACTCATTTGTTAAATCATCTCATCTGTCAATCTTAATCTCTCCCTCTCTCTTTCTGATGACAGACAGATTAGATGACAGATAACTAATACATTTTTGATACCAGATTGGATGACAGATTTAATGACATATCACATGACAGATGAAATGACATATCAAAGATTACTATGGGATGTAAAATGTGATGAAAGATGGGATGACAAAAGTGATGACCATTGTCATGATATATGACATGAGAAATGTTATGACAGATGATACGACGTATGAGATGACAGAGAGGATGAAATCTTTCATTATAGACGGTACGGCATATGGAATGTCAGATGAGAGGATAGATGGGATGACATTTGGGATAACAGATATCTCTCCTCTCTTTGTCCCTTTTCTTTATCCTACTGCCACCACCACCATTTCTCTATTTCTTTCGGACCTTGCTGCGCATTCCTTCGGATAGGACATGTGTTTTTTATTATAAGATACACGTTTTGAGAAAATAACCATATGATTTGACGACAAGTGTCAAAGTTTACGAATCGTCAAAAATAGTAGATTGTTTGATTAGGAGTAAAAATGTCACTTTTTTTAGGCTAGTCAGTAGGGCTTGTCAGACGAAACGACGTTGAGTCTGACAACTACTGACGTAAAACTTAGAAAAACCAAAAATAACATTTTTTTGAAGTGTCGCCATCTCTTGAAAATTATTTGTAGTTCAATTGTCAAATATTTTTGAATTTTTTGTTATTTTAAAGACACACTGTATAAGTAACACTTCCACGCTATTTAAGGCTTGATTTGATTCGAATTACAGAGAAAATAAAAAATAACGTTTTTTATTAGCAATTAAAACAATAATTGTTTATATTTGCTTATAATTAGTTCCAAACAATTTAATTTTAAGTTGAAATTCTCCGATTCTACCAACGGTCATTATTCACAAAGTTCGATTATTAAGTTGAAAGCCATGAGATATCAGGATGACTTTATCACAGTTTCCGTTATACAATACAACTTCCGAATATGTGTTTCCTGTTTTAACCAAAATTTTGTTTTGTTACACAACCAGTCATTTTATATGATAAATTAGTGCTTTTAGTGTATTATATAAGGTATAACAATTCTTTGCATGTGTGCTATTTGAATTAATAATATCTTTAGGGTAAAATAACTAAATTAACCAAAGAGTCTTACAAATTATACAGTTCGTAAATCACACATGAACAATTCAAACTTTGTGTAACGTCATCACAGTCCATAATAATTAGCACCTTTATTTATTTAGGTTATAAATTAATTAAAGCTTTTACCGAAATTAAAGGTTAGCCTCCCTGGATGGACTGTTTAAACAAGCTTTTAAAAGAACGCTCTGCGTGATAATTAAAATATTCTGCTGGTAAGCCGGTGCTGCACTTTGAAGAGTAATGGTTTAGCGTCACACTCTGTGCGCTACGTAGCACTGAAATGTTATTGAACCAAGACTTCAACCAAGTTTTTGAAAAAGTGTTATCAAGATTGATCTCTAAACGAAAAGCTTCAAGCTTTTAACAGACACAATAAAGTGCATATCGCGAGCGCTATGCCTCTCTGATGAGAGAAACTTGAATTAACGCGCTCGTCTAAGCTTAAAGTATTTCCTTGCAAATCCAAAACCTCTTGTAGCGATCTAAATACATCATATCAGCATAAAAGTACTTAAAATTAAATATATGGCGTCATAAAGGGTTATTGTAACAATTTAGTGGTTAAAATCCATAAAATTTAAATATCAGCTTCGCTAATAGATTTTAATTACGTAAAAGTGTTTTCTAAAAGCACCCACAATTAATTAAAAGTTTTCGTAAAAACAATAAACTAAAACCCTTGTATACGTTAATATGAAATATTCATTTATTGGATTACAAAATATAAACTTTATGAGCAATATTATTTAGTCGAAAGGTCTAACAATACCTCCACACCATGCCACATCCACAAGCACCAACTTGATTTACTCAACTCATACAAAGTGATGCAAAACTAGGGTTGTTTTAGCAAAAGGCGAGTTATTTCTAACTTTAGAAAAGCTTTTAGTGTCGTTTGTTAAATTTTCATAAAAATTAATTGCAAATTTTTCTTTTAAAAAAGAGTTGAAATTGTTGTAAAATGCTTTATTCTTTTGTTTTTTTTTAGTCTACACAAGAGTAAAATGAAGTCGAGTCATTTGGGATTTACGCGTTGGTGTGTTTTAACTAGAAATTATTTTACATTGTTTGTTTGACTCTTAACTAAGTCCTCTTTTGAGAATACAAAAGCTGTAAAAAAAAGTTTTTTGGTAAAAAAAACTGCGGTCGAAAAATTATTTTTACATAAATTATTTAATAACATGAAGTAAATACTTTTGGCGTGCCCAAAAGTGCGTGAAATTAAATTTTAGGCACTTCACACGTTCGTCTGAATTACAAAACTGACTCGAATAGGTTAACTGATGAGAGCTCGAAAACTTTTAAATTATTCAACAAACGTTAATACTGAGAAAAATAGAATATAATTTTAAAAGTTTAGAGGGTCGTTAGAAAAATATAGTACATAACTCACTGAAAAGGGACAAATATGTTCATGTTCATTGGTTTCCGTACTCGGCCTGCGGCCTCGTCTATTAGGTATAACTTTTTATTGCCAGTTTCGGCGATTAAGGGCGCCACAATAGTTGGCAGTTTAAATTCAAAGTTAACCTCGAAATTAAAACATGAAGTGTCAAACAGAAATGACAAGCTCGAAGCGATAATCGCAGTGGTTTGCGTAGAAATTCTTAATTTCTACAACAAAAGATTTGTATACTTGGCATCAGATTTGACTTTCTGAGCTGCAGGGAATTAAGACGCTAACTTATACAATATTTAAATTTGCCGCCGAAATACTTTTTAATTATAGTGTACCTTCCCTTTAACAGCTGACGGCTTTGCCCAACAGTACGAAACTTGACACAATGTTTTTCGCCAGTTATCTAAGTATGACTCTATTAAGTGAGGTTATGATTAGTAAACGTCATTAAAATAAGACATTTTTATTAATTTAAAATAGCCAGTAGAGGTTCAATTTTCTATGAAATCAATACCAGTTGTTCTATGCAAGCTTAACTATTTTATGAATAAAATTATTATAAATTTATAGGTCTGACATTAAGCCGTCAGCTGTTAGTCACTAGTGACATCTGTTGTTGACTGAAACGCGGTTACAAAATTTATACTTCCATGTAAATTGCCGCAGGTAACTAAGGGAAACGGATCAACACGAAAAATTGTTGAAATCAGTTGAAATATTTACATGCGGTTGGTCCAAAAAAAGTGTATTGATTGGTTAATTTGATAATGAAGCAGATTTTTTTTTAAATTCTCGCTAAAGTAACAGAAAAACAGATAAAATCTTCGTCACGGACGCGGACGTTCAAACGTTTTCTTGACTTTTGTATTATAATAGGCAACCCACATTACACAAAAATTCTAACAGTTGGTGAAGTTTTTGTTTTCTGTCAATTAATTATTAAATTCTGTAAAATCCACTTTTGTAGCTAATAAAATCCTTTTTTTTAAACTTGCAGTTTGAAAAACATATCGCTTAAATAACTATTATCTATTATTAAGAGAACAAAACAAAACGACCTTGAAGTTTATTAGGTTATATTACAGTTACTAAGTGACGCGAATGTAGTCATAAATGTCATAACCAACTACACTATCGGCAACGACGTAACACGTTTAAGGCGTTCTATGTAATTTTACATTTTCGTACAACTTTGAAGTAATATGATGGAAAATAATATTTTTAGTTTAATTTAGCTCCCTATAGAGCTCGATCCAGCAAAAAAAACACTTAGAAAATGTCTGTATGTCTGTATGTAACGTCAGTTAATAAAAAACTAATAAATCGATTCTGATATTTGGTTTAAACCACTTTAGCAAACTTCATCCACAAATTAAGCTTTTAAATAAAATCTATATGTATATCAAGGTGGCCGAAATTAAGGCATTATTATGAGCACGTTTCAACAAATTTTGACCTGAATTATTTAAACTTAAGTACAAGATAGTACTTAATATCTTAGCCCCAATTAAATTAATTTTCATTCAAATTTTTAAATTCAAAATGGCCACCAATATAACGATTGTCCTGTCGTTATAACACTCGTCGGTAATAATTATCATGAAAATCAAAAACGGTATTAAATAGCCAAAATATAAGGCTTTAGTTATAATTTAATCAATTTTTGAAAATTGCCTACCTGTAAAGGCCAAAGTTAATCAAACTTTTGAAATGTATTTTCACAATATCGAAGCCGGCGCCGGTTGTTATTGTTGATCTTTGGATATGTTATAGACAAAAAAATTTGAAACACCCTGTATATTTTTAATTATTTGAATTAACACGTACTAAAAGGTACATGGCCATCTTTGAATTTTTACAGCTTATATTGAAGCAAAAATATTTTTTTAACAAATAATTCGTAGAAGCTCATTTCAAGGTATTAACGGAATATAAAGACAATGATAAATAATAATAAATATTGTGCTGATAAAGAATTGTATAATCTTTAGCAACACATAAAACTCCTTGAAACAATATGTTAAAAAATTCTTGCAGAGGGTCATAAATGTAATTAAAAGAAAAACTAGGTGGTACTGTCCAATGTCCACGTCCGTGTCATCTGTTTACAAGAAGATTGAGAAAAACAAAGTTGTCCTTTATTTGTATACTCTATAAGCAACAAGAGGAAATTTTTCTTAAATAAAGTGGAATGCCAAAATATATTTATCTATGAAACAGAACCATTAATCAGTAAGCAGACAGGCCATTTAGCCTAATATTTGTTCATGTGTCAAATTTATAACAATACTATGAAAATAAATAGGTTTTGTTGCTCAGTGCCCACATATTAATTTTAACAATTTATATAAATTATGAACGTTACACAAACGACAATCTCGTCTATTAATAATATTATTAAAATAGCGCCATTTTTAAATAGGTCTTCAGAACATTATTTCGACTTAATGACAACCATTAAATATAGAACTCAATTTTAAATTATTTTAGAAGGAAAATTATAGCGTAAGGGAACATTTTGAATTAATTAATAAAAACTGTCATACTATACAACCCTCCATTTCACTGGCACTGGTAGTACATTTCTTTTTAATTTGTGGCGAGTGCGTAAAATTATTTCAATCACTCAAAACACCCAAGAACAACGGACGACTTTTAATTAATAAAAAAATAGTTTTACAGGGTGCGCCACGAAAGTCGTCAGGAGCTACAAGCTCCTGTCGTCTTTAGATTGTAATCCAAATAACAAATAATATCATTACAGTCTAGCTCTGGTACTTTTTATCGATATTAGATAAAAGCGATATCGATTACGAGATATCGATATTTCGATAAAATCGATATTTTTGATAATACCCATATTTTTTATTATATCGATATTTTTGATAACGATATTATCGAAATTTTATAAATCATGGAAAAATTTTTATTTACTACAGGGTTGAGCATTTACATTTTATTGGAGTATTGGTTTCCTTTACATTAATCAGGTTGAATAATATTTATAAAATTTATTACTGAGTATGAAATCGATAAACAATTACGATACTTTTCTTAAATCCAGAATTTCCATAAAATCATTTTATTCGATAACATCGATATTTTTGACATTATCGAAATTATTATCATAAATACTTTTTAATTATAGTGTATCTTCCCTATATACCATCCCTTAAAAATATTATCATAAATATCAATAATATCGAAAATATCTATATTATCGAAAATATCGATATTATCGAAAATAGCTTTATCGAAAATATCTGTATTATCGAAAATAACAAAATTATCGAAAATATCGATATCGAAAACATCGATATTATCGAAAATATCGATATTATCGAAAATAACAATAATATCAAAAATATCCATAATTTATTGGATACATTTTTTTACAAGTGACAGGCCCAGTCTAGACTAGATAGTTATATTTTTATAAATAAAAAAATGGATCAGTGTAGGTATGTATGTCAAAGTGACAGGTGTTGTCACTAAATTATTTCAGTAAGAAATTTGACATTTACCTACGCTGATCCATTTTCAACTTTTTCGTCAGGGAAAAAGTTGTTATAATGGAGAAAAAATTTAATTTTTTTTTATTTCTTTTCTCGGCGTTTTGAGCCCCCCCTGATTAAAAAAATGCAATAAAATTTTTTTATTAGAAGCCGTGACAGGCTTGGACGGATGGATGGATGTCTGTAAAGCTGGCCTTACATGCCAACTTCTAAAAGCTAGCTTTTTTTTCTAAGCCAATAGAAACCCTGCATTTCCAGCGGCAGAAGCTAGAAAGTTGGTTCAAGTTTAACTTCTAGCGTCTGCCGCTGGAAATGCAAGGTTTCTATTGGCTTAGAAAAAAAAGCTAGCTTTTAGAAGTTGGCATGTAAGGCCAGCTTTACAGCTGTGGAGTAAGAACTGCTGAAGAGATTGTGATGAAATTTGATTTTAGACACTTTAAAATTATTTTAACGACAAACTAAGCTTTTATAAGAAATTTCAATTTTTTTTATTCAAAATGGCGGCCAATACATCAATTTTCCCATATTGTGGTTTTTCCTTTATAACTTGGCTGGTAATTATTATTATAAAAATTTCAAAAAGGCAAAGCACGGCCAAAATATAAGGCTTTCGTCCTAACACAAGCGATTTTTAAAATTGTTTTAAAACACCCTCCCTTTAAGGGGCCAAAATAGGTCGAACTTTTTAAATGAATTTTCTCAAAATTTCCTCTTCCATATTTTTCGTTTTTGGATATGTTACAGACAACGCAATTATCTATCGAATTCTGTTTTTTTTTAACTTCTACCTAACGGAACCGGAGTTATCATTTTTTGAGTGTCAAAATTTCAAAAATCTTTCATTTCTTTTGTAATAAAAATGAAAACTTGCAAATTTATATATTTATCAATCCCATGAATATCTGTCATGTGGCACTATTTTCGGTTAACAAAACGTTTCTAGTTAAACCAAAAATTTCAAAAATATCAAAAATATTTAAGAGCACCCTGCACATTTTTAAATATTTTAATAGCTCGTACTATTATCTGTTACATGGTAGCAACAATTTTATATTTTGACTTCCGGTTTAACCGGAAATAGCAACAATTTCCTTAATTTAAATAGAACATCCTGTATATTTTTCAATATTGTAAAAGCTCGTAAAATTAGCTATCTGGAGACACCCAACACTTCTGGTTACTTCTGGTTTAACCGGAAATAGGAATAGTACGCACGAAAACGTTCCTCGTATGACCACATGCGTTGTTTCTTGCAATTTGCAATAGTGAATTCGGTTTCATCTTCTAAAACCCTTCTTGATTTATGTTTTATTAATTATAAACGCCTCCACTTAACAGCAATGGGTTTGCCTGATTAATCCTTTACCGACAATTAAAATAATAAGATACACAACGTCTTACGCCCTATTAAAATAGTAAAATCTTCCCACACTATTTGATTTATAAAAATTATAATTTTAAGACGTTTAAGAATTTATAAAAAATGAATATAGGTACGTGATATTACTTAAAATGCAAAACAGTAGCACCAAGGTAAATAAAAATGCCCATTAGCTATAATTTACATAAAATATAAAACACTAATATAATATAAAAAATAATGTATTAAAATTCCTGCGTAACTAATTATAACTTTTTCAAATTGTTTAAATTCTTCGTAAACATGCAAAAAAATTCAAGGAAGAACTGGTACCTAACTAAAAGCTTTACGATGGCCGTTTAGTTTAGTTTTTATATAGACGAGCATTAAATCTAATTGAAACTTCTTACCGATCAATCTCTTTATAATTAAAATGCTAATAGTAAGTTGCACAATATAAACAATTAGGAAGTTGTTTATTGATTGGTTAACACTTTTTGATTGATAAGCCGACCCCTAATGGTATAGTTAAAATTCCAAAGTCGGTAAATTTCATTACTTTATTGCTAATGTGTTTTGGTATGTACTTGATGCAAATACCATAATTTCCATAAATATTAATGTAAATATTGCTCATCAATAAATTATCATTTAAAGACTTTCACATCTATAATATTAATTACACATAACGCAATAAAATCACTTGCAATTTAAATTACCATGACATATTTTGGTGATGGGCGAGTCTGTACGAATATTCATCACTGTACAAAAAAAAATTTTTTCCTCACTGTGCAATCATCCCAAATTATTGATATTACATATTTTTATGCAATAATTGTTTTTGCAAACGTGTAACTCGATAACTGTGGTTTGAAAGTCGACGGAGCGTAAATAGTCCTAGCGCACTTATTTAATTAACTATTTTTTTTTGTTTTATTTCTGCTCTATTGAATTACAAGTCGCCTCTTTCTACTTCTAACTTGCTTTATTTAATATAAAAAACGTATCGTTTTTGATCAGATTTTAAAACGGAATTTATAACAGAAATTCCACTGTTTATGTGCTTTATTAAATTTCATAAAACAGAAAATTTCATGAATTTCAAACAGAAAAGCCTCACAATTATTGATCACCTTGGGCTATATAATTGGCCATTAATTGTGAGGCTGACTGTACATCAGTGCATCTCAGCTCAAGAACCCAGCCTACTTAACCATTGATTAACAGCACCCTCACCAGCTCTAGATTTTGAGGTGTAGTAGCTACAAGCCTCATAACTTCTCTCTACTGAAGCTTTTTTTACATAAAATCAACCAGTATGATTGGTGTTTTGAACTAATTTAATTATTAAGAGCAAATAGCCACCAGTGCACAAATAAATAAACTCGGTTGGATTACACAAAATTAGTAATAAATAATTAATCGAGTACTCACCGATATAGGATTTTCTAAAGGATTATTTGCATGTCGAATCTGTAACAGAGAAATTTACTGTTAACCAAACTTTTTTACAACACTCTCTCAACATAAAAGCTTTGCATAAACTACAAGTCAATTAATTTTACCTTCGACAACACTTCATTAATTATTGGAAACAATTCAATCATTTTGTGCCTAAGTAAATAATTAAAACTTAATTAAAACGTACGTAATTTAAAAAAATTAAAATAATTGTGGTTAAGTTTAATGAAGGGTTTTTACATAGAAATGAAAACGAATAGTATATGTAGTGCAGGTATATGATTTTACGGTGAATAAATACGAAATTTCAAACTTGATAGAAGCATAAGCTTCCTCGATTCGAATAATCAGAATTAGGATAGAGAGGAATGCAATTAATTATACTATGCAATGCCAAAGGTATTTTACCTTATCCACATGTTCGTTGTGATTAAACGAGTAATTTTCCTATTAGGAAGATGATCGTTAAATACATACTTAAAAGTAGATGCGATGGTTGAGAGAAAATCAATTTATAAATAACCACATTATATTGCCTTTTATGATGTGAACTCGATTACTATAGATGTCAAAGGAAAAATAAATTGTTTTTTTTTCTCTATTTTAGTAGGACTCGGTAAGCGACAGAAAAAATAAATTTATGTCAATTGAAACACTTTTAAGACTTGATTTGATACTAAAAATAAAACTCATCCAACTGACTACTGCCAAATAAAACAATATGCACTTGAATTTATTATTATTATTTTACAATTTAGGTGTATGTGGATGAAAACAAGGACAGTTGGAAATTGATATAAGCGATATACCGCATAAAATCGTTAAAAAACGATGCCCAATTTCAATACAGCTGTTACTCATCACCAGAAGCTCACAGAAGCAAATATTTATTACCATTTTGAAGCAAATTTAGCAAGGTTTAAATTATCACTTAAGATATTTTTTGATAAAAGTCGAAATAAGGGTGTTATTTTCGAAAAACAAAAAATGTAGGCATAAACTTACAAAGAATCGATGCTCAATTTTACGACAACTGTTGATTCTTAAGAAAAGCTCGTAAGAGAAAATATTTAATACCATTTTGTAGCAAATTTAGTAGGGAATAATTATTCCTTCAGATATTTTTTTACAAAACTCTAAATAACAGAAATATTTTCGAAAAACAAACGACGTAGCGCTTAAACTCACAAAAAATCGATGCTGAATTTTACGACAACTGTTGCTTCTTAAGAAAAGCTCGTAAGAGGAAATATTTAATATCATTTTGTAGAAAACTTAGTGAGGTTTAAATTATTACTTTAGATCATTTTTGATATAACTCGAAATAAGGGTGTTATTTTCTAAAAACAAACGATGTAGAGCTTAAACTCGCAGAGAGACGATGCTCAATTTCACGACAGCTGATGTTGCTCCTTTACGAAAGCTCGTTTATTTAATACCATTTTGTTGATAATTTAGTGGGGAATAATTATTACTTTAGATATTTTTTTACAAAACTCTAAATAACAGAATAATTTTAAAAAAACAAACGACGTAGCGCTTAAACTCACAAAAAAACGATGCTCAATTTTACGACAACTGTTGCTTCTTAAGAAAAGCTCGTAAGAGGAAATATTTAATATCATTTTGTAGAAAATTTAGTGAGGTTTAAATTATTACTTTAGATCATTTTTGATAGAACTCGAAATAAGGGTGTAATTTTCTAGAAACAAACAATGTAGAGCTTAAACTCGCAGAGAGACGATGCTCAATTTCACGACAGCTGATGTTGCTCATTTACGAAAGCTCGTGTATTTGATACCATTTTGTAGAAAATTTAGTGGAGAATAATTATTACTTTAGATATTTTTTTACAAAACTCTAAATAACAGAATAATTTTCAAAAAACAAACGACGTAGCGCTTAAACTCACAAAAAATCGATGCACAATTTTAAGACAACTGTTACTTCTTAAGAAAAGCTCGTAAGAGGAAATATTTAATATCATTTTGTAGAAAACTTAGTGAGGTTTAAATTATTACTTTAGATCATTTTTGATATAACTCGAAATAAGGGTGTTATTTTCTAAAAACAAACGATGTAGAGCTTAAACTCGCAGAGAGACGATGCTCAATTTCACGACAGCTGATGTTGCTCCTTTACGAAAGCTCGTTTATTTAATACCATTTTGTTGATAATTTAGTGGGGAATAATTATTACTTTAGATAATTTTTTACAAAACTCTAAATAACAGAAATATTTTCGAAAAACAAACGATGTAGCGCTTAAACTCACAAAAAATCGATGCTCAATTTTACGACAACTGTTCCTTCTTAAGAAAAGCTCGTAAGAGGAAATATTTAATATCATTTTGTTGAAAATTTAGTGAGGTTTAAATTATTACTTTAGATCATTTTTGATAGAACTCGAAATAAGGGTTGTAATTTCTAAAAACAAACGATGTAGAGCTTAAACTCGCAGAGAGACGATGCTCAATTTCACGACAGCTGATGTTGCCCCTTTACGAAAGCTCGTATATTTAATACCATTTTGTTGATAATTTAGTGGGGAATAATTATTACTTTAGATAGTTTTTTACAAAACTCTAAATAACAGAATAATTTTCAAAAAACAAACGACGTAGCGCTTAAACTCACAAAGAATCGATGCTCAATTTTACGACAACTGTTGCTTCTTAAGAAAAGCTCGTAAGAGGAAATATTTAATATCATTTTGTAGAAAATTTAGTGAGGTTTAAATTATTACTTTAGATCATTTTTGATAGAACTCGAAATAAGGGTGTTATTTTCTAAAAACAAACGATGTAGAGCTTAAACTCGCAGAGAGACGAAGCTCAATTTCACGACAGCTGATGTTGCTGATTTACGAAAGCTCGTATATTTAATACCATTTTGTAGCAAATTTAGTGGGGAATAATTATTACTTTAGATATTTTTTTTACAAAACTCTAAATAACAGAAATATTTTCGAAAAACAAACGACGTAGCGCTTAAACTCACAAAAAATCAATGCTCAATTTTACGACAACTGTTGCTTCTTAAGAAAAGCTCGTAAGAGGAAATATTTAATATCATTTTGTAGAAAATTTAGTGAGGTATAAATTATTACTTTAGATCATTTTTGATAGAACTCGAAATCAGGGTTTAATTTTCTAACAACAAACGATGTAGAGCTTAAACTCGCAGAGAGGCGATGCTCAATTTCACGACAGCTGATGTTGCTCCTTTACGAAAGCTCGTATATTTAATACCATTTTGTAGCAAATTTGGTGGGGCATAATTATTACTTTAGATATTTTTTTACAAAACTCTAAATAACAGAATAATTTTTTAAAACAAACGACGTAGCGCTTAAACTCACAAAAAATCTATGCTCAATTTTACGACAACTGTTGCTTCTAAAGAAAAGCTCGTAAGAGGAAATATTTAATATAATTTTGTAGAAAATTTAGTGAGGTATAAATTATTACTTTAGATCATTTTTGATAGAACTCGAAATAAGGGTTGTATTTTCGAAAAACAAACGATGTAGAGCTTAAACTCGCAGAGAGATGATGCTCACTTTTACGATAGCTGATGTTGCTCATTTACGAAAGCTCGTGTATTTGATACCATTTTGTAGCAAATTTAGTGGGGAATAATTATTACTTTAGATATTTTTTTACAAAACTATAAATAACAGAAATATTTTCAAAAAACAAACGAAGTAGCGCTTAAACTCACAAAGAATCGATGCTCAATTTTACGACAACTGCTGCTTCTTAAAAAAAGCTCGTAGGAAGAAATATTTAATATTATTTTAAAGCAAATTTCGCGAAGTTTATATTACCATTTTAGATATTTTTTTATAAAACTCAAAATAAGGGAGTTATTTTCAAAAAACGACGATATAGCGCTTAAACTGTCAGAAAAACGATGCTCAATTTCACGACAGCTATTGCTCCTTTACAAAAGCTCGTAGAAGTAAATATTTAATACCATTTTGTAGCAAATTTAGTGACGCTTAAATTATTACTTTACATATTTTTTGATAGAACTCGATATAAGGGAGTTATTTTTGAAAAACAATCGATGTAGCGCTTCAAATCGCTGATGATGCCGCCACCTTTCAACTGAAGCTCGCATTAACAGATTTTTAATGCCACTTTTAGATTTAGTTTATTAATTTATTTATCTAAATTTTTATTTAAAGAAACAACTATAAAATAATTTAATAATTTAGATAAAGATATGGAAAGTGATACAGGAGATGCTCCTTGATAAGTAAAAATATCTTTGCGAACTTTTAAGAAGATAAAACTTTTCTCATTTTTAAAAAGTGTTCACACTTAAATAATTATTTCTCAAAGAAAACAGTTTACCCAAAAAAATAATTTAAAAGTTATAAACTGTACAATTTAACGCCTAATGGAATGCCGCGCTGTGGTCGGTTAAATTCTAATAAAAATACATTTTGTTATATAATGTAGTTTAAAATTGAGTTAAATTTAGGTAATAAAATTACAATTCATGAATTATTCAACCGAAACAAGCACTTTAACAGTACAACGCATGTTTTTAAAGAAAATAAGCGTCGTAAATTGAGAAAGTAGTTGATGTTTTCCACCTTTCCGCCAGCACGACGACATTTCATCAAAATATATTTTCGTATACAAAACGTTTCAATTTAAATTAATTAATTTTTAGGCGTTCAATTTGCATATTCTCGAATTTAATTATAATTTACCTGTTTGTAAAGACAAAACCGCGTATTTGAGGACGACAAGAGGCTTTAACTAAACAAGCAGTATTTGTATCTATTTGTCACTCATATAAGTAGCATGAGCATTTAGATGATGTACCACCATAATGCCACTTTCAAGTAATGAAGTTTAACCACAACACAAATTACAATTAATTCCACAAATTACACTCCCTAACATGTAGACGCTTTTTTGGTAACTCAACTTAACTCGAACAATAATCAAATTTTGTCGCAATGTTAAATTATAAATGCGTTATACACAGCGAAAATTCACAACGTCAAATACACATGTTACAACTTTAAAGGTTACGAAAATTAGTTCGATGTAAGAAATTTATCGAAGAACTATAAATTTATCTCAAATATATTACTATTATTACTATTTCAAAGCTACAATTGCACTCAATTTATACGAAAAAGCTCTAAAACCATAACGGCACTAAAAGGCGACACGAAAATTTAAGTATCAAGGGTTGGTTCTTCAAGTTTAGGTCAACCTAACAAAAACAATAGATAAGCTATGTCGAGCTGAAATTTAAACAATTGCAAGTTCCCACACAGTCTTGAAAACAAGCGAATAAATACTCGAGCATGAAGTAATAAAGGAAAAGTTTCCTGGCTACTGTTTTACTCACCAACACGTACCTAACCTAACTTAGTTTTAAACAGCGAAAAACACACTGATGTGGACATAACAGAACCTACCGTAAAAAAATATACAGGGAGTTCTATTTAAATTAATTTCCGGTTAAACCGGAAGTCAAAAAATGTTGTGTTTGGCAGCTTATTTTACAAGTTTTCAAATTATTTAAAAATATACCAAGTATTTCTACGAACTTTATTTTTTTCGAATATCCGGATTAGCCGAAAGTGATTTTTACCCCAAAATAGTGTTCAATAATAGATAATTAATAGATTAACATATTTGTCAATTTTCAAATTTTTATTACACTTACAAAAGAAATTATAAATTTTTTTAATTTTGACGTTTAAAAAATCATAACTCCGGTCCTGGAAAAATTAAACAAATGAAACAAGCGTTACTAAATTATAAATTATAATATCTATAACATAAACAAAATTAAATAAACCAGCTAAAGCATCGCCAAAGTTATAATAGATAAAAAAAAAACTGGAACGATACTTATACAAGCCGCCATTTTGCATTTCAAAATTTGAAAAGTCTATTGAGTCCCAAAAACTACCAATTTTATTACGTTTTTGAATGTGTAAGCATAAATTACAAACTAATTATAAGTAATTACTAAAATAAAACAAAAGGGCGAATACAACAATTCGATTCAATAAGGAAATTGTAATAATCTGATATTAACTATACAAACAAGGAAACTGTTTCAGCATTTCCAACAATGATTATTAGAACTGATTTATAGTATACACAAACACAAGCGTAAAATTAACAATTTATCATTTAATAGTTAATGTAAGACGGTTTAAATACCCAAAAGCAACTGTATGTTACTAATTAAAAACCATGTGCACGTATGAGATAATACTGATGCAAATGGTTCTTGATGTGGGAAATTTCAATAATTATGTTTATACAGGGCGTGTCTCTATAGAGGACATGGAAGAGGGTGGATTTTTTTTACTAAAAGTCCCAGATCCTAGCTATATGACTAAGAGAGCGGGAGGTAGAGAAGTCGCAAATTTGTTTAGGTTTTCTCGAGGGTTTTTGCTTATATCTCGAAAACGGGGAGTCCTAGGGAAAAAAATACTCTTAACGAAATGAAAGCTTATCAAATTTTCTACAAGATCGTTCTTATAATTTTTTATCTATTCTTTGTAGTTTTAGAGATATGGACCCGAAAAAATTGTTTATATAAGAAAAAAAAATTTTGCCTCACGTTTTTGGTCAAACTTTTGCCTCTAGCACCTCAGCCCTTCGTTTTACATAAAAAATGTGTAGTAGCTAGCAATCTTGTAGAAAATTTGATAAGCTTTCATTTTGCTAAGAGTAATTTTTTCCCTAGGGCCCATAGTTTTAGAGTTATAAGCGAAAACCCCAAAAACGGGACCTTTCTATTCCCCTCTCCCTTAGTCATAATTATAGCTGGGACCCGGGACATTTAGTATTTTTATCTCCTAACTACTCGAAACACGTTTCTAAAGAAAAAAAATTCCACCCTCTTCCATGTCCTCTACACTACACCCCTTCGAATAACTAAATTGTCAATTTTCAGTTTTTTTTCGTTATTACGGTGACCATTTTGAATTTTGAAATTTTCTAAACAGATTCTTAAAGCCTCTCGAAATACGCAACTTTTTGCTAAGGTAACTAATCTCGTAAGCGTAAGAGCGGGAGGTAGAGAAGTAGCGTTTTTTGGGGTTTTCGCTTTTATCTCGAAAACGGGGAGTCCTAGGGAAAAAAATACTCTTAACGAAATGAAAGCTTATCAAATTTTCTACAAGATCGTTCTTATAATTTTTTATCTATTCTTTGTAGTTTTAGAGATATGGACCCGAAAAAATTGTTTATATAAGAAAAAAAAATTTTGCCTCACGTTTTTGGTCAAACTTTTGCCTCTAGCACCTCAGCCCTTCGTTTTACATAAAAAATGTGTAGTAGCTAGCAATCTTGTAGAAAATTTGATAAGCTTTCATTTTGCTAAGAGTAATTTTTTCCCTAGGGCCCATAGTTTTAGAGTTATAAGCGAAAACCCCAAAAACGGGACCTTTCTATTCCCCTCTCCCTTAGCCATAATTATAGCTGGGACCCGGGACATTTAGTATTTTTATCTCCTAACTACTCGAAACACGTTTCTAAAGAAAAAAAATTCCACCCTCTTCCATGTCCTCTACACTACACCCCTTCGAATAACTAAATTGTCAATTTTCAGTTTTTTTTCGTTATTACGGTGACCATTTTGAATTTTGAAATTTTCTAAACAGATTCTTAAAGCCTCTCGAAATACGCAACTTTTTGCTAAGGTAACTAATCTCGTAAGCGTAAGAGCGGGAGGTAGAGAAGTAGCGTTTTTTGGGGTTTTCGCTTTTATCTCGAAAACCGAGAGTCCTAGGGAAAAAATACTCAAACAAAATGAAAGCTTATCAAACTTTCTACAAGATCGTTTTATAATTTTTTCTCTATTCTTTGTAGTTTTAGAGATATGGGCCCAAAAAAATCGTTAATGGAAGAAAAACTTATTGCCTCAAGTTTTTGGTCACACTTTTGCCTCTAGCACCTCAGTCCTTCGTTTTACAGAAAAAATGTGTAGAAACAATCTTGTAGGAAATTTGATAAGCTTTCATTTTTCAAGGAGTAATTTTTTCCCTAGGGCCCATAGTTTTCGAGTTATAAGCGAAAACCCCAAAAAGGGACCTTTCTACTCCCCTCTCCCTTAGCCATATAGCTGGGACCGGGGACATTTAGTATTTTTACCTCCTAACTACTCGAAACACTTTTCTAAAGAAAAAAAAATTCCACCCTCTTCCATGCCCTCTAGAACCCTTCGAATAACTAAATTGTCAATTTTCAGATTTTTTTCGTTATTTCGGTGACCATTTTGAATTTTGAAATTTTCTAAACAGATTCTTAAAGCCTCTCGAAATACGCAACTTTTTGCTACGGTAACTAATCTCGTAACTCTTACCGTTTCAGAGATCCCACATAAAATCCCACTACCTTACCCCACTGAATTTGCATCTTATTGAGCTTTGATTGGTTTTGGAGAAAGAAAAAAAAATTATTTACGACCTTTTGAGGAAAATTCATTAGATTTTCGTCCGTTTTCTAAAAGCAAATACTATTTCCATTGTTGATGGAAGTTTTTAAAAAAATAATTTGTTTAATTACCTTGTAATTCTAATTATAAAGTTTTCGACAAATTATTTCATAAAAAACGTATAAGCGAATCTTCGTGAATCTTAGAATAATTAATTGTTTAATTTAAGTGCAAATTGTACTTTTAGTATAAAAACAAAAAAAAATTGTTGATATAAATGAACAATCATTATTTACCAAGTAAACACAATTTAAACAATGTTTTAATAATTACATCGCTTAAATTAGAAACTTAATGAATTTTCATTTACATCTGTACATTTTCCTTTAATAAAATAATTACAATCGCATTACTTATTAAATTATTTAATTATAACCATCTAAGTTAAATTCTCTATTCAAATAAATAACTTCAATTACTTACTTAATTTAAAAATTTTGAAAAATGGCCACTTTCTAATGAACAAGAACAATAAGAGTGTAAAATTAATAAAATTAAAAGAAACATTAAACTGATGAAATTAATTATAAATAAATAACGAGCATTGAAGTTTAAGTAATTGTAACGTTAATTGCATTTTGAATTAAATTAAACTGTCTTAACCAATAGCAGACAAGTTGGATAACGTTTTCTAAACGAACAAAGTGACGTATTGTTTAAAATTTATAATTAAATTTGTGTTATTGTTATTAAACTATAATTTTTGTTGTATTATTTTTATACACTAAGGACTAACCCGAGTATAAACTCGCTAAACTAAGTATTATAATTCAAAACGAACAAAATACCTAATATAAATTTCTAATTTAGTGCTTTCAATTTCAACAACAGACAATGGGGTTTATTCGATGCGAAAAAATTTAGCGCAATTGTTTTTTAATCTTTATTTGAATGTCGTGTCTATTTAAACTACAGGTATCTACTATTTGCTTATTTAAATTTAATCAAAACACAAAACTATCTTTAGATAATGGTTTAAAATTGCGCTTGGGAATTTAACCGCGTGCGTGCAGCCGTACAGGGTGGTCAAGTGAATAAAATCATTCTGAAACTAATTTTTTAGTGTTAAATACAGGGTCCGTAAGAGATGGAATATGTCAGTTATCTCGGCGTATAAAAAATATTTAGAAGAAAAGCTCAGACACGTCGATTTAGATTTTTAATTGCGCATTTTTTGACACTAAAATAATTTATACAGGGCGATTTATTTCAGAGGTACGACATCATCGACGGTTTTTTTAAATGGAACACCCTGTATATTTTTCTATATTTCGACTTGGTGTTAAGTCGCCTACATACCGATATTAAATTTTTTTAATATCTTTGCGGTGTTGTCAAGTTATTAATGTTTTTCTCTAAAAAATGCCCGCGACACGCGTTGCTTTATAAAATCGTACTAATAGTACAGATCCCAAAGGCGAATATCGGCATCGACCTGGAAATAAAACCTATGTGGCTGAAAATTTGGATTTGGGCATTATTTGATATGTACTACAAGACGCTAAAAAGTTTACCATCGTCAGGGGTGTGCAACATGGGTAGATCCCACCCATATATTGTTTTTAGGGGGCGTTTTTTTAAATCCAATTATTTTTTGATAAGGACATGGTACTTTATAGTTTTGGGGTCGCTGATTACGAATATGATGTCAAAATTGTAGTTTAACAACTGCAACTGTTAAATCAGCTGCCAAAATAATAACATTATGCTTTTTTAACATTTTTTTTCGATTTAGCGGTTACTGTAAATGAGGAGCAATAAAAAAGATAAAAAAAAGATGTAATTGAAATTTTAAACTAATTTATTTAATTTTTTTTATATAAATTGATGTAGAGGCTATCTAAATGTTCCTTACGTGGTGCTTATGGTACAACTATTGCAAGTACAGAAAATTTCATAGATATATAAATTGTTTAGAATTTAATTCTCTATAAATTGACCCAAACAAAATTTAGATTTTTCTATTACACTTCCAGGTACTCTTTTAACAGTTGAGGACACATTTATTCGATGTTGCACACCCCCGAGAGTGGTAAACTTTTTTGCCTCTTTTTCTAGGCTTTCAATACTAGCTTATTTCAAATTTTCAGCCACATATGTTGTTTTTCCAGCCTGTGCTCTACATTGATATTAAGGCTATATAAATGTCTCTTTTATAGCTTACGGTAAAACTATCGCAAATACAGAAAATTTCATAGATATAAAAATTGTTTAAAATTTAATTCTCTATAAATTGACTATAACAAAATTTCGATTTTTCCATTATGCTTCCAGTTACTCTTTTAACAGTTGAGGGCACATCCACTTGATGTTGCACACGTCTGAGAGTGGTAAACTTTTTTGCCTCTTTTTCTAGGCTTTCAATAAAAGCTTATTTCAAATTTTCAGCCACATATGTTGTTTTACGAAATGTAGCTTGTTTTTGCCCTTTGTTCAGGATCATCGAAAAAAACAGTGTTTTCGGGGTTCTTTTTTCGGAACAGGTAGGCAGAAATCAATATTTAGTATGATGAACTGAAACGTTGAAATATCCTCTTTCATTATCCGCAAACGTTTTTAAGATATAACGTTTACGTAAAAAAATGCCGTCAATATTAAGATAAAAGTGCCCTTTTTAAGACGCGCGCACTTCATCTTAATTTCATAGAAAGTACATGAAGTAGAGTAAATTTCAAATACATAATTTGAAAGCACGATGAATTACCTACAAAACCGTATATTTATTTTTTTGGAAATTACATTTTTTCATCTTACAAATTTCTCTTAAAAATTTAATTACAAGAAAAAAATAAAATTCAAAAAAGGTGAAATATTTAAGGGGTGTTTTTTTAAAACTGAAAATTGTTTTAACATGATTAGTAGCATGATGTCATTGCAAATATATTATAGAACATATATCCAGAATATTTTTTAAATTTGAGCTCTCTGTAGCTTATGGTACATTAATACGTAAAGAGTCGTCAGAAAAATGAAAAAGAAAACTTCTAGTACAATTTCAGGGATGATGAAAATAAATAAATTAAAAAATAACCCCATCAATTTAAAGCTAAAACCATCTTCTTTCCAAAAATTTACTCGAAATAATAATCTGACAATTAATTACAAAATGGCAAACATTTTTGTGAGTCACTACGCTGTAAAATTTCCAATTTTCAGATTTCTAACGGTTTATCCCTATTTGTCTTTCATCGCGTTTTTCTGGAAAAGTACTATTGCTACAAAAAATTTTATAGATTCATAAATTGTTCAGAATTCGATGCTCTATTAAACAGCTTCATCAGAATTTCGAAATTCTCATTTCTTTTCGAGCTAGTATTCTTTGAATGTTGAGGGCACATTTACTTCATGTTGCACACCCCTAGGATTGGTAAACTTTTTTATGTCTTTATGTAGACTCTTAAGCCTAGCTAATTGTAAATTTACAGCCACATATGTCGTTTTTCCAGGTTGAAACCGATAGACCCTGTACTATAAAGCCATTTTTCAAGGAATAATAACAAAAATTTTTTCCTATGCAGCTATGATTAACCTCTATGCTATAAAATAGAAAAAGTTCGATTAAACTGTACAGAGTGTTCATTAAAACGATCCAAACTTACTAATTTTGAAACGACCATAACTCGTTATTTTCAAATGGAACACACTGTATATTTTTACATATTTGGATTCTTGGTAAAATTTAGATACTAAATATGCAAAAATATACAGCCTGTACAATTTCTTCGAATTTTTTAAACTTTATAGCATAGAGGATAGTCACAACCACCTAGAAAAAATTTTTTATTATTATTCCTTGAAAAACTGCTTAATTACGATTTTATAAAAAGCAACGCGTATCGCGGGCATTTTTTAGAGAAAAAAAATAATAACTTGGCAACACCGCAAAGAAATTAAAAAGTTTTAATATAGGTATGTAGGCGACTTAACACAAAGTCGATATATAGAAAAATCTACAGTGTTCCATTTAAAAAAAATCAAAAATATTTTCGCCGAGCAGTAATACAACACTCTGTAGAGATGAAAATAATTTTAGGTTATGCTCCTTAAGGAGTTTGATAACTTTTGTATTTAAATGTATGTCTTATTTCCAACGGCTCTAGAGCTATCGGAAACCGCCATATCAATGAATCACCCTGTATAGGAAAAAATAATAATAAAATATACAGGGTATTACATTTAGGAAATCCTGTATTAACTATTTTAGTGTCAAAAAATGTGCAATTAAAAATCTAAATCGACCTGTCCGAGCTTTTTCTCCAAATGTTTATATGTGCTTAGATTATTGATATATTCTATAGATTTTGTACACTCTGTATATTTATCCTTATTTAGATTTATTAGTGACAGTTTACAGTATAACTGAGGTTACGTTCAAAATGTTAACCATTTTCGAGATATTCCCACTTTAGTGTCACATTTTGATGCCCTGTTGCATAAAAGAAAATTATATTTTAATCCGAGAATTAGATTTATAATTCTTAGATATGGCAACGTTACACAATAAATAAATAAATAAATGGAAATGTCAATTTGTACTAGCTATCATAATTCATTTATACAAAGAAATTAATTATAATAAGTCGAATTCTACAACTCACTGTTCCTCTCGAGACTCTAGCTTCTTAAGTTATAGTCTGACGGTAATTTTACTTCTAACAAAAATTATAGAGCAGAAAATGCTCCATCGAAACCCGTAAAAATATTTGCCCTAACTGTCAAAATTAATTTATACAAATTAATAAAATTTTAAAAATTATATTAAGTCGAATTCTACAAATCATTGTGCTTCTAGAGGCTCTAGCTACATAAGTAGTGATCTGACGGTAATTTTACCTCTAATGATAATTATAGAGCAGAAAATTCTCTATCGAAACCCGTAAAAATATTTACCCTAACTGTCAAAATTAATTTATACAAATTAATAAAATTTTAAAAATTATATTAAGTCGAATTCTACAAATCATTGTGCTTCTAGAGGCTCTAGCTCCATAAGTATCAATCTGACGTTAATTTTACATCAAATGAATATTATAGAGCAGAAAATTCTCTATCGAAAACCGTAAAAATATTTCTCCTAGCTGTCATAATTCATATATGCAAATTAAGCAAATTTAAAAAATTATAATAAGTCGAATTCTACAACTCACTGTACCTCTCGAGGCTCCAGCTCCTTAAGTAGTGGTCTGGCGGTAATTTTACTTCTAATTAAAATTATAGAGCAGAAAATTCTCTATCGAAACACATAAAAATATTTGTCCTAGCTGTCATAATTAATTTATGCAAATTAATCAAATTTAATAAATTTTAATAAGTCGAACTCTACAACTCACTGTGTCTCTTGAGGCTCTAGCCCCTTAAGTAGTGGTCTGACGGCAATTTTACTTCTAATGATAATCATAGAGCAAAAAATTTTATTAGTGTCGACACTAATAAAAATATGCAAATTCAGTTTAGCAAAATAAATTTTTCCTAAAGCGTCAAACCAAATTTTATCAAAAGCGATTCAGCAGTTTTTAATTTATGGGTTTACCGAGGGTTTTACATACCTCTCGGTAAACCCAGGGGTTCACCCCGGTTTACACCCGATGGTGTAGACTCCTTACAGACAGCCAAACAGACTTTTTCAACGTGTTTTATTGCATGTTTGCCGTCATAGTCTGAATTTAAAAAAATCAAAAAATAAAATGACAAATTAAGGAAAAAGTTAGTACTCTATGCCCGGTTGCATAAAAGAGAATTATCATTAGATATGGCAACGTTATAAAAAATAAAAAATAAAAATGACAAAGTTTGACAGTTGTAGATAAATATGAAAATCTCACGTTGTTCTTAATGAGTTGATTTGACTTGTGAAAATTTATTTAAACTTAACCTCAAATTTTAATATTTATTTACAAACGTTAATTCTCGGATTAAAATATAATTCTCTTTTCTGCAACCGGGCATTAATCACACATTGCTAAATGTTGTTTTTCTATAAATTTTTTCTAATAGAACACCCTATGTATTTATGCACATTTGCAATCCTTATGGAATTGCAATAAAAAGCAATGAAATGTGCAACTGCTCTAAAGTAAACGTTCTCGAGATATTGCCAGTTTAGTCTCACACTTTGCTGTACTTTGTCTTCACACTGCCAAATGAATTTCTCTTTACTATTTATTTTCAATAACTCTAAGCAGATAGGTTCTCCATTCTTAAGACATGGGCCATTTCCCCATCTTCCTTCGAATTATTGGCCCACCCTATACTTTAAAATATTTGTAATTCGTTGCAAATTTTAATAAGTACCTTTAATTGTAGAATTTTCGTAACTTACAATTAAATTCGAACGTGTGTTAGTTACTCAATTTGTGGATAAAATCTTTAATTCCTTGTTTAAATGTGTAAAATAACAAAAGGTTGATGATCCTACCTTTATATGGTGAAACAAGGAAGTTTCATTTGCGACATGATTTTGAACTAGTGAACTAGACGAGCGTTAATACTACATACCCACATACAAAAAAGAGATTAGAAGAAGTCAATTTTGAAAATTGCGTTCGCAATTACGCTTAGTAAAGCGCCAAGTTAAATAATATAAAACGGCTCTTATCTAATCCCAAGTACAAACAAAAATCGAATAGCAAATATGAAATGTTACAACGTAATAATATATAATTTGTTATAAGATATGTCATCATTGGATGACATAAACAGTGAGTTTGAAGATAAATTACAGACTTCAGAGTGTTAAATTGTTAACGCCATCTTTTTTATCGTCCGAGTTTGAAACTATCCTTTTTAATCTTTTTATGTCACCATATATTTTTATAAACGTCCTCAAATATATCATATCCTAAAAAAATTATTTTAACTCAAGTTGGAACTTTTATATCAAGTTTTGGAAGTAATTTTCATTTTTCATACCAAAAGCTCCAATTCATCAGTTCAAAATTTATACATTTTATATCTAAGTTAATATTCACCCTCGGAAACTTGCTCTCTTTCATTCAAATTTACTACCCTTTTGACTCGACTCAAAAGTAGAGTTATTATCCTACAAGTATGCATATACATATTAGCTTTGACGTTTACAGACAGACGTATGAATAGCAAAACCCACGATCGTCACATGGGCGAACTGCTAAGACATTGTTTCCATTCAAAAGCTTTTAGTCCAGTCACTTGACATTTATTAGCAGAATAATTATCAGAGGGTTGAATTTTTACACACGTCGTTCACAATGAGTAATTTAAAAAGTCCCCATATATGTATGTACAGTGTCCCACGTTAAAAGGTGAAAAAAAAATTATCGTTCAACCAACGATTAACAAAATTATCCACACAATAAAAAATACATGGATCATCGGAAATGCGCAGTATGGTCCGGAAGAGACCTTAGATATAAGGCGCTTTCTTTCGCTAAAAACTTTGAATCATGATTCAAAAATAACCACGCCCATTGATTGGACCATGATCAGTGAATCCATGACAATCCGTGATCCAAAGGCGTTTGGATCACAATTTTCGCGACGAAAGAAAGCGCCTATTGATAAAGATATAGAGAGTGAGGGAAGTAGGATAAGGATTGGTTTAGAGAAATGGGGAGTGGGGGAAGTAGGATAGGGATTGGTTTAGAAAAATGAGGAGTGGTCTGTCACCATAGTTACCATGTGTCAAATGTCAATCTGTCACCATAGTTACCATATGTCAATGTCGTCATCTGATACCATATGTCAATTTAAGAAGGGGTTTATCTGTCATCTTACTATCATGTAGGTAATTAGACCGTAGGTCTGTTTGGTAGTCTATAACCTTAAATTTAAAAAAAGTATTAATATGTCGATGTCAAAGTGATCTGTAATGTCAGTTTCATCTGTCATTTAATATGTCAGGTGGAGTTATCTATCAATTTAGAGATTTATTTAGAGATAGGAGGAGTAGGGGTAATCTGTCACCAAGTAGTTACTATATGTCAAATATTAGCTGTCACCATGGGGAGTCTGTCATGACATGTGTTTCAAAACGTCAGGGAGGTCATCTGTCAACCCATCTATTATTCTATATGTCATTTCATCTGTCATTCCATCTCATCTGTCATTGTATCTATCATTCCATATGTCATCCCATCTGCCATCAAACTTGACATCAAATATGTCATGCATATGTCATTTATCGCACAGATGAGTTTGACAGACATGATGAATGACAGATTAGATGAGATGACAGATGAGACTGACAGATGAGATTAAATGACAGATGAGACTGACACATAAAATGAGATGACAAATAAGATTGACAGATGAGATGAGATGACAGAAAAGATTGTTAGTTAAATGACAAAAGCGATTAACAGATGAGATGAAATGACATATGAGACTAACGGATGAGATTGACAGATGATATTCATAAACAGACAGAGACGGACAGAGAGAAACTTTCACAGTTCGCAATATATATATATTGGTATACTCGGAAAGCTAATTTTTTGAGTTTTCAAGTTATTGAAAAATATACAGGGTGTTACATTTAAAATAAGACAGTTGGTTCCATTTCCGATTAAACCGGAAGTCGTAGTGAGTAGTACTTGGTATCGTCTCACAACTAATATTATGATCTTTTAAAATAATTAAAAATATACAGGGTGTTCCTAAAAACTTTAGATACTATAGTGATTTCCGGTTTAACCCAAAGCGTATTTTAACCAAAAGTAGTGTCAAATAATAGATATTCATGAGATTACTACATGTACCAATTTTCAAAGTTTAATATTTATTACAAATGAAGTTACAGATTTTTGAAAATTTGATTTTCAAAAAATCACAACTCCGGTTCTGGAAATTTCTAACAAATGAAGCGCATGGCATTCGATAGAGATCGGCAATGTTTATAACATATCTAAAAATGAAAGAAAACGGCACGAACAGGTTTTGAGAAAACGCATTTCATGATTTTGACCTACTTTGGCCCCTTAAAGGTAAGCAATTTTGCAACAATTTTAAAAATTGATTACGTCAGGACGGAAGCCTTGTATTTTGGCTATAAAATACCATTTTTAAATTTTAATAACATTTATTACCGGCTAAGTTATAAGAGAAAAACCACAAAATGGAACCATCATTGTATTGGCCGACATTTTGAATTAATTTTTTTTTCATTTTTGAACTCGAGGGGACTCCAAACGTCGAGAAATTAAATTTAAAAAAATATTTTTTTTTCGATTAATTCCCTCATATAATAACAACCAATCATATTTCTTTATTTTATAAATAATGACCAATGACAGCTAGTTCATACTGACGAAACTCAAGCAAGCTTTTTTTTTAAATTTAGCCGTGATTAATTCCCTCATTTAATAACAACCAATCAGATTACCACAAACGAGGGATTTAATCACGAATAAACAGACCCTAGCTTTTGTACACCCCTGACTTATGTGATCATAGATGACAGATTATTATGTTTATGTCATTATATTTCATTATTTTTCTAATTTTTCAAATTAAAATTATTTTTGACGTTTAAGATATTACTTTTTTTTTCTAAAAATTGTTATTAAAAATTTAAATATTTGTTGATGAATCGTAATTCATAACGCCCTCGAACTATGAATTCAATCAAGTAAATTACGGGCAGCTACTTTTTTTTTAAATTTTTCTTTTTAGAAAATGTTTGAAAATTGAAAAATTTTACAAAAAAAGCTACCCCTAATTTACTGGATTAAATTCATAGCTCTCGGGATATAACCTATGATTATAATAGGTACTTTTTCAAAATAAATTAAGTTACGAAAAAGTTAAAAGTGTGTTTTACTACTTCGTTCCACCCTGTATAATAAAAATTATTGTAGAAATGCTTAAAATATATTCGCGTAACTTTCAAACTTTTAGTTACATTTTCCACCCCTTATAGTGTTGATGAGCCTTGTATGTTTCTCATAATGAATAACGAAACAAAACAACCCTTAACAGCGTAATCTAATGTTCTAATAAAACGGAAAATATCGTAAATTCCTAATAAATGACAAAACAAAACAACTCTTTATTAAGACACGTCGTGCGATAGTACGAGCTTAGTTCCGTTCCGATTCTGGTTAGGGGAGAAAAGCAGATGGCCCTGCACGTACCAACTCGGAGAACAAACGCTACAATTTATTTTGTTTTTACGCATGGAAATAACAATTTAAAAAAAATTGAGAAAATGCGAAAAAACGTGTGGGTCAGTAGTTTTAATTTAAAAAGAAAACTCGTGGAAAATCACTCTAGTGCTCGAGGTGGTTGCTGATTGTAGGACGAAAACGCCTCGTGTTATAATAAAAATTTGGTAATGTTGGAAGAACTAGTTCACATATTATTTATATGTTTTATAAACATTTAAAGTTGGCCCAAAAAAATAGTTATATAAAATTACATAATTAAAAGTAGATCATTTGAATGTCAATAATATTTTTCAAACAGCACACTTACGATGTATAATTATAAAGTAATTGAGTCAAAAAGTTTTTGGAATTTCTAATTGAGCAATTCTTCGCACAAACACATTTTGACGACGACAAAAGTTAAATCTGTTTGCAAATTATAAACTTTTTGAGTTTGTAAAGTAATAAGTGCGTTTCTAACTTTAATTAAGATGCTTGTAACGCGCCATTAGATCTTAAATTTACATTTCTTGATTAAATAACGAGGAAGGAGTATGCAAATGTGGAAAATACATGAGGGTTAAGTGCCATATAGGAATAATTGTCGTGAGAATGAACATCCTTTTGTAAAATTAATGTTATAAACGAAAGTAAAAGTATAAAGAGATGGAAGTATACAAAAAGTGAAATTATTTGATGAATTATTTATGTTTTCTTTTGGATTTTGTTACTCTTTGTGTAGAATACAAATAAGGTATTTTGCATATTATGGCAAATCCGATATTCCTAAGGTACTTGTTTCTTTTTAAAACAATCCATAATACACCCTAATGTTTATTATATATTTTACATCCATAGAGAAAACTGGAAATCTTCGGTTTTACAAATATCGCCTGATTAGCCTATGATATTCAAGTCACTGTAGCTCAGGAATAGGGCAGAGTAAAGAAATAATTGCCAACGCTTGGAAGAAGACTTGAAATTTTTGATTTTTTTTAAATTGGTAACTCTGTAAGGACATGTTTAGAAAACACTTTTAAATTTCCACCCTTAAATTAAATAATTTTCAGAGTACAGAACATGGAAGAGAATGGAATTTTTTCTCCAGGAATGTATTTGGAGTAGTTAGAAGGTAATTATACTAAAAGTTCCCGTTCATAGCTATGAACGTTCATAGCTAGTAAGAGTGGGAGGGGGGAAGAAAGTCAATTTTTGGGGTTTTCGCTCACATCTCGAGAACGGTGGGTCCTAGGGAAAAATTACTCGTAGCAAAATAAAAGCTTATCAAATTTCCTACAAGAATGTTCTTATTTATTTTTTCTGTACTTTTTATAGTTTTCGAGATATCCGCCCACAAAAATCGTTAATGTATAGTACTGAAAAAATTTTTTAGCTCACGTTTTTCTTCGAACTTTTGTCTCTAGCACTTCAGCCCTTCGTTTTACAGTAAAAGTCTACAGAAAAGAAATTGCAAAGATATAAATTTTCTTTACCTATTATTTCATCAACTGGTAAGGAGTTATAGCAGTTTGAAAAATTTTACGGACGGATATTTCCAAACGAGTAAGGCAAAAAATTAATAGAAATAATTTTGTAAGAAATTTGATAAGCTTTCATTTTGCTAAGGGTAAGTTTTTCCATAAGACCCACCGTTTTTGAGATATAAGCAAAAATCCCAAAAACGGAACCTTTCGACTACTCTCCAATACAAAAAAAAATGATTCAACTGAAAACATGTAGTTGGTGGGTATTTTAAACTAGATTTCTTATTGGTTTAGTACTATTGCGTTTAAAAAATATTCAAATGCTGCTTTAGACTTTAATTTAAGCTTTAACTGTAACAACAGCAAAGATATCCGGCACTTGGAGCTTGAGGCTTGGAGCTAGGTTGCAGGACTCTCTGTAGACGGTGCCTACTACCTGAACTCCCAGCTCTGATTACTTAGATAGTATTATCCAATCTTAAAGCTCTTAATTCAGCTAACACCTTCAAAGCTTGCTTGGTTCGATTTAGTCACCTTTGATTCTTGCTCTCCATATCATCTACGGCAGTTTAAGAGCTTAGGGATGGCTTTCACCGTTAACTCGATTACAACAGAAATAAGCAGAGTGATTAAGAGCAGTGGCACCGTAGCTTAGTCCATAAGTAAGCAATAAATAGTACCAGTAGCTCGGCAGTGCTCAGCTACACTGTTCGATAGCAGCATCGCATCATCAGCTGCGTTAGTAACTACTGTATCAGTAAGCCCTTTCCCTATGAGAGAATTTCTCCTATTTTTGATGCCCTGCTTACAAATTACAGGTACAGGACTCACAAACGAGTCTCTTTAGGCTTCTCAAGACAGAATGTCTGCTTTATGACAATGCTCTCAAGATAAGGACATCATAATGTCTGCTCTGTGACATAGCTCCAAAGTTATGGGGCCTCTGATTGTTTAATTTTCCAAGCAAACCCTCGCATGCGTAGTTGTAGATTTCCTCATTGCTTGGCCGTAGGATTACAGACCTCCCCGTCCCTATATCTTGATTGCTCCAAAATTGACTCTATTTCGGCGGTAAAGTGGCAATATCTTCAAAAATGTCCCTGCTCGGGCGCCAATTTGTAGTCGAATTCGACTATACAAAAATCTACTAGATGTTCCATTCGACATTTTTTTGTAAATGTATGCAACTTTATATTTTTTTTAATAAGGGGTAGTAAAAATTATAATATTAGTGATAGAGTATAATAAAAATTAAACAAATTGTAAAAAATTAATTAAAATACAAAATTATAAATTAAAACACAAAATCTGATGTTTCAATTTTCAGGAAAATTTCGGAAAGCAATCTTAATTAGAAATCGCGGATGTTTTCATTTAAACAAACATTCTAATGAACGAACAGGAAACTAAATTACAAAATTTAATTCACTATACTTACACAAGGTGAGATAAAATAAAAATCCTAATTTATTAATAAAACGAGCCGAAAGTTCGATATTCGAGCAATGTTTTAACGGGCGAACACGAGCACAACTTTATAGAAATTGTTTGAGTGTTTTTATATAAACCAATAATTAAAGTAAAAGTTTTTGTAACAAAATTGTATATTAATTTTTACTCCAACTTTATACAACTTTTTGAAATTCATGCCTAACAAAAGAACGACCACATAAAATAGATTAACGCATTATTTCAGCCTTTGAGCCTTTCCATCATAAATCGAAACCTGGTATCAATTTTAGCAATAAATAAAAATTGTACAAACAAAATGGCATTTTACATAAGCTATTCTTAAAAAATATATTTGTACAAGAACTATAAATTTATAAGCAGACAGTACACTAAATACAGGGTCCGTACACATTTTAAAACTGTCCAAATATTTTACAAAGAGTTGTGATGGGAATCTACAAAAGAAGCGTATTTTAAAAATATTAAGCAATATACAGGGTGTTTCATAAAAATATGTCAAACCAAGCTTGCTATTTTAGAGAAAACAATTTATACAAAAGTACTCTCAACTTTGTTGGGCTACAGCCGGGGAAGCAACGATGAATAATTTTTTAATTTTTTTTTAAATGGGACACCCTGTAAAACTAATTCCAATATAAATTCTTACGTTTTAAAAAGGCCGAAAAATACTCCATTTAATAAATGGTCGCATATGACAGTTTTAAAAATAATAAAGATAAAAAAAATAAAATAAAAAAATTGTCACTTATTGGCAACTCCATCCTGGGACACACTGTATAGTGCCAGATGGCAACATTGACCATATTATGGTAACTATGATGACAGATTCATTGACATTTGACACATGATAACTATGATGACAGATTGACATTTGACACATGATAACTATGATGACAGATTGACATTTAACACTTGGTAACTATGGTGACAGACCACTCTCTATTTCTCTAAACCAATCCTTATCCTACTTCCGCCACTCCCCATTTCTCTAAACCAATCCCTATCCTACTTCTGCCACTCTCTATCTGTATATTCTATTTATATCTCTATCTCTTTCGAACCTCACTGCGCATTTCCAATGATCCATGTGTTTTTTATTATGTGGATATTTTTTTTTACATTTATGGATTCTACGAAAAATTCTAAATCCAGCTTAATAACATGTTCCTTATTCCTATATCGATTTTCAGCTGTTTTTTTTTAAAACTACATTTTGTAAAAATGGTGAAAATTGCCCACTATTTAATTTTTATATGAATTTTTTTATATGATATTTTTCTAAGAACCTCAAACTAAGCTCTGATGTTACAATTTTTCTCTCATAATTTACAGGGTGTTCAAAATGTGCCGACTTTTAGAGGAAATTTCAAACCTAAAATACTTTTTAATTTTAAATGGAACACCCTGTAATTTTTGACAATTTTGGATGCAGAAATAAATTTACTATCGTTTTGCATTACCATTCCCTATACCTATCATTAATGATTTTTACATTATTCTACATTCTATAAAGCTTAAGCGCCTCCCCCTCTCCGCGCTATATTTCGAGAACGGTTGATCGTACAAAAAAATGAATTAGATGAAATTTGTAGAGAATTTTGTGATCTACAAATTTGTAATAACCTCTAATGACGTATGATGCATAGGAAACGAGATATTTGCAAAAAAATAATTTTTGTAACCTTTAACTTGATCTTGATCTATCTTAACTTTTGAGCAAGTCTTTAGAACGTCAAAATGCAAATATTTAGCACCCTGTATTTTCTCATTTGGTTGTGTTCCATATTGTATTATCTTTAAGTTTTATTAAGGGTGTCATATGCCTAAACTCATAATTTTTGAGTTCGTAAGCATTTTGTAAATAATCTTTTTTTTAAATTGAAAATTAAATAAACTAATCTAGGATGCTTTGGAAATTGTATTTCGATTTTTATTTGCATTACCATAAATAACTACAACTGTCAAAATCTCGTGATGGAATCTCACAACAAATACAACATTTAATTAATTAGTAAAAATCCCTGCTCAACTGCGGACTCAAATTCGCGAGTCCAGAGCTGAAACCACTGCTCAAATCCACACGAACTAAGACGAATCACAGTCACAATGGTACTTATGTAAGCATTCTAGATTAGGACGTTAAATTTTCAAAGATTGAAAGAAATTTAAAAACACTTAAAAACTCAAAAATTATAAGTTTTGGGCATAAGACACCTTTAACAAAACTTAAAGATAATACCAAATGGAACACAACAAAATGATAAAATTTAAAAGTAACAAGTTATACAGGGTGGGCCATTTAACTTGTAACCCCTAACGATTTTTGGATGCAACCCAAATTACAAATATCAATACAGTCTAGATACATCTACTTTTAAAAAATAAACAACAGATCAGGGTAGGTAAATATCAAACTAAAATGCTAATTTTAATAATTGACATTTGTCACAAAATTATTTTAATAACGAAATTTTATTTAAATACTTGTAATAAAAAATACACTAGAATTGGGACTTAGAATAGGAACAAAAAAATAATAAAAATTGTGTATTTTTTATTACAAGTATTTAAATAAAATTTCGTTATTAAAATAATTTTGTGACAAATGTCAATTATTAAAATTAGCATTTTAGTTTGATATTTACATACCCTGATCTGTTGTTTATTTTTTAAAAGTAGATGTATCTAGACTGTATTGATATTTGTAATTTGGGTTGCATTCAAAAATCGTTAGGGGTTACAAGTTAAATGGCCCACCCTGTAGTAATCTAAAAATGAATAAATTGGTTTGGCTTTAACAAACGCCCTGTATAATTTAATCAAAATTATTTAATTTCAGGACATAGAGGATAGTCATGAAAAGTCAGGAAACAGTTTTTGTTATTTTTTCTTAAACAACGACTTTAGTACGACTTTTTAACGCAATGCGTGCAGCGAGCATTTTTCAGAAAAAAAATTGATAACTTGGCAACGCCGCCGAAAAACTAAAAAATTTTAATATGAGCATATATAGGTGACTTAAGACCAAGTCGAAATATATAAAAATATACAAGGTGTTCCTTTAAAAAACTTAAACAATTTTTCGCTGAGCAGTAATACAACACCCTGTAGAGAAGAAAATAATTTTAGGTTATGCTTCTTAAAGAGTTGAATACTTTTTGTATTTAAATGTTTTTTGTTTTTCAAACGGCAAGGGAACTATCGAAGACCATAACTCCAATGTTACTGCACTATTTTCATTATGTAACACAATTTTGAAATAACGAAATTTGAAATAAATATTGTAGCAAAATGCGCCATTTGTTTGCTTTTTTAAAGAACCAATATCATAAATATACTAAATACAATATCATTGACATATTTAAAGCTACCACTTAATATTAAAATTAATGTCTTTTGGCAACAAAATTCATAAAAAGAAAACATTAGATTTTAATAAATTGAGCTTGAAACTGTTTGTAAATGGCGCTTTTAATAGCAATTCGGCCATTTTTGAAGTATCGCTTTTTATTAATTCTGATTTATTTTCTTTTTACTTTACTTTAGCACAATTTTTGTTGAAAAACACAACACTGGAAAAAAAGAAGAGCTAAAACCAACCAATTTACTTCCTTTATAAAAGCAAAATTTTAAACGAAATTATACTTTTTTGTAAAAACAAAAACAGAGGTGGCTATTGTAAAAGTGGACTGAAATAATTTCCAAGCTATTTGTGTTGTCTGGTAGGGTGTTTCGGCACCTTGTTTGGAGCTTGTGGTAACAAACGTGCGAAAGGATAACTGTACCTTGGGGAAATTTGTTACACTACCTGTTTGTTGTCAGATCTGGTCATCTACTACATTGTTATATTGTTTAATGCAACTCATGTGTCGATTTTATTACAACTAACTTTTACTTTAGGAAAAAATAGGCTTTTTCCAACCTCACAAGAGTCAAAATGAGCTTCAAGGAAGTTCTAATTTGAAAATCAGTAACAAGTTTGAAGGGAAAACGAGAAGAAAAATTGAACCAATTTACGGTGTTAATCCTAAACCAAAAAGTCATCATAACTTTTTCGACAATAAATTTGGCAGTTTGTGTTTGAAAAGGCATCATTTCTCGAGGGAAAGAGAGTTTTTCTGATGTAAATAAGCAGGAGAAAAATAAAATAAAAATAGTGCAGTTTTGCAGATCGAAACTAATTTATATGATAAATAGTTGAAGAAACTCAGTTACACAAAACATAATAGAAAAATCTCAAAAACAAACTACTAAACATTACACAAGAAATAAAAAAGATGAGCAAAGGTAAAATTATCGTTGTTGTATTATAAAATATTAAAGACAAATAGAAAAGTGATAAAACACACATCTTTGTGATTATTATTTCAATTTACATTTAAAATAGAAGTTAAAATTGCTTTTCAACCGCAGCTGTGGAATTTAAGGCAAGTCTATTTCCAACTTTATTTCGAAAAAAGATAATTTTTAACTTCATGATTGAATTAAAAAAACCCAAATGCTTCTCGGAAGTTCTATAATTACGTAACCAACTTGTACTTACGAATATTATTATCATCTGAAAAAGGATTAATGGTTAACTTTTTACTTAAATGTTTGTTCTAAAAAGTCTTAAATAACAACAGTTATTTGCTTTCTTTTTATACCTTTTTTCCATCGTCTTATTAAAATTTTAAATCGCAACGTGCCTTTTTGATGAAGAATGTTCGTTCATAAGAACATATTAAACATTCTAAAATTAAAACAGTTATTATCTCACACAAAAAGTAAAATACTCCAAAGCACATGGCGGTGACATTTCACCGACGAACATTTCACTTGCATTGGTGCTAAAAATCGTTTAACCGAACAGGCAACAGATAGAAAACACAATTTTCTCTCCAGATAAAAACCAAGTCTACTAACGAGCTAAGAAAATGCACTTTTCTCAGCATGAAACATATTATGAAAAAGCGCCATCTCTTGTCAATTACTTGTCAAAAATTTTTTTAAATTCACTTTAAATTCTAAAAATATTAATAAATCAGTCAAACAAGGGTTTAACCTCGGAATGAAAGTCAGAAAGCTAAATATTTTCTTAAACCTATGTTTTAAGGTTCTAAAGACTTGCTCAAAAATCTCATACAATCTCGTGTCCGCGTGTCAAGATATTCAGGGTCAAATATATCACAAAAATCTTTTGTTTTGCAAATATTTCGTTTACTATGCATCATATGTTATTAGAGGTTTTTATAAAACTTGTAGATCATAAAATTCTCTACAAATTTGATCTGATTAATTTTTTTGTGCGATCACCCGTTCTCGAAGTATAACGCGTAGAGTGGAAGGCGCGAAAACTAACTTTTTTATTTTATACAACTCGATTATAGACGCGTGCTACCTTCTCTGCCTCTTCAATCTAAAGCCAGTCCCACATTGCATTTATTTCATAAATATTTCTTAAATATATTCATAAAATTTTTTATAAAAATTTGTCGTTGTTTGACTATACCACACAAAATTTACGGATTGTAGAATGTGTTGCATAAGCTGCAAAACTCCAAGTTTCAAGAAATACATTTAAATACAAAACATCTGCTACCAGACAACAAAGCAAGGCATCAACAACCAATGGAACGTGGATGTGACGTCACGTCAAAATATTTACGTGTAGTCGCAACATCTCATAACTACAGTTTTTATAAAAACTTTGTAAATATAGCCGAGCACACTGTAAAAACCAGTTTTATCAAAATTTTTCTCAATATATTTTGTTTTTTTTACAGTGTGTTTTCGCTTTAAGAATCTCATCTGTCATCTTATTTGTCAATCTCATCTATCATCTCATTCTATCTGTCAAACTCATCTGTGAGATGATATGTCATATGAAATGACAGATTTGATGAAGGGTTGATGACAGAGGGGAGGACAGATGGTATGAATGATGGAATGACATATGATATGACAGATGGAATGATAGGATGGAGTGACATATGAGATCACAGATGAATTGATAGAAATGAATGACAAATGACTCCCCATATGGTGCCAGATGGCACCCATAACAACATTGACATATATGGTAAATATGATGACAGATTGACATTTGACACATGATAACTATGATAACAGACTCACATTTGACACATGATAACTATGATGACAGATTGACATTTGACACATGATAACTATGATGACAGACTGACATTTTACACATGATAACTATGATGACAGAATGACATATTACAAATGATAACTATGATGACAGACTGACATTTGACACATGATAACTATGATGACAGATTGACATTTGACACATGATAACTATGATGACAGACTGACATTTTACACATGATAACTATGATGACAGAATGACATATTACAAATGATAACTATGATGACAGACTGACATTTGACACATGATAACTATGATGACAGGCTGACATTTAACACATGATAACTATGATGACAGACTGACATTTGATACATGGTAACTATGATGACAGATTAACATTTGACACATGATAACTATAATGACAGACTGACATTAGATACATGATAACTATAATGACGGACTGACATTTGATACATGATAACTATGATGACAGATTGACATTTGACACATGATAACTATGATGACAGACTGACATTTGACACATGATAACTATGATGACAGATTGACATTTGACACATGATAACTATGATGACAGACTGACATTTGACACATGATAACTATGATGACAGACTGACATTTAACACATGATAACTATGATGACAGACTGACATTTGATACATGATAACTATAATGACAGACTGACATTTGACACATGATAACTATAATGACAGACTGACATTTGACACATGATAACTATGATGACAGACTGACATTTGACACATGATTACTATGAAGACATTCGACACACAATAACTATGATTGACACTTGACACTTGGTAACTATGGTGACAGACCACTCTACATTTCTCCAAACCAATCCCTATCCTACTTCTACCACTCCCCATTTCTCTAAACCAATCCCTATCCTACTTCAAACACTCTCTATCTGTATATTCTTTTTTTTATATCTTTGTCTCTTTCGGACCTCACTGCGCATTTCCGATGATCCGTGTATTTTTTATTGTGTGGATATTGTTTTTACATTTATGGATTCTACGAAAAATTCTAAATCCAACTTTATAACATGTTCCTTATTCCTATATAGATTTTCAGCTGTTTTTATTAGAAAAACTGAATTTTCTAAAAATAGTGAAAATTGCCTACTGACGTTATGATAACAGGAGCTACGTAATTTTTAGATATTATGATACATGAGCGCAAGCGCTATAACATGCGAGTTCATACCCGATTTAGCTGGAGCCAATCGACCCTTAGTGGAACGCGACTGATTCGTAGAATACAAGAGTGGTACGCGAAAAAAAAAATATTGAGAACCACTGCTCTATACCTATCGTTGATGCTTTTTACATTATTTTATATCCTATACTACTCGAAGCTTTGCGCGCCTCTCACTCTCCGCGCTTTATTTCGAGAACGGTTGATCGTACAAAAAAATGAATTAGATAAAATTTATAGAGAATTTTGTGATCTACAATTTTTGTAAGAACCTCTAATGACCTATGATGCATATGAAACGAGATTTTTGCAAAAAACAATTTTTCTGACCTTAGGGCTTGTGACACGCGGACAGGAGATTGTATGAGACTTGAGCAAGTCTTTAGAACCTCAAAATATTAGTTTATGCAAATATTTAGCTTTCTGACTTTTTTCATTGATTTAGCTAGCTGACTGACGAGGTTTGTCCTTTATTTCATCTTATATGACTGTACTATAATAAACGTAACAAACAATAAAAGGAAATTTTAAAAAAACAAAAAACTTTGAACATCGCAAATGGTTAGAAATATCTCTTTGTCACAATCTGTTATAAATTAAGTAAGGTTATAATTTACTTATTTAGTCAATTTTTTTGACGTTTCAAGAAAAAATTACTTAGAACGAGACTATTTTCTAAAAACGTCAAATATTTGATATTTGTTTAGAGCACATCACGGTAATCGCCATTTCTGTTAACTTTCGAAATTTTCAAATTTAATTTCTGGCGTTATAAAGCATCCAAAATTAATTTTGTTTGTGGCTTTATATGCAAAATTGTATGCTCTAAAACTTTTATTTGAAGATTTTTTTCCTAAAATTAATTTGGAAGCAAGAAATCACCAAAGAATGATTTTACATGTTTAAATCCCTATGATCGCCCTTGTAGCTTTTGTCTGTTTCGTAAGTTTTTGTTGAAGAAAATTCATCTGAAAATAAATTCACACATTCTCACATGTGTTGTTTAGATGTGTAAATTGCAATACGTTTAATAATAATTATCATTTACTAGAGGTATTTGTACTGGCGGAAAATTATGGTCAAATACTTACAACTAAAGCTGTAAATTAGTTTTTCAACTTGGTCGCAATTAATTTAAAATAAAACAACATTTTATGTACACATGCAAAATTTTCACTAATTAAAAATAAAGTATTAATTTATCTATGCGGTAAAGTTAGAATTGAACTTTAGTAATAAAAAGAGCCCAAAAAGTAATTATTTTAAGTGTACCGCACACCATTTATCGAATTAAAAGAATGTTTTATGTATTAGTTTTGAAATAATAGTAAGTAGAAAAGTTTTGTATGAGGCTTATACATATTAGATTGTTATATTTTATTTACTTAATTTACCAACTATTGCAATTTAGTTGTAGTTATACCGACCCCAGCAAATATGAATCGTGCCTTCTAGATGGAAACTACCCCAAGTTTCTTAATTAAACTTTTAACTAATATATTACTACCTCAAACAAGTTGCCTCTTTCGACTTATATGATGTTTACTTAAACATCTTTAACCCCTTTTGGTAATTTTTTTTTCATTTTATAATTAGGACTTGGGGTTGTAAGCTGCCATTTTAAATTAGAATTGGGGAAGTAGATTTTCGTGCGAATTTAAAAATTTATTTTTATTCAATTTTTTTCTCATGACTTCTTCTTCGTGTTTACAGAAATATTGCAATATATTAAATTATACATTTAAGTTACTTAAATAGATAATTACGACTTCATTAGGAATTCTGTGAGATGTTAAAACCACAATGATTATTGGATTTCTTAATTATTAATTACCTCCTATCGTTACCACTTTGGTATAGAGACTAATTGAGAAATGAAATAGTGAAGGTATTAAATTATAAATCGTTAGGAAATTGAGTCTAAGTTTTACTTAATTCATTTTTATCGTTGTCGCTGTACTAGTGTTGTAGATTATCTTCCTTAACGGTAATTAGAACAATATGTATTTTTAAAGACACCCTGTATATGCAGGGTTTACTTTGGAAAAGAAAATTCTCGGCAAAATGTTTTAGAAAATCAAAAGTCGGGACGTTCAACTTTTCATTTTCGTATGAAAATCTATTGCTTTTTTGTAGAAAATTACTGACTGGGCTTGTCTAAATTCGGATACCAAACAAAAACTTTTTAACTTGTACTTTTCTAGAAAATAAACAATTGATAAAATGCAAAAATGAACGTCGCGAAATGTGATAAAATGTCGTGTTTACTATCGTTTAGTATGTTTAGACACCCTGTATACAGGGTTTACTTTAGCATAAAAATTCTCAGAAACGTTTTTTAGAAAATCAAAAGAGCTATCAAACGATACCAAACTCGACATTTTATCACGTCAACGGTAGGTGTCGCGACGTTCAACTTTTCATTTTCCTATGAAAACCTATAGTTTTTTTGTAGAAAACTACTCAGTGGGCTTGTGTAAATTCGGATACCAAACAAAAACTGTTTGTCTTTTAGACAAACTTTTAGACTACTTTTTTAGAAAATAAACAATTGTCCCCATAATAAAATGAAAAAGTTGAAAGTCGCGACGCGTAGCGTCGATGTGATATAAATTCGTGTTTCTTAAGGTTTAGTATGTTTAAACACCCTGTATACAGGGGTTACTTTAGAATAAAAATTCTCAGAATCATTTTTTAGAAATCAAGAGAACTATCAAACGATATCAAACGCGACATTTTATCACATCGACACTATAGGCGTCGCGATGTTCAACTTTTCATTTTCTTATGGGAACCTATTGTTATTTGTAGAAAATTACTCAGTGGACTTGTCTAAATTCGGATACCAAACAAAAACTGTTTGTCTTTTACTTTTTTAGAAAATAAACAATTGTCCCCATAATAAAATGAAAAAGTTGAACGTCGCGACACCTAGCGTCGATGTGATAAAATGTCGTGTTTAGTATCGTTTAGTATGTTTAGACACCCTGTATACAAGGGTTACTTTAAAAAAATCTCAGAAACATTTTTTAGAAAATCAAAAGAGCTATCAAACGATACCAAACTCGACATTTTATCACCTCGACGCTAGGTGTCGCGACGTTCAACTTTTCATTTTCGTATGAGGACCTATAGAGTTTTTTTGTAAAAAAAACTACTCCGTGGCCTTGTCTAAATTCGGATATCAAACAAAAACTTTTTATCTTGTACTTTTTTTGAAAATAAACAATTGTACCCATAATAAAATGAAAAAGTTGAAAGTCGCGACGCGTAGCGTCGATGTGATATAAAGTCGTGTTTAGTAAGGTCACAGACTAGTAATAATTACTTTATTACTCTGTGGTAAGGTTTAGTATGTTTAGACACCCTGTATACAGGGGTTACTTTAGAATAAAAATTCTCAGAATCATTTTTTAGAAAATCAAAAGAGCTATCAAACGCGACATTTTATCACATCGACACTAGGCGTCGCGATGTTCAACTTTTTATTTTCTTATGGGAACCTATTGTTATTTGTAGAAAATTACTCAGTGGGCTTGTCTAAATTCGGATACCAAACAAAAACTGTTTGTCTTTTACTTTTCTAGAAAATAAACAATTGATCCCCACAATAAAATGAAAAAGTTGAACGTCGCGACACCTAGCGTCGATGTGATAAAATGTCGTGTTTAGTATCGTTTAGTATATTTAGACACCCTGTATACAAGAGATACTTTAAAAAAATCTCATAAACATTTTTTAGAAAATCAAAAGAGCTATCAAACGATACCAAACTCGACATTTTATCACCTCGACGCTAGGTGTCGCGACGTTCAACTTTTCATTTTCGTATGAGGACCTATAGAGTTTTTTTGTAAAAAAACTACTCAGTGGCCTTGTCTAAATTCGGATATCAAACAAAAACTATTTACCTTGTACTTTTTTTGAAAATAAATAATTGTACCCATAATAAAATGAAAAAGTTGAAAGTCGCGACGCGTAGCGTCGATGTGATATAAAGTCGTGTTTAGTAAGGTCACAGACTAGTAATAATTACTTTATTACTCTGTGGTAAGGTTTAGTATGTTTAGACACCCTGTATACAGGGGTTACTTTAGAATAAAAATTCTCAGAATCGTTTTTTAGAAAATCAAAAGAGCTATCAAACGATACCAAACGCGACATTTTATCACATCGACACTAGGCGTCGCGATGTTCAACTTTTTATTTTCTTATGGGAACCTATTGTTATTTGTAGAAAATTACTCAGTGGGCTTGTCTAAATTCGGATACCAAACATAAAACTGTTTGTCTTTTACTTTTCTAGAAAATAAACAATTGATCCCCATAATAAAATGAAAAAGTTGAACGTCGCGACACCTAGCGTCGATGTGATAAAATGTCGTGTTTAGTATCGTTTAGTATGTTTAGACACCCTGTATACAAGAGTTACTTTAAAAAAAATCTCAGAAACATTTTTTAGAAAATCAAAAGAGCTATCAAACGATACCAAACTCGACATTTTATCACATCAACGCTAGGGTCGCGACGATCAACTTTTCATTTTAAAAATAATAATAAAAAAATTTTTTTTTGCATTTCTCGACGTTTTGAGTTCCATAAATGCAAAAAAAAATGTTTCGCTTTTATAAGAAATCTATACAGGGTGTCCAAAAATAAGGTGGTTATTTTGGGCGCATATTTGCAAATATGGGCCAAATTCATTTTTACTTGGCTATAAGATAGTACACCTGAGCCCTAATCGAAAAAAAAAAATTCAAATTTTTTTATATAAAATGGCGGCCCATAGAACGATTGTCCCATTTTGTGGTTTTTCCCTTATAACTTGGCCATTAATTATTATTATAAAAATTTCAAAATGGCATTGTAAAGCCAAAATATAGGGCTTTCGTCGTAATCTAGTAGATTTTGAAAATTGTTTTAAAATTGCCTACCTTTAAGGGGTAAAAGTAGGTCAAAATTTTGAAATGGATTTTCTCAAAATTTCATCCGCCATATATTTTCTTTTTTGGATATGTTACAGACAATGTAATTCTCTATCGAAATATCAATTTTTATCAAAATCGCTTGAGCCGTTTTGGAATAATGTTTTTTTGAATGTCAAAACTTCAAAAATCTCTAATTCCTTTTGTAATAGAAATGAAATCTTGAAAATGAATATATGTATCAATCCCATGAATGTCTATTATTTGACACTATTTTCGGCTAACAAAATGCTTCCGGTTAAACCGGAAATTACAAAAATATCAAAATTTTTAGGAACACCTGCATAATTTTAAATATTTTGAAAACTTGTAAAATTAGGTATTACACGATACCAAACATTTTGACAAATTATTTTGACTTCCGGTTTAACTGGAAATGAGATCAAATTTCTTAATTTAAATGGAACACCCTGTGTATTTTTCAATATTTATTTCATTATTTTAAAAATTCCAAGATTTGACGGACGGAAAAAGTTCCTCGTACGGCCACATCCGTTGTTTTTTTTCTCGATTATAACAACTTTTTCTTGGATTGGAAAAAGTTAAAAGTTGAACATCGCGACGTCTAGCGTCGATGGGATAAAATGTCATGTTTAGTATCGTTTGATAGCTCTTTTGACCTCCTAAACTACTTTTTAAAGAATTTTTTTCTTCTGTAAACCATTGTCAAACTACAGTCGAAAAACTAAACTGCTAGTTTTCAATTTTTTTGCGTTACCTATCTGTTTGAAATTGACCTGCATATTTTAATATTGTAAAACCTTGTAGAATTATAAAAAAAGTCTTGTTATGGCCACATCATAGTTTTTTTTATTTTTAAAATGTCGTGTTATTTCATCTTGAATAGAACTCATTGACTTTCCACTGTATAAATTCCGTTTACGTTTTACCACCAACAAATAATTAGCAACCACAATAGCATAACAAAAGGTCACTTACAGCTCACTTGTTGTGTCAATAACCAGACAAAATAAACAATGATTAAAAAATTTTTTTCACGTAGCGACGGTGATACTTCGTGGCTTCTAAAATGACCTTCCAGTGAATGCGTTGTGCAAATTTTCAATAACCTTCAAGACTTTCTTCGCCTCATTAGGAAGTATCTTATTAATTGATAATTGAAAGATTACCGTCACTAATGCCGTCAAGTAATACCTAGCGTAAACAACTTTTTTTGGACAACACTGGACTATGTCCAAGTGTGTGAGTGAGGTGGAGAAAACGCTCGAAATTTCCCAAAATTTGAGCAGTTACTTAGGAAGGACTACACCGTTTAAAGATGGGAAGCAGTTAGGATTTTGATTGATTTGAATTTAATTGATACTTTTGAAAAGTACCTGGTATTTAAAATTTTAATGTTTCGGTAATTGGTACTTGAAACTTCAATTACTCTTATTGAGTACTTTGATAGTTGTGACCTTCGTAAATTTTTTATGTAAAAAAAATTACGAAAGATATTCGATTACGTTTCGCGTTTGCTGCTTGTAAATTCAGTGTGGAAGCATAAATAATACGATTCCAAATAAACTTTTTGCAAAAGTAGCGTAAGGAGATCCTTCAGACGTACTTCCGTAAAGCTATTTCCAACAAAATGCACATTTTCCACACTCTTTTTTTAATAAGAAAAAACTACATTATTACATGCAAATGAATCCAATTCGTCACTTCCGGAAATTTTAATTTTTTCGCATTATTGCTTCATTCATTGAATTCCAGAAGCTATAGTAATTATTATTTACCTTCCAGCGTCCCATTAACACTTGAAATAAGATTGCAAATACCTTATTAAATACTAAATTGGGCGTAAAGAGCCTAGTGAAGGGAGCTGGTGCTCGTGACCCTTGTAAATTTTTGAATCTTTCGACGGCTCTCGAGGCGTACGAAATTATTAAGAAGATGGATCAAAACAATTATTATGTAACAGGTTCTCATGGTTAAATTAATTGCGAAAGATAAGAGGTCTTCTCTCGTCGTGTAAGTTTTTGCGTTTATTAACCTGTTATTGGCCATCATGGTCACTAACCTCGAATGCTTTCGATAAAAAAGTTGTTGCGCGATGTAACAAAAATTCTCTATACGCGTATATGTGTGCTCTTTTAGTTCAAGGTATATAAAAGTTTTAAATTATGGAGGAATGCTGATAATTGTTACTATTCCTAATTTATTAAATAAATTGTCGTTTAATACACATTTATTTTTATTATCAAAACCGTTATTACACTTTTATAGTGTGTTACGAGGTGATCTTGAAACTAAAGCAATTTCTCGACTTTATTCAATAAACCCCCCCTCCAAACCAAAAACTCCTCCTAAAAGTTTATTTTTGTTATTCTTAACCATCTCCAATCTCTTCATTCATCTAACAATAAAACAGTAGGTAATAAAACTATAAAAATTTTATAACACTTAGGAGCTTCAACTAAATGCTTCACTTGAGTTTTCCAACTACATGTCAAGATTATTTTTATGCACTAAATTGTTTGTATAAAAGTCGTAAAAGTTTGTTTAAACTGCATCCTGTTAAAAAGAGCCATTGTTAAAAACGCGAAAATATTAAATAAAATTCCTTAAGAATAAAATGTTACTTTGGGAATGCTTTGGGATGATTGTATGTTGTGACAATCCGACTATTGAAATATTTAAAAATTGAAAAGCACGGAAATTCAAAAGTATTCGCTAATAATCGCTGCAGATGAAGCGACTCTCAAATATGTCAAGCTGTAAAGATAATTGACTAGGAGGCAGATTTCGATCATTAAAAAAATGGTTTTTCTTTAATTTTTTACAAGTTTTATCAAAACGCTATTAGAATGAAACCCCAAGGCCGTTTTAAATGTTTGGATTTTCCCGATTGCGTTCCAGTGAATCTTATAATTCATCAACACCTAGAACTTCAAGGTGATACAGAATTTCTGCCCACGTGTGGTATTGTCCGATTATTATGGATTCCGCAATTTAAATAGCTATAAAAATAACTTAGAGAAGAACATTTTCTATTAAAACTCACTAATGGATGGATACCCAATTTTCCTTACTGTTATTAAACAAAAATAACTTAATAACGACCAAACGTCGCTTCACCGGCGCTTTGCACTATTTTCCGGATTCTGATGGATTCTACGATTAAAATAGCTATAGGGAAAATTATACAAATGAAAATTTCGTATTAAAAACCACAGATAAATACTCAGTTTTCCTTACTAGTAAACGAAGAGAAATGTTCTTTAATTGTGGATCCAAACATCGCTTCAAATTCGAACGATTTTCCTGATTATGGTGAATTTTCGAATTGAAATACCTTTAATGATAATTATAGAGAAGAAAATTTTGTGTTGAAATTCATTGATGAATACTCAGTTTTCCTCACAATTAAATACAGAGGCTTAATACTTACTTGAAAGTGGTACCTACCTACCAAACGTCGGTCGCTTCAATTTTACACGATTTTACTGATTATGGTGGATTTTACGATATAAATAACTCTAATGAAAATTATAGAGTAGGAAATTTTGTGTTGAAATCCACTGATGGATACTTATTTTTCCTCACAGTTAAACACACAAGGTTTACTACTTTAACGTGGTACCAAAAGTCGCTACATTTTGCACAATTCTCCTGATTATGATGGATTTTACGATTTAAATAACTCTAATGAAAATATTAGAGATGAAAATTTTATATTACAATTCATCACTGATGGATACTCAGTTTTCCTCACAATTTAACACAAAAGGCTTAATACTTGAACGTGGTACCAAACGTAGGTTGCTTCAATTTTGCACGATTTTACTGATTATGATCGATTTAACGATATAAATAACTGTAATGAAAATTATAGAGTAGGAAATTTTGTGTTAAAATCCACTGATGGATACTCAGTTTTCCTCACAGTTAAACACAGAAGGTTTAATACTTTAACGATGTACCAAAAGTCGCTACATTTTGCACGATTTTCCTGATTATGACGGATTTTACGATTTAAATAACTCTAATGAAAATATTAGAGATGAAAATTTTATATTACAATTCATCACTGATGGATACTCAGTTTTCCTCACAATTTAACATAAAAGGCTTAATACTTGAACGTGGTACCAAATGTAGGTTGCTTCAATTTTGCACGATTTTACTGATTATGATGGATTTAACGATATAAATAACTCTAATAAAAATTATAGAGTAGGAAATTTTGTGTTAAAATCCACTGATGGATACTCAGTTTTCCTCACAGTTAAACACAGAAGGTTTAATACTTTAACGATGTACCAAAAGTCGCTACATTTTGCACAATTCTCCTGATTATGATGGATTTTACGATTTAAATAACTCTAATGAAAATATTAGAGATGAAAATTTTATATTACAATTCATCACTGATGGATACTCAGTTTTCCTCACAATTTAACACAAAAATACTTGAACGTGGTACCAAACGTAGGTTGCTTCAATTTTGCACGATTTTACTGATTATGATGGATTTAACGATATAAATAACTCTAATGAAAATTATAGAGTAGGAAATTTTGTGTTAAAATCCACTGATGGATACTCAGTTTTCCTCACAGTTAAACACAGAAGGTTTAATACTTTAACGATGTACCAAAAGTCGCTACATTTTGCACGATTTTCCTGATTATGACGGATTTTACGATTTAAATAACTCTAATGAAAATATTAGAGATGAAAATTTTATATTACAATTCATCACTGATGGATACTCAGTTTTCCTCACAATTTAACATAAAAGGCTTAATACTTGAACGTGGTACCAAATGTAGGTTGCTTCAATTTTGCACGATTTTACTGATTATATTTAATTTTACGATATAAATAACTTTAAGAAAAATCAGAGAAGGAAATTTTGTGTTGAAAGCCACTGATAGATACTCAGTTTCCTTCAAAATTATACACAAAAGGCTTAATACTTGAACGTGGTATACCAAACGTCTGTCGCTTCCATTTTGCACGATTTTACTGATTATGGTGGATTTTACGAGATAAATAACTCTAATGAAAATTATAGAGTAGGAAATTTTGTGTCGAAATCCACTGATGGATACTCAGTTTTCCTCACAATTAAAAACAGAAGGTTTAATACTTTAACGATGTACCAAACATCGCTACATTTTGCACGATTTTCACTGATGGACATTATCACATCACTGATGGATACTCAGTTTTCCTCAGAATTTAACACAAAAGGCTTAATACTTGAACGTGGTACCAAATGTAGGTTGCTTCAATTTTGCACGATTTTACTGATTATGATGGATTTAACGATATAAATAACTCTAATGAAAATTATAGAGTAGGAAATTTTGTGTTAAAATCCACTGATGGATACTCAGTTTTCCTCACAGTTAAACACAGAAGGTTTAATACTTTAACGATGTACCAAAAGTCGCTACATTTTGCACGATTTTCCTGATTATGACGGATTTTACGATTTAAATAACTCTAATGAAAATATTAAAGATGATAATTTTATATTACAATTCACTGATGGATACTCAGTTTTCAACACAATTAAACACAAAAAGCTTAATACTTGAACGTGGTACCAAACGTCGGTCGCTTCGATTTTGCACGATTTTACTGAAAATGGTGGATTTTACGATTTAAATAACTCTAATAAAAATCAGAGAAGTAAATTTTGTGTTGAAATCCACTGATGGATACTCAGTTTTCCTTACAATTAAACATGGAAACTTTAAAACTTGAAAATGGTATCAAACGTCGCTTCAACTTTGCACGATTTTCCTGATTATGATTATTTAGACGATTTAAACAACTTAAAAGAAAATTGTAGAGAATTTTCTATTGAAATTCACTGATGGATATTCAATTTTCCTTACCATTAAACATAGAAACTTTAATACTTGAAAGTGGTACCAAACCTCGCTTCAATATGATTCTAAATTTAGACGATTTAAGCAACTCAAAAGAAAATTGTACTCGTTGTATCCACTGATAGACATTCAGTTTTCTTCATAATTGAACACAGCAGGCTTAAATAACAGAACGTGGCGTGGTACCTACCAAACGTCATTTTAATTTTGCACGATTTTCCTGATTATGGTGAATTTTAGGGTTTAAATAAATCTAAATGAAAATTATAAACAAGAAAATGTTCTATTAACATTCAACTGATTAAAACTCAGTTTTTCTTACAATTAAAGAGAGAAGGCTTAATACTTGAACGTAGTGCCAAGCGTCGCTTCAACATTGCATGATTTTCCTGATTATGATGATTTATACAATTTAAATAACTTAAAAGAATTATTGTAGAGGATAAAATGTTCTATTGATATTCACTGATGGATACTCAGTTTTCCTCACAATTAAACACAGAAGGCTTAATACTTTTGAACGTTGCTGCAATGGCGCCTTGAACGATTTTCCTGATTATTATTGATTTTACGCTTAAAATACCTCTAACTAAAACTCTATAAAAGAAAATTTTCTATTACAATGAATTAATCACACAGTTTCCTTTACGATTAAGCAAGGAGGACTTACTCGTATTAATAGCGATGCGGTGTCTACACGTGACTTGAACGATTTTCATTTTCATCAGTTATGTATGATTCATCACAGCTCTTAAAAAAATCTTTTAGGTCAATATTAAATTATTAAAGCTCAACAGAAAAAGACTATAAAAATTGAATGTTATTGAGAAAATATTTTACCTTAAATGTTCTTTTTCTTCACTTCGTCTAAGCTTTTAATACCCTTTTCATTAACATTTCCTTCCTCAAACAACTTAATCAAGACAAAAATGCTTTTAATTAATCAATAAAACAACCATTGAACGCCTACCTAATTAAATTTCATAACAAAAACGTAAATAGACACGTTTAAGGAGCTTTCCCTAAAAGTTAATTTGAAAATCGTTTACATAATAACCATCTCATTAAATTTTAAACTCTCACATGATACTCATTTCATTGATAAATTTTGTGTACTATTATATGATATAATATTAGCTTATCGGATGAAGAAGCGACAGTATGTCGTCGAGATTCGTGTTTCCTAGTGATAATACTCTAAAAATAAGTATCGGCGGGTGGTGTAGCACCATTGTAGCACAAAGGGAAAGATTGAGCTTTCAAAACGCTTTCCTTTTACAAAAAAGGAAGTTTAAAATACAAGCACATATTTTATACTCAAAATTAGTTTGCAAGTTTTTAGAAAATAATTAAAGACGATTTTGATCAAAAATTTTTTGTGGACCTTTTCATGTTTTAATTATAATTTTTAGTAGAGACTTAGCGTGGGGTGGTAATTTTAATCAAAGAGAAATGCTTGATTATAGTTTTAGTCCATGTGCAAAATTTAAAACAACGCTGAATGGTGTTTTTTTAATAAAGAAGAAACAAAAGAAAAATGCAGAAACATTTTCTAATTTGGAATTTTAATAATGGATGGCTTTTTTTTAAAATGCGAAGGTTAATTATTTGTATGTGCATAAAAATATACCTGTGCTATATAAACGTTATTAGCCTTTGGTAATATATACCTACCAACGTACCAACTTCTTTAAATAATTAAAATTTGAGCTATAAAAATATTAAAACAACGCTTTAATGATTATTAACTCCATGCGCATTTCTATTTCAAAAAGAAGTAAAAAAGAAAACCAATTTTGCATAACTTTCTGTATATTTTGCAACCTTTCGCAGAAGCTTTAATATTTACTTTTAAAAAATAACCAATTCAATTACCTACAAAATTTTAAAAAAAGCCTAAAAAGAATAAAATTTATATGTCAGTGACCTTTTACACAAATTTAAGTATGCATAACCTAAAGAAACCACAACTTAATTTATATAGAATGGATTTAAATACCATCTGCTTGCCGATTTCATTAAAGTTAATAGGTTCGTCCTGTTGGTTTTGTTAGGTTTGAGGAGAGAGACCAATCTCTCTGAATTTAATTTAAGCTATCCTCAAGAGTCAAATTCGATAGTGACCCGAAAAAATCCTCAACCATAACTAAAGATCTAATAAACAAAAGTAACGCAATACATTTAAATATGCTTATTGAAATAAAAAGCTTTTACTGATTTTTAACTTTAACGTATAATGTATGCTTTGGTCCTTGAGTTTATTTTATTATGATTTAAATTTGGTTAGGTTTTCATGAGAAACTCAGTCATCTGAGTGCTCGCGTGACATTTTCTTGAAAATTCCTTACTTAAAGCGTGTAAAAATATTATTTTTTATTTTATTTTGAGACCATCTAGAGAGATCTCGATTTTCACGTTTTTACACTTTACAAAGGTTTTTGTCAATTTCCTCTATAAGGAGGGATTTACATAAAAAATACATCTATACAAAATTACTCAGAGGTAAATTTCCTATTAGGAACATCTAATGATTTTATTAAAATGAGCCCTATTTTTCAAGACCATCGTGCTTTTCTAAGCAACTTAATTTCCATATGCTTGGTTGACACTTTAAGAAGCTTTGGGGCAATTTTCGCTAAAATGAGTGATTTTACTTAAAAAATCCATCTATACAAAATTACTCAGAGGTAAATTTCCTATTAGGAACATCTAATGATTTTATTAAAATGAGCCCTATTTTTCAAGACCGTCGAGTTCTCTAAGAAACTTAATTTCCATATGCTCGGTTGACACTTTAAGAAGCTTTGGGGCAATTTCCGCTAAAATGAGAGATTTTACATAAAAAATCCTTATATACAAAATTACTCAGAGGCAAATTTCTTATTAGGAACGTCTAATGATTTTATTAAAATGATCCCTATTTTTCAAGACCGTCGAGTTCTCTAAGAAACTTAATTATCATATGCTTGGTGACACTTTAAGAAGCTTTGGGGGAATTTCCGCTAAAATGAGTAATTTTACATAAAAAATCCATCTATACAAAATTACTCAGAGGTAAATTTCCTATTAGGAACGTCTAATGATTTTATTAAAATGAGTCCTATTTTTGAAGATCGTCGAGTTCTCTAAGAAATTTAATTTCCATATGCTTGGTTGACACTTTAAGAAACTTTGGGGCGATTTCCGCTAAAATGAGTGATTTTACATAAAAAATCCTTCTATACAAAATTACTCAGAGACAAATTTCTTATTAGGAACGTCTAATGATTTTATTAAAATGATCCCTATTTTTCAAGACCGTCGAGTTCTCTAAGAAACTTAATTATCATATGCTTGGTGACACTTTAAGAAGCTTTGGGGGAATTTCCGCTAAAATGAGTGATTTTACATAAAAAATGCATCTATATAAAATTACTCAGAGGTAAATTTCCTATTAGGAACGACTAATTATTTTATTAAAATGAGCCCTATTTTTCAAGATCGTCGAGTTCTCTAAGAAACTTAATTATCATATGCTTGGTGACACTTTAAGAAGCTTTGGGGGAATTTCCGCTAAAATGAGTGATTTTACATAAAAAATCCATCTATATAAAATTACTCAGAGGTAAATCTCCTATTAGGAACGTCTAATGATTTTATTAAAATGATCCCTATTTTTCAAGACCGTCGAGTTCTCTAAGAAACTTAATTTCCATATGCTTGGTTGACACTTTAAGAAACTTTGGGGCGATTTCCGCTAAAATGAGTGATTTTACATAAAAAATCCATCTATACAAAATTACTCAGAGGTAAATTTCCTATTAGGAACATCTAATGATTTTATTAAAATGAGCTCTATTTTTCAAGACCGTCGAGTTCTCTAAGAAACTTAATTTCCATATGCTTGGGTGACAATTTAAGAAGCTTTGGGGCAATTTCCGCTAAAATAAATGATTTTACATAAAAAATCCTTCTATACAAAATTACTCAGAGGCAAATTTCTTATTAGGAACGTCTAATGATTTTATTAAAATGATCCCTATTTTTCAAGACCGTCGAGTTCTCTAAGAAACTTAATTATCATATGCTTGGTGACACTTTAAGAAGCTTTAGGGGAATTTCCGCTAAAATGAGTGATTTTACATAAAAAATCCATCTATATAAAATTACTCAGAGGTAAATTTCCTATTAGGAACGTCTAATGATTTTATTAAAATGAGCCCTATTTTTCAAGATCGTCGAGTTCTCTAAGAAACTTAATTATCATATGCTTGGTGACACTTTAAGAAGCTTTGGGGGAATTTCCGCTAAAATGAGTGATTTTACATAAAAAATCCATCTATATAAAATTACTCAGAGGTAAATTTCCTATTAGGAACGTCTAATGATTTTATTAAAATGATCCCTATTTTTCAAGACCGTCGAGTTCTCTAAGAAACTTAATTTCCATATGCTTGGTTGACACTTTAAGAAACTTTGGGGCGATTTCCGCTAAAATGAGTGATTTTACATAAAAAATCCATCTATACAAAATTACTCAGAGGTAAATTTCCTATTAGGAACATCTAATGATTTTATTAAAATGAGCTCTATTTTTCAAGACCGTCGAGTTCTCTAAGAAACTTAATTTCCATATGCTTGGGTGACAATTTAAGAAGCTTTGGGGCAATTTCCGCTAAAATAAATGATTTTACATAAAAAATCCTTCTATACAAAATTACTCAGAGGCAAATTTCTTATTAGGAACGTCTAATGATTTTATTAAAATGATCCCTATTTTTCAAGACCGTCGAGTTCTCTAAGAAACTTAATTATCATATGCTTGGTGACACTTTAAGAAGCTTTAGGGGAATTTCCGCTAAAATGAGTGATTTTACATAAAAAATCCATCTATATAAAATTACTCAGAGGTAAATTTCCTATTAGGAACGTCTAATGATTTTATTAAAATGAGCCCTATTTTTCAAGATCGTCGAGTTCTCTAAGAAACTTAATTATCATATGCTTGGTGACACTTTAAGAAGCTTTGGGGGAATTTCCGCTAAAATGAGTGATTTTACATAAAAAATCCATCTATATAAAATTACTCAGAGGTAAATTTCCTATTAGGAACGTCTAATGATTTTATTAATATGATCCCTATTTTTCAAGACCGTCGAGTTCTCTAAGAAACTTAATTTCCATATGCTTGGTTGACACTTTAAGAAACTTTGGGGCGATTTCCGCTAAAATGAGTGATTTTACATAAAAAATCCATCTATACAAAATTACTCAGAGGTAAATTTCCTATTAGGAACATCTAATGATTTTATTAAAATGAGCTCTATTTTTCAAGACCGTCGAGTTCTCTAAGAAACTTAATTTCCATATGCTTGGGTGACAATTTAAGAAGCTTTGGGGCAATTTCCGCTAAAATAAATGATTTTACATAAAAAATCCTTCTATACAAAATTACTCAGAGGCAAATTTCTTATTAGGAACGTCTAAAGATTTTATTAAAATGATCCCTATTTTTCAAGACCGTCGAGTTCTCTAAGAAACTTAATTATCATATGCTTGGTGACACTTTAAGAAGCTTTGGGGGAATTTCCGCTAAAATGAGTGATTTTACATAAAAAATCCATCTATATAAAATTACTCAGAGGTAAATTTCCTATTAGGAACGTCTAATGATTTTATTAAAATGAGCCCTATTTTTCAAGATCGTCGAGTTCTCTAAGAAACTTAATTTCCATATGCTTGGTTGACACTTTAAGAAGCTTTGGGGCAATTTCCGCTAAAATGAGTAATTTTACATAAAAAATCCATCTATACAAAATTACTCAGAGGTAAATTTCCTATTAGGAACGTCTAATGATTTTATTAAAATGAGCCCTATTTTTGAAGATCGTCGAGTTCTCTAAGAAACTTAATTTCCATATGCTTGGGTGACAATTTAAGAAGCTTTGGGGCAATTTCCGCTAAAATGAGTAATTTTACATAAAAAATCCTTCTATACAAAATTACTCAGAGGCAAATTTCTTATTAGGAACGTCTAATGATTTTATTAAAATGATCCCTATTTTTCAAGACCGTCGAGTTCTCTAAGAAACTTAATTATCATATGCTTGGTGACACTTTAAGAAGCTTTAGGGGAATTTCCGCTAAAATGAGTGATTTTACATAAAAAATCCATCTATATAAAATTACTCAGAGGTAAATTTCCTATTAGGAACGTCTAATGATTTTATTAAAATGAGCCCTATTTTTCAAGATCGTCGAGTTCTCTAAGAAACTTAATTATCATATGCTTGGTGACACTTTAAGAAGCTTTGGGGGAATTTCCGCTAAAATGAGTGATTTTACATAAAAAATCCATCTATATAAAATTACTCAGAGGTAAATTTCCTATTAGGAACGTCTAATGATTTTATTAAAATGATCCCTATTTTTCAAGACCGTCGAGTTCTCTAAGAAACTTAATTTCCATATGCTTGGTTGACACTTTAAGAAACTTTGGGGCGATTTCCGCTAAAATGAGTGATTTTACATAAAAAATCCATCTATACAAAATTATTCAGAGGTAAATTTCCTATTAGGAACGTCTAATGATTTTATTAAAATGAGCCCTATTTTTCAAGACCATCGTGCTTTTCTAAGAAACTTAATTTCCTATACAAAATTACTCAGAGGTAAATTTCCTATATTAGGAACGTCTAATGATTTTATTAAAATGAGCCCTATTTTTCAAGACCGTCGAGTTCTCTAAGAAACTTAATTTCCATATGCTTGGTGACACTTTAAGAAGCTTTGGGGCAATTTCCGCTAAAATGAGTGATTTTACTTAAAAAATCCATCTATACAAAATTACTCAGAGGTAAATTTCCTATTAGGAACATCTAATGATTTTATTAAAATGAGCCCTATTTTTCAAGACCGTCGAGTTCTCTAAGAAACTTAATTTCCATATGCTTGGGTGACAATTTAAGAAGCTTTGGGGCAATTTCCGCTAAAATGAGTGATTTTACATAAAAAATCCTTATATACAAAATTACTCAGAGACAAATTTCTTATTAGGAACGTCTAATGATTTTATTAAAATCATCCCTATTTTTCAAGACCGTCGAGTTCTCTAAGAAACTTAATTATCATATGCTTGGTGACACTTTAAGAAGCTTTGGGGGAATTTCCGCTAAAATGAGTGATTTTACATAAAAAATCCATCTATATAAAATTACTCAGAGGTAAATTTCCTATTAGGAACGTCTAATGATTTTATTAAAATGAGCCCTATTTTTGAATATCGTCGAGTTCTCTAAGAAACTTAATTTCCATATGCTTGGTTGACACTTTAAGAAACTTTGGGGCGATTTCCGCTAAAATGAGTGATTATACATAAAAAATCCATCTATATAAAATTACTCAGAGGTAAATTTCCTATTAGGAACATCTAATGATTTAATTAAAATGAGCCCTATTTTTCAAGACCGTCGAGTTCTCTAAGAAACTTAATTTCCATATGCTTGGTGAACACTTTAAGAAGCTTTGGGGCAATTTCCTCTAAAATGAGTGATTTTACTTAAAAAATCCATCTATACACAATTACTCAGAGGTAAATTTCCTATTAGGAACATCTAATGATTTTATTAAAATGAGCCCTATTTTTCAAGACCGTCGAGTTCTCTAAGAAACTTAATTTCCATATGCTTGGGTGACAATTTAAGAAGCTTTGGGGCAATTTCCGCTAAAATAAGTGATTTTACATAAAAAATCCTTCTATACAAAATTACTCAGAGGCAAATTTCTTATTAGGAACGTCTAATGATTTTATTAAAATGATCCCTATTTTTCAAGACCGTCGAGTTCTCTAAGAAACTTAATTATCATATGCTTGGTGACACTTTAAGAAGCTTTAGGGGAATTTCCGCTAAAATGAGTGATTTTACATAAAAAATCCATCTATATAAAATTACTCAGAGGTAAATTTCCTATTAGGAACGTCTAATGATTTTATTAAAATGAGCCCTATTTTTCAAGATCGTCGAGTTCTCTAAGAAACTTAATTATCATATGCTTGGTGACACTTTAAGAAGCTTTGGGGGAATTTCCGCTAAAATGAGTGATTTTACATAAAAAATCCATCTATATAAAATTACTCAGAGGTAAATTTCCTATTAGGAACGTCTAATGATTTTATTAAAATGATCCCTATTTTTCAAGACCGTCGAGTTCTCTAAGAAACTTAATTTCCATATGCTTGGTTGACACTTTAAGAAACTTTGGGGCGATTTCCGCTAAAATGAGTGATTTTACATAAAAAATCCATCTATACAAAATTACTCAGAGGTAAATTTCCTATTAGGAACGTCTAATGATTTTATTAAAATGAGCCCTATTTTTCAAGATCGTCGAGTTCTCTAAGAAACTTAATTTCCATATGCTTGGTTGACACTTTAAGAAGCTTTGGGGGAATTTCCGCTAAAATGAGTGATTTTACATAAAAAATCCATCTATATAAAATTACTCAGAGGTAAATTTCCTATTAGGAACGTCTAATGATTTTATTAAAATGAGCCCTATTTTTCAAGATCGTCGAGTTCTCTAAGAAACTTAATTTCCATATGCTTGGTTGACACTTTAAGAAGCTTTGGGGCAATTTCCGCTAAAATGAGTAATTTTACATAAAAAATCCATCTATACAAAATTACTCAGAGGTAAATTTCCTATTAGGAACGTCTAATGATTTTATTAAAATGAGCCCTATTTTTGAAGATCGTCGAGTTCTCTAAGAAACTTAATTTCCATATGCTTGGGTGACAATTTAAGAAGCTTTGGGGCAATTTCCGCTAAAATGAGTAATTTTACATAAAAAATCCTTCTATACAAAATTACTCAGAGGCAAATTTCTTATTAGGAACGTCTAATGATTTTATTAAAATGATCCCTATTTTTCAAGACCGTCGAGTTCTCTAAGAAACTTAATTATCATATGCTTGGTGACACTTTAAGAAGCTTTAGGGGAATTTCCGCTAAAATGAGTGATTTTACATAAAAAATCCATCTATATAAAATTACTCAGAGGTAAATTTCCTATTAGGAACGTCTAATGATTTTATTAAAATGAGCCCTATTTTTCAAGATCGTCGAGTTCTCTAAGAAACTTAATTATCATATGCTTGGTGACACTTTAAGAAGCTTTGGGGGAATTTCCGCTAAAATGAGTGATTTTACATAAAAAATCCATCTATATAAAATTACTCAGAGGTAAATTTCCTATTAGGAACGTCTAATGATTTTATTAAAATGATCCCTATTTTTCAAGACCGTCGAGTTCTCTAAGAAACTTAATTTCCATATGCTTGGTTGACACTTTAAGAAACTTTGGGGCGATTTCCGCTAAAATGAGTGATTTTACATAAAAAATCCATCTATACAAAATTATTCAGAGGTAAATTTCCTATTAGGAACGTCTAATGATTTTATTAAAATGAGCCCTATTTTTCAAGACCATCGTGCTTTTCTAAGAAACTTAATTTCCTATACAAAATTACTCAGAGGTAAATTTCCTATATTAGGAACGTCTAATGATTTTATTAAAATGAGCCCTATTTTTCAAGACCGTCGAGTTCTCTAAGAAACTTAATTTCCATATGCTTGGTGACACTTTAAGAAGCTTTGGGGCAATTTCCGCTAAAATGAGTGATTTTACTTAAAAAATCCATCTATACAAAATTACTCAGAGGTAAATTTCCTATTAGGAACATCTAATGATTTTATTAAAATGAGCCCTATTTTTCAAGACCGTCGAGTTCTCTAAGAAACTTAATTTCCATATGCTTGGGTGACAATTTAAGAAGCTTTGGGGCAATTTCCGCTAAAATGAGTGATTTTACATAAAAAATCCTTATATACAAAATTACTCAGAGACAAATTTCTTATTAGGAACGTCTAATGATTTTATTAAAATCATCCCTATTTTTCAAGACCGTCGAGTTCTCTAAGAAACTTAATTATCATATGCTTGGTGACACTTTAAGAAGCTTTGGGGGAATTTCCGCTAAAATGAGTGATTTTACATAAAAAATCCATCTATATAAAATTACTCAGAGGTAAATTTCCTATTAGGAACGTCTAATGATTTTATTAAAATGAGCCCTATTTTTGAATATCGTCGAGTTCTCTAAGAAACTTAATTTCCATATGCTTGGTTGACACTTTAAGAAACTTTGGGGCGATTTCCGCTAAAATGAGTGATTATACATAAAAAATCCATCTATATAAAATTACTCAGAGGTAAATTTCCTATTAGGAACATCTAATGATTTAATTAAAATGAGCCCTATTTTTCAAGACCGTCGAGTTCTCTAAGAAACTTAATTTCCATATGCTTGGTGAACACTTTAAGAAGCTTTGGGGCAATTTCCTCTAAAATGAGTGATTTTACTTAAAAAATCCATCTATACACAATTACTCAGAGGTAAATTTCCTATTAGGAACATCTAATGATTTTATTAAAATGAGCCCTATTTTTCAAGACCGTCGAGTTCTCTAAGAAACTTAATTTCCATATGCTTGGGTGACAATTTAAGAAGCTTTGGGGCAATTTCCGCTAAAATAAGTGATTTTACATAAAAAATCCTTCTATACAAAATTACTCAGAGGCAAATTTCTTATTAGGAACGTCTAATGATTTTATTAAAATGATCCCTATTTTTCAAGACCGTCGAGTTCTCTAAGAAACTTAATTATCATATGCTTGGTGACACTTTAAGAAGCTTTAGGGGAATTTCCGCTAAAATGAGTGATTTTACATAAAAAATCCATCTATATAAAATTACTCAGAGGTAAATTTCCTATTAGGAACGTCTAATGATTTTATTAAAATGAGCCCTATTTTTCAAGATCGTCGAGTTCTCTAAGAAACTTAATTATCATATGCTTGGTGACACTTTAAGAAGCTTTGGGGGAATTTCCGCTAAAATGAGTGATTTTACATAAAAAATCCATCTATATAAAATTACTCAGAGGTAAATTTCCTATTAGGAACGTCTAATGATTTTATTAAAATGATCCCTATTTTTCAAGACCGTCGAGTTCTCTAAGAAACTTAATTTCCATATGCTTGGTTGACACTTTAAGAAACTTTGGGGCGATTTCCGCTAAAATGAGTGATTTTACATAAAAAATCCATCTATACAAAATTACTCAGAGGTAAATTTCCTATTAGGAACATCTAATGATTTTATTAAAATGAGCTCTATTTTTCAAGACCGTCGAGTTCTCTAAGAAACTTAATTTCCATATGCTTGGGTGACAATTTAAGAAGCTTTGGGGCAATTTCCGCTAAAATAAATGATTTTACATAAAAAATCCTTCTATACAAAATTACTCAGAGGCAAATTTCTTATTAGGAACGTCTAATGATTTTATTAAAATGATCCCTATTTTTCAAGACCGTCGAGTTCTCTAAGAAACTTAATTATCATATGCTTGGTGACACTTTAAGAAGCTTTAGGGGAATTTCCGCTAAAATGAGTGATTTTACATAAAAAATCCATCTATATAAAATTACTCAGAGGTAAATTTCCTATTAGGAACGTCTAATGATTTTATTAAAATGAGCCCTATTTTTCAAGATCGTCGAGTTCTCTAAGAAACTTAATTATCATATGCTTGGTGACACTTTAAGAAGCTTTGGGGGAATTTCCGCTAAAATGAGTGATTTTACATAAAAAATCCATCTATATAAAATTACTCAGAGGTAAATTTCCTATTAGGAACGTCTAATGATTTTATTAAAATGATCCCTATTTTTCAAGACCGTCGAGTTCTCTAAGAAACTTAATTTCCATATGCTTGGTTGACACTTTAAGAAACTTTGGGGCGATTTCCGCTAAAATGAGTGATTTTACATAAAAAATCCATCTATACAAAATTACTCAGAGGTAAATTTCCTATTAGGAACATCTAATGATTTTATTAAAAAGAGCTCTATTTTTCAAGACCGTCGAGTTCTCTAAGAAACTTAATTTCCATATGCTTGGGTGACAATTTAAGAAGCTTTGGGGCAATTTCCGCTAAAATAAATGATTTTACATAAAAAATCCTTCTATACAAAATTACTCAGAGGCAAATTTCTTATTAGGAACGTCTAATGATTTTATTAAAATGATCCCTATTTTTCAAGACCGTCGAGTTCTCTAAGAAACTTAATTATCATATGCTTGGTGACACTTTAAGAAGCTTTAGGGGAATTTCCGCTAAAATGAGTGATTTTACATAAAAAATCCATCTATATAAAATTACTCAGAGGTAAATTTCCTATTAGGAACGTCTAATGATTTTATTAAAATGAGCCCTATTTTTCAAGATCGTCGAGTTCTCTAAGAAACTTAATTATCATATGCTTGGTGACACTTTAAGAAGCTTTGGGGGAATTTCCGCTAAAATGAGTGATTTTACATAAAAAATCCATCTATATAAAATTACTCAGAGGTAAATTTCCTATTAGGAACGTCTAATGATTTTATTAAAATGATCCCTATTTTTCAAGACCGTCGAGTTCTCTAAGAAACTTAATTTCCATATGCTTGGTTGACACTTTAAGAAACTTTGGGGCGATTTCCGCTAAAATGAGTGATTTTACATAAAAAATCCATCTATACAAAATTACTCAGAGGTAAATTTCCTATTAGGAACATCTAATGATTTTATTAAAATGAGCTCTATTTTTCAAGACCGTCGAGTTCTCTAAGAAACTTAATTTCCATATGCTTGGGTGACAATTTAAGAAGCTTTGGGGCAATTTCCGCTAAAATAAATGATTTTACATAAAAAATCCTTCTATACAAAATTACTCAGAGGCAAATTTCTTATTAGGAACGTCTAAAGATTTTATTAAAATGATCCCTATTTTTCAAGACCGTCGAGTTCTCTAAGAAACTTAATTATCATATGCTTGGTGACACTTTAAGAAGCTTTGGGGGAATTTCCGCTAAAATGAGTGATTTTACATAAAAAATCCATCTATATAAAATTACTCAGAGGTAAATTTCCTATTAGGAACGTCTAATGATTTTATTAAAATGAGCCCTATTTTTCAAGATCGTCGAGTTCTCTAAGAAACTTAATTTCCATATGCTTGGTTGACACTTTAAGAAGCTTTGGGGCAATTTCCGCTAAAATGAGTAATTTTACATAAAAAATCCATCTATACAAAATTACTCAGAGGTAAATTTCCTATTAGGAACGTCTAATGATTTTATTAAAATGAGCCCTATTTTTGAAGATCGTCGAGTTCTCTAAGAAACTTAATTTCCATATGCTTGGGTGACAATTTAAGAAGCTTTGGGGCAATTTCCGCTAAAATGAGTAATTTTACATAAAAAATCCTTCTATACAAAATTACTCAGAGGCAAATTTCTTATTAGGAACGTCTAATGATTTTATTAAAATGATCCCTATTTTTCAAGACCGTCGAGTTCTCTAAGAAACTTAATTATCATATGCTTGGTGACACTTTAAGAAGCTTTAGGGGAATTTCCGCTAAAATGAGTGATTTTACATAAAAAATCCATCTATATAAAATTACTCAGAGGTAAATTTCCTATTAGGAACGTCTAATGATTTTATTAAAATGAGCCCTATTTTTCAAGATCGTCGAGTTCTCTAAGAAACTTAATTATCATATGCTTGGTGACACTTTAAGAAGCTTTGGGGGAATTTCCGCTAAAATGAGTGATTTTACATAAAAAATCCATCTATATAAAATTACTCAGAGGTAAATTTCCTATTAGGAACGTCTAATGATTTTATTAAAATGATCCCTATTTTTCAAGACCGTCGAGTTCTCTAAGAAACTTAATTTCCATATGCTTGGTTGACACTTTAAGAAACTTTGGGGCGATTTCCGCTAAAATGAGTGATTTTACATAAAAAATCCATCTATACAAAATTACTCAGAGGTAAATTTCCTATTAGGAACATCTAATGATTTTATTAAAATGAGCTCTATTTTTCAAGACCGTCGAGTTCTCTAAGAAACTTAATTTCCATATGCTTGGGTGACAATTTAAGAAGCTTTGGGGCAATTTCCGCTAAAATAAATGATTTTACATAAAAAATCCTTCTATACAAAATTACTCAGAGGCAAATTTCTTATTAGGAACGTCTAAAGATTTTATTAAAATGATCCCTATTTTTCAAGACCGTCGAGTTCTCTAAGAAACTTAATTATCATATGCTTGGTGACACTTTAAGAAGCTTTGGGGGAATTTCCGCTAAAATGAGTGATTTTACATAAAAAATCCATCTATATAAAATTACTCAGAGGTAAATTTCCTATTAGGAACGTCTAATGATTTTATTAAAATGAGCCCTATTTTTCAAGATCGTCGAGTTCTCTAAGAAACTTAATTTCCATATGCTTGGTTGACACTTTAAGAAGCTTTGGGGCAATTTCCGCTAAAATGAGTAATTTTACATAAAAAATCCATCTATACAAAATTACTCAGAGGTAAATTTCCTATTAGGAACGTCTAATGATTTTATTAAAATGAGCCCTATTTTTGAAGATCGTCGAGTTCTCTAAGAAACTTAATTTCCATATGCTTGGGTGACAATTTAAGAAGCTTTGGGGCAATTTCCGCTAAAATGAGTAATTTTACATAAAAAATCCTTCTATACAAAATTACTCAGAGGCAAATTTCTTATTAGGAACGTCTAATGATTTTATTAAAATGATCCCTATTTTTCAAGACCGTCGAGTTCTCTAAGAAACTTAATTATCATATGCTTGGTGACACTTTAAGAAGCTTTGGGGGAATTTCCGCTAAAATGAGTGATTTTACATAAAAAATCCATCTATACAAAATTACTCAGAGGTAAATTTCCTTTCAGGAACATCTAATGATTTTATTAAAATGAGCCCTATTTTTCAAAACCATCGTGATTTCTAAGAAACTTAATTTCCATATGCTTGGTTGACACCTTAAGGAGCTTTGGAAGCTCAATTTCCGCTACAAGGAGTGATTTTACATAAAAAACATCTATACTATATTACTCAGAGGTATTTGTCCTATTAGGAACGTTGAATGATCTTTTTATAATCAGTCCCACTTTTCAAGACTATCGAGTTTTCTTACATTTGTTTTATTTACTGGAACGAAAAGAAGATGTTTGAACACTCGTGTTAATAATTTTAATTGAAGACAATTTATTGAAATCGTTTCGAAGAAATAAGTGCATTTGGTTTTCTAATTTTCAACACGTTGTTAACTACTTAAGCTTATTTACGAAAATAACGCCTCGTTTAAACACACTGACAACTCGAAGAGCAACATTCATAATTCTAATATGATTGTCCATAAAAAGTAATGATCTTGATTAGTTATTACTTGCATAAAAGAATATAAGTACGTGTTTACTGTGTACCTAGTCAATCATTTTAAATAACCACATTTATTTGTGTTGCTCTCTGAAGTTGCCAACATGCCTAAACAAGCCACAAGAATAGTTTAACGTCGAGTGGTCGGTAACACCTTGACCTCTAGTAAGAGAATGCAAACAACCTCTGAACCATCATTGTGAGATACACATTATTTAAAGTTTGTACCATCAAGAATTGAATAGTTGAACTTCTAAGAAACCTCTACAAATGTTAAATTCAACGACAGATTTAGTATAGGTACGTAATGGGAAAATAATAATTAGCCCATTAACAACATCCGATATAACTAAGTGCAAGGAGGAAAGTATCCACATAATTTAAAGACCTATTATACCTAATGGAGAAACTTTGGCATCGTATTATACAATGGAACAAAACGCAGTCACTTTACAAATATCAATAGTTTAGGTATTAAGTGGGTCATAGAAACCTCATGAAATTTGATTATACGTTAGATAAGTTCTTCTCGATGCCATCTCTTGAATATTACATTTGATTAAACCATCAACTTGGAACAAACATACGAAAAATTCATAATTCGAAAGTTTATTAATTTAAATTTTTTTTAATTAATCTCATACCAATTAAGAAGATTCTTTGTAATATTATTGTATAAAATAGCAGCTTTTTAAACTTACCTTAATTAGCAGCTGCTGTTGAATTTATAGTGGTTTAGTTTTTTCTTCTGAAACACACAAAAAAATCATAATTAAAAACTTTGTTTAACTCTAGTTAAAAAGTTAATGAAGTATTTATCAAAAAAAAATATTACAACAGATCCCTTTTCCCCCAAAAAACCTTATTTGAGCTAGTAAAAATTGATGTCACTAATTTAGACAATCTTATTATCCTCAAGGAGGTTTATCCGTCAGGATAAAGGGTCTTTGACGCACCTGCCCTTATATAAGATATTTTAGGGATTAACTTTTCGATGCTTTTTACTCTCGAGATGATATAACAATTATTTTTTTTATTAAAACAATTTTTAATTTCACAGATAAATTTAAAATTGCCTGCTGATGCCTACGTTAAAATTCATGATGTGAAAATTATTAATTTCCTAATATTAATGAAAATTATTTGGAGACCAAGCAGAACGTTTTAAAATTTAAATTGCGAAATAATAAATAATTGTTTGTATATGAGAATTTTCCGGCAAGGAAATGCAATTTTTAGCGTTTTAAAAGTATCTGCAATGAGCTTTTATAAACACGAAGTAATTAAATACTATAAAAAAGCTGCAAGCTATTTAAATACGATAAGCATTAAAAAGAGAAGAAAACATTTACGATTTTTGGCGAAAATTTTATTTTAATGGAAGCAATAAAAATTTGAAAAATTAAGGGTTGATTTGCCTGATATTTAGGCGCCATTTTCTATCAATGTTCAATGTTTAACACGATAACTACATCTATAAACAATTGTTAAGCAGAAACTAAACTATCGAAAATTGTCAAAGTTTATGCCAAAAAGTCACTAATTTTAAATGAAACAAAACTTTAATTAATCGAGTGGTTTTACATACGTTTCTCATTTTCATGTTATTTAACCATCATTTTCTTTAAAAAGGGTGGATTTACGTGAAAACTACTTCTATAAACAATTGCTAAGCAGAAACTGAACTATCGAAAATTGTCAAAATTTATGCCAAAAGGTCACTAATTTTAAATCAAACAAAACTTTAATTAATCGAGTGGTTTTTCATACATTTCTCATTTTCATGTTATTTAAGAATCATTTTCTTTAAAAAGGGTGCATTTACGCGAAAACTACTTCTATAAACAATTGTTAAGCAGAAACTGAGCTATCGGAAATTGTCAAAATTTATTCCAAAAAGTCACTAATTTTAAATGAAACAAAACTTTAATTAATCGAGTGGTTTTTCATACGTTTCTCATTTTCATGTTATTTAACCACAATTTTTTTTACAAAGGGTGGATTTACGTGAAAACAACTTCTATAAACAATTGTTATGTAGAAACTGAACTATCGAAAATTGTCCAAATTTAGGCCAAAAAGTCCCTAATTTTAAATGAAACACAACTTTAATTAATCGAGTGGTTTTTCATACGTTTCTCATTTTCATGTTACTTAACCATCATTTTCTTTACAAAGGGTGGATTTACATGAAAACTACTTCTATAAACAATTGTTAAGCAGAAACTAAACTATCGAAAATTGTCAAAGTTTATGCCAAAAAGTCACTAATTTTAAATGAAACAAAACTTTAATTAATCGAGTGGTTTTACATACGTTTCTCATTTTCATGTTATTTAACCATCATTTTCTTTAAAAAGGGTGGATTTACGTGAAAACTACTTCTATAAACAATTGCTAAGCAGAAACTGAACTATCGAAAATTGTCAAAATTTATGCCAAAAGGTCACTAATTTTAAATCAAACAAAACTTTAATTAAACTAGTGGTTTTTCATACGTTTCTCATTTTCATGTTATTTAACCATCATTTTCTTTAAAAAGGGTGCATTTACGCGAAAACTACTTCCATAAACAATTGTTAAGCAGAAACTGAGCTATCGGAAATTGTCAAAATTTATTCCAAAAAGACACTAATTTTAAATGAAACAAAACTTTAATTAATCGAGTAGTTTTTCATACGTTTCTCATTTTCATGTTATTTAACCACAATTTTTTTTACAAAGGGTGGATTTACGTGAAAACAACTTCTATAAACAATTGTTATGCAGAAACTGAACTATCGAAAATTGTCCAAATTTAGGCCAAAAAGTCCCTAATTTTAAATGAAACACAACTTTAATTAATCGAGTGGTTTTTCATACGTTTCTCATTTTCATGTTACTTAACCATCATTTTCTTTACAAAGGGTGGATTTACATGAAAACTACTTCTATAAACAATTGTTAAGCAGAAACTGAACTATCGAAAATTGTCAAAATTTATTCCAAAAAGTCACTAATTTTAAATGAAACAAAACTTTAATTAATTGAGTGGTTTTTCATACGTTTCTCATTTTCATGTTATTTAACCATCATTTTCTTTAAAAAAGGTGGATTTACGTGAAAACTACTTCTATAAACAATTGTTAAGCAGAAACTGAACTATCGAAAATTGTCAAAATTTATGCCAAAAAGTCACTAATTTTAAATGGAATAAAACTTTAATTAATCGAGTGGTTTTTCATAAGTTTCTCATTTTCATGTTATTTAACCATCATTTTCTTTAAAAAGCGTGGATTAACGTGAAAACTACTTCTATAAACAATTGTTAAGCAGAAACTGAACTATCGAAAATTGTCAAAATTTATTCCAAAAAGTCACTAATTTTAAATGAAACAAAACTTTAATTAATCGAGTGGTTCTTCATACGTTTCTCATTTTCATGTTATTTAACCATCATTTTCTTTAAAAAGGGTGGATTTACGTGAAAACTACTTCTATAAACAATTGTTAAGCAGAAACTGAACTATCGAAAATTGTCAAAATTTATGCCAAAAAGTCCCTAATTTTAAATGGAATAAAACTTTAATTAATCGAGTGGTTTTTCATACGTTTCTCATTTTCATGTTATTTAACCATCATTTTCTTTAAAAAGGGTGGATTTACGTGAAAACTACTTCTATAAACAATTGTTAAGCAGAAACTGAACTATCGAAAATTGTCAAAATTTATGCCAAAAAGTCCCTAATTTTAAATGGAATAAAACTTTAATTAATCGAGTGGTTTTTCATACGTTTCTCATTTTCATGTTACTTAACCATCATTTTCTTTACAAAGGGTGGATTTACATGAAAACTACTTATATAAACAATTGTTAAGCAGAAACTGAACTATCGAAAATTGTCAAAATTTATTCCAAAAAGTCACTAATTTTAAATGAAACAAAACTTTAATTAATCGAGTGGTTTTTCATACGTTTCTCATTTTCATGTTATTTAACCATCATTTTCTTTAAAAAGGGTGGATTTACGTGAAAACTACTTCTATAAACAATTGTTAAGCAGAAACTGAACTATCGAAAATTGTCAAAATTTATGCCAAAAAGTCCCTAATTTTAAATGGAATAAAACTTTAATTAATCGAGTGGTTTTTCATACGTTTCTCATTTTCATGTTATTTAACCATCATTTTCTTTAAAAAGGGTGGATTTACGTGAAAACTACTTCTATAAACAATTGTTAAGCAGAAACTGAACTATCGAAAATTGTCAAAATTTATGCCAAAAAGTCCCTAATTTTAAATGGAATAAAACTTTAATTAATCGAGTGGTTTTTCATAAGTTTCTCATTTTCATGTTATTTTACCATCATTTTCTTTAAAAAGCGTGGATTTACGTGAAAACTACTTCTATAAACAATTGTTAAGCAGAAACTGAACTATCGAAAATTGTCAAAATTTATGCCAAAAAGTCCCTAATTTTAAATGAAACAAAACTTCAATTAATCGAGTGGTTTTTCATAAGTTTCTCATTTTCATGTGATTTAACCATCATTTTATTTACAAAGGGCGGATTTACGTGAAAACTACTTCTATAAACAATTGTTAAGCAGAAACTGAACTATCTAAAATTGTCAAAATTTATGCCAAAAAGTCCCTAATTTTAAATGGAACAAAACTTTAATTAATCGAATGGTTTTTCTTAAGTTTCTCATTTTCATGTTATTTAACCGTCATTTTCTCTAAAAAGAGAACTTTTACATGAAAACTACCTTTATAAAAATTCTTCTACTGTAACTTAACTCTCGAAAATTGGCAACAACAATATCAAGAAGTAGCAAATTTTCAATTATAATTGTATTTCTTAACTCTTGTAGTTTTAATTGTATTGAAACGTATAGAGCCATATGAAGACATTTGCTTTGCTTTACTTTAGTCTAGTCTTATCAAAAATGTGCTGAAAAACAAATATTTTTAAATTAAATTGTGTACCCAAAAATTTACTATCTGAAACATTCTTAATTTCCTAAAGTTAATGGTTCGTGTGAATATTAATTTCCCAATATCAGAAAATTACTTTCAGACCTAACAAAAATGTATTGAAATTTCAAATTATGGAATAATAATTAAATTATCATTTTTTCGTCAAATATTTCGAAGGGGAAAATATCATTACAAGAATTTTAAAATGTGCGCAATAAACGTTTTTTGAATTACTGAAATCAAACATTTTTAATAAAATACGCAATATAAATAAAACAAGACTTTTTCAACTTTAACAAGAGTATTTTGAAAAATTTTTATTTACATGTTTCAATATGAATTTCTACAAAATGACTAAATTAAGAAAAAAGAGCATCACCATTGAATATCAGACGAAATAATTGGTCTTTATGCTTTAGTGAAAACAAAAAGTCCTTAGACAAACCGTACAAGTACAAAGCGAGAGCCCTTAAGCAGTAAGCACAACTCTATTTCATGTAAACATATCAATTTCGCCAGAGACAGACATGCAAATAAAGGATAATTTGCTACGCGAACATCAAAACATGTATTTCGTTTCGCATCATTATTACTACAATTAGATAATTGGTACATCGTTATAAATGTAAATGTAAAATGATATCGAAAAGATGTCACGATACAAATCAATCCGAAGTCGAAGGTGCTTATTTGTACGGTCGCCTAAAGGGAGTGATAAGCCTAAATGTTAGCACCATAAGCTAAGCATTACGCCCTAAGGGTTCTCGAGGTTTCACACAACCTATAACAACTTTCAGCATCTAAACGACATTTTTTATTACGTAAAATAGCACTCGACTTCATTCTTAACACGCTTACTTTAAAATTAGTACAAAAAGAAAATTTTGAAATTTTATTCGACATTGGAAATTATCAAAAAATAATTTAAACTTTTTTGTATTAATTTCTCGACGTTTTGGGTCCTTTTGAGTCCAAAAATGAAAAATAAGGCCTACCTTTAAGGGACTAAATAGGTCAAAATTTTGATAAGGATTTTCTCAAAATTTGTTGCGGTTGTTTTAATCAGTTTTGGATATGTTATAGACATGACCGTTCTCTATCGAACGCCATGTGTTTTATTCTTTAAAAGTTTACAGGACCGGAGTTATGATTTCTTCGGACTTTTTTAATGTTAAAATTTCAAAAATCTGTAACTTTTTTTGTAATAAAAATGAAAACTTGAAAATTGGCACATGTATCAATCTTAAGATTGTCTATTATTTCACACTATTTTCGGTTAAGAAAAGCTTCCGGTTAAACCGGAACTTACAAAGAATCAAACGTTTTTAGAAACATCCTGTATATTTTTGAAACATTTTGAAAGCTCCTAAAATTTGCTATTACATGATACCAAACACTTCATATTTCAACTTCCGGTTTAACCGGAAATGGAAACATTTTTCTTAATTTAAATGAAACACCCTGTATATTTTTCAATATTTTGAAAGCTCGTAAAATTAGCTATCCGATGATACCAAACACTTTATACTTTTGTTTCCGGTTTAACCGGAAATAGCTTCAATACACACGAAAAAGCCCTGTTAACGCCACATCAGAGTTTTTTTTTTATTAAAAACGAGAATTCCTCTCGTATTAAAAGAGAGTACCTATAAATAATAACCGCCCTAACATAAGAACATAAATCTGCATTCTTGAGTCCAAAAATGAAAAATAAGCTTATTTAAGAGACCAAAGTCAAAATTGTAAAATGGATTTTCTCAAAATTTGTTGCGGTTGTTTTAATCAGTTTTGGATATGTTATAGACATGGTCGTTCTTTAATGCTGGCCATGCGTTTTATTCCTTAAAAATTTCCAGGATTGGAGTTATGATTTTTTCGAATTTTATGAAAGTTAAAATTTCAAAAATCTGTAACTTTTTTTGTAATAAAAATGAAAACTTGAAAATTGGCACATGTATCAATCTTAAGATTGTCTATTATTTCACACTATTTTCGGTTAAGAAAAGCTTCCGGTTAAACCGGAACTTACAAAGAATCAAACGTTTTTAGAAACATCCTGTATATTTTTAAAACATTTTGAAAGCTCCTAAAATTTGCTATTACATGATACCAAACACTTCATATTTCAACTTCCGGTTTAACCGGAAATGGAAACATTTTTCTTAATTTAAATGAAACACCCTGTATATTTTTCAATATTTTGAAAGCTCGTAAAATTAGCTATCCGATGATACCAAACACTTTATACTTTTGTTTCCGGTTTAACCGGAAATAGCTTCAAAACACACGAAAAAGCCCTGTTAACGCCACATCAGAGTTTTTTTTTTATTAAAAACGAGAATTCCTCTCGTATTAAAAGAGAGTACCTATAAATAATAACCGCCCTAACATAAGAACATAAATCTGCATTCTTGAGTCCAAAAATGAAAAATAAGCTTATTTAAGAGACCAAAGTCAAAATTTTAAAATGGATTTTCTCAAAATTTGTTGCGGTTGTTTTAATCAGTTTTGGATATGTTATAGACATGGTCGTTCTTTAATGCTGGCCATGCGTTTTATTCCTTAAAAATTTCCAGGATTGGAGTTATGATTTTTTCGAATTTTTTGAAAGTTAAAATTTCAAAAATCTGTAACTTCTTTTGTAATAAAAATGAAAACTTGCAAATTGGCACATAAATCAAGCTAAAGATTATCTATTATTTCACACTATTTTCGGTTAAAAACCGCTTCCGGTTAAACCGGAAATTACAAAAATATCAAATGTTTTTTGGAACACCGTGTATATTTTTAGGAATTTTTAAAGATCATGAAATTTGCTGTTACTTGATACAAAATACTTCATATTTTGACTTCCGGTTTAACCGGAAATGGAATCAACTTTCTTAATTTAAATGAAACACCCTGTATATTTTTCACTATTTTGAAAGCTCGTAAAATTAGCTATCCGAAGATACCAAACACTATATTTTTGTTTTCGGTTTAACCGAAAATAGGACTACCTTCTTTACTTTAAATGCTTAAAAAATAGCTTTACGCACGAAAAAGCTCTGTTAAGGCCACATCAGAGTTTTTTTATTAAATTCGTGAGTTCGTCTCTTATTAAAAAAGAGTACCTATAAATAATAACCGTAATGTAAAACTGAACATAAATCTGCATTCTCCTCTGAGAATAGGATCCAGTTAAGCCTCTTGAAAATCAACGTTTTAATGAATATATCTATGGATTTACAAAGTAATCCGGTTTCATATATTTTCAGTTAAAATAAAATTAAGTACGAATACGTGAGGTTAGTTGAAAAAAAAATTGAAATGACATTTGGCAAAAAATAACATGTTTTTCCTTAAAATTAGAAAAATGTCTACGGCCCTTTGTACGGTCCAAAACAAAATTAAGCCGCAGACTGGTATTGTTTTATTAAACATGGGTGGGCCGCAAAAATTGGAAGATATAAATAATTTTTTGTACAACATTTTGACAGATAGAGAATTAGTGCAATTACCTTTAATGCAAAAAACGTTTGGTGCTTGGATGGCGAATCGTCGTACGAAAGAAGTGCAAAAGAAGTACGCTCAAATAGGAGGTTACTCTCCAGCTTACAAATGGACTAGAAGACAAGGACAATTATTATGTCAAGAATTAGATAAGATATCGCCTTATACGGCACCACATAAACACTACATAGCTTTTAGATATTGCGAACCGTTTACTCAAGATGCGTTTTCCGAAATTGAAAAAGACAAAGTCAAGCGCTTAATAATCTTTTCTCAATACCCTCAATACAGTTGTGCGACTTCGGGTTCAAGTTTTAACGAGATATATAAATTTTACAAAAATCGCAATTTACCTACTGGAATGAGAATTAGTATTATAGATCGATGGTCAACTCATCCATTACTGATTAAAACGTTTTCCAATTTAATTCGTGCCGAAATACGTAATTTACCGGAAGAAGGTCGCAAGAACGCAGTAATTTTATTTTCCGCTAACTCCCTTCCTTTAAAAACATTACATCGTGGCGATTCTTATCCATCCGAAGTCGGAGCGACAGTCCAAATGGTCATGCACGAAATGAATTATTGTAATAATTATCAATTAACGTGGCAGTCGGAAGCTGGTCGTTCGGAATGGCTAAAACCGTCCACGGAGAATACTTTAAAAAGTTATATACGCCAAGGAAAAAAGTCATTTGTTTTAGTACCAATTACGTCCATTAATGAACACATCCAAACTTTGTATGAAATGGATATCGAATATTGTAAAGATATAGCATCAAAGATGAAAATTGATGATATCAGAAGAGTTCCTGCACCTAACGATCATCCATTATTTATCAGTGCGATGACAAATTTAGTTAAATCACATTTGGATATTGGACCTTCGATCGGAAAGAAATTTTTAAGTAGATGCCCTCATTGTACAAATAAAATTTGTTTGAAGAGCAAGCAATGGTTTGAGGAAGTTTGTAAAGATACTTATTAAAATTTTAAGTTGTAAGTTGTAAAAGAAAGCAAAAAATACAAAGTGTTTTCCTTAATGAGCTAAAGAGAGTTTCATATTGATTTATTTGATTATTAGGAATTATTCGAGTAATTTATGAAAAATTAGAGTCATTTATGAAATTTGTTTTTCCTGATTTATTATCCATTACTTTGTGTGTGTAGAAAGTTTTTAGAGGTAATTGGTGGGAAATTTCATAATACGGGTGTGACTGAAATCAAGATCACCTCAATAACTTTTCTATTTAAAAAAATATTATGTTACTTCCGAATAAAATATTTTCATCTTTTCTCTAACAACACTGAAATAAAATAAAAACAAATATTCTAACGGAAATGCGCTTTTCAGTAGATTTTCCGGTCAGACCTGTTTTTTTTCTGTAAACTAGTGAAAAAGCCATTTCTAAACTTTTTTAACCGATTGGAGAAAATTGTTAAGCTTTTTTATTTTTCAAAATTTTACGAATTTTCCGGAAAATTTTCAGATTTTTTTTAAATGCTGGTAAACATTATCGAATTCCCTACAAGTTTGAGTTATGACAAATTTTCAAAATATGTCGGGAAAAGCCCGGAAAAATTAGTGGAAAATTCTACAATTTACTTTTAACTTTTTCCAATCCAAGAAAAAGTTGTTACAATCGAGACAAAAAATAATAATAATAATAAAAATTTTTTTTTGCATTTCTCGACGTTTTGAGTTACGCTGATTCCAAAAATGCAAAAAAAAAAATTTTATTATTATTCAAAAATAAGGTGGTTATTTTGGGCGCATATTTGCAAATTTGGGACAAATTCAATTTTACTTGACTATAAGTACAGTCAGCCTCACAATTATTGGCCACCCTGGCTATATGTTTAGCACGAATTGTGGATGTAACCATCATAACACCCCATACTTAAATTGAGGGGTAACTTTATTTTGCCAACAAGTAGTAAATCATCAACCTCTCCTTCTGCTCTTTTGTAGTAGTTGGCTAATAATCACCCTGACATATAGCCAGGGTGGCCAATAATTATGAGGCTGACTATACATGTGAGCCCTAATTGAAAAAAAAATTTCAATTTTTTTAATTTAAAAACCCATAGAATGATTGTTCCATTTTGTGGTTTTTCCCTTATAACTTGGCCATTAATTACTATTATAAAAATTTCAAAATGGCATTGTACAGCCAAAATATAGCGCTTTCGTTCTAATCTTGTCGATTTTCAAATTTATTTTAAAATTGACCACCTTTAAGGGGTCAAAATAGGTCAAAATTTTGAAATGGATTTTATCAAAATTTCATCCGCCATATTTTTTCTTTTTTGGATATGTTATAGACAACGTAATTCTCTATCGAAATATAAATTTTTATCAAAATCGCTCGAGCCGTTTTGGAGTAATGATTTTTGGAATGTCAAAATTTCAAAAATCTCTAATTGTTTTTGTAATACAAATGGAAACTTGAAAATGGATACATATATCAATCCCATGAATATCTATTATTTGACACTATTTTCGGTTAAGAAAACGCTTCCGGTTAAACCGGAAACTACAAAAATATTTAAATTTTTAGGAACACCCTGTATATTTTTAAATATTTTGAAAGTTCGTAAAATTAGCTGTTACACGATACCAAAAACTTTATATTTTGACTTCCGGTAACCGGAAATGTAAGCAACTTTATTAATTTAAATGTAACACCCTGTATATTATTCTTTATTTTAAAACATAGTAAAAATAGCTTTCCGATGATCCCACTTGATACTTTACTTCCGATTTAACCGGAAATGCAACAAGTCCTGTTATGGCCACATCGCCACATCACGTGAACACTTAAAACAGCCGTTTTACCGAAACCTCTTTAAGAGGAAGTTGGTTGGAAATTTTATAATCTAACCTAACAAACTATTTCAAGTAAATTTCTACAGACTCGTTATTTGAAGAATGACATGAAAAAGTGACTAAAAATAATAAATCACTTTTCTTTGATTTGATGATTTTTGTTTAAAAGTGCAAACTTGAAACAAGAGTCCCGTTTTTTGGGTTTTCGCTTATATCTCAAAAACAATGGATCCTAGGGGAAAAAATGTTCTTAGCAAAATAAAGGCTTATCAAATTTTCTACAAGATTGTTTCTATTGATTTTTTCTCTATTCCTTATAGTTTTCGAGATATCACCCACAGAAATCGTTATTGCTTGAAAAAAAATTTTTGCCTCACGTTTTGCGTCAAACTTTTGCCTCTAGCAACTCAATCCTTCGTTTTACACTAAAAGAGTAAAATAGATAAAGAAATTTAATGCTCTACAACTTCTTTTCTGAAGACTTTTTAGTAGATAACCTATGATCTTTCTAGCTCACTGTTGACCTCTGATGGCCCTCTTAATTAATCGAATCGATTATTTCGGTCCTTACTTAAGAGGAGTCATCAGAAGTCATAAAGTGAGCTAGAAAGATCTAGTTCATCTACTTAAATGTCTTCAGAAAAGAAGTTGTAAGACATTTTTCCTTAACCATTTCATCTTCAACTGGTACAGAGTTCTAGCAATTTGAAAAATTTTGCAGGCGGATATCTCAAAAACTATAAGACGTAGAGAAAAAATGAATAGAAACAATCTTGTAGAAAATTTGATAAACTTTCATTTTGTTCAGAATAAATTTTCCCTAAGACCCACCATTTTCGAGATATAAGCAAAAACCCCAAAAACGGGACATTTCCACCCCCTCTCCTTCTCATACTACTACAAGTACATTCCTGAAGAAAAAAATTCCATCTTTTTCCATGTCCTCGACACCCCTTTTGTGAGCGTTCGTTGACTGGACTATAGTTAGTTTCTAATTTTCATAGACATGCACTTTGGGAATATAAAAGCCGTAGTAGAAACGATGAATGAAAAGAGTAATTTTTAACATTTTCGATAATCGATTGCAGTAACTTATTGAAATTTTCTTGATTGCTGTTGCAATTACATTAACGTTATTTAAATTTACCACCACCGACACTAATACACTCAACATCAAACAACTTAAAAGTAATTAGGGGCAATATATTGGAACATTTAGTTCGATGCTGTTAAATGAAACAGTATCGTTACAGTCACATCCACCCACATAGCCACAACGCAAAAAAAAACACGAAATAAATTTTAATTAAGCTCCATTTGCGAGCTTTCAAAAGGTACAAACGAAGCTCATTTCGTTCCTTTTTTCCACTATAGGGTTTCAAAACTGACACTTCTAATTACAACTAAGTTGTTTGATGTAATTACATTTTCGCAATAATTGTATAAAAGAATCGAATGCAATTATAGAGCAAGGCGAGAGAATGATTGCATCCGACAAGCAAATACGTCGTTGTAGACCTGTCGAGACTCAAAATGGCAGCCAATCTAACAAACAAAGAACCTTAATGGTTCTAATTATGAAGTCAACCAACTTCATTTAACTCAGCTTGCTAACTTTAGTGGAATTATTGGAAAACGATTTGTTATTTCGAGAGATATTTGTTTGATATAGTGTTGGAGGGATGTGATTATTATAATAATTATTATTATATGTGTATGAGTCTCACAAATTATTCAACAGTTAGATGATTAACACTGCCTTTATTATCTCGATTGTGTTTTGTTTCTAAAGCTCTTCTCCTTTTCTTTGTGAGCGCATCTTGAGACGCCGTTCGTGAAGATTACCCTCGACGAGGCTTGTTATTAACTTGTTTAATTTAATCTTTTGTTTATATTACAAGACTCTCCTCGTAATATAACCGATTATTATAATTGAAAATGGTTTAAAAGAACACAACTAATTTGGCTCATTTGTATTCACAAACAAATGGTTATTTTATTCATCTAATTAAAGGTACAATTTCGCCAACATTCGCTTACGACATTTTTTGTCGGAAAATTCAGTTTTTCATTCTCAGAGTGAAATAAGCCGGTTTTGGGAAATTTTCCAAGAATAAAAATGATTAAAAATTTTTTTTCGAAAAAAATCTATTACCTACCTACACTGGATTTTTTTTTCATTTACATTCTTTACAAGAGCTTATATAAATCAACTTGTAAAAACACTACGTTCTAAATTAAAAGCAAATTGCTCTACACTTAATCAAGCGTATCCCAGTTTTTATGGCTTACCTGCAAAGTAATTCAGAAATAAAAAAAAGGATTTTTTTTTTAAATAACAAGAAATTATAAATTAATGAGAGTGAAATTGAAGAAAATCGTTACAAAAATACCCTCATTTATTTTGATTGGTGGATTATAATTGTAATAATGATCGATATAATTTTTTTCTTTTATTACAGAACGAGAAATGAAATAAATGAAAATTGAACTCTTGTGAATAAGGGATGATAATTAAAATTGACACGCTTAAAACTTGTAATTATTCGGTGTGCTGATTCGGTGCAGACATTGAAGTTAGTTAAATTCAGCGTTTAGTAATTAGATCCCACCTCTGATCCTACTGTTTGTAAATGAATGAGACATGCGTTCCGTGCTAGGACACATAAAACGCTATCATGGGAGATGCTGGACATGCTGGTATGGAGACAATTCTTTCTATTCTTAGGAATAAAGTTAGTGGAGACAGTTGAACGATGATATGTAAGCTAAAGAACAAGTTGGAAGAAACTCTTCTATCAATCACTCCTTCCCAACCACAAAAAATGACCCCATCTTGCTATACATGCAACTGCGAGCTGTTTGGGCAGATGCTGAAAATATTAAAAAAATACTAAAAGTCCTCGATCCTAGCTATATGGCTAATGTAGGGAGGGAGGTGAAAAGGTCCAGCTTTTGGGGATTTTGCTTATATCTCAAGAACAGTTCGTCCTAGAGAAACAATTATTCGTAGCAAAATGAAAGCCTATTAAATTTCTTAAAAGATTATTTCGATTTATTTTTTCTCAATACTTATAGTTTTCGAAATATCCGCCCGCAAAAACGTAAAACAAAATTTTTTTTTCATATTCATTAACGATTTTTGCGGGCTGATATATCGAAAACTATAAGAAATAGAGAGAAAATGAATAGGAACAATCTTGTAGGAAATTTAATAAGCTTTCATTTTAGTAAGAATATTTTTTTCCCTAGAACCCTACGTTTTCGAGATATAAGCGAAAACCCCAAAAACGGGACCTTTTCCGCCCCCTTCCTACTTTAGCCACACTATAGCTTAGGACCTGAGATTTTTAGTATTTTAAACTAGTCAAAATACATTCTTGAAGAAAAAAATTCCACCCTCTTCCATGTACTCTATAACCCCTTCGTTGATTAGCGACTAATTAGCTGAAAATCCGATTTAAGTAACTTGATAACCGCATCAACAGGTTGAATTCCACGCTAGAACTGACTTTAAATACATCCTTGTTGATGGCTAGTTTACATATCAGAATAAATAAATTGTGAATCGTCGATTATGTAAATTAAAATACAATATTTTGAATTTAGTTACGAAAAAAGCTGGTCCAGCTCTGTATAAAAAAATTCGGAATATATTCATGATTTATAAAAAGTCATTTTATAGTATCAAGTTTGAAACATTTTTACAACTTTTTATATCGTTTTGACAATTTTATCCACAGCAATAAAAGCGAACACTGACGTTTTTAATTTTGAAATAAAACTAAGCGACTCGTCCTCCATAAACCTGCCATAAATAATAAACGTAACAATAAATAGGTTAATAGATAAGAAAAATAGTCTCCTATTTATTATTATTTATTATTATTAAAGGTATAAATAAAATAATGAAACAAGGGACGGTTTAGAAGGAATCCTTTCTAAATTTCCATTTACCACAAAGTTAATCTTAACATAACGCATATCCTAGTTGTCCTGTAGAGAAACAATTTATAAAGTTGTTGGGGTACACGATGGCCAACTTGATGTGGGGTAACTTGGCACAGATTAAATATACAAATGGATACATGCTTTCTCCACAATTTAATGAGATCCTTTAGAATTAGTTCAAGTCTGCCTCATCCATACGCATTAGCCTGCTATTATTTCTACCAAGGAACAACGTTTAATCTAAATTTATAGTGAGGAATAACGTTAACACGAAACAACCGAAAGCGAAAATTAAAATTATGTTGAATTTTTTTTCATTTTATACAAAATCGTTTTTCACGGATCGACCATTAAAATATGACAAATTAACTGTTGTATAGCGATTTTTTATACGAGCGCCCTTACATAGCAACCCCATCAATAATACGAACGCACGAATATGCCTATGTAATTGATCTGCTTCATATAGTATTCATGAGAAAAGGTTGTGGACTGTGACATTACTTTCAAACTTCGTTGCCCAGGTAACAATTCTCTCCCATTGTTATATTTACATTGATTCACAAAAGTGACATATAACCTCAATATTATTAATTAAAAACTCTCGTGTAACCATAACAGAGGGATTTTAGTTGTTTAGTTTTTATTCATTTGTTTCGCATAGGCAACGTGATTTTTAAAAACTATACCACAAATAACAAAATTTTCCATTTAAAATATTAACCCTATCAACCCTTGAATTTTTGAAAAAAGAAAAAAATTATTTTTTGATTAACAAAGTTGAGACTAGGTTTGCATTTAAAAAACATAAGTTTGCATCATATCTCCAAAACGGCATAATAAAAAAACTTTTTTTATTTACTAAACTTATAGGTTTTAATATTGCCTATTTAAACTTTTTTTTAAATTGGAATTATCTTCATTAATAAAAAAGTTATAGGCATTTAAAGAAAATGCTATTTTTTAGTTTTTTTTTCAGAATATCTCGAATGCTAATAACCTTTTTCAAAAAAACAAAAGCATCATCGAGTTGGTCATGACTTGGCTTCAGTTTGGTGTCATTCTCAGACTATAACCAAGATGGACACCGCACACATATGAATTAGCGTGGTACAAGACTGTCGCCAACATACACAAGTGGGGGAAAAGAGTAGTAATAGTACGAACGTGATAGTTCGTGATTACTTCGTTTCGAAACTGATCTTAACAATGTTTACCATAACAAAAAGTGTAGGGTACAAATAAAAATGTAAATAGCGATGTCCATCTTGTTTATTGGTCTGCGGTGTCATTTAATCGACCTCGTATCTCTAACGGTTTACGAGATCCCCATGTTGAGCATGCTAAGTGGGACACCCTGTAGATATTATGCTTTGGACAGCTTTTTCGATGGTGTTCAACTTTGCTATAGTGAATTTTATCACCGAGTGCTTAGAAAAGCCAAAATCTTCAGAATTTTGGATATTTTTACGAGCTATTTCAATAAACTCATTCCACAACCGATGCGTACCTACATCAAAATAATTTATTTATTTAATTACTAATTGTTATGTTCTTAAATTACTCGCAGTTAATCATTATTGGCAACATTAAAACAATGAACAATCTACTTTTTTTTACAATTTGCAATTGATTTACGCTTAATTTCTCAAAAGTTATAATTAGCTATCAAATGCTTTTTACAATTTAGTTGTTAATTGAAAATACCATTTGCACTTATTTTAAAAATGGTTTAGGTAATCGTTTTAAAATAAAATTTAAAATTAAATTTAAATTTAAAAATAAACAAATAGTTTGCAATATATTTAGTCCAGTTAATGAACGCTCAAAAAAGGGGTGTAGAGAACATGGAAGAGGGTGGCATTTTTTCATCAGGAATTCGTTAGGAGTAGTTAGGCGGTAAAAATGCTAAAAATCTCTGATCCTAGCTATTATGGCTAAGAGTGGGAGGGGGGTAAAAAGGTCCAGTTTTGGGTTTTTTTGCTTATATCTCGAAAACGGTGGCTCCTAGGAAAAAAATTACTCTTAGCAAAATTAAAGCTTATCTAATTCCCTACAAGATTGTTTATATTAATTTTTCTCTATTCTTTATAGTTTTTCAGTTATATGCCTGCAAAAATCGTCAATTGTGGAATAAAATACCCTGGTATAAAATTAAAACCTGTAAAATTCAAACCAAAATGCCAAGTTGATTTGTTTACCTTTTAAAAAACAATTAATAAAAATTAAGTTAATTACACTTAAAAGCTTTTCGATAAAAGCTTTAATTTAACAAATTGAATGCATCGAAAAGTATTACCAATATTAAGTAAACCAACAGTACTTACATTAACGGAAATAACCTTAAATAGGCCATGCATAACACAAACTAACCATAATACCCCTATTGTAAACATACTCGTAAGAACTACAAGAAGAATTTATTTATTTGAGCATAAATTTATAATAAATTGTATGTTAAATTCAAACATAGAAATTTTTAAATTTTCCAACCGTCTTCACATCTCTTTTGAAAATTAGAACAGATACATAAGGGATGTGACAGTTCAAAGCACTTCTTATCCACTATTAAGCCACAAACGAACACGTTCGTGACAATCCTTGGAAATCTAATAGATACAGAGAGAGGTCTTTGATAATTATTTCTTTTGTACTACAGATGTTACGTAAAGGAAAACATACACTATTATAGAATATTGTCTCAAACTTTATTTATATAAAACAACCCCTAAAGTGTACAGTGTTTCCCAGGATGGAGTTGACGATAGGTATAATATATAATGTTTTGGGATTCCGCCCTACTTAAGTCTGAAAAGAATTTTAAGCAAATTTTTAGTTTAGAAAAATCAAGGCTCATGGTAATTGAGAAAAATCTGTTTTCTGTTCAAGTAATGTTCCTTTTTGGTCAATAATACGGCAAAATGTTATTGACAAAAATTGTTTAGAATACAAAATTATCGCTCTATGCCAAATTTCAAAAAGATCGTGAATTATTTTTCTTACGTCACGTGTCGGTAAAGAAAAACAATTCAAGTTTACACACAACGAAAACCGATTTATGAAAGTGTGCCGATCTTTCTGAAATTTTGCATAGAGCCATAATTTCATATTCTAGACAATTTTTAATAATAACATTTTCCCCTTTACCTAAACAGAAAATATATTTTTCTTAATTGTCATAGCCCACTAGATTTTTAAAAACTAAAAATATGCTTAATATTCTTTTCAGTCTAAGCAAGGCGGAATTCCAAAATTTTACATGGATTATACCTATCGCTAACTCCATCCCTGGACTCACTGTATAAAGTGAGGGTGCTCCGAGGACTTGAAGAAAATCTAAAATTTCATAACGAAAACCCTTTCTAGTATTTATTTTTTTTATCAAATTATGCTTCAATTAAACTGAAACAACAGATAATAAGATTTTATTGTTAAGCGCGTACTAATTAAGTTTATCTTTTATTGTTACTTCCCTTTACTAATCAACCACACAATTAACTCGTTTCCAAACCTTTTTGTTTTCAAAATAGTTACGCAAAAAGTAACTTAATTGATATAATAAATTTCTAACGACTTTTTGTATAAAACTCTTTTGATTGTCGTTAATAATCTTTTATTGATATTTACTCAATTTTTTAATTGACTGCAGTAAAATTTACCTACTTTGTTTATTGATTTTAAACTTATACCACATGAAAGAATTATAATTTAAGTTTTCGTACAAACACTGAGGAAAATTTCATTTACGAACAAGTACCTATCTTTAAAGAATAATTTTGATAAATTAGTAGTTAAGTTTTTAAATGCGGGACGGTAATCTAGGATTAAATGAAAATGTGTTTCTAGTACTCGTGGCAGAAGTAATTGTTTACAAGTTTTTTTTATAGAAATTTCGTTAAACTCGCTAGTCACAAAGTTATTGAAAAAATTCCGTACTAATTGATCGTTAATCTTTGATTAGCTATCGGTAGTTACGTTCATGATGGGAGAACAAACAAGATTTTTCAATAAAAGTGAAGGGTAATTTAATTGTCTACAAGTTTCCTTGAATAGAAATTTCCCCAAACTCCCTACTTCAAAAGTTACTGAATGAATCCTGAATTAAGGTATCGAAATTCGACATCCTTCATTGTTAATCTTAGGTTAGCGGTAGTTACGTTCATGATGGGGGAACAAACAAATTTCTTCAATAAAACTGATGGGTAATTTAATTGTCTACAAGTTTTCTTGAATAGCATTTTCCTTAAACTCCCTAGTTCAAAAGCTACGCAATGAATCCTGAATTAAGATATCAAAATTCGACATCGTTGATTGTTAATCTTAGGTTAGCGGTAGTTACGGTAGTTACGTTCATGATGGGTGAACAAACAAATTTCTTAAATAAATTTGGTGGGTAATTTAATTTTCTACATGTTTCCTTTAATAGAAATTTCCCCAAACTCCCTACTTCAAAAGTTACTGAATGAATCCTGAATTAAGGTATCGAAATTCGACATCCTTCATTGTTAATCTTAGGTTAGCGGTAGTTACGTTCATGATGGGTGAACAAACAAATTTCTTCAATAAAACTGATGGGTAATTTAATTGTCTACAAGTTTCCTTGAATAGAAATATCCCCAAACTCCCTACTTCAAAAGTTACTGAATGAATCCTGAATTAAGGTATCGAAATTCGACATCCTTCATTGTTAATCTTAGGTTAGCGGTAGTTACGTTCATGATGGGTGAACAAACAAATTTCTTCAATAAAACTGATGGGTAATTTAATTGTCTACAAGTTTTCTTGAATAGCATTTTCCCTAAACTCCCTAGTTCAAAAGTTACGCAATGAATCCTGAATTAAGATATCAAAATTCGACATCGTTGATTGTTAATCTTAGTTAGCGGTAGTTACGGTAGTTACGTTCATGATGGGTGAACAAACAAATTTCTTAAATAAATTTGGTGGGTAATTTAATTTTCTACATGCTTCCTTTAATAGAAATTTCCCTAAACTCCCTAGTTCAAAAGTTAGTGAATGAATCCTGAATTAAGGTATCAAGATTCAACATCCTTGATTGTTAATCTTTGGGTAGCGGTAGTTAAGCTCGTGATGGGTGAACAAACAAATTTCTTCAATAAAACTGATGGGTAATTTAATTGTCTACAAGTTTTCTTTAATAGAAATTTCCCTAAACTCCCTAGTTCAAAAGTTACTGAATGAATCCTGAATTGAGGTATCGAAATTCGACATCCTTGATTGTTAATCTTTAGTTAGCGGTAGTAAAGTTCATGATGGGTGAACAAACAAATTTCTTCAATAAAACTGATGGGTAATTTAATTGCCTACAAGTTTTCTTGAATAGCAATTTCCCTAAACTCCCTAGTTCAAAAGTTACTCAATGAATCCTGAATTAAAAGGTATCAAAATTCGACATCCTTGATTGTTAATCTTTGGTTAGCGGTAGTTACGTTCATGATGGGAGAACAAACAAATTTCTGAAATAAAACTGATGGGTAATTTAATTGCCTACAAGTTTTCTTGAATAGCAATTTCCCTAAACTCCCTAGTTCAAAAGTTACTGAATGAATCCTGAATTAAAAAGTATCAAAATTCGACATCCTTGATTGTTAATCTTTGGTTAGCGGTAGTTACGTTCATGATGGGTGAACAAACAAATTTCTTCAATAAAACTGATGGGTAATTTAATTGTCTACAAGTTTTCTTTAATAGAAATTTCCCTAAACTTCCTAGTTTAAAAGTTACTGAATGAATCCTGAATTGAGGTATCGAAATTCGACATCCTTGATTGTTAATCTTTAGTTAGCGGTAGTAAAGTTCATGATGGGTGAACAAACAAATTTCTTCAATAAAACTGATGGGTAATTTAATTGCCTACAAGTTTTCTTGAATAGCAATTTCCCTAAACTCCCTAGTTCAAAAGTTACTCAATGAATCCTGAATTAAAAGGTATCAAAATTCGACATCCTTGATTGTTAATCTTTGGTTAGCGGTAGTTACGTTCATGATGGGAGAACAAACAAATTTCTGAAATAAAACTGATGGGTAATTTAATTGCCTACAAGTTTTCTTGAATAGCAATTTCCCTAAACTCCCTAGTTCAAAAGTTACTGAATGAATCCTGAATTAAAAAGTATCAAAATTCGACATCCTTGATTGTTAATCTTTGGTTAGCGGTAGTTACGTTCATGATGGGTGAACAAACAAATTTCTTAAATAAAACTGATGGGTAATTTAATTGCCTACAAGTTTTCTTGAATAGCAATCCCTAAACTCCCTAGTTCAAAAGTTACTGAATGAATCCTGAATTAAAAGGTATCAAAATTCGACATCCTTGATTGTTAATCTTTGGTTAGCGGTAGTTACGTTCATGATGGGTGAACAAACAAATTTCTTAAATAAATCTGGTGGGTAATTTAATTTTCTACATGTTTCCTTTAATAGAAATTTCCCTAAACTCCCTAGTTCAAAAGTTAGTGAATGAATCCTGAATTAAGGTATCAAGATTCAACACGATTCAACATCATTGATTGTTAATCTTTAGTTAGCGGTAGTAAAGTTCATGATGGGTGAACAAACAAATTTCTTCAATAAAACTGATGGGTAATTTAATTCTCTACAAGTTTTCTTCAATAGCAATTTCCCTAAACTCCCTAGTTCAAAAGTTACTCAATGAATCCTGAATTAAGATATCAAAATTCGACATCCTTGATTGTTAATCTTTGGTTAGCGGTAGTTACGTTCATGATGGGTGAATGAACAAGTTTCTTCAATAAAACTGATGGGTAATTTAATTGTCTACAAGTTTTCTTGAATAGCAATTTCCCTAAACTCCCTAGTTCAAAAGTTACTCAATGAATCCTGAATTAAGATATCAAAATTCGACATCCTTGATTGTTAATCTTTGGTTAGCGGTAGTTACGTTCATGATGGGTGAATGAACAAGTTTCTTCAATAAAACTGATGGGTAATTTAATTGTCTACAAGTTTTCTTGAATAGCAATTTCCCTAAACTCCCTAGTTCAAAAGTTACTCAATGAATCCTGAATTAAGATATCAAAATTCGACATCCTTGATTGTTAATCTTTGGTTAGCGGTAGTTACGTTCATGATGGGTGAATGAACAAGTTTCTTCAATAAAACTGATGGGTAATTTAATTCTCTACAAGTTTTCTTGAATAGCAATTTCCCTAAACTCCCTAGTTCAAAAGTTACTCAATGAATCCTGAATTAAGATATCAAAATTCGACATCCTTGATTGTTAATCTTTGGTTAGCGGTAGTTACGTTCATGATGGGTGAATGAACAAGTTTCTTCAATAAAACTGATGGGTAATTTAATTGTCTACAAGTTTTCTTGAATAGCAATTTCCCTAAACTCCCCAGTTCAAAACTTAGCGAATAAACCCTGAATTAACGTATCGAAATTGGATTTCGTCGATGATTAATCAAATGGATTAGCGCAAAAGTACAGTAAATGTGTGAAAATAAACTTTCTATGACTGTTGCTCTTTGGTTACGTTTAAGAAAAAAATTATTACAGTTGGAGAAAAATGATCGGTCGTAAATTAGATTCTGATCATGTCTTCGTAAAGTTGTGTGGGTCATTAAATTATCTGTTACAAAATAACATTAAATACCGGAGCACTATTAATCTCCACTATAACGTAATAAAGCTTTCTAGAGAGACATCTTTCTCATAAATGACTATTTTGCATTTTAAATCATAGCATAATTAAAAACTACGCATTGATTCACAAAAATGCACTCATTTTCTTATTAATAACTGCATAGGTTAATTTGCGTGAGTTTTTTTATGAATACAACACGTCATAAAGTTACGGTACTCGAGTCTACTAATAGATTACCGTTGTTACATACACCTTAAGCTCGATTACACACAATTGAATACAAAACATAAAAAAATTCGCTAATAACATTTAATAATCAAATTTTAAAATGAGCATATAATTGATTTTAATACCCGATAAATATTGATTTATACGTCTTAATTAATAGTCAACGCTGCAAAATTGGATAATTATACAGTAAACTGGGAAAGTCGTTTAAATGGGACATGAAATTATATTATTATTGCCAATATTATTATTATATTCAACTTCCGACGAATTGGATGAAAAATTAAAATATTTTTTTCACGTCAGGTTAGTTAAAATAACCAGAGAATTAAACCGTTTTATAATAAGAACTCGTTAATTAATAAAAAATATTGTTTTTTGAATTGAAACTGATTGAATATAGGTCAAAATTTCATACTTTGAAGTTACGGCCAAATAATAAAACTACGAGCGGAAATTGGTATTAAAAATTTATAATTAAAGTGCTCAAATTGAAATCAATTTATTGGACGCTAGTTAATTAATATTATAAAACAGAAATCAATTAAAACTTCCATAATATATCATTGTTTGTATCAAAAAGCTAATAAACAGACTAAAAATTGCAGTTTCGATCAGCTTCCAGTTAACACCTCACATAAAATAATTTAAGCTCTCTTTTATATTTTGCGGCTTTTTTTAGCTTATAATTTTATGAACCACAAAAATACAAAGTTGCAAATAACCACATGAAAACTCACATAGAAAACCTCACTTTGTCACTTAAAATTGAGCGAAAAATCGAATTTGACCTAAGTTTAAATGCGCTCTTTATTTAATTAAACTAACAATTAGGCCTATATTTAGCCTTATGTTAAAACCCCAAAGCCACAACGTTCTAGTATCCTAAAATGTAATTTTAGATACATAATGAGTTTGAGTAACTTTGTTTTGATTTAATTATCTTTGTATCTCTGCCATTTTACTACATTCAAACATGTTAAAAACTTATTATTTAACCTTTAACTTTAATATTATTATGTCTTATATCTTTATCATAGACTTTGTTAAGTGTAAAGATTTAGTGATATGAGGTAAAATTCATACAACTTTACTTTTACGAGATTCCATAAAATAAAAATAATCCAATAGAAGTTGTTTAAGACATGAAACTTTCATAAATTTAAAAAGTTTAAAAAACTTTGAAATATAAAAAGCTAAGATCTCAAATTTGAGATTATCATTTAATGTTCAAAAAGTCATTTGAGTAAAGAACCTCATGAGCATAAAAAATAAGTGATTTTGAGGAAGAATTTAATGTGCCCAAGTGCGCCTTCTTTGACGCACATTCTTCAAGCTACAGAGAAAGTATCAAAGCATGCTAAAATGTCAAGCACACACAAAACTACAAAAACTTTAATTTTCTAAGAAGCTATTAATAAAAATCTTCATTGCCAAGTGGAAAAAGAAAGAATCGAGAGATGCACGAGCAGAGAACTTATCTGATAGTTCAATCTCTAATGAGTTTCAGTAATTTTTCTAAACAGCCTACAAAAACATTTCATAGATAAAAATTATGGACAATTTAATTCTCTCCAAAACTTCTTGTAATGAAACCACTAATGAAATCAACAGCGGCGAAGTTAAAGAAGAAAAGCTAAAAAAGTGCACGAAAACAAAACTCCTGCGATACTCGATCTTTGACGAAATGTTGTATTTTTCTCAACATTGTACAAAAAAAATACTTTAATAAAAGCTATTGAAAATCTCATTCTTTAAAACTTTGTGTAATAAAACAGTTAACAAAATCACCAGCAGGCAATTTAAAGAAGAAAAGCTAAAAAGGTGCACGAAAACAAAACTCCTGCGATACTCGATCTTTGACGAAGTGTTGTATTTTTCTCAACATTGTACAAAAAAAATTCTTTTACAAAAACTATTTAAAATCTCATTCATTAAAACTTTATGTAATAAAACAGTTAACAAAATCACCAGCAGTCAATTTAAAGAAGAAAAGTTAAAAAGGTGCACGAAAACAAAACTCCTGCGATACTCGATCTTTGACGACGTGTTGTATTTTTCTCAACATATAGTACAAAAATAATTCTTTATCAAAAACTATTGAAAATCTAATTCTTTAAAAGTTTCTGTAATAAAACAGTTAAAAAAATCACCAGCAGTCAATTTAAAGAAAAAAAGCTAAAAAGGTGCACGAAAACAAAACTCCTGCGATACTCGATCTTTGACGAAGTGTTGTATTTTTCTCAACATTGTACAAAAAAAATTCTTTAACAAAAACTATTGAAAATCTCATTCTTTAAAAGTTTCTGTAATAAAACAATTAAAAAAATCACCAGCAGTCAATTTAAAGAAGAAAAGCTAAAAAGGTGCACAAAAAAACAAAACTCCTGCGATACTCGATCTTTGACGACGTGTTGTATTTTTCTCAACATATAGTACAAAAATAATTCTTTATCAAAAACTATTGAAAATCTAATTCTTTAAAAGTTTCTGTAATAAAACAGTTAAAAAAATCACCAGCAGTCAATTTAAAGAAAAAAAGCTAAAAAGGTGCACGAAAACAAAACTCCTGCGATACTCGATCTTTGACGAAGTGTTGTATTTTTCTCAACATTGTACAAAAAAAATTCTTAACCAAAAACTATTGAAAATCTCATTCTTTAAAAGTTTCTGTAATAAAACAATTAAAAAAATCACCAGCAGTCCATTTAAAGAAGAAAAGCTAAAAAGGTGCACAAAAACAAAACTCCTGCGATATTCGATCTTTGACGAAGTGTTGTATTTTCTCAACATTGTACAAAAAAATTCTTTTGCAAAAACTATTGAAAATCTCATTCTCTAAAACTTTCTGTAATAAAACAGTTAACAAAATCACCAGCAGTCAATTTAAAGAAGAAAAGCTAAAAAGGTGCACGAAAACAAAACTCCTGCGATACTCGATCTTTGACGAAGTATTATATTTTTTCTCAACATTGTATAAAAAAATGTTTTATCAAAAAATATTTAAAATATCGTTCTTTAAAACTTTTTGTAATAAAACAGTTAACAAAATCACCAACAGTCAATTTAAAGAAGAAAAGCTAAAAAGGTGCACGAAAACAAAACTCCTGCGATACTCGATCTTTGACGAAGTGTTGTATTTTTCTCCACATTGTACAAAAAATATTCTTTAACAAAAACTATTGAAAATCTCATTCTTTAAAACTTTCTGTAATAAAACAGTTAACAAAATCACCAGCAGTCAATTTAAAGAAGAAAAGCTAAAAAGGTGCACGAAAACAAAACTCCTGCGATACTCGATCTTTGACGACGTGTTGTATTTTTCTCAACATATAGTACAAAAATAATTCTTTATCAAAAACTATTGAAAATCTAATTCTTTAAAAGTTTCTGTAATAAAACAGTTAAAAAAATCACCAGCAGTCAATTTAAAGAAAAAAAGCTAAAAAGGTGCACGAAAACAAAACTCCTGCGATACTCGATCTTTGACGAAGTGTTGTATTTTTCTCAACATTGTACAAAAAAAATTCTTTTACAAAAACTATTTAAAATCTCATTCATTAAAACTTTATGTAATAAAACAGTTAACAAAATCACCAGCAGTCAATTTAAAGAAGAAAAGTTAAAAAGGTGCACGAAAACAAAACTCCTGCGATACTCGATCTTTGACGACGTGTTGTATTTTTCTCAACATATAGTACAAAAATAATTCTTTATCAAAAACTATTGAAAATCTAATTCTTTAAAAGTTTCTGTAATAAAACAGTTAAAAAAATCACCAGCAGTCAATTTAAAGAAAAAAAGCTAAAAAGGTGCACGAAAACAAAACTCCTGCGATACTCGATCTTTGACGAAGTGTTGTATTTTTCTCAACATTGTACAAAAAAAATTCTTTAACAAAAACTATTGAAAATCTCATTCTTTAAAAGTTTCTGTAATAAAACAATTAAAAAAATCACCAGCAGTCAATTTAAAGAAGAAAAGCTAAAAAGGTGCACAAAAAAACAAAACTCCTGCGATACTCGATCTTTGACGACGTGTTGTATTTTTCTCAACATATAGTACAAAAATAATTCTTTATCAAAAACTATTGAAAATCTAATTCTTTAAAAGTTTCTGTAATAAAACAGTTAAAAAAATCACCAGCAGTCAATTTAAAGAAAAAAAGCTAAAAAGGTGCACGAAAACAAAACTCCTGCGATACTCGATCTTTGACGAAGTGTTGTATTTTTCTCAACATTGTACAAAAAAAATTCTTTACCAAAAACTATTGAAAATCTCATTCTTTAAAAGTTTCTGTAATAAAACAATTAAAAAAATCACCAGCAGTCCATTTAAAGAAGAAAAGCTAAAAAGGTGCACAAAAACAAAACTCCTGCGATATTCGATCTTTGACGAAGTGTTGTATTTTTCTCAACATTGTACAAAAAAATTCTTTTGCAAAAACTATTGAAAATCTCATTCTTTAAAACTTTTTGTAATAAAACAGTTAACAAAATCACCAGCAGTCAATTTAAAGAAGAAAAGCTAAAAAGGTGCACGAAAACAAAACTCCTGCGATACTCGATCTTTGACGACGTGTTGTATTTTTCTCAACATATAGTACAAAAATAATTCTTTATCAAAAACTATTGAAAATCTAATTCTTTAAAAGTTTCTGTAATAAAACAGTTAAAAAAATCACCAGCAGTCAATTTAAAGAAAAAAAGCTAAAAAGGTGCACGAAAACAAAACTCCTGCGATACTCGATCTTTGACGAAGTGTTGTATTTTTCTCAACATTGTACAAAAAAATTCTTTTACAAAAACTATTTAAAATCTCATTCATTAAAACTTTATGTAATAAAACAGTTAACAAAATCACCAGCAGTCAATTTAAAGAAGAAAAGTTAAAAAGGTGCACGAAAACAAAACTCCTGCGATACTCGATCTTTGACGACGTGTTGTATTTTTCTCAACATATAGTACAAAAATAATTCTTTATCAAAAACTATTGAAAATCTAATTCTTTAAAAGTTTCTGTAATAAAACAGTTAAAAAAATCACCAGCAGTCAATTTAAAGAAAAAAAGCTAAAAAGGTGCACGAAAACAAAACTCCTGCGATACTCGATCTTTGACGAAGTGTTGTATTTTTCTCAACATTGTACAAAAAAAATTCTTTAACAAAAACTATTGAAAATCTCATTCTTTAAAAGTTTCTGTAATAAAACAATTAAAAAAATCACCAGCAGTCAATTTAAAGAAGAAAAGCTAAAAAGGTGCACAAAAAAACAAAACTCCTGCGATACTCGATCTTTGACGACGTGTTGTATTTTTCTCAACATATAGTACAAAAATAATTCTTTATCAAAAACTATTGAAAATCTAATTCTTTAAAAGTTTCTGTAATAAAACAGTTAAAAAAATCACCAGCAGTCAATTTAAAGAAAAAAAGCTAAAAAGGTGCACGAAAACAAAACTCCTGCGATACTCGATCTTTGACGAAGTGTTGTATTTTTCTCAACATTGTACAAAAAAAATTCTTAACCAAAAACTATTGAAAATCTCATTCTTTAAAAGTTTCTGTAATAAAACAATTAAAAAAATCACCAGCAGTCCATTTAAAGAAGAAAAGCTAAAAAGGTGCACAAAAACAAAACTCCTGCGATATTCGATCTTTGACGAAGTGTTGTATTTTCTCAACATTGTACAAAAAAATTCTTTTGCAAAAACTATTGAAAATCTCATTCTCTAAAACTTTCTGTAATAAAACAGTTAACAAAATCACCAGCAGTCAATTTAAAGAAGAAAAGCTAAAAAGGTGCACGAAAACAAAACTCCTGCGATACTCGATCTTTGACGAAGTATTATATTTTTTCTCAACATTGTATAAAAAAATGTTTTATCAAAAAATATTTAAAATATCGTTCTTTAAAACTTTTTGTAATAAAACAGTTAACAAAATCACCAACAGTCAATTTAAAGAAGAAAAGCTAAAAAGGTGCACGAAAACAAAACTCCTGCGATACTCGATCTTTGACGAAGTGTTGTATTTTTCTCCACATTGTACAAAAAATATTCTTTAACAAAAACTATTGAAAATCTCATTCTTTAAAACTTTCTGTAATAAAACAGTTAACAAAATCACCAGCAGTCAATTTAAAGAAGAAAAGCTAAAAAGGTGCACGAAAACAAAACTCCTGCGATACGCGATCTTTGACGAAGTATTATATTTTTTCTCAACATTGTATAAAAAAATGTTTTATCAAAAAATATTTAAAATATCGTTCTTTAAAACTTTTTGTAATAAAACAGTTAACAAAATCACCAACAGTCAATTTAAAGAAGAAAAGCTAAAAAGGTGCACGAAAACAAAACTCCTGCGATACTCGATCTTTGACGAAGTGTTGTATTTTTCTCCACATTGTACAAAAAATATTCTTTAACAAAAACTATTGAAAATCTCATTCTTTAAAACTTTCTGTAATAAAACAGTTAACAAAATCACCAGCAGTCAATTTAAAGAAGAAAAGCTAAAAAGGTGCACGAAAACAAAACTCCTGCGATACTCGATCTTTGACGAAGTATTATATTTTTTCTCAACATTGTATATAAAAATGTTTTATCAAAAAATATTTAAAATATCGTTCTTTAAAACTTTTTGTAATAAAACAGTTAACAAAATCACCAGCAGTCAATTTAAAGAAGAAAAGCTAAAAAGGTGCACGAAAACAAAACTCCTGCGATACTCGATCTTTGACGAAGTGTTGTATTTTTCTCAACATTGTACAAAAAAAATTCTATAACAAAAACTATTGAAAATCTCATTCTTTAAAAGTTTCTGTAATAAAACAATTAAAAAAATCACCAGCAGTCAATTTAAAGAAGAAAAGCTAAAAAGGTGCACAAAAACAAAACTCCTGCGATACTCGATCTTTGACGACGTGTTGTATTTTTCTCAACATATAGTACAAAAATAATTCTTTATCAAAAACTATTGAAAATCTAATTCTTTAAAAGTTTCTGTAATAAAACAGTTAAAAAAATCACCAGCAGTCAATTTAAAGAAAAAAAGCTAATAAGGTGCACGAAAACAAAACTCCTGCGATACTCGATCTTTGACGAAGTGTTGTATTTTTCTCAACATTGTACAAAAAAAATTCTTTACCAAAAACTATTGAAAATCTCATTCTTTAAAAGTTTCTGTAATAAAACAATTAAAAAAATCACCAGCAGTCCATTTAAAGAAGAAAAGCTAAAAAGGTGCACAAAAACAAAACTCCTGCGATATTCGATCTTTGACGAAGTGTTGTATTTTTCTCAACATTGTACAAAAAAATTCTTTTGCAAAAACTATTTAAAATCTCATTCTTTAAAACTTTTTGTAATAAAACAGTTAACAAAATCACCAGCAGTCAATTTAAAGAAGAAAAGCTAAAAAGGTGCACGAAAACAAAACTCCTGCGATACTCGATCTTTGACGAAGTGTTGTATTTTTCTCAACATTGTACAAAAAAAATTCTATAACAAAAACTATTGAAAATCTCATTCTTTAAAAGTTTCTGTAATAAAACAATTAAAAAAATCACCAGCAGTCAATTTAAAGAAGAAAAGCTAAAAAGGTGCACGAAAACAAAACTCCTGCGATACTCGATCTTTGACGAAGTATTATATTTTTTCTCAACATTGTATATAAAAATGTTTTATCAAAAAATATTTAAAATATCGTTCTTTAAAACTTTTTGTAATAAAACAGTTAACAAAATCACCAGCAGTCAATTTAAAGAAGAAAAGCTAAAAAGGTGCACGAAAACAAAACTCCTGCGATACTCGATCTTTGACGAAGTGTTGTATTTTTCTCAACATTGTACAAAAAAAATTCTATAACAAAAACTATTGAAAATCTCATTCTTTAAAAGTTTCTGTAATAAAACAATTAAAAAAATCACCAGCAGTCAATTTAAAGAAGAAAAGCTAAAAAGGTGCACAAAAACAAAACTCCTGCGATACTCGATCTTTGACGACGTGTTGTATTTTTCTCAACATATAGTACAAAAATAATTCTTTATCAAAAACTATTGAAAATCTAATTCTTTAAAAGTTTCTGTAATAAAACAGTTAAAAAAATCACCAGCAGTCAATTTAAAGAAAAAAAGCTAATAAGGTGCACGAAAACAAAACTCCTGCGATACTCGATCTTTGACAAAGTGTTGTATTTTTCTCAACATTGTACAAAAAAAATTCTTTACCAAAAACTATTGAAAATCTCATTCTTTAAAAGTTTCTGTAATAAAAGAATTAAAAAAATCACCAGCAGTCCATTTAAAGAAGAAAAGCTAAAAAGGTGCACAAAAACAAAACTCCTGCGATATTCGATCTTTGACGAAGTGTTGTATTTTTCTCAACATTGTACAAAAAAATTCTTTTGCAAAAACTATTGAAAATCTCATTCTTTAAAACTTTTTGTAATAAAACAGTTAACAAAATCACCAGCAGTCAATTTAAAGAAGAAAAGCTAAAAAGGTGCACGAAAACAAAACTCCTGCGATACTCGATCTTTGACGAAGTGTTGTATTTTTCTCAACATTGTACAAAAAAAATTCTATAACAAAAACTATTGAAAATCTCATTCTTTAAAAGTTTCTGTAATAAAACAATTAAAAAAATCACCAGCAGTCAATTTAAAGAAGAAAAGCTAAAAAGGTGCACGAAAACAAAACTCCTGCGATACTCGATCTTTGACGAAGTGTTGTATTTTTCTCCACATTGTACAAAAAATATTCTTTAACAAAAACTATTGAAAATCTCATTCTTTAAAACTTTCTGTAATAAAACAGTTAACAAAATCACCAGCAGTCAATTTAAAGAAGAAAAACTAAAAAGGTGCGCGAAAACCGGCGAAAACAAAACTCCTGCGTAACTCGATCTTTGACGAAGTGTTGTATTTTTCTCAACATTGTATAATAAAAATTCTTTAACACAAGCTATTGAAAATCTAATTCTTTAAAACTTTCTGTAATAAAACAGTTAAAAAAATTACCAGCAGTCAATTTAAAGAAGAAAAGCTGAAAAGGTCCGCGAAAACAAAAGTCCTGCGATACTTGATCTTTGACGAAGTGTTGTATTTTTTCGCAACATTGTACAAAAAAAATTCTTCAACGAAAACTATTGAAAATCTCATTCTTTAAAACTTTCTGTAATAAAAGAATTACTAAAATCAGCAATTTACCATCACGGTAATGAAGAAAAATTGAAGAGGCACACGAACACATAAGCCTTCTATAAAGGCTGATCTATGCCGAATCCTAGTAAATTTTCTGACGATCTTACATGAAATTGACGAGACAAAAGTTATGGATAATTTAATTCTCTATAACTTTCGAAATAAAATTTAATATTTTTGGAAATACGGTTGAAAAAGTAAAGTGGCGCATGAAAATTGGCTGATTGCAGCTTATGAAACTCTAAAAATACACATTCATTTTAGTCTCACTACTATAACGACATTAACTTATTTAATTATATTTTGTAATAATAATTTTAAACTTAAAAATAAATTTAAATAAAAGAACAAGTAAATTTGTCTTTATAATAAAGCTTTTCATGCATACAAAGCAATTTTCATCGTTGAATGCTTTTCTCATTTTCCTACGGTTTTTACACCGCAACCGAATTTTTTGCATGAAAAAATAATTGGCATGACAAGTACAGATACATCAACCTGTACTGTTTTAAATGTTACGAAGATTACTAACTCTTAGTATAATATTAAACTAATTTGTGAATAAACACGAAAAGTACAACGACCATAGAATAAATTTTATAAAATTACAAACTTTTTCTTTCACTTAAAGAGGGGGATAAATTTTTTTTTAAATAACAAGGAGGTTGGTATTATGAAACTCATCTATGCATACACTATTTGTGTTTGGGTGTTCGTGCTTTTAAGGCTTTTAATGTACATACACGAAAGATTACAAGACTAAAATAGTACCTACACATGCGAATACATAAATAAGAAAAGAAAACATAAATTTATTAATATTTTCAACTTTTTTCCACTTTAATGAAACTTAACGACATTTCTTAAAGATAATGTAACTAATTTACAATAGATTTAAGTAGCCATCTTAAAAAGTTTCGAAACATTTTGCATTAACTTTGATAAGATGATAAAGAGAGGATTCATAATGGCTTTTAACGAATAAAGATGTAATACCCAAAGATATAAATTATGAGTTTAAACAGAATGTAAGATTGGGGGTGGTGGTTATATTAATTATAACTCTCTTTTAACGATATTCATCCCTCTCTATTATTTTTAAATCGTTACTTATTGCGCTGTTTCATGCAATTAATCAGGATTAGTTTCGACTTATCTGTTTCTAATTCTTATAGATCTCTAATATCTACTATTCTCAATTCCGGTTAAACTGGAAGTAAAGTATAAAGTGTTGGGTGTCTCCAGATAGCTAATTTTACGAGCTTTCAAAATATTCAAAAATATACAGGGTGTTCCATTTAAATTAAGAAAGTTGTTTCCATTTCCGGTTAAACCGGAAGTTGAAATATAAAGTATTTGGTATCACGTAACAGCAAATTTTATAAGCTTTCGAAATATTTGAAACTATACAGGGTGTTCCTAAAAACGTTTGATGTTTTTGTAATTTCCGGTTTAACCGGAAGCGTTTTGTTAACCGAAAATAGTGTGAAATAATAGATAATCTTGAGATTGATACATGTGCCAAACTTCAAATTTTTATTTTTATTACAACAGAAATTACAGATTTTTGAAATTTTAACATTCTAAAAATCCTAAAAAATCATAACTCCAGGTAGTCATGTTAGTATTCAAATTACAAGTAGTGTTCAAAAAGTAAGAAAACCCTTAAAAAATTCTTTTTAACTTCGACTCTATTTAAAGGGCCCAAAATTTATCGGCTTGGCAGGAGCCCAATATTTAAAGTTAAGCCATTGCAAGACGCCATTTCAACATTCTAAAGTATAAAGTTCTATAGTAAACAAGAATGAGCTGCAATAGAAAATTTAATTTTCCTCTTTTCAAACAAAAGGTTTTTCTGAAATAGTAGAAAAATTTTCATCTGCGAATTTAATACAATTTATATTTCTAGTAATTACTTTACACTCGAACAACATGAGAAATAATAAAATAAAAAGCATTTTTCTCTGAGCTTCCGGAACATTTTTTTTGTACAAAAATTACTAAAGAAAAATTTGAAAAGATAATAGGAAACTTGAAGACGCTTTGTTAAGACATAATAAAATCATCTTATGAGGATACTTTTACATCACGTCATAATCCATCTAAATCAATTTAATATCAAAACAAAAGTACGTAATTAATTTCGCTTCTACAGCAAAGCAAATTTACGCTGGCGAACAGTGGAAATGCGCAGATCACTAAATTAGTATTTAACCCCACCAACGCAGTAGTAAACGTATTTAAATTATTGAAGAGGCGTGGCCAAATCTGCGCGAACTTATAGCTACAGCTCGCCAGCATAAATCTGTCTTGCAGTAGTTACCTTTATATGTTTTTTTGTAATTATTTTTAACATATCACAGAACGTTATTAGAAATTTTACGACGTTACTTATATACCAGAAATATTTCTTTTATTAAAACTTTATTAAATTGCTCAATAAATAATAAAAATATTATTTACAATTAACCTTTTACGTGTATAACGTACTAAAAATGTAATTAACCAAACCCAAAAAAATATTAAAAAGGAATAATAAATAAATGTAATAAGTAATAAGGAAAACGTCAGTGGAAATTTATTTAAAAAGAAATTGATTAAAATGTCAAGTTTAGAAATTGTTATTGTAAAATGACATAAGTTGGCGACTTTTTCGATAAACATTTGTTTTTTAGACAAACTTTAAAAGTCACTTGCCCCCTCAGGGGGCAATTTGAAAGTGTTACATATGTGATAAAAAAATGGCAATTTGTTTGATTGAAGATTCCCTAACAATGCAACGATAATTTTATAAAGATGGCTTAGAAATGTTTTTATTGTTATGTGCATAATGTAGTCACTTACGTGTGGGTGTATTGAAATAGTACATAGTCTGTTATTATAAAAACAATCTTATATGACGTATCGAGTGGTCTGAAACGTAGTATTTTACTGGATAACACTAAAACAAATCCCTGCGAGTACGAAAATGACTCGTAAAAAAACGTTGTTTTTCTGCAACCAAAAATAAATACCGGATGAATTTTCAACTTGAAACAGGTGCTATATTTGGAAAGCATAGCATTTTAGAAAAAGAATTTAAGTAAAAGGCCCCAAAATGTAGGAAGGATGGTAAAAAAGTTCCGTTTTTTTGGGTTTTCGCGTGTATGTCGAAAACGGTGTGTCCTATGGAAAAAATTATTCTTAGTAATAAAAGCTTATCAAATTTCCTACAAGATTGGTTCTATTCATTTTTTCTCTATTCTTTATAGTTTTCGAGATATCCGTCCGCAATAATCGTTAAAATATGAAAATAGTCGAAAATTGTACTTTGTTTTATTAGGAGAGAAAGTACTGTTTTGTGTGACAAGACTGTGTTTGTCTGATGAGCGAGCGTAGCGAGCGAGTTCGGTAATACAGGCGAGTCACAGAAAACTAATTTCACTCCGTATAAAACATTTAATTTTTTCTTCAAATGTAAAACATAAAACTAAAAACTTTGAATTTTGAAAAAGCGTCATCTCTTGTCAATTACTTGTAGTTCAATGGTTAAATATTTTTAAAAATTAATTTTAGCTTGTAAAAAAAACCTGATTATCAAACGCAACGAACAAATTATAAAGGAAAATTTATAAAACATTTAAAAAACATTTACATTACAAATGCTTAGAAAACATTTTTCACCAACTTATGTTGGGTTAAGATTTACTTTGTCTAGACAGAAAAAATGACTTTGACTGACAATTTTTCCTGCCTCGGCGGGAAAGTTAAACTTCACCCTGACATATTGAGTGACACAAAGTCGACTTTTTTTGACGTTTGCAGAAAAACAATTTTTGTCTCACGTTTTTCATCAAACTTTTACCTCTAGACCAGTGTTTCCCAACGTCGAGCCCACAGGGGGGCAATTTGATTGTCAAGGGAGGCAATTCGAAAATGGACTCCAGAGTCCAGAGTTTCTTCAGTGAACAATTCAATTTTAGAATATTAAAAATTACATATAATTATGTTACATGGGGGGGGGGTAAAAGGCTTAGGTGGGGCATAGAACAAAAAAGGTTGAGAAACACTGCTCTAGCCCCTCAGCCCTTCGTTTTACTGTACAAAAAAGAAGTGTAGAGCATTAAAATTTATAGCAATTTGAAAATTTTTGCGGGCGGATATCTCTAAAACTATAAGGAATAGAGAAAAAATTAATAGAAACAATTTTGTAGCAAATTTGATAAGCTTTTATTTTGCCAAGAGTAATTTTTTCCCTAAGACCAATGGTTTTCGAGATATAAGCGAAAACCCCAAAAACGGGACCTTTGCTAGGATGTTTACTGTCTATACTACTTACATATGACTTAGGCTAACTAGATAGTATCAACAACTCGTGGAAAAACATTACTAAGCCTTCTTTATAAAATTCCGTTTTGATCGCCCTCTATAACAAATAAAACCGACTTTCATAATAAATATCTCTCGAGCCATCATTTTTTACGCCCAAAACATAAATACGAAAGCTGTTTTCTCTTTATTGATCTACCTACTTAAATGAAAAAATGTTTATTGTTTAAACAAATAATATAAATAAGCATTTAAATTAAAAACAACATACAAATAATGTACCTAATAATAATAATGTGCCCGCATTATAAATAAATAAATACATACGAAATGTGTAGAAAATTTACAGTTATTACAACAATAGGAAATGAGTAGGAAGTTGTGAACACAAAAAAAATCAAACGCAGAAACACACACACACACTTACCCTAAATAATCAACAAATTTAATAATGTTAATTCGTTGTTTTTGCTTAAAACAACAAGCTACTTAAATAACTAAAAAAAATTGAAGAAAGTAAATGACCAATTAACAAATTTAAATAAGTTAATATTTATTTTGCTCTGCACTTAATTTTAAAATATTTCGATTTTTTTATAAAATTACAGTACGCCACTGGACGTATCGTTTAAATTGATAAGATAATTGGGAAAAAATTTTAAAGTAGGCCAAATCGCACTAACACAAATTATTAATAATAATAGGGGCAACAATATAAAATTCAAAATTCACATTCGATTTACCGTAAGCTACGTTTTTAATGCAATTTTAAGACTAATGGGCTTACAGAGTCAAAATTAGATCAAATCGTACTGATCTTTATAACACTGTGTAAAAAAGGGCCAATAAGCCTTACCGACCATTTCAAAAATACTTAAGAAGGTGATATGCTTTGAAAAATTATAGAAAACCATCAACCTGGATTTGATTCTTAACCACCCCAGTGACGTACTTATGGAAGGGCACAGAGGGCCTGGACACCCCATGTTGAGTTTTAATAAGTAAATAAAGTCAAGACACGCAGAAAAACAAACGAATGTTTTTAACCTCTTAATTCGCAAACAAAAGAAAAGTTATACAGTGCGTTACAAATTTATAATTAAATGTTTGCATAAATAGCTCACCCTGTATATTACAAAATGCAAACATCAGTTTCAAACTTACTTACTCTTATAATTGGCACCAAAATTCGACAACCTAATTAACCTTTGTTATAACTCTATTATGTAACAGTTGTAATTTATGAATGTAATATACAGGATGTAGACAATAAGTATAAACTGTTAGCTTGTTAGGTAAGTATTAATTTGCCCATACGACAATAAAAACCAACTAATATAGTATTTTCAAAAACAAATAAAATTATTGAAGGTTGGATAATAAACACTTTACTGCCTTAATTAATTAATAATAGTTTCATTACACGGTGTAATTTATTACAACATATTATACGGTGTATTGTATAGTAAAATACTTATAGCTACCATCAAAATAAAATTAATTATTAGCTACGAGCTATTAAGAAACTATCTAACAATGTTAAATGTTATCTCTGAAATGTTTTAATATTTGTTTCGCCCCTTGGAGAAGATCGCACTCAGTACCGGATTAGGGTTTTTATGGGCCCTAGAAGGCCGATATGATAAAATGTAATAAAATCAAGTAGTGCGGCTAATGGCGAGAGAAAATTTGAAAAAATATACCGATGTTCCATAAGTCACGTGAAAAAAATGTATAGCACACTAGATCACAGATTTAGACACTCGTAGGTGCCTGTAACTGTATTGCCGGTAAACATTTGGAGTCCCAGGAAAAGAAGTTTGAAAGCGCTATCAAGAGGAGGAGGTCGTGCAGACGAGGGTGGCTTAAAACAAAGGGGTTATATAAATAGACTATTAGATACCTTTTAGTCCTAATTTTTTTAAAAATCAAATTTTTAAATTCAAAATGGCGGCCAATATAAAAACCATTGTCTCATTTCGTGGTTTTTCCTTTATAACTTAGCTGGTAATTATTATTTTAAAAATTTCTAAACGGCACTGTATAACCAAAATATAAATATTTCGTCCGAAGCTAATCAATTTGTAAAATTGTTTCAAAATTGCCTATCTTTAAAGGGCCAAAGTTAATCAAAATTTTTAAATAGATATTTTCACAATCGGCTAAGGTCGTTTTTTAAATTTTTTGGAAATGTTATGGATATCGTACTTCTTAATCAAATGCTCAAGTTTCGTTAGTTAAAAATGTCCAGGACCGGAGTTATAATTCTTTAAAAACCAAAATTGTAAATTCCTTTTGACATTGAAATAAAAATTTTAAAGTTCGTACATGTATTAATCCCATGAATATGTATTACTGGATTCTATTTTTGGTTAACAAAACGCTTCTGGTTAAACCGGAAATTACAAATACATCCAAAGTTTCTAGGAACTATAATAATTTTAATTTTTAATTAAAAGGTGACATAATTAGCTGTTTTGTGATACCAAACACTTCATACTTTGACTTCCGGTTTAACCGGAAATAGGAACAACTTTCTTAATTTAAATGAAATATTTTATTTTAGAATGGCGGCTAATATAAAAACCATTATTCCATTTCGAGTTTTTCCTTTATAACTTAGCTCGTAATTATTATTTTGTAAATTTCTAATCGGCACTGTATAACTAAAATATAAGGCTTTCTTCCGAAGCTAATCAATTTGTAAAATTGTTTCAAAATTGCCTATCTTTAAGGAGCCAAAGTTAATCAAAATTTTTAAATAGATATTTTCACAATCGGCTAAGGCCGTTTTTTAAATTTTTTGGAAATGTTATGGATATCGTACTTCTTAATCAAATGCTCAAGTTTCGTTAGTTAAAAATGTCCAGGACCGGAGTTATAATTCTTTAAAAATCAAAATTGTAAATTCTTTTTGACATTGAAATAAAAATTTTAAAGTTCGTACATGTATTAATCCCATGAATATGTATTACTGGATTCTATTTTTGGTTAACAAAGCGCTTCTGGTTAAACCGGAAATTACAAATACATCCAAAGTTTCTAGGAACTATAATAATTTTAATTTTTAATTGAAAGGTGACATAATTAGCTGTTTTGTGATACCAAACACTTCATACTTAGACTTCCGGTTTAACCGGAAATGGGAACAACGGTCTTGATTTAAATGGAATACCCTGTATATTTTTTAAACATTAGCTTAGCAGATGACATCAAAGACGTACCAAAAAGTCTGTTATGCTCAGAAAAAGTGTAAATCGGAAATTTCAGACTTGTTATAAAAAAAATATCGATTTAGATTCGGAAAAACACAATTATAGTGGCAAATACTTACTCTGCGTGTTTTGTTATTCAAATAACAAAAAAATTAAATTATAAATTAATAAAATTACGACAAACATTTCATTCAGAAATTTTCATTCAATTATTTTAATAAGCTTTTTGTATCCATGACAACTTTAATTTTATTTACACCAAAATTGGAAAAGCGTTGGACTATTCAAAAATTATATGCCGTCAGATAAATACATATTGATTTAGTACGAGATACCTACATAGTATAAATCGAGGTATAAATAAATATACAAAAATTATTCCAGATTTTCACTTCAAGATTTTTCACAACAAAAATAAAAAAATTCATCTATAGCAGTTTTTTTCGATTTTTTTAAATAAAAACTAAAAGAGATGAAATCGTACTATAATTTCTTAAAAATCTTCTAAGACAAGAAATATTATTTCTATTTGAATCGTAATTTTTGTTATCACCACAGCTATAAAAGACGTTGCATTACATGCAACTTCTCTTTTAAAAGGAAAAACTCTATAGAAACTGTTTTCAGCTCTACCGACTCCGCTTACCGCTTATCCACCCCATCCGAAAGAAACCACGAGAAGCACAGTCCGATTCGTTTCAGTTTCCGATAACTTGCTATTGCAAGTAAGAGTGTCGTTTACTTCGTCGGTGAATCATCCGAGTTAAGGGCTTTTATGGGGACCTTACGATAAAAGAAATTATGGCCAGTGCACTGTAATAAATTAATAGATACCGTGTACCCTTGACTGACCTACTACCCCTATTTCCTGATGTGTTATATTCAATGAATGTTAGCTTCCATTCATTTAAATTTATATTCGATTCATGTTTTATTCTCTAGATTTGGGTGCTCTTTTGGGGTCCAAATCAGCTAAATGATTTAATCGTTCATTACATATATTGTTGTCGATAAATTATAACGTAGTCAATCCTATTATGGATTTGCTTCGAGTTGCTTGTACTTCATTTGTAAATATAACTACAAATTTCTGATTAAAGCAGCAGTTACACTAGGCTGATAGCGCGACGAGATACAGGCAGATCTCAGGCTATGCATGGAGCCTCAGAAAAATAAAAATGTAAAATAATAAGTCCTCTTATAAAGAAGGCCCGTCAATTGTTTATTTGTATAATTTGTATAATTGTTATTAAAAGTACTATGAACACCTAAGCAGGGGCCTTGCAAATTCTAAAAGCACCCTCCACCGTCTTGTGGAAGACCGGCTCTGAATAGAAACATGATAGAACACGTATCGAGACATAGGGGTTATTAAATATTATTGTAAAAAGATGTGTCTAAGAAGAATGAGTGAAGGAAGACCAAGACCGAGTTGCATACCACAAATAAGAAATAATTGGACAACAAGGGAAACGCAACCTACAGTAAAGCCAAGCTTACAAAGTCTCTGGAAAATATGTGAACTAATTTTTTTAAATTAGCTGAAGTGCAACACTAAGGGCCGTTTTAGATGGACTAAATATCGTACTAACTATTAATAACTGAATCAACTCGAGGAGCAAAAGCAAGGGAATCTAAGCTTTAACGTTGTGCACGGTTGTGCGTAAAAATTTCTACGCGTGACGTTAAAGCTTATGCTCTTTGAGTTGATTCAGTTATTAACAGTTAGTACGATATTTAGTCCATCTAAAACGGCCTTAAGGTTGAATAGATCTCATGGATCCTACTTAGTACAGTCTATGGCAAAAACTTGTTGTTTACAATTTGCATACAGTGCCACCAAGCTACAAAAGCCCAGAGTGGGCATGTCTGGGATCATTGAATAAAGAAGTACGCCCTACTCTACCAGGAAAGAGCCTTTTAGCTTAGCTAATAATATAGATCGCAATGGACGACTAAATATAACGATTTCCGGTCAATTTCTCCAATAGAACTGGTTGTTTATACTCCCACTTATAAAGGAAAGATCATGACAGCCCACGATAATGTAAACTCGACCGAATGAATGAGTCATCCATATGGGCTTTTAAAATGCCATTTCCGTCACATTTTCTCTTATAGGCAATGGTTGCTAACCCTCCTTTTTATGTTCTAAGGTAAAGATTGTACAATTGTACAGTCAAATGCAGAAGTATTCGTAATCACACGCCAAATGTCATATTTTTTACAAAAAAAATACAAACATAAAGCTTATTCACAGATCAATGATCAACCAATCATATTATGCTAAAGAGAGGATAATAAGCTTACATCAATATTATTGGTTGATTTTATTGTCGCACACGACTGTCGCAGATCTCAAAATATAGCTTTAAATTTTTTGACAGTGATGCTTATTAAGCGCCACATATCAATTAACGAGATCAAGAAAGGATTTTCGAGTGCTTTTAACGTAAAAAGAAATTGAGGTTATGTATTTATGTCAAACAATTGTGTGCAAGAGTGTACTACAACGAACTCCTGCCCGTGATTGGTTCCGCTTCAAATGAGTTCGCACATTTACCGGGGTTGTAAGCTGGGTGACCTCTAACATGGGTTTCTGTGGTAAAAAACGGTTAGACTTCCTACAGGGTCGGATCAACTAACGTTGGGGCCTGAAGCGCCAATTATTTTTGGCCTTTCCAGAAATACACTACAGTCGACAAAACTACTCTTAATTTATACTCTAGTTCTAGTCCACGAAGGTGTTATACCTAGAAAACATGGAAGATGGTATAAAAATTTTTTCAGGTATGTGTTTGGATTAGTTAAGAGGTAAAAAATTAAAATACTAAAAGTCTCCGGTCCTAACTACATGGCTAAGGGAGGGAGGGGCTAAAAAGATTCGGTTTTGGGAGCTTTCGCTTATATCTTGGAAACGGTGGATCCTAGAGAAAAAATTATTCTTAGCAAAATTAAAGCTTATGAATTTTCCTACAAGATCGTTTTGATTAATTTTTTCTCTACTCTTCTAGTTTTCGAGATATTCGTCCGCAAAAATTATTACTGTATAAAAACAAATCTTTGCCTATAACGTTTTTCGTCAAACTTTTGCCTCTAGCACCGCAGCTCTTCGTTTTACAGTAAAGGTCTTCAGAAAAGAAATTATAGAGCATTAAATTTCCTTTACTATTTTATGTGAGCCCAATTTCTTTTTCATACATTTTTTTTCAAACTTCTTACCCCTTAGTTGGGACTGTAGTTGGGGGGTCGAAGAAAAGATACTTAAAATGATTATCGGTGTCGGTGAAGAAAAACAATGAGAAGCTAATGCACTCTGTCTAGTCATTCATTAATGTAACAATATAAGTAGCATTAGCCGCGCATCTGTCAACTGTCAAGATGTTATTAACAAATCAACAAATGAGGGGGATGAAAAAAATATCTTAAAGGGCCTGCTATCCAAATGTTTTAATTACTGAACATTTGGGAAATTGGGAAAACGTGATTTTAGAAAAAAAAATAGCTCAATCACAAAAATATCAAATTCCATTCACTGCAGTTGTTCTTCCACGTAAAGGGGGACAAATATAACCCTGATGACGGTGTAGGCCTCGTCGCCTCGGGGAAAAAATAATAAGCTTACTGTCTGTCCCTACACAATAGTTACGTCCATTGCAATTAATTCATTTAACTTATTCGAGCATTAAAAATAATTTGCGTCGACTTAAATGGGGTACTAATCTCACTGTAATTTTAAAGAAAAGGGGGTTGATAAAACCAAAAATTTTTAAACCCTATCATGTTACATATCAAATTAAAGATCTCTTCGTGTAGATTCCCATGGTGGTTTAATTTTTATTCTAATTACAAACAATTAGAGACAAAAGGTTAACAACGTTCCTACTGTTAATTGTTTTTAATTTAAAATAAATTTACATTTTTGTTAAATGATTGTGTACAATTTAAATAATAACCAGGCTTTTAAAACGGAGGACAGTTGTTGTGATAAGAAGAACGATAAACCTCGTATGTGGTGTAAAGATAATAAGTTTAAACAACAATTTTAATTCTCAGTTGTGAAGTAAATTTTTAAAATCGTGCATTTTTTTAAAAAAATGTAAGTTAAAAAAAGTTTGCAAACTTCAGGATGTTATACTACTGAAAAGTTAACTTTATGATGTAGTAAAATAGAAAAAGAAAAGGAGTTAGGAATTCTTAATAGATTAACATCACTTTTTTTTAATTATTGTTGTAAAAATGATTTGTTTATTTCTCGATTGTGTACGTGAATCGATTAAAAACGACATTAACGTTGATATTAAATTTTTAATAAAATATCAGACCTTAATAAATAAATAATGAATGAACTTTTATCAATAATCCAACGCTATTTTAGGTGTTTGGATTTAAAAAAAATTCTTCACATACGTGAAACAACAGGTTAAATTTGCATTATTTATTTAATAACGATCTATTTAATTAATAATTAATTAACAGCCCACAATACACTATTGACACTATTCAATTAAATATTTTTGATATTAAAATTATATTTTTGTCAAGGTCTCATTTTAAACTTGTGACTTTTTAAATAAGGAGGGCAAAACAAGTTTTTACTAAAATGTTATTAACAAAACAGGTTTTTTGACTTAAATTACCAATAAGAATGTTATAAACTAATAAAAATTTACCTTTGTTTTCCAAAAGAACGATATTTTGATTAAAAAAACGTTTATCAACCACACAACACATAAAATCGCGACAAACTATATCCCACCTTCTACGAGGCTAAGCCGGCACTGATAATAAAGCCAAAACAGAAACTACGAGACTGTACGTCCTCCCACTAACATAACGTGCAGAAGCACACAAAGCGCAAGTCAACGCTACCTCTAAATATGGATTTTTATCATTATAGGTAATTTGGAGTTATGAATATATATATTTTTTACAACTCAAAACAGACTTAATTTAACAACAAAATGAAGTTTTTACGACAATAAAAAAACCACCCAAACAAAAAAAAAATCCCTCCCTTCTTTTATTAATGTAAAACAAAGGGAAAAAAGAAGCGATTTTTTTTCGCCAAAACGGTCAAATGTCTTCTCGTCTCATAACTTTTATAAAATATGTAAAACGGCTGAAAGAAATCCTTTTGGGATTTTGCAAATGTCTTGCAATTTTATAAGCTCCACTGCCGTATTTCCCGGCGTTTTAGCATCAGAGAGGTTTTTCTTTTCAAACCCTCCACATATCCGCTTTACTGGGTAAAATAACAAACCTCCAATTACGTATTAAAAAGCCACTCGAATTTGTAAATTTTCTGTTTTATTGTTACTTTTCAACACTTTTTTTATTGAAAGACGTTACAAACGAAATTTTTTTAAAAAGGCTACAGTCAAGTTGAATCTGAATGAAAGTGGAACTTGTTGCAAACAGTTACACTAAAGATCCTCCATTCTCCATATAAATGCTATTTGGTCATTGTACATACCTACTACGTGTAGAGAAGCATTATGAGCCTCATTGTCTCATTGCTTTACATCAGAGTCACTCAGTCAGTGTCAGTGCCAGTGTCACTCTACTTGTGTCAAGGATGTCTAACTGGGATAAATCTTCTTCAATTTCGTCTCTCCGTCTTAATTTTGCCCCTCATCTTCCTCTACAACCCCTATTCTCCCTTGTTGGCGATCGAATCACTCTACTTATGTCAAGGATGTTTAACTGGGCTAAATATTCATCAATTTCATCTCTCCGTTTTAATTTTTCCCCTCCTCTTCCTCTACAACTCCTATTCTCCCTTGTTGGCAATCGTGTCACTCTACTTATGTCAAGGATGTCCAACTGGGCTAAATGTTCTTCAATTTCTTCTATACGTCTTAATTTTGTCCCTCTTCTTCCTCTACAACTCTCATTCTCCCTTGTTGGCGATCGTGTCACTCTACTTATGTCAAAGAAGTCCAACTGGGCTAAATCTTCTTCAATTTTGTCTCTCCGTCTTAATTTTGCCCCTCCTCTTGTCCCCTTCCTCTACAACTCTCATTCTCTCTTGTTGGCGATTGAGTCACTACTTATGTCAAGAATGTCCAACTGAGCTAAATCTTCCCCAATTTCATCTCTCCGTCTTAATTTTTCCCCTCCGCTTCCTCTACAACTCTCATTCTCCCTTGTTGGCGATCGTGTCATTCTACTTATGTCAAGGATGTCCAACTGGGCTAAATCTTCTTCAATTTCGTCTGTCCGTTTTAATTTTGCCCCTCCTCTTCCTCTACAACTCTCATTCTCCCTTGTTGGCGATCGTGTCATTCTACTTATGTCAAGGATGTCCAACTGGGCTAAATCTTCTTCAATTTCGTCTCTCGCTCTTAATTTTGGCCCTCCTCTTCCTCTACAACTCTCATTCTCCCTTGTTGGCGATCGTGTCATTCTACTTATGTCAAGGATGTCCAACTGGGCTAAATCTTCTTCAATTTCTTCTGTCCGTCTTTATTTTACCCCTCCTCTTCCTCTAAAACTCTCATTCTCCCTTGTTGGCGATCGTGTCACTCTACTTATGTCAAGGATGCCCAACTGAGCGAAATCTTCTTCAATTTCGTCTCTCCGTCTTAATTTTGTCCCTCTTCTACCTCTGCAACTCTCATTCTCCCTTGTTGGGGATCGTGTCACTCTACTTATGTCAAGGATGTCCAACTGAGCGAAATCTTCTTCAGTTTCGTCTCTCCGTCTTAATTTTGCCCCTCCTCTTGTCCTCTTCCTCTACAACTCTCATTCTCTCTTGTTGGCGATCGTGTCACTATACTTATGTCAAGGATGTCCAACTGAGCTAAATCTTCCCCAATTACATCTCTCCGTCTTAATTTTGCCCCTCCTCTTCCTCTACGACTCTCATTCTCCCTTGTTGGCGATCGTGTCACTCTACTTGTGTCAAGGATGTCCAAATGGGCTAAATGTTCTTCAATTTCGTCTCTCCGTCTTAATTTTGACCCTCATCTTCCTCTACAACGCCTATTCTCCTAGTTGACGATCGTGTCACTCTACTTTTATGTCAAGGATGTCCAACTGGGCTAAATCTTCTTCAATTTCGTTTCTCCGTCTTAATTTTGCCCCTCCGCTTCCTCTACAACTCTCATTCTCCCTTGTTGACAATCGTGTCACTCTACTTATGTCAAGGATGTCCAACTGAGCGAAATCTTCTTCAATTTCGTCTCTCCGTCTTAATTTTGCCCCTCCTCTTGTCCTCTTCCTCTACAACTCTCATTCTCTCTTGTTGGCGATCGTGTCACTATACTTATGTCAAGGATGTCCAACTGAGCTAAATCTTCCCCAATTACATCTCTCCGTCTTAATTTTGCCCCTCCTCTTCCTCTACGACTCTCATTCTCCCTTGTTGGCGATCGTGTCACTCTACTTGTGTCAAGGATGTCCAAATGGGCTAAATGTTCTTCAATTTCGTCTCTCCGTCTTAATTTTGACCCTCATCTTCCTCTACAACGCCTATTCTCCTAGTTGACGATCGTGTCACTCTACTTTTATGTCAAGGATGTCCAACTGGACTAAATCTTCTTCAATTTCGTTTCTCCGTCTTAATTTTGCCCCTCCGCTTCCTCTACAACTCTCATTCTCCCTTGTTGACAATCGTGTCACTCTACTTATGTCAAGGATGTCCAACTGAGCGAAATCTTCTTCAATTTCGTCTCTCCGTCTTAATTTTGCCCCTCCTCTTGTCCTCTTCCTCTACAACTCTCATTCTCTCTTGTTGGCGATCGTGTCACTATACTTATGTCAAGGATGTCCAACTGAGCTAAATCTTCCCCAATTACATCTCTCCGTCTTAATTTTGCCCCTCCTCTTCCTCTACGACTCTCATTCTCCCTTGTTGGCGATCGTGTCACTCTACTTGTGTCAAGGATGTCCAAATGGGCTAAATGTTCTTCAATTTCGTCTCTCCGTCTTAATTTTGACCCTCATCTTCCTCTACAACGCCTATTTTCCTAGTTGGCGATCGTGTCACTCTACTTTTATGTCAAGGATGTCCAACTGGGCTAAATCTTCTTCAATTTCGTTTCTCCGTCTTAATTTTGCCCCTCCGCTTCCTCTACAACTCTCATTCTCCCTTGTTAACAATCGTGTCACTCTACTTATGTCAAGGATGTCCAACTGAGCGAAATCTTCTTCAATTTCATCTCTCCGTCTTAATTTTGCCCCTCCTCTTCCTCTACAGCCTGTTTTCTTCCCTCTTCCCTGTTTGCGACCATTTCTCTCTACTCATAGATCTACAACTGGCTTCAATCTTCTTCCACTTTGATAACCAGGCTATTTTCTTCAACAAACTATTTTCTTCCACTCTCCCCGTTGAATACTCTCCCATGTATGGCGGTCTTGGATCTCTAACTGACCTAAATCTTTTTTCACTTTGTTTCTCCATCTTGGAGATTGATCTCTGCTTTTTCATCTACAAACTATTATTTTTTCCACTTTCCCTGTTGGCCACCGTGTCTCTGTACTAAAAGATCTCCAACTGGGTTAAATCTTTTTCCATTTCGTTTCTCCACCTTGATCTTGGCCTCTATTTTTTCTATCTACAACCTGTTTTCTTCCTTCTCCCTTGTTGGCCACCATTTCTGTCTACTCATAGATCTCTATAACACTGACTTTAATTTTCTTCCACTTCGTTTTTATACTTTGATCTTGACCTCCCCTTTTTAATCAACAAACTATTTTCTTCCACTCTCCCTCGTTGGATTCTCTTCCGTGTATGGCAATCGTGGATTTCTAACTCACCTAAATCTTCTTCTACTTCGTTCCTCCACACCTTGTTAAAGACCTATCTCTGTAATTAGTGATCTCCAACTGGGCTAAGTCTTCTTACATTTCGTTTCTCCACCTTAAGTTTGATCTCTCTTTATCTACTAACTATTTTCTTCCACCCTTCTCTATTAACCACCGTATCTCTGTAATTAGAGATCTCCAACTGGGCTGTCTTCTTTCATTTCGTTTCTTTAACTTAAGTTTGATCTCTCCGTCTTCATCTACAAACTATTTTTTTTCACTCTCCCTGTTGGTCACCTTGTCTTTGAACTCAATTATCTCCAACTGGGTTAAATCTTTATCCACTTCGTTTCTCCACCATGATCTTGGTCTCCATTTTTTCTATCTATAACCTGTTTTCTTCCCTCTCCCCTATTGTCGACTACATATCTCATGTACTCATAGATCTTTAACTGAGCTTCTTCAATCTTCTTCCACTTCATTTTTTTACTTTGCTCTTGGCCTCTCCTTTTTAATTTAGAAATTATTTTCTTCCACTCTCCCCGTTGGATACTCTCCCGTGTATGTCGATCGAGGATCTCCAACTGACCTAAATCTTCTTCCATTTCGTTTCTCCTCTTTGATCATGGCATTCTTTTTTACATCTACAAACTAATGTTCTTCCATCCTCCTTTGTTAGCGACCGTAGCTTTGTATTCAAGGATCTCCAAGTGGGATAAGTTTTCTTTCATTTCGTTTCTCCATCTTACCTAGTACCTAAGTACCTACATACTAATTTCTTCCACTCTCCCTGTTGGTCACTGCGTCTCTGTACTCAAATATCTCCAACTTGGTTAAATCTTTTTCCACTTTGTTTCTCTACCTTGATCTTGATGGCCTCCGTTTTTTCTATCTACAAACTATTTTCTAATCTGTTAGCGACCTATCTCTGTAATCAGAGATCTCCAACTACGCTTTTCTGCACTGTCTCTCTTCACTTTATTTTCAAAATCAACGCAGTTTTAAAAATAATAGAAAGAAGTTAAAGAAACTGTAGCTTCCAAATGTTCGAATAATGAATATGATAACAACATTCTGAATGTACCTACTCGGAGAAAGAAAGAATGAAAACGTATAAAAGCACTGAGAATAAGATATACTGAAACAAATCACTTCTGTCGCACCTACTAATAAGCTTTTTCTCTCCCTTAAATAATCCCTCAAGAGTATTTTAACAACTGGAGCTATTAACATTCCAATCTTTCCAAAAATATCGCTCTATATCCATTTAGCTCAAATAATTGAATCAAAAGTCCATTAATCTCTTTTGAAGATCCCTAAGCATTCCCTTCTTAAAATGTTGCTATTTTTTAATACAAAATAAATTGTTTTTTTTTAAATAATAAAAGAAGAGTAAAAGAAGAATAATATAAGAAGTTTTTAAGTTTAACACAGTCACGCCAACGTTGAAGTAAGAACTATAACAAAAGGAATAAATTCCCATTTCATTTAATAATAGAAGCTACTAAAATATAATACACATCATCAATTTTGAGAAGAAAAAAAATCTATAAATAAGCCATCAAAGGAGTATAAAATGATTACTTTGCGTGTTTAAGAATTTTAGCGAGATAATAAGACATAATCTATATCTATCGGCTAAAAAGATTCCCCCAACAAGGCATAATCATGTAGTTCGTTCATGCAAAAACAGATTATTTAATAATTTAATTAGGTAACTAACTTGTAGTGCCTTTAAGTAATAAAGGGCGATGTTATACACGAAATGATATAAGATAAGAATTTATTTGCTTTGATCGTTATTTGCCATTTTAAAATTGTTCGCTCGTGTGGATGATTTAAAATGATAGTAGAGAATGGTTTTTTTATCACAAAAATCGTACGTGAAATATGAAATTGCTACTAAACATGGATGTTGCTTGGTTGTAATCTATCCAAAACCTTAACGTAAAATTCATAAAGATAACTATTATATCGCGAAAACGGATTTCGGTGCAAATTGGTCGATACCTGGTAATGGTGATAAAAATTAAAAAAGATTTTTTGACTCGACTGTATTTGTAAAAGATGTTATAACAGAAGCAAACAATGGCAAAACAAACCCAAACCCAATTACTGTAATGGGTTTTAATTTAATATTGCTCTTTAATTTTGTACCCTTTCAGTGTAACTTAATTAGCGTTGTTACAACAGTCACAACAAAGACGTTTCAAAGGTGAAAACCATAATTTACAAAATCTGTTACTAAAACACTGAAACCATATTTGCGCTTACGCTCAAATTTACCGCAATTTAAATCAATTAATTTTGATTCTTTACCCTAGCGCCATCTGTGAGAGCAACTTCGAACTAAACTCGTTTTTTCGAAATTTTATTGTAAAAACCAGTACAAAATTTTCTTTTACCAATTACCATTTATCAAAAGCCGAAATTTCCAAATTAAATTAATAAACGTAAGTTGCAATAAAGTGTAATTTACACGGTTAGTTCAACAATTGATTAAATCTTAGAACCGTAGTGGGTAAACATGAATTGAAACAATTGTTTCCTATGCTGTGCTTTTTCCGTCCGTCAAATCTTGGAATGTTTTATTTTTTTTTAAATTAAAATTTCATTTAGTATCTTATAAATAAAAAATAAAAAAAACATTAAGTGCACTAAAGAAACGCTATTGAAAGGTATTGAACGAACTTTTAGGCATGAAAATAGTTCCTCTCGTATGACCACATTCGTTTGTTAAAAAAAAATTTGAAAAATTTATTTTTTAAATTGCTTCCGACAGGCATCGAACCTGGGACTTCTGCGTGTAAGTAGAATTTTTAGGTAACTATCTAAAATACTATAAAAATAAATGTCATTTTTTTCAAAATTTGCCATAAATTGAACTTCAAAATATACGTTATAATGTTCAGAAAGCCAATTTTCCGAGTTTTCAAAATATTGAAAAATATACAGGGTGTTCCATTTAAATTAAGAAATTTTCTCCCATTTCCGGTTAAACCGGAAGTCAAAATATAAAGTGTTTGGTATTGTGTAATAGCTAATTATACGAGCTTTCAAAATATTTGGAAATATACATGGTGTTCCTAAAAATTTAGATATTTTTTATAATTTCCGGTTTAACCGGAAGCGTTTTGTTAATCGAAAATAGTGTCAAATAATAGATATTCATGGGATTGATAAATATATCCATTTTTAAGTTTTAATTTTTATTACAAAAGAAATTAGAGATTTTTAAAGTTTCGACATTCAAAAAATCATTACTCCAAAACGGCTCGAGCGATTTTGATAAAAATTTATATTTCAATAGAGAATTACGTTGTCTGTAACATAGCTAAAAAAGAAAAAATATGGCAAAAGAAATTTTGAGAAAATCCATTTTAAAATTTTGACTTACTTTGGCCCCTTAAAGAGGGGCAATTTTGGAACAATTTTGAATATCGACTTGGTTAGGACGAAAGCCCTATATTTTGACCATATAATGCCTTTTTGAAATTTTTATAATAATAATTACCGGCCAAGTTATAAGGGATAAACCACAAAATGGGAAAATCGTTCTATTGGCCGCCATTTTGAATAAAAAAATTTCAAATTTTGTTTTTCAATTGGGGCTTACATGTGCTATCTTACAGCCAAGTAAAAATGAATTAGGTCTATATTTGCAAATATGCGCCCAAAATAACCACCTTATTTTTGGACACCCTGTATATATTTCTTAATAAAGCTACTTTTGCCGATAAAATAATTTTAAAGTGCTTAAAATCAAATTTCATCAATATCGGTTCAGTAGTTTTTGCTCTGGGGGGGAGATACATCCAGACATTTCAGTTCAAAAAATCGAAAAAAAATTTTTTATTATTTTTGGAATCAGGGGAACTCAAAACGTCGAGAAATGCAAAAGAAATTTTATTATTATTATTTTTATTTTTTCTCGATTATAACAGCTTTTTCTTGGATTGGAAAAAATTTAAAATCCTTTTTGTTCGAGTTAAGACCTTTACTTACAGCAAAACACAAAGAAAAATAAATCCAAGGGTTCGTGTAAAAGAATAAATAAGACAAAAGATTTAACAATGAGAAGTTTTTCTTTGTGGTAGTTTCTAAGAATCGAAACGATTATTGAATAATTCAAGATCATATTTCTATTCTCTCATACTCCCTTAACGTTAAAACTCCTAATTCACCTTTTAAATTCCCCACAGAAGCTGACTAGTCGAGTTGATCATACAGAATATGAAACTAATGACATTACCTTTAACATGGAAGGTGTGCTTAAAAGTCCTAAACTTTTTTTTAAATTACAAATTATTTTTTCAATTATAACAACAGGTTATTAAAATAAAAAAAACTTTTTTCAAAAAAATTTTTGAAGAAATTACGCAAATGAAACTACTAGCGCCATCTTGTAAGCATCGCTAAATGCACCAACCGGATGAAGCGTTTCGACATGCCAGGATTATTCAAATAACACAAATTAACTCTCGTTCTTAAATTTATTTATTTTCACAAATTAAAATTACATAATCAGTGTCTCAAACAATTTCTTACGGAATTTGCATGAACGCTAGCAAAGATTTTAGCAACAGTAAATTTCAGTTATGAGCAGTAAAAGTAAAAATTTAATAAAAGTTTGTTCCTACCTACATAAATTAACTACGATCGACTAAAAATATAAAAATAATATTGTCGGCTTTTTATTACTATACATCGACGATTTACAATTTCATTTAACCTATTTATTTGAGTAAAACTATTTGTGAAAAGCACAAATTAAAATTTAAGAGAATAAAATAAATAGTTATTTATTGTTTAAGTACAAAATTAAACACGATTGCACGGTACTAAAATAAATAACGAGGAACTAAGATTTAAAACTAGTTAAAACCAAGAAAAATATCCACTTTTTCTAGTTGGAGTTGATTGTGGACTAGCTGCACTCTCAACCACAAAATTATTAGCAGAATCACCAGCACCACCACCTTCAGCTGTACTAGCACCATCAGAGGAATCCTGTTGTGGTATTTTAACTAATTTGTTTGTATGTTGTTGTAAACGAGTTTCGAACTCTCTTACATCGTCGTAAGTCATTTCTATCCAATCATCGATCCAAGCGAACGCTTGTCTGTGTCCCACAAGAAGTACGTCTTTAATACACTACAACAAGATCATTAACAATGATTAAATTAGTTAACATTGAAACTAACCCAGTGTAAAAATTCTTCAGTTCTTGTTTGCAATCCCCAAACTTCAAAAGAAGCTTTCACAACCTTATAAGAACACATGATGGGAGTAGTACTATTTCGCCAACCTTCAACGAGGGGCCCTCTTTTTGTCTTTTTTGATTGAAAGTAACGTGGATCTTCTTCTTCTTTGTAATGTTTAGCACTAATTTCATCATATGCTATATCTAAATGTTCTATAGATCGTTCGGCTAATTCTTCTGGTGATAAATTTAAGCACTATAAAATAGTAATTGAAATCAAAACTATTAATCAGTTGAAAAACTTACGTTGTCAGTAGTTCCACTATTATTTTCGTATGCTGTTAAAATTGATATGTAAAAGCGCGGTAAGAATGAGCACTAAAAATTAAAAATTGAAATAGAAGTGCTTATAACTACGTTGAGAGCTTACTGTGTATTCGGTTATAGTGTGTGGGTAGTAATTCCAGGCTTTTTCGGTAACATAAAATATTTTAGGTATCATTGCTTGTACCCAATATGGTAAACGACTAAAATTATTAAAATCAATAGCTTAACTCTGAGAATAGTATAAATTCTTACCTAGACAAGTACACACGTTTTTCTGTATATCTTCCCGTTCCGTGTTTAGGATCGACACATTCTTTGTTCTCTACGACTTCAACACCCTCTCCATTACCAGATTGCTCCATGCTATGTCTTGCAATCATGTACAGTTGTCCAATATGATACTAAAACACGTTTTTTACTTAATTCGCTAATTCAACGAAATGATTTGTCTACTTACTTCGTCTACAGTCATGGGCATACAAATCCTATACTCTTTAGTTAAAACCATTTTATTTAAATGTTTAATTAATACTAATTAACAGTCTTTAAAAGCTCAAAAAATAAATTAAATATCTGTTTTTATGCTCACAACAAAAATAATTCTGTCAAATTTCAAAATTTTATAACTTTGTTTTTTTTGGTTGGTAAAAAATGAAATTCCCTGTTATGTTATCATCTGTAATATACGTATGTACGGAAACGTCAAACTTTGACAAGAACTGATGTGGCCAAATTTTATAAGTTGTATTCGTTTAATTAAATTCAAGATGATTATTTAGAAGAGTAAAACAAATTAAAAAATGGCTTACCAAACTTTAAGACAGGAATATGTGAATATGCCCCCTGTAACAAGGGCATATACAACTGCCTGTGTAATTACGACAATTGCAGTGGTAGGTAATAAATTATTGTACTTTATTCCTTAATTAATGAATTTTGTTCTAGCAATTAGAGTTAGCTTCACCTTTTCAACTATATTTTAATCCAATTTTGATACTTAAGGGTCAAGTATGGAGGCTAATAACAACTTTTCTATTTTTCGGTACTTTCGGGTTTAATTTTTTCTTTAATATGATTTTTACATATAAATACTGTCGAATGTTGGAAGAAGGTTCGTTTAGAAGTCGAACATCCGATTTTGTTATGATGTTTTTGTTTGGAGGAATTTGTATGATTGTATCCTTTTGTTTACGATGTTATAGGTAAAGAATAGGTCTATATAAAGACTTTTAATGTTTACTAACTTGAAGATATTCGCTGGAATTATCTTCATTATTTTTAAATATAACTGCTCTAATTTTATAATCTTGACAGTGAGTTTGGGATCTATTAATTATTGTGAACCTGATCGGTAATTGGTTTATAAGTCTTGTTAGGAAAATAAGCAGTGAAAGTTCCTTGTGTGCTACATATTTTAAATAACCTAATTACCGTTCAAAACAATACAATAGTACTTTGACCCTGACACAATATTTAATATATAATTTCCTTATTGATATTTAGGGTTTTGGATTTTTTGTAAATTTACTATTTTTGGGACAAGCTTTTACGATAATGTTAGTTTATGTATGGTCAAGACGAAATCCATTCATTAGAATGAACTTTTTTGGTGTACTCAACTTTCAGGTAAATCTAATAAAAAAAAACCGAGAGTTCAGCTTGATAACAAAACTTTTTTAGGCTCCTTATTTGCCTTGGGTTTTATTAGCATTTTCATTATTATTAGGAAATGCTGTATATGTCGATTTAATGGGCATTGTAGTTGGTCATATCTATTACTTCATGGAAGATGTATTTCCTCACCAAAGAGGAGGATTTAAAATACTAAAAACTCCGTCTTTATTGTAAGTAATTTTTCAATTATCATTCGTGTTTGAAATAAAGTTTTTTTAAGGAGAACAATATTTGATACTAATGATGATACCGATTATACTCCACTTCCAGAAGAAAGACCGGGTGGTTTTGAATGGGGTCGTAATCCACCACCGGAAAATGAACCAAACGTACAACCTCCCGCACCTCAATGAGTTTCACACAAAAATGTTTTATAATTGTATGTGTAGTTTCTCATAAGACAATAGGTCAATTTATGCAAGTAATTTATATAACAAGTGATATCTTGGTGAAGTGATTTAGTGTGCGATTTACTATTAGGCTTTATTTTATAATGATCACTCGTGTAATTTTTAAATTCTGCTTAAATTAAATTAATTTTTGTATAAGTTTATTTTGTATTTTCGAGTGTTTATTATTAAGTACTTTTGTGTAATTATGTACAAAAATGATCTTTTAAGATGTACATAAACTATGTAATAAAAAACTTGAAACTCTTTTGACTCGGGTTTTGGATTTGAAATTAATAATGCAAAATTTGTCAATAACAACTATTTATTCATAACTAAAAAACACTTACTGCAACAAAGCCCGCTGCTAGCAGCAAGTTATTCATAAACACCTAAATATTAGGTTTTAATATCGTCATTTGGTTTGTTTCATCACTAATGCACAAGTAAAAGAACAGAGAAGACTCAACTGCATCCAAATTTAAATTGACAAAAATAATTTCAAAAAAACGAAGAAATCGAAAACATGAACAAACATCAATAATTTGACTTTGTAACTCTCACTTCATTCGTGTTCAAATAGCTTTTTACTTAATACTAATTGATTAATAATATCTAGCACTTAATAGTCTTAACTAATTTCGTACATACAAGCACAGCACTTCCACCCTTATTTTATATAGAAAAGCACACTAATTAGTTAAGAAAACAAATCCTTCAAAATTAAATTAAGAAAAATTTTACGGAAATGTATAATCCTAATCCTGAGAAATAAACTCACAATAAAACAAAGAGTGCACCCAAAAACTGAACAAAATTCTAATTATAGTCTCGAATTAATTTCAAGTTTAACTACATTTTGAGTGCACATCAAAATTTTGATTCAATTAAATGCCATGCTCAAAAAACTCTAATACTACAATATTATGGTTTTTGCTCAGAGATGTGTCAAATCAAACTATTTAAGTGTTCTACACTTTGGAGTAGTTCCAACATCCATCATAGCATGGTGAACTCTTGAGCTGTTTTAAGAAGCTGAAGGAGAGAAGAATACTATCACTGCTAGTATTAGTCTCTTGCAAGTCTCCTCTTACAAGTGTTGTGTTCTTTACATTTCTCAAGAACCTTTGAAGGTCACAAATCATCTTAATTTAGCCAAAAACTTTGTAGATGACCGTGAAGTATCCTATTGTTGATTAGGTTTTACAATGATTTGATATTTTTTTTCAGAGTTTAAAGGCTACTAACAACAACAGAGCTATTCTGACAAATTGTTAAGTTTTTAAAGAAGACTTTAAACTTGTAAAGTAAAGGAGATCGGTAGATTTAAGTCTAGTACTAGAACAAGGACAACTACAAGTAATTTACCAAGTTTTTTCTGATGAATATAAATGAAATTAATCTCTGGCCCAGTTATACAGCATTTAGCACTTAACTAATTATTAAGTACATCATTAAATTGAATTTTAAATACCTATTGCGTCTTAGTTTAAAAACTTACTTTAATCAAAATCAAAAATTAGTAAACACAGCCTTCTATTTATAAAAACTAAAATAAAAAACAGCACTTAGTATTGGGTACAATAACACCAATTTACAATAAAATCACACAGTTTTTAAATCCCAATACTGGTAAATTTGTACTAAATCTAAGTACAGTTTTAGTGCAACAAAATAAAAGTGGTTAAGGTAATACAGGGTGGTGACCGGACCTCTCGGTCGTACAGATTTAACATGTAAAAGCATACTTTGGTAATTTCCTGCTTCCCAGTGTATTTTAGAAAGAAAATCTTTGAATAAAAGTTTTAGAGAATAAAATTCTGCATCTACATGAATAAACAAAATTAATTTTGGATGCTTTATAACGCCTGAAATTTGATTTGAAAATTCCCAAAATTAGCACAAATAGCGATTGCCATGAAATATTCCCAATAAAAATTATCAATATTTGACATTGACATCTTTCAAAATTATTTTTGAGGGTAATTTAAATTAACTGAAACTAAAAATGAAGTAATTTTTAGGGATATCATACATCATACGTAAATATTATTTATTATTAAATAAATTTAATAATTGAATAAAAAATGCAGAATTATTTTGACAGATAAAGCATAAAATATTTGACAATTTAGAATTGTGTTTCAAGGCAATCGCTATTTCTGCTAATTTTCGGAATTTTCAAATTAAATTTCAGGCGTTATAATGCATCCAAAATTAATTTTGTTTATTCATTTATATGCAGAATTTTATTCTCTAAAACTTTTATTTGAAGATTTTCTTTCTAAAATACATTGGGAAGCAGGAAATTACCAAAGTATGTTTTTACATGTTAAATCTCTATGACCGAGAGGTCCGGTCACCACCCGGTATATTGAGGTCGTTATGCACTTGGGCGTCTGTAAGACAAGTTTAAAAAAAACCTCAAATATTTCCAAATTAACTATTTACATTTTATGGCTTTAGTTTGAGCACGACATTTTAAAACTAAAAAAAATTCTAGCAGCACCTACTTACAATAATATCTACTTAAATAATTATAATAGTAACGTTCTACAGTTGCATTGATTCATTTACTAACAACTTAGATAAGCGTTCTGCAGCTATTCACATGTACAAATTAATTCAAGTAACTAAAAAATAGAAGCGATATTATTCGACCAGTCTTGCAATTACAAAAAAAAATGTTTTAATCGACATTTTTTACCTTTATTCTCACCAGTGAGCTTTCAAATTCTATAAGAATGATCTTACACGATGTTAATAGACTCGACAACAAATATCAATTAAGACATTAAGAGGCACGTCATTTACTTCAACATTTAAATTTAAAAAAAGAATTAAATTACTTTTAAGTTGAAGTCTTTGAAATTGCACTTGAATAATGAAATTTATGAGTTGTAATAATGAGTTTTTAGTTATACGAATCATGTGACAATGGTGATGATACAACGAAAATGTTCTTCTTTTACTACAGCTTTGGTTTACATCGCCACTGTCGCTAGTATAACTGTTATGTCATCCGGTTTTCCACCTAAAAAAAATTATAATCAGTTTGGACTCTTTAGAGCTTCTCAAAACGTCAAGCTTGTTTTTTCCTGATTCTAATTCTGAAGTCAATACACATTTTAAATTCTAATCAATTCGTTTAAACAATATTAATGCACTTTGTACTGCGTAGTTATTCATTTTTCAGGTCAAAAACCCCCTTGATGTAAATATATGATTATAATAATTTAAAATTCGCTGAATTCTTTTGAGCAATATTTTGAAAACAATACCACCTTGTTTAGGATAAAATTTAATGTGAGAACTATTTCATGACTACACTTTATGTAGCTATTAAAGTATATTATGTAAAGTACAATTTTTTTTAAATGCTCCATTATTTAATTAACCGAATAATCATAAAAAAGAGGAAATACATCACAATTTCCGTTGCTAATTTAACCACACAAAATTTTTTTTAAATTCAAAATAATTTTGGCAACTTACCATTTGCATCTATTCCACTAGCACGTGCACTTTGAGCAAATGGAGAGTTGTAAAATTCGTCGAAAGAAAGATTGCGTGCCATCCAAGCAATACCATTAGCAACTGTTTGCAACCTACTAGCGCAACGTTCTCCTTGCACCTACAAATTAACATTAAAAATTTTAAACTCAATTTACAGTCATTTTGAATAAACCTTGCAGAGTTCCGTTAAAAGTAGGCTTTGGGGTAAATTATCAAAGACACCGTCAGTAGCTAATAAAAGTACGTCACCATCTTCTACTTCAAAGTTATTTCTTATAGCCGAATCGGGTTGATCCGAAAGAACATTGGCCTGATGGCCCGGTGGTGGTAATGAAAGTTGAAATGGTGTATTGAAATAATGTTGTTGTTCTTGAGATTTATGTACGATTTTTCCGCGACGAACTATCAAAAATCCACTATCTCCTATGTTGGCAGTGTAAAGTGTACTATCTGCTTTATTTAATACAACTACACACGCTGTACTACTACCTAAAAATAAAAAAACAAAACAATATTTTAATTATTTAATAAATGTTGGGGAGATGATTCCCAAAACAATGGATGTGGCCATACGAGGAACGTATAAACCTATAAACTGTTCCAAAAATTTTATTTTTTTATAATTTTGGCATAAATTGAAGTTTAAAATATATATTATTTTATATCTTCAGAAAGCTAATTTTACGAGCTTTCAAAATGTTGAAAAATATACAGGGTGTTACATTTAAATTAACAAGTTTGATCCCATTTCCGGTTAAACCGGAAGTCAAAATATAAAGTGTTTAGTATCGTGTAATAGCCAATTTTACTAGCTTTCACAATATTTAAAAATATACAGGGTGTTCCCAAAAATTTTAATATTTTTATAATTTCCGGTTTAACCGGAAGCGTTTTGTTAACCGAAAATAGTGTCAAATAATAGATATTCATGGGATTGATAAATATATCCATTTTTAAGTTTTAATTTTTATTACAAAAGAAATTAGAGATTTTTAAAGTTTCGACATTCAAAAAATCATTACTCCAAAACGGCTCGAGCGATTTTTATAAAAATTTATATTTCGATAGAGAATTACGTTTTCTGTAACATATCCAAAAAAGAAAAAATATGGCAGAGGACATTTTGAGGAAATCCATTTCAAAATTTTGACCTACTTTAACCCCTTAAAGGTAGGCAATTTTAAAACAATTTTGAAAATCGACTTTTTTAGGAAGAAGCTTCTATATTTTGGCTTTAAAATGCCGTTTTGAAATTTTTATAATATTGATTACCGACCAAGTTATAAGGGAAAAACCACAAAATGGGACAATCGTTCTATTGGCCGCCATTTTGAATAAAAAAATTTGAAATTTTTTTTTTGTGTTGGGGCTCACGTGTACTATGTTATAGCCAAGTAAAAATGAATTTGGCCCAAATCTGAAAATATGCGCTCAAAATAACCACCTTATTTTTGGACACCCTGTATATATTTTTTATAAAAGCTTAGTTTGCCGATAAAATAATTTTAAAGTGGCTAAAATCAAATTTCATCAAAATCGGTTCAGAAGTTTTTGCTCCAGGGAGGGTACATACATACATCCGGACATTTTGGTTAAAAAAAATCAAAAAATTTTTTTTTAATTTTTGTTTACTTTTTGGAAGTGTATATTGACAGAAACATAATATTTTCATTGTTCTCTTCCGCTTTCGACAACTAAAAATGCTTCTCGGAAGAAGTCACACCTATTCTTAAACACAAAACCAAAAATTCATAGTTCGGTATGACTCGAAGACTTTTAAAATAATACATTGCTTCACCTAGTCTTATCTCAAGGATCAGAAAACTTGATTACAAAACAACAATACGTACTAGAGGAAAATCCTCAATATATCAATTTAAACAACTCGAGGGCCTATTACATTATTACACGTAATAATAGTAATAGAATAATGAAAAATTATGTGCCTATTTGACGTCAAAATTACTCAATTAATAAACATAATGTTGCATAATAACAACCTCCACAGTTATCTTAGCATGTTTTTCTTCTTATTTTTTTTATCAGTAGATTCTAATTGCGAAAAAAAATAAAGTTTATCTTGAAGAAAGTGACACGACCAAGATAGATCAAATTTTATAAGCAAACAATCGTAAGAACATCAACCTCCAAAAGTAAGAATCAGATAATTAAAAAGGTAAATTTGCGAGTTAAAAAAATGTAACATCGCAGCCAAAAAAATTCGCTACCTAAAATTCTATTTTTATAAACAATTGTAGATAAGATTAAATACATTGACTGAGTGCCAATTTCAATTTCAATAAAAATTGCACTTAATTTTATTAATGTTATCCTTTAGAACAATTTGAGTAATATATTAGCTACATCGTAAATGATAATTACCAAAATAAATCATAGGTGAGGCACACGTTGTTTATTTTATTAGTAAATACAAATCATAAGTTTTCACTTAATAAGTCAAACAAATTGATATAATAGGAGTACCTATAAATGTAAAATTTAATTACCTAGTACTTCCTAAAAGCTCTTAATCCTTTAATACGTCAAGGATAAATAAATAGAATTAATTCGATTAAAAAAAATATTAATAGAACTTAATTGCTTCGAAACCCCTCGTACTTATCGATTTGCTTCCATAATCATTGTAATAAAAAAAATTAGCTGTTAAGTGGATGGTTTTTGCCACTTTTCATTACAATAATGAGTAATTGTTTTACATTAGGTAAATTATAACAATTTTTATAGTCGTTATAATTTCAAGGACATTTGACCTACTTGTGGTATTTACAAAACAAAACTAATCAATTTACGGGATAAAACAAATTAAAGTTCTTTTCTTATCAATCATTACTCGATATAACTATTTTAAACGGTTGATCGATTGATTTACGTACCTAAAATAGCTTTTTTATGGTGTAATAATTCGAAATAACTTCTCGCTAGAAGTTCGGAAGGATTTGTTGGTGTGAATCGGCCCATTTCTGTTAGTCGTTCGCATGTTTGCATTAAATGCATCGAAAATACACCGGGATCTATACCGTAAGCTCTCCAACCACCGACACCATCAGCGACACCTAAAAATGTTCTTTTAATTTACTCATTTTAAGTTTAAGTCATGATAGTTTTTAAGATAACGTGAAAATAAATTTTGACGTCATTTTAGAGCAGAGGTTAGGTTAAAAAACTGACCCAAAACATCAGCAGTTTTGTATTTGGAAGCAAACCATGCATCGTCTCCAAATTGGCCTTTAATCAGTCTTTTAAATTTTCTCTCCTTTGGAAAACCGCATACTACTGATATTAATGAAGGATCGCATTTTCGTTGTACATTAGGATCAGCAGCAGTTGATGATATATTCGATATGCCATTCCAAATAGCGCGAGATAAAATTCTTCCCGTTAACCACAAATTGTGCATTATATAACAATAAATTCACTTTTAATTAAGTTTACAAAACACACAACACTAGCACACTCATTTTCACCACTATTTTTTATCAAAATGTAATTTTCATGTCTCACTATTGTGGTTAGGTCTCGTGACAGTTTGGTCATTTAACCTTATCAATTCATGCGTATTTCAAATAGAAACAAACTCACATCACACATTAAATTATAATTCCTACTTCAACACACAAAAAACTCCCACCTCAAAAAAATAACCAACTCCGACGTTACCACCACGACTTTCCCTCTGCTCTACATCCACTTCCACACGATTCGATACGTTTTCGTGACGGCTTACGTCAAAGTCGCGAGAAAATCAGTGGCGTTACGCAAGAATTTTCGCAAAAAATTTTCTAAACTACAATTTCCAAGGAGATAATAATAATGATTAAACTACAAAGAATAGTTGAGGTTATGATGTTATTGCGTCATTAAGTCAATAGATGTTGTAGTTTCAACTAATAGATGGCGCTATAATTTTGCGTTACAACTATTACAACGAAGAATTAAATAATATAGTTTTTCTATTTAATTGATTAAAATTATTTACTTTTATTGTAAATTAAAGTCTCTTATGTTATTTTATTACTGTAATTTTATATAATGGTTTAATGGTGCGTTAATTTGGTAATAAAAATAACAAAATTGTCTAAACATTTCGAAACGGTTATTGAATACCTGTCCTTCAAGTGACGTCACATTGCGTCATTAAATTTGATTAGACGATTATTTATAATCCGCAGTTGTAAATTGATTTTTTATTTAATCACACAAAATTATTGTTGTTTTTATTAGTTTTATTAATTTATATATTTTCCAAAGTACGTCACTGATTTTTGTATATACACAATTAAACGATACAAATATAAAATGAACTTTGAACATTCATTCTTAATCGATATGGAATGTTTGCGATATATTTTATTTAAATTTTTTTTGTTATTAATAAAAATTTAAAGAGAACAAAGAAAAAAATTGAAATTGAACATTAAAGGGTAATAGCGGAAATCGTCTGAAGTCAGACAGGTACGTATTGGTCGCTATTGACCATTAAAACGGTACATCTACATAATTATTCAAGTTCAAGTTTATATCCAATTTAAATGAAGGTATGGATATTTTATTCAGTAAAATCTTTTTTGGTCCTTGAAAATTAATTTAAATTATTTTTATGCTTTTTGGGTATAAATCACTTGGTGAGATTCGCCTCGGAAAGATGAAATTTTTCTAACAATAATTTATGAAAATTTATTAATTTATATATTTATAGAAAGCGCAATTAGAACATTGCCAACACTTTCTACTAAGAAAGTGCACACAATTTCCAGTAATAACAAAATAACTAAAAGTACAATATTTTTGAAAATTTAAAAAACATTGAAACATCCTGTATAACATATAAATAATAATCCTGGTAATATAAAACAAGTACAGTAGAACCCTGTTATAAAGTACCCCTTTATAACGTTTCTCTGGATATAAAATGGACTTAATCTTTGGTCCCGTTTTAATATTTTCTTTTTCCAATCCAAGAAAAATTTGTTATAATCGAGAAAAAAAATAATAATAATAAATTTTTTTTTGCATTTTTTAACGTTTAAAGTCCCAAAAAACAAAAAAAATTTCGATTTTTTTAACCAAAAATGTCTGTGGATAGATGCCCCCCCCCCTAGAGCAAAAGCTACTGCACCGATTTTGATGAAATTTCATTTTAACCACTTTAAAATTATTTTATCGGCAAAAATAGCTTTAGTAAGAAATATATACAGGGTGTCAAAAAATAAGGCGGTTATTTTGAACGCAAATTTGCATATTTGGACCAAATTCATTTCTACTTGGCTATAAGATAAGGGCATACAAGCCCCAATTGAAAAAAATATTTTCAAATTTTATTATTCAAAATGGCGGCCAATAGAACGATTTTCCCATTTTGTGGTTTTTCTCTTATAACTTGGCCAGTAATTATTATTATAAAAATTTAAACAAAGCATTGTACAGCCAAAATATAGGGCTTTCGTCCTAAATAAGTCGATTTTTATAATTATTTCAAAATTGCCTACCTTTAAGGGGTCAAAGTATGTCACAATTTTGAAATGGATTTTCTCAAAATTTCCTCTGCCATATTTTTTCTGTTTTGGATATTCTACAGACAACGTAATTCTCTATCGAAATATAAATTTTTATCAAAATCGTTCAAGCCGTTTTGGAGAAATGATTTTTTGAATGTCGAAACTTTAAATATCTCTAATTTCTTTTGTAATAGAAATTAAGATTTTAAAATGGGTATATACACCAATCCTATAAATATCTATTATTTAACACTATTTTCGGTTAATAAAACGCTTCCGGTTAAACCGGAAATTATAAAACTATAACATTTTTTAGGAACACCCTGTATATTTTTAAATATTTTGAAAGCTCGTAAAATTAGCTATCACGCAATACCAAACACTTGATATTTTGACTTCCGATTTAACCGGAAATGGGATAAAATTTCCTAATTTAAATGGAACACCCTGTATATTTTTCAATATTTTGAAAGATCGTAAAATTAGCTTTCTGAAGATATAAAATAATGTATATTTTGAATTTTAATTTATGCCAAATTTAAAAAATCCGGTTATAATGTATCACATTTTTCGGCCCCTGATGGTACGTTATAACGGGGTTCTACTGTAGCATCAAAAGTAGAAAAATACCTTGTATTAAAATTTTATTGCTTTACCGTTTATGACATGGAAAAAATAGATTTTTTCAATATCCCAATGACCCATTTGTTCATTCGTTAATTTATAGAGCAAAAGGGGTCAAAAGTAAAAACTTTTTCTTAATTAAAAGAAACGTAATTATTTGACTTATCGTTTGGTTAATTGCAAGTGTAATTAATTAGTGAAATCCCAAAGAATTTTTTTTGGAAAGATTCATTAACACACTTGAGCCTCCTTCAAATCGATTATAAATTAATAATTAATTAATTCACATATAGGTACTCTTTTACCTTTTACCATATAGGTACAATACTTTTCCACATTAAAGAAGACCTTGTTATGTTAATTGTACCTTTAAAACAAAAAATTTTAATTATTCATTGAAAGCGATATTAGCAAAAATTTAAATTTTCTGTTATCAGAAAATCAGTAAACATGCAACTAAACATTTATGTTTAATTTCCGTGTAATCAAGTGGGTTAGAAAAAATGTTCTGCAGTTATCAATTAAACTTATTATAGTTTATCAATTTTGCAATTATACGTTTAGAAATTGCATAATTAGCAAATTTGATTTAACTAGAAGTAGTAAACATTGACACTTTTTTGAAGTTCAAGGTCAAGTGGTTTGATTTGTATGTCGTATTGAAATAATTAATTTACAAAAAAAGCAGTAGCGTAGCAATCGACGCTCAGACATTGAGATCAAAGTGGCTATGAGCGCCCATAGAGCGCCTCTCGTTCAATATCTACTTGGAAAATTTTATACCAAAATCGCTCTCGTGCCCAAAAATAGGACCTATGTCCTTTGAAGTTTGTAGTTTCATTACAATACCTTGTAAGTCATTCAGGGTCTCTTTTCGGTAGATATGATTTCTGTAGAGTCCGAAATTTATAAGAACAATAGGGCGGAGCCAATATCTTGCGTAGTACAGTACGTAGTACAGCGAGTGCTCTTTCTCTCTATATCTACAAAATTGGTGCGACCAGACATATTTTCGTTACAGCGCATTGGCTCCGCCTTATTGTTCTCATAAAGTTCGGACTATACATCTGTACTGAAAGGGTCCAGCCTGTAAAGGCGATAGATTCAGTTTAGTACATTTTCTGTTGTTTCTACTTCATGATTTTGTTTTCAACGAAACACATTCTTATGAGTCATGGGGTGAGGGGTATAACGAGTTCAACTTTTTGCTATTAATGAATTAGGGAATCTAGACACCTGTCAAATCAAATATAATATGGCCGCTAGTAGTAATTTCACGAACCATGTGACCACATTGCACGTTTATTATTAGTTTATTTATGACATGCACAAAAATATTGTAGTAGGGACCTTTGTGTTCCCAATAGATTCCCACCGTCCGCCATGTTTTGTCACGTGATTTAGATTCCCTAATTATGAAAATTTAATTAAATATAACCTCAGATTAAAATATTTATTTAGAAACGTCAAATTTTGACATTACATTGTGTAACGTTGCCATTTATCAAAGGATTATAAAAACATAATTTTCTTTTATGCAACCGGTCATTAACAAGTTTAATTTTTAATATTATTTTGTGACCTATAATGCTACAATTGGTATTTTAATGTTATGGTCAAAACCTTGAAATAAATAAATTAGTTAAAACAAGACCTTAAGAACTTGAAATAACTGAATAGATATGTCAAAGTATAACTATGATGCTATAACAATATAAAGTAATAGCCAATAATTGATTTTGTAATCTAAATAGGTTGAATAATGCATCAATAAATTTCCGTTTTTATAATACGAGGTTAAATCTAGAAAACAATCGTCAGCAATTTCCGATCTGCCGACCTGGCCAGTCCGACCCTGTATTCAGTGCTGAGTTGAGTAGGCTCTTATAAAACTTTCAATACTCTGGGACCTTCAAGAAATTTTAAAAACTCTCTACAACGTTTCCAAAACCCTCAACAGGGGTCGGGATTGGCAAAGCGGTCGCATGGTGCACCCAATGAATTGCTAAAGCCTCCCTCAGGACTCGAATTTGAGAAGATCGTCAGAAGATGGATAGTGGAATGCTTATTGGCGTGTGTTTTGTTTTTATAAGCCATTATAAAACCATCAAAATTGACATAAAGGTTAGTGGTACGTGGACGTGGTACAGTCAGCCTCACAATTATTGGCTATACGTTTAGCACGAATTTTGGATGTAACCATCGTAACACCTCATATTTAAATTGAGGGGCGACTTTATTATGCCAACAGGTAGTAAATCAACAACTTCTCCTTCTGTCTTTTTGTCGTTGTTTGCTAAAAACCACCCTAACGCATAGCCAGAGTGGCCAATAATTGTGAGGCTGACTGTACCAAACATTAATTACTTTTCTTTGCTGAAAATTCAAACAAATGCTTGTTGTTTATTCTTACTACCTTACGACCTATTCTTACTGTTGTTTAGACTTACTATCTTTGGTTTTGACCACCTACAATGAGAGGCACCCATAGGCATTCATCAGAAAAAATTGGAAGGTAGAACGCTAAGTTTCTTGAAGCTTTAGGAAGCATAATAAGCCTAAAAAGACCCCCCCCCTCCCGGTACATTTTTTGATTACTTTTCATGTTAAAAAGAGACTTCAAATAGGGTCCTAGAGAGCTTATCGTAACTCAATAAGACCAAAAACCCAAAAAAGAAGACTGAAGAGCGTTATGTCCCTAAGGCAAGAACTAAATAAAATCAAGTTCGGTTCTGTTAATAAATAAACTTTTGTATAAGCACCCTATAATTTTTATTACTCCTCATGAAATACTCTATTCATACCGTTTATTTGCTAACGTTAAATTAATTACATCAAACGCTTACATCGATTTTGTGGAAAGGTCTACATTGTATTATAAATATTTTAGTATTTGTATAGAAAAATAATTTTTTTGATTTGCCATCAGAAACTGAATATGTTTCATTTATTTTTCAAACAACAATTTATTATGGACGACTAAAATAGAATTGTAAATTGATCTTTTCTCAACTCTCCACCTCCACCCGCACAGCCCTTATTTTTTATCCGAGTGAAAAACTGAAAACCATCACTCTGGCAAAGACGGCCTATGATGGCCGAAGAAAAGAATAATTGACAAAAAGTTCCTTAAAAATTTAAAATAACACTAATTACTTCCTTATGGAATTTTTACTTTTTTTTTGGCAAAAGAATTGCAAATAACTGCCAAGTCCTATGCTATAGTCAACTCGTGGAAATCGTATAAAAAAGTCAAAAACGCTAAAATGGAAAATAAATACACTTTCAAATGAACAACATTACGTGCTCATTAAATAATTAATAAATTAAAAGAATCACGAGATGTACGAAAACATTTCAAAACGATTAAACGAAGTTGGGTGTCGTTGCACAAATTTGAAAAGGTCGTGACTAAAATGTGTTTAGTTTTGTGTTAGCACCTGATAGTACGATAATATAAATGGTTTTTGCCAAGAAAAAAAATTTATTTATAAATTGTGTTACTTAGGCCAAACAAAGGCGTTTTACAATAAATCAAAATGGAAATTTTAACTAAGATGAATGATTATAAAATGGCACGCGATACTTGTAACTTTCTGCCTATAGTTTCTTTGTTTTTTATTTAAAAATGAATTTTTATGCAAAAACAAATTCAAATTGTCCTTCTTATTATAAGTAAGAAGTATCGACTTACTCACATATTTAACTGCAGGTACTGAAAAGCGTGGTTTATGGCAGAATAAAACTTTGTTCAAAATTAGCTGCAAAGCAGAGAGGTGAGAGATTTAGATATTATTATTTGGTACACTACTTCTTTCTTTCACCACGCCTTTATGGCTTTTTCCTTTTTGCTTTTTCTAATACTTGGTAGAAAATACTATGGAATAAAATTTTACTTTGAGTTTTTAGCCCTCAGGGGTGGACTGGTCAAGTCGCCATCTATAGGCAATATCCAAGCTGACACAAATAAGAAATTTAAATATGCAATAATATACAGGGTGATACAGTAAAAAATGTCGATTAGAACCCCTTTTTATGTTTGATGGTAATGAAATCAAATATCAAATTTGGAGGGACAATATCTCAAGAACTTGTTACGTTAGACCTACCAACTGCTATATCATTTTAAACCGACATTTATCAGGAATTTAAGTATGTAATAATATACAGGGTGCTACAGTAAAAAATGTCGAGTACAACCCCTGTTTATGTTTGATGGTCGTGTAATCAAAATTTTAAATTGGAGGAACAATATCTCAAGAACTTGTTACGTTAGACCTACCAACTGCAATATCATTTTAAACCGACATTTATGAGGAATTTAGATATGTAATAATATAGAGGGTACTACAGTAAAAAATGTCGAGTAAAACCTCTTTTTATGTTTGATGGTCAAGAAATCAAAATTTTAAATTGCTGGGCCAATATCTCAAGAACTTGTTACGTTAGACCTACTAAGCACTACACTATTTTAAAGCGACATTTATCAGACATTTAAGTATGTAAAAATATACAGGGTGTTACAGTAAAAAATGTAGAGTAAAACCTCTTTTTATGTTTGATGGTCAAGAAATCAAAATGTTAAATTGGTGGGCCAATATCTCAAGAACTTGTTAATTTGACCTACCAACTGCAATATAATTTTAAACCGACATTTATCAGGAATTGAAGTATGTAATAATATACAGGGTGTTACAGTAAAAAATGTCGAGTAAAACCTCTTTTTATGTTTGATGATCTTGTAATTAAAATTTTAAATTGGTGGGCCTATATCTCAAGAACTTGTTACGTTAGACCTACCAAGCAGTACATCATTTTAAACCGACATTTATTAGACATTTAAGTATGTAAAAATATACAGGGTGTTACAGTAAAAATAGTCGAGTTAAACCTCTTTTTATGTTTGATGGTCTTGTAATCAAAATTTTAAATTGCTGGCTCATATCTCAAGAACTTGTTACGTTAGACCTATCAAGCACTACATCATTTTAAACCGCCATTTATCAGACATTTAAATATACAGAGTGTTACAGTAAAAAATGTCGAGTAAAACCTCTTATTATGTTTGATGATCTTGTAATTAAAATTTTAAATTGGTGGGCCTATATCTTAAGAACTTGTTACGTTAGACCTACCAAGCAGTACATCATTTTAAACCGACATTTATTAGACATTTAAGTATGTAAAAATATACAGGGTGTTACAGTAAAAATAGTCGAGTTAAACCTCTTTTTATGTTTGATGATCTTGTAATCAAAATTTAAAATTGGTGGGCCAATATCTCAAGAACTTTTTACGTTAGAACTACCAAGTACTACATCATTTTAAACCGCCATTTATCAGACATTTAAATATGTAAAAATATACAGAGTGTTACAGTAAAAAATGTCGAGTAAAACCTCTTTTTATGTTTGATGATCTTGTAATCAAAATTTTACATTGGTGGGCCAATATCTCAAGAACTTGTTACGTTAGACCTGCCAAGCAGTACATCATTTTAAACCGACATTTAGCAGACATTTAAGTACGTAAAAATATACAAGGTGTTGCAGTAAAAATAGTCGAGTTAAACCTCTTTTTATGTTTGATGGTCTTGTAATCAAAATTTTAAATTGCTGGTTCATATCTCAAGAACTTGTTACGTTAGACCTATCAAGCACTACATCATTTTAAACCGCCATTTATCAGACATTTAAATATACAGAGTGTTACAGTAAAAAATGTCGAGTAAAACCTCTTATTATGTTTGATGATCTTGTAATTAAAATTTTAAATTGGTGGGCCTATATCTCAAGAACTTGTTACGTTAGACCTACCAAGCAGTACATCATTTTAAACCGACATTTATTAGACATTTAAGTATGTAAAAATATACAGGGTGTTACAGTAAAAAATGTAGAGTAAAACCTCTTTTTATGTTTGATGGTCAAGAAATCAAAATGTTAAATTGGTGGGCCAATATCTCAAGAACTTGTTAATTTGACCTACCAACTGCAATATAATTTTAAACCGACATTTATCAGGAATTGAAGTATGTAATAATATACAGGGTGTTACAGTAAAAAATGTCGAGTAAAACCCCTTTTTATGTTTGATGATCTTGTAATTAAAATTTTAAATTGGTGGGCCTATATCTCAAGAACTTGTTACGTTAGACCTACCAAGCAGTACATCATTTTAAACCGACATTTATTAGACATTTAAGTATGTAAAAATATACAGGGTGTTACAGTAAAAATAGTCGAGTTAAACCTCTTTTTATGTTTGATGGTCTTGTAATCAAAATTTTAAATTGCTGGCTCATATCTCAAGAACTTGTTACGTTAGACCTATCAAACACTACATCATTTTAAACCGCCATTTATCAGACATTTAAATATACAGAGTGTTACAGTAAAAAATGTCGAGTAAAACCTCTTATTATGTTTGATGATCTTGTAATTAAAATTTTAAATTGGTGGGCCTATATCTCAAGAACTTGTTACGTTAGACCTACCAAGCAGTACATCATTTTAAACCGACATTTATTAGACATTTAAGTATGTAAAAATATACAGGGTGTTACAGTAAAAATAGTCGAGTTAAACCTCTTTTTATGTTTGATGGTCTTGTAATCAAAATTTTAAATTGCTGGCTCATATATCAAGAACTTGTTACGTTAGACCTATCAAGCACTACATCATTTTAAACCGCCATTTATCAGACATTTAAATATACAGAGTGTTACAGTAAAAAATGTCGAGTAAAACCTCTTATTATGTTTGATGATCTTGTAATTAAAATTTTAAATTGGTGGGCCTATATCTTAAGAACTTGTTACGTTAGACCTACCAAGCAGTACATCATTTTAAACCGACATTTATTAGACATTTAAATATGTAAAAATATACAGAGTGTTACAGTAAAAAATGTCGAGTAAAACCTCTTTTTATGTTTGATGATCTTGTAATCAAAATTTTAAATTGGTGGGCCAATATCTCAAGAACTTGTTACGTTAGAACTACCAAGTACTACATCATTTTAAACCGCCATTTATCAGACATTTAAATATGTAAAAATATACAGAGTGTTACAGTAAAAAATGTCGAGTAAAACCTCTTTTTATGTTTGATGATCTTGTAATCAAAATTTTAAATTGGTGGGCCAATATCTCAAGAACTTGTTACGTTAGAACTACCAAGTGCTATATCATTTTAAACCGACATTTATCAGGAATTTAAGTATGTAATAATATACAGGGTGCTACAGTAAAAAATGTCGAGTACAACCCCTGTTTATGTTTGATGGTCGTGTAATCAAAATTTTAAATTGGAGGAACAATATCTCAAGAACTTGTTACGTTAGACCTACCAACTGCAATATCATTTTAAACCGACATTTATGAGGAATTTAGATATGTAATAATATAGAGGGTACTACAGTAAAAAATGTCGAGTAAAACCTCTTTTTATGTTTGATGGTCAAGAAATCAAAATTTTAAATTGCTGGGCCAATATCTCAAGAACTTGTTACGTTAGACCTACTAAGCACTACACTATTTTAAAGCGACATTTATCAGACATTTAAGTATGTAAAAATATACAGGGTGTTACAGTAAAAAATGTAGAGTAAAACCTCTTTTTATGTTTGATGGTCAAGAAATCAAAATGTTAAATTGGTGGGCCAATATCTCAAGAACTTGTTAATTTGACCTACCAACTGCAATATAATTTTAAACCGACATTTATCAGGAATTGAAGTATGTAATAATATACAGGGTGTTACAGTAAAAAATGTCGAGTAAAACCTCTTTTTATGTTTGATGATCTTGTAATTAAAATTTTAAATTGGTGGGCCTATATCTCAAGAACTTGTTACGTTAGACCTACCAAGCAGTACATCATTTTAAACCGACATTTATTAGACATTTAAGTATGTAAAAATATACAGGGTGTTACAGTAAAAATAGTCGAGTTAAACCTCTTTTTATGTTTGATGGTCTTGTAATCAAAATTTTAAATTGCTGGCTCATATCTCAAGAACTTGTTACGTTAGACCTATCAAGCACTACATCATTTTAAACCGCCATTTATCAGACATTTAAATATACAGAGTGTTACAGTAAAAAATGTCGAGTAAAACCTCTTATTATGTTTGATGATCTTGTAATTAAAATTTTAAATTGGTGGGCCTATATCTTAAGAACTTGTTACGTTAGACCTACCAAGCAGTACATCATTTTAAACCGACATTTATTAGACATTTAAGTATGTAAAAATATACAGGGTGTTACAGTAAAAATAGTCGAGTTAAACCTCTTTTTATGTTTGATGATCTTGTAATCAAAATTTTAAATTGGTGGGCCAATATCTCAAGAACTTGTTACGTTAGAACTACCAAGTACTACATCATTTTAAACCGCCATTTATCAGACATTTAAATATGTAAAAATATACAGAGTGTTACAGTAAAAAATGTCGAGTAAAACCTCTTTTTATGTTTGATGATCTTGTAATCAAAATTTTACATTGGTGGGCCAATATCTCAAGAACTTGTTACGTTAGACCTGCCAAGCAGTACATCATTTTAAACCGACATTTAGCAGACATTTAAGTACGTAAAAATATACAAGGTGTTGCAGTAAAAATAGTCGAGTTAAACCTCTTTTTATGTTTGATGGTCTTGTAATCAAAATTTTAAATTGCTGGTTCATATCTCAAGAACTTGTTACGTTAGACCTATCAAGCACTACATCATTTTAAACCGCCATTTATCAGACATTTAAATATACAGAGTGTTACAGTAAAAAATGTCGAGTAAAACCTCTTATTATGTTTGATGATCTTGTAATTAAAATTTTAAATTGGTGGGCCTATATCTCAAGAACTTGTTACGTTAGACCTACCAAGCAGTACATCATTTTAAACCGACATTTATTAGACATTTAAGTATGTAAAAATATACAGGGTGTTACAGTAAAAAATGTGGAGTAAAACCTCTTTTTATGTTTGATGGTCAAGAAATCAAAATGTTAAATTGGTGGGCCAATATCTCAAGAACTTGTTAATTTGACCTACCAACTGCAATATAATTTTAAACCGACATTTATCAGGAATTGAAGTATGTAATAATATACAGGGTGTTACAGTAAAAAATGTCGAGTAAAACCCCTTTTTATGTTTGATGATCTTGTAATTAAAATTTTAAATTGGTGGGCCTATATCTCAAGAACTTGTTACGTTAGACCTACCAAGCAGTACATCATTTTAAACCGACATTTATTAGACATTTAAGTATGTAAAAATATACAGGGTGTTACAGTAAAAATAGTCGAGTTAAACCTCTTTTTATGTTTGATGGTCTTGTAATCAAAATTTTAAATTGCTGGCTCATATCTCAAGAACTTGTTACGTTAGACCTATCAAACACTACATCATTTTAAACCGCCATTTATCAGACATTTAAATATACAGAGTGTTACAGTAAAAAATGTCGAGTAAAACCTCTTATTATGTTTGATGATCTTGTAATTAAAATTTTAAATTGGTGGGCCTATATCTCAAGAACTTGTTACGTTAGACCTACCAAGCAGTACATCATTTTAAACCGACATTTATTAGACATTTAAGTATGTAAAAATATACAGGGTGTTACAGTAAAAATAGTCGAGTTAAACCTCTTTTTATGTTTGATGGTCTTGTAATCAAAATTTTAAATTGCTGGCTCATATATCAAGAACTTGTTACGTTAGACCTATCAAGCACTACATCATTTTAAACCGCCATTTATCAGACATTTAAATATACAGAGTGTTACAGTAAAAAATGTCGAGTAAAACCTCTTTTTATGTTTGATGGTCTTGTAATCAAAATTTTAAATTGGTGGGCCAATATCTCAAGAACTTGTTACGTTAGAACTACCAAGTACTACATCATTTTAAACCGCCATTTATCAGACATTTAAATATGTAAAAATATACAGAGTGTTACAGTAAAAAATGTCGAGTAAAACCTCTTTTTATGTTTGATGATCTTGTAATCAAAATTTTAAATTGGTGGGCCAATATCTCAAGAACTTGTTACGTTAGAACTACCAAGTACTACATCATTTTAAACCGCCATTTATCAGACATTTAAATATGTAAAAATATACAGAGTGTTACAGTAAAAAATGTCGAGTAAAACCTCTTTTTATGTTTGATGATCTTGTAATCAAAATTTTAAATTGGTGGGCCAATATCTCAAGAACTTGTTACGTTAGAACTACCAAGTACTACATCATTTTAAACCGCCATTTATCAGACATTTAAATATGTAAAAATATACAGAGTGTTACAGTAAAAAATGTCGAGTAAAACCTCTTTTTATGTTTGATGATCTTGTAATCAAAATTTTACATTGGTGGGCCAATATCTCAAGAACTTGTTACGTTAGACCTACCAAGGAGTACATCATTTTAAACCGACATTTAGCAGACATTTAAGTACGTAAAAATATACAAGGTGTTGCAGTAAAAAATGTAGAGTAAAATCTCTTTTTATGTTTGATGGTCAAGAAATCAAAATTTTAAATTGCTGGGCCAATATCTCAAGTGATAATCAGTCCTAATCCTCACTGCAAAATTTTTCCCATATGTGTCACCTTTTTAACACATCATAATCGTTGGTCTAGTAGGCCCTTTAAAGCAAATGCCTATAGCCTAAATATTAAAAAATAGTTCTTAAAAGTAAGATACTTAAAGAACTACTTAGTAAAGTTTCTAGTTTCGCATGTAAATTGCATGACTTTGTAAAATTTATTGCAATTATGTTTTGTAAAGTTAGTTTTGTACGTGCATGTAATACAACTATAAAGTTGAAGTTAGTAAAGCTCCACTTGAAGTAGCACAGTACTAATATAGGATGTTACTATAGGTATAGTTTGAAGAGAATTGGCTGTTAATTAATTCGTTATATTCATGCTGATTTTGAATTCGATTGTGATAATAATGATAATAATAATTTAATCAACGCACAGAGGTAAAATAACACGAAATCATTGAACAGAGAACTTCCGCTAGGAAATGAATATATCGGAAATAGCGTGGGGGACATTAATGACAACTTTATTGTTTGAAAACACGAAATGGTTTGATTTTGTTAGATTTGTTAAGTGTACACACATTATTTCGTGGTGCTGTGCTTTAGTGATGTGTGAATAATTGGTTTTTTATCATTTAATAATAAACATTTTTGCGACAATTATCACTTTATTACCTAATTTTTAGGTCAAAAATTCAAAGATTCGCTCTAATTCAGTGCTAAATTGGTTTTTCACCAGTTACGAAACGATATAAAGTTTTAATCAATTTATGTAAATCAAAGATCGTTTTTTAGAAAAATTATATAAAAAGTTGAATAACAATCTAAAATGTGTTTTCAATGTCAACACAATTATAATTAATTTTTCTCCACGTGATCCATGTGTATACCTATAATGGTAGGTATTTGTTGAAAATATTAAATTTCAAAATAATTTTATTTTATTAAATTATTATGTAAGCCAAGGTATTTATATAAATTCTTAATTTATTTATTTATATTTAAAAGATTCGCATTTTTACAACAAACTACTATTTCAAAGAACTAGCGCTTTTATACCAAACACTTCCTTCCCTCTTTCATAAAAAACATTTTTGAAAATAAATTATTTAAAAATAAACAAACTTGTGTCAAATTATCGTGAAAATTTAAAATCACGAGTTAGCAATTCATATGACTTCGTTTTTGAAAATAACTCAGACACGAGACTTAAAACGGTTAAAAATATATCGTTTGAAATAGCAACAGTGGAGAATTTATTTAGTAATAGAATGAATGGAAATTGCACGTTTAAAATTGTTTTCCTTATCATGTAAATTTAATAATTAGTTTCAAATAAAATTGAAACGTACATTAAAGTTCCATTAAAACAATAAACTTTTTAATGACTCAACTAACAATTAGTAAAATGAATTAAGCTAATTTTAAAAGTTCGTACATAATTATTATCTAAGTCTACTGTTTTTACTGGAATAAAGTTTTAAATTATCCTCGTGAATGCATCAGTTTTTTTTCAAAATAATTGGTGCATTAGGCTACTTTTTGTTTTTAGGAAACTCTTATAGCTCGACTATAAGATGAGAAAAAACTTTTTCGGTTAAATAATTACCTATATTATGGTTATTTTTACAGCTACGATAAAACTTTATTAAGAAACTTTGTTCTTAATTTAATTGTTTATAAATCGTATGTAACAATTTTTTCATAAAATTAATAATTGGTTCAAAATGTTTAGTGCAGTTTGTTGCTTATATGACGAAGAAGTGCTTGTTTTTGGTAAATTCGTACCTCGATTATTTTTTCAGATAAAAATAATCCTTTATTAAGAAATTTTGTTCGTAATTCAATTGTTTATAACTCTTATGTAACGATTGTTTTATAAAATTAAAAATTGGTTCAAAACGTTTAGTGCTGTATGTTACTAATGACGAGTAAAAATATGCTACGTTTTGATAAATTCGTACCTCGGTTATTTTTGCAGATAGAAAGAAACTTTATTAAGAATTTTTATTCGTAATTCAATTGTTTATAACTTCTATGCATCGATTTTTACATAAAATTAATAGTTTTTCAAAACGTTAAGTGCAGTATGTTTTTTATATCGAGTAAATGGGGTACGTTTCAATAAATTGGTATCTCGGTTATTTTTGCACAGAGTAAAAAACTTTATTAAGAATTTTTCTTCGTAATTCGATTGTTTATAACTTCTATGTAACGATTTTTTCAAAAAATTAATAATTTGTTCAAAACGTTAAGTGCAGTATGTTACTTATGACGAGTAAAAGTGCCACGTTTCGATAAATTTGAACCTCTAAATTTTATTTAGAATTTTTATTTGTATTTCAATTGTTTATAACTTCTATGTAACGATTTGTTCATAAAATTAATTATTTGTTCAAAACGTTAAGTGCAGTATGTTACTTATAGCGAGTAAACATGGTACATTTCGATAAATTTGTACTTCGGTTATTTTTGTAGATAAAAAAAAATTATTAAGAATTTTTATTCGTAATTCGATTGTTTATAACTTCTATGTAACGATTTTTTCAAAAAATTTATAATTTGTTCAAAACGTTAAGTGCAGTATGTTACTTATGACGAGTAAAAGTGCCACGTTTCGATAAATTTGAACCTCGGTTATTTTTGCTGATAGAAAAAAACTTTATTTAGAATTTTTATTTGTATTTCAATTGTTTATAACTTCTATGTAACGATTTTTTCATAAAATGAATTATTTGTTCAAAACGTTAAGTGCAGTATGTTACTTATAGCGAGTAAACATGGTGCATTTCGATAAATTTGTACTTCGGTTATTTTTGTATATAAAAAAAAATTTATTAAGAATTTTTATTCGTAATTCAATTGTTTATAACTTCTATGTAACGATTTTTTCATAAAATTAATAATTTGTTCAAAATGTTAAGGGCAGTATGTTACTTATGACGAGTAAAAGTGCTACGTTTCGATAAATTTGTATCTCGGTTATTTTTGCACATAGTAAAGAACTTTATTAAGAATTTTTATTCGTAATTCGATTGTTTATAACTTCTATGTCACGATTTTTTCATAAAATTAATAATATCTTCAAAACGTTTAGTGTAGTATGTTACTTATGACGAGTAAAAGTGCCACGTTTCGATAAATTTGTACTTCGGTTATTTTTGTAGATAAAAAAAAAATTATTAAGAATTTTTATTCGTAATTCGATTGTTTATAACTTCTATGTAACGATTTTTTCATAAAATTAATAATTTGATCAAAACGTTAAGTGTAGTATGTTACTTATGACGAGTAAAAGTGCCACGTTTCGATAAATTTGTACCTCGGTTATTTTTGCACATAGAAAAAAACTTTAGCAAGAATTTTTATTCGTAATTCAATTGTTTATAACTCCTATGTAACGATTTTTTCATAAAATTAATAATTTGTGCAGTATGTTTCTTATAACGAGTAAAAGTGCCTCGTTTCGATAAATTTGTAATTATACCTGTAAAATTAATAGTTTTTCAAAACGTTAAGTGCAGTATGTTACTTATGACGAGTAAATGGGGTACGTTTCAATAAATTGGTATCTCGGTTATTTTTGCACAGAGTAAAAAACTTTATTAAGAATTTTTATTCGTAATTCGATTGTTTATAACTTCTATGTAACTATTTTTTCAAAAAATTAATAATTTGTTCAAAACGTTAAGTGCAGTATGTTACTTATGACGAGTAAAAGTGCCACGTTAAGATAAATTTGTACCTCGGTTATTTTCGCAGATAGAAAAAAATTTTATTAAGAATTTTTATTCGTAATTCAATTGTTTATAACTTCTATGCAACGATTTTATCATAAAATTAATAATTTTTCAAAACGTTAAGTGCAGTATGTTACTTATGACGAGTAAATGGGGTACGTTTCAATAAATTTGTATCTCGGTTATTTTTGCACATAGTAAAGAACTTTATTATGAATTTTTATTCGTAATTCGATTGTTTATAACTTCTATGAAACGATTTTTTTTTAAATTTAATAATTTGTTCAAAACGTTTAGTGCAGTATGTTACTTATGACGAGTAGAAGTGCCACGTTAAGATAAATTTGTACCTCGGTTATTTTTGCACATAGAAAAAAACTTTAGCAAGAATTTTTATTCGTAATTCAATTGTTTATAACTCCTATGTAACGATTTTTTCATAAAATTAATAATTTGTGCAGTATGTTTCTTATAACGAGTAAAAGTGCCTCGTTTCGATAAATTTGTACCTCGGTTATTTTTGCAGATAGAAAAAAACTTTATTAAGAATTTTTATTCGTAATTCAATTGTTTATAACTTCTATGCATCGATTTTTACATAAAATAAATAGTTTTTCAAAACGTTAAGTGCAGTATGTTACTTATGACTAGTAAATGGGGTACGTTTCAATAAATTGGTATCTCGGTTATTTTTGAACATAGTAAGGAACTTTATTAAGAGTTTTTATTCGTAATTCGATTGTTTATAACTTCTATGTAACGATTTTTTTATAAAATTAATAATTTGTTCAAAACGTTTAGTGCAGTATGATACTTATGACGAGTAAAAGTGCCACGTTTCGATAAATTTGTACCTCGGTTATTTTTGCACATAGAAAAAAACTTAAGCAAGAATTTTTATTCGTAATTCAATTGTTTATAACTCCTATGTAACGATTTTTTCATAAAATTAATAATTTGTGCAGTATGTTTCTTATAACGAGTAAAAGTGCCTCGTTTCGATAAATTTGTACCTCGGTTATATTTGCAGATAGAAAAAAACTTTATTAAGAATTTTTATTCGTAATTCAATTGTTTATAACTTCTATGCATCGATTTTTACATAAAATAAATAGTTTTTCAAAACGTTAAGTGCAGTATGTTACTTATGACTAGTAAATGGGGTACGTTTCAATAAATTGGTATCTCGGTTATTTTTGAACATAGTAAGGAACTTTATTAAGAGTTTTTATTCGTAATTCGATTGTTTATAACTTCTATGTAACGATTTTTTTATAAAATTAATAATTTGTTCAAAACGTTTAGTGCAGTATGATACTTATGACGAGTAAAAGTGCCACGTTTCGATAAATTTGTACCTCGGTTATTTTTGCACATAGAAAAAAACTTAAGCAAGAATTTTTATTCGTAATTCAATTGTTTATAACTCCTATGTAACGATTTTTTCATAAAATTAATAATTTGTGCAGTATGTTTCTTATAACGAGTAAAAGTGCCTCGTTTCGATAAATTTGTACCTCGGTTATTTTTGCAGATAGAAAAAAATTTTATTAAGAATTTTTATTCGTAATTCAATTGTTTATAACTTCTATGCATCGATTTTTACATAAAATTAATAGTTTTTCAAAACGTTAAGTGCAGTATGTTACTTATGACGAGTAAATGGGGTACGTTTCAATAAATTGGTATCTCGGTTATTTTTGCACATAGTAAAAAACTTTATTAAGAATTTTTCTTCGTAATTCGATTGTTTATAACTTCTATGTAACGATTTTTTCAAAAAATTAATAATTTGTTCAAAACGTTAAGTGCAGTATGTTACTTATGACGAGTAAAAGTGCCACGTTTCGATAAATTTGAACCTCGGTTATTTTTGCTGATAGAAAAAAATTTTATTTAGAATTTTTATTTGTATTTCAATTGTTTATAACTTCTATGTAACGATTTGTTCATAAAATTAATTATTTGTTCAAAACGTTAAGTGCAGTATGTTACTTATAGCGAGTAAACATGGTACATTTCGATAAATTTGTATTTCGGTTATTTTTGTAGATAAAAAAAAATTATTAAGAATTTTTATTCGTAATTCGATTGTTTATAACTTCTATGTAACGATTTTTTCAAAAAATTAATAATTTGTTCAAAACGTTAAGTGCAGTATGTTACTTATGACGAGTAAAAGTGCCACGTTTCGATAAATTTGAACCTCGGTTATTTTTGCTGATAGAAAAAAACTTTATTTAGAATTTTTATTTGTATTTCAATTGTTTATAACTTCTATGTAACGATTTTTTCATAAAATTAATTATTTGTTCAAAACGTTTAGTGCAGTATGTTACTTATGACGAGTAAATGGGGTACGTTTCAATAAATTTGTATCTCGGTTATTTTTGCACATAGTAAAGAACTCTATTAAGAATTTTTATTCGTAATTCGATTGTTTATAACTTTTATGTAACGATTTTTTTATAAAATTAATAATTTGTTCAAAACGTTTAGTGCAGTACGTTACTTATGACGAGTAAAAGTGCCACGTTAAGATAAATTTGTACCTCGGTTATTTTCGCAGATAGAAAAAAATTTTATTAAGAATTTTTATTCGTAATTCAATTGTTTATAACTTCTATGCAACGATTTTATCATAAAATTAATAATTTTTCAAAACGTTAAGTGCAGTATGTTACTTATGACTAGTAAATGGGGTACGTTTCAATAAATTTGTATCTCGGTTATTTTTGCACATAGTAAAGAACTTTATTATGAATTTTTATTGACTTGTTTATTGACAATTGTTTATAACCTCTATGTTACGATTTTTTCAAAAAATTAATAATTTGTTCAAAACGTTTACCGCAGTATGTTGCTTGTGGCGACGTGACGAGTAAGTACTTCGTCTTGATAAATTAGTAATACCTTGCTTGGTTTTACAGATAGAAAGAAACTTAATTAAGAAATTTTGTTCAAAATTCAATTGTTTACAACTCTTATGTAACAATTTTGTTAATAAATTAGTAAGTTGTTTAAGAAGTTTAGCACAGTATAAAATATTATCCTCAGGATGAAACTGCTTGTAATTTGTGATAAGTAGAATTTTTATTTTCATAGACTCGTACCTTGGATATTTGTGCAGATAAGATTGTTTAACATTTGATTGTTTATAAGTTACATCTAACAATTTTCTCATAATGTAATAGTTTTCGTAAAAAAAGTTAATGCAATATCCTACCTCAATAAAACTACTTATACTAGGTACAACTTATCTCCTAGTAGGTAATCTTCAATTTCTCAATTTGATACTCTCTTAATTTTTGAGTAAATTGTGTACCTATTGCAAAATAAATATTTAATTAAACCGTAAATCATCTTGTTTCAACCTAATTTGTTTATATCATAGGTACTTGACCTAACGATCTTTGATTTATTTACAAACTGATTGGAATTTAAATTAAACAAATACATCAGTCAGTATTATGTAAATAGTTCATTTTTTCTTCTAATAAAAATTTAAAAAAATATCAAATGGGTTATCAAGATTATAATTAAATGGATTTACAATAATGAGCAAAATAATCAAGAAGAAAGTTCAAAATATCGAAGAGCTAGTTCTTCCATCGAGCAAATTGAAATTTTGCAACGATCAACTTCAACATCTCAATTACGCTTTTACGAGAAATTTAACTCAGGAATTAGATCCAGAATACAGTAAGCATCCAATTTATTATTTAATCAGGGTTCAAAACACTTTAAGGCTAAAGTAAATCTTTCATGAGTTGTTTTATTGAAGATGGGAGATATCTCGTGTGTATTTTTGTATTTGACCCTAATTCGAAAAAAAAACAAATGTACGCTCATCTTAAGAATCAATTTTGATTGTTATTTTTGATAATTTAAAAGAAATATTAAATAATTATAAATTGCGTAAGTCCGTAAGTGAAATGAATCACAATAACACGTCCTTAGAATTTGAACCTTAAAAATACTTTTGCTTCCCAGGTTTATTTTAACTTTGGATTTGACATGGAGTAAATAAACTATTAAATAAGATTTAAATTATTTATATCTCATTTTGTTTGTTATTTTTAGACAAAGCTATTTTGTTGGCAAAATCAGTTACTGAAAGGCTCATTCAAAGATTATTATGTGGAGTAGGATTTTTGGATCAACGCTTTTCCACTAAATTTTTGGTAGATTTACATGACAATCAACTATCTGTAAGTAAAAGCTTTTAAATTGATTACAAAATTATAAATTCGTGTTTATGAAGAATTGATTGATTTATTACAATTACTTACATATCTATTAGTTTTAGTTTACATTACGTAAAGGAAAAGTTTTAAATTGTACCTAATCGTCACAATTCACAATTACATTACGTAAATGAATATGTTCTTGTTAAACTTTGTTGTATGTTAAAAAAGACCTTAAAATCAATAAAATCAATCAATCAATAGTAAGAGTCCGACCGTGTTTTCAAAAAATCATAAAGTAAACAAACAGCGCAGCGAGTTAAACAAATACGTGTATGGGTGGTTGCCTGACGGTTAGGCGTAATAAATTTCACAATTACATTTGAACGTTTGAATTAACATTTCAACAAGTACAAGGGAACAACAAATATTTTAATAAATTTATTTAATTTTAGAATTCATCCCGATCGTTGGAATATTTACTTCGTCTTGATGTATTATCAAAACCCAGTTTATACCAAAGCGATCAAATACCAAAATATTCAATTATTGAAAATGACATTGAAAATTGTCCTTCGGGATACGCCAGAATACGAATGCACCCATCGTGTAATAAAATATGGGGTGATTTGATTAATTCGAGTGGATACTTGAGGAGGTAACTAAAATGAAACTTGTTCCTTACAAAATTTATTCGTGACTTTTCAGAGATAAAGTTCAAGCCAAAGTCGTCGAATTGCTTGCTCAAGCGGCTTCTGGTGAAACTCCAAATTCACCTTTGAATGTTGACGAGTCAATTTTATGCGGGTCCCCTGGTAAAGTCGTGGATGCTCTAACGCTTCATTATATTTTGAAACGACCAGCTAATGAGCAAGTATTTTACGGAGCAGGTTAGTTGTGGAAACAATTTTTGACTTCTGATGTTTTTAAGCTTTTGCTTACAGCTGGAAGCAACCCTCGTTTTACAGAGTTGAAAGATTTTAGACTAGCTATTGTGGACGAACCTAGTGGTATTCGATTACGAGTTGGATTTCTTTCACCTGCCCTATCTGCAATTACAATTGATGTTCGATTGTTGGTTGCTATCGGTTTGGACGTATGGCCATCGACAACTAATTTCCCATTTAGAATTTCTGTGTCGCATTCAGATTGTGTTTTGTATCACAAGTCTGCTCAAACGGTGAGTTTTACCTCTTGCATGTGGAGGAAACTAAGTTTTATTTTTTAGGGAATTTATTTAACAGGTTATGGAGTCCAATCTTCGGCATGGCAGATTAGGCTTCCAGCAGCAGAGCTGGTGCTTCTTAACCATTACGACAAAAGTAGCACTGTACAAAAAATACTTCAAACGCTTTACCAAATTTTGCAAAAGATCGATGAGGAATATAAACAAGACTATGTAATTATAATTTTTTACATTAAATAGTATATTATCTAACAAGCGGCTAATGGCGCTCATTACTCACCAGAATAAATTTGCGACACGAGCCGTATATGAGTGTTGTAATTATTCGAGTGAGTAATGAGCATTACCCTCGTGTATCTGCTACCCTAAATATTATATTTATTTATAGATATCGTATAAAATTCTCAACTTTCACACGCTTAAAACAGCCTTATTTTACCATTTGGAAAAAGATACTTCTAGTCCATCTGACATAATTTTGAATTGGTCTTCAAAGTACCTTTCAACGCACGTCCTTAAAATTCTAGACAAGCTCATACCAGTGTTAAAAAACCAACGTCAACCAAACTATTTTTTTCCCAACGCCAACCTATTCATCAATCCTGGACATTTGTGCGAAGACGATTTTATATTGGAATCGAACAAAATCCAATCGTACATGTTGAGATTTTTTGACCAATCGTTAATGTCGCTTAAAGTAAACGACGACTTTAAACAGTTCTTAACGTCTCAAAAAGCAGAAATTTTACTATTGCAAAAATGGAAGGAAACAACAGACGAATTGATGCCGCCACCATCGACGAGAGGAAGACGAATTTGTTTCGCAGGAGCAAAACATAAAACAGAAATAGTTTACACCCAATACACATTAAGACAGCTGGAGTATATTGGAATCGTTTTAAAAAATATTTTAACAGTCAAACAGTTGGTTTTACAAAATCCAGACGAACACTCCTGGAAGATGAACTTGAAATTTCTTCATTTAATTCCAGATAGTTCGATCGAAGACGTCATTTACGTTTTAGTAACTTTAATCGAACAGGCGCGAGATCAATATTTAAAATCTCTTCCAAACACTGCTGCTGTTGCCAAAATTAAGACCAAACTCAGACGCCAATTTGATACGTCGACGTCTAAATTGATCGAACTAGTTCGTAACGAAAAGGAGATAGCTAAAGACGAACATTTGGATGATGTGACGTTAGTTAAAATAATCTTAACTTGGCTTTATAGAGGTTTGGATCACAATAAGAAAGGTCTGGCGCCAATTTTAAGACCGTACTTGAGCAATTTGTTTGTAAGCTCGCATACGGCTTCTTGGCATTTGGATGTTATTAAACAAAAAGGTGTGAGTGAAGAAGCTGACGCTTTGGGAAAGTTTGCGTTATTGGTAAACGATGGGAAAATTACACCGGCTCAAGGTTTGGTCGATTCTGTTAATAAAAATTGGATTTGGGCTGAAGATATGTTGAAGATTATAAATCGAGCAGATTTGAGACTAATTTTTCTTCCTGCAAGAGGAAAAGTTAGCAAACACATCTTATCTTTGCCCAAAGAAGACCAAAGTTTCGAACAAAGCTTTGAGATGATGAAGGAGAGTTATTGCTCTACCGTTGATCGACGAAAAAGCGTTGGCAAATTAATGTACAATAGTAAGATTTAATTTTTAATCCCTCCTTGAGTAGTACTGAAAGATTTAAATTTTTAGATATTATTGAAAGCTCTGTGATTGGAAAGGAAGACGATTTTATGCCATGGTATTGCGTTTTGCGCGACTCGAGTTCAATGACCAAAGTTTTCTCCCATGTAAGCAGACGTGGAATGCATCGTTGTTGTGGAGACATTTTACAAACTCTAATGGCAATGCAAAAGATTAATGTAAGTCTACTTTTATTTTTTGTAAAAGACCTTCCTTCAATTTTATTTTAGATTTTACAAGAAATATCAATCCTTTTACCTAACGATAAACAAATTGAAATTTTGGAAGCTTTGCAAAAACTCACGATGGAAAAGCTTAAAAAACCAATCAAATCGAGATTTAATACTTTTACCCCATCGACAATGAAGAAGAAGAGAAATTCAGATTTTGAATCTGAACTCAAAGAGAAATACACACAACAGGAAGAGAGTGCAGGAGTTCAAGAACAAGCAAAGAAACAAATCGTCAAGAAAAAATCCGAATCGTTTTCTCTAAGAACTTTTAATGCAGGTGGCTTTCCTGGCGAATTTGACGATGGGACTTTGATTGGAAGTTGTAGATCTGCCCGTATTAGGGAAGATACGAGTATTTTTCATTTTCAAGATAGTTTCAAAGTTCAATCTCTGATGAAACAAACGAGTTTTAAGTATTAGTTTTATGAAGAGAATATTCTGAGAGTAAAGAGGTTCCAAAAGTAATCGAAGTTGATGATTATGGATATTTTAGATTTTATCGGATTTCAGAAATTTCTCAATCTGCAAACTTAGGTGATTGTTAAGGCGTAAATGTGGATTAAATTTCAAAAGTAAATTTCACTCTTCTTGAGATACTACACTAACTGCATGACAATCAACGAAAACCATCAATCAGAATAAATTTTAGAACGTTGTTCTTCTCTTTTATGTCTCGATCAAAAGTTCAAAATAATTCGCTCCTTATTCATGGCTTAGAAATTTTTATTCTTATGTTTGAGGCTTTTGAGGATCGCATTCCTGATATGTCTCACCCACAGAGCGATGGTTACTTCGCTGAATACTTCGGTCTTTAGAAGTCAAATTGAAATCACCAAATAAATGGAACTTGACCAGGCAATTTTACTCCTGGTGACTCTCTACTGTGTATGTACAGAAAGCACATGTTCTTTTGAGGCCTTGAAGAATAATATCTTTGTACTATATGTAAAACTCTGGATTTGACTCAACTCTTTATTTACATTATTAGGACATATTTAGAGGTGTTTTCCCCCTCTTACATCCCTTGCTCTTCACTGCAAAAGTTTAAAACTCTATAAATATTCCCTCTCGTTTACAAATTAGTGTAAGTTCTTCTGAAGCCTTGGATAGTAATTTTTAGGTATTATGCAAAACTCTTGATTTTGACTCAACCTTTGCTGTACATTATTAGGACCTATTTGGTGGTGTTTACCTCCTCTAACATCCTTTGCTCTACAATGCAAAAGTTTAAAACTCTAGAAATATTTCCCTCTCGTTTACAAATTAGTGTCAGTTCTTCTGAAGCCTTGGATAGTAATTTCTAAGTATTATGTAAAACTCTTGGTTTGACTCAACCCTTTCTGTACATTATTAGGACCTATTTGGTGGTGTTTACCTCCTCTAACATCCTTTGCTCTTCACTGCAAAAGTTTAAAACTCTAGAAATATTTCCCTTTCGTTTACAAATTAGTGTCAGTTCTTCTGAAGCCTTGGATAGTAATATCTTGGTATTATGTAAAACTCTTGATGTGACTCAACCCTTTCTGTACATTATTAGGATGTATATGATGGTGTTTACCTCCTCTTACATCCCTTGCTCTTCACTGCAAAAGTTTAAAACTCTATAAATATTTCCCTCTCGTTTACAAATTACAAATTAGTGTAAGTTCATCTGAAGCCTTGGATAGTAATTTTTAGGTATTATGCAAATCTATTGGTTTTGACTCAACCTTTGCTGTACATTATTAGGATGTATATGATGGTGTTTACCTCCTCTAACATCCTTTGCTCTTCACTGCAAAAGTTTAAAACTCTAGAAATATTTCCCTTTCGTTTACAAATTAGTGTCAGTTCTTCTGAAGCCTTGGATAGTAATTTCTTGGTATTATGTAAAACTCTTGATGTGACTCAACCCTTTCTGTACATTATTAGGACGTATATGATGGTGTTTACTTCCTCTAACATCCTTTGCTCTTCAACGCAAAAGTTTAAAACTCTAGAAATATTTCCCTTTCGTTTACAAATTACTGTCATTTCTTCTGAAGCCTTGGATAGCAATTTCTTGGTATTATGCAAAACTCTTGGTTTGACTCAACCTTTTCTGTCCATTATTAGAACCTATTTGGTGGTGTTTACTTCCTCTAACATCCTTTGCTCTACAATGCAAAAGTTTAAAACTCTAGAAATATTTCCCTCTCGTTTACAAATTAGTGTCAGTTCTTCTGAAGCCTTGGATAGTAATTTCTTGGTATTATGTAAAACTCTTGGTTTTACTCAACCTTTTCTGTACATTATTAGGACCTATTTGGTGGTGTTTACTTCCTCTAACATGCTCTTCAACGCAAAAGTTTAAAACTCTAGAAATATTTCCCTTTCGTTTACAAATTAGTGTCAGTTCTTCTGAAGCCTTGGATAGTAATTTCTTGGTATTATGTAAAACTCTTGATGTGACTCAACCCTTTCTGTACATTATTAGGACGTATATGATGGTGTTTACTTCCTCTAACATCCTTTGCTCTTCAACGCAAAAGTTTAAAACTCTAGAAATATTTCCCTTTCGTTTACAAATTACTGTCATTTCTTCTGAAGCCTTGGATAGCAATTTCTTGGTATTATGCAAAACTCTTGGTTTTACTCAACCTTTTCTGTCCATTATTAGAACCTATTTGGTGGTGTTTACTTCCTCTAACATCCTTTGCTCTACAATGCAAAAGTTTAAAACTCTAGAAATATTTCCCTCTCGTTTACAAATTAGTGTCAGTTCTTCTGAAGCATTGGATAGTAATTTCTTGGTATTATGCAAAACTCTTGGTTTGACTCAACCTTTTCTGTCCATTATTAGAACCTATTTGGTGGTGTTTACTTCCTCTAACATCCTTTGCTCTTCAACGCAAAAGTTTAAAACTCTAGAAATATTTCCCTTTCGTTTACAAATTAGTGTCAGTTCTTCTGAGGCGTTAGAGAGTAATATCTTGGAATTATGTAAAACTCTTGGTTTGACTCAACCCTTTCTGTACATTATTAAGACCTGTTTGGTGGTGTTTACCTCCTCTTACATCTCCTGCTCTTCACTGCAAAAGTTTAAAACCTTAGAAATATTTTCCTCTGGTTTAGAAACTAGTGTCATTTCTTCTGAGACCTTCGAGAGTAATATCTTGGAGTTATGTAAAACTCTTGGTTTGGCTCAACTCTTAATGTAGATTATTAGGACCTAATTCGAGTAGTTTACCTTCTTTTACATCCCTTGTTCGACCCTGCAAAAGTTTAAAACCAGAGAAATATTTCGATATCGCTTTCAAATTAGTGTCAGTTTTTTGAGGCCTTGTAGAGTAACATCTTGATATTATGTAAAACTCTTGGTTTACATAAACCTTTTATTTACATTATTAGGAGATGTTTAGGGGTGTCTCTTTCCTCTTACATCCCTTGCCCTTCACTTCAAAAGTTTAAAACCCTAGAAATTTTTTGATATTGCTTAGAAATTAGTGTCGGTTCGTTTGAGGCTTTGGAAAGTAACATGTTGATATTCGCAAAACTCTTAATTTGCTTCAACTCTTTATTTACATTATGAAAACTTGTTTGGGGGGGTTTCTCTGCGCCTATGACATTTGCTCTCTTGTGCTGTTTAAAAACCTAGAAGTATTTCCCTATCGCTTAGAAACTCTTTCGAGGTATTTTGGTGCTATTTTACATCTTGTTAAATTCTGAAAAAGTTTGAAACTAATAAAAAATTTTCCTTTGACTTAGATAATGCTGTCGTTCCTTTAAAGCCTGAATGGTAATATCTAATATCCCTAGATTACTTCTACCATTTGTTGAAAATACTAGGACCATTTTCGAGAGATATTTTGCTCCTTTTTTAGGTCTTACTTCCTAAAAATTTTTCCCTATGACTTACAGGTTAGTGCCATGCCTAAGAGACTCATGAGAATAATATCTAAAATTATAGCTTGGCGTCTACTTTTTGCCCTAATCACCAGAACGTGTTTCAAGGCTCTTCTGCAAAAATATAAAATCTTGAAAACATTTCCTTCAGCTCTTCTAGTTTCTTCCTACCCCTACTGTATAATTAAATATTTACAATCCAGATTTTCCGGTTTGTAATTAGTTCAAAGGGGAAAACTTTAGCTTTGTATGACACGTACTTAGATGTTTTGATTATGGTTAGCGTATCGTGTTAGAAACCGCAGTACGTACTTTTGAGTCCGTCCCTGTTATTACAGTTAAACCTAATTTTAGTAACTAACTCAACCACTGTGCACTTTGACCTATTCGGCCAAAAAAGAGAATAACAAAGAGAATTGTAATTTATTTATAGTGAGCTTTAATAAGCTACAGTATTATTTTATTAATTTTTTATAACGTTTACAATAATAAATCACTTTAATAATTTTGTAATCTTTTGTACGTATTAATTAAGAGAGGAGAATAAAAAAAAAGTTCAACCTTCGTCCCTGTATGAGAGTACGATCATAATAATATCTTGAATCAATGGTGCGTCGCGACGCCGCAGTTGGCTCAGCATCCAGAGGTGTGTCAAATTCAGCATCTCTGCTCCTGGTTAACGAATTACCCCTACAGTAGCTACCCCTAACTACAGCTACGTTGTATATAATAAGCATGGACACGCGTCAAAATACAAAAATTTAGTAAATATAGTCAATTGAAAAATTAAAAAGTGTGATATATATTTTTTAAACGAACTAAATAGTTATAATTTATTTATTATAACAATTTAATAAATTTAGAATGCGGAATAAATTTTGTTCTTTTGGTGGTAAGTACGTGAAGTTATAATATAAATGCATGGTAATTTACTCGTTGCATAGCAAATTAAACATTTTTTGAAAAAATTTCCTACTTTTTTTCTAAATAAAATTCTTCATTAGTAGGAAATGGACAATTTGTTTTAATTTGAATATCTTAAAATCCTTACCCTTACAAAACAAATCGTGTTAGCTAAACCTACTGAACCACAATGTCCACGCAACACCCCTTTGTTGACCTTTTAGTTGTATCTTAACGAAATCAGTTAGGGAAGATGACAAAACCGTTAAACGAAAATTTATTTACCCTTATAACAAGCGATATTAAGTGATTTTTGAATTTGATTGATCGATTATACATCAAAACAGTTGATAATCTATTACATTTACACGGTTTTATTTACAAACGTCGTGCTCGACTTTTCATTTTGAAAGACGTGAAAAATTTTTATTTTTCAAGTGGAAAATTTTAAGGGTTGTTTTTTTATTCTACAAACGTAATAATTCATAAGCACCCTTACTGTATTGTTACTTTACAAGGGCGTTATTAATAGCTCTATTCGTGTGGGTATTTTTCCTAAATTTATCAGTTGAACAAACGTAAACTTTTCACGACCTACTTTTATGTGACGATTTTTACTTAAATTTGTTTTTATCAAATCCCTTTGGTCACATTTCACTTGTTGCAATTTTAACCCTTAACTTAACTTTTGATACGTTTACACCATAATTTTACCCTTGAGGAAAAACAATTTGTCATTTGATAAAATTTTTATTTAAAACAAAAAAGATTCGAATTAAAGATTAAAATTTGCTACGACTATCTTTTAAATTGTTTCAACCCTTATACGTTTTGTTTAAACAAAAATGGAGGAAAACTGAAGGATGTTTGAGTCAATTTCCTTTTGTTTTTCTTAAATTACCCTTGGAACGTTCTATCGTGCTTACAATTTCCTCTTTTAAGTAAGCCCATCTCAAACAAAAGTTATTACCATTTAGAGCCAACTTTGTTTTTTTTTTTTCAATTTTATTGCCTTGTCTAAACCACCCTTTTCGAGTTTCTCAATTATTATTCTTTTGTTTATTACGTTTAGCCAAAAAAATTTTCCAATTTTGTTTCGTTACTGATTTTGAATCAACCCTCGTTAATTTACTTTTTGTTTTGGATCTATTTATTTTTTCTATTCTCAACTTGATCTAATTTAATTCTAAAACCACGACTTAGGTTACGTTTTGACTTTCAAATTGATTTTTCAATTTCCTGCTCGAATGGATATACGATTTGTCTTAGTTTGTTCTTGTTGTAACTTTTAGATTTTTTTGTAAAAGACGAAAGATCAATTTTGAATTATTTTATTAGTTGTAGTGTTTTTTTGATCTTTTGTAAAATTTCAGACCCTTTGACCTGCCGGTGCTCTAGCTCTATATTCATGTTTTTTGGCATCTTGAAACACAATCCTCTCATGTTCTGCTTTAGGAGACTTGCCTTCTTTACCATAGTCGTGGTACGGCTCTAGATCAGTACTTAATTAGTTGAAGGTCTCAGGGTCAATTCTCAGATTCGATGTATCAACTACAAGTTTCCCTGAACTTCAGAGGACATTTTCTAGCTTGCCTTCTTTCCAAAAGCAGCCTCACAGTTGGCGATTCTACTTGCACAAGATAAGAAACAGCTTCAAAAACTTAATCGGAAGTATCCAAACTTAGATTCAGATCTAGATTAATAGCCATCTCAATTGGATGTTTCAGAAAGAAAATTTTAGTGTTTTGTTTTTAATCATGCATTTCCAACAAGTGATAACAACTACGATCAATCATAATTTGATCAATCTTATTGATCTCTCAAAATCTCAAAATTTTATGATCAATCATAAAATTTTATCCTCTTTCAATCATAATAGAGGTCAAATTACGGTATTTGTAGTCTATAAAGAGCTACATTAGCATTCTGGAGAGACGTCGAAAGCGTATGAAAATAAGTTAACTGATAGGTCTTTCTTTGAACAACTGGTCAACTAAGACAATTGAGAGAAACGTGTTGGATGTTTCTGAAAGAAAATTTGATTTTCTTTTAATCGTAATAGAGGTCAAATTAGCATAATCGTAGTCTTTAAGGAGCTATATTGACATTCGTGAGAGACATCAAAAGCGTATGAAAATAAGTCAACTAGTCAACTGATGGGTCTTTCTTTGTTCTATTTGTAATGGTCAATTAAGACTGTTGGAAGAAACGTGTGGTTGTTTCTGAAAGAAAGTTTTATCCTCTTTCAATCATAATAGAAGTTAAATTAGCGTAATTGTTGTCTTTAAGGAGCTATATAGACATTCATGAGAGACATCAAAATGTCTCCATATATCCAGATGATGAGAAATGATCCATATCTAGTTCCAGATCCAGGTCCAAATACAGATTCTGAACCAGATGAATATCCAGATTGTTTAGGTGAAAGGTAAACTATAGTTTACATACACTTATGGCATTTAGTTCATGTTCAGCCCTTTGTGCAATGTGCAAGTCCTCTAATCCTTCAAATAATTTATGGACACAATCAAGTTGCCACGAAATAACAAATGAACAATTTTACGTCTTGTTAAAGACGTCAAATTACGTCTTGTTAAAGACGTCAAATTACGTCTTGTTAAAGACGTCAAATTACCATCAATTCCTTAATGCATATTTATATCGATTTAAATTTAAAACTTCAATACTTATTTTATCCCAATATTTTAAACGCCAAATTTGGATAAAAGTTACATTCCAAACCAATTTTCCTTTAAAATGATATAGGATTTATGTGAATTTGTGCCAACACATTTATTTTATTTGAGGTTTCATTAACGAAGCGGTTTCTTGCGTTATTTAACGTACCCAACTCATTTAAATGACTACATTACACACAGCAAACAACAGCGTTACCCCTACTTGTTTTGGAATGAGATCCAAAATTATTCATTTGTCATTTTCGTGACACGTCGATTTTGTCGATAAATTGTAAAATTAATTTGTAAAGGTAGTTAATAAAGTCAAATGATACATTACGCACATGTTATGTCGTTAAAAACGTATTTTTTCTCTAATGATTTAAAAATCAAATATGGCGCTCATAACGATATCAAAAGTTGACTATAAAAACATGAAGATCTAGTACGTTTAGAAAATTTGCCTAAAACATGGTCTACGTGCCGTGAAAATTAGTGCACGGCACTGCTTCTTTAATGTCGGCCCTTTTAATTCCCCCTCCCGTAAATGTTTTTTGCTCTATAGTAGCTACGCCACTGGTTTCTGCAAAAGGTTATGCTATTTGTTCAATACCATGTAATGTACAAGTACCTCGTTCGGTACCTATGTTCTGATTGCTTTTGAGTGAGTTTGACTATCTTTGATTGTCTTAAAACTATCTTTGACTATCTTTAACTGTCTTTTGATCGTTTTTGACCGTCTTTCGCTGTCTTCAACTTTTCTTGACTGTTTTTTAACCGTATTTGACCGTTCTTAACCGTCTTTGACCGACTCTGGCTCTCTTTCATTGTCTTTAACTATCTTTAACTGTCTTTTGATCGTTTTTGACCGTCTTTCGCCGTCTACAACTCTTCTTGACTGTTTTTTAACGGTATTTGACCGTTCTTAACCGTCTTTGACCGACTCTGGCTCTCTTTAATTGTCTTTAACTATCTTTAACTGTCTTTTGATCGTTGTTGACCGTCTTCCGCCGTCATCAACTCTTCTTAATTGTTTTTTAACCGTATTTCACCGTTCTTAACCGTCTTTGACTGACTTGGAGTATCTTTGATTGTCTTTAACTGTTTTTGATCGCTTTTGGTCGTCTTTCACCGTCTTCAACTCCGCTTGACTGTTTTTTACCGTATTTGACCATCCTTAATCGTCATTGACTAAATAACTCTAACGCTTTTTGATTTTCTTTAACTATCTTTGACTGTCTTTAACTGTCTTTTAAACGCTTTTGATCGTCTTTCGCCATTTTCAACTCCCCTTGACACTTGACCGTCTTTGACTGACTCTGGCGCTCTTTAATTGTCTTTAACTGTCTTTTTATCGCGTTTCGCCGTCTTCAACTCCTCTTGACTGATTTTTGACCGTATTTGACCGTTCTTAACCGTCTTTGACTGACTTGGAGTATCTTTGATTGTCTTTAACTGTTTTTGATCGCTTTTGGCCGTCTTTCACCGTCTTCAACTCCGCTTGACTGTTTTTTTTACCGTATTTGACCATCCTTAATCGTCATTGACTAAATAACTCTAACTCTCTTTGATTTTCTTTAACTATCTTTGACTGTCTTTAACTGTGTTTTAAACGCTTTTGATCGTCTTTCGCCGTTTTCAACTCCCCTTGACTGTTTTTTGACGGTATTTGACCGTACTTGACCGTCTTTAATTGACTCTGGCTCTCTTTAATTGCCTTTAACTCTCTTTAACTGTCTTTTTATCGCTTTTGACCATCTTTCACCGTCTTCAACTCCGCTTGACTGTTATTTGACCGTATTTGATCGTCCTTAACCGTCTTTAACTGACTCTGGCTCTCTTTAATTGCCTTTAACTCTCTTTAACTGTCTTTTGATCGTTTTTGACCGTCTTTCGCCGTCTACAACTCTTCTTGACTGTTTTTTAACGGTATTTGACCGTTCTTAACCGTCTTTGACCGACTCTGGCTCTCTTTCATTGTCTTTAACTATCTTTAACTGTCTTTTGATCGTTGTTGACCGTCTTTCGCCGTCATCAACTCTTCTTAACTGTTTTTTAACCGTATTTGACCGTTCTTAACCGTCTTTGACTGACTTGGAGTATCTTTGATTGTCTTTAACTGTCTTTGATCGCTTTTGGCCGTCTTTCACCGTCTTCAACTCCGCTTGACTATTGACATTATTTGACATTGTCTAAATAACTCTAACTCTCTTTGATTTTCTTTAACTATCTTTGACTGTCTTTAACTGTCTTTTAAACGCTTTTGATCGTCTTTCGCCGTTTTCAACTCCCCTTGACTGTTTTTTGACGGTATTTGACCGTACTTGACCGTCTTTAATTGACTCTGGCTCTCTTTAATTGCCTTTAACTCTCTTTAACTGTCTTTTTATCGCTTTTGACCATCTTTCACCGTCTTCAACTCCGCTTGACTGTTATTTGACCGTATTTGATCGTCCTTAACCGTCTTTGACCGACTCTGGCTTTCTTTGATTGTCTTTAACTATCTTTGACTGTCCCTGACTGGATTTAACTGTCGTTGACTCTTTTTTTCTGTCTTCGACTTTTTTTTTTCGTTTTTTACAGCGTTTGACCGTGTTTGACTGACTTTGACTGACTTTGACTTGACTGTCTATGTTGTTTGTTGTTTTTTCTTCGTTTTTAAACGCCTTTGACTGACCTCGATTGTTTTTAACTGCCTTACACTGGTTCTAACCTTTGTAATACCAAGGAGAGTCCAAACGGACCCCAAGGATTAGCACATCGGTTTTGATAGACGATTACGTACGCACGTGAACGTCTTAAAACCAAAATGTACAGTCATTGTACCTCATTGACCGCTCTAGGATTTTCTGACGTTAAAATAAGCCTTAAACCAATAATTTTCATATTTTGTACGCTTTAGCAAAGTTTATTAAATTTTTTGCTCTTATTATAATAATTAGAACTATAATATTATTTATGTTAGGCTTAATAAGAGACGCTTATGGATTTTAAACCGGCTTTTAGTTTGTGTTTTGTATTTACAAAAAATTTAATTAAAACAATTTATCCTCTCCATTAAACTATCAATTTAATTAAATTTTCATTTTTTACAAGTGACAGGTTCTTAATTTTAAAAATAATTTAAATTCAATTTTCCCAAACGTGAGATGTTTGATAAGAACATTAATGTTTTTTTTGTCGACGAAACCAACCTTATCAAAATGTATTACATTAAGAATCGTTTTCCGATTTTATATCTCTAGGAAAACGGAGTGTAAATCAAAATATGCAAACTCAAACTTTTTTGTATTTCTACCGGGTGTCACACAGGACCTTGGAACGCAAATTTTTTGTTCCAATAACGTTCCATTTAAAAAAGATCAATTATCAGGAAAAATGTGATAAAATGGCTTTTTGAAAGTCCCAGAAGAGGTACATTCAAATTTTTCGACATACAAACATACTTTCCATAGCTAGAGTGTCTTCCAACGACCAAGTTTAGCCAAGCGTTTTCTAGAAAACTTGTTTTTGTTTTAAACAAATAATTGTTTTGATGCCCTTTGGGTGCCTCTAGATCTTTCAATTTTGACAAATATAACCCATATAGTTAATAAATGACGAAGCTATGTAACAGTTCCAACTTGTAACCTTCTGTCACCCGGTATATGTACCTGTACTGACATTTTGTGCTATAAAAAAATGTTAAATACATCAATTTTTATTTTTTCAGCTAATATTAAAATAAAATTGTATAATCGACAAACACATGAGGAAATTCAAATTTAAATTGATGTAACGACGATTCCAACGTTTGAAAATAATAAAAAATGTCGTCAACTGAATCGCCATCTGTTGCAACAGTTCAATCGGTTCCACCTGAAAATTTTAGATTTATACCAGGAATTACAAATTTAGTAAATGGTACAATAAACACAAACGTCACTAATGGTACTTACAAACCAAAATTGAAAGGACCATTTTTTAATGGAACTGGATATTATATTGAAGAAGAGGGTGAATCGGGTAAGGGTAAGAAGATATTTAATTAATTAACTATTTTTAAGAGTGTTTTTGTTTGTTTGTTTTTAAATCATTCATTAACAGTTGGAAACTGTTGTAGACGTCTTAAACAGATTGATTTTATTTAAAGAAAATTAATTTGGTTTTCATCCAAAATAAAATCGCTTAGGGAATGTTTTATTTTGCTTTTATTAATCTGTTTATTTATTTGTTTTGAGAAATTTAATTTGCAATGTGCTTTATTATACAATCTTACACGAGCTTTGTTTTTTTCTAATAAAATTTAATAATGTAAAAAAATAGAATCAATGTTAGCTGTTTCCCAGCTGTGGGAAAAATTAATATTGCTGTTGTAGTCTAGACCGTGGTGAGCGGTTACTTTTGGCAATTTCCGGCTTTACTATTTATTTTAGAAAAAAGATCTTCAAATAAAAGTTTTAGAGCATAAAATTCTTCATCTAAATCAATAAGCTAAATTAATATTGGATACTTTATAAGGCCAAAAATTTAAGTTGAAATTTGCTAAAATAAACAGAAATATATAGCGATTGCCATGATATACTACAAATAAAAATTATCATATTGTTTTATCTGTCAAAATTAGTTTTGAGAGGGTAATTAAAATTAAGAGTAATTAAAAATTAAGTATTTTGGGGTGTTTTTAACTAAATATTATTTTATTATTAAATAACTTCAATAATCCACACAATAAAAAACACATGGATCATCGGAAATGCGCTGTAAGGCCCGAGAGAATGGGAAAAATAGGATAGGGATTGGTTTAGAGAAATGGGGAGTGGGGGAAGTAGAATAAGAATTGGTTTAGAGAAATGAAGAGTGGCGTGTTCACATGTATCAAATGTCAATTTTTCACCATAGTTAACATATGTCAATGTTGTTATCTGACACCATATGTCAATATCAGAGAGAGATTTATCTGTCCCTCTACATCTACATATGTCAATTTCAAGGTCATCTATCACCATAATATGTCAATTTCATCTGTCAATTCATACGTCAAGTGGTTATCTATCAATTCAGAGATTGGTTTAGAGAGATAGGGAGTGGGGTAATCTATCACCATAGTTTCAATATGTCAAATGTTAATTTGTCAACACAAAGAGGGGGGTCGTCTGTAGTATCATGTCATTTCATATGTCAGGGAGGTCATCTGTCAACCCGTTTGTCATGCCATCATGTTATTGCATTCAAGGTCAAGGTTTTCAAGGTCAAGGTCATTTCAAGGTCAAGGTTATTTCAACGTCAAGGGGCGGAGCTTGCCCCCACCCCTGGGCAGGGGCGGGGCCAAGGGGCGGGGCCTTGCCCCCACTCCTGTGGCGGCCTCAATCGCCCCCATACCTACTTCTGTCATATCATCTATAATTTCATCTGTCATTTCATCTGTCATTCCATCTATCATCAAATCTGTATTGTCATATATGTTATCTCATCTCACAGATCAGTTTAACAGATAGAATGAGTGACAGATTGGATGAAACGACAGATGAGATTGACAAGGAGATGACAGATGAAATTTATTGGCAGATGAGACTGGCAGATAAGATTGACACATAAAGTGAGATGACAGATAAGATTCACAGATGAAACGACAGAAGAGATTGTTACTTAAATGGCTGAAGCGATTGACAGATGAGATAGAATAACAAATGAGATTGACAGATGAGATAATACGAGACGTCAGATGATATTCACAGATCATAAACAGACAGAGATAGACAGAGAGAAGGTCTGATGTGAATGAAAGTCTGATGATCTATTTGAATATAAAAAACAAAATTATTTTGACAGATAATGCGCAAAACGTTTGACAATTTTTCCTGTGTTTCAAGGCAATCGCTATTACTGCTAATAGTAGACATTTTATAATTAAATTTCTGGCGTTATAAAGTATATATAATTAATTTCGATTGTTGCATTCGATGTAAAATAAATAGAGAAGCAGGAAATTACCAAAGTATGATTCTACATGTTAAATCACTCTGACCGAGAGCTCCGCTCACTCTAGGCCTGGCACTTTTTATCGACATTATCGAAAATATCGATATTTTCAATAATATCGAATAACGATATTAGATAAAAGCGATATCGATATTTCGATAAAATTGATATTTTCGATAAAATTGATATTTTCGATAAAATTGATATTTTCGATAAAATTGATTTTTTCGATAATATCGATATTTTTGATAATATCGATATTTTCGATAATAATATTTTCGGTAATATCGATATTTTGGATAGTAACGATATTTTCGATAATATCAATATTTTCGATATTATCGATATTAACTATCGACATTATATCATCGAATTTTTTTAAATTAGTACAAGGTGGAGCATTCGCATTTTTTGAAGTATTGTTTAGTGCTTTTACATTTAAAGTTGAATAATATTTATAAAATTTATTATTGAGAATAAAATCGATTAACAATTCCGATATTTTCCTTAAAATATCGATAATATCTATATTATTGATAAATATCGATATTATCTAATATAATATTCTGGCGATAATATAGTTATTATCGAAAATATCGTTGTTATCGAAAAATATAATTGTCGAAAATATCACTTTTTTGTGTGAAGTGGCAAAAGTCACTTTTTTAAACAAAATATCGAATATCGATAAAAGAAAATTATCGACATTTCGATATTAAAATATCGATAATATCGGAAATGTCGATAATTTTCTTTTATCAATATTCGATATTTTTTTTAAAAAAGTGACTTTCGATATTATCGATATTTTCGATAATATCGGAAATGTCGATTATTTTCTTTTATCGATATTCAATATTTTGTTTAAAAAAACTGTAAAACGAGGCGCCAGCCGAGTTTGAAAACCCCTGAAGAATACCCGTTTTTGAGTTTTGAATCTTTTAGGGCGGTTCCCACCAACTCTGTAGAACTAGTTAACCATGGTTAGTAATAGTAAAGACCATATATTAAGCATGGTTAACTAGTTAATCAGAGTTGGTGAGATCCGCCCTTAGTGCCTGAAAATAACTACTAGGTTAGTCTCAATTTTTTACAAGTAACACCCTGTATTGTTTTCATATAAAAATTATTTATTAAGTTACATTAAAAATAAAGAAAAGAGCAATTCTCTTTTTTAATTCTATAATTATAATTTCCAATTAAAACAAACTTATGTAGCGAAAATCCCTCTTAATCTTCAACATTTAACCTCAAGTGCTGTCTTTTACACTAAAGCACCCCATTATAACATTTTTAATTACAATTTCCATTAAACGCAATATTACTAAAATAATTACTTCATAATAAGAGATCCCTTTTACTTAATTAATTCCAACAATTTAAAACAAAGCTTAGTGCCCTAATTTTAGATTGATTTAATTACCTGAATCTGAGTGTACATAAGCTCAAAATTGATTAAGTTAAAGCGCACATTTGTGTTTACAATTTCCAAAATAACGAGCTTTTTAGTACCACGCTAAAAAAGGCTCTAATTTTTGTTTCAATTCACGACAATAATTTCCCTAAAGTGTAATTATTTAAAAAATAAAAAACTATTTTTAGAACAAAAATTTTCACTTGGTGGAAATTTAAAAACAAAACGTTTGTTTTACCGCTTGTAAATGTTTTAATTAATTTTATTATTAGGGGACAATTTTCATAACTCGATTTGCTTTAACTGTTTTAATTGGAAACGCTAATTTAATTTGATATGAAAAAATTGTTTTACAGGATTAGGGCTGTCGGATTTACAAACTTTAATTTTGGCTTGCATTGCAACTTTTATACCGTTAATTGTTTCGTTGTTAGCCGGTTTTGGAATTAGGTGAGTTGAACTGAATTTTTATAAAATTTAAATAACAAATTTGTTTTCTAGATTATTGTGGAGAAAATATAGAAGTTATAGAGACTGTAATAATTATGATGGGGATGTTTTGCATCGCGAAGAAAACTCAGAACCCTTGTCAAAACCTTTATGTTCGCATTTGTTTAACAGCGATCAGGTAATTGAAAAACAATAATTTTATTTATACAAAGATTAAATCGCTTTTAGTAGCGTTTTATGAAAATTAGTAATAAAACTCGCTTATACAGGGCGAGTCTTGATATCAAATGACGATATCTATAGAATATTTTTGATTATTAATATTACAAGAAATTCGAATATGTAAAAATATATAGGGTGTCTTATTTAAAATAACAAAATTAGGTTAACTATCTCTTAAATTAAACACCCTGTATACTTTAAAATATTTTTACGATGTAGGTCATTTCGAGATAAGAAAGTCTTGTTAAGGACTTTTTATCATACCAAACTCCACATAATTCTAATGACCCATCTGTCCAGACACCCTGTATAGTACCAAAAATCCCTTAGGTGTAAGCGTTTTTTAACTAATTTCGAAAATTTTTGCTAAATGACTACTTACACTATTTGAAAAACTTGCTTTTTAATAAGAAAAGTTTTAAATGACTACAAACTTTTTAAACTGAAGAAAAGAGCAAAAATAACCTTTTAAAATTTAAACCATCCATAAATGCAATTTAAAAGGACGCCAAACTTTATTTTATAAATCAAGACATAAAAATAATAGAGCTAATCGTCACGTTACGTGATTTCTAAATCAATTTGTTTCTTTTATTCAATTCTCAAATTTAATTCTCATCCTTAAATAGAGACTCTCTGAATTGAATTTTAAATTGAAACTGCATTATGCAATTTTTTTGTAATTTTTTACTCGATTGTATTTAAATTAAATAAAAATAGTAAAACTTTTGAAAAGGATCGATTAAGTCGATGCGAAACTCCAAAGTTATGAACTGTGAAAATTTAAACTCAATTAAGTACGTCTTGAATATTGATGATAATTAAACCTTATCTTAAGGGTTGATCAAAATTATTTTACACACTATATGAGGGTTAATTGTACAAAGTGTCATGAATATTAAATAATTTTCAAATTTAAACATTTATAAAAGAGTCGCGTTAACAAAACGTATAAAAAGGTTTTTCACCAGTAGAAATTATTTTTTTATTTAAAATAATTTCTTATCGTAAATTAATTAAATTATTACTTTGCAAAGTTTAAAGTTAATTCGAGCAACTTTTAAGCACCCTCAAATTTTGAAATTATGTAATCAAATCAAAATGAAATTATATTTTGTTTTAACTAGCTAATAACGAACTTTATTTTTATTGAAAAGCATAAAATCAATCACAAAGAATTTGGGGCGAGTTTTCTTTAACTTTCAAAATAAATTAAGTTATTCCTTTGTTCGTTTTATTTTTGTGATCATTAATTTAATTCGACAAAAAAATTATTATTAAAGAAACGTCGTAATGGGAATATCGAAGCATTGATTTCTAAAAAAAAATTCTTTTGATTTTTTTTTAATTTTCGAAAAAATTGATACCCTCGTGTCATTATTACTAATCTACTGCCCTTCATCTACATTAACTTTCACGTTGAAAAATATTTGATTACAAATTTTTGAAACAAATTTGTTTTTAATTAAAGCACAGAACCGGACTCGCCCGAAATGACGCCTCAAAAAATGATTAATAATTGTTTTGGTTACTTGGTATTTTGATCTTAAGTACAAACACAAAATACATGTTAAAATTTTTTAATAAAAATCCAAAAAAATTGCGCTGACTAGTTAACAGTGGCGAAAAGCTTGCTGCTCGCAACGGTTCGCTATCTAAAATAACACCAAAAAAAAACAAAAAAAAGTTATTTTAGGGCCGATTTTACAATTGAGGCTCAACGGCAGTTTAAATTAAACTCTGGTTGAACCTGGGTTCAAGGCAAATTCGTATTGTAAAGTCACGTTCAATCGCACTTTACAGTAGTAAAACACTAGTTTTGTTGAACTCTACCTTAAGTTGTGTTTGTGAAATCGGCCCTTAATGTTTTAATATTATTTAAAAACAAATTACAGCTTCTAATTAACGCTAGCAAAAATTTTCGATTAATCGATTAATCGAGAGATTGCTTGAATTTTAAAAATCGATTATTAAAAAAATCTATCAATCGAGGAATCTATTAATCGAAGAATTGAAGATTCGATTAATCGAAGAAAAGAATCGTAGAATCTTAAAACCGATTTCTTAAATTTATCAAATCAATTTTAAATATTTGGCCATTCTTATTATTCGATTATTCGAATTACTTATCGAACTTTAATAGGGTATTTTCCAATTTTTTAAATATCGATTATTGCTGCGTTATTGCATAGCAAAGTCGATTATCAATGACTTGGCCACACTAAAAATATGTTAATCAAAAAAGTTTTATTAAAAAGTGCTTTAGTAAAAGCATTAAATGCTGCAGGTTCAAAGTGAAAATTAAAACGGAAGTGACGTAGCTGGTCGTACCCATCACTTTGTTGCTTAGTTACATGTGTTAAATGTCAGTTAATGTGTAATCAAGGTTATAATAAGTTGGAGCTCATTAGTTGAATATTGACGAATATTGACAGCTACGACTCGTGACGTCATGCCGCTTTTATGCGGGAAACTTTATAGTTTGAATTTCAAATAATTTTTTTGGCAAAACCTACAGTCGCAATTTTTCTTTAATGTGGTTTTGAGATTACGTTATCAATAAGGTAACTTTCTAGATACATTTTAAAAAATTGGAAAATACCCTATTATCAAAAGCATCTCCCTCCATAGTTATTTTTCTTTTTTTATACTACCCCCCCCCCTTTTACCTCTGATTACCCCCACAAACATCTTGTATTCTTCGATTAATCGATTTTCATTTACTTAATCGATTCCCCGATTAATCGATTCTTCGATTAATCGATTCTTCGAATAATCGAGTAGAATAACCGATTCTTCGATTAATCGATTATTTAATTAATCTATCCTTGTATTAATTGATTCTTCGATTAATCGATTCTTCGATTAATCGATTCTTCGATTAATCGATTCTTCGATTAATCTATTAATCGAGAGATTGCTTGAATTTTAAAAATCGATTATTAAAAAAATCTATCAATCAGGGAATCTATTAATCGAAGAATTGAAGATTCGATTAATCGAAGAATAGAAGAATCGTAGAATCTTAAAACCGATTTCTTAAATTTATCAAATCAAATTTAAATATTTGGCCATTTTTATTATTCGATTATTCGAACTACTTATCGAACTTTAATTATCAAAAGCATCTCCATCCATAATTATTTTTCTTTTTTATTAACAATTGAATACTCCCCCCCTTTTACCTCTGATTACCCCCACAAACATCTTGTATTCTTTGATTAATCGATTTTCATTTACTTAATCGATTCCTCGATAATTTAATCGATTCTTCGAATAATCGAGTAACCGATTCTTCGATTAATCAATTCTTTAATTAATCTATCCTTGTATTAATTGATTCTTCGAATAATCGATTCTTCGATTAATCGATTCTTTGATAAATAGCCGTTAATCGATTTTGATTTGATCAAATCAAAAAATAATTTCTCATTTTTATTATTCGATTCTTCAAATTACTTATCGAAGTTTAATTATCAAAAGCTTTCACATTTCACCGCTGATTACCCCACAAACACCTTGTATTCTTCGATTAATGAATTCTTCGATTAATCGATTCTTCGATTATCTTATTCTTTTATTCATTGATTCTTCGAATAATCGATTCTTTGTTTAATCGAAGTTAATCGATTATTCGGCTCTACGAAAAATCGATTATTTTGTTATTCGATTAATCGATTTTCAATTATCCAATTTTTTGCCAGCGTTACTTCTAATATGCTCAAATAGATGGCGCTAGTAGTTTAAAGAAAATCAAAAAATTCTCTCTCGGTCCATTTAAAGCTGAATTTTCGAACTCATCAACATAATTTAAATTACTTCTACATAATTTATTAAAAATAATAAATTTAACGCTCACAAGCGTGATTAATATTCAAAAAGAAAGAAATTACCCTTAAATGGTTTTTCGCCACTTCCGACTAATTTACAAATTTCTTTTTTTTCTTCGCATTTTTCCTTTTAAATTTTAAAAAATACTCGCTAGCAATTATTTTAACGTATTCTAAAAACTTAAAAAATTTTTTTTGAAAGTATACAAGAACGATTTAAGTGTTAAAAATTGCAGCGAGTTGATGAGGTTAGCCTCAAGCAGTCTGGGGTTAGTTTGAACGATGCACTTAACACTAGTTGAGTTTCGCAATTTCTTTTCTAAACAAAAGAAAAACCATTATCCTTTTCGAATATAAATTATTTTGTACCTTATTTTGCACTATGAGTTGCGAAAAGTTACTTTGTTTTCGTTACAACACTCGATGGTAACACTTATGTAACTGAAAAAATTTTTTTTTGGCTTTTTGTTTACAAAAATTAGTTTTTTAGAAAATTACGGTTGTGCTTTAAAGAGCTTTTGAACTCTAAAAAAATTTTTATAGGAATAAAATTTGCGCAATTTAAATTTGTGAGATTTTTCTCCAGTTGGCGTTCGTTGCAATTTCGGTTACTTAATTAAAATGGTACCATTAATACAGTTAAGGATCTTTAATGATTTCAATTGACTGAAATAAAATTTAAGTATTTTTAAATCCAAACTAATAGTTTTGGAAGAAACAAATTGAAAGTCATATTTCAAAATAAATAATTGCTCAAAAATTATTATGAACCTTATTGACGGTACACCCCTGAAGTGCAATGAATTGCATTCTTTGGTGCAGTTGGTCCGGGCAGGTCTTTGGCCGGACATTCACTTCCAAACTATTCATTCCCAAAATTTTAACCCTACGTCACACAATTCTTTCTTATTTGCACTTTTTAAGCTTTCGGCGATACTAAAAAGAAATGGCGAATAACTCACAGCCCTTTTATTATTTACAATAGCGGAAACATGGTTCAACAAAAACACATTTTCTTTTTTTTATTTTATTAACCAAAAAATAATTATGCCCCCCTCATTATTACACGATTAAAATTTTCTTCCTGTGAGAAGCTTAGAAAATTAAATTTTAAGAAATTGCCAAAGCATCTCTTTCCTCGTTGTGGTTGTTTTGTTAAAAAGTTGTCCAAAATTTAACGACCCTAATGGTGTTGGGTGTCATTGCCCTTTTAAAAATTGCAACTGCACACGATAGAGATGGCTAATGCAATTAATGATTTAAAATTCGAAGAATTTTTCTCTTGTTATAAGAATTTTATTATTTCTTTCTTTTTCTCTCTCCCCTTTTTTTCGTGGGTCTAATTAAATATTTTTGCATCATCCGAAAGAGAAAAAAAATAATTTTTTTTGCACAACATTCCAATGACCTTAAATACTAGGACACGCCAAAATACACTCAACTAAAACAAAATTAATGAGTAGTGCAAGCTGTTTTTTAGACAATTTTTATTTGTTGCAATAATTTGATTGCATTTTTTGTCCTCTTTTTATCATATTATATTAGTTAAAAAGACAAAGAGAGATTTAAGGATGTAACGGAAGAGTTACAGACACCATTGAAAAGTGCAACGGTTCAAAATGAGGACACAAAATGCATCAAGGCCATATCGTTTGACTGTTTTAGTTTTAATCTTAATGTTTCAAGTCGTATAAATTTTGTTTTTAATTAACATATTTATAAATTGTATTGCCAAATTATATTTTTTTATAATTTTATTATTAATTAATTAAGCTTGCCCCCACAAGTTTCATTATGACGCAGGGGGCCACGCTATTAGAAGATACTAAAATTTAAGAAAAAATAAATTATTTTAAGATTACTCTGTTTGCTTTTGCAAATTCAATTCTTTTACTGACCCCACCCCCTCCCCCCAAATGTCATTACATCATAAAAAAACAACTTATGAGATGCCAAAATTTAAAAAATTATTTATATATAAAATTTGCTTTAAATTGTTTTTACTAATTTTAAAGCAAAATTAGATAAAAAATAGGGGGGGGGGACTGCCCGGGTGAGAATCAAAAACTAACTAATAACTTATTTAAATTCTAAAATGGGGGTATTTTGCAAATAATATTTTTTTACAATTTGATTAGTAATTAATTGCGTGTGGTCAAGTATCATTAAGATGCAGGGGGACACGCTATTAGAAAGCACCAAAAATTAACAAAAAATAATTTATTTTAATTATACAATAGGCTTTATTAGATTCAATTGTTTTCTGAACTACCCTGCAAATATCATTAGATCATAGTCTCACGAGTCATCAAATTTAAAAATTTACATAAATAAATATTTTATTCATAATAGCAGAGTTTTACGTTTTCTTATTTTTATAGCTCATTGATTATTTTTCCCATTAAAAATTAGATTTTAATATAGGGATACCTCATAGCAAACTCAAAAATGGGGTAGTGAAAAAATTTTTTTAATTATAAAATGTGGATTGTATGTATTATTTTCCGACCAATATATTTTAAATTTATTTTATAGGTAATTAATCATTCCTGACTGTGTTATAACATGGGGGGGGGGGGGGGCAATCCATTGGAAAATTGAAACCAAATAAAATATTGTGTACCTATTTATCAATAAATTGTTTCTCATCACTCATCATTTCTCTCATCTGTAGACTACATTATAAATATGGAGAAATGGGGGGGGCAATGACTCAAAAAGTACTGAAAAAATTGTTGACATTATAAAATGGAAAGGGGGGGGGGGACTATATTTTCTAATAATTTTTTTTTAAATTTTGTAGCTAATTGATTATTTTTTCCGTATAGCAGAATACAACATAATCAGGGGGGCAATTCATAGCGTGCTCAAAAACTAACGAAAAAATATATTTTAATTATAAAATAAGGGTTGTGTTTTCCAAATTATATTTTTTCGTAATTTTAGGACCAGTCAATTAAGTTTCCAGTGGTAGATTTCATTATAACATGGGGACAGCCAATAAGACACTCGAAAAAAAAACAATGATTTTTGAACATTTACGAGTCGAAAATGATCAAAAATCATTGTTTTTCTTATAAAACAAAAGATTTACTTTTCAAATAGTATTTTTTTCGTATTTTACAACTAGTTAATCGCACGTCCCCCCACAGGTTTCAATACAACATAGGGGGGCGGCCGAATATCAGACTTGAATATTAACGAAAATAATTAGTTAAAATTAAAGGTTGTACTTCTAAAATAGTAGTTTTCAATATTTTTAATTATATGACCGTCGCCCCTCTCTTTTCTTGCAATCACAACTTATGACAAGGGGGCAGCTCATTGGGAGGTTTTAAATTTATCGAAAAAAAAATTTTTAAATCGCATGAAGTGGTTAGTTTAGTAAAAATGTTAAATGGCAGCATAACAAACGAAGTTTTCCCCCCAAAAAACCAAACCCATGTAATTGTGAAAGTTTTAATTGTATGTAATTTAAAAAAAATTGTTATTTTGACATAAATTATTAGTTGTCATACTAAAAGATGCAAATATGCAGTTTGAATGAAATAATTTTGAATGGAAGAAGAAGATAAATAATTTATTTTTTTTAGCAAAGTAATAATTTGCCCTTGGATTTCCAAAGAGAGAGCAGTCTACTGTTTATTCTAAAAATAAATTTGACACTTTTCGTCTAGTCACTATTATTGCATAGATAGCAACATAATGTTCAAAACAAGTCTGAGTTTATTCACCAGTATAAAATGCACTCCATATATATTTGATTCGTCCATCTTATTTCGTTACACTGCTCTTGAATGCGAGTCAAGAGAGACGAAAGATGGAACCGCAGTTACTTTTAAAAATGGTTGCGATGCATTTGACTTTTGCCAAAGTCAAGTTGAGAATTGGATACGGGCATAATAGAATGGGATAGAAAAAAATTCTGTATGTTGCATTTTTGTTTTGCAACTTAGTTTAAATAACGACGAGAAAAAGATACATTATTGTGACGTATACAAGGTGCATTCGATAAATTCTAAGCTTTGATTTGTGTTTCGAGACCCCCAAAGTTTTATGCACTCGTCGTCTATGCGGTTGAATGCACTTTATTGAGCTAATAAATAAGAGGTTTTTTAAATTTATTTCGCAAATTACCAAAATTGGTTACAGGATAAAAACGTCTAATCTTAATTTTTGTTCAACTTTTAAATTAAGTTGTAGTTTTGATCGAATTCATTCAAACAATAGCTTAATTTTTTTATCTTATGAAATTCCATTCTCTTTATATCAAATTAGTTGTTGTGTTTAGTTTCTTATTGTCACATCAAAATCTATCAATCACCATAGTTTAGTCTTTCGCTATGTATTTCTCTTCTTACATTTCAATATTAATTTGTTCATGAAAACGATTTTTAATTAATTCAAATTAACAAATTTTCTCCAGTCTCCTAGCGTCGCAGCATGGAAAGACAGCTTAAATCTTCGTTATTTTCCATTACACCTTCATTGGTCGGGTGCTGATGACCCTTTCCTTCTTCTTCTAGTGTCATACTATATATGAAACAATTGTAATTATTTAGCGATTTCCAGCGATTTTCTTCATTCGAAAACCTCCTTTATTAAACAGTCGTTACTTGTGCTATTAGTGCCTTCGACACTGCTGAATCTGTTGCTTAGAAATTTTTTCTTCAACTTTGGGAGCCAATCGCTCTGTCATCAAAACTCTTTAATAAAAATAGAGATTTGGCAAGATAACTTCATATGTCTGAGAGCTTCTCCATATAAGTAACGGTTTTCTCGTAAGTAAAAATTTTCCGATGCATTAAGTTAAGAAGACTGTTAACGAGTAAGTTCATCAACTTTGGTAGGCGATACCCCCAAAACGGTTAGACTTAGCGAAAAATTACTATGTAAGAAAAATTTAGATAATTTAATTGTCTACAAATAATGTTGAAAGAGATTTTTCATATAAGGAATGCTTTTCCCGTGAGAGAATATTTTCCGGTGCATTCCGTTAAAAAGGTTGCGAACATGTATGTTATTCAGTTCATCAACTTTGGTAGAAGATATATCCAAAACGGTTGGACTTAGGGAAAAATTGCTATTTAGAAAAGATGTAGCTAATTTAATTGTCTACAAATGATGTTAGAAGAGATTTTACGTATCAGTAATAAATTTCCCGTGAGAAAACATTTTCCGATGCAGTAAGTTAAAAAGGTTGTAAATGCGTATGTTATTTAGTTCGCGAACTTTGGTAGACGATATCGCCAAAACTGTTAGACATACGGAAAAATTACTCAGGTAAAAAATGTAGCTAATTTAATTGTCTAAACATATTGTCTGAAGAGATTTTACATATCAGAAAAAGATTTCCCGTTAGAGAATATTTTCCCATGCAGTAAGTTAAAAATGTTGTAAACGCATAATGTTATTCAGTTCATCAACTTTGATAAATGATAGCTCCAAAGCGGTTCGACTTAGGAAAAATTACAAAATAGAAAATATGTAGATAATTTTAATTGTCTACATATTACATATATTGAGATTTTTCATATCAGGAATGGTTTTTCCGCGAGAAAACATTTTCCTATGCATTTAGGTTAAAAAGATTGTGAATGGATAAATGTAATTCAGTTCTTAAATTTTGATAGACAATTGCTCCAAAACGGTTCGACTTAGGAAAAATTACAAAATAGAAAATATGTAGATAATTTAATTGTCTACGTATTACATATATTAAGATTTTTCATATCAGGAATGGTTTTTCCGCGAGAAAACATTTTCCTATGCATTAGGTTAAAAAGATTGTGAATGGATAAATGTAATTCAGTTCTTAAATTTTGATAGACAATTGCTCCAAAACGGTTCGACTTAGGAAAAATTACAAAATAGAAAATATGTAGATAATTTAATTGTCTACGTATTACATATATTAAGATTTTTGATATCAGGAATGGTTTTTCCGCGAGAAAACATTTTCCTATGCATTAGGTTAAAAAGATTGTGAATGGATAAATGTAATTCAGTTCTTAAATTTTGATAGACAATTGCTCCAAAACGGTTCGACTTAGGAAAAATTACAAAATAGAAAATATGTAGATAATTTAATTGTCTACGTATTACATATATTAAGATTTTTCATATCAGGAATGGTTTTTCCGCGAGAAAACATTTTCCTATGCATTAGGTTAAAAAGATTGTGAATGGATAAATGTAATTCAGTTCTTAAATTTTGATAGACCATTGCTCCAAAACGGTTCGACTTAGGAAAAATTACAAAATAGAAAATATGTAGATAATTCAATTGTCTACATATTACATATATTGAGATTTTTCATATCAGGAATGGTTTTTCCGCGAGAAAACATTTTCCTATGCATTAGGTTAAAAAGATTGTGAATGGATAAATGTAATTCAGTTCGTAAATTTTGATAGACGATATCTCCAAAACGGTTGGACTTAGGGAAAAATTGCTATTTAGAAAAGATGTAGCTAATTTAATTGTCTACAAATGATGTTAGAAGAGATTTTACGTATCAGTAATAAATTTCCCGTGAGAAAACATTTTCCGATGCAGTAAGTTAAAAAGGTTGTAAATGCGTATGTTATTTAGTTCGCGAACTTTGGTAGACGATATCGCCAAAACTGTTAGACATACGGAAAAATTACTCAGGTAAAAAATGTAGCTAATTTAATTGTCTAAACATATTGTCTGAAGAGATTTTACATATCAGAAAAAGATTTCCCGTTAGAGAATATTTTCCCATGCAGTAAGTTAAAAATGTTGTAAACGCATAATGTTATTCAGTTCATCAACTTTGATAAATGATAGCTCCAAAGCGGTTCGACTTAGGAAAAATTACAAAATAGAAAATATGTAGATAATTTTAATTGTCTACATATTACATATATTGAGATTTTTCATATCAGGAATGGTTTTTCCGCGAGAAAACATTTTCCTATGCATTTAGGTTAAAAAGATTGTGAATGGATAAATGTAATTCAGTTCTTAAATTTTGATAGACAATTGCTCCAAAACGGTTCGACTTAGGAAAAATTACAAAATAGAAAATATGTAGATAATTTAATTGTCTACGTATTACATATATTAAGATTTTTCATATCAGGAATGGTTTTTCCGCGAGAAAACATTTTCCTATGCATTAGGTTAAAAAGATTGTGAATGGATAAATGTAATTCAGTTCTTAAATTTTGATAGACAATTGCTCCAAAACGGTTCGACTTAGGAAAAATTACAAAATAGAAAATATGTAGATAATTTAATTGTCTACGTATTACATATATTAAGATTTTTGATATCAGGAATGGTTTTTCCGCGAGAAAACATTTTCCTATGCATTAGGTTAAAAAGATTGTGAATGGATAAATGTAATTCAGTTCTTAAATTTTGATAGACAATTGCTCCAAAACGGTTCGACTTAGGAAAAATTACAAAATAGAAAATATGTAGATAATTTAATTGTCTACGTATTACATATATTAAGATTTTTCATATCAGGAATGGTTTTTCCGCGAGAAAACATTTTCCTATGCATTAGGTTAAAAAGATTGTGAATGGATAAATGTAATTCAGTTCTTAAATTTTGATAGACCATTGCTCCAAAACGGTTCGACTTAGGAAAAATTACAAAATAGAAAATATGTAGATAATTCAATTGTCTACATATTACATATATTGAGATTTTTCATATCAGGAATGGTTTTTCCGCGAGAAAACATTTTCCTATGCATTAGGTTAAAAAGATTGTGAATGGATAAATGTAATTCAGTTCGTAAATTTTGATAGACGATATCTCCAAAACGGTTAGACTTAGGAAAAAATTACTAAATAGAAAAGATGTAGGTAACTTAATTGTCTACATATTATATTAAAAAATATTTTTCATATTAGCAATGGTTTCCCCGTGAAAAATCATTTTCCAATGCCTTATAATTTTGGTTATTAACGATAAGTAAAAAAATATATATTTAACAACTTCTGAAGAGGTCTGCCTCCACTGCTGCCAGGATATGCTTCGGCAGACCAGCGGTTTATTGTTCCTCACTATTTTTTCTATCGAATGACACCAAAATTGAACGGTAGTCCTATGACGTAGGGTTTACTGTCGCTGCCGCTCGGGCTATATGGTATTCAGTTTATTAATCGATAGGACGATATCTCACATCAAAGGTTTACTTTTAGGATTAGACTGCAGAACAGAAAAGAATAGAAAATTCTATAGTGATTGGTAATATTGCTGTGAATTTTTGCATGTGACGCTTGATTTTTTTTATAAACTAAAAGCTTCCAAAGCTTTGTAACGCATAAAGTACTTAAACAAAAACATTTTTTTTTAAATTAAATTATTCAGATTTTGGACACCCCTTATAAATGAGTTAGTGGTAGAAAATTAATATTTAGTGAAAATACCCAACTGACGTCCCTTATAGAATATATTATAATTGAAATTAGATCGTTATTCCTACCTCCGTGGTATTAATATTACAGTTTTATTACGTAAATGGTCATGTTTCATCAGTGACGTACGATTAATTGCCAGCAATTAGAAAAGAAATAGAAATGTTAAGCTTTTATTAGTAGTTTCTTATCGCTTTCTTCGTTACGTAATGCGAAAATTTTTACAAATCGTAAGCTTTTAAGATTCACACATTGCCACTATACTTTATTACTTTTGGACACCCCTATTTTAAAATAACTGGGTTATTACTTAGTATTTAGTGGCAATGCAGATCTCGTCTTTATGAGTATTTTAATTAAAACTATCTCGTGTTTGTGTATATGGTATTTCGTATTTATGTTGAGAATTATTGTGGAAAGGGTGGATAAAATTCATTAGGGAAATCGAAGAGAAAATGGAAAATATATTATAACTGTTAAAAGATTTTGTAGCTTATTTGTTTAAATTTTGAAACGTGTTTTTATTTTCAAAGTTTTAAATTAGAATGCAAATACGAATTTTTACTAGTTAACTTTGGACAGCCCTGTTTCAAAAATTCGACTGTTTATGTTTGAAATTGATCAAAAATGAACGTTTGTTTAATATCGTCGTAATATAATAATTAAAAGGGACACTTTTGGTGTAGGTAAAGAGATAATTATTGTTAATAAATATACGAATTTGTGATTTAAAAGTGTCCATTCTTGTGCTGCTACCATAACATGAGGTCATCACTTTTGGATAATTCAACTCAAATTATATCGAGATCAAGTTGTTTTTAGTATTATTGTACTGTTTTCAGATCAAATGCAGTGAAACTCATTTATCCATAACGGGAGACGATATGGAAATTTGCGATGGTACAACTACCGTTGCAAGTGGACCACAAACAACTCGTAGTACCAGTCACTCAAGTACAAATGGTAGTATCATCACTATGACATTAAAAAATAATCACCTTATTGTAGAAACAGAAGAACGAAACGTAAGTCAAATGTTAACAATTTTTATAAATTGTACGTTGTACGACCATTTTCGTTTTGTTAAAAGGATTTAGAAGAAGATAGTAGAGAAACTACCATGAAATATTCTCCCGGTGCACGTGATGGAGTTTTTGTTGTCGAAGTCCAACAAGGAAGTAGGAGAAGTCCAGCATCCGAAGTTGCAGCCACAGCTGTTGATTCGTCGTCAGAACCGTCGGTTTCAATTAGTAATCAGTGTGCGTTGGTACACAATCCACCAGAAAGGTAATTAACGACTTTTAGATGCAAAACATAAATTCAAATTCTCAAAAAGACGCTCATAGCTCACTTTATTAAAAGTGGAGTCAAGGAAGCAAATTTTTTTCCGATTTTGGGAAAAAATTTATAACGGTGATTTTTCTTTCTTAATCAGTCGAAACCATCACTGTAAGTTTATGGATAAAATTTTCTAATCCAATTTTGACCAAAAGACGCTTTTTCTTCGACTTTAGTACAAAATCTTGATTTTTGAAAGTTTCCGTATCACTATTTTTCTAATATCTTGGCTCGTATCGGTCGGATCGGAACAAAAAAAAATTATTTTGTTTGCAACGATCCTCTCTTTTAAACTGCCCTAGTTGATATAATTTATATTGATTTTCTAACCTGTAAAAAATGTGCAACTGCTGTTATTAGTGGATCATGGTTTTCATAAATATCTTTAGATTGAATTAATTTTATTGGATGAAATTTGGGGAGGTTATAGGTCTTATAGTAAGAAATATCTGTAGCAAGTTTGGTCCAAAACTATTGAGAGCAAAGCCCAAAATTTGTATTTTGGTTTAATTTTTCTAAAATCTACTTCAAAAATTAAAAAAAAAATTGTTTTCAAATAAATCTCCGAAAAAAGTGATTCGTTATGATTGTTTTTGTTTTCAACTGAAAGAGAACTAAATTTCCTACATTTCTAAAGCAAATTACTGCGTTACGATTAATTATATACTATTCGCGGGAATTATGCAAAAGAAATTTGAACAAAAATCCAAATTTTGGACGTTTTTCTTATTATTTTGGGACCAAACTTGCAACACGCTTTTGTTATTATAGGAGCTATAACTTTTCCCAGTTTTTTACTAGAATGAACTTTTTCTTCTACTTTAGTACAAAATTTTGACTCTTTAAAGTTTCCATATCACTATCTTTTTAATATCATGGCTGGTATTGGTCGGATCGGGACCCAAAAAAATTTGTTTTGGTTGTAAGTAGTCTCTCTTTAAAACTGCTCTAGTTAAAATAATTTATATTAATTTTCTAACCTGTAAAAAATTCACAACTGCTGTCATTGGTGGATCGTAGTTTTTCATAAATATCTTTAGAATAAATCAATTTTATTGGATGAAACTTAGGGAGATTATAGGTCTTATAGTAACAAATATCTGCAGCAAGTTTGGTCTAAAAATATTGAGAACAAAGGCCAAAATTTGGATTTTGGTTTAGTTTTTTTTAAATAGCAAAAATTTTCTTCATTTGACAACAAAAACAATAATAACAAACCAATTTTCAGTGATTGCTTTGAAATTAAAAATCAACTTTTACAACTTTTTGACCACAAAACCAGTTTTAGTGTTCAAAAGTCATTAATTCTCAAAAAACATAAAAAATTAAGAAAAAAATGTTTTCAAATAAACAGCAAATAAATCGAAAAACAATTGTTCATTATGATTATTTTTGTTTTCTTCTGAAAGAGCATTAAATTTTCTATATTTCAAGAAAAAATTACTGCGATACGACTAATTATATTATTCGCAGGAATTATTCAAAAGAACTTTTAAACAAAAATCTAATTTTTAGCGGTTTTTCTCATTTTTTTTGGACCAAACTTGCAACACGCTTTTGTTACTATAAGGGCTATAAGTTTACCCAGTTTTATACCATAAAATTAGTTTAAACTAAAGTTATTTATAAAAAACTACAAGCCCCCAATGACAGCAGTTTTGAATTTTTTAAGTTAGGAAATTTAAAAAAATTATTTTAATCTCAAAATCGCAAAATCTAGAAAAATTATACTTCGTTGACTCCACTATTAAACCTTTTGATGGAAAATAAATTTTCTCATTTTTTCCTTCAGATACAACGATCAAAATGAAGAAGATGAATTAGAAACGAAAACATTAAGCAGGCAAACTTCGAGCGTATTAAATTCAAATTTAAAAACCGGGCTCTCTCAATCAAATTCGAGCTTAACATCTCCCATTAGCAACGCTTATCGTTATGGTAACCAACAAGGATACGAGGCAGGATATTTCGGTTACCCAATAAGTAACGATTCGATGGAAGAATTAACTCCCAGGCCGATAAATACGAACAAACCAAAAATAATATCTGAAATATTTAAAATTAGAAGCGATTCGCAGTGTAGTCCTGATGATTTTTATTTAGCTGAAAGATTTTTAAATGGTGGAAATTCGATCGATTTGCCCGATCCGATACAAGAGGAACAAAATAGGCTGGGAAATTCGAAAACGTATCATTGACACACAAAGTTGGAAAAGTCGTACATTTTGGCAGCTTTCGATGTTAGCGAAACTGAGGTTTCGTCCAGAAGTAGTGGAAATAACAAAAATAAAGGGTTCGAAGATAGTAACGCTTTTACTAAAATATTGTAAATTGTAGATATTTTTTAATGGAGTTTAAGACAAGAGGGTTATTTTTAAAAAAAATTTTAGGTAATTTTAAGTAAAAATAAAAATATATTTACTAATTAAGTCAAAAATTGGTTAAAGTGATCGTACATAAATTCTAATCACCGTTATTAAAACATCTTCTTGCACCTGTTGGTGGTATTAATTTTAAAAGTTTCTTCAACGTGTCTTCGACTTATTCGAAGCCTTTTTCCTAACCAAAAATATAAATCACAAAAGCTATAATTGACAGTATAATAATTTTAAAATAATAAATATTTAAGAATTTTTTAAACGTTTTAATTGGCAACTTTTCATAAAAACTCAAACTTTGGTGGCACCAAAAAGGGAGGGAAAAACTCATTTCTGTGAGCGATTCCTTCAAAAAGCAAAATTATTGCGTATTTTTCAAAGTGTGCGTGTCCAAACAACCTAACTTGACCTAGAGGTCTTTAAACTTTAATAAAAGGATAAACAGGTTTCCATGTACTCATACTACCAAATATTTCTGCTAACACCCTTAAATAAAAAAATAAGACAACTCGCGCGCTTCATAGTTGCCAATATTAAAATCCTCGACCATTTTTTAAAGCTTTTTAATTTCAAACAAAATAGACGAAGAAGGAGAAAGAAAAATGCAGGTTTTTTCGCGGTCGCCTCCAAAAAATACAATTTTATTGTACTTTAACTCCACATCGACTCGTCAACGTTTAAGCGAAGTTTGATAAGCAGTTTTACCGTACTTTAAACTTCAATTTAAAAAACATTACAAACAGTTTTGTGCAGAAATATATTAAAAATCGTTTTTTTAAGATTACCAAAACATTTGCGCTCTTCCAAATGTTAACAAGAAAAATTTCAGTGGAAATTTCAATCAAAGTGGCGAAAAACCAAACAAACAAAAACCCTTAATTTAATTGTTTTAATTTTAAATAGCCAAACTTAAGCTAAAAAAATAATTTTGAAGCATCTTGTATATATTACTGTAAAAACTATAGGTAGAAATTTAAAAATATTCTAGTTATTTAAACTGGTGAAAAACCAACCAAGTTTTAAAATAATTCCGTTTTGCTAGAAAAAAAAAACGCTTTTGACTTTTTGAACACGAAACAATTGTTTTACAAACATCTTGTACCTTATCTAATACGTATAAATTGATTTAAATTTAAAAAACATAATTTTATAGTAACGTGAACTGGTGAAAAAACAATCAAATTTTAACAAGCTATTTTTTTTAAAAGCCAGTTTATTTCGAAACACCCTGTATATAAGCTATTAAAAATAGGTATTTAGGTAAAAAATTAAAATTTTTATAGTGGTATTTTTAAGCTTTTTCACTATTTGAGGGTGGTACTTTCGAAAGTTGGAGGAAAAATAATCAAAAAAAAGTTACATTTTGTAAAATAATTTTAAAAACTTTTTGTAAATAATATGTTGTAAATAATGATGATGATGAATTATACTGTAGAAAAAAATTTAAACTTGACGTATATTGTATTATTAAAATATTAAAAATTGGCCAATTTTCTTACAAATTTTAACTTGCTATATAAATTAATAAATAATTTCAAAAAAATTTATAGTAAATTATTAGTAATATAATAAGTGTGATATTTAAATCTTAAACGTTTAAGGGTATAATTAAAAATTAAACTGGGCGTCTTTCCTTTAATTGAAGGCGCGGAGTTTAATTTTTTTTAAACTACCAATTTTATTGTAATTACAAATTTTTCAAAGCTTGCTTGTGTTACATTTAAAGCAACATAGAAAGTTTTAGACATCGTCCATGGTAGACTGAAACATCGAACTCGAAGAAAAGAAGCTTAAAGCGATACATTTGTAAAATAAAAAATCATTAGGTTTTAATTTTTATTAAAATTATTAAAATTAAAAATTAGGGTAGGAGATTTAGAAATATTTTTTTACTAGTATTAGGTAATTACGTAATATTGTATTTTTGTTTAATAAATATTAAAGGTTTTCCAATATCTTGAGAATGGCTCAAATGTAGCCGAAACGTTGCCTGAATGATAAATGGCAGGACGGTAGTTTAAATTTTCTAACTCGAGAAACTTTATATACAGAGTGAATCAAAACTTATTATACTCCTCAAAGATAATAACTCAAAAATTTTTATACAGAGTGTTATTTAATGTGAAACAAATTTCAATTCATTTTCAAATTCATTTTACTATAACTCGTTGGTTTTTAAGAACACCCTGTTTTGATCATTTTAGCGTGATTCTTATTGTATTATCTATTAATTTTATTTACATTTTCAGACTTTTTGACCATTTTAAAAATTCATTATTTCAATTAAAAATTCCTTGTCGAAATAGCGTGCTAGGAAATTTCAAAACAATAATATAGGCGCATAGGTAATCAAAATTTTCCGAGTAGTAATACAACACCCTGTAGAACTGAAAGTAATTTTAGGTTATTCTCCTGGAGGAGTCGAATAAGTCTGTTGTACAGGGTGTTTAAAATGTACTATATTTAAAGCAGTGAAGGATATATTAAAAGACACCAAAATGACTCACCCTGTATACCAATAAAGAACAAAATCGAAAAACAAATAATGAAAATTTATAAAAAAAAATATTTCGTGTCTGAAAGCCTTTAAATTTATTAATTTACAAATAATTATAAGTAATAGTGATATTCTAAATTATAAAATTTTAAATTTAACTTTACTAAGGTCAAAAGAAGGATTAATTTTTTTTTGTAATTTTCAAAAAATCACAACATTATTTTTACCATGGATCACTCGTTTGGTTGTAAAGTAGAAAAGTTCTCATTGACCAATTGAAATAAAATATTTAAAAATTATAACGTACGAATTTTTTTAGTGTTTTTATTCTTTTTGTTAAAAAATATAAAATGTTAAATTATTGTGAGAGAAGGATTGTTAAGTTTGTAATTAAATATTAAATATAGAAAACTTCACTATGTTCCTTTTCCATTAATGTAAATGAAAATTTATGAAATAAATAAATTATTATCTTTATCTTTGAAAATTACTACTAAAAATAATTTAGTGCTGAGGCTATTTGAAACATTTTCATCAATTTTCTCTTTAGACTGTTCTTTATTCGTAAGTCCTGAAGAATTTCCCAGATACGTGAAAAAACTTTCTTGTAAGCGCAAAAAGTATCTCAAAATCTATGAGTTTGAGTCTAGGGAATGTACAATGTACACATTGATGAAAAGAAAATTGAATTTTGATTAAACTGAAGACTTAATATACAGAGTGATAAGTTTTTTCTCCTATACCCTGAAACCCCAGAAGTGAGACATTAACACTTATTTGACTTATTTGATAAATTATCTGCTCTTCAACTTTGCTTTCTTGAAATTTCTTCATATAATGCTTCGTTTTACAGTCTTAGAAGAAAAAAAAGTAAAAAGAAGCGACCTTATAATAAATAAAGAGACTTGTTTGATAGAAAATTTTCTTGCCTTCAACTTTGACCTCTTGGAATTTCTTCCTACAATGCTTCGTTCTCTAGTAATAGAAAAAAAGTTGAAAAAGCTACCTAAAATTTAAAAATTCATTTCTGCGCTACTGCTAACTGTAATTTTTCGAAATTAGACTTATTTGAAAGGAAATTATCTGCTCTTCAACTTTGCTTTCTTGAAATTTCTTCATTTAATGCTTCGTTTTACAGTTATAGAAAAAAAAGTAAAAAGAAGCGACCTTATAATTAATAAACAGACTTTGTTGATAGAAAATTTTCTTCTCTTCAACTTTGACCTCTTGGAATTTCTTCCTACAATGCTTCGTTCTCTAGTAAAGAAAAAAAGTTGAAAAAGCTACCTTAAATTTAAAAATTCATTTCTTCGCCACTGTTAACTTTAATTTTTCGGAAGTAGATTTATTTGAAAGCAAATTATCTGCTCTTCAACTTTTCTCTCCTTGAATTTCTTCATATAATACTTCGTTTTACAGTTATAGAAAAAAAAGTAAAAAGAAGCGACCTTATATTTAATAAACAGACTTGTTTCATAGAAAATTTTCTTCTCTTCAACTTTGACCTCTTGCAATTTCTTCCTACAATGCTTCGTTCTCTAGTAATAGAAAAAAAGTTGAAAAGCTACCTAAAATTTAAAAATTCTTTTCTGCGCCACTGCTAACTTTAATTTTTCGAAAGTAGATTTATTTGATAGGAAATTATCTGCTCTTCAATTTTGCTCTCTTTGAATTTTTTCATATAATGCTTCGTTTTATAGTTATAGAAAAAAAAATAAAAAAGAGCGATTTTACCCCTTTTGAAGGATTGTTTGGAGAGACTCAATGTCAGGGTGAAACCCCGCTGGAGTTTCTAGGTATATTTAGGTTTTTGATAGAAAGCACCATACCAAATTTCAGGTAATATCTAATTTGTTGAGCTTAAACCTGGGCCATTTGGAGAGCAAGTTAGACTAACCCATAGTTGGGCTCCATCGGTGTTCTCTTCCATCTGCTCCTTTGTGTGTTAGTCGGTCTGTCAGACTATTTGTCTTGTAGAACACTGTTACTACAGTTTCTTGTCAAGAAAATTCGCTACCGTCACTACAACTACTCTTGCAAATCCCACAATTCATAATAGGAAAATTCTGTATACAGGGCCGTATGAGAATTATTGTTACACGGTTACTGGAATAAATTATGGGTGTGGAAGATATCTGAACTTGAAAACTCGAAATATGTACGATTTGTTCTTCTAGTACAGTGTAAAAAACTTAAAACATCTGGATGGAACGTACCTAGAAGGTTTTCGTGTCTTTAAGAGAAGAACAAGAAAACCAATGATTAAGCAATTAAAAAAATTCAATTTAGGAGAAAACTCGAGGAATTTTCTAGAAAACTTTGTAATTAAAAAAAACAGATATTTAAAGTAGAAATTTTTAAATTCTTTCATTGAAAATTGAGATAAAGAGAGCTTGGAAAATCGAGATGAAAATTCGTCGTTTAAGCACTCGATGGCGCTCTCGATTAATTTTAGAGATATAATTAAAATTTCCCATTATTGAGTGATAAAAATTAAAGCTACAGAATTACAAAAAAATTACACAACTTGTATAAATAAAAACAAAAAATAAAAAAAAATGTTATTTTAACAAAAAACGTAAATAAACAAACAAACGTTAAAAAATAAACTTCAAGTTTGTTTCTAAATTCTCCCTTATAATTGTTATTTCCAAAATGAAATAATTTTAAATTTGTTTGTGAAAAATCAATTTTTTGAACGAAAACGAGAGCTACAGAGGGAGATGGTTGAATTAAAATTTTTAGGATTTTATAGAAAGGTTGAAGGTCGTACGTAAATGTAAATTTGTAAATTTACAATTATACAATTTTTTAGACTTTTTCATTCGATGAGTAATTTTTTATTCATTAAAATATAGGTTATATTTGGCAATTAACTTTTGTCCAAAAGAGAGTCGCTAAAAATGCTAAAAATACAAGTGAGGAGCTCTCTCGTTCCGCTATCGAGTGCTAAAGTTATCCTTCTTGCAGTGGCGTAACTATTTCAGCAATTGATAGGCTCTTACTAGGAAGATGAGACAGCTGAATATGTGTCCTATCACTACCCTGGCTTAATATCAACAAAAGGATGGTTGTTAGGGTACTTTTGACTCGAATGGTTAGAGTAAGCGTCACGCCACCGCCACCTCTCCTGTAAGAATCCTGGAGTTCGTCCTCCTAGAAGTAGAGTGTCTTGAAAACTGCAGAGTAAGAAAAGGATGCTAGAGGAGGAATAAGTGACTCACCATCACTCCTAGTTTTCAATTCAAAAGCGTTTTCTTCTGTAGTTGTAATAAGATCCTATAAATGGCGTCTGAGTGATATTTTCAAAATTTGGAGGAGAGCGAAGGGTGTAAAGAAAGATTCTATGATGACGCACGTGTCACTATAGGTACGCCACTGGTATGTCAACTTAAAAAAAAATTTCTGAAAATTTAATTACAAAAGATCGTTTCTAAAAAAATTAATTTTAATTTTTTTTCCATTTGTAGTAAAAAGGATTAAAAGAGGATAATTTGTTTTTTTTCTATTTTTTAATTAAAAAATTCTTTTTAAATTAACAAAAAAACATTTTACTTTAAATACATAATTTTTATTAATTAAATTTAATTATTTTACATTTCAAAAAGTTTTGATTATCCTTGTTTAATGGTTTTGAGGGTATAAGGAAATGAGGTGAACGTTTGAATAGAGTAGCAAAGGTCACGTTAATCCGCATGAATTGTGATATACGCGTCGAGTATATAAGCGTCGTATAGTCGTCGACGAGCGCCTCTTCTTCTATAAACTCGAGAGATTTTCATCTCTTAAGTATCTTCACTTGTTTTATTTAATAACAAATTAATGTTGCGTTAAATTATTTTTTAAGCATACATAATATAAAAATAATATTCAAAAACAAACAATTTGATGTTTTAAATAATAACAAACTTGAGAAAGAAATTTTCAAAATGTTGTAGGTAGGTAAAGAATATTGTTTCAAGCAACCACCTGTGAATAAAATTGCTGCAATTTAACCAAACCTTTTATTGAGCTTCTACAGAAATAAAATAGAGACCCACAAGGGTTTAAAAATATTTATCATGTGATTATTTTGGGATCACGGAAATATAACAAAAGCAACAGTGACAGGCGTAGTAAAGTTGTAAACATTCACATAAGCCTTCTCGATACAATGATATTTCGATCTTCTAAAGGCTCTCTCTGAATGAAAGGTTCTGATTTTGTTAGTATTTAATAGCGTACACGTGGCACGGTTGGCGTATAATATTTTTTATCTAATTCGAAAATATTCAATTTCTATTGGTTATAAAAACAAAAGTACAATCAAACCCACGAATACAACTGAAGTAGAATATCAAATATCTGACAAACTATTTAATTTAATGGTAGGAAATATGGTATCAAATGAAAGTGTATTTAAAGAGCTTTCCAAAAATGCAAAAATATAGAGGGCGTCTCCGTAAAAAAATCCAAAACTATTTAATTGTATAGAAACAGAATTATTTGTTTTTTAACACACATTTAAGAAACTATTTAATTTAAAAATGTGAAATGTAGTATCTTAGTTATGGCCTTTAAAGGGTTGTTTAATAATGAAATAATATAGCTTTGGACCAACAGCTCATAAGCTCATGAGCTACAGAGTTCCAAAATTTCAACAAAGTCGACCTCCTAGAAGCCATTACGAAACGCAATGCAAATGTGTGGTGTTCAGAATCAATCCAAAAAAATTTCCAACAAAATATTTAAAAACTTTCCTTATAACCTCAAATCTTGTTGTTTATATGCAATTTTGACATCTGGAGTTAGAATGTCAACTGATGCAAAGATTACCTACAAAGTAAATCTCCAACGTAAGCTTCTTAAAGAAGAATATTGAAAATAATATATACATTTACGAGAAAAATACGTTTCTTTTACATATTTTCCACTTCATTATATTTCATCATCAAAAAGTTACTTTGAACTTAACAAAAAGGAATGAAATTGATCGTGTACGTACAATAATTAATAAATTCTTCAAAAAATACATTGAACCATTAATTTTGTATTTTCCTCTTCTTCCGTTTTTATATTAAAAATTAAAGTTGAAATTACGTGAAATTTAATAAAACTGTCGTCTCATATTAATTTTGAAAATTGAAATTTTGTTTAAATTGACTTTTATACATCAAACAACGTTTCGAAGTAAAAAAGTAACACTATCAGGTTATCAAGCATAGATGTGCATTTAAGCAAAGCAAGTTTTTAAAAAAAGGAATCATTTTTTGAGGCCATGAAGTCTACGAGAAGTCTTCGAAAAGCCCCAAACCTATAAAAGCAGACAATTACATAGCTAGCTGACGTTTCCAAGTCTTTAGGAGCTGCCAAAAACTTAAAAAGTATTAAGCTTTCGAGGAGCCCCAAAACTTTACGAGAAGACTAGTATTTAGAAAGCACCAAGCTTTTTGAAGAAGGAGCCATTTCTATGAGGTCATCATTTCTAAGAGTCCATTTTATTGAGATATCCAAGACTTGATGAGCTGCCAACACTTAAAAAGTATCCAGCTCTCGAGAAGCCTCAAAACTTTAAGAGAAGACAAGTATTTAGAAACCATCAAGCTTTTCGAGATAGGGGCCATTTCTATGAGGTTATTAAGTTTGAAGAAAAGCCTTCGAAAAACCCTAAACCTTTAAGAGCGGACAATTATTTAGAAAGCTAGAAGAATTCATTTCTTTGAGGTATCCAAGACTTGATGAGCTGCCAACACTTAAAAAGTATCAAGCTCTCGAGAAGCCTCAAAACTTTAAGAAAAGACAAGTATTTAGAAAGCATCAAGCTTTTCGAAGAAGGGGCCATTTCTATGAGGTTATTAAGTTTGAAAAAGGCCTTCGAAAAACCCTATACCTTTAAGAGCAGACAATTATTTAGAAAGCTAGAAGAGTCCATTTCATTGAGGTATCCAAAACTTGATGAGCTGCCAACTCTTAAAAAGTATCAAGCTCTCGAGAAGCCTCAAAACTTTAAGAGAAGACAAGTATTTAGATAGCATCAAGCTTTTCGAAGAAGGGGCCATTTCTATGAGGTTATTAAGTTTGAAGAAAAGCCTTCGAAAAACCCTATACCTATAAGAGCTGACAATTATTTAGAAAGCTAGATGAGCCCATTTCATTGAGGTATCCAAAACTTGATGAGCTGCCAACACTTAAAAAATATCAAGCTCTCGAGATGCCTTAAAATTTTAAGAGAAGACAAGTATTTAGAAAGCATCAAGCTTATCGAAGAAGGGGCCATTTCTATGAGGTTATTAAGTTTGAAAAAAAGCATTCGAAAAACCCTAAACCTTTAAGAGCGGACAATTATTTAGAAAGCTAGAAGAATTCATTTCTTTGAGGTATCCAAGACTTGATGAGCTGCCAACACTTAAAAAGTATCAAGCTCTCGAGAAGCCTCAAAACTTTAAGAAAAGACAAGTATTTAGAAAGCATCAAGCTTTTCGAAGAAGGGGCCATTTCTATGAGGTTATTAAGTTTGAAAAAGGCCTTCGAAAAACCCTATACCTTTAAGAGCAGACAATTATTTAGAAAGCTAGAAGAGTCCATTTCATTGAGGTATCCAAAACTTGATGAGCTGCCAACTCTTAAAAAGTATCAAGCTCTCGAGAAGCCTCAAAACTTTAAGAGAAGACAAGTATTTAGATAGCATCAAGCTTTTCGAAGAAGGGGCCATTTCTATGAGGTTATTAAGTTTGAAGAAAAGCCTTCGAAAAACCCTATACCTTTAAGAGCTGACAATTATTTAGAAAGCTAGATGAGCCCATTTCATTGAGGTATCCAAAACTTGATGAGCTGCCAACACTTAAAAAATATCAAGCTCTCGAGATGCCTTAAAATTTTAAGAGAAGACAAGTATTTAGAAAGCATCAAGCTTATCGAAGAAGGGGCCATTTCTATGAGGTTATTAAGTTTGAAAAAAAGCATTCGAAAAACCCTATACCTTTAAGAGCGGACAATTATTTAGAAAGCTAGAAGAATTCATTTCTTTGAGGTATCCAAGACTTGATGAGCTGCCAACACTTAAAAAGTATCAAGCTCTCGAGAAGCCTCAAAACTTTAAAAAAAGACAAGTATTTAGATAGCATCAAGCTTTTCGAAGAAGGGGCCATTTCTATGAGGTTATTAAGTTTGAAAAAAAGCCTTCGAAAAACCCTATACCTTTAAGAGCTGACAATTATTTAGAAAGCTAGAAGAGTCCATTTCATTGAGGTACCCAAGACTTGATGAGCTGCCAACACTTAAAAAGTATCAAGCTCTCGAGAAGCCTCAAAACTTTAAAAAAAGACAAGTATTTAGATAGCATCAAGCTTTTCGAAGAAGGGGCCATTTCTATGAGGTTATTAAGTTTGAAAAAAAGCCTTCGAAAAACCCTATACCTTTAAGAGCTGACAATTATTTAGAAAGCTAGAAGAGTCCATTTCATTGAGGTACCCAAGACTTGATGAGCTGCCAACACTTAAAAAGTATCAAGCTCTCGAGAAGCCTCAAAACTTTAAAAAATGACAAGTATTTAGAAAGCATATCAAGCTTTTCGAAGAAGGGGCCATTTCTATGAGGTTATTAAGTTTGAAGAAAAGCCTTCGAAAAACCCTATACCTTTAAGAGCGGACAATTATTTAGAAAGCTAGAAGAATTCATTTCTTTGAGGTATCCAAGACTTGATGAGCTGCCAACACTTAAAAAGTATCAAGCTCTCGAGAAGCCTCAAAACTTTAAGAGAAGACAAGTATTTAGAAAGCATCAAGCTTTTCGAAGAAGGGGCCATTTCTATGAGGTTATTAAGTTTGAAAAAAAGCCTTCGAAAAACCCTATACCTTTAAGAGCGGACAATTATTTAGAAAGCTAGAAGAATTCATTTCTTTGAGGTATCCAAGACTTGATGAGCTGCCAACACTTAAAAAGTATCAAGCTCTCGAGAAGCCTCAAAACTTTAAAAAAAGACAAGTATTTAGATAGCATCAAGCTTTTCGAAGAAGGGGCCATTTCTATGAGGTTATTAAGTTTGAAAAAAAGCCTTCGAAAAACCCTATACCTTTAAGAGCGGACAATTATTTAGAAAGCTAGAAGAATTCATTTCTTTGAGGTATCCAAGACTTGATGAGCTGCCAACACTTAAAAAGTATCAAGCTCTCGAGAAGCCTCAAAACTTTAAAAAAAGACAAGTATTTAGATAGCATCAAGCTTTTCGAAGAAGGGGCCATTTCTATGAGGTTATTAAGTTTGAAGAAAAGCCTTCGAAAAACCCTATACCTTTAAGAGCGGACAATTATTTAGAAAGCTAGAAGAATTCATTTCTTTGAGGTATCCAAGACTTGATGAGCTGCCAACACTTAAAAAGTATCAAGCTCTCGAGAAGCCTCAAAACTTTAAAAAAAGACAAGTATTTAGATAGCATCAAGCTTTTCGAAGAAGGGGCCATTTCTATGAGGTTATTAAGTTTGAAAAAAAGCCTTCGAAAAACCCTATACCTTTAAGAGCGGACAATTATTTAGAAAGCTAGAAGAATTCATTTCTTTGAGGTATCCAAGACTTGATGAGCTGCCAACACTTAAAAAGTATCAAGCTCTCGAGAAGCCTCAAAACTTTAAAAAAAGACAAGTATTTAGATAGCATCAAGCTTTTCGAAGAAGGGGCCATTTCTATGAGGTTATTAAGTTTGAAGAAAAGCCTTCGAAAAACCCTATACCTTTAAGAGCGGACAATTATTTAGAAAGCTAGAAGAATTCATTTCTTTGAGGTATCCAAGACTTGATGAGCTGCCAACACTTAAAAAGTATCAAGCTCTCGAGAAGCCTCAAAACTTTAAAAAAAGACAAGTATTTAGATAGCATCAAGCTTTTCGAAGAAGGGGCCATTTCTATGAGGTTATTAAGTTTGAAAAAAAGCCTTCGAAAAACCCTATACCTTTAAGAGCTGACAATTATTTAGAAAGCTAGAAGAGTCCATTTCATTGAGGTACCCAAGACTTGATGAGCTGCCAACACTTAAAAAGTATCAAGCTCTCGAGAAGCCTCAAAACTTTAAAAAAAGACAAGTATTTAGAAAGCATATCAAGCTTTTCGAAGAAGGGGCCATTTCTATGAGGTTATTAAGTTTGAAGAAAAGCCTTCGAAAAACCCTATACCTTTAAGAGCGGACAATTATTTAGAAAGCTAGAAGAATTCATTTCTTTGAGGTATCCAAGACTTGATGAGCTGCCAACACTTAAAAAGTATCAAGCTCTCGAGAAGCCTCAAAACTTTAAAAAAAGACAAGTATTTAGAAAGCATATCAAGCTTTTCGAAGAAGGGGCCATTTCTATGAGGTTATTAAGTTTGAAGAAAAGCCTTCGAAAAACCCTATACCTTTAAGAGCGGACAATTATTTAGAAAGCTAGAAGAATTCATTTCTTTGAGGTATCCAAGACTTGATGAGCTGCCAACACTTAAAAAGTATCAAGCTCTCGAGAAGCCTCAAAACTTTAAAAAAAGACAAGTATTTAGAAAGCATATCAAGCTTTTCGAAGAAGGGGCCATTTCTATGAGGTTATTAAGTTTGAAAAAAAGCCTTCGAAAAACCCTATACCTTTAAGAGCTGACAATTATTTAGAAAGCTAGAAGAGCCCATTTCATTGAGGTATCCAAAACTTGATGAGCTGCCAACACTTAAAAAATATCAAGCTCTCGAGAAGCCTCAAAACTTTAAAAAAAGACAAGTATTTAGAAAGCATATCAAGCTTTTCGAAGAAGGGGCCATTTCTATGAGGTTATTAAGTTTGAAGAAAAGCCTTCGAAAAACCCTATACCTTTAAGAGCGGACAATTATTTAGAAAGCTAGAAGAATTCATTTCTTTGAGGTATCCAAGACTTGATGAGCTGCCAACACTTAAAAAGTATCAAGCTCTCGAGAAGCCTCAAAACTTTAAAAAAAGACAAGTATTTAGAAAGCATATCAAGCTTTTCGAAGAAGGGGCCATTTCTATGAGGTTATTAAGTTTGAAGAAAAGCCTTCGAAAAACCCTATACCTTTAAGAGCGGACAATTATTTAGAAAGCTAGAAGAATTCATTTCTTTGAGGTATCCAAGACTTGATGAGCTGCCAACACTTAAAAAGTATCAAGCTCTCGAGAAGCCTCAAAACTTTAAAAAAAGACAAGTATTTAGAAAGCATATCAAGCTTTTCGAAGAAGGGGCCATATCTATGAGGTTATTAAGTTTGAAGAAAAGCCTTCGAAAAACCCTATACCTTTAAGAGCTGACAATTATTTAGAAAGCTAGATGAGCCCATTTCATTGAGGTATCCAAAACTTGATGAGCTGCCAACACTTAAAAAATATCAAGCTCTCGAGATGCCTTAAAATTTTAAGAGAAGACAAGTATTTAGAAAGCATCAAGCTTTTCGAAGAAGGGGCCATTTCTATGAGGTTATTAAGTTTGAAAAAAAGCCTTCGAAAAACCCTATACCTTTAAGAGCTGACAATTATTTAGAAAGCTAGAAGAGCCCATTTCATTGAGGTATCCAAAACTTGATGAGCTGCCAACACTTAAAAAATATCAAGCTCTCGAGAAGCCTCAAAACTTTAAAAAAAGACAAGTATTTAGAAAGCATATCAAGCTTTTCGAAGAAGGGGCCATTTCTATGAGGTTATTAAGTTTGAAGAAAAGCCTTCGAAAAACCCTATACCTTTAAGAGCGGACAATTATTTAGAAAGCTAGAAGAATTCATTTCTTTGAGGTATCCAAGACTTGATGAGCTGCCAACACTTAAAAAGTATCAAGCTCTCGAGAAGCCTCAAAACTTTAAAAAAAGACAAGTATTTAGAAAGCATATCAAGCTTTTCGAAGAAGGGGCCATTTCTATGAGGTTATTAAGTTTGAAGAAAAGCCTTCGAAAAACCCTATACCTTTAAGAGCGGACAATTATTTAGAAAGCTAGAAGAATTCATTTCTTTGAGGTATCCAAGACTTGATGAGCTGCCAACACTTAAAAAGTATCAAGCTCTCGAGAAGCCTCAAAACTTTAAAAAAAGACAAGTATTTAGAAAGCATATCAAGCTTTTCGAAGAAGGGGCCATATCTATGAGGTTATTAAGTTTGAAGAAAAGCCTTCGAAAAACCCTATACCTTTAAGAGCTGACAATTATTTAGAAAGCTAGATGAGCCCATTTCATTGAGGTATCCAAAACTTGATGAGCTGCCAACACTTAAAAAATATCAAGCTCTCGAGATGCCTTAAAATTTTAAGAGAAGACAAGTATTTAGAAAGCATCAAGCTTTTCGAAGAAGGGGCCATTTCTATGAGGTTATTAAGTTTGAAAAAAAGCATTCGAAAAACCCTATACCTTTAAGAGCAGACAATTATTTAGAAAGCTAGAAGAGTCCATTTCATTGAGGTACCCAAGACTTGATGAGCTGCCAACACTTAAAAAGTATCAAGCTCTCGAGAAGCCTCAAAACTTTAAGAAAAGACAAGTATTTAGAAAGCATCAAGCTTTTCGAAGAAGGGCCCATTTCATTGAGGTCATCAAGTCTTACAGAAAAGCCTTCGAGAATCTCCAAACCTTTAAGAGCAGACAATTATTTAGAAAGTCAGAAGAGTTCGTTTCCTTGAAGTTCCTAAGTCTTTAGGAGCTACCAAACACCTAAAAAGTATTAAGCGTTCGAAAAGCCCCAAAACTAGAAGAGTGAAAACAAGTATTTGGAAAGCATCAAGCTTTTAAAATTTTTCCACAGGAAAAAATTCAGGAAATCCAAATATTCTAAAATATACAGGGTATCTTACGAAATCAACACATCATAGCGGTATCAAAAATTCTAAGGCCCGGTTTTTCAGTGGTTGATTAAAATCGTGGTTACTTAAACACGTATCCCTGGTAAATTTTGTTTGTTGTAATAATGAAATTTAACGTAACCGTCAAGTGAAAAGCCTTTAACCATAAAATTAAAAGTAAAATCGAGAAATTTCTGGTTAACCGGCAACTGAAAAACCGGGTATACGAGACAGAAAGTCGGTTAAATAGGGAAGGGAAGGAATTTTATGAGAAATATGAATTTTATTAACCGAATTCCTATCTTTAAAAATAAAAATGTTAGTTATTGGTCAGGTTCAGCCCATGGATGACAATCTTCAGTGGAAAACATATGGCAACCCTAGGAAAAACTCGCTAGAAAGGAAAACGTCAGTTTTCACCTAATATTTTCTAACTTCAACCAAAGTTGAATTATACTTTATTTATCGAATTGTATTCGAATTTTCTAGATCTAACAAAAAAATTAAAATTATTTCTAATTTCTCCTTCAATAAACTACCCTGTATAAAATTAAAATTTGTGAAATCAACCTTTTGTTTGTAATCCAATAGAATCGATTTGTAGGGAAATTTTTGAAACAATAAATGCGTAATTGTATTTCTCTTAAAATGTAGAATATTATTGTTTGAACTTTTTAAAAGCTCAATATCGCGAAGTTAACGGTACTCTTTTGTCTTAAATTTATTAAAAAGTGTTCTGGTGCGTCAAGAAGATGAATGTAAATAACGTGTTAGCAAAATAACGGCGTGTATACAATATAAAATTTATGAACTTATACACAGGAATCAACATAAAAAGGAGAGAAGGAGAGAGGCGCTTTCTAACAATAACGGTTCGAACTAATAAATGAAAAGCTCCTCCGTGTTTGTAAATAATAGTATAACATAGTAGTACTATAAAAGGAGCTTTAATCCTAGAACTTTACGTACACACACTTTAGGTCAAGTTCGCAAACAATTTATTAATAAACGGTAAAGTTTTAAACAATAATTTTCTTAAAATGAAAACAAAGGAAATAATTTATCAAATTAAGTCGAAGTAGGTCAAACCTAAAATTTAAATTATACACAGTAAATAATTTGCAGATATAAAAAAAGAGAGGACGAAAGAAAAAGAAAAGAAGAGGAGGAGAGATGTACGTATTTGTAATTTTTTTCGTCTACAAAACTTTCTCTACTATAAAGAATGGATCTCGATAATACATTTTGACGTCTAAAAAAATAAAATAATAAAAAAAAAAATATTTAAAAATAATAAAAAAAAAAACTTGCACTCGATGCATGAAATTGTACGTTTGCAATTTTTATTGCAATTTTATACCTTATTTAGCAAGTAAATTTGGCTTACAATCCTTTAAGCGAAATTATTAAACCTAAAGTGAATTTTCATGACACATTTATAGAAACTTTCGAATATTTGACCAATAAAACGTAGACACTCGTTTGTTAATTCTCACTTTTGCCTTACAACAGTCTATAAAGAAATTAGCGACATTGCAAATTAACTTAAAATTTAACCTACATAATTACGTATTTTATTACTCGTTTAAACCAACAATAAAATTTTAAATATCAAAACTCTTTTTGAATCGACCTTTTATGCAAGATGCGTGAATTACCAAAATTGTAATTGTTGTTACGTTTCTTATGTTTCAAAAATTGATTTTTTTCTAACAATGAGCTGATTAACCCCTCCTAAAACCATTATTATGTATGAAACAAGAACAGGAGGCAGAGATCATGGAGCTTTAATCCCTGACGTTATAAAAATGAAGTTTGAGCGTTAGAAAAAAATACGACAACTCTAATTAATTAATTAATTAATTAATTTAAGAAGATTTATTTAAAATTTGACAAAAAAAAATACGATGGCCTTAAATGTTTGTACGTACTAAAAATAAGTCTATCTTAATTAATTTATCCTTAAGTAATTATTTTAATTAATTAAACTAGTTTATCTTAAAAAACTGTTTACCAACTAAATAATTTTTAATTTCAATTGCATCACCAAATTGTACAATGAAGTTGAAGAGCAATATCAAAGCAAAAAGGCTTAATAATTTTCTGTAATTCCATAGATTTCCAAACACTCTCTAAAAATGTAATTAGCAGGACACTAATAGGATAGCCTATGAACAAGAATCAATGTTGTATGCGAGAGTACTTTAAGTACTCTCTAACTAAGTTTAGTGGCAACCCTACCCCACAATCTCTCACTAATTATTAAAAGGTTGAATAACTAGGGTAAATTGCTAATACGCTAAAGATGCTAACGAGTCCTAACGAATCCTAATCCGATCTAAGACAAAATCTAGCACTTTTTAACTTTTAATTAATGTGACTTGACAAGGCCCAACTTAACTGTTATGGCGTTACAATAATATTTTAGGGATATTTAGGTACCTAGGTTAGGAGCTTACTTTGTCTAAATTTCATCTGACCCCTGATATTTCTATAAGTTAAAAACCCTAGCACGTTTAACGCAAGTTATGCTGCTTGGCAAAACCAAACCTAACCTAACTGTAGATTCTGTAATATTGATAATAAAAGAAATGTCGGAACCTAGGTTAGGAACTTACTTTGTCTAAATTTCATCTCGTAAAACTTAAAAACCCTACCTCGTTTAACGCAAGTTATGCTGCTTGGCAAAACCAAACCTAACCTAACTGTAGATTCTGTAATATTGATAATAAAAGAAATGTCGGAACCTAGGTTAGGAACTTACTTTGTCTAAATTTCATCTCGTAAAACTTAAAAACCCTACCTCGTTTAACGCAAGTTATGCTGCTTGGCTAAACCAAACCTAACCTAACTGTAGATTCTGTAATATTGATAATAAAAGAAATGTCGAAACCTAGGTTAGGAACTTACTTTGGTTAAATTGTATCTAAATTCTGATATAATCCAAAAGCCTAGCCAATTTAATACAATTCATGAAGATTGAACTGACCAAACCTCCTAACTCTAGATTCTGTTACATTTATAATGAAGGTATATTTAAGTACCTAGGTTCAAAACTTACTTTCTCTAAATTTCATCTCGTAAAACTTAAAAACCGTACCTCGTTTAACGCAAGTTATGCTGCTTGGCAAAACCAAACCTAACCTAACTGTAGATTCTGCTATATTGATAATAAAAAAAATGTCGGTACCTAGGTTAGGAACTTACTTTGCTTAAATTGTATCTAAATTCTGATATAACTCAAAAGCCTAGCCAGTTTAATACAATTCATGAAGATTGAAGTGACCAAACCTCGTAACTGTAGATTCTGTTACATTTATAATGGAGGTATATTTAAGTACCTAGGTTCAAAACTTACTTTTTCTTAATTTCATCTCGTAAAACTTAAAAACTCTACCTCGTTTAACGCAAGGCTAAACCAAACCTAACCTAACTGTAGATTCTGTTATATTGTTAATAAAAGAAATGTCGGTACCTAGGTTAGGAATTTATTTGCTACCCTCGTTAACCCTACCACGTTTAACTCAAGTTATGCTGCTTGGTAAAACCAAACCTAATCTAACTGTAGATTCTGTTATATTGATAATAAAAGAAATGTTGGTACCTAGGTTAGGAACTGAAGAAAATAAACTATTTTTTGATTACCCTGTATAGTTTTTATTTTTCGTTATTTTATGAGATTATCATTGAAAAGTCCAGACAGAATCGTAAATGACCCTAAAATGATTCTACAGAGCTTAGCAACTGTTAAAAAATACAATTTTCAAATATTTGTAGATCAAGAATTATCAACTTTCGACTCTAAGTATAATAGGTTTTTGAAATAAGCTCTCGATGGAGATTCCAAAAGTAATAAAATATACAGGGTGTCCCATTTAAAAAAACCGTCGATGATGTCGTATCTCCGAAATAAATCACTCTGTATAATTTATTTTAATGTCATAAAAAGCACAATTAAAAATCTAAATAGACGTGTCCGAGCTTTTTTTCCAAATATTTTTATATGCCGAGCTAATCGGTATATTCCTTACTTTATGCACACCCTGTATAAGAACCTAGGTTTGGAGCTCAATTTGTCTAAACATTATATGAATCTTCATATACATAGTTTATATAAAACGTAGCATCTTCAAAGCGATTTTCTCGGCTTGGAGGGACCCAACCTAACCTAACTGTTAATTATGTTACAATAATAATAATTGAGTAAATTTAGGTACTTAGGTTTGAAGCTGAATTTATCTAAATTTTATTAAAATCTTAATATACTTCTAGCAAAACCTAGCACCTTCAACGCGATTCGTGATGTGATTGCAACCAAACTAGTCTAACCTATTCATCAGTGCCTAGATACCTAGGTTATCAGCCTAATAGTTAATGTTGAGAGAGATTGAGAGATTGTGAAACAATATAACTCAAACCATTGTTTAAAATGTAACGGGTGTAAGGAGCCTAACCTAATTAAGAATATTAGCTGTATAATTAGATTGGTAGACCTAATTGGCCTAGGTTAGAAGATAGTAGACTAATTAATCCAAGAGGATCGTAACGCGACCTAAACAAAACAAAACAAAGCTTATCTTAATGTCATTGACATGTAAGAACGACACCCAACTGATGCCAATGTCACAATAATTATTGGTATCATTTAGATTTGCTTAGGAAGGTTTGCACCACTTTTCCTAGATTGAACTATAGCCTAAATTTGTGTTTTGTGACAGTATTTCTGTTGAAATGGATTTAATGCACATGTAAATCTTAAGTCATAACTGCAAGCATTACAAGTTAAATTTAAGTGGAAATGGTGCAAACTGGCCTTAGTGTAATAGCTCAATTAGTCTTAATTACACTGTTTCGATAGGTAACCTCATCTGATCGAGTCGAGTAATTGATGAGAAGTAATGAAACCTCACCTAATACCCATGCTGAAATTGGATATAAATCGGTAAGGTAGATTAAAACTAAAAGTTTTATTTGTCTTAGGCCGGTTTGCAGCACTTCCTCTTAAATTTAACTTAATTTACGTGTGCATCATATCTATATCAAAGAAAAAACTGTCACCGAACACTAATTTAGGTTATAGTTCAAGTTAAGAGAAAGTGGTGCAAACGGACCTTAATGAACCCATGATACGACCTAAACAAAACGTTGTGTTAGTTAGTTAACCTAATCTAATCATTGCTAACTCTACGATTCGATTATTAAGCTATTGAAGTACCTAGGTTAGGACTAGGATTTAATTAGGTTGAGACCTATGAGAAGAAAATAAACCATCCTGTGCCATAAAGTAAGCGACGAGAATTTGTGCCGAACCTATGCTGAAGTTATGATTAAATCAGTAAAGTAGGTACCTAGATTAGGAGTTTAAGGACCGTTTGCACTAACGCTAAGTAACGGCTTAGGAGTTACCTAAATTGTTGACTTGTTAATAAATCAAATGGGAGCACATATACTTATGCAATTCTTAAGTCGTTTTTAGCATTAGTGCAAACGGTCCTAATTGTTAGTAATAAAAATCTTGATATAAAATAAACAAAATGTGCCTTATGACGTTATGACATTGCGTGACCTATTTAATGTACGAATGTACCGAATTAATGTTCACGTTTGTTAACAATTAAGATCAAAATATCCTGGCGATAATTCACATGTTTTTAAACGTGACGAGTTTTGCGGTTAAAATTACCAGGATTTGGTGTAGTTGGGGGGACTTTTCGTGACTTATAAAATAGCGGAATTATTTTCCAACGGAACCTTTGGTTGTTGTAAAAAAAGTCCTTGCAACATTTGTTTAGTCCTGACCAAAGTTAACACGCCTTTCATGTCTTCATACGACATGACCATCAACCCTCATTCGCAAGAAAATAAAGAAATATCAAAGAGTTTATGTGACGTCCCTAACATCAACATTGAGCAAAGAGCTTTTCAATAATTTTTTTTAAATTTTAAAAAACTATTTTCATTAGACCTGACCGCCATTTTAGATAAGGGTTGACTCGGAAATAAAATAATCAAATGAGCTCGTTTAATTACTGCATTAGCGCAAATCTTCATTAATCAAGTCTCTTGGCCCAATTTTTTATTAAAAAAACATTACTTTTTAACCACCCTGTATATAAATTTTTTGTAATTAAGGCGTTTCTGGTTAGCGATAAATTAAATATGATTTAATTAAACTTGTTTGTAACTTTTAAAAAAAGTTTCAGCAAACACATTTAAATGCAATTGCATTAAACGCAACTTTTCTTTTGTTTTCAAAACAATCCACCTACTTCCGGTTTAACCGGCATACCACGTTTTTGTTTGTTACATAAACTAGTAGCTTTTGTTAAAACGAGCCAACTACTAAGCGTCGTATAGGTAGTTGGGGTGCATGTATTTTTTAAGTCGGTCGTTAATTAATTAGTTAATTGCAATTAAGGGTGCATTTTTTTTTGCTCGTATTGTGCGTGGATGATTTTAATACTCGACATTTTTAAAATGGATAATATAAAAATATAAAAAAAAGAATGTATCCAAACATCGTAAACAAGTAAAAAGGAGAACATATATAATTAAATCCGAAATAGAAACGTCAATACATCTGCATATCCTGTGTTTAGTTCCGGCGTAACCACGCCTAACTTTTAATTCACTCTAATTCTGCGCAGATTTTTGCAAATTAAGTCTTAAAAATCTATAATTTACTACTTTCCATAGCACGAAAATGTTCAAGTGGCCGTACGAGCGGGTTGAGCGGAGCTAAGGGGGACGAAACGAGGAGGCCGTTAGTTATCAACAACGAAAGTGGCAAAAAGGACCGATAGTAGAACTATTTTTCAGTGCGTAGGATTGCGAACTTATTACGCATTAGAAACGAAGGGGGGAGGGGGAGAAAACACCGGGGCTCGGTGTTAAAAAGCTCGGATCGATATGAATATGCTTTAAAACGCGAATTTTATTTCAACAGGCTGCTGCTGGATGACTACTGTACCCCCCTCGCCTCGTCGGAGCACTTCCGCCCCGGGACTTCCCGCAGTTTACATTTACCCCGGCCCTTCCTGCACAATACCACCACCCCACCCTCCTCGCGACGCAACTTTTGCTTGGGCTCTCTTTGTACATATTTTCGCGTCTCTATTTTGCGTTTTTAGCTACGATACCCTCTCCACCTTATACCATTCTACTCTTTTACAACCCCTCTCGCTCTTCACTACTGAGTGCGTGTAAAGGCGGAAGTATTTTTTTTTGTTTTACGAGATTCATCTCAATATTCAGTTTCTCTAACTTGTTAGGGTCTATATATGTAGATTATTATTTTACAACTTTTACGGCAGGTTTTCAAAACTTGTGTGTGGGGTTGTTATGCCAGCTTCACATACACATACAACTTTGACAGGACAAAAGATTATACAGCTTAAAGGCATATTTATAATCAAAATTTAATTTACGAAATATATATTTTAATAAAATTTGCGAGATCACGTAATTCGCTAATTTATCTTCGCTAAAATTTATTTCCAACATACTTTAAATAAAAAATAATTTACAATTTATTTTCACAAAAATTTCCATCCCCTATTTTATAATTTTACGTTTGTCGTTACTATTATAATTAATTTATCAACTCATTTAAATCATTCACTCGTTAATTAATTAATTAACCCATAACTAAACACAACGCAAAATATTTCAATTCAAAACCAAACAAATTTAAACTAACAACTGGAGAAAAACCTTTTCAATATAACACGCACCTATTTTCAATTTCAACTAAAATTCAATAAATTGTTAATTTCCTAACTATTTTTTCCAATGTGACTGCCACAGTTCGATCCGTATGATTTGTTGGCCACACAAAAGCGTACATCATCATACTGGTGAAAAACCTTTTAAAACTAATCGAGAACCTTTTTACCAACAATTAACAAATAATTAACCAAAATTGTCACATTTAAAAAAAATTTACATATTATTGAAAGGATATCGTTTAGTAGTGATATCATGGGCATGATTTTTTTAACACAATGCTGAAACATCTCCTGGGAAATCTAAATGTGTTGGCTATCAAGATTAAGTGTAAAGCAACAAGAAGATAAGCTGTATATGACGTGAAACAACAGACTTGATGCAATTTACAATTTTAAAAAGTGATTTTTTTTTCCAAAATCACCAAACGATTATCAAAAAAGATTTATTAATTTTTAATTAATTTTGTAATTAAGATCAAAAATTTTTTTGTCGTGAAATTGTTAACTTTAGCTCCTAAGGGTAGTTTTTTTGCGATGTTAATGTTTTAAAACGCATTAAAAATTGCAAATATTTTGAATGTATTTTATCATAAAAATGTTTTTATATTTTTAACAAAATCCATTTAATTTATCAGTACGTCCTTGTGGAATTAAATATGTAGTTTTACTTGCAAAATTTATTTTTGTTTCCATTGCATAATAAATACATAAATAATAAAAACAAATGTTTATACTTTAATTTGGAACTATTAAAAAGTTATAATTTAGAAACAAATTCAAATTTATTTCGCAATAATATTAAACAATAAAATTTTGTGTATGATAGTAATAATCTTTTTAATAATAATTATTTATTTAAAATGCTAATTTTGTTACAAATATAAAAGAAAAGTTGCCAAAAGTTAAAACCCTGGAAATATTTTTTAAAAGTTTTTTAATTAATTTTCTAAACTTTTCTCCAAGAAAAACACATTTTTTAGTAATATTTTGAATTTTAGCCCATTTTAAGTCAAGAGAAACGTTAACAAGGACGTAAACCACCCATTTAAGCCCATCAATGAGCTTACTTTCTCACCAAAGGGAAAATTCCATTATAAAAATTTACGAATACCATTTCCTATATTTTCAGTATTTTCCCAACATCTCTTATAGAAAGCTTTCAAATTTGTTGTTTTGTTTTGAATTTGGATTGTATAAGGTGGCCACTTATAAGGGGTTCGTTAGACCCCCGTTGTTATTGACGATATCAAACACTAATTAATGAGAGTTTCTTTTTATTAAAATAAATTTCCCATTTCAAAATGTTGAAAATTTTATCATTTTATGAGTATTTTGAAAATAAAAAGCTGTTTTTAACCTAAAAAACAAATTTTTGATAATAAAAAGTTCTTTAAAGACGCTCTTTGGCTCATTGCTCAATGTAAGACTCAAAAGCTACCAATTGAAACATCTTTTGATTTTAATCAATTTTTACTTTAAAATTAGCTAATTAAAATGCGTTTCAAATTATAATATTAAAAGCTTTCTTGATCAACCAGTCCCAATAATAACTACAGATACAAAGCTAGATGAAAAAGCTCTATAGCTGACTCACACATCTTTATAACCTCAATGCGAATTTTTAATTAGAAAATAATTAGATTTCCAGTCAATCAGTATGACTTCAAAGAGTCTCCTTGTTAACTATATTCTCGATAATACCTACATACTCAAAGCTGTTCGATGAAGCTCTAAAGTTAGCTTTAAAAATTAAGACATCCTTTTGCTTTGGCTCGTTTAACGAATTTTTAATTTTAAAAATGAATAAAATAAGCTTTAAATTAGTAAATTGTAATATTTAAGAGACTCTTTGACTAACGCACGCAGTCTATAATACATATAGATTCGAAACTACATGAAAAAGCTCAATAGTTGATGACTTAAGATTTCTAAACGTTGACACTTAATTCATCTCTAACCTTTCGAGAATTTTTAATTAAAATGTCATTAGAGTACCTTTCGAATCAGTAAATTATGGCTTTAAATGAGGGTCTACCCACATACTCCAAGCCATGTAATAAAGATCAAAAGTTAACTGAATAATGTTGTAAAAATAAAGCCATTCTGAAAATTTTTTAATTTTAAAATAATTAAAAAAAAAGTTTGAAATTAGCAAATTGAACAGTAAGTTAAAGAGTCTCTTTGTTCAAACCATACTTGAGATTGCTTAGAGATTCAAAACTATAATAAAAAGCACAATGTTGGGATAAAATTCTGTAAATGTAGATACCTCCTTAACGAATGTTCACTTAGAAAATAATTAAATTACGTAGCAAATCAGTTAATTTCTTTAACTTTAAACTTCAATTTTATCATACATATTCTACATGAAGTCCACATGGTCATCGAAACTGAGCAAAAAAGCTCGAAAGGCCTTATATACTTTAAAAATTCAAACCATCCCTTGCCTCGCACTTTTGATAAATTTTTAATTTTACAATAATTAAAACAAGTGTTAAACTAGAAAATTATACAATGTAAGAGCCTTCTTCGTCAACAAAAACCCAATAATACCTATAGATTCGAAGCTACATGAAAAAGCTCAGTAGATGACTAAAATTAGCTAAACGTTGAAACCTCCTTTATATCTGAGCATTAACGAATTTTTAATTAAAAAAGTAAATTAATTACGTTTCAAATTAGTAAATTATGACTTTAAAGGTCCTTCCTGTTCAGTATGTTCTCGATGCAACCAATTCAGGCATTGCACTGAGAGACGAAACTTGAAATGTTAATTAGTTCATTCAGCCATCTTTAGTCTCTAACTTTTAATAACTTTTTAATTTTACAATAATTAAAACAAGTCTTAAACTAGAACATTATACATTGTAAGAACCCCCTTGGTCAACAAAAACCCAATAATACCTATAGATTCGAAGCTACATGAAAAAGCTCAGTAGCTGACTAAAATTAGCTAAACGTTGAAACCTCCTTTATATCTGAGCATTAACGAATTTTTAATTTAAAAAGTAAATTAATTACGTTTCAAATTAGTAAATTATGACTTGAAAGGTCCTTTCTATTAAATATGTTTTCGATGCGACGAATTCAAGCATCGTACTGAGAGACCAAACTTAAAATGTTAATTAGTTCATTCAGCCATCTTTAGTCTCTAACTTTTTAATTTTACAATAATTAAAACAAGTCTTAAACTAGAAAATTATACATTGTAAGAGCCTCCTTGGTCAACAAAAACCCAATAATACCTATAGATCCGAAGCTACATGAAAAAGCTCAGTAGCTGACTAAAATTAGCTAAACGTTGAAACCTCCTTTATATCTGAGCATTAACGAATTTTTAATTTAAAAAGTAAATTAATTACGTTTCAAATTAGTAAATTATGACTTGAAAGGTCCTTTCTATTAAATATGTTTTCGATGCGACGAATTCAAGCATCGTACTGAGAGACCAAACTTAAAATGTTAATTAGTTCATTCAGCCATCTTTAGTCTCTAACTTTTTAATTTTACAATAATTAAAACAAGTCTTAAACTAGAAAATTATACATTGTAAGAGCCTCCTTGGTCAACAAAAACCCAATAATACCTATAGATTCGAAGCTACATGAAAAAGCTCAGTAGCTGACTAAAATTAGCTAAACGTTGAAACCTCCTTTATATCTGAGCATTAACGAATTTTTAATTTAAAAAGTAAATTAATTACGTTTCAAATTAGTAAATTATGACTTGAAAGGTCCTTCCTATTAAATATGTTCTCGATGCCACGAATTCAAGCATCGTACTGAGAGACCAAACTTGAAATGTTAATTAGTTCATTCAGCCATCTTTAGTCTCTAACTTTTAATAACTGTTTAATTTTACAATAATTAAAACAAGTCTTAAACTAGAAAATTATACATTGTAAGAGCCTCCTTGGTCAACAAAAACCCAATAATACCTATAGATTCTAAGCTACATGAAAAAGCTCAGTGACTGACTAAAATTAGCTAAACGGTCAAACCTCCTTTATACCTAAGCATTAACGAATTTTTGGTTAAAAAAGTAAATTAATTACGTTTCAAATTAGTAAATTATGACTTTAAAGGTCCTTCCTGTTCAATATGTTCTCGATGCCACGAATTCAGTCATCGAACTGAGAGACGAAACTTGAAATGTTAATTAGTTCATTCAGCCATCTTTAGTCTCTAACTTTCAATAACTTTTTAATTTAACAATAATTAAAACATATCTTAAAGTAGAAAATTATACAATGTAAGAGCCTCCTTGGTCAACAAAAACCCAATAATACCTATAGATTCGAAGCTACATGAAAAAGCTCAGTAGCTGACTAAAATTAGCTAAACGTTGAAACCTCCTTTATATCTGAGCATTAACGAATTTTTAATTAAAAAAGTAAATTAATTACGTTTCAAATTAGTAAATTATGACTTGAAAGGTCCTTTCTATTAAATATGTTCTCGATGCCACGAATTCAAGCATCGTACTGAGAGACAAAACTTGAAATGTTAATTAGTTCATTCAGCCATCTATAGTCTCTAACTTTTAATGACTTTTTAATTTTACAATAATTAAAACAAGTCTTAAACTAGAAAATTATACACTGTAAGAGCCTCCTTGGTCAACAAAAACCCAATAATACCTATAGATTCTAAGCTACATGAAAAAGCTCAGTGGCTGACTAAAATTAGCTAAACGGTCAAACCTCCTTTATACCTAAGCATTAACGAATTTTTGGTTAAAAAAGTAAATTAATTACGTTTCAAATTAGTAAATTATGACTTTAAAGGTCCTTCCTGTTCAATATGTTCTCGATGCCACGAATTCAGTCATCGAACTGAGAGACGAAACTTGAAATGTTAATTAGTTCATTCAGCCATCTTTAGTCTCTAACTTTCAATAACTTTTTAATTTTACAATAATTAAAACATATCTTAAAGTAGAAAATTATACAATGTAAGAGCCTCCTTGGTCAACAAAAACCCAATAATACCTATAGATTCGAAGCTACATGAAAAAGCTCAGTAGCTGACTAAAATTAGCTAAACGTTGAAACCTCCTTTATATCTGAGCATTAACGAATTTTTAATTTAAAAAGTAAATTAATTACGTTTTAAATTAGTAAATTATGACTTTAAAGGGCCTTCCTGTTAAATATGTTCTGGATACTACGATAATATCCAGCTATTCGAAGCAATGACAATGACAATGAAGATCGAAAGTTAACTAGAGTTTAAGAGAACTAAAGTTAACGAAAACTAGAGAGACAAAAAACTTTTTTCATTTTTAACAAACTTTAGTTAGAAAATAGTCAAGTATGTTTTGAATTAGTAACTGTAGATACTAAAAAGGCCTTTTTGATTTAAAAATTTTCAAATTGCCCACATACAGAAGGCTCACAAAGCAAACTATAGATAATGGTTAAAAAATTGAGACCTCTTTTCATCTCTGGATTTTAACGAAAAATTTGTACTGGAAAATAGTTAAATAACTTCCGAATTAGTAAGTCATGAGTTTAAGAGCTTTCTTGTAAAATAAATATTTGATAGTACCCACAATATCAAACGTAGGAGTAAAAGCTCTAAATTGTAGGTTGACTCGCAAAATTCTATTAAAATTGCGATCTCTATTTTCATACGATTATGACCCAACTTTTATTCCAAAAGTTACTTTATAAAACAATCAAAATTAATTATCTGGTTATTATAGCCTCCTTGATTAGTAATTTTTGATAGCAGTCATACACAATAGTTCAAATATTGATTTCAATTTTGCTTATTTCTCCACATTAATGCAATTTCAAGTATAATTTAGTTCAAAATTAGCAATTTACGATATTTCACTCGTAATAAAAGCCACCGATTTAAAGCCATGATAAAAAGCTCAAAATGTCGATTCGATTTTAACAAAAAAATTGAAATCGTTTTATCTTTCCATTACAACAAATTGTTACAAGAAATTGAATTCAAAATTGAGTAGAGTTTGTAATTACTAATTACCTTCTTGATATAAACAAAATAGTTGTACGATTCTTAGACGTAAAGCTTTGTAAAATGATCAAATCAGAAGTCATAATTTTTTTAATTGGAACGTCCTATTATAATGATATTTTTTTAAATTGTAAATTATGGTATTCAAGAGACATTTTAATAAAATTTAATACAATTTAAAAATCATAGCTAAGAGGCAAAAGCTCAAAATTTCAATTTTTTTAAGTTGACCTTTTAGGGTTATTAGAGGATTTTATAAAAGTTTAAAATTTAGTTTAGGTGGTTACTATTCTATTCAGGAAATTACGTAATTTAAAAGTTAGTTTAAATTTGAAAAAAAAATCGTTAGAAAGGTCACCGAATAAAAGTTGTGTGTAAAAGCTCACGGTTTGACTTCTGTTATAGAGTAGCGCAAAATGTGGCGTTTGGAGTGTCCTTAAGGTAAAAAAAGGATTTTTGAATATTTTTTCATGCGATAAGGAATTTTTTATATTGTTTTTTAAAAAAAATCCCTTAGATATTTAAAAAAAAGATCTATAAAACTCTAAGGTAATTTGATAGTGTTTAATTCGAGCTTTTGGACGTATTTTACAACAGTGTGAATTTGTATTACTTATAAACTTAGAAAATACTTATTTGAGATAATGGCCATTAAGCACAAAAAGCTTCAAAGCTCAGTTTAAATTTTTTCGCGACAAAATAAAATAATTTGTTTAACGTAAAAAAATTCTTTTTCCGAAATAAATCTTTACTACCGATGTCAACTTTTTAAATATGTAACCTTTTTACATGAACACATATTATGTATAGTCGTACGCGTCCTCTGGCGCCCATTCACTTGGCGTTTTGTCGTTTTGTGTGTACTCATCAAGTTATTTCATCGTTCCACACTAACTTCGTATCGAGTTGATATTTGACCGTATGAGAAACGATATAAACTTTACAATTTCCACTCTTTTTTAAGTTAAACTTTTGTTTTTAATTTCTCTATAAATTGGAGAAGACAAATGACTTTTGGAAGTAACGAGTATGCAATTGGCCAAGTTTTATAAATATCTCCTCAAGTAGGTCTTGAGATATAAAATTTCGGTTAAAAAACTATTAAAATTGTAAGTAAAATATTTTTTCCTAAAAATAAATTAATTATTAGTAAGTGCAATTTTTATGTACAGTCTCGCGACGTATAGGGGCCTCCAAGGAGCCTGATCTTATAGAAGTTTATTTTAATTCTAATTATTGGTCCTAAGCTCTCGTACATTTCCATATTTGCGTATTCGTAAATAGGTTATCATTCATCATCACCACTATTATCTGTAAAAGGGCCCGGTCGGGTATGTCTCTGCACTGCCTTAGTTATCAGATCTGTACTCCCTCATCTCCTTCATTGTTCTACAGGGTAACTTACTTAAGTGGCAAGTGGAAAGCGAATTAGCAAAAAGTTGCGTATTTTTATGAACTTTAGGAATTCGTTTAGAAAATTTAAAAATATCGAGATACCTAACACAAAATAATTGAAATTTTGAATTTTTATTTTTCGACTGTAGTTTGAAAATGGTTTAAAAAAGCTTAGGAAAAAATTTCAGAAGGTTAAAGAGATTAAGAGCCATCAAACGATACTAAACTCGATCTTTTATCACATCGACGCTAGGCGTCGCGACGTTCAACTTTTTGTTTTCTCGCGAGAACCTTTTGTTTTTCTGCATGAAATGACTAAGTGGGCTTATCTAAATTCGGCTACCAAATAAAAAACAGTAGGCTCTGTAAAAAAATAAAAAGTTGAACGTCGCGACGCATGACATCGGAAAGATAAAAGTTCAAGTTTAGTATCGTTTGATAGCTGTTTTGACCTCTTGAAAAATTTTTTCGAGCATCTTTTTCTAAAGTAAACCATTTTTAAATTACAGTCGAAAAACAAAATTTCAGATTTTCAGTTTTTTTGCATTATCTGAGCAGCCATTTCGAGTTTTTCAATTTTCTAACGAATTTATAAAGCTCATCAAAATTTCCAACTTTTTTCTAGTTTAACCAATTTCGTAACTCGAGGTCTCAATTTAGCTACCAGCATAATAAATAATATACGGAATTTCGATGATTTTGTATTAAGAATTCTCCTAGAATGTCCTTAGTCCATCGTTCTAGACCTTTGCACTGGCAAATAACGTATGGAGTGGAGTCTCCTCTTCACATCTTGATATTTTCTGCATTCGATTTTTAACTTTTGTAAGTTATCCTGTCATTAGTGCGATCGGGCCTCCTCATCGCCTCTCTGACTCTCCTCAAGAGCAACTCCCCCCTTTAAACTACAAACTCGCCCTGTTTAGGAATCTGAGCCTTTCATAGTCCCAAATAGGCTCCCTCTCCGCACACCTAGGGCACTCACCCCAAGACCACCAGGTTCTGAGTCACTGGAAAAGTCCATCGTGGCTGCTAGTGACAAATATCTGTCTAGTCTCCTACCTCATGCTCTCAGGTCACGCCGCAACTGAATTAGTTTATCCTTGCCAAGGCTTAGGCTGCTGGTTGCGACCTCCTCGCATCAGTTTCGCGATTTCCTTCGAAACCACAAACGACGACTTCCTAACAAGGTGGCAGGGATGCATCTGAAAAAGTTTTAGAGGTTAGGACTTGATCTAGAGTCACTCCTTTCTCTAATAGAGTACTAACTATTGGCCCTAATCTCTGAAGTTCCATGAACCGAAGCTATCTCCGTATAGCGAAAGATCTTGAACCAAACTACTACTAATAGGCCCGGAACTACCCATCAGCTCTCACAAACATAGAATGTACCTTACATGCTTTAGTTCTAGGGCCAAGCGAGCGGGTGGGAGCAACCGAATTAGGCGTAAACCCGTTTAGCCGAACTCACTTGTTTTATCGTCAGATAATTAACACTTCCACGCTAATTTTTGGAGTGTGGAGGATGGTGGTGTTCGTCTTGCCAGTGGTTTCCAAAAAAAGAACATAAAATCTTCAGTGTTCGGTGGGCTTAGACGAAAGTCAGAACGGGCTTCCATCTCGTTGAATGGCTCCTCGGAGGGCAGTAAGGGGGGCTTCGCCCCCCGATCAACCCTCCTGGAGCGACTTCAGTATGGTGGTTGTCGAAATAGTGTTGTCATGAGTATGACGAGTTGGGACTTATACTGCCCTGTAGTTCTTTTGTCTATCTACAACATTTGGAACTAATCTAGTGGGCTCACTAATACTCGATTCTTTTAAAGTAGAAACTAAAAAGTGTTCTATTTTGGCGTTGAGTCACAAGTAGGCGCTTTAAAATTTTACAAAAATCTGACAATTATTAATTTACAACATCGAATCGCTCCACCGCAGGATTAGTATTTTTTTTTATAATTTTCAATGTCCTATTTTACCATATAGAGTCTAGCGCCGATAAAACCCTTAATCCGGCTCTGAATGCAATTAACTTTTGATGACGTGTAAAAATTATTTTTACAATTGTCACGGTTTGGAAAACCTTTAAAAAATTTAATTTTGTTTTGAACTAATTTAGCTAAAAAAAAAGAAAAATTTAATTACGTATAATAACACCACGAAAAGTTGTCTCAACTATAATTTGCTTTAGAGAGAAGTCGACTTGTAAATGTATAAACGTTAGTGCATAAAAATGCAGTCTTTGACCTCCCAAAAATACAACCTACAACAACAACTAAGAAAAGAAAAAATTTAGCTATTTGCTTACATTTTGCAAAGTCTTTATTTTTTTTTAAAACGACACGCCGCTCTACATTTGGCAATACTCGCAAAAATATTAGGATTTATTTTCAACTGGCGTCATTTGGGTGTTATATACTTTGATATTAACCCAATGTAAAATAACTAAAATTAAAATTCTAAATGTGTTTAAAAAATGTGCTAGTGCACTCTAAACAGGATCTATTTTTAAATTTTTATTATTGCAATTTTTTAAGTACAATGCACCCGAAATCGCGCCTGCATAAATAAAATTGGCAGTCTAAAAGTGCAACTTATTGTTTGCTTAATTTTTCGTCTATTGTCAAATTTGAAATATTTGCAAATTTTATACATGATTCATCCATTAAATAAACATAGACGTAATTATGCGCTTTAAAATAAGAAAATATGGGTGAAGCGTTCCAAAATTTCATTTTCCTATTTTTTGCGTATTATAAACAACGTTGGTGTTGGTCAGGAGTTAAAATAGTTCTATTGCTCTCTACTCGATACTTTGCCAAAAAAAATTAGACAAATAGACTGATTCATGTAGGTAAGCATATAGCTACTTAGGCATAGAGATAGGCATAGAGATTGCTCTAAGTTAACCATAAGCGATATCCCCATATAGTGCGCCGGTCGAATTTGAATAAAGCTGTATATTGTATAAGCTGATGGACTGAGCAAGAGAGCTTTGTCAAAAGATATGTTGACAAACAATGAGAGAGTAAGCTCGGCAAAACATCAAATAGGCTAGTAAGCCAGCATACAAACGGGTAGACAGACGGAGAGACATACATAAGACGAGAAGACATTTAGCCACGCACGAGAAAATTTTAATGCTTGTAGATTATTTAATGGAATTAAAATTTGAACAGACAGAACGGTGATTGCCACGAGCATGCAGACACATTAGACAGGTGGACGGAGCAAAATTGCCGCATCGAAAGACACGCTGACAAACGATGGGAGAACGAGCTTTGCCTCGATACTTACGATACCTCGATACTTTCGATACCTCGATACTTTTGATACTTCTATAATTGAGAAACTTTTGATACCTAGATACTTTCGATACCTTGATACAATCGATACCATGAAATTTTCGATACCTTGATACTTTCGAAACCACGATACTTACGATAACTCGACACCTCGATACTTGCAATATCTTGATACTTTCGAAACATTCAATACTTCGATACCTCCATACTTTAATAATTTTCGTTCGATACCTCGATACTTCGATACTCTAGATACCTTGATACTTTTATAATTTTCGATACTTTCGATATTTTTCATACCTCGACACTTTAAACATCTCGATACGTTGATACACTTTGGATACTTTTGATACCTCAATACTTCGATACCTCGATGCTTTTGGTACATCGATATTTTCGATACTTGCATATTTTCGCTACCTTGATACTTTCCCTACTTCTACAATTTCTATACTTCCATACTCCCAATACTTCGAAACTCTAGATACCTCTTTACTTTCGATACCTTTATACTTTTGAAACTTCAATATTTGCGCTACTTTGATACTTTCGATACCTCAATACTTTCGATACTTCTATACTTTCGATACCTCGATACTTTTGATACCTAGATATTTTTCATATCTTTTAATTTCGTTACCCTAATACTTTAGATACATCAATACTTTTGATACCTCAATATTTGCGCTACATTGATAGTTTCGAAACCTCAATACTTTCGATACTTCTATACTCTCGATACCTCGATACTTTTAATAACTCGATATTTTTCATACCTTGTATATTCGTTACCCTAATACTTTCGATACATCAATACTTTTGATACCTCAATATTTGCGCTACCTTGATACTTTCGAAACCTCAATACTTTCGATACTTCTATACTTTCGATACCTCGATACTTTTGATAACTCGATATTTTTCATACCTTGTAATTTCGTTACCCTAATACCTTAGATACATCAATACTTTTGATACCTCAATATTTGCGCTACCTTGATACTTTCACAACCTGAATACTTTCGATACTTCTATACTTTCGATACCTCGATACTTTTGATACCTCGATATTTTCCATATCTTGTAATTTCGTTACCCTAATACTTTAGATACATCAATACTTTTGATACCTCAATATTTGCGCTACCTTGATACTTTCGATACCTCAATACTTTCGATACTTCTATACTTTCGATACCTCGATACTTTTGATACCTCGATATTTTCCATACATTGTAATTTCGTTACCCTAATACTTTAGATACATCAATACTTTTGATACCTCAATATTTGCGCTACCTTGATACTTTCGAAACCTCAATACTTTCAATACTTCTATACTTTCGATACCTCGATACTTTTGATACCTCGATATTTTCCATACCTTGTAATTTCGTTACCCTAATACCTTAGATACATCAATACTTTTGATACCTCAATATTTGCGCTACCTTGATACTTTCGATACCTCAATACTTTCGATACTTCTATACTTTCGATACCTCGATACTTTTGATACCTCGATATTTTCCATACATTGTAATTTCGTTACCCTAATACTTTAGATACATCAATACTTTTGATACCTCAATATTTGCGCTACCTTGATACTTTCGAAACCTCAATACTTTCAATACTTCTATACTTTCGATACCTCGATACTTTTGATACCTCGATATTTTCCATACCTTGTAATTTCGTTACCCTAATACTTTAGATACATCAATACTTTTGATACCTCTATACTTTTAATACCTTGATACTTTCGAAACCTCGAAACATTTAATACTTCGATTTACGTCGTCGACACCTCAATACTTTTGATACCTCGATGCTTTCGAAAATTTAGATACTGCAATACTTTCGATACCTCGATACTTCTTTAATTTCTATACTTTAGTAATATTCGTTTGATACCTCGATACTTCGATACTTTCGATACTTTGGTAATATTCGTTTGATACCTCGATACTTTCGATACCATGATATTTTCGTAATTTTCGATACTACCGATACTTATAATAGCTCGACACTTCAAATATCACGATACCTTAATACTTTCGATACTTCGATACTTTTGATACCTCGATAATTTGATAACTCGATACTTTTGGTACCTCGATATTTTTACTACCTTAATACTTTATACTTTCGATACTTAGATACTTTCGATACCTCGATATTTTCGATACCTTGATATTTTCACTACTTTGATACTTTCTATACCTCAATACTATCGCTACTTTGGTAATATTCGTTCGATACCTCGATACCTCGATGCTTTCGATACCACGATATTTACATAATTTTTGATACTACCGATACTTATAATTAAAGCCCGGATTTATAAGCATTTATTATTTCAAAATAAGCGCTTAAAAAAGCTTAAAAAAAGTCCAAAGAAAGCTTAAAAAAAGCTCTTAAGAAGCACTAAAAATTCAAAATTGAGCACCAAAATTTAATTTTTATGTAAAGTTTGAATTATCATTTTGAAAAAAAATTAATTATCCTATTAAATTATAGGTAACTTTGAAAAAAAAGCTCAAAAATGTCTTTTAACGCAAATTATTAAAAAAAAAGCAAAATACGAATTACCAACACTGGCTTAAATCACTTATATTTTTCAGAAATGTAAAGATCCAAAAGAAATTTGTTCTGCTTATGATTTAAAGCCATAAGCAAAAAGCTTAGAATCCGGGCTCTACTTATAATAGCTCGACACTTCCAATATCTCGATACCTTGATACTTTGGATAGTACCTAGATACCTAGATACTTTCGATACTTTGATACTTGTGATATTTCGATAATACGATACCTCGATACTTTTGGTACCTCGATATTTTCACTACCGTGATATTTTTTAATGCATCAATACTTTTAACACATCTATGTTTCGTTACTTAGATACGTTCAGTACCTTGATATTTTTGATATCTTGATATTTTCACTACTTTGATACTTTCTATACTTCCATACTTTTGACACCTCTATACATACTTTCGTTTCCTAGATACCACCATACTTTGGATACCTCGGGACTTACCTCAATACTGTCGATACTTAGATACTTTCGGTACTTCATTACTTTCGATACCTCGATACTTTCTATACTTCGATAGTATTGAATACGCTCAGCCCTAGACAGAACCAAAAAGTCCATTTTTATTTATTTTATAATAGTTATCTACAAATTTTTTAACCCAATTGGTATGGGTTGCTTTACCATTTACCTTGAATGAACTATAAAATTAGCATTTTTTTGAAAATTTCTTCCTTATTAAAATAAAGCCATAAAAAAGTAATTTTAATAAGTGTATGTTATTAATTTAAAGTGTATATTTAAGGGCCCAATAAATAGATAAGTATGTTAAAAGCGAAACGTTTAAACCTTAACTTAAAAAATTTTTATTTCAAAAAATTTTCAAAATATTTTTTTGGGTTAGAGGTATTTGACCCAGCACTTGTTTTTTAAAAAAATAAATTAAATCATAAAATCGTTCTAGCGACATGAGCAACATGTGTTTGTTCGAAAATTGTATAAGGTGCAGTCAAGAGAGAGCAATTTAGCAAATAAGAGGGGGTTAGAAGGGAGTAATTTGAAGTAAAGAGGTCCTGATGCAATTTCGGTAGTGAGAAGGGAGGGGATAGTTGCATAGTCCGGCGAAAGTGCAGCCATGCGTTCCTAGCAGACAGGCGAATTGCATCGGGGTCCATGAACTGCCCCCCTTTAGGCCCCCCTTGCGTGGTTCCTAGCCCCCCGCTTGTCTAAATAACATGGGAACTTGCCTTGTCAGGGCGACTACCTCTAAAAATGTTATAATTGATGTTATTTTTCCTACACGTACGAAAATTTAATAGGTACCCCGTTGAACTTTAACAAAATTTATTTATTTACTAGGAAATTTTCTCCCACACGTCTTTTTTAAAATCGGCGCGTCTGTACGAAAAATTGCAATGTGGTTTACTTTTATCATTAGACACTTAAGTTAGTAAACAGTACGAGTATTAAAGTAAAGAATAGGTACTTAAATCGATATGAAATCTTATCGAAATTAGCTTTAATATGTTTATAAAAAAATAGTGCACTAAATTTCTTGCAACTAACGCCATACACATTTCAACCACCGATCACAAACAATTCGACTTTTAATCAATCGAAAAGTTACTAACGTAACGTTTTGCGCTTCAATTAGCGAAAAAAAATTTTTTTTAAATATTTATTATTATTTTTTTAATGAATATGCACAAAAGCGACTTTTATCTACGCATACGGGGCTTAACCGAATCAAGTAAGTTTTGCTATTACTATTTGTAATCAGTTGTCAGCAGCAGTTCGTTAAGTTCAGTTAAAAATTCGAGGTTACATCCTTACGTATAGTCACATTAAAAGTGTCGCTTCCGTACGCGAATTTTTTTCCGTCAACTTTTTTGGAAACTTTTCCAAAATTTGGCCGAGACCAACAACTTTTGATTAGATTAAATGGATTTATTTGGTAAGTAATTTTTTTTTAATTTAATTTAAGAAAATTTTTATAAAAGTCTAGACACTTTTTGAATCTTATTTTAAGTGCAATTTTTGACAAGAGAAGAAAAAAAATCTGCATAGAAGAGGAACCGGTTGCTTGCAAAATGTTCGAATAGACTTGGACTTGGGGGTATTTTCTATAGATTAAATGTTGGAAGAGCATACGAGCGAAGGGGGATCATTTCTAAGTTGAATTTTGCGTTAGGGAACTCCTTCGTATGCACAAAGCTTTATGATTGTCGTCGTCTATAGAAAAGGTTGTTCACAAAAGGATAATCTCCTTGTTGTACCCTTAAATCAAGGTTGTTTTGTTTTTGTACAACCCGTCAGTGAGCAAATCTTACACGAATAATCTAATATTTTATAGATTGACCTCGATTTAAACCGAGTTTAAATAAATTTTCATAAATTAAAAAAAAATGAAAATTTCTCAAATTTTTTCTTAACGAATTTTCCAAATTAATATAGGTCAAATCGTCAGTATAACAATTTAAACTTTTTATACGAAGAACTAATTTTGGAAATGCTAAATTAGCATTATTTAAAGTACGTACTAATTATCAAACAGTTTGAAGCTTCTTAATTAAGACATAAAAACAGAAAGAAATTTGATAATTAGTGACGCTTCATATAATTTGATATTGCGACCAAACTATTTGTTAGAGAAAAAAAATTTGCAAATGTAATTTGCAGAAAATTAAATTCTCAACAATTTTTGCAAGAAGTCAATTTATCATTAATTTGTTTATTTTCGAGTTGTTGCCCGGAAAAGTCACGTAATTTAAATCTTAATTATTTATATTCGCTACCAAAACAAAAGCTTCTTGGTTATTTTTAAAAAAATTAATTTAGCTTATAATTTTGAGATTGAATTTTTTTTTTAATTTAATGTATATTTTTATTATCTGTTTATTAAATGTCTAATTGATATGCAAAATACTTTGCACAGGATAATAAGCCATTTCGGGAAAACAATTGCAATTAGCGAAAAGTTGTTCATACAAAATTTGTAGTTTGAAGTGCTTTTGAAATCTTATTACCGGAAAAAGCTCTATAAGTGCAAGTATACATTAATTATTGTTGTATAAAAAAATATAATATGATTAAAACAACACATTTCACCCTTTTTGAAAATGGAAGTGAGACATTATAAAGGAAAACGTACTCTAGCGGAAAAACAATTGCATTAACGATAAAGTCGATTCGACGTTTTTTGTAGAAAATTTAATACTTTTAAATTTTTAAAATAGGTCAAATTGTTGTAAATGTAACACATTTTAAGATATTGCCCGAAAAACTCCTTCAACAGTAATTTATTAATAATCAAGTATCTAAGTTTATTTATTTATATGTAATTAATTGCTAATATATTATATTTTATATTTAAAAAATGCTTCATCCATAAAAAGCTCAAAAGCAATTTTCATTATACTTGACGTTCTTTTACTACGCAAACTAGTACTTGTAGTAAAAAATCTCTAGACACAATTTGTAGAGAATTAAATGACTATATTTTTAGTAATTAGCAATTCTGTCCTAAATCTACCCGTTTTTGAGATACTGTCTACCAAAATCGACGAACTGAATAACGTACTCGTACGCAGCTTTTTTTTATCTGAAGGCATCAGAAAATGTTTGCTTACGGGAAAACAATTGCTTGTATGAAAAAGCTCCTCAGACATAAGTTGTAGAGAATAAAATTATCTACATTTTTTATTATTAGCATTTTTTTCCAAAAGTTAACCGTTATTTAGATATTGTTCACTAAAAAGTTGATTTACTGAATAACATACGTTGCAACGTTTTTTAACTTACGACATCGGAAAATGTTTTCTTACGAGAAAACCATTTCTTGTATCAAAAGGCTTTTCAGACATAATTTATAGAGAATTCAATTATCTACAGTTTTTATAATAAGCAATTTAATCCTAAGTCTAACCGTTTTTCAGATATATCGTTCGTCAAAGTTGATAAACTGAATATACCATACTTCGATATCATACTCGTTTGCAACTTTTTTTAACTTTAGGCATCGGAAAATGTCTTCTCACGGGAAAACCATTGCTTATATTAAAATACTCTCCATATATAATTTGTAGAGAATTAAATTGTCTACATTTTTTATAATTGGCAATTGTTTTCTAAGTCTAATCGTTTTTTAGATATTGTTCACCAAAGTTGATAAACTGAATATCATACTCGTTTGCAACTTTTTTTAACTTTAGGCATCGGAAAATGTCTTCTCACTGGAAAACCATTGCTTATATTAAAATACTCTCCATATATAATTTGTAGAGAATTAAATTGTCTACATTTTTTATAATTGGCAATTGTTTTTTAAGTCTAATCGTTTTTTAGATATTGTTCACCAAAGTTGATAAACTGAATATCATACTCGTTTGCAACTTTTTTTAACTTTAGGCATCGGAAAATGTCTTCTCACAGGAAAACCATTGCTTATATTAAAATACTCTCCATATATAATTTGTAGAGAATTAAATTATCTACATTTTTTATAATTGGCAATTGTTTTCTAAGTCTAATCGTTTTTTAGATATTGTTCACCAAAGTTGATAAACTGAGTATCATACTCGTTTGCAACTTGTTTTAACTTTAGGCATCGGAAAATGTCTTCTCACAGGAAAACCATTGCTTATATTAAAATACTCTCCATATATAATTTGTAGAGAATTAAATTGTCTACATTTTTTATAATTGGCAATTGTTTTCTAAGTCTAATCGTTTTTTAGATATTGTTCACCAAAGTTGATAAACTGAATATCATACTCGTTTGCAACTTTTTTTAACTTTAGGCATCGGAAAATGTCTTCTCACTGGAAAACCATTGCTTATATTAAAATACTCTCCATATATAATTTGTAGAGAATTAAATTGTCTACATTTTTTATAATTGGCAATTGTTTTTTAAGTCTAATCGTTTTTTAGATATTGTTCACCAAAGTTGATAAACTGAATATCATACTCGTTTGCAACTTTTTTTAACTTTAGGCATCGGAAAATGTCTTCTCACAGGAAAACCATTGCTTATATTAAAATACTCTCCATATATAATTTGTAGAGAATTAAATTATCTACATTTTTTATAATTGGCAATTGTTTTCTAAGTCTAATCGTTTTTTAGATATTGTTCACCAAAGTTGATAAACTGAGTATCATACTCGTTTGCAACTTGTTTTAACTTTAGGCATCGGAAAATGTCTTCTCACAGGAAAACCATTGCTTATATTAAAATACTCTCCATATATAATTTGTAGAGAATTAAATTATCTACATTTTTTATAATTGGCAATTGTTTTCTAAGTCTAATCGTTTTTTAGATATTGTTCACCAAAGTTGATAAACTGAATATCATACTCGTTTGCAACTTTTTTTAACTTTAGGCATCGGAAAATGTCTTCTCACTGGAAAACCATTGCTTATATTAAAATACTCTTCATATATAATTTGTAGAGAATTAAATTGTCTACATTTTTTATAATTAGCAATTGTTTTTTAAGTCTAACCGTTTTTTAGATATTGTTCACTAAAGTTGATAAACTGGATATCATACTCGTTTGCACCTTTTTTTAACTTTAGGCATCGGAAAATGTCTTCTCACAGGAAAACCATTGCTTATATTAAAATACTCTCCATATATAATTTGTAGAGAATTCAATTATCTACATTTGTTATAATAAGCAATTGTTTTCTAAGTCTAACCGTTTTTTATATATTGTTCACTAAAGTTGATAAACTGAATATCATACTCGTTTGCAACTTTTTTTAACTTTAGGCATCGGAAAATGTCTTCTCACTAGAAAACCATTGCTTATATTAAAATACTCTCTATATACAATTTGTAGAGGAATAAATTATGTACATTTTTATAACTAGCAATTGTTTTCTAAGTCGAACCGTTTTTTAGATATTGTTCACCAAAGTTGATAAACTGAATAACATATTCGTTAGCAACTTTTTTTTAACTTTAGGCATCGGAAAATGTCTTCTCACTGGAAAACTATTACTTATATTAAAATACTCTTCAAATATAATTTGTAGAGAATTGAATGATCTATATTTTTTATAATTAGCAAATTTTTTCTAAGACTACCCGTTTTTGAGATATTATCCACCAAAGTCGATAAACTGAATAACACACGGATGAAATTTTTTTATTTGATCCATAGCAAAATACTGTATTGCTTTATAAAGTACTTATCTACAGTTCTATTCTTAATTTTTGATAATATAGGTATTTCTGAGTAATAACATCAGTTTTGCGACAAAAGTCGTTGAACTGAATGTACTTTTGTTCTGAACTTTTCAAATTAATGCATCGGAAAATGTGTTCTCGCGGGAAACCCCATCATTAAAATGAAAAAGTTATGCAGATATAATTAAAATATGTATTTTGTCCAAAGTTTAATCATTTTCAAGTTATTGTCCTGGAAAGTTGACGAGTCGAACTAAACATTAGTTTGGGATTTCTATAAATATAATAACTCGGGAAATGCGCTCTCGCGGAAAAATTGTTGTTTATATGAAAAAGTTGTTTATACACAATTTGTTGAGAATGAAATTTCCTATATTTCCTAAAAAAGACATTGGTAAATATAACTATTTTAGAGTTACAATAGTGCGATGAAAAGTGCTGGTGGACTATGTAATCGTTTTGCGTGTTTCGTTAATTGTAATGCGTCGGAAAATTTGCTCTCGCGGAAAATAGATTGTTTATATCAAAAATTCGTTTGAAGCAATTTGCGGAGAATTTAATTATCTTTATTTTGTAAAATAAGTAATTTTGTCGCAAGTGGACGCATTTTTGGGATATTGTTCGGGAAAGCTAATTACATGTAGAGAATTTTTGGTTTTGTTTTTTATAGTGGAATATTTTCGTAAATTGTGTTATTGGGTAAAACACTTGTTTATATAAAATTAATTTAGAGATAATTTGTTGTAGGGAGTTTAGTAAATAACAAAAAAAAGTAAAACTTGCGTATATTGAAATTTTTGCGGGAAAACTCACGTAGGGGTTAGTTTTAGCCCGTTTGCAGTTTTTAATATTTTTTGTTTATTTTTTTTTATTAGAAACGAATAGATAAGGCAATGAATAAATAATTAATTTGTAGCTTACAAGTTGAATAAGCCATGGAAATCAAAGTTATTCAAAAGGTACCTTCGCTTATACGGAAAATCGTATAATTCAGCAGAGAATTGCCTTTTAAACGTTGTTATTAATTTTAATAATTTTTTTCTTCAAATAAGAAATTTGTAGTAAGAAAAGAAGTAATTTATAATTGAAATAATTTTTTTCTTATTGATTCATCGACGAGGCAAAATTTAATATTAAAATTAAATTTGGGGTGTACTCTATACACCCGAGCCGCAGCAGCACAAATAATAAATTCTTTCCAAGACCAAGTATTTTAAGATGTAGTTCCTGAAAAGCTTTGTACTGTGCCGACTAGCTTTATTGATTTTATGTAACTAAGACATTCTTCCTTAAATTTAAGTTTTAAAACTAAGCGCAGAGACCAGGTTCCGGACTAAAAAACGGAAGAGACAAATGATAAAATAAAGAAAAAGCGAAAAGCGTCACGTAATTTTACACATAGTAAAATAATTATTTTTGAAAATTGTATTTTAGGGAAAGGCAAATTTTTTATTTTAAATTAATCAAATTTCGGCCTCCTCTTTACCCTAATAAAATAAGTATCGCAATACAATACAGTATACAATGGGCTTGTGAATTAATATTTCAATGAATTGGAAAGGCTTCGGTTGATGTAATAAAGCAATTTTGCGTGCTTAAACATATTTTACTCTAATAAAACGGAAATATTTTATTTACAATTTTCCATTTTCCACCACCAAATTACAAAATTTGTGTATTTATTATTCGCAAATTATTTTTTTCTGGATTTGTATCTTAAACTGACACGTTTACAATTTGGTGGTTAAAAGCACGCAATTCGGTGGTTAATAATTTACATTTTTTAACAAAAAAAAATCTTTTTACATTTCAAAATTACGTTACGAATTAATTAATCTAAGTTGTTTATGAGTATCTATTTACCTATAAAAAACAGCCTCTTTTGAGCGTTTTAGCATTTTTGTTTCGAAAAAAATTCTTTTGTAATTCGTTACTTACGTCCTTGTGTATAGGGTTGATCAAAAGTATCCAATTCTAAATTTTTTGCATTTTTAGGTTAGGGAAAATGTATAAACCCCTAAATTGATTTCAATTTGCCATTTATTGATGATTTATTTGATTAATTTCTAACAACCCTTATTTCATATTTTTCAAATAGCGACATACCTCTTGTGATGGCTTGTTGAAAAGGTTGTCGATAATTTATTACATTGGAATGCAACATCAAATTTTGAATTATGTTTTCGCTAACGGTAGTACATTGATTGAATTTGCTAAGAATTCCAGGGAAGAGTAATTTTAATCCTGGACTTAAAGGCTATGCTTTCTCTACATAAAAGGTGTAAATGGCCGTAAATGGAAGTTGCAACTCAATATATTGGGTCCATACTAGTGGGGAACTTCTAAAGGGTCTTTAAACTAGTTGCTGACTGTTCAAGTACCCTAAATTAGATAACAGGAGAAAAAAAAAATCACATACTAAGAGGGGTCCGGACGGACGCCAGCTATTTTTTGCTCTGAGTTATCAATATTCTGTAATATTATGATCAAATGTAGTTCTCTGAAGCTTTAGAAAGAATCTAAGCCCATCCCCATTTTTATATGTTAATTAAAACCACCCATATCACACTTGAATTGATTTTAACCGTATAATTAAGCATTTTTGTGCTTGTCTCTTGAACATTTATAATAATAACCAACGAGACAAACTGGTGCACATCAGTAAGGGTTTTTGTTATTTCTTGGTCAAAACACAAAATCAACTTCCTCGGTGCAAAATTAATTTTTAAGCCTGAAAAGCGACTTTATCAGAATCGGTCGTCGGACTGTCCAAGTCGGCGTTTGCCGACGACGCCAAACGCGTTCGGCAGCCAAACGTTTAGGTATTTTATTATTTAGTAATAAATATAACTTAACCTTCTTTTATTTCGAGGGAAGGGAACCTAACCTAACATAACCTCATCTAATCTAACCTAACCTTTTTTTTTACTGAGGAAGGACATGTCAAAGGACACCCGAACAGCAGTTAGCACTGACGGGTAGTGTGAGATTTTACTCACTAAAAACTCTACCTCGTGGGACCATCGAACAGTATCTAGGACCGCTTGCTCATTAGTTCAGGTAATTCTCCAGGTGACTCCAGGACATTTCGGCTCGGCGTAGCCGCTACGGGAGCTCTCCGGTCTTGTGACTCGGTAGAGCCCCGCTACGGGTCTGCTCGACTTTCGTTCCCGCGAGTTACAAGTTCAGGAAATTAAATATCACAGGCTTCAAGTTCACGGTTAAAAGAAAATTGCACAGAGTTCAACACTTATCTAAGAGTAAGCTAACCTACCCTGATCTGGCCTACCCTACCACTCCACAGTTAATAGTCGTCAGAACGACAGTGATCGTTTCTGATTTGCTTAGATAAGATTCTAGTATCCAGGTAGTAGGCCAGTGCCCTGATAGCACATCAGTGCCTCAATAAGAAAGTTCAGTGCCTAGATAGTGAACCAGTGCTCTGCCCTGATGTAGGCCAATGGCCGTTCCTGATTAGTTTAAATAAGAGCCCAGAGTCGACATAGGAGGTTAGTGCTCAGATATCATACCAGTGTCCAGGTAGTGAGCCAGTGCCCACATAGCACACCAGTGCCTCAATAAAAAGTCCAGTGCCCAGATAGTTAGCCAGTGGTTGTTTCTGATTTATCTAGATAAGAGCCCAGATATCATACCAGTGTCCAGGTAGCCTGCCCAGTGCCCAGTGCCTCAATAAGAGAGCCCAGTGCCCAGATAGAACGTCAGTGCTCTGCTGTAATAGTAGGCCAGTGGTCATTTCTGATTTACCTAGATAAGAGCCCAGTGTCCAGTAGGAGGTCAGTGCCCAGATATCATACCAGTCTCCAGGTAGTGAGCCACCTAGATAGTAAGCCAGTGCTCTGTCCTGATAGTACGCCAGTGGTCGTATCTGATTTACTAAGAGTCCAGTGTCTAGATAGGATTCCAGTGCCCAGATATCATACCAGTGTCCAGATAGTAAGCCAGTGCTCAGATAGCACACCAGTGCCTCAATAAAAAGTCCAGTGCCCAGGTAGTAAGCCAGTGCTCTGCCCTGTTACTAGGCCAGTGGCCGTTTCTGATTTACCTAGATAAGAGCGCAGTGTCCAGATAGGAGGCCATGCCCAGATATCAGACTAGTGTTCAGGTAGTAAGCCAGTGCCAAGATAGCACACCAGTGCCTCAATAAAAAGTTCAGTGCCGAGATAGTAAGCCAATGCTCTGCCCTGCTAGTAGGCCAGTGGTCGTTTCTGATTTACCTAGATAAGAGCCCAGTGTCCAGATAGGAGGCCAGTGCCCAGATATTATACCAGTGTCCAGGTAGTGAGCCAGTGCCCAGATAGCACACCAGTGCCTCAATAAAAAATCTAGTGCCCAGATAGTAAGCCAGTGCTCTGCCCTGATAGTACGCCAGTGGTCGTATCTGATTTACTAAGAGTCCAGTGTCCAGAGAGGATGCCAGTGCCCAGATATCATACCAGTGTCCAGATAGTAAGCCAGTGCTCAGATAGTAAGCCAGTGCTCTGTCCTGTTACTAGGCCAGTGGCCGTTTCTGATTTACCTAGATAAGAGCCCAGTGTCCAAAAAGCAGACCAATGCCCAGATATCAGACCAGTGTCCAGGTAGTAAGCCAGTGCCAAGATAGCACACCAGTGCCTCAATAAAAAGTCCAGTGCCGAGATAGTAAACCAGTGCTCTGCCCTGCTAGTAGGCCAGTAGTCGTTTGTGATTTACCTACATAAGAGCCCACAGTGTCCAAATATTATACCAGTGTCCAGGTAGTGAGCCAGTGCCCAGAGAGCACACCAGTGCATCAATAAAAAATGCAGTGCCAGTACGTATTTCTTAGGCTCTATGAACAAATTCAGTTTTATTCCCATCAATGCCTTCGTGCCTTGGTACTCACATCAAGGTGACTTTATTGATAGTAGAAAATTACTTGACTGCATTTTAACAATCCCAAGTGAGTTTTGACTCATACTTTCACGATTTAAAACCTTTTTCCTTAGAGACACTTGCTGACTCTTAGACTATGGCCTGTAATTTTGGCTGAAAGATATATGGTGAGTGACCTAGGGTCTTTGGAAGATTCAAATTAGGCCAACGAACAGCTATTACCACTTAATTGTTTATTTTAAATCCAACAGTGTACCAGAGAAGTGCTTGCCTTCCGAACTGTGTAGACGTTGATTTTTTAGGGATTGTCTGGGCGGAGCCAATGCACTACGACGAGCATGTGACCGATGGCATATGGTAGAGAGAGAGAAAGCTCCCTCCATCTGTACTACGCAAGATATTGGCTCCGCCCAGGTAGTCTCTAAAAAATCACCGTCTACCATCTAATCACTCGGTATTTAGATATATTTTTTGGAATTTCGGTAAAGAGTTGAAAAGAATTTTTTGTAAGTGTTTTATTGGCAGTCGAGTGCACAAAAGTTAAAGGGGTAGTTTGGAGGTGATGGGTTTTAAGATTACTTACAATAAATAACGCAAGTACGTCACTAAACAATAGAGGACCAATTTAAATCACCTTACGAACACATCATTTTTTTTCTTAGAATTTAGGTCAACCCTGTATACATAGATATAAATTTTTGCATAGTAACAAAAAATATATTTTAAACAAGTAACTAATGTTCGCTATAAATAATTACCATGATATTGATAGAGAATATTTACAAACATCCAAATAGTTTGAAGGTTATCTTAGAAATAGACAAACAAGTCTTGGATATAAAAAAAATAATATAAAACAATAAGATGCTCTTTGGTTCAAACATAATCTGCAAAGGATTTTAATTATTTTATTAATGTGTTGCTTTGCGATATCAACAAAACGATGTGAATTTGTATTTTGTACGTGATGTTTTTGCTTATAAATCTGGTAATGTACCTCACTAGACCTACTTTAACTTTAATTAATTTTTTGCTAATTTGAACGCCAATTTTAAATCGCTATATTTACAAAAATTATATTATTTATGACTTATTTAGAATTTTTTTTGTGTGTATAATAAATATAATTTTAGACAAAATATTGCTAATGATTAGAATTTGAAGACCATCCTTAATTATACTAGATAAAAGTTACACAAGGAAGTAATTTAATAAAACGAGAGCATTTTAAATTAATCTTGTAGGGCTTTATGCTTTTAATATTAAGTTTACGAATCAAAACAAGCAAAATTTGTTGATTTTTATCATAAAACATGCAATTAATTTCGTAAACTCAATGGCAAGTTTGTTCTCCGACGACCGCAATTAACCAAAATTTTCCTTCTAAAATTCCTAAAAATCCTAATAAACTAAAATAAAATTTTACATGGTAGTCGTTGGAAAAGTATTTTACGTTTACATAACTTGGTCAATATTTGTGGTATAGATATCAAAAAAATACAAAAATAAAGGTAATTTTATAACGTACAAAAAAGGCTATTATACATTTTTTGATAAAATTGATATTTTGCGAGTTATTTGTAAAAATCCAGCTGTATGTCATTTTTTCGGTTAAGGGTGAATCACATTTAACATTTAAAACAGTCTAACTCGGTTAATATTTTTTTAAATTAGACTAAATGTAAGCCAAATTAAAGCTAATTTTATAAGCTTTATGAAAGCTTATTATAAATGTTTTGATAAAATTGATATTTGCTGAGTTATTTTCAAAAGATCTAATGCGTTCGGCGAGTAGTGAAACACTGAAAAACGAGTGTCAATTTTAAAAGCGCTGTAACTCTGTTAATACTTGTCGTACAGCAACTGAATAAAAACCAAATTAAAATTTTTTTTATAAGCTTCAACTATTAGTAGGAATTTTTGCTACAATTGATATTTTCCAAGTTATTTTTAATCGAATGGGGATGGAAAATGCTCAATTTTCAAAACGTTTAATTTTGCACTAGGTCAGATTCTTTTTAATTCACTTCGTTCAAAAGTCATAAGGGAGGGGGGGACTTCAGACGCGGACTGACTGCTATTATTTTATTTCAACATAAAACTACAAAAGCTTGATAAAAAGATTCATTTATTTTCTCTAGTCTTGATCACATTATTTGGATAAAAGGAAAAATGTGAAGCCCTTAAAAATAACCATTATAACTACATCAGATCTAAAGCTTCATAATTTATTTATTTTGGTTCGTAGAGGAATTTTTTTATTTTGTTAAGAACTTGATAACTATGTTTGTATGTTTGTTAAGACTAAACCACAAACATGAGTCATTTTAAAACAATTTCTAAGGTTTATAATAATTACCATTAGACGTGTTGAGGGAGGAAATTCCTCAAATGGCCAATGTCGTCCAATGTTTGCTTAAAAGTCCTCCTGTGGCAATTTCTAGTGTTTGTCTTTTATTAAAAACCAACTCCATAGTTCTTGTATGGACAATTTCGTGCTTGAATGTGTTGTTTATTCAAACTGATCGACTGCGCGCTGACCGTTTTAAGGGAAAACGGTGTTTTTTCTTAAAAAAATTTTTTATTTAAATACTAAATTTTTGAAAAGACTTTTTAACATTTTTTAAGGTCTTATCGATACCAAAGCGGTGAAATTAGGACTTAGGATTAAGCCTTCATAGATGGTGGTTTTAAAGGGATACCATGTAGTTCTATGGGTTTTCTTAAGGGTGATAGTTCTAAAGGAATGCCACTTACTTTGTGTAGCCTTGAATTAGGACTTAGAATTAAGCCTTAACGGACAGTGGTTATAAAGGAATGCCACGTAGATTGAGTAGTTTTGAATTAGGACTTAGAATTAAGCCGTAATAGGCGGTGGTTTTGAAGGAACGCCACGTAGTTCGTATAGCCTTGGAATAAAGCTTAGAATTAGCCTTAAGGGGAGATAGTTATAAAGGAATATTATTTAGTTTGTGTAGCCTTCATAAAAGGCTCAGAATAAAGCCTTAAGGGACGGTGTTTTTAAAGAGATTCATTGTAGGAGTTTAAGCCTGGAATAAGGCTTGCAATTTAGCCTTAAAGGGTGGTAGTTACAGAAGAATGTTACGTAGTGTGTTTAGCATTGAAATAGGACTTAGAATTAAGCCTTTAGGAACGGTAGTTTTAAAGGGAAGCCACGTAGTTCGCATAGTCTTGAAATAAAGCTTAGAATTATGCCTCAAGGCTTAAGAGATGAAATTTATAAACGAATTCCACTGAAAAGTAAGTTTTGAAGAGCGATATTTTTAAAAGATTTTACTTAGTTTATCTAGCCTTGAAATAGGGCTTAGAATTAAGCCTTGAGGGGCGGGGCGTTGATTTTATATTCCTTATTAATGTTTTCAGGTTTGTTAATAGTGATTTTCCCATGTGAAAACCATTTAAATAAGGTTTAGAATTAAATATTGGAGACTTTTAACCAACAAGTCAAAAGTCAAAAGCTTTTCATTGTGATGATCGTAAGCCTAAAGGAATAAAACATTTAAAGTTGTACGTAGGACAATTTTAAAGCTTGAAATTTGTGCTTTAACCCTCAAGTATACGCGTTAAGAACTTTAGCTACTAGCTTTTAATTAATAAGATTGGGGTGGAGGGTGTACAGAGTGAGCTGCCTCCGCCCACCCTTTTGAATCCTAAGTCTATCGGACTGACCTTGTTAGGACAAGATTTCCTTAACACGAATCCTCTTATAGTGGCTTATATGTAAGATACTGACGCAGCACGTACTTCATTGTTTTGCATCCCTTATGGCGCTTATTTAATTGACAGTGTCCAATTAGACGACTGTAGATATAATAATTAGTGTTTTCTTTGCTCTTTGGGCAAATTTACAGCTCCTTGGGTTAGCGTATAGCCCAGCGATTGATTTTTGTGTTTTTCACCAGACCTCGTGACGTTCCTTCCCAAAAATAAAGGCCACTGAGTCCTAAAAGACCATAGATGCCTATCCACAGACCTCAAAACCTCTCTGCACCACAAAGAGAAGTCACTGAATCCTGAGAGCTCGCGAGAGGATGTCACCGGACCTCGAGACCTCTGAGAGAGACAAAAGAGGCCACTGAGACTTGGCAACACGAAGGGTACTTGCCCTCCACCAGACCTCGAGACGTTCGTTCTCAAAAATAAAGGCCACTGAGTCCTGAAATACCATAGATGCCTATCCACAGACCTCGAAACCTCTCTGCACCACAAAGAGAGGTCACTGAATCTTGAGAGCTCGCGAGTGTTTGTCACCGGACCTCGAGACCTCTCTCTTAAAAAAAGGGGCCACTGAGACCTGGCAACACGAAGGGTACTTGTCTTCCACCAGACATCGATACCTTTATTTTTAAAACGAAAGGCCACTGAGTTCTGATAGGCCATAGATATCTGTTCACAGACCTCTCTGCACCCCAAAGAGGAGTCACCGAGTCCTGGAGAAAGACATAGGAGTCGTCGTGCAATTCAACACAAATTGAAGCTCCGGCTGCTCATAGCACTCATAGCAGATATGCTTGCAAAAATATTTCTCGTTTTTCTCCATTGTTTTTTGACAACTTTGTGCAAAACGCTTTGATATTTTGTTCCATGTTATCAATGGATGTCTAATACAAATTTAACTTCAGGAATCGTCAAAAAGAAAAGTCTAGTTGAAGGGATTGGCGTCATGGCACAATGCTAGCGCGCACAATAGATTTTCTTCAAAAACGGTAACATTTTTATCGACATTTACAAAAAGTGCATTTTTCTGTGGTGTGGAGCACATTTGTATAGCTTTGAAGGGCCTATCGACCAAATCTTATCAATCCTTGCCTTGGATAAGTGTTACACAAAATATTAAAAACAAATAGTTTTTGGCAGCAAAATTTGTTTTTTTTAAAAAAACGTGTCCTCCATGTTATGGCAGAAATTTTGGTAGAGGCAGTACGTTTTCTCATGAACGATGCCCTTAAAAAAGCTCTTAGAAGACGTTTGAAGGGAGAGAGCTATTGTAGTGAAATTTCAAAAGATAAAAATATTGACTAATTTATATAAATGAAAGGAGAATTAAAATTTTTTTAGATTTGTTAGTAAGAAGCAAGTTATTCACATTTTCGACTACTGTGATTGTGTGACTCATCGTTCACGAGAAAACGAACGGCCTCTAACACCCTCGAGGACCACTTGTGGAAAAAATTAATTTTTTTAAAAATTGGCGTTTTGTAGCGTTTTAACAGAAATAATTAGAATATTGAATGCTGTTGATGTTTGCATTTATAATAAATTTTCGACCCTGAAGGTACTTCCTAAGATTCCCGAGGGTTTTGGTTTCCTAGGGGATCGCTCGGGATGTACATTGTACATACAACAACTACGGCAAACAGAGATACCTGCATCTCACATAACTACCTATGATTTTATAAGTAAGAGCTTTTGTTATTAATTTAAAGTTTAATTGTTTAATTTGCTAAAATTCGAACTTGTGTCATAATGCGCGAATTGTATTTTTTTGATAAGTCGCGTCGAATCTTAGATAAGTTCCATAAATTTTGCAATTACGTAACATTGAAGTTACTGTTCGTTATCGAAAAAACAAATGGGTGACAACTTATCAAAAAAGTACCTTTTTTTTACTTTCCAAAAATTTATTTCCTTTTTATTTATGTAAACTAATTTTTTTCGATTAGGCGGCTATTGAACGTGGCCAACTCGCAATTGTTTGCCAAATTTAGTCCAAATTTATAATTTTTCAACAGTTAGTATCAGTTTTAAATTTTAAATTAGCGATAAGAATTTTTCTTATCAAAAAAAACTGCAAATGAGCAAAGTTTACTAATATCTTTGCATAAAACACTTCTAAGCAATGAATTTTAGCAACTTTTTTTATACAATTTAAAAAGATAACAAATATGCAAACATTTGATATCACTATGTACTAATGGCGCCATAAAAATATTTAGTTTATACTATCAAAAAATTTATTTGGATTAAAAAAAATTTTTTTTTGTTCCCATTTTGTTTTTTTTTTGGAAAGCTCGCGCGGATCACTTAAAAATTAGCGGAGAAAGTTTCAAATTGTATAGGTAAAAATTGAAACTTACGCTCGTACACACACAGACACACACACGCATTATTGTTTTAATAAAACCACCCACCTACTTTGATCGAAAAGTGCATAAAATGCACTCGATATTAAGTTACATGTTTTAAATACAGATTATTTACGTCTGTCTGTTGAGATTTTTACACGCACGCAAAATTCTATACGTTTCCTATTTTTACTTTGTTTGAATTTTTGAGTAGGTATCGCGTAACGTTTGGAAAATTGGCGCGAAATTTAAAACAAAATTGCGAGAAAAAAACAATTTTGATTAGATTGGGTAACTTAAGAGTTTAAGAAAATTTTTTTACGTTTTTTGTGTGTCGAAATTATGAAAGGATTTTTAAAGCAAGGACGTTGTCTTGTGCGAGCGAGATGGCGGCATTAAGTTGACGTGGGGTAAATTGGCCACTTGAAATTTGGGATGTGAACAAGTTGCAAATCTCGATTTTCGCGTAACTGTACTGCAAGCTCCGATGCTCTCTGAAAAGGGGGGTATGACCATGCATTTTAAATTCCCCTCGTCCCCTGCAAGGTACCTACGTGTACAGGTACCTATGAATTTGCGAGCCCAATAAAAAGTGGTCCTGCAGGTTAGGGGTTTTGGGAGTTACGACCATTGTGTTATGTTAGAGTATTACTAGACTATCTGACGGTTTAGACGCTAGTAGTGCCTTTCAGTGATGGACCATCGACGTCTTCAGGTGACCCTCTGATGACTATTTCCAAATATTGGTCTAGGACCTAGTTTTTTAAGTTTTTGTTAGTGATTTATTCAAACATTTTTTAAAGTGAGTTTTTTTAATTTTTTTAAAGTGATTTTAATTTAATAATTTTTTAATTAATTATAATTAAAAATTTGCCAAAATTTGCAAATAACAATTATATCACATATCAATCGCGTGACGTCATTAAATTCTAATTTATCACCAACCGCTAGAAATTACAATTAGAAAATTAAATCGCTAATTTGTTAATTATTTCGTGTTAAAAAAATATTTTTTTAAACTTAGAAATCGTAAGATGCAACAGGTACCCGAAATTAAATGGGTTATTTTGCAAGATGAAATTTGTTGATAAATGTGTTTACCTTATCAATTTTGTTTAAAAAAAAAGGCGATTGTTTACAACGGCGAATAAACATTTTTTACCCCTTATCTAATAAAAGAAAAAATAACAAATTTTGAGATTATGAATTATAAATTGTCGGTTCCACAAGATTTTAATTTAAATAGCGCACAAAGGATAACGATTAAGGCGAACAAATTATAATTAAATCCGTTCGGTGAAGAAATTTCCCAAGATTTTCTATTAGTGTTGATTTGAAATTATTTTTTTGCTTCCAAACGGAGCTCTTTTAATTTCCTACAACTAACGATATTAGGAAATTTTTTTTGCAATTTGTCTGAGTTGTAACCCCATGGCGAAGTAAAATAATTCGAGGGCACTATAATTAACAATTTTTAAAATTTTACAAATTACAAATTTACGAAAATTTTAGCGGTGTGTAAAAATCATAATTTGTTACAACTCGAATTAATTAATTATTTTGAAAATACGCAAAATTGTCAATTTAAAATTAATTAATTGTCAACTCATCTATTAGAAATAATTTAATTAAAAATGTTCTCAAACATTTATTAATTGTCCGAACAGACTAACAGACAAATTTTTTTAAATTGTTGATTTTCTTCTTATCAACCCGTTAATGAGATAATAACCAATGACTGTGACAATAATTATTTGCTCAATTTAAATGTAATCGTAATAATAATTCAATTAATTAATTTTCTCTCTCTGCAAGCGTGAGTAAACATCGCTTATTTAACCTCCTCTTCAAATACTCTTGTTACAACCGTCATACCTAATCCTGTCAACTTTTCCAAAGTCTGCAAATGCTTTTAGAAGACACGTTTGTTTTACTAATCGTATCATACGGAGGTTAAAACCTTTAAATTCTTCAGCCTTTATCGCCTCTTGTTACGTAATAAAACAACCTTCGTAACAGGTCCCTCCCGCAGTCCTCAATGCGGAAAAGTCACAAAGAAAGCTTTCTTAGAAGCTCCCAATAAAGTTCTCATCACCTTGTTTTTGCTTATCGGACAAAATTGGATAGGATGTTGAGAAATGGGTAAATCTTTTGTGGAGATTTTTCCGAATTTGCAACTTTTTATCGTGATAAAAATCACTTCCGAGTTTAAATAATGTTCTGTCTGCCTGTTCGTATAAATTCAAAATTAACCAATTGTGCATTTTGTGAGTTAAACATTTTGAAATAGTATCAATTCAAAACTACCCCTTCTGAGGGGTGTAAAACGAATGAAAGTAAAAAAAAAATAGTTCAGTTGCTTAGTGGTAAGGATTTAACGTGTAAAATCACACTTTGGTAATTTTCTGCTTCCCAATTCATTTTAGAAAAAAAAACTTTAAACAAAAGTTTTAGAGCTTAAAATTGTGCATCCAAATCCAAAAACAAAATCAATTTTGGGTGCTTAATAACGCCAGAAATTTAATTTGAAAATTTCGAAAATTATGAGAATTTGGAAATGGAAGAATCTTTTATAGAGATTTTTTGGAATTTGCACCTTTTTATGGTGATAAAAATGTTCTGTCTGCCTGTTCGTGTAAATTCAAAAATAACCAATGGTGAATTTTGCGAATTAAGCATTTTAAAATAGCTACAATTCAAAACTACCCCTGAGAGGTGCAAAAGGAGGGAAATTAGAAAAAAAGTTTTTGAAAAACGTGTTATCGCAACTATATCTTAATGAAATGCAAAAGTAAAAAATTTTGATATTACAATTTCATCCCTTTTATGGGGTTGGGAAAGAAAAATGTGTATTTTTTGGATGAATTAGTTCAGTTGCTTAGTGATAAGGATTTCACGTGTAATATCACACTTTGGTAATTTTCTGCTTCCCAATTTATTTTAGAAAAAAAAACTTTAAACAAAAGTTTTAGAGCTTAAAATTGTGCATCCAAATCCAAAAACAAAAAATCAATTTTGGATGCTTAATAACGCCAGAAATTTAATTTGTAAATTTCGAAAATTATGAGATTTTAGAAATGGAAAAATCTTTTATAGAGATTTTTTGGAATTTGCACCTTTTTATGGTGATAAAAATGTTTTGTCTGCCTGTTCGTGTAAATTCAAAAATAAAATAACCAATGGTGAATTTTGTGAATTAAACATTTTAAAATAGCTGCAATTCAGAACGACCCCTGAGAGGTGCAAAAGGAGGGAAATTTAAAAGAAAGTTTTTGAAAAACGTGTTATCGCAACTATTTCTTAATGAAATGCAAAATTAAAAAATTTTGATATTACAATTTCATCCCTTTTATGGGGTTGAGAAAGAAAAATGTGTAATTTTTGTATGAATTAATTCAGTTGCTTAGTGATAGGGATTTAACGTGTAAAATCATCCTTTGGTAATTTCCGGCTTTACAATTTATTTTAGAAAAAAAAACTTCAAATAAAAGTTTTAGAGCATAAAATTCTACATCTAAATCAAAAAACAAAATTAATTTTTCATGCTTAATAACGCCAGAAATTTAATTTGAAAATTTAGAAAATTAGCAGAAATAACGATTGCCTTGAAACACAAATAAAAATTGTCAAATGTTTTATGTTGTTTTATGTTTATCTGTCAAAATAATTTTGTAATTATTTATTGAATATTTAGGTAAAAAACCCCAAAAACTACTGTATTTTGAGTTTCAGTTAATTTAAATTACTCTCAAAAAATATTTTGTAAGATAAAAATATCCAACATTTAATAATTTTTATTAAATTTTCAAATTCAATTTATGGCCTTATAAAGTATCCAAAATTAATTTTGTTTACTGATTTGGAAGCAGAATTTTATGCTCTAAAACTTTTATTTGAAGACTTTTTTTCTAAAATTAATTGTAAAGCAGGAAATTACCAAAGTATGACTTTACATGTTAAATCCCTATGCCAAAAGATCCGTTCACCCACCACCCCTGTATAATACTCTTTCGTTCACTGTCCAAGAAATTTTCACAATTCTAAATTTAACCTTAGAAATTTCTTTCCATTTCTAATGTTCTCTCGAGACGTGGTTTCAAACCCTTATCATGGCATTTGTGCCTTATTGGTTTTTTTTTTATAAAATAAGCTTAGAAGGCTATAAAATTAACCTTTTTGTAATTGTAAAATTTCCCATACATACATAAGTATAAGGATATCGACTTCCACACCTACGATTGTTGTTTTTTTCTATACAATTCGATACGCCTCTGCCTAATTTAAAAGTCTTCCTTTCAAAATTAATTTCCACTCTGAAGTTTCCACATAAAGCTTTACTTGTAGAGAAGTTTATTTTTTTCAAACATAAAGAGATTAGTCAAAAAGTATGAGGAAGAAAATCTTGTTAAAGTTTGATGAGATCAAAAAAGAGATTTTTTTTAAACTCCCCGCCCACTCTGATTTTTTGTTTAATTTTATTTAAAACATTGATATTTCTTTCTTTTTGATAAAGGGAATTGAGGTAGTAAAAAAACAACAATTTTTCCACAAAGCGCTTCGGCCTACGTAAAAAATTGAAATTTTATGTATTTTGATAAACCTCTCAAATACATCGTGGTGCATTAATTATTCGATTTAAATTAATTGTGTAGGACATTTTATTTGTTATTTGCAATTATTATTATTTTAGAAGAAAAACAGATCAAAGTTTATGCGGTGATTGATGATGAGTTTCCTATTGTTCTACAATTATCAACAATTATAAGCCATTTTCCTCTTCATTTAACATTTTACCTCCTTTAGCGTAGGTTCATTTTCTTTTAGTTCATAATAGAGGAGGTGTTATTGCGTATATGAGTTTTTTAATTAAATATACAGGGTGGTCATAACTTTGAAGTGTTTCAATAACAAACGAGCCCAAAGAAAATTTGAACAATTTTCCGTTTTCTTTCAATTAATTGGAAACTTGGCATCCATGTTAAATTTTCTTCACGACATTTGAGTAATCGTGTAATTTTGTCCAACTTTAGTTAATTAACTAACTCTGTATTTCTTATAATAAGGAAGAGAGAGGTCCCTAATGTAGAGGAGAGTGATGGGTTTTTCACTGATTGAATGAGCTTTATCTAATGCAACCACGTACCCAAAGCTCGCAAAAGAGTTTTGCAATAACCATACAGGTTCATTTGTTTTAAAGCCATCTAGACATGGTCTAGGTGTGCCTCATTTTGGACCTGATGATCCAGAAACTCATAGTTTACTCTCAAGCCACTTCTTACTCTTTTAGTCAGGCCTTATTCTTCCTGCATCTACATGGGTGAGTACCTGGGTCTTCCTCGGCATCCTATCGGCTCGTCAGAGCATTAGATTATCGCTCCATCTTCTTGCTCTTCTTCTGTCAGCGTCCTGATGATGATTTGTCTCTCGAGATCAAAGTCTTCCACTTGACATTTTTTCTCCTAGCTACTTATGGTGTGGCCCATTTTGGTGCTGATGATCGAAAAACTCATAGTTCACTCAAGTCACCTTTTACTGTTTGAGTCAGCTCTTCTTCTTCCTGCATCTAAATGAGCTAGTGCCTGACCATTCTTCGGCTTCCTATCGGCTCGTCAGAGCATTAGATTATCGCTCCATCTTCTTGCTCTTCTTCACTTTCAGCGTCTTGATGGTGATTTGTCTCTCGAGATTCTACTTGACTTTCTTTCTTCTAGCTACTTATGGTGTGGCCAATTTTGGTGCTGATGATCCAGAAACTCATAGCTTACTCTCAAGCCACATCTTACTACTTTAGTCAGCTCTTCTTCTTCCTGCATCTAAATGGGCTAGTGCCTGCCCCTTGTTCGGCTTCCTATCGGCTTGTCAAAGCATTAGATTATCGCTCCATCTTCTTGCTCTTCTCGACTTTCAGCGTCTTGATGGTGATTTGTCTCTCGAGATTATACTTTACTACTATACTATACATTTTTTCTCCTAGCTACTTATGGTGTGGCCCATTTTGGTGCTGATGATCCAGAAACTCATAGTTCACTCAAGTCACCTTTTACTGTTTTAGTCAGCTCTTCTTCTTCCTGCAACTAAATGAGCTAGTGCCTGACCATTCTTCGGCTTCCTAATCGGCTTGTCAGAGCATTAGATTATCGCTCCATCTTCTTGCTCTTCTCGACTTTCAGCGTTTGATGGTGATTTGTCTCTCGAGATTCTACTTGACATTCTTTCTTCTAGCTACTTATGGTGTGGCCAATTTTGGTGCTGATGATCCAGAAACTCATAGTTTACTCTCAAACCACATCTTACTACTTTAGTCAGCTCTTCTTCTTCCTGCATCTAAATGGGCTAGTGCCTGGCCCTTTTTCGGCTTCTTATCGGGTCGTCAGAGCGTTAGATTGTCGCTCCATCTTCTTGCTCGTCTCGCCTTTCGTCGTCCTGATGGTAATTTGTCTCTCGAGATGCAAGTCTTTCAGTTGAAATTCTTTCTCACTACTTATGGTGCCGTCCTTTTTGGGACTTAATGATCCAGAAACTCATAGTTTACTTTCCATCCACCTCTTACTGTTTTTGTAGGACCTTCGTCTTCTGCATCTAAACGGGCGATCGCCTGTCCGTTATTCGACTTCCTATCGGGTCGTCCGAGCGTTAGATTGTCGCTCCATCTTCTTGCTTGTCTCGCCTTTCGTCGTCCTGGTGATAGTTTGTCTCTCGAGATGCAAGTCTTCTACTTGACATTCGTTCTTCTCACTACTCATGGTGCCGCCATTTTTGGACGTAATGATCCAGAAACTCATAGTTGACTCTCAATCCACCTCTTACTGTTTTTGTCGGATCGTCTTCTTCTGCATCTAAACGGGCGAAGCCTGCTCCTTATTCGACTTCCTATCGAATCGTCAGAGCATTCTTTCATCTCGCGATCTATATGGTGTGGCTTATTTTCGTCCTGGTGATTCAGAAACTCATTATCTACTCTCTGTGCACATTTTACTGTTTTAACCAGCCCTTCTTCCTGCATTTAGATGTACCTGTACCTGTCTCTTCTTCCGCTTCCTATATTATTCTTGCTCATCTCGCTTTTCTTGGTGCTAGTGGTGATTTACCTCTCGAGATTCAAATCTTTCACTTGACATTCTTTCTTATCGCTACTTATGGGTATGGTTAATGATCCAGAAACTCATAATTTACTTTCATTTCATCTCCTATTGTTTTAGTGAGCTCTTCTTCCTTCTTTAGTATCCTGTCGTGCCTTTAACCTCTTTCGTCTTCCTAGTCGTCCTGCTTTTTTGCGTCCTGATGGTGAATTGTTTCTCGATATCCAAAAAAATCTTCTCCTTGACATTCTTTCTTTTCACTACCTATGGTTCGGCTCGTTTGAGCATGATGATCCATAAACTGGTAGTGGACTCTTAGTCGTTCGTCTTCTTGGCCGTTCTGCGTTTTTGCGTCTTGAGGGTAAGGTCAACCTTTCACTGGACGTTCTTTCTAAAAGTCAAACTTTTCTGTCTTCGGTTCCGCTAATATATGGACCTTATTTTGGGCCTGATGATTCAGAAATAACTGATAGTTTACCCTAGATAGGCACATATTCCTTCTTAGATTTCTTATTATGCCGTCCGTCGGATATTTAGGTAATCGCTCTATGATCTTCTTGCTCATCCTGCGTTTCTGCGACTTATACTGATGAATTGTCTTTCGACAGCCAAGTTAATCTTCCACTAGGAAGCGTTTTTAACATTCCTATCGTTTCTTCATTCTTCCTCTAGTTAAAATGTTAAAACCACTGGCTACTTGATTAATTGATGAGTCACTATTGAAAACGACGATCCAAAGGCGGTGTGAGAAAGGCCCAAATGGGGATAGAGAGAAACTTTGGACAATTAATTAGTAGAAAAACCAAAGAAAATTTTTGATGCACCGGTTAATTTAATGCAGACGGTTTAAAGTTTTTTTTGACTAAATGAATTATGAAATAGAGACCATCAAGATGAGGATGGATAAACGTACGTGGATAAACTGTCCCTAAGGTAAGCTGATAACATCAAAAAAGTAGCCGGAAAGTTGTGGCATAGAAAGGCAAGTGAGGGAGGACACATCAAACAAACGAATGTAACGTCTTGGTTTCTTTTTTGTTACATAAAGGTGGCTAAAGCAAGGGAACGTTTTTTGGAATGTGTAATTGAGGATGTATTGTGGTTGACGTTAATTTCTTTACATAACAGATAATTTTGACGTAAATTATCAATTATTAAGAAATTTAAATGTTTTCGAGATTAAGCGAATGGGAAAGTTTTTTGATAACACATCACCTCGTTTTCTTTTTGTTTCAAAAAAAGGTGATTGAACCGCACTAATGGTATGTAATCGTGTAAAAATACGTAGCAACTGCATTTTTTTCGCATTTAAAAATCGCGTTTAGTCAAAATTATATTTTTGTGTTAGGTTAGTAACACTTAAATTCGTTACTTTATTTTTAGTAAACTCATTGCTCCTGTTTAATTCTAATAAAAGAATACGTTGGCTTAAAAAAATTTCTTAAATAAGTTGGTCGTGAATAAAAAAAAAATTGGATAAAAAGACGTTTTTCTTCGTTTTGGAGTTTAACATAAACTATCTCCGGCGCGCTTTTTCCCCATATGAATAACCCCACTTGTAGAGCTTTTCTCTCCGGATAGGATTAGCGTCGTTTTAAGGGGTGCATCGGAAAATACGGACAGAGTAAACTAATAAAACATCGCTACACGCATGGGTGGTTTTACATCTATTCACAGTATCGCTATATCCATTGAGTTGTAGGAGTTTTCATCACATTAGCTCCCATCGCGTTGCTAATTGCAATGAATGACAAATGAATTAGGTGATTATCTAATTTTAACGTAGGTAAAATTGAACAATAACAATGGGCAATTATTGATAGTTTCAATTTACGCTTACGTGTTTATAGATTAATTATTAACAAATTATCTATGCTTTTAAATGGTAATAAATTGATAATGGGGCGTGAAAAAGAAAACCGTGTAGAAAAAGTTTGCTCACCTTTGGTTATATTTCAACTTTAAATAAATTTTCCTAAAACAAAACCAAACAAATAGTTTTATAATATAAACAAAAATATTTCAGTTTTTCCTCGTTTTGCAACCCACCTCAGTCACTGTCATGAAAACCCTCGTCAAAAGAATGCCAAGAGCTCTTAAGTTTCCATCAAACAGATTTTTTTTAGATTTCTAATTTTAATCTAAAAGTATCCAAAATATATATTTTTTAAATTAACACGTAGATTTTTTTGTCCTCGAAAATTATTAATCAGAATAGATAAAAAAAATATGCAACCGTTCTAATTTTTATCTATCGATTAAAACGTCGATTTTATCTTACACACTGCACCCAAAAACTTTAAATTGAAACACTTAAAAAGTTTTAATTTTTAGAAAACATTGAGGATTATTATACGAGACTTAACTTCTTGTTCTATACTGTTGTACTAACAACAACTTGCTCGGTTTACAAACATGAGGGCTCGCACAATTACCTTCTACCTAGTAAAGCAACTTTTCCTACTTCTTCGTTTACTATTTTTTTAAACAACTAACGAGCAAAACTCGGATGTGGCCATATCAGGACTTTTTCGTGTGTATTAAAGCTATTTTTAGGCTTTTAACATAAAAAACAACGGATATGGTGTACTATCTCATTTCCGGTTAAACCGGAAGTAAAGTGTATAGTTTTTGATGTCTTCAGATAGCTAATTTTACGAGCTTTCAAAAGATTGAAAAATATACAGGCTGTTCCGTTTAAATTAAGAAATTTGATACCATTTCCGGTTAAACCGGAAGTCGAAATATAAAGTGTTTGATATCATATAACAGCTAATTGTACGAGTTTTCAAAATATTTAAAAATAAACTTTTCCTTCCTTAAAGAATTTGATATTTTTGTAATTTCCGGTTTAACCGGAAGCATTTTCTTAACCGAAAATAGTGTCAAGTAATAGATATTCATGGGATTGATACATGTATCAATTTTCAAGTTTTCATTTTAATTACAAAAGAAATTAGAAATTTTTAAAGTTTTGACATTCGAAAAATCATAACTCCGGTCCTGCATCATACAAGTAATTAAAAATACAGAGTTCCGTAGAGAATTACCTTATCTATAACATATCCAAAAATAAAATAAAAACTCCTACCAGATTTTAAGAAAATCGATATCAAAATTTTGACATGTTTTGGCCCTTTAAAGATAGACAATTTTGAAACAATTTTAAAAATCGACTGGGTTAGGAAGAAAGCTCTGTATTTTGGTTGTACAATTCAGTTTTCAAATTTTTATAAAAATGATTACCGGCCAAATTATAAGGGAAAAAACACAAAATGGGACAATCGTTTTTCTAGCCGCCATTTTGAATTTAAAAGTTTGAAAATTGTTTTTTCAATTAGGACTCAGGACGACTATCTTATAGCCACGTGAAAATAACTTTGGCCCAAATTTGCAAAAATGAGTCCCTTATTTTGAGACACCCTGTATAAATTTTTTTAAAAGCTCATTTTTTCCGATTAAATAATTTTAAAATAACTCGAAACGTTAAAAACTTGAATAAAAAAATTTTTTTTTCAATCGCTCTAACTTTTTCAAAGTACCAAGTACGTTAAAGAGAAAGTTAAAGTTAAAAAAGAATAAACCGACGTAAATGAAAGAAAAATTATTTTGCAATAAATTTAAAACAAAGTTATCTAACAGAACAATTATTAATTAAAGCATCAAAACGAAGGTAGATGCAGAACTAATAAAAAATGAGATAATACAAAAGTGTGAAAATTTCAATGTAATTGTTATAATTTGTATCAAATTTGGTAATAACACTTAACAATAACAAGTATTTAAATTCGCAATTAAAATAAAATCAAACAACAACTTGTCAAAATCAATTCGTCTTTGCTAAAATGCTAAGAAAACAATTTTTCCCAACCGCCTTGATTAAACAAAAAATGAAGTTTAAATTACGTTTGTTGCGCGTATTTTTGGGTTGAAAATAACAATTTGAGCGTTTTACCCTTACGTCTGAAAATCCAATTTTCTTACAACATCGTACTGTTTGGTGATAATGTAAGTGACCCACCTGTTGCACCCTACATATGCCATTGACCAGACTAAAATCTTCAAAGATAAACTTCCTCTCAATTTAATTCGTTAAACATGGTTAAATTTTAAACGTTTGCGCCCTTTTTGCATTTTCTCAAGAAAAATTTGTATGCGCGTACTCGTGGCTAATTTTTACGTAATTTTTCTTTTATCAATTTTTATCGCGAAATTATAATTTGATTATTGACACTTTGCAAAATTATTAAAAAATTTTAATTGCTCTACGTACGTGTTTTTTTAATTGAAAAGTAAGAAAATGTTGATTTGGACTATTAGCAACAAACAATTACATCTTTAATATGCATCACAACATATCACTTTTAATTAATTACGCTTTTATGATAAGAAAAATCGGCGATTTCGCTTGCATTATTACTTACCTACATGATTTTTCAATTCGATAAGTTGAGAGATAAACAAATAAATTATTTAACAAACTTGTATTGTGTGGAGATTACAAATTTTTACTTTTTCTTGGACAAATTTTTTTTTTGGAAATCCCTGTATATTTTTGCATATTTCGAAAGCTCATAAAATTACCTTTTAGATGATACCAAACACTTCATATTTCGACTTCCAGTTTAGCCGGAAATGGGAACAACTTTCTTATTTTAAATGGAACACCCTGTGTATTTTTAAATTTTTTGAAATGTCGTAAAATTATCTATCAATTGATACTAAACACTTGAAATTTTGACTTCTGGTTTAGCCGGAAATGGGAACAACTTTCTTATTTTAAATGGAACACCCTGTATATTTTTTTATATTTCAAAAGCCCATAAAATTATCTGTTAGACGATACCAAACACTTCATATTTTGTCTTCCAGTTTAGCCGGAAATGGGAACAACTTTCTTATTTTAAATGGAACACCCTGTATATTTTTGAATTTTTTGAAATGTCGTAAAATTATCTATCAGTTGATACCAAACACTTGAAATTTTGACTTCTGGTTTAGCCGGAAATGGGAACAACTTTCTTATTTTAAATGGAACACCCTGTATATTTTTGAATTTTTTGAAATGTCGTAAAATTATCTGTCAGATGATACCAAACACTAAAAATTTTGACTGCCGATTTAACCAAAAATGGAACCAACTTTCTTATTTTAAATGGAACACCCTGTATATTTTTGTGTTTTTGAACTCTCACAAAATTAGCTTAAAAGTCCTTTTTTGGCCACATCGGCGATTTCACAAATTTCTAAATAAACATTTCTAACGAATTAATTATTCTGGAAGTAACAAAGTAGCAGCTTTTGTTGAAATTTAAATTTATTTGAGTTGATATTAGTAACACAGCGAACCAGATGCATTTTCTTTTTTTTTATATTTGGCCGAGCTGCTATTTTGCATTCAAATATTTATTTAAAACATAGTTTTGAATTCTACTGCAACACAGAGGACGTTTTGTAATTAATTCATTCCTTGCGTGTAAAAGCACACACTTGTTTAGTAGTTTTCACGATGTAATTGGATTTTTTTCAAATATGGTGGGATAAAGTGATGTACTCTGTTAATTTTCTTAGTATAATTATAAGAATTAATCAATCTGCAGTCTAAATTTTCTGATAGAAAATATAAAAAAATTCGCAAAAAATGGATAAGTGCTTAGAAAATATTTTGGATGGCTTCCTTGGTTTTTATTAGTTATCTCTTCAACTGATCATTTTCTAAGAAAAATTTATTTGAATAAAATGAAGATAATTTAATATTAAACAAAAAATTACTTATAAATAATTTACATAAAACCAATGGTTTTCAGGAAAACTTTGATTTTCTCATCCAATGTGATTGCAGGAAAGATTTTTAGTACTTTTGATGAATTTTAATTATTTCCAAAGTTAGTCACTTTACAGCAATAATTTGTTAAGAAAAAAGGTGTAAAATTTAATGATAAATTAAAATTTAATAAATAATTTTCACAAACGTTGTAGTTTTCAAGGAAAATGTCATTTTCTTATCCTTGGAGCGCATGGTTACAAAAGAATTTCTATATGTGGCTTTCATTGTTTTTTTTTATTAATAAGTAGTTTTTCAAAGTAACCATTTTAAAAATTACTTGCACAAAATTTTGGATATTTAAAAAAACAAAAAATAACTTACTTATAAATAATTTCCACAAAACTGATAATTTATAGGACAAACGGAATTTTCTTATCAATTGTGCTCTCTCGGGAGAAGTTTTCAGTAGTCTCGATGGTTTTTGATAAATATTTTCTAAAGTAATAACTTCAAAGCTAAAATTTATTAGAACAAAATGTAGCAAATATAATAACAAACACAAAATTGTTTATAAATAATTTCCATAAGAGTACTCATTTTTGAGGAAAATGTCTTTTTCTTACAGTGCTGGTAGAAAAACTTTTTAGTAGTTTGGTGTTACTTATTTTAAGTTTATCTTCCAAACTAGTCACTTTACAGCAATAACTAATTGAGACAAAATGTGTAAAATTTAATAATGTATAAAAAAGTACTGATTCGTAATTTCCATAAATGTAGTAGTTTTTGAGAAAATTAATTTTTTAATGATCGTGTAGCTGTAGCTGGGGAAATTTTTTCACATGTCGATGCCGCAACGATTATTTTCAAAACTAAATACTTTACATGCATATTTTGTTAAGCCAAAATGGGTATAATTTAATTAAAAATCATAAAATACTCTTAAAAACATTTCATAAATCTAATAATTTCCTACAAACAAATAGTTTGCGAACCGATGCCATTTTTTCAAGAACCGCGCCACGTGGCGTAAGGAGAGCTTTTCAGAAAAGTGTCGATGGTTGTTTAAAGTTATCTTCTCAATTAATCACTTCATAACAATATCTTATCATTATCAGGAATAAAGTACCTATATAAAATGTTTAATAATTAATTAATTAATGTAATTAGTTGATTTGTAAAAGAAGAGATTTTCCAGTTAGTCTCGATGGATTTTCTCACGTATTTCGTAAACTAATAACTTGAGAATGAAAATTTGTGGAGCTAAATTGTAGAAAATTTAATAATGAATAAAAATGATCACACTAATCCGTCAATAAAATCAATAGTTTTCGAGTAAATAATCAGTTTTACTGCAATCGTCTTGTAAGCAGAGATTTTGAGTAGTCTCGATAGGTTTTTTCAATTTTCTTCTAAATTAATAACTTGATTGTGAAAAGTTATCGAGGAAATTTATACAAAATTCAATAATGATCAAAAACTAATTGATCAATAATTTCCATAAATTCAATAGTTTTTGAGTAAAACATAATTTTATTAATAGTATTGCTATCGAACGAGTTTTTTCCATTGAGAGAAGTTTTATTGAAATTTTCGATTTTACTGGTAAAAATTTTTAAAAGCCAATATTTTAACCTTTTTTTAAAGTACACAATGTCTGGGAAAAATACGTGAAGACGAGAACTTATGGGATGATACTAAGTCGAGCGTTTTCCGTATGACGTTGCTATAAAGGGGCGAAAAATAGAACCATTACACAATCTGAAAACCTCTCGATTATTCGAATCGTTTTACCATAATGCATTTTTGTTCGTTATATTTTGTTCTTTGTTAGTAATATTTTTTATTATTTCGCCAAATTCGTTGTTATCACCTCACCTGTGCCTACCTCAACAGATTTCCGTTTACAATTTTGATAATAATTGTGTATATGAATAGTGTGATTTACATACTACTTTCGAGTGTAGATAAACTAGATAACGAGAGTATAATTAATGTGTTGTTGTCTGCTCCGAGTATAATAATTTCTTTTTAAATTTGTAAGTATGAAAAAAATATTAATTAAAAGAAGAAAAAATTAATTATCAATTAGATGGAAAACTTAAAGTTTAACTTTTGTAAGTAACACATGGTTTGACTTGCCAATAATTTATATTCCGCACATTTAAACTTGGAAACATCCGAAACATCCCTTATTAATCTGTTACTTGGCACTCGAAAGTCGATACAAATGTTTTCTCCCCCGATCTAAATTTCACTTCTCTCTATATTTTGCTCTAACACACCATTTCTGTCTGTTGTATTAGTTAAAAAGGCAAGATTTTATTTTTAGTCGATTATGTTTCAAAAGACCTTATTTAAATAATTTTTTTTCCAAATTTCTTTCTTAACGATGTGTTTTATCGTAACGAAATGAAGGATATTAAAAAATTTAAATAGCTGCGCTAGGGTGGGTTGTAAAACTAAGGGGGATGCATAGGTAGGATAATTTGAAGGGTGTTCGAACTCTTTTCCCTTTAAAGCTTTCCTAAAAAATATTTTAATTTCCTAAAGCACTAATGTGTGACTTTGGAGGAACACCCACGAGAAACGAAGTATTTCATCCCCTTCCAACATCTTCTGCCACTACTAATATTAGTGCTCAAACAGAAAGTGCCAATTGGCTGTAATTTTCAATATTTGTGCTTTCGCGAACTTTTCGCAGTTTGAAAATTATCTTTCTTGTACAGTGCGTCCCAGGATGGGGTTGCCAAGAGGAAAAATTGGGGGCTTGAAAGCAAGCAAAACTTCTTTTAAAGAATAAAATTTTCTGAGAAATCAAAAATAGAAATTTTATCCCTCTTGGCAACTCCATACTGGACCTATAAGAAAAGTAAATTGTCGCTCTTTCGCTTCAATTTTTGAACTAATTTTGTCCCCTTTCTGGCACTAATAAATTTATATGTAGTGCAGAAACGTCTAGGGCTTTTCAAACTTTAGTTATTTTCTGAACAAATAATTTTCACATTATTTTTTCCCACCCCTTCACGCTGTGCCTTCAACCAATATAAACAGTGTCTGCCAAAAATGCAATAGGGGATGATTACGTCTATGTTTTAAAATTATTAAACGTTTAATTTTAGTTTTAATAGCGGGTCAATAGAAGCGTCATACAGGGGAGGTTTAAAGATATGACTAACTAAAGTCATTTTTAATACGCCTTAATACCTTTTGGTCCACTACCGTGACCTTCAATTGTTTTTATTTTAATTACAATTGATAATAGCGCACCCTTAATTGTATTTATGGCAAATGTATTTTCCCATTCACGATTATTTTTTTGTAAAAAAATTTTCCACTTTATTTTGCTAACAAAAAATTTCCTTTTCTAAAGTCATAATCTAAAGACGGTGTACGTTTTGGCGATGTAACGCATCACAAAACATATCGACTGACGAGAATTGTGGTTGGGAAGTCTCATGCACTTTCAACAGGTTGCTTATAGTGAAATTTGCATTTCCTTTTACTTCCCAAAAAATTTACTTCGTCTTCCTCTTTTTTTTATATTTTTTTAAACTATAAAAATATCGAAACGTCATTTTGAAATATACTATCAAAAAATACAAGTGGATTATGAATAAAAGAATTTGAGAGACAGACCAATAAGTAAGGAAAATAAAATGAAAATAGACACGAGACAACCTAATACAAATTGATGATAGGTGAAACGTTGGAAAATGCGAATTTCGAATTTTTTTTTAACTCAAAGTTAAGCTAAATAAGGAAGCTTCATTGAAATAGTTTTGATTGTCGTAGAAAAAAATCTTGTAACCATATCATCAATCATCTTATCACACGAGTGATAAAAGTATCGATTCAATTGTCACTCAATAAATCTTTTGCTAAATTTGCTTTAGGGGTAAGAGCTAAGATTTTTGATTTATTAAAAAAAATGACAAGGTGTAGGGGAAGTAAAATTGGCTAATTTAATGACAATGTTATATTATTGGTCTTCTTTTACGTCATTTATTTTGAATTCAACTTTTAACAACATACTTTATACCTGACAACAGGTATTCCCTTTGAAAGATCTTTTCATTTTAATCGTTTTAGAAATGTTTGTGTTTATGAGTGAGCAGTGGTTAAGTTCGACTGTAATAGACTATGACTATATTCTATAATCTATATTATATCTACCCCGATTTTTCTGTTACAGGCCCATAGTCTATAAGTCTTATTTTCAATTTTAGTATATTACTTCGTCTATTTGAAACATGCCGGCCCTTTGAAATGACTAAGTTTTTTAGGTTCGTTTGTATGAAACTTGATTATTAGTCCTCAGGCTAGCACATGTGTGCTTATAAAAACTTAAATTATATTCTTAGATTAATTGTTGGTCTAAAACATACCGGCCCCTTGAAATGACGATATCTTTTTTAAGGTAGTTTTGGTGAAATTTGATTATTAGGGCCGTGTGCAGAGACGTTCCTTCTCTCTTTCTTTATTTAAGGAATCCTTTAAACTAAAGAAGCCCCTTAACTCGCAAGTAAACTTCATCAAATCAGTTTGATGAAATGGGCCTTTATGCGTATGCCAATATTGTTAAAGGAACGTTTATGGTTAAGGAGCGTTTAAGGAACGTCTCTGCATACGGCCCTAAGTCTTCAATTCTTCACATACGTACTTCAGAAAGTTTAAATTAGATTTTTTAGTTCAATCGTAGGTCTATTCTAATTTTTCAACATACCGGCCCCTTGAAATATCTAATTATTTTAAAATCTGTTTCTGTGAAACTTGATTATTGGTCCTCACATCTTGACATACATGCTTAAATTAAAGCTTAAATTAGATTTTTAGTTCAATAGTTTTTCTATTTTAATTTTTTAACATACCGCTCCCTTGAAAGGACTAATTTTGAAATATTTATTCTGTAAAATTTGATTATTAGCCTTAAAATTTTAACATACACGCTTTAGGAATCGTAAATTAGAGTTTTTTAGTTCAATCATTGGTCTATTTTTTTCTAAACATACCGGCCCCTTAAAATGACGTGTGTTATAATGATGAGTTTTTTTTTTAAATCCGTGTCTATGAAACTTGATTACCTGGTCCTCAAATCTTGACATGCGTGCTTTAGAAAGTTTAAGTTAGCTTTTTAGTACAATCTATTTTAATTTTTTTTATTTTTATTTTTTTTAAATACCAGCCCCTTGATATGGCTAATTTTTTTGAAAATTTGTTTTTGTTTAATTTACTTACTTTACTATTCGTCCCACCTCTTAACATACGTAATTAATTATTCCTAAATTTTTTGCTAGGTTTAGTTATTGATATTAAACACGAGCCCTTTGAAAGGACTAAACAGCAAAAATTGATTTGTTATGCATTTTTGAATTTTAAACATACCGTACCGGCCCCTTAAAAGAGCTAATTTTTTTTGAAAAATTCAATTTTGTGAAACTTGATTATTGGCTTCCAACTCTTCAGATACGTGTTTAAAACAGCCCAAAATAGATTATTAGTCCATTTCACTTAATAAACATACCGGCCCCTTGAAAGAGCAAATTTTGTTTTCGAAAATTTATTTTTATTTTTTTAAATTTATTATTGGTCCCACCTCTTTACATACATAATTAATAAATCCTAAATTTTAAGCTCGCTTTAGTTGTTGATATAAAACGTACCGGCCCTTTGAAAGGACTACAGCTAAAAACAGCCAAAAATTGATTTTAAGTCTATTTTAAACATATCGGCCCCATGAAAGATTTGTTTTTAAAAAAATTTAATTTTTTTAAACAAGATTATTGGTTTCCAACTCTTCAGATATGTGTTTAAAACAGCCCAAATAGATTATACGTTCATTTCACTTAATATACATACCGGCCCCTTGAAAGAGCTATTTTTTTTTTCTAAATTTATTTTTATTTTTTTAAATTTATTATTAGTCTCGCCTCTTTACATACATAATTAATGAATCCTAAATTTTAAGCTCGCTTTAGTTGTTGATATAAAACGTACCGGCCCTTTGAAAGGACTACAGCTAAAAACAGCCAAAAATTGATTTTAAGTCTATTTTAAACATATCGGCCCCATGAAAGATTTGTTTTTAAAAAAATTTAATTTTTTTAAACAAGATTATTGGTTTCCAACTCTTCAGATATGTGTTTAAAACAGCCCAAATAGATTATAAGTTCATTTCACTTAATATACATACCGGCCCCTTGAAAGAGCTATTTTTTTTTGTAAATTTATTTTTATTTTTTAAAATTTATTATTAGTCTCGCCTCTTTACATACATAATTAATGAATCCTAAATTTTAAGCTCGGTTTAGTTGTTGATATAAAACATACCGGCCCTTTGAAAGGACTACAGCTAAAAACAGCCAAAAATTGATTTTAAGTCTATTTTAAACATATCGGCCTCATGAAAGATTTGTTTTTAAAAAAATTTAATTTTTTTAAACAAGATTATTGGTTTCCAACTCTTCAGATATGTGTTTAAAACAGCCCAAATAGATTATACGTTCATTTCACTTAATATACATACCGGCCCCTTGAAAGAGCTATTTTTTTTTTGTAAATTTATTTTTATTTTTTTAAATTTATTATTAGTCTCGCCTCTTTACATACATAATTAATGAATCCTAAATTTTAAGCTCGCTTTAGTTGTTGATATAAAACGTACCGGCCCTTTGAAAGGACTACAGCTAAAAACAGCCAAAAATTGATTTTAAGTCTATTTTAAACATATCGGCCCCATGAAAGATTTGTTTTTAAAAAAATTTAATTTTTTTAAACAAGATTATTGGTTTCCAACTCTTCAGATATGTGTTTAAAACAGCCCAAATAGATTATAAGTTCATTTCACTTAATATACATACCGGCCCCTTGAAAGAGCTATTTTTTTTTTTGAAAATTTATTTTTATTTTTTAAAATTTATTATTAGTCTCGCCTCTTTACATACATAATTAATGAATCCTAAATTTTAAGCTCGCTTTAGTTGTTGATATAAAACGTACCGGCCCTTTGAAAGGACTACAGCTAAAAACAGCCAAAAATTGATTTTAAGTCTATTTTAAACATATCGGCCCCATGAAAGACTTGTTTTTTCTTTAAATTCAATTTTTCAAACATGATTATTAATTGGTTTCCAACTCTTCACATACAATGTTTAAAGCCGCCCAAATTTGATTTTTGTGTATTTTACCCAATAAACATAGCGCCCCTTTAAAAGGGGTAACTTGATTTTTGAAATTGCGTTTACAATAAATTTGAATTTTGGCCGTAAACTCTTCACCTATGTGGTTCAAACAGCCCACATTCGATTTTTATTTCATTTGGCTTTATTTCATTTTAAACATACCGGCCCCTTAAAAGAGCTAATTTTTTTTTGAAAATTCAATTTTGTGAATCATGATTATTGTGGTCGCTAACTCTTCACTTACATGTTTAAAGCAACCCAAAATTGATTTTTAGTTCATCTCACCTAAGAAATATACCGCCCCTTTAAAAGAGGTAACTTGATTTTTGAAATTTCGTTTACATGAAATTTGAATTTTGGTCGTAAACTCTTCACCTATGTGGTTCAAACAGCCCACATTCGATTTTTAGTTCATTTGGCTTTATTTCAATTTAAACATACCGGCCTCTTGAAAGAGCTAATTTTTTTTTTTTATTTTTTTTTCTAAATTTGATTATTGGTCGCCAAATTCTCACATACGTGATTTATAAATCAAATGTTCGATTTTGAGTATGCGTATGATATTAAAGCGAATGTTTTAGGCCCCTGGAAAAAATTAAAATTAAATTTTATTTGAAAGAAAGTTTTGTGTAACGTTTTTATACAAATCAATATTTTCCAACTAACGAGCAACAATTTTATTTTATACAACTCTACGTCAACTCAAAAGCATTCTAATTTAAATTTTAAATGTATTCATCATGTAAATGCATTATTATCAACTTTTCTCTTCTATTTGATACTTTTTTTTTAAATTACGTACGCAGGTTAGATTTTGTTTTTTTTTCTAAAAAAAGAGTTTATTTAAAAATTTTAGATTGAAAAATTAAAAAAATCGATGGGATAAATATACACGTCGTATAACCGTATATAACGTATTCTATTTTAATGAGAGGGTTTGACTTTGAATGAATGGAGAATGAAGAGTAAAACGTAGTAAAACGGGGCGGACATGACACGAGGGCTAAATTTTGTTTGTACCTTAAAAACATACATTATTTAACACAAAATATTTTTTCCAAACTACTATGCAAAAATTAAGTAATGTTTTATTAATAAGTTCTAATCGTTATCTAAAAAGGTCGCCAAAATGATAGTGCATAGTTAAAACAAACTATTTGTTCTGTTTTTGGCAAAGTAATTACTTCTTATCAAAAAAAATATATTTTTATGACTTTATAGATAAGTAAAGTTTGCTTCAAGTACATCCATCTTTTTTCCCCTTTTATATTCTCTTTCTAATTGCTAGATTTGAAATTTCAAATAATTTTGCGATAACATCCAACGTGTTTCCAACCCACACTAGATTAGTTTTCACCCGAATTAAAAACATAAAAATCGTGAGTTTAATAAGGGGGGGGGGGGGTTAAATTGTTAAATAGAAAAGGATCTTGCACTTTCCGCTCGTTTAGTGAGGAATTTTTACCTTATTTTTATCCAATTTATGTGCAACCCGTGCGGATTACTAGGACTTTTCAACTTTTCCACACAAAAGTGTTTTTCACTTTTTCAGGTAAAATTTCCCGAATAGGTGGAGGAATTGCTAGTTGTGTAGAAAAAAATGTTAAAAGTCGCCTAATTGTTTAAAAAGAATCGTTTTAGAGAGGTATTTGTTTAAATTATTAAACAACCCTTACGAGTTGTGAAAATTTCCGACTTGAAAATAATTTTTGTTAATTTTCTAAAACTATTGCTAACTTAGCTATTATTTAAAAAATGGCGAAATTAAAAATTAAAAAAGTTTTTATTTTGTTAATAATAAACTTTTTTTGGGGTTGTAGTAGCGTCTTGATATCTGTTTCCGTTTCCGGTGTAAAAAGTGATACAGTAAACAGAATAGGTAGTAGCTGAGGATGCTGGAAGTTGTAGAGATGAAAACATTGCAGGTTTTATTGCGGTATTGATTATAAAATCAATAAAATATGGCCCAGCGAAACGAAACGGGAAAAATAGCTGATTCACACAAGTCTGTATTTATTCTATGAGAATTAAAATGTTCATGCGCAGCTCTATAACCTCAGCCCGCGAAGAACGTAATGATTTTTTGGGGGTAAATTGGGTAGCAGGAGGGTAAAGAGGGTACTCATTAGCTTACGAATATGCAATTTTGATCTTTCGTTATTTGCAGTAATGCATTTTTTGTAATTTTTTTGCGAAAAATGATGAAAGTACGCGTCGCACGTGTTTGCCGGCTTTGCGTTTGGTTGTCGAATGGCGGGAATCAATTGGAAATAAATGAAATTTGATTTTTTTTATTTTGACATTTTTAATTGCGGGCCTGTACTCGTTATTCTGCGCATTTTCATTCGCTGAAGAGGGGTGGGCGGCACGCACTATTTTTTAGTGCTGGCTTATTACGGCAGATGTCTCATAGCCATGTCCCAATAAAGAATAACCGGGCCGTCATTTTTTGCGCGTTTGTATTTTTAATATTCGCCGAGTTGCGGTGATGATCTGACGTTGTACGGTTTAGTGCGTGCGTTTGAACCTCCCGGGGACTCGACTGGGTTCGTATTTCGCGGTCAAGTGTACCGTGGACGCGTCTGTCACTTGTGCATCGCGGCGCACTCACTGCTGCGTTGCATAAAAATGCAACGCTCGTGAAAAAAAATGGATATGACGCGAAAACATCGCAAATACATAATATAAATGAGAGCTTCTCGGATTCTAAGGTAAAACGAGGGGCTCCTGGAAAAAAACAAAAAAATATTTTTAACGACTTTTTTTGAAAATGAAAAAAAAAAGTTATTAAAAAAATTTTTTTTTTCATCACGTGTGTTTATATTTTGTTTTATAAATTGCATGTTGATGTTTTGTTTGTTTACTCGACATGTGTCATTTCGTTGACCCTCTCCAAATAAACTCGAATTTCGTCGTGACCGACGCCAAGCGTCGCGGCGCATCTAAACTTCGGTTTCCCTTTCTATCATAATTTTTTGCCGGTAGCCATTTTCGCATAGTTCCCCACCCTACTAGTAATAGCCAATGAGTTTTTTATACAATTTATTTTTAATGATTAAGCTTAGACGCGAACCCTTCTATACCGATTTCTGTACAAATTTTTTTTTTTAAATTATTACACTTCCATCTATGAAATTTAATTGTAGTTTTATTTTATGTTTGTTTACTCCCCTTATAAATAGAACTTATCTATTTTAAACAGAAATAAATTATAAATCCGCGCATATTATCACTCATAATTTATTCTAATATGATTTATGTAAGTATATTGTTTCTATATTAACTATTTATTGTTTTTGTAACAATCGTTGCACTTTCGCACAACTTAACCTCACTTTTTTCAAATTTGTTTACTATTGTTTATTTAAAAAAAATATAAATACAATTTTCCAACTTTTCTAATTTTTAGTATAGAAAATCCGCGCCTAATTTAAGGGTTGTTATTTATTTGGCTAAGGTTATTAGCGATATTTTTAAGGGTTGTATTTTCAAATTTATTTCTCAAATAGTTTTTATAGTAAAATAAATAATTTTTTAATTTTTCTAATTACAGGTGAACACTAATTACGATGGTAGATACACAACACTTTTGTTTACGTTGGAACAACTATCAAAGCAGTATAACTTCAGCATTCGAGAACCTCCGTGATGATGAAGATTTTGTTGACGTTACTTTGGCTTGCGATGGTAAAAGTTTGAAAGCACATCGGGTTGTTCTCTCAGCTTGTAGTCCGTATTTTAGAGAGCTATTAAAGGTAAGCTTAATTTTTTTATCAAAAAAAGCTAAAATTCAAAAAAAGGACGGGGATGTTAGGACACCCTCGAAGAAATTAAATGCTAAATTTTAACTTTTGAGAAAAAATTTCTGATTTTGATTGTATTTACATTATTTTTCCAAAAAAATGGAGGTAGCGCACCATAAGGACGGGGATGTTAGGACACCCTTGAAGAAATTAGGTGCTAAATTTTAACTTTTCTTAAAAATCGTTTATTGTGATTGTATTTATACATTATTATTTTGTTCTAAAAAAAAACAGTTGAAACCCACAACAGGACGGGGATGTTAGAATACCCTTGAAGAAATTAATTGCTAAATTTTAACTTCGGAGAAAAAATTTCTTATTTTGATTGTATTTACATTATTTTTTCAAAAAAATCGAGGTAACGTACCATAAGGACGGGGATGTTAGGATACCCTTAAAGAAATTAAATGCTAAATTGTAACTTTTTGGAAAAAAAATTTAATTGTGATTGTATTTATACATTATTTTTTCTAAAAAAACAGTTGAAACCCTTAACAGGACGGGGATGTTAGGACACCCTTGAAGAAATTTATGGCTAAATTTTAACTTTTGGGAAAAATTTTCTAATTTTGATTGTATTTGTATAATAATTTTTTCTAAAAAATCGAGGTAACGCACCATAAGGACGGGGATGTTAGGATACCCTTAAAAAATTAATTGCTAAATTGTAACTTTTTGGAAAAAAAATTTAATTGTGATTGTATTTATACATTATTTTTTCTAAAAAAACAGTTGAAACCCTTAACAGGACGGGGATGTTAGGACACCCTTGAAGAAATTAATAGCTAAATTTTAACTTTTGGGAAAAAATTTCTAATTTTGATTGTATTTGTATAATTTTTTGAAAAAAATCAAGGTAACGCACCATAAGGACGGGGATGTTAGGATACCCTTAAAGAAATTAATTGCTAAATTGTAACTTTTTGGAAAAAAAATTTAATTGTGATTGTATTTATACATTATTTTTTCTAAAAAACCGTTGAAACCCACTACAAGGACGGGGATGTTCGGATACCTTTGAAGAAATTCATTACGTAATTGTAACTTCTTGGAAAAAATGCTAATTGTGGTACTATATTCACATTGATTTTTCAAAAAAGCGACGAAACTCAAGATAAGGACGGGGATGTTACGATACCTTGCAAGAAATTCGTTGCTTAATTGTAACTTTTGGGAAAAAAATGCTAATTGTGATACATTAATTTGTGATACATTTGTGATACATTAATACATTAATATTCACATTAATTTTTCAAAAAAGCGACAAAATGGAAAATAAGGACGGGGATGTTAGGATACCTTTGAACAATCACATTGCGAAATTGTAACTTTTTGGAAAAAATAGCTAATTTTTCAAAAACAATGCTGAAATGTTAAAGACGGGGATGTTAGGACACCTTTGAAAAAAATAGTTGATCATTTGGGAAAAATTTTTTGTTTTAATTATGTTTACATTCCTTTAATATCTTAAATATAATTAAAATAAATTGAGTAATTTAAATTTTAATTATATTTGTTTCTAATTTAAAACGGCAAAATGTTTTTGTGTAATAATTTTTGGGTGCAAGATAAAGAGAAGCTAACACGTTAACCTTTTGTTTGGGTCCTTATTTCCAAAATAGGATTTTAATCGAAAGATGCGGGTCACGTTACTTCTTCAAGTAGCACATTATTGTTTGTTTTAATTTAAGATGCAATTAATTAAATTTTAAGTTCAAAGATAAAGTGTACTGTTGCCATTACGTATAGCATCATGTGCTGCTTATTAATTTTTGTTATTTTCAATTCCAAAGGTATCTATTATCTTTGTTTATTTTTGATTATTTTTTTTAAGTGCTCAATTTTTAATTTATTTCTCTATTAGATAACTTTTAGAACATTCTCAATTCTTGCAATTTTCAAAATTATTAAAATCGTTTTCTACGAGCCGCAGTTGGCCTTGTCGGTTGCTTCAAGTAAAAGATTGATAGGAAACTAATGTGTAAACAACTACCCTTATTAGTTTTTTATTTTGAGTAAATAGCCACTCAGTTGTATACGTTGCTTGACCACGTAGCAAAAATAGTGCTAGCCGCACTACCTTCGTTACACACTAGCGCTCAATTGATATTAGCGATTTCTACTAAGCTAAATTCCAAGGTCGTGCGTATCATAATAATCTATAGTCAATTATGTCGTTTAATCATTAATCGAGGTATAATCAACGATATTAATTAACTGGAAATTGAAATATAGTGTTAACCGGTTATAGCGACATCGCTTTGTACGACATATATCGGATATAACGACGAAATGTGGAAATCCATTTTTTTGCTTAAAAACATAATTGCTTAGTACGACTATCGGTTATAACGACCAAATTTTGCGGTCCATTCAAAGTCGTTATAACCGGGTTTGACTGTAGTTTTCTTTAAACTGGGCTACATATCATGCAAATTATTGCTCAAATGTACTCAAATGTAAATTGATTTGTAATAATTTATCGATAGTGTTTTGTTTTTACTTTAAAATGTGACTAATAACTCATTATAACGATATTCGTTGTATAGGTTATCGTGATACAATTTAAAGTTAGTTACGCAAAGAATGGAATAAGCCCAATAATAACCCAAATTGTTATTTTTGTAATTTTTCTTTTAATTTCAAGTCAACCCCTTGTAAACACCCTGTGATAGTACTACAAGATGTTGCGTGGACGGATCTTCATGCATTGGTTGAATTTATATATCATGGAGAAGTCAACGTACATCAGCGCTCTCTTTCATCATTCCTTAAAACGGCCGAGGTGCTACGAGTTAGCGGTCTTACACAACAACAGCACGGCGATGATAGAGACCAGGTAATATTATTTTTTTATTACATAGTGCGCAATTTATTTGGGTAAGAAAGGAAAAAGGACGGGGATGTTAGGATACCATTAAAAAAATTAATTGATACATTTTATTTGTTAGGACATTTTTTTATTATTTTATTTACATTATTTATAAAAACGTTAAAATGTGAGAGAAGGACGGGGATGTTAGGATACCTTTAGCTCCCCCCTCAATTATGTTACAGTTTGTTCTATAACTATTTCGACTTTCGAGACTATTTCCCTTGGAAATTTTTTCCAAAGAAAATATATTTTTAAGTAATTGTAATTACTAAAATTAAATTCGTTCAAATTAAGCAACTTTTGTCCTTCCGCATTTTTAATTGCTTCATCAATTAAAATTTATCTAATTTTAAAAAATTCCAAAATCACCCATATAAGTATGATAAGACAGGGTGGGGGCTTGATTTAAATTATATGAAGGATTAGTTCAGGTGATGATTGATTATTTTGTAATGCAATTCACTATTAAAGAAAATTTTAATTATTTATTTGTACGTGAATTGTAGCGGCTTTAAATTTAACAAAGGGTAGAAGCGAGACATGGCCTACTTCCACTTCCATATGCTTTTAATACACTGTCATTAAATTGGATTTTGTTGGTCTCGTAATTAACTATAAAAGAAACAAAATTGGCGGTTTATTTGTACCAGAAAACTAAATTTGTATGTTGTCAAAAAAACTGTAACGGTAATTAGGGTAATCCCCAAATACCAATTTCAAGAGAAGACCACGATTTTGTTGCTTTTATTAATGAAATTAAGGGTTGTATTTTTGATGTCGCAGATTATTAAAAGGTGAGTTATAAACTTGAATAAAAGAGGACGGTAATTTGTCGAATTAAAATTTTGTTGCACGTACGTGCGACAAACAACACGTGCGTAACGCGTAATAAATTTCGACGGTAATTTAATTAAATTTTTTTTTATTTTTAAGTTGGCACAAGTACAAAGTTTGGTACGATCACAACAAACAACACCGATCTCAAATCATCACCCATCATTTACTGAAAAGTTAGTAGAAGATGCATTATTTACGTCGCCTTCGTCGCCGCCTCATGGCGCTACAGTAAATCAATTATTGCGTCGTGCAGCTATGCAGCATCGCCGCGAACGTCGGATATCGTCGGACCCTGAAAATGAATTAAAAAGGGCCCGATCCGAATTAATGCTTGGTGTTAATAATAACAATAACGATCTAAATTTATCACATCCAATACCTCCACAAACGCAACCTGCAGATTTTTCACCAAGCGCCATGAAAAATAACGTACTCAATTTAAATTCAAATATAACAAATTCCCATTTAAATTCATTACATAGAAACGATCACGAGGGTAATGGAATTAGTAGTACAGATAGGGACAATTCACCTTGCTCGCCGTCGCCTACTCACAACAATCGTACCAATAATAACGACGACGTAAAATCAGAACCTATGGAACTTTTATGTAGTACAAATCAAGATGGAGATAATAGTAACGATTCTGCTGATATACCTAACGACAATGGGCCTAGTAATATGCCGCAAGGACCTCTTTCTGGAAGTTCCGGCGGAGATCACGACGATCACGATAGCCCTATAGGACCTTATTTAACACCTTCCGAAAGCAAATTATTTGCAACGGCAGCTGGAAGCTTTAATTTTAGTATGGCGGCTCTCGCTGCCGATCCTTCTGCTCTCGGAGGTTAGTATTCAATACAATTTATTAAATTTAAACAAAAAAACTCCATTATCAATCAAATAAATTAATTTGGTTGACTTAAACTCAGTGGCGTTCAAAAAAAAAATTTTTTTGATATAGGTTAACCTTCAGTTGAACCCACCACTGCCTTTTAAAACTTGATTAATCGATCAATCAAATTGATTTAGTTGTAATTGTGACTAATTGTATAACAGTGACCGATCAAAGGAGGGCTCGAATTTTTTTTTACAGGTTACCTGATTCTCTAGCTTTCTCCTTAAAGCCATTGTGGCTAAAATTATTTACTAATGGTAGTTCAAAGGAGGTCTAGGTTGATTAAAAGCAGTTGACTAAATTAATTTCGTTGCAACTAAAGCTGCTCAAGCTAAAAGTTATAATTGTTTTTCAGGAGGGCTATTTATCATTCATCCTTCTCTTTAAACCCACCACTGCTTTTAAAATTCGACTGAACAGTAGGCCAAACCGTTGTGGTTTTTGCTTCACCTCTTAAATGATTTAAAATCCAATGAGGTTTCATAGTTGTTTCTTTTTACAGGAGGGTAGTTGATCCTCCAGCCTATTCTGTAAACTCCACCTGTTTTTCAAAAAATTTTATTGCTTAATCTGACTTAAACTGATCATTAGTGGCAACTGTAAAGAGGTTTCAAAGTTCTTATTTTTTACAGGAGGGTAGTTGATCCTCCAGCCTATTCTGTAAACTCGACCTGTTTTTTAAAATTTTATTGCTTAATCTGTCAGTAAACTGTTAATCAGTGACGAATCAAAAAAGGTTTCAAAATTCTTAATTTTTACAGGAGGGTAGTTGATCCTCCAGCCTATAGTATAAACTCTCCACTTTTTTAACATTTTTCTGTAGTTAATTAGTGTTTACTTGGTTGTGATTTAAACTGATCATGAGTGGCGACTCTAAAAAAGTTTCAAAGTTCTTACTTTTTACAGGAGGGTAGTTGCTCCTCCAACCTATTATGTAAACTCACCACTGCTGTTTTTCAATTTTTTCTCTAAATCAGTCTTTACTTGGTTGTGACTTAAACTGTTAATCAATTGCTACTCTAAAAAGTTTTCAAAGTTCGCACTTCTTACAGGAGGGTAGTTAATCCTCCAGCCTATAGTGTAAACTCGCCACTGTTTTATAAATTTTATTAGTCAATCAGTGTTTACTTGTTTGTGACCTAAACTGATCATTAGTGGCAACTCTAAAGAGGTTTCAAAGTTCTTATTTTTTACAGGAGGGTAGTTGATCCTCCAGCCTATTATGTAAACCCACCACTGCTGTTTAAATTTTTTTTACTAAATCAGTCTTTACTTGGTTGTGACTTAAACTGTTAATCAATTGCTACTCTAAAAAGTTTTCAAAGTTCGTACTTCTTACAGGAGGGTAGTTAATCCTCCAGCCGATAGTGTAAACTCGCCACTATTTTATAAATTTTATTAGTCAATCAGTGTTTACTTGGTTGTGACTTAAACTGATTATTAGTGGCAACTCTAAAGAGGTTTCAAAGTTCTAGTTTTTTACTACAGGAGGGTAGTTGATCCTCCAGCCTATTATGTAAACCCGCCACTGCTGTTTAAATTTTTTTCTAAACCAGTCTTTACTTGGTTGTGACTTAAACTGTTAATCAATTGCTACTCTAAAAAGTTTTCAAAGTTCGTACTTCTTACAGGAGGGTAGTTAATCCTCCAGCCTATAGTGTAAACTCGCCACTGTTTTATAAATTTTATTAGTCAATCAGTGTTTACTTGTTTGTGACCTAAACTGATCATTAGTGGCAACTCTAAAGAGGTTTCAAAGTTCTTATTTTTTACAGGAGGGTAGTTGATCCTCCAGCCTATTATGTAAACCCACCACTGCTGTTTAAATTTTTTTTACTAAATCAATCTTTACTTGGTTGTGACTTAAACTGTTAATCAATTGCTACTCTAAAAAGTTTTCAAAGTTCGTACTTCTTACAGGAGGGTAGTTAATCCTCCAGCCGATAGTGTAAACTCGCCACTATTTTATAAATTTTATTAGTCAATCAGTGTTTACTTGGTTGTGACTTAAACTGATTATTAGTGGCAACTCTAAAGAGGTTTCAAAGTTCTAGTTTTTTACTACAGGAGGGTAGTTGATCCTCCAGCCTATTATGAAAACCCGCCACTGCTGTTTAAATTTTTTTCTAAACCAGTCTTTACTTGGTTGTGACTTAAACTGTTAATCAATAGTTACTCTAAAAAGTTTTAAAAGTTTGTACTTCTCACAGAAGGGTAGTTAATCCTCCAGCCTATAGTGTAAACTCGCCACTGTTTTATAAATTTTATTAGTCAATCAGCGTTTACTTGGTTGTGACTTAAACTGATCATTAGTGGCAACTCTAAAGAGGTTTCAAAGTTCTTATTTTTTACAGGAGGGTAGTTGATCCTCCAGCCTATTATGTAAACCCACCACTGCTCTTTAAATTTTTATTACTAAATCAGTCTTTACTTGGTTGTGATTTGAGCTGATAATTAGTCGCCTATAAATAAGGTTTCAAAGTTCTTACTTCTTACAGGAGAGTAGGTTATCCTCCAGCCTATTCTGTAAACCCGGCACTGCCTTTAAAATCTTATTACCCAATCAGTCTTTACTTGTTTGTGACATAAACTGTTAATCAGGAGCGAATCAAAAAAGATTTCAAAATTCTTACTTCTTACTTAAGGTTGTTGATCCTCCAGCCTATTCTAAAAACCCGTCACTGCTTTTTAAAATTTTTACTCAATCGGTCTTTACTTGGTTATAAATACAGTTAATGTTTCTATTTTTGACGTCATACCCTCCTGAGGGTATGGAGGATCAACTACCCGTTGATCCTCCACTTTCATATTTACACGCGCCACTGCTTTCAAAATTTGATTAATCAATGAGCCTTAATTTGGTTTTGACTTCAACTGTTTGCCAAGTGCCTGAACAAAGGAGGCTTCTGAATTTTGTTTTGCGTTAGCCTTCTCCTTAACCTGTCACTGTTATTAAAATCCCATTTAGGGGAATAATTACTGCAAGTCTAGCTTTTTCTTCTAATAACAATCTAACTCTTTAATTTTTTTTGAAAAATTACTAACAGTACTGATGAACAAAGCATGACTTCAGTGTTGGCAGTTAACTTTGTATGGGTTAACTGCATTTTAACAAAAGTTTTTTTGTTTCCAGGTCTAAATCAGTCTTTACAGTCCAATGCAGATAGTTTAGCTGGTACGTCACAAGGTAAGAATTTATTTTACAACTTTTTTAAAATAATCGCAAATCATTTGTGATTATTTTTTGGAATTGGAAAAAGTCGCTTTTTGAAAATTCCAAAAAATGATCATGCGAGTCGTAAATGGCTCGATTTCCCCAATTACCCAAAAATTCGTTATTGGAAGAAATAGAAATTTATTTTTTTTTGAAATTGTTCAAATTTTGTGTTTTGGTTTTTTGTAACGGATTTTTGGAGTAAATTTTGAATGACTTCAAAAGCGAATTAAAATAGAAAGCTCGTAATTGATTAATTGATGATTTTATAAAATCAAAAAGCTCTTGAAGTTTTTCATAAAATTAGAAAACTAATATGTCTCGTGTTCGGAATGTTTAACATCGTGTTTGTGTGTGTTCGTTCAGTTGTCCCTGGTCTGTTTTTGTGCTGTTGATTGATTTTTATTATTTTTTTCTTTAATTTTTTGGGGAAGCCAATTTAATATAAAAAAAATATATATTATTACATGAATTAACGTTTTGCAAACCAACGTAGTTCCCTATCTAATTTATTTAAACAAAATAATAGGTGAAAATAAAACAGAAAGTTTTTTAGAGTTTAATTTTGAGAATTATTGTTAAATATTTTGTTATGAAAAAGCTTCATATAAATAATATTTTTGTTTCTTTTCTTTCAAAAAAGGTATTATTTATTTTGTTTTGGAAAGTTGAAAGGTTAAATTTTCATTTATACGTATTTACACATCAATAAATTTAATTTTTTAAGTTTATTTATTATAAAAAGCTTTTTCATTTTTTTTTACTTAAAATTTGTTTTTTTTTATTAAGCTTTAATGAGCTTAGGAAAAAATTTTAAATTTTTGAGTATTATTTTTTAAGTATTTAGTATTATTAGTTTATGTGGCCTGGTATCAGCCCCCTGTTGTTGCAGAGACATCCGGGGGCCGAGGATCAGGTCAGAAGTCTTACTGCAACCTCTGTCAAAAATGGTTTTCACGTTCCTGGTCTCTTCAGCGACATCTTGCTGATACACATTATTATATGCCACAAATTTTAGAATGTAACGTATGTGGAAAGTCATATCGATCAAGGAACTCGCTCATTAGTCATAGAAGTCAATATCATGGATCTACAATCAATAAACTTAACATATAATAAAAAAATCGTCGAAGATATTAATTATTATTAACGGATGCAATTTTTTTCCTTGCGAGTTCTCTTAAAGCTTATTTATAAATTAATAATTAAATCAAAAAGAAAATGTTATATCTCGTTATAATTTAATTATTAGTTCAGTTTAGCGCTACAACATAGTATTATTAATTTCTATAAATAAATTGTTGTTAATAAAAATTTATCATTCTATTCATAATTTTTTAATTAGTTTTAAATAATAAATAAAGCTATAAATCAGGAGAACAAAGTCTTAAGAGAACTTTTTTATTTAAAAAAATTGCTTCTAATAGATATTTCGTTTTAAACTTTTAAAACCACAAGGCGTACTTTGTAAAATAAGGACCAACAGAAAACAACGCCTGTTGGAAAAGGAAATTAAGGTTTGACTCTAAAGTCGGAAAAATATGAGTACAATGGCAACAGAAAGGCCTCAGTTTAAATTTCTACAAAATCACATGGCTCTCTTTGAAGATTTTGTACAAGAGTCGTCTTTAACAACGCTTTTACAATTTTTTTTTGCTTGTGTGCTACTTAACATAGTTTTCTTTGAGCTTTAAGCCAATTAACAAAGAATTGGACCAAATTTATGCTTTTAAAGGGAGGGGGGATATTTAACAACCTTTGTCTACTTCGGTACTTCCCCGGCTTCGCCACTTCTACCGTACTACCCAACCTATTCTAGAACGGACGTGGTAGAGACGTATACAGAGTGGCAGCTTTTTCAATGTACACCATGAGGATTTCCTAAACCTAAAAAAGTCATAGTTGCGCATTTTTGTGCTTTTAAGTACAGTATTGTTCCTGAAGTATTCTGAAAAGAAACTGAAATCTGACGTTTTTTTATTTCTTCCACAACTATTTCAATAGTCCAAGTGAGCGTAATTACGTTTTGGGGGTTTGCATAATCCATATCCATGGAATCTTTTAAAAATTTTCTGCGCCTACTAGATCTCCAAGTTTTGTAGTCAACCTTTGATATCCTCATGGGCGTCAAATTAAATTTTTATACCATTTAAATACGATTTCAACGATGTGGGTCGCCTGAGTTTATTAACTGCCGTGAAAAATTAATTTAACAGTTTATCGACAAAATCCAATTGCCATGAAATAACAATTGAGTAATTTTGACTCTTAACGAAATCAAATTGTCATAAGCTCCTGGATTCAATTTTTGTACCGATTTAAAAAGTCCCAGTGGAGTACCTACATTTTAAAGTAGCCACCTTGTTGTACAGAGTGAGTCTAGGTCGATGGGCGATTACAATTTCATGGAGTTGCGTAAGGGATGAAAAAAGTGCTTAACAAAACTTTTTTACTTTGAAATGGCTTACATCTTAAAAATATTTTTTCATATACAGGGTGGTCCATTTATTAGATACATATAAAAGAAATATTTTATAAATGGGTCACTCTATATTTTATTGCATATTTGGATTCTTCTTTAAATGACGATTAAAATTATATATGGGTTAACGGGTCTACGATGGGTCTGAACCGATATATTGCCCATGTTATGCTAAATACAACTCGACTTTGCTTGCCCATTGTGGGATAACCAATTGTCATTTTTTACTGCGATTTGCGTTAGAAAAATTCTAGCACTGTCTTCTTTCTTTACTGTCTTTCATAAATTATAGAAAACGTATTATAGAAAATTATACTGGGGATTCTCGAACGCAATATATCACTTTTCTTAATTTTTTAAATGGCACAAAAGTCGAATTTCAAAAGTAGACAGATTCAAAATAAATTATATCGTTAGAAAGCTCATAAAAATGCTATCTTCTTATGTACTCAGATACAGGGTGTGCCAATTAAAATATAGAAAAATAATATTTTGCGTTTAAGACTCATCTGGTATAATCATTACATTTTATGGGGTTTTGAATGAAAAAAGTAGACGGCGTTAAATTTAATTAAGCTTCAATTAAAAATGTCTATTCGTTTCCACACAATAAGTAGGCCAAGTTGACTTGTTTTTAGCATAAAATGAGCAATATCTTGGTTCAGGTCCATCGCAGACTCGTTAAAACACATACATAATTTTATTCGTTAGCAAAAGGAGAATACAAATATGTAATACTATACAGAGTGTCTCATTTAAAAAAAAATAGATTAAATGTACCTTGTAAGTAGATCACCCTGTATAGGTAAAAATATTTTCATGCTGTAGGTCTTTTTGAGATAAGAAAGTTTTGTTAAGGTATTTTTTTCATATCTCTTACATAACTCCATATAATTCAAACGGCTCATTTAATTAGACTCACCCTATATACGTACGTCTACTCGTAAAAGGCCACAATAATTTGTTGAAGAGCGTGTTGGTACGTTCTATGGCTTGGAATCGAAGTCGAGTCTCTTGTAGATACCTATATACCCCTCCAATCCCCCACTTAAGGAGGAAATATTTTCTAAAAACATCTGGAGCTCCTAGAGAGTGTCTAACCTCTATGAGCCTCCACAAGAGGTTTTTTTTACCTATGTTTGAATTTCAAGTTTTGTTACTGGGGTGGGGGAGATCAAATCCAGGATTATACCTAAAAGTCGATGTGCTAATCCTTAAATCTAAACCGTTGTCTCTTTTTTTCACCACTGCTACACCAGTGCTACACAGTTCTTGACACATGACTTCTACACTGGGCAAAAATGATTTAATTCCAAATCACTGATTCTTTTTACCATTTTTCTCTGAGCAGGCTATGGAAAACAACCAAGAGCTCCTTGTCTGAGGAACTGTTTTTAAATTCTTCATTTTTAAGAAGGGAGGTTTTTGTCCTCTTTTAATAGATACTGTTCTACAATTCTTCTTGCGAAGTTGTTGCATCTGTTTAATTCGCGACTTATTTTTTTACTGCAATGCTCCAAAGCCTCTTCGCGTTCTTCTATCCACCATTACGCTTCAAAAATTCTTCTCTGTTCTTCTACGCGTCATTATTTCTATTCTTAGAACATACATCGTTAATTTTCACTGTGCTCTAATCTCAACAGTTCAACAGTGATTTCCGTGTCTCACCGCAATTTTATAATCTTCGAAGGCCGTTTCGTGGAAATAGCAAGCTTCACCTTACTAAACTCGATATTTTCAACTTGCCAAAAGTCAGTGCTCTTGCATGTTCAAGATGTACAACTGAACTCTTAAAATTAGCAAATTTTTTATTTTAAATGTAAAACGAAATGAAAATTTTGATCCTATTGCGACAAATATAAAATTATGAGCCGAGTGCGAGAAGCCATCACGAATTGAACTAAAACGGCGACGAGGAGCTAAAATTTTGAAGAAGTAAAAAATAAGTTATTTGAAGAAAACTTATGATTTATGAAAAGCTGATAATTAAACAAACGTTAAAGAGGAGATGGATTTAGAGAAACATAATATGTGGAAGGAAGCTCGAGTTGAAGCTAAGCTACAATAATTTATCTTCTAAATATAAAAATATAAAAATGGGGTATTAGAAATTAAAAAATAAGTTTTGTAAAAAATAACAACTCTGATGGATTATTTTACAAAATTAAAAAAATCAGAGTTGTTTTTTATTTATTTTTTGTCACAACAATTAAAAAGTTGATTTTTTTGTAAATTGATGTACCCTACATGTGAGTGTTTTCTGATGATAATTAAATATTTTAACTTTCATAGAAAATTTTGCAAGTGTCCAAAAACTCGATGTAAAATTTTTTTTAAGTTTTGAAATTTTTTTTTAACAAAAAAAGAAAGCTGTGGGCTTTGTTATGTAATTGAGCATGAATTTTCCAATTTGAATGTGCATGAAAAAAGTAAAAAGCTCGTGATGCATCACAAATACTGTAGCTTGGAATAACCTCAAAAAAATCTAACTGAGAAGGCTTTACATTAAGTTTTACGACACGCAGTACATTTTTGTGTTTTTTGTAATTTTTAATTCAAAAATCAGCAACTTTTGTTTATAATTATTTTTTGTGAGGTGGAGGAGCCTGGGTTTTTGGGGAAATAGTTGTTTTGTAAGGGGTAGTCGAGTTGCAGATTTTTGTGTTAGAATTTTAAGTTAATTTATAAGTAAATTTATAATTGAAATTGGTCGCTTAAATAAAACGCAAGAACTGACCAAGTACTACTGAATCGTAAGAAACACTACACATGTTGAGTAACTCAATGATGAAAATAGAAAAAAATATAGGGAACGTTGCTTCAGTAGAATATATTTGTGTTTACGTTTTTGGAATATAAGTTGGCTTTTAATTGGGTAAATTTGTTAGTTCATTATAAAATTGGGACACTTGCATTGAGCTTTGGTAATATTTTAAAATTAAAAAAAAAACAAAGGCGCGTGTAAATAGCTTTTTGATCACAAAAAAGTCTGCGGCTAAAAGAGAGGCTATAATAAGGCCCTTTCTGCCGCCAGGTGTGGAGGACTTCCGATGTCAACCTTGCAACAAAAGCCTATCATCTTTAACGCGGCTCAAGAGGCATATTCAAAATGTTCATATGCGTCCATCAAGAGAACCAGTCTGCAACATATGTAAACGTGTCTACAGCAGTTTAAATTCACTTAGAAATCACAAGAGTATTTATCATCGTAATATCAAAAATATTAAGACTGACGATATGATACCGCCACATTCTTTTTACTTGTGAAGGAAAATTAAAAGAGAGAAAGAGAGCAAGAGAAATTGCAATACGTCCATGAATGTGCTTAATAATTTTTTTGGATAGGTTCCTCTTTTTATAATTTTTTTGTTTTTATTATTAAGTTTCTTGTTTGTTTGAGTTTCAAAATGGAGCAACAGTTGGAATTTGATGATTGTTCCCCCAAAAATAAGAAAATTTAAAGAAAATTTGCTCCATTTTGAACAACGTCAATTACAAACGTACAAAGAAATATTTTTTAGTTATGTATTTATAAATTGTTTAATATGTAAAATTATGTTGTTATATAATTTATAATAATCATAATATGCAGTGTAGAAAAATAAGCTTTAATTTTTTTTAAATTCAACTAAAAATTAGATAGGATTGACTACAATTCTTTTTTTTTTTTTAATTTCGTTTGCATTTCAATTTTGCTGAATGTCAATTTTTTTGAATGTTGAGTTTGAATGTTGATCAAACTTCAAAAAACAAAATAAGTGCACGAGTTTATTGCTTTACACTGTATATATGACTTCTGGTTATTTTAAGAGTTTATTTTTTATTATATATTGGCATTGTAAATTTTAATTTGATCAGGCACGTGATGAAAAAGGGGCGTGGGAAATGTCGATGTTGATTCAACTGTCAAATAATTTTTTTAAATTGTCACCAAAGTTACAGAAATAGTCGTCAATATAAGACGAAATCGGCAGTAAAAGTGTCATTGAATTATGCAAATAGCGTTGTAGAAACTTTGAGATGATGAAAGAACCTAACCTAATTTTGAATTTTCAGTGACAGTGATGAAAACTGTTAGAAAAATTGAGTGCAACTCGCGTTGTAGAAACTGAGATAATTAAAGCACCTAACCTCACTTTGAATTTTCAGTGACAGTGGTGAAAACTGTTAGAAAAATTGAGTGTGCGCTTTGGTACTAAAGTTCCCTTTTAAATCACGAATGACGAGGCGAGGCGCTAGCCGAGCCGAATAATTAAATGAATGAAATTACTTTAGTACTCAGGTGCACATTCTTGAAATTTCAAACAATTTTTAATCACTGAAGTTTGGCGATTGATGAATAAAAATGAATAAAAATATCACTTTACTGAATTTTTGTCGAAGTTTAGATTAGGTACTTTACGTGCTTAACGTTACTGTAAAGTGAGTTGCATAACATAAAATAGTACAATTTGCTGCCGATTTCGTCTTGACTGCTTATTTCTGCTATTTCGTTGCAAATTTAAAAACGAAATATTAATTTTTGAAATAGTATGAAGAAAAGAGTATTATTGTTGGTTACGTGCCCGAATAATTAAAATGTCCAATGACTTTATACTATAATAACGCTTAAAAAACAATAAAAAAAAGTTAGGGAAATAGGGGTTTTTTTTAATTAAAAAAAAAACTATATAACATAATATTATAAGACATGCTTGACTGAAGTAAAGCGGGGGCCTAATTGGTGTTATGTGTTCCCGGTGAGCAGCCCGAAGACTGAGCCTACCCCTTCCTTTGATGGCCACCCATCGATGTGATGTCTGCGGAAAACTGCTCAGCACCAAACTCACTCTGAAAAGACACAAGGAACAACAACATCTCCAACCGCTCAACAACGCAGTGTGTACACTCTGCCATAAAGTGTTCCGGACTTTAAATTCCTTAAATAATCATCGAAGCATCTATCATCGTAGACAAAAACAGTAATTTAGTCTGTAGAAAAAGTTAACAAAATTTTGAACAAAAAAATTTCTTTTGCACACACGTGAGACGTTTTTAAAAAAAATTAAAAAAACATAACTACATTATGCCCCCGCAGTAGCTTTAAAAAATTTTTTGAAAATTTGTCAAGCTGTCTCATTCAAAAAATATATTTATATTTAAATAGTAGATAATTTAATATATTACTGTATGTACGTATAATTACAGTTTAAAAAAAATTGTTATTAATGAGGAAAAAAGTTTTCCAGCTTTCATTATTACACGATCAAAAAAAACAATTTTTACTAATTTTTTTTTGATTTGGCACTGTGATATATTTGTAGTTTTTTTTTGAATATTCTAAAGCTTTATAATTTTGATGTGTAATAATCGAAGCTTCTTTTTGGAAAAGAGCCTGAAATTAATTTAAAAAAATCAAAGCTAGAATTTATATACATTATACATTAATACATAAATTAGGCGGTGAAAGGGATTCTTCCATTTATATAAAAATAGTTTAAATAGTAAGAGATTTTAAAAAAAAAATTTCCTTTTTTTCTTCTTTTTCAAATTTTTAACTTTTTATTAATAAAAATATTTTATAAATTATTTTAAATTATTGTATAGAGAGAACAGGACTTGCTTATTAAAAGACTGAAATTATAATGTATTTAGGTGATTTCGCAAAGACGCCCGAAAAAAAGGATAACTTGTAACAATAATAATTACTAGATATTAATTAATAAGGATGATGATAATAATTAGAAAAGAAACTAAGGAGGTTTTTAAGAGTGTCCTTGCTTTATCATCTAATAGTTGTTATTTCTAGAACTGATTTGTATCTTAAAGTGAAATTAAAAAAAAAAGAGATAAAGTAAAATAAAAATGTAACGACAATTTAAGAGAACTGAGTTCGTTGCAAGTTAAGCGGTATTTGTTAAGACTGAGCTTTTATTTGTTTTTGGACTGATTCGGTAAGAGATTGGCAACCCCTTTTATTCATTCGTCCTGTGTAGTTATTAGTTATAGTTTGCATTGCGCATGTTCATGTTGTTTGATGCAATATTATATTTTATGTACTGTTGTATAACCTTTATTTATGTTTAAATATATTTTTACATTGGCAACGTAGCTTGAGTTTTATTTTGCTTGTTACGGAGCCTCCCCCACTGACCCCTACTGTTCACACACAAGTGTTGCCACCAGGAGATGCAGCCCTGTGTGTAGTTAGGTGTGTGGGGCGGGCTCGCGGTCTACACCAGCCCGCCCCACTAGGTGTCGGGCAGGTAGTACACGATGCGACGGCGGCGGTGGGCCGGGGCCGCGGCCGCGCGTCCGGATTCTGCTGGTGGCAACACGCTCGGACTGGACCATAGCGAGCTTGGTTTTGCTGTTGCAGGGGCATCCCCGAAGAAGGTGTTCACGTGCCAGCTCTGTGGTAAGATGTTGTGCTCAAAGGCGTCCCTCAAGCGCCACATCGCCGACAAGCACGCCGAGCGACAGGAAGAGTACCGTTGCGTCATCTGTGAACGCGTGTACTGCTCCCGGAACTCTCTCATGACGCACATCTACACGTACCACAAGTCGCGGCCCGGAGACATCGACATAAAATTCTTTTAGCCTCCCCGCCTCCCAGGTACCTATCCCGCTCGCTTGTTATATTGAGTTGCTTCTGTGTGGGTTGCTGGCATGTGGTGTAGGGCGCGCGGGCCCCGTCTGTACGCTGGCTGTTGCAGGCGCCGTCGTTCGGATGCCCCCGCCCACTTCGGGCGGCATCAACGAGCCTCAAGAGTGTCCTTACTGCCGTCGCACCTTCAGCTGCTACTACTCTCTGAAACGCCACTTCCAGGATAAGCACGAACAATCGGACACGTTGTACGTATGTGAGTTCTGTCATCGTCGTTATCGCACCAAGAACTCTCTTACTACGCACAAGAGCTTGCAGCACCGCGGCTCCAGCGGAATGCTCAAACGTCTGCTCAAGACTTCGGCCATCAAGAGCGTGCTGGGGCCGCAACCCCCGCCACCACCGCAACCGCCTCGTCTGCTCTGACCGCCGTCGCCCCCATGCTCTCGCCCGCCGGCCTAAAATGCTCAGCCTACAACTACTTCATTCAGGTCTCAGTGCTCCAACCACAAGTACAAAACCTCAGAGTTATAATATTATTCTATACTTATTAAGAGAGATAATGTAATTTTTAATCTTTTACACATAGGTTATCTTATGTCGAAATTATACAAAACGAAATAATAGTTAGTCTATCAGTGGTGTACAATCGAAGCAGTGTAACATATCTAGCGATTATTAATTCATCCATATCAAGTCTGGCGCGATCGTAATATTTTGTATACAAATCTCTTACACGTTATTTGTGATCTTACCCCTAGTTGCGACATTCCCGGTGTTGCTGTGATTTGGTTACTTCCTATTTTTTCAAATATCCTATTTAATTGATACCACCCCCCCTCCGAATAAAAAAAGCAACAACAAAAACACGGAGACATCTCGTGCAATTGTTTCGAGACAGAGCACATCTTCCAAATTGGAATGGAAACAAAAAATTAAATAAAAAAAAATATGATGTTTTTTGGCGTGTGAATTGTTATAATCCATTTTATCTGGATGTGTATGTATAAATATGGTATTTTTTACCACGTTTTTTCTTAACATAATTAGGCTTAGATCTTACGGAAAGTAATTCTAAAAAAATTCTATGTGTAACGTATTTTAAGGAAGTCGTTTTTGTATCCATACCAATTTGTGTGTGCTCCGATTCAGATATCCATTTCTTTAGGGAAAATTTAGAATATCTTTTTTGGATTAATATATACAGGGTGTTTAAGAATATTTGAAATTATTTATTTTAAAACTGTTTCTAGTTGGCTTCAATTAAGCGTGAAAGTGAGGAGAGAGTTTCTTGCTATTGTTTTATTTTTTTTTTGGCTTCAGCCTCTATAACCCTTTTTCCAAATTATTAGCTCAATTTTCAGGCTCTACCCTACCATTTTAAGGTGCAAATCCTATATGGTACTGGTAAGATAACTAAAAGCTTCCATTTTCAGATTCAACCTTGATGGTTTGTTGTAGTGAAGAGCTTCAACTTGAAACGTTTTCTTCTTGTCTTCCATAATTGTAATTTCAACCGTTGCTCCCTTGACAAACAGGGATGACCAAAAGATCAATTTACTACAGCTTCGAGTGTTGAGAAGGTTTTTAATACGTTTGCTTGCAAAAACTTCTTCAACTTCAATTTTTTCTATTCGTCCGTTGCTCCCTCCACGAACAGGAATGACCAAAAGATCAATTTACAACAGCTTTAATTGTTGAGAAGGTTCTAAATTGTTTTGCTTGCAAAAACTTCTCAAACTTCAATTTTTTTTCTTTTCGCCAGTTACTCCCTCCACAAACAGGGACAACCAAAAGATCAATTTACAACAGCTTCAAGTGTTGAAAAAGTTTTTTAATAATTTTGCTTGCAAAAACTTGCCCAACTTCAATTTTTTTTCTTTTCACCCGTTGCTTCCTCCACAAACAGGCATGGCCAAAAGATCAATTTATAACAGCTTCAAGTGTTGAAAAAGTTTTTTAATAATTTTTCTTGCAAAAACTTCTCCAACTTCATTTTTTTCATCCGTTGCTCCCTTCACAAACAGGGATGACCAAAATATCTATTTACAACAGCTCCAAGTGTTGAGAAGGTTTCTTAAAATTGTGTTTACAAAAACTTCTCTAACTTCAATTTTTCATCCGTTACTCCCTCCACAAACAGGGATGACCAAAACATCAGTTTACAATAGCTTCAAGTTTGAGAAAGCTTTTTCATAATTTTGCTTTCAATAACTTCTCCAATTTCATTTTTTTTTATCCGTTACTGCCTCCAAAAACAGGGATGACCAAAAGATCAATTTACGACAGCTTAAAGTGTTAGAAGGTTTTTAATAACTTTGTTTGCAAAAACTTGCCCAACTTAAATTTTTTTCTTTTCACCCGTTACTCCCTCCACAAACGGATGACCAAAATATCTATTTAGAACAGTTCCAAGTGTTGAGAAGGTTTCTAATAATTTTGTTTACAAAAATTTCTCCAACTTTAATTTTTCATCTTTTACTCCCTCCACAAACAGAGATGACCAAAAGTTCAATTTACAACAAATTCAAGTGTTATGAAGTATTTTTAATAATTGAACTTGCAAAAACTTCAATTTTTTTTCTTTTTTGATTAATTATTTTTTGACTATAAAAATAAATCCTTGCTACGTGTATAGTGAGGCACTTAAATTTCGACCGTGACGTTTTCTTAAAGACTGTTTTTTAAATTTTTCGTCGTCTTCCATTCGGTTTCAAGTTCTCCCTCTCTTCGACGAGTAGGGGTGACCAAAGTAACTCGTTGAATTTACAAAAGCTTTATAAACGACCTACTTAGGTTAGATTGGTTTTAATCTAGTTAGGTTAGATGGAATTTGAAGGAAAATTTTGCTTTTTGGCTAACTTTTACATTGTCCAAACCAAATTTTCAAAAAAGTTTTTTCTCCCTTGTCTTCCATTCTTCTTCGTTTGCTCTCTTCGATTAATTAGGGTTGACCAAAAGAACCAACTTGAAACAGTTTTCTAATTTTTAATTTTTGAATAATAAGATTAGTGGGTATCTGATAGTTAAGTGGGTGTGTTAATTGCCTTTTTCCATTATGGAAAAAAAATTTTGAAACGAATCTGGAAAACGACTGCTCACAACTAGTTGTAGGTGTAATGTTAGTATTTATTCCATTTAAAGACTACTCGTTTGTTGTTGAGCTATTTAATAGTTAATGTTTTTGAAGTAAGTAATTATAGGAATTTAAAAAAAATGCCGAGATGACTCCCCTTTTTAAGTAAAAAAAATTTTCCTTTTTTGAAAAGAAATAGGTAGGTAGGGGGTAGGCAGGTTAGCCTACTAGTGTAAAAAATGGACATGTGTGAGAAAAATTTAATGTTGACTTGTATGTATTTATGTTTACATTACTTAAAAAATCTGTACTAGTGTAGCTAGAAGCAGGTTAAACTGTGAGTTTTCACAAGTACATATCTTTCCAGGGTTCAATTGTTGTAAATAATCATGTGCCAATCTCGATTGCATTTGTTTTTTATTAATATTATTGTATAATTGGACGAAGATTGATGTTATTTGTTAACAATTTTTTAAAAAAATGTGAAACTTTTACTGTCAAGTTGCGCGAAATTTTTTGGAAGCTCAAATTTTCTTTTTTGTTTTGGTAAAAAAAAAGTTGTAACTTGAAAGTAAAAGGGGGTGATGTAAAATGTGTTTTAACAAAAAAAATAAATAAGGTTTAGATCTGAAATTAGGCACGATATGTGATTTTGGCCCCAGTATGTATATTGGACTGTATCTTTAGTGCTGTGAATTGAAAATTACGTCTGATTAGATTTTAAAATTTTTTTTATTTATTCAATTTTCGTTTATTTGTGATAATGGTCGAACCAAAGACTTTTTTTGTTTAAAATTAGTACCTAAATAAAAAATTTTTAAAAAGTGAAAATTTAGTTATTAGAAATTTTTGGAAAATTCAAAAGTATTTTTTTAATCGTGCCATAAGTTTAGATGAGGCATTAAGATGTCGATAAGGTTATGGTCATGATAAATGTAAGAATTTGTGTAAGTGTTTGATGAAAAAAAAGTTCATGATTGTCGATGGTTCGTTAAGTATCTTGCATATCTGTTCATGCCAACACTTATTGCGATATAAAAATTTAAATTATATATATTTAAAAAATATAAAATTAAACAGTATTAAAAATTTGTACCTAAAGGTAGTGGTTTAGATATTTTATAAAATTATATACGTTTTAAAGTTTATCTTTCTAAAAAATTGATACCTATTTGGTCTGTATGTAAGAATCGTAGATTTTGTTACTGAAAGCGACTACGTTTGGCGTGACATAGAATTAGATGATTGTTTTGTATAGCCGTAAATGCATATAGAGTAAGCAAAAAATTGATAGTGCACATTTTTAAAGTCATTTTCTAATTTTTAATACTTGAAATTTTTACAAGTCAACTTTCATATATTTTTTAATTTCTTAAGTGCCAATCTTGCCCCATCCTAAACACCCCCTAATGTACGTTTTACACATAAGTTGTTTAGAATATGACTTTATTAGTACCACAATATGAATGAAATTTCCGGTCCTTTTGAACAAAAAAAAACTGCCTCCCGAGTGTTGTTGTCATTTATTAAAAATTGCATCGGTTTAACTCCCTCATAATACAACAAGATGCCTTGATACAGTACAACACATACCGTTTATAAACTACTATAAAGTGTCGACAAAAAATAATAATTAATAAATAATAATAATAATTACTGTTATACCTCAATACTCAGAAAACCCACAGATGTACTTATATTGTATTGTAGTAGATATTAGAAACAAACGTGAAACGTTAGCTTTTAGAACAAGCTTCTTTTATTTTTACAAACATAACATTTATATTCTATTGTTTTTTTTTGACTTCGTGAATTACACTTATTTTTTAATATTAAGGAGTGATATGAAAAAAGAAACAATAGAATATACAATAAAATATAATCTATAATAATAGACAATTTATATTTTCTATCTAGTTAATAATGTTTTTTGGTTATAAGGGTTCATTTTCTTTTAAATTGTAAATAGTTTACAGAATAATAATAATAAAAAAATAATAATAATAAATAAATAATAAACGCATTGCTAAAAAAAGAGCTTGCGGGAAGAAAACTGTTTTTTTTTTATTATTTTAGCTGCTCTGAATTATACATATTACATAAATACAAAATGCTTCCATGTTATTTTTAGGAAATATTTTTTATTTAAAATTTTATTACTACAATTAACTTTTGTTATTTAAACTTATTAATATTAAGATATGATTGTTGGTGTAATAAAATTATTGAAACTATCAATTATTTTATTCTTTTATAGAGAGTTATTTGAAAAGTCTAATCAAATTATCATATGCGAATGACTCCTTGACTCTTATCTTGGCCACAGTTTCTATTTTCTTCATTAATTCTGTAGTTTTCCGCGTATATTTGCAGAAGAGGCCCACGAAATCTCTTGGAACTTAGGTGTAGCTTATGAATCGACGAAAATACCTTTATTTTAGAAATTTTAAGTAACCAATTTAAAAAGCATTGCATTGACTTTCAATTAGGATCTTTTCGTGCGATTTACTCTAAATGAAGAAAACTTCAAAAACAACCTCGGAGCTTAGAAAAAAAGTTTGTTAATTTTCAGTAGCATTTGGATCAACAAAGGGGCTCTTATTTTTCAACTTTTATGTAATCTATTTAAAGAACTTTTTATTGGCTTTAATTTTGGTTCTCTTCAATTTTTCCGTAGGGTGCACCATAAATGAATAAAATTGTAAAAACATAACCTCGAAGCTTAAGAACTTTTGAAATTGTTTGGTTAATTTTTTAGTAACTTATTATCAAAAACGATCTTTTCTAACCTACTTAAAAAGCTCTTTACTGGCTATAATTTTACTTTGAATTAATTTTTTTATGAGATAAAAATGAAGAAAACTGAAAAAACATAACCTTCACGTTTAGAAATATTTGAATTAAATCTATTAATTTTCAGTAGCTTGGGGATAAGCAAAAAGGCTCCTACTTTATTTATTTTTATTCAACCTCTTTAAAGAACTGTTTATTGCCTTTAATTTTGCTTTTTATTAATTTTTTCATGGGATGCATCATTAATGAAGAAAATTGAAAAAAACATAACGTTGATGTTTAGAAATTTTTGAATTTAGTTTATTAATTTTCAGTAGCTTGTGGATAAGCAAAAAGGCTCCTACTTTAGAATTTTTCATCAACCTCTTTAAAGAACTGTATATTCCCTTATCTTTCCTGTTCATTAATTTTTTCATGGGAGACATCATTAATGAAGAAAACTGAAAAAACATAACCTTGATGTTTAGAAATTTTTGAATTTAGTTTATTAATTTTCAGTAGCTTGTGGATAAGCAAAAAGGCTCTTACTTTAGAATTTTTCATCAACCTATTTAAAGAACTGTTTATTGCATTTAATTTTCCTGTTCATTAATTTTTTCATGGGATACATCATTAATGAAGAAAACTGAAAAAACATAACCTTGATGTTTAGAAATTTTTGAATTTAGTTTATTAATTTTCAGTAGCTTGTGAATAAGCAAAAAGGCTCCTACTTTAGAATTTTTCATCAACCTCTTTAAAGAACTGTTTATTGCCTTTCATTTTCCTGTTCATTAATTTTTTCATGGGATACATCATTAATGAAGAAAACTGAGAAAACATAACCTTGATGTTTAGAAATTTTTGAATTTAGTTTATTAATTTTCAGTTGCTTGTGGATAAGCAAAAAGGCTTAAGAATTTTTATACAACCTCTTTAAAGAATTGTTTATTGCCTTTAATTTTGCTTTTCATGGGATGAACCATTAATGAAGAAAACTAATAAAACACAACCTTGAAGCTTCGAAACTTTTGAACTTGCTTTGTTAATTTTCAGTAGCATATGGGTCAACAAAATAGTCCCCTACTTTTAAAAATTTTTGCAACCTATTAAAAGAACTATTTATTGCCTTTAATTTTGCTTTTTATTAATTTTTTTATGGGATGCACCATTAATGAAGAAAACTGAAAAAACATAACCTTGATGTTTAGAAATTTTTGAATTTAGTTTATTAATTTTCAGTAGCTTGTGGATAAGCAAAAAGGGCTCCTACTTTAGAATTTTTATACAACCTCTTTAAAGAACTGTTTATTGCCTTTAATTTTACTGGTCATTAACTTTTTTATGAGATACATCATTAATGAAGAAAACTGAAAAAACATAACTTTGATGTTTAGAAATTTTTGAATTTAGTTTATTAATTTTTAGTAGCTTGTGGATAAGCAAAAGGGCCCTTACTTTAGAATTTTTATTCAACCTCTTTAAAGAACTGTTTATTGCCTTTAATTTTCCTGTTCATTAATTTTTTCATGGGATACGTCATTAATGAAGAAAACTGAAAAAACATAACCTTGATGTTTAGAAATTTTTGAATTTAGTTTATTAATTTTTAGTAGCTTGTGGATAAGCAAAAAGGGCTCCTACTTTAGAATTTTTATACAACCTCTTTAAAGAACTGTTTATTGCCTTTAATTTTACTGTTCATTAATTTTTTCATGAGATACATCATTAATGAAGAAAACTGAAAAAACATAACCTTGATGTTTAGAAATTTTTGAATTTTGTTTATTAATTTTCAGTAGCTTGTGAATAAGCAAAAAGGCTCCTACTTTAGAATTTTTCATCAACCTCTTTAAAGAACTGTTTATTGCCTTTCATTTTCCTGTTCATTAATTTTTTCATGGGATACATCATTAATGAAGAAAACTGAGAAAACATAACCTTGATGTTTAGAAATTTTTGAATTTAGTTTATTAATTTTCAGTTGCTTGTGGATAAGCAAAAAGGCTTAAGAATTTTTATACAACCTCTTTAAAGAATTGTTTATTGCCTTTAATTTTGCAAAAAGTAGTCCCCTACTTTTAAAAATTTTTGCAACCTATTAAAAGAACTATTTATTGCCTTTAATTTTGCTTTTTATTAATTTTTTTATGGGATGCATCATTAATGAAGAAAATTGAAAAAACATAACCTTGATGTTTAGAAATTTTTGAATTTAGTTTATTAATTTTCAGTAGCTTGTGGATAAGCAAAAAGGGCTCCTACTTTAGAATTTTTATACAACCTCTTTAAAGAACTGTTTATTGCCTTTAATTTTACTGGTCATTAACTTTTTTATGAGATACATCATTAATGAAGAAAACTGAAAAAACATAACTTTGATGTTTAGAAATTTTTGAATTTAGTTTATTAATTTTTAGTAGCTTGTGGATAAGCAAAAGGGCCCTTACTTTAGAATTTTTATTCAACCTCTTTAAAGAACTGTTTATTGCCTTTAATTTTCCTGTTCATTAATTTTTTCATGGGATACGTCATTAATGAAGAAAACTGAAAAAACATAACCTTGATGTTTAGAAATTTTTGAATTTAGTTTATTAATTTTTAGTAGCTTGTGGATAAGCAAAAAGGGCTCCTACTTTAGAATTTTTATACAACCTCTTTAAAGAACTGTTTATTGCCTTTAATTTTACTGTTCATTAATTTTTTCATGAGATACATCATTAATGAAGAAAACTGAAAAAACATAACCTTGATGTTTAGAAATTTTTGAATTTAGTTTATTAATTTTTAGTAGCTTGTGGATAAGCAAAAGGGCCCTTACTTTAGAATTTTTATTCAACCTCTTTAAAGAACTGTTTATTGCCTTAACTTAACTTTTGAACGTGGTTTGTTAATTTTCAGTAGCATATGGATTAACAAAAAGGGCCCTACTTTAAAATTATTATGCAACTTATTTAAAGAACTGTTTATTTCCTTTAATTTTATTTCATTTCTTCATTTCACCATTAATGAAGAAAACTGCAAAAAACACAACCTTGAAGCTTAGCAACCTTTGAAATTGATTTGTTAATTTTTTAATAGCTTATGGGCCATAAAAACCGATCTTATTTTAGAATTCTTCTGTAAGCCACTTAAGAAGCTCATTATTGGCTTTAAATTGAGTTCTCTTCCGTGTAATACACCAACACCTCTTTCCCACCCCTCTTATCAAGCCAAAATTAATTGTTAACAGTCTTGACTGATTCTTAACAGACCCGAATACTACCACCTCGATTCTTATGTTATCTTAGTCTATTACTTCTAAAAACCGAAAAGTTTCTCAAAAATTCTATTTCACTCTTTGAGTTATCAGTAAAAGATTTAAAATCAAAAAATAAGAGTTTATGCAAAATCCTCAACTTTGAGGACTTACCTTCGATGAAAATCCTGTCTTGGTAGCAAAATGATGCTCCACTCTCATCTGAAACGAAAAGATGTCGATTATTAGTGGATGGTTTTCGATCTTTTTAAGTAAGTTAAAACTACAAAGCTTCGTTACATACCTCGTTTGAAACGTATTAAATAACAGAAAATTCAACAACATTCACATATCATAGTCGTAATTAAATTCAGGTAATTAAAAATAAAAACTCTTTAATTTTTACACTAATTAAAACTTAAATAAGCACCGACCGCCACATTTTGTCGAATATAATTGCAAGTTTCGACTGGTACGGTCCCCACTATAGAAATTTTGGATTGCAGGTGTGAAGATAAAAGTACAATTTAATTCTAATAGCAACAATTTTGATAAAACTATGATAAAGTGTAAAATTATCAATTGGCATAACTCGAGGCTTAACAAAATTTTATTGCGCCTTTTGATTAATTATTTACGGATACAATTTGTAATTTCGTGCTTGGGCGTTAATGGGTTTTAATTTTCAACCTTACAAATTGGTTACTGCAGCTAAAATTAATTTTAAAAAAAATTTAATTTGGGAGAAGATGACAGCTGGCCTTTTTAGACAGAGGCCCGCATGCTTCGCACCCCTCTAAGTACGCCCCTGAAAAAAACTATGGTTTGCTCAAGAAGATGATGGGCTGATGAGCAGATATGGCTCATTATGCAAGTACTAAAAATTTTGTACTGTTCGAGCTTTTCGCCAATTGATTCGAATTTCTTCTTCATCAAGTGACTTATTAATTATAGCTCAACGTCCTATATTTGATCTTCTCTGAGTTGGGAGAACATACAACAGAAATAAAAATATTTTATAATCATATTCCTTTTCTTCTCCTCAAAATTTGTTCTAATCGGTATTTTTACTCAACTGATAATAATCTCATCTTTTAATTTCGCCAATTTCAAGTTTTTATTGGCTTTTAAATCAATAGCGTTACGTTGCTACGGTTGCTACCATAACAACAATAGCCCTTTTTCCAATACGTACAAAAGCAAACACGATTTGTTGGATTTAAAAGCAAATAAGATGCCTCAACACAAATCAAGAATTTTAGTAATTGGACCCTCGAACGTAAGTAAGTCAAAAATTTTGTTCTAATGTTCATACAAGTTATTTTTATTTCTAGAGTGGCAAAAGTAGATTGGTTAATTTTTTGGCCGACATGGATATAAGTTTACCAGATGATATTAGACCAACCAAAGGCTTACGAATTGTAGAATTTGACATAAATAATGTAGATGTTGGTGGAAGTAAAAGTAACGTCGACGTCCAATTATGGGATGCAAGTGGAGACGATCAGTAAAAATTCTAACGTTTTAATACACCAAGTTGTAATTTCATTGTAGGTACTCGTCATTTTGGCCAGTTTTTAGAACAAACGCTGATGGAGTGGTTTTCGTTTATTCACAAGAAGATGATTTAGGAGTTAGAAAATTGGATTTAATGTATAATTATTTTATATCGCAAACTAATTTGAGTCCAAGAGTTTGCCTCGTTTGTGCTATGGTCTCTGATGAAATTAATGCAAAATTATGTAAGTAAGTCTAATCTTGTAATAAATGAATTAATTTTGCAATTTTTTTTCAGCATCTACATTTTCCAAAGTTTCTCAAATTGTTGTAAATTTAAATACGCAGGGAGAAAAGTTTAGGCAAGAATTTTTTAAATATGTTACTACTGTTGTCAATACTTCTGTTAATAAAAAATAATTACGCCAAAGTAATTTTAATTAACAAATTAATTCCGTAATTTCTGATGTTGGTTACTCCTAATGCATAGGTGATGAATACACAGGTGTAAAGTTGGTTGCATACCGTCACGCTTGCGCAACGTTAAAAGAACGCAATTTTGTCAAATGACAGCAAAAACATAACCTATTAAATTTGGTTGATGATATAAGTTGTAATTTTTGAAGAATTTTCGTAATGTTACAGTTAGATTTTTACAAAAAGAGACAAATTCTACGTTCTATACAAACAGGTAACATCGACATATTAAAAAAATTTAAAGAAGATTACCCTGACGTACATTGGTGTGAATTACGATATGACAAATCAGGAACCACAGTTCTTCACGTAGTTTCAAGGCTTGGTTTCGCTAATATTGTTGATTATTTACTCACTAATTACACGCCAAGCGGTGTAGATTGTAGAGATCGCGATGGAAAAACTGCTTTACACGAAGCGGCACAGTTTGCAAGAGTCGACGTTGTTAAAACATTAATAAAGCATCGAGCACAAGTAAACGCACTCAAACGAGGAGATTGGACCCCTTTAATGTTGGCTTGTACTAAACAAGCGGAGAAAAGTGTTAACAATAATGACCTCGAAAGCGATCGATTTCAATGTGTCGATTTGTTATTGAGTGCAGGAACTGATCCTTTAATTCAAAACAAAGATGGTTGGACGGCTTTTCATATGTGTAGTCGAGAAGGGTTTGACGAGTTATTAATGACTCTCATTTGTACTACGTATAGTTATCACGAAGGGTCTCACAATGGTCGTACAGCTTTACACGTAGCAGTGCTACATGGACATGCCGAAGCAACAGAAATGATTTTATCGTCTGAAGCTTATATAAATAAAAGGGATAATTGTGGGCATACACCTTTGCACGATTCTATTTTAAGCGGCAATTTGGAAATATTTAATATTTTAGTTATGAGAGGTGCTAATGTAGATGATGTTACTGAAGAAGGATTGGGTATTTTACATATAGCTGCGAGTTGGGGACGTTTAGACTTTATAGAACACATACTTGAAAATCAGTATGCTCAAATCGATACTGTAACAAACACAAATTTAACTGCATTACACTGTGCAGCTCGTAACAAGCAAATTCAAGCTTACGATTATTTAATCAAACGTGGAGCACAAACAGATATTAAAGATAGTTTTGGTCGACTTCCCATGGATTATTTGAATATTAGAGGGTAAAAAATATTTTTAAATATGTTATTTCCTTAAACTTTACATTTGTACTGAACCATGCTGTTATAATGTAATAAGGATGTGCAGTATAACTTGCAACATTGTAATTGTAAAAAAATTAAATTGAAAGTGTAATTAAAATGTAATTCCCCCATTTTTTATTGTCTGCTCGAATCGTTTGAAACTTACATTGTGAAAATGTTACACCTATTTACATTTTATTAATAAAATTAATTAGGAATTAACTTATTTAATAATTATTAAAATAATTGCCTAGCTAAAAAAGTGTCTAGCTTTTAAGTACAATTTGTAAATTATACTCGGTATGTAATTTAAAAAATAAAATGTTGATCCGAGTGAGCATTACGTTTTTTTGTAATGTTCAGAATTGGCTTTGATCAATGTTCTCGATATTTTTAATTTTAATACCAGACACTTAATACTAAAAATCCTATCACAGGCTAATCGAATATAAAGTTAAGAATAAATAACCCTGATAATTGTAAAATAAGCTATTTTTGGTTTTTAAAAATTACAATTAAAAAAAACACATCCAGTGCTCAACAGTAAAACACAATGCTTATGAACTTACAATTTGAAGAATATTGTATGTAAAGCGTTCCTTTAAAAACAACAATTTAATAATGACAGTTTTTAGAGTGACATTTTTAAGATGTAAACAACGGAAATTCACCAATTCCACTATCATTTAAACCAACATTCCTAAACCCACACCTATCCTCGATTATAAGCAGATCTATAAATATCACTATGATCTTCATTCTTTTTCCCATAATTAACATAATTATGGACTGTTTTATTTATATAAAAATATCAACATAGTAAAAACATAATAGAATGTGTTTCGCTTTACACGAAGATACCTAAATAACTTTTTTATTTTAAAAGCAAATAAAAATTTTTTTAGTGGTCACAACAACTTTATATAATACTTTTCTTGCTCTTAATCTCAATCGCTAGTACAATTTTACTTAAAAAGCTATTATAGTTGGCTTTTCAAACAAGAAAGTAATTCAAGTGTCTTCACGTAAAGTAAAACACCTTGTACGTAATAAAAAAAGCATAAAAACAAACAACTGTACATAAATTTAATAATTTTTAACTTGACCCAATATAGTTTTCATTATCAGTTTACATCTGCGTGAAATACGAAATAAAAAAGGGGTTTAAACTTTCTCGAGTATTTTTATATTCGAATTATATAACAAACCTATCGGCCATTAAGCTTACTAAATTCGTAACGTTAAGCTAATACTAAATAGTAGGAAACATACTGTACGATTTCACGCAGATGCATCTACAAATTTGTTGTTTGTAAATAAATTACACACGCAACTGCACTGAACATCGATGCCTTTCTTGCAGGCCCTGCAACAAAAAGAGTTCTATTAATATTTAAAAAATATGCAAACTAAACGTCAAAGGACAAATTAAAAGTTTCACGTTAAATTTAATGCTGACATTGCTTAATCAAGAGCTTTTATTTCTAATGAATGGGCGGTTAAGTTGATATTTAGACATTCGGCTCGTAACCGTTAGCGACTTTAATATCCGGTCGATATCACTACTAGTCATAATTCCTCATAGGCTAAGGTTCAAAGAAGGCAATGACACATTCGTATTTAGGAAATAAGAGCCTAATTAGTGAAAAAAGTCCAATCGAACATCCTCTCTTGATGTTCTCATGAATTACACCAAGTTCAAAGACTTTTCTCACTAATTGGGCTCTTATTTCCTATATACAAATATGTCATTGCCTTCTTTGAACCTTATTCTATCAAGAATTCTGACTATTAGCGATATCAACCGGATATTAAAGTCGCTAACGGTTACGAGCGGAATGTCTTAATATCAACTTTACAGGCTATTCATTAGAAACATTTGCTTGAAGAACAAACTATTTTGGAGAGATACAGGGTAACTTTTTTAACATGCTACCACATATGCTAACATGCATTGCATATTTTGATGACCTTCAAGAATCCGTTTAGAAAATTTAAAAATTCAACATGGCAGAAAAACTGAGAATTAGCAATTTAGTTTTTCGTTTCAAAATGCCTTACTTTAGGAAAAAAATTCACGGAAAAATTAAAAAAAAGCTATTAAATGATATCAAACTGGACTTTTTATCACATCGACGCTAGGCGTCGCGACGTTCAAATTTTCATTTTCGTATGGAGGACTTATCATTTTTTTTTGCAAAAATTACTCAGTAGGTTTGTCAAAATTTGAATACCAAACGAGAACTTTCTATCTTGTACTTTTCTTAATTTACACAACTTTTCAGGTTATGTTATGTTACGTTGTTATTTTTTACGATGAAAAATAACGACTACTACTTTTAACTTTTAAAGTTTTAGAAAAGTAAGTTAATCAGGAACTTTGTATCTTATCCTTTTCTTAATTTACACAACTTTTCATGTTATGTTATGTTGATATGTTATTTTTTACGGTGAAAAATAACGACTACAACTTAGCTTTTATAGTTTTAGAAAAATAACGACTACAACTTAGCTTTTATGGTTTTAGAAAAATAAGTTAATCAGGAACTTTCTATATTATCCTTTTCTTAATTTACACAACTTTTCAGGTTATGTTATGTTACATTATGTTGATATGTTATTTTTTACGATGAAAAATAAGGACTACAACTTAACTTTTAGAGTTTTAGAAAAATAAGTTAATCAGGAACTTTCTATCTTACCATTTTCTTAATTTACACAACTTTTCAGGTTATGTTATGTTACGTTATGTTGGTATGTTATTTTTTACGATGAAAAATAACGACTACAACTTAGCTTTTACAGTTTTAGAAAAGTAGGTTAATCAGGAAATAAAATTCCATTACTAAGATTTAATTAATTAATAATAATTTGATTGTTCCTCATAAGAAAACGAAAAGTTGAACGTCGCGACGCCTAGCGTCGATGTGATAAAAAGTCGAGTTTGGTATCTTTTGATAGCTTTTTTGATTTCCTGAAAATTTTTCCCGTGTAATTTTTTTCTAAAGCAAGTCCTTTTGAAACTAAAGTCGAGAAACTAAATTACCAATTTTCAGTTTTTCTGCATTGGGCCAAGTGAATAAAAATAAGTACAGCTTTTACTTATAAGTTAAAGGTAATACTTACAAGTAAAGTCTTTACTTATTTCTAATTCGTATAGTATTTACATAGCGAATACTTATAAGGTATCAGTAATCTCTCGAAATAAGTAAATACTTATAAGTAATACCTTAAAAGTTAAGTATTTACTTGTTTTATTCACTTGGCCCATTATCTCGGAAACCATTTTGAATTTTGAAATTTTCTAAACAGATTCTGAAAGGTTATCAAAATATGCAACTTTTTGCTAGTTTAATCAATCTCGTAACTCTTACGGTTTCCGAGATCCTAATGTTAGTACCATTTTTAAAAAATCACCCTGTATAGTGTTGCAATAAATTATGTATGGCATTAAACTATTAGAGTGAATGTCAACGACCTACTAAAGATGTACCCTTGCATATAAACAAACTTGAAATTCTTACCGTTAGACAGGAAGATAATCACCCTTCGGCTTATAAAACAATTGCCCTGTAGCACTACGTCTCATTATTTCCTTTAAGAGCAACCTTTTTTCTTTTTTAATCTTCTTAAGTATACCTTTATTTTCCTGCGCTCGTCGGGATAAATAAGGTAATACTTCAGCCACAGGACCATATGGGATGTACTTGTAAACAGAATATCCTGCTTGGCCTATAAAAAGCAACGTAAAAAATCTTTTACTTTCCCAATAATAAAAAAAATACTAACCGAGAGGAAAAGTGATGTAATCGCACATACCCAATAATTGACCAAAACAAATTACTTTTTCTTCGGGCGTTACTCCGATTTCTTTCATTTTTTGAATTGCAAAACGTACCGTATCTTCGTTATGTGATGCAGTCATAATTGAAATTTTGTTGGTAGTTTCACCCTTATCTTTAAAAGCTTTTATTCGTCTCAAACATTCGCCTAAAGTTCGATGGTACATTTCGGTAGTTGCTTCGACGTCGGGATTAGTCGGATCGGGATATCCTAAAGCCGCAGCACGTGCTCTTTCCTAGAAAAACAATTGTAATTAACGATTAAAAATTGATCATAAGCCTCGTATTACTTGTTCTATATAGGCCCCTCGTACGAGTTTAGCTCCAAAGTAAAATTTTTGACGTTTCGCCTGTTCGAGATCGGTGGACACTTCGTTAAACGTTTCCCTTAAGTAACACTGATAGGTATTGTATACAAGCGCCTTTTGCGTATTATATTTTCGCATAAATTCGAGAGTTACTCGAGTGATTGCAGGTTGAAAGTAAGTTTGTTCGGCGTCAACCATTATTCGGACGTCCATTTGTTGTGCCGCCTGGAGAAATTGATAAATTAAAAAGTCATTGACAAATAAATAAAATTCTATCAAAGAGCACCTCTAATAGGGTAGTTTTAACTCTTCTAGAGTTCTAAAATACACCCTATATTTTGGGTCAGTCTCTGTTGAGTTAATTTCATCAAGCTTTTTTTTTTCATTTTTCAAGTTTCTGTTTCACTATCTTTTGAATAACTTCCCTTGTATTGTTCGGATCTGGATCAAAAAATTTTCGTTTTGTTTGTAATGAATCTCTCTTTAAAACTGCCTGGGTTAAAATAATTTATATTAAGTTCCTAACCTCAAAAAATTCAAAAACTACCGTCATTGGTGGGTCGTAGTTTTTTATAGAAAACTTCAGTAATAATTAATGTTATGGTATGAAACTTTAGGAAGTTGTAGCTGATATAGTAACAAATCCATATTGCAAGTTTGGTCCAAAAATATTAAGAACAACGGCTAAAATTTGCATTTTGGTTCAAATTTGCTTTTTCATATTTTTTTGTGAACAGTTAGTAGTATCGCAATAATGCTTCGCTTGAAATGCAGGAAATTTAATGATCTTTCAGATGAAAACAAAGACATTCACATCAGACCATTTTTTCTTCCGAACTCTGAAAAAAAAAAGAAAATTTTTCAACTGTTTGTCCACAAAGCCAATTTTAGTGGTCGAAATTTTATTCTTCTTTTACGTATTTTTGAAAATTAATTATAAATAACTCCTAAAAACAATTTTTGAACATTAAAACTGGTTTTAGGGTCAACCATTTCGACCACTAAAATTGGTTTTGTGGGCAAATAGTTGAAAAATTTTCTTTTTCTTTTCAACGAAATCGGAAGAAAAAGTGGTCTAATGTGATTGTCTTTGTTTTCATCCTGAAGAGCATTAAAGTTTCCACATTTCAAGGAAAGAATTATTACGATACCACCAATTGCTCGCACCAAATAAGAAAAAGAAAATTTGAACCAAAATGCAAATTTTAACCGTTGTTCTTAATATTTTTGAACCAAACTTGCAATATGGATTTGTTACTATATCAGCTACAACTTCCTAAAATTTCATAGCATAAAATTAATTATTCCTCAAGTTATCTATAAAAAACTACTAGTACAGATCCCAAAGGCGAATATCGGCATCGACCTGGAAATAAAACGTATGTGGCTGAAAATTTGGATTTGGGCATTATTTGATATGTACTACAAGACGCTAAAAAGTTTACCATCGCCAGGGGTGTGCAACATGGGTAGATCCCACCCATATATTGTTTTTAGGGGGCGTTTTTTTAAATCCAATTATTTTTTGACAAGGACATGGTACTTTATATTTTTGGGGTCGCTGATTACAAATATGATGTCAAAATTATAGTTTAACAACTGCAAACTGTTAAATCAGCTGCCAAAATAATAACATTCTGCTTTTTTAACATTTTTTTTCGATTTAGCGGTTACTGTAAATGAGGAGGATTAAAAAAGATAAAAAAAGAGATGTAATTGAAATTTTAAACTAATTTATTTAATTTTTTTTATATAAATTGATGTAGAGGCTATCTAAATGTTCCTTTCGTGGTGCTTATGGTACAACTATTGCAAGTACAGAAAATTTCATAGATATATAAATTGTTTAGAATTTAATTCTCTATAAATTGACCCAAACAAAATTTAGATTTTTCTATTACACTTCCAGTTACTCTTTTAACAGTTGAGGACACATTTATTCGATGTTGCACACCCCTGAGAGTGGTAAACTTTTTTCCTCTTTTTCTAGGCTTTTAAAACTACCTTATTTCAAATTTTCAGCCACATATGTTGTTTTTCCAGTCTGTGCCCTAGAGTGATGTTAAGGCTATATAAATGGTTCTTTCGACGCGTTTATGGAAAAACTATTGCAAGTACAGAAAATTTCATAGATGTATAAGTTGTTTAGAATTGCATTCTCTATAAATTGACTATAACAAAATTTCGATTTTTCCATTTCACTTCCAGTTACTCTTTTAACAGTTGAGGGCAAATTTATTCGATGTTGCACACCTCTGAGAGTGGTAAACTTTTTTGCCTCTTTTTCTAGGCTTTCAATACTAGCTTATTTCAAATTTTCAGCCGCATATGTTGTTTTTCCAGCCTGTGCTCTACATTGATGTTAAGGCTATATAAATGTCTCTTTTATAGCTTACGGTAAAACTATCGCAAATACAGAAAATTTCATAGATATAAAAATTGTTTAAAATTTAATTCTCTATAAATTGACTATAACAAAATTTCGATTTTTCCATTATGCTTCCAGTTACTCTTTTAACAGTTGAGGACACATCCACTCGATGTTGCACACCTCTGAGAGTGGAAAACTTTTTTGCCTCTTTTTCTAGGCTTTCAATACAAGCTTATTTAAAATTTTCAGCCACATATGGTGTTTTACGAAATGTAGCTTGTTTTTGCCTTTTGTTCAGGATCATCGAAAAAAACAGTTTTTTCGCGGTTCTTTTTTCGGAACAGGTAGTCAGAAATCAATATTTAATATGATGAACTGAAACGTTGAAATATCCTCTTTCATTATCCGCAAACGTTTTTAATATATAACGTTTACGTAAAAAATGCCGTCAATATTACGATAAAAGTGTCCTTTTTAAGACGCGCGGCACTTCATCTTAATTTCGTAGAAAGTACATGAAGTAGAGTATATTTTAAATACATCATTTGAAAGCACGATGAATTACCTACAAAACCGTATATTTATTTTTTTGGAAATTACATTTTTCCATCTTACGCAGCCTCTTAAAAATTTAATTACAAGAAAAAAATAAAATTCACAAAAGTTGAAATATTTAAGGGGTGTTTTCTTTAAAACTGAAAATTGTTTTAACATGATTAGTAGCATGATGTCATTACAAATATATTATAGAACATATATCCAGAATATTTTTTAAATTTGAAATCTCTGTAGCTTATGGTACATTAATATGTAAAGAGTCGTCAGAAAAATGAAAAAGAAAATTTCTAGTACAATTTCAGGGATGTTGAAAATAAATAAATTAAAAAATAACCCCATCAATTTAAAGCTAAAACCATATCCTTTCCAAAAATTTACTCGAAATAATGATCTGACAATTAATTACAAAATGGCGAACATTTTTGTGAGTCACTACGCTGTAAAATTTCCAATTTTCAGATTTCTAACGGTTTATCCCTATTTGTCTTTCATCGCGTTTTTCTGGAAAAGTACTATTGGTACAAAAATTTTTATAGATTCATAAATTGTTCAGAATCCCATGCTCTATTAAATAGCTTTATCAGAATTTCGAAATTCTCATTTCTTTTCGAGCTAGTATTCTTTGAATGTTGAGGGCACATTTACTTCATGTTGCACACCCCTAGGAGTGGTAAACTTTTTTATGTCTTTATGTAGACTCTTAAGGCTAGCTAATTGGAAATTTACAGCCACATATGTCGTTTTTCCAGGTTCAAACCGATAGACCCTGTACTATACGACCGACCAATGACGGCAGATTTGAATTTTTTTGAGGTTAGGAAATTAATATAAACTATTTTAACCCAGGCAGTTTTAACGAGAGATTCATTACAAACAAAAGGAAAATTTTTTGGTCCCGATCCGACCAATACAAGCGAAGTTATTAAAAAAATAGTGAAACGGAAACTTGAAAAAGTCGAAAATTTACAGTCAAAATTGGGTTGAGACATTTTATACACAAACTCACAGGATTGGTTTCGACCGATTAAGTAAAAAAAATTGCCGTTACAAAAAAAGTCCGAAAATCAGGAAAAATTTTGGTTCGTTGACTACACTATGCGAGTCAAAACGGCGAAAAATTAAATTTTAAAAAGTAAGCTTACGTTAACGATGTTATCGAGACGACGAATAAAATTTCTAAACATTTCTTCCTCTTTGGCCGAAAACTGTGTTATTAATTGTACCATTTTACCAGTTTTTAAATCTGGTATCCTAAAAGTGCTGCTCAACTCTTGATTATCGTCAATAATCCCGGACCAAGGGAATAAATGGAGAATACTACAAATGAAAAGAAATTCATTTTAAAAAGTACAATTTGATGAAACAATTTTAATTTACCCTTCTTCATCCGAAGTAATATGTTTCATAAAAGCGTTAGCTTCGCTCGCCGGCACCTGAGCTTGTTCTAATTTTTTTTCAAATTCTTTTGGCGTGAGGTGATGTTTTAAAACGTTACCTCCCGAACCTACCATATCTTGCATGTATTTACGCGTACGCATAATTACTTCAGATACCTGCAACTGTAAAAGCGACATGTGTCGTTTAGGTTTTTCTTAAGATTTTCAAAATTAATTTTACCAATAGCTGAGGTCTCGCTAAAGCTGTTAGTTTTACTGCGGTGATTCCGGTGCCGTAAGTAGTTCCTAGAAAAACTTTACCATCAATTGATGCTCAAAGCATCGACTACGTTTAAAATTAAGCTTAGATTAAGTCCAAGTTACAGTAGAAATTTGACAACAGTGTAGAAAAAATTGATGAACTAGAAGTATATACAGTAAAACCCCGTTATAAAGTACCCCTTTATAACATTTCTCTGGATATATGATGTGACGAACTAAGGGTCAGTATTATAAAGCCTAGTCAACCGCAGGTTGAAATTATAAATAAACTTCAACCTGAGGTTTACAACTACTAGATGGTAGCTGACTCGTCAGCCATTTTGTTGCTAATGTTAAAGTGACATTTGCGTAAGGCCGATAAAACAGTGTCATTGTTTGATTACTAAGTTTGTATGTTTATTACATTAAACGTCACTTTGACATAAGCCTCAAGATGGCTGACGAGTCAGCTGCCTTCTTTTAGTAGCTCTACTAAGGTCACACTAAGGTTGGCTGTCATTTTAGTTTGACATAATTGGACAAAATAGTGAAATTTAGGTTTATTTATACTTTCAACCTGCGGTTGAGTCAACCTTAGGTTAACTATATGGCTAAGGGGGCAAGGGGGTGGGATGGTAGAGGCAAAAATTCGACGAAAAAAGTGGAGCAAAATTTTTTTCATACATTAACGATTTTTGCGGGGAATATCTCGAAAACTATAGCAAATAGAGAAAAAATAAATAGAAACAATCTTGTAGCAAATTTGATAAGCTTTCATTTTGCTAATAATAATTTTTTTCCTAGGACCTGCCGTTTTCGAGATATAAGCAAAAATACCAAAAACGGGACCTTTCCACCACCCTTAGCCTTATACGCTATAAGTTATAGCTAGAACTGGGGTTTTTTAGTGTTTTTACCTCCTAACTACTTTAAACATTATTCTGAAGAAAAAAATCCATCCTATTACATGTCCTCTATAACCCCTTCGTGGACGAGACTACAACTATGCTTTTCTGACTACCAATGTAAAGTGGTGTAGAAAACGCATACTTTTTTCTGTAGAATAAGAATATTGGAAAGTGAACTTTTTTCAACGATATTGGAATACTGTAATTTAATTTTTATAACCAAGCTCTCCTGCAGACCACTAAAAACGCGAGAATAATTTAGAATACAAACCTGCTACAGCTTCTAGACATTTAAGGAAAATATCCATATTTTTTTCGCATTGGGCTTCGTTGATATAAAAATAGGTACGAGCGGAGCTGACTTTGTAACGACGATCGGCAAACCCTTTGGCGACGTGATATTGCTTTATAGAACCTTCTTCTTGTTTATCGCCACCTTCGGGAACGGAAGCTCTGAGAATAACGAAAATAAAGACTCCATTTCAACATCAACATCAACAAGTTCCTTACTCGACTTCACGAGATTCTGCTTCTTCCTGAGATATATCTTCTTCTACGGAATAATCGAGAATTGGTTTAACTCCAAAAGATCTTAATCTTTCCAACGTCGGCCTGATGGTAATTTGATCTTCACCGGCTACAAAGTGTCCGTAAAAAGTAGCTTTCATAACCATTTTAAATAAAGTCTCTCCCATCATCGTTTTCATTATTTTCATAATCTGAAAATAGTAAAAAAAAAAGAAGTTACGCCACTGTTACTACAAAATTCTATTTTCAAAAAGTGTAAATAGCAAAAAGACCACCACAAAATTTCATAATTATTATATGACGTTATAATGAAACAACATTATTTTCTATTATTAAAACTATACCTATCCTTACAAATTTATTTATGAGCATTGAAGATAAACAGACTTCTAAATTTAGAGCAACTTTCGGAAGCCAAGTTTAAATATTTATTGCCCAATTTTACATAATATATCAGAGAATATTTATCTGACCATTATCCTTTTAATTCCCCGTAATTCCAACGTTTGATTTGGCCCAATAAATTATATCAAGGTTAAGAATTTTCCTTCCAAACGCAGAAGTTAGATTTAACTACTAAGGTTAAATTCTACATTACACATTTAAACTGGATTTAAATTTTTGTCTCAGTATAAACCGGTTCACGTTATTGTTAAAACCTCTTTATACCGAGACAAAAATTAAATCCTGGGGATAAATCAGTAATGTAGAATTCAACCTAAGTGTGGATTTTACAATACACATTTATCCTTAGAATTTAATTTTAGTCTCAGTATAAACCGCTTCAAGCTATTGTTAAAACGTTTTTATACTGAGACTAAAATGAAATCCTAAGGATAAATGTGTAATGTAGAATTCGGCCTAAATCGACAGTTAACAAGAGTCTATTGCACTTCATGTGACACTTCGTTAAATAATAGAGGTAAGTTCTAAAGAAAAATGTCCTATGGAGTCGCCAGATGGGGCTACGCCCCACATAGACCTCTCATTGCTAAATATCCAGTTGCCGTAGGAATTATGTATGATTATGTATGATTTCGTGGGACAGACTGTATATACTCGGGAGGGTTTATTTTACTTTAAAAGAGAGCTTTATAGTGCCAGGGTGCAAATTTTCTACAGTTATTACTAGGACACGCTCACTTTAGTTTTACAATGTTATTGTAACCATTTCCATGAAAATAAGAAAAACTATTTTTAAAAAGAACCGAGGTTATATGACGTTAACGAACACAAACACTCGTTTTTCATTTAATTATTGGCTAATAATTCCTAATAATGGGAAATCGATATAAAAATTTTTGATAAAGAAAGTGACATTGAGCAAACGACCACTCAATTGCAACCAGTTTCATAAGTCATAAACCATCATATATTACGATTGTAAATAGGAAAATTGTCGAACGAGACGCAAGCCGAGTTTGATAACCTATGGAGGTATCTTTACGTGATGCGTTGCGATACAAGCCTCGTATTCAAGTGTTGTCTACTTTCATGAAATAAGCAAGAAAATAATGAAAAAACTTGAATTTCAAACGTATCATTTTTAATCTTAATGGTCGCGGAACGCAGTTCTACCGCCATTTTTTTAAAGCATCGTCTTTTTCTTGCCTACCATCCACAAAAGTCAAATTTCTGATTAGACATACGGGAAAAAATCGACACTTTTTATTAAAAAATTTAAACCTTCACTATCCTTCAAATGCAAGAGTTCAAAATTTACAGTTACAATAGATAAGCTGTGAGGTATCCCCTCCTAAAATTTCGAACCAATCCAAGCGATCGTAAAATTTTTATAGGTCTCCAATTGGCCAAAAAAACGAAATTTGCACATCGATATCAAAATTTGGATTCGGGTGTGCTAGGGTAGCCCCATTAACGCCCCGGTCTTAGTTTTGAAAAATTTCAAAAGATGGCCGAGTTTAATAGCCTTTGGAGTATCTCTACGTGATACGTGATGCGTTGCGATACAAGCCTCGTATTCAAGTTTTGTCTACTTTCATGAAATAAGCAAGAAAATAATAAAAATACTTGAATTTCAGACATTTCATTTTTTAATCTTAATAGTCGCGGAACGCAGTTCCGCCGCCATTTTTTTAAAGCATATTCTTTTACTCGCCTACCACCCATAAAAGTCAAATTTTGAATTACACACAGGGGAGGCTTTAAATTTGAAAAAATCGACACTTTTTATTCAAAAATTTAAACCTTCACTATCCTTCAAATGCAAGAGTTCAAAATTTACAGTTACAATAGACAAGCTTTGAGGTATTCCCTCCTAAAATTTCGAACCAATCCAAGCGATCGAAAAAAATTTATAGGTCTCTAATTGGTCAAAAACCCGAAATTTGCGCATCGATATCATAATTTGGATTCGGGTGCGCTAGGGTAGCCCCATAAATGCCCTGGTCTTAGTTTAAAAAAATCTCAAAAGATGGCCCCGTGGCGGTCACCACAAAAAGTCAAGTCAAAAATCTAGTCAGGAGGAAGGTCTAATCACTTCACCCAAAATCACCCTATAATCGCAATTATCTCCTCTTATTAAATTACAGTTCTTATGACTATTGTTATAATTACAAATTAATCAACTTCAGTTTAAAATTGAGCGCTGTGATAAAGGGTAAAGTGTGTAGGTATATTAATAGACGGTGATATACACAATCATAATTTCGCAAATAGCAAATGTCGTCTACTTCCTATTCCTTATCAAATTAATTATCAATTGTCAAACCATTCAATTTTTATAGATTGGAAGATACTCAAGCTAATTTGGACTTGATGTGGAGTTCAAAATAGAATGATTTGGGTTAAAAAGCCTAAAAATAGATGTAGGTAATGTCATTAATAATAGGCCCAATTTCCACATTATAAATGCATAAAACAACAACAATAAGCCAGGAGCAGCCAGGAGATATTTTTAGACGCCTGTAAACTTACAATAGTTTTCAATTATTTGTAATTTCTATTATCACCTAACAAGTACCGGTATTAAAGGAGTGAAAGAATCACTTTACGATAATTTTCATTAAATGCCAAATAAAGGCTTATAATAGAAGAGAGAAGAAGGGCTTCAGATACCTCTAAGGCGAAGTACCACAGGCGTCGCTTCCAAAAATTTCAGGGTGGGCAGGATATTTTTCTCATTGTACCGTTTTAAGAAAAGTTTGGAAATTTTGTTATTTAATAATTTTATTTTTATTTACTTCCGTCAAAAAGTGACATTTTATGGTTACGTTATTTGGACGAGAAGTTATCGAGTTATTCTTTTCATCAAAATACCATCCTTTGCTGTGTTGCTAGGTAACATTTTTCGTCCTAGGACGAAAACTTGTTTTTCGGCGTGTAAAATTTGTTTGAACTTCGGTCACGTGTTCGTCGTCCGAGAAATTTAACTTTTCGGCCTTGTATTATAAATAACTATTAGTTCATGAAATATTTTTTTCTAAAACTAAAAAAAACAATAGACGACAACAAAAAGTTTTCTTTTTGAACGCCTTAATAATGGCCTCGGGCTTTTTGCTCTCTTATCGTTTCTTTGTCAAAAGCCAGGGGGCTTTCGCCATTCGCCCCCTCCTGCCAGTCCAGTCCTACTAGTCCAGTTAGCTCAAACATCGAAGAGAGTGATGGACTTCCGGTACCAAGCTGGTCTCGTCGGTTCCGGAAGTTTCGGAAGATTCGTGAATCATTATGTCTAAAGTTTACCTCAAACGTAAAAATTTGAGTGAAAATAGCGTTTAAGATTTGTATGAACATCACCCAAACGTGACGTAGTAAAAGATCAAACTTTTACACTTTTCCAATTAATTCAGGTCACCTGTAGATTTGTTTTACGGACTTCGGTTTAACGAATAATTATTACAGGCGCCTACTAATAAAACTGTGGAGACAATTCCACTAATTTATTTAATTAATAGTGACAGAAGGGGTAAAATTGTTTAATTATTTGTTAAAATATTAACTTTTTGTTTGAACACACACGAAAATTAGGTAGCTAAATATAATATAAAAAAGGTGACCAAATATTAGCATTGCAACATTATATTTGTTTAAACTATAAGTTGAAGGAAAAAAACACTCGTGTGACGACTCGTCCAGACGTCAATTGCTTAATTATTGAACATTTATTTAAAAGGACTGAAGCGTGCTCTTTTTAATTAAATCATTTGTTACGCAAGAAACAATAGATGGCGTCTAAGATGTCGTTTCATTTTCAGCTTCAGCATCTTTTGAAAATGAAAGTACTTACTACTTTTTCCCTTTTAACTATCGTCACACAGAGAGATCAGACGGTGTCGGTACAAACGTGAAGCGAGCTTTAAAGCCGCCAGTTATTGATTCGATGATGCAGCGTCGACAAGTCTGTTACTAAAATAGCATTAGACTAAATTACATTTATTTTTTCTTTTTACTTTTTTTTTGTTTTATAAAAGTACTTGAAGAAGTCAAAAATTGATTACTTCCATCAATTCGAAATTTTTAGTTCAAACTGTAACCCTTTTCTCTCTATAACTGCCGAAGGTAGTTTCGGAGGTATTATATCGATCGACACAATTCTTTTTCGTGGTTTTTAATTAATTAATCAAACATATGGTTGGTACTTCAAATGAGGACTTAGATAAAGACCAAAAACAAGGGTTAAAACGTTCAAAAACAATGTGTTAATGAGACTTAAATAAAATAAATATTTATTAAGTACAAATTGGCCGATACGTTAAAAAAACACTGTTGTGGCCATAACAGGACTTTTTCGTACGTATTAAAGCTAATCTTACGATGAGGATCAAAATACATATTAAAAAAATTTATAGGATTTTCCGAGATCTCAATATTGGTACCGCTTAAGAAAATCAAAGTCAATTGATTGGACTTCAGTGTAAAATTTTGACCCTTTTAAGTTTCCGTTTCATTATTTTTTTAATAACTTTGCTTTTACTGGTCGAATCAGAACCAAAAAAAGTACGTTTTGTATGCAATGAATCTTTCTTCGAAACTGCCCTTATTAAAAAATTTATATTAATATCCTAACCTAAAAAAGTTCAAAACTGTTGTCATTTGTGAATTGTAGTTTTTTATAAATAACTTTAGTTTAAATTATTGTTACGACATGAAACTTGGGGAAGTTATAGCTCTTATAGTAACAAATACGTTCTGCAAGTTTGCAGAGATTGACATTACTTGTTCGATTTGGGATGGGCGTTGTTGGGGTAGGTACAATTAATAGCCTTGTTCCGAGGTGGCGTGGCGCAAGGAAACAGTAACCAGACCTATCCAACACACATTGCTAATAACCTTGGCAGTTGAAGCCATACAGTGGCGGCGCTAGATGGTAAGCGAGGTAAGCGTCGCATAAAACGGTAGAAAATATATTATAAAAAAAAAAGGGCGAAATATTTGAAATTTACTGGGGCGCCAGAATAGGTAGCGCCGCCACTGAAGCCACACACTAATTTAAAAAAAAAGTAATTTAAGCAATCTGTACGTATTTTTAAATATTTTTTATTTGGGAAAATTCTAAATAAAATTTCCAGTAGATAGAATATTTATACTAAAAGCGGTAATGGTTGTTTATTTATACGTCATTTTTAAACAAAAAAGCCCAAATTTCTTATCTACTATAAACATTTTCGTTATGCAACAAAAGCAGGTATATGTCAAGGTTAATCTTGTATTGCACGGTAATAACTAAAATAAAATAACATCATTCTTGAATTTTAATTCTATTATGTAACTGACCATCACTACACCGATTATAATAGAGGTTCCTTAAAATTTTTCTATTAAAAAACATAAATATTCCTAAGTTGGACGATTTATTTGAGAACAGAAGAGAAGAGGCGGAAATGATCTAATACAGATTAGACAGTTCAAGTTCTAAAGCCGGGATCACACGACTCTGGTGTACATAATTGTACATCGTACAGAGTGGCCCAAAATTGATGTCTCAGCTAATATTACAACACTAGGAAACTGATAACGTGATCTCGATTTACTTTTTTTGAGACAAATTCAATAGTGAAATCAAAAATCTGATACCTTCCTTTGTTTTTGAGTTTTCACGAATTTAGAAAGTGAGAAATAACTCACAAATACCATAGTCGATTTTTCTTCGTTCGAAAGAGAATTTTTTTCCCATTTAAAAAATATCTAATTACATAAATGCAGTTATTTTGAGTATTAAGGGCGTAGGAAAATCCTTCTTGCTGTCAACGCTGGCTGTGGGAAAACTTAATTATACAGGGTGGCGCAAAGAACACGAAACAAGTGTATTTACTAGGGCTGGGCAAAGTATCGATACTTATTCGAAGTATCGATACCTTAGGTGGTATCGAATACCGATACCGAGGGTCGAAAGTATCGAAGTATCGAAAGTATCGAGGTATCGAAAGTATCGAGGTATCGAAAGTATCGAAAGTATCGAAAGTATCGAAAGTATCGAAAGTATCGAGGTATCGAAAGTATCGAGGTATCGAAAGTATCGAAAGTATCGAGGTATCGAAAGTATCGAGGTATCGAAAGTATCGAAAGTATCGAGGTATCGAAAGTATCGAGGTATCGAAAGTATCGAGGTATCGAAAGTATCGAAAGTATCGAGGTATCGAAAGTATCGAGGTATCGAAAGTATCGAGGTATCGAAAGTATCGAGGTATCGAAAGTATCGAGGTATCGAAAGTATCGAGGTATCAAAAGTAACGAAAGATTAAAGTGAAACAACACAGTGCTGTCGCGAGACACAACATCAACAATATAATTTCTTAAGGTGCGCGTCCTGCCTATACTGAGTATACAGGGTGATTTTTTTAAGTGGTACTAACATTGGGATCTCGGAAACCGTAATAGTTACGAGGCTGGTTAAATTAGCAAAAAGTTGCATATTTTGATGATCTTTAAGAATCCGTTTAGAAAATTTCAAAATTCAAAATGGCTTCCGAGATAATGCTGAAAACCAAAAAATTGGCAATTTCGTTTTTCGACTGTAGTTTCAAAATGGCGTACTTTAAAAAAAAAATTTTAAGAAATATTTTTAGGAGATCAAAAAAGCTATCAAACGATACCAAACTCGACTTTTTATCTCATCGACGCGAAGCGTCGCGACCTTTAACTTTTCATTTTCTTATGGGGGACATATTATTTTTTTTGCAAATATTACTCAGTAGGCTTATCTAAATTCGGATACCAAACGACAGCTTCCTATCTTGAAGTTTTCTTAATTTTCACAACTTTTCAGGTTATGTTATGTTATGTTAATATTTTACTTTAGGTTATTTTTTACGATAAAAAATAACGACTAAAACTTAGTTTTTAAATTTTTATAAAAGTAATTTATTCAAGAAATAAAAATTCATTACTAAGATTTAATAAATAAATAATAATTTGATTTATTTTTATTTCCAGCTCAAATTACTTTTCTAAAAATTTAAAAACTAAATTTTATTCGTCATTTTTTATCGTAAAAAATAACGTAAATATTATAATAAAGTAAAATATTAACATAACGTAATATAACATAACCTGAAAAGTTGTGAAAATTAAGAAAAGTACAAGATAGAATGTTGTCGTTTGGTATCCGAATTTAGACAAGCCTACTGAGTAATATTTGTTAAAAAAGTGATAGGTCCCCCATAAAGAAATGAAAAGTTGTACGTCGCGACGCCTAGCGTCGATGTGATAAAAAGTCGAGTTTGGTATCGTTTGAAAGCTTTTCTGATCTCCTTAAAATTTTGCCCAAAATTTTTTTTCTAAAGTACTCCATTTTGAAAGTACAGTCGAAAAACGAAATTGCAAATTTTCAGTTTTTCTGCATTATCTCGGAAACCATTTTGAATTTTTGAATTTTTTAAACGGATTCTTAAAGATCATTAAAATATGCAACTTTTTACTAATCTAACCAACCTCGTAACTCTTACGGTTTCCGAGATCCCAATGTTAGTACCACTTAAAAAAATCACCCTGTATAGGGAAACATGCGGTCAGTAAAATGAGTTAATCTTCCGCATTTTTTAAACGATCAGGTTGAAAAAATTCTATCATAAATTAGATACAATTATCTACCTATTGCATGTTTTTTCAAAGTCCTTAAGATTCTCTAAGTACCCAAAAAAAATCACAAACTTCCACATTTTTTAGCATCTAAAATACTGCAAAATAATGATAGTTTTGGTATAGTTAATAAGAAATATAGAGATATTTCAACTTATAAAAATATCTGTTGTGTCAACACAAGACTTTCCGATTGAGTTGATTATTCTAAGACCAAAACAGTTAGAAAACAAAAGAATACTGAACATTTTTATAATCACTGAATAAAAATAAATAAACGTCAAAATTTTTTGACAAATGTCAAATTTTTTGACAACTGTCAGAAACGTCAGCTGCCAAATATTATTAGATATTTGATTGCGTAAAAACTCCTTTTAAAACAAAATAATGTTAAAAATTTTTATATCATTGAATAGAGAAAAAAATTCTCTATCGGATGATTTAAAAAAAATTATATAGTGCCATTTAAAAAAAACAAAATTTCCTTAATTGCATGCCCCCTAGCGGACCGATTTTGAACAAACTCCTTTCTGCACTCCGTTGTTATCTGATAAGACCTTACGCCAAATTTCAAGTCAATCGGTTCGGTCGTTTCAGAGATTTCGTGGGGAACTACATCCACACACACACACATACACACACACAGACTTTTTTCTAAAAATGGTCTAGATCGTTTCGGGGGACCTCAAAACAGATATATCCGGTGTTATCTCAGAAATTTTTTTTTACCCCATTACAATACTTTCCTTTAATACCTTAAGGTATCGGAAAGTAATATATGGATTGGGTAACCTGTTATATTAGCTTTCATTTAAAACAAATTTTATCAAAATTGATGGTCGCATTCAAAAGATTAACTCATTTTTGAAAATTACAACATTTAATGCAAATTGTCGTAGAAACGACAATAACTTTCTCAGCTCTCTGTAATATACAATTATTATTATTATCATCACAAAATGGTCCCATAAAGTGTAGCTTCTTAAATGCCTTATAATTTCATCGATACTTTCGATACATCGATACTTTCGATACCTCGATACTTTCGATACCTCGATACTTTCGATACCTCGATACTTTCGATACCTCGATACTTTCGATACCTCGATACTTTGGATACCTCGATACTTTCGATACCTCGATACTTTCGATACCTCGATACTTTCGATACCTCGATACTTTCGATACTTCGATACTTTCGATACCTCGATACTTTCGATACTTTCGATACTTTCGATACCTCGATACTTTCGATACTTTCGATACCTCGATACTTTCGATACCTCGATACTTTCGATACCTCGATACTTTCGATATCTCGATACTTTCGATACCTCGATACTTTCGATACCTCGATACTTTCGATACTTCGATACTTTTGAATAGTATCGATACCGTCGTGGTATCGATACTTGATACCTGATTCGAGGTATCGCCCAGCCCTAGTATTTACTCATATTTAACTTCACTTTTTCATAAATCCCTCAGACCCGTCGATTTTATTTTCAAACCGGGACAATTTTATTTGCTACTTTGAACACCACTACTGCAACCTCTCGGTGGTGGTGCAATCGACCCCAAAAATTTTAATAGGTAAAAGGGATCGAGCGGCATGTCCTTTTAAAGCCCTTTAAAATCGCTTTTCAACGACGTGTCAGTTTTTGAATTTGGACCAATAATTTTGAAGAAAGTGTGAAACCATTGATGAGTGGTTACCTAACTCTTATAAGAGTATTAGCCAAGCTGAGATGCCCTATTAGGACATAGAAATTGGATCACCCTGTACAAGGGCACAAGGGAATAATTTGTGCGTGTATTATACATTCGTTTTCAGGACGTGGTAAGTATCCACAAAAAGGGACAAACTACTGTATTATCCATTCACTCTTTATTTGCGCTATGGTTGGCCATGTTAGGGTGACAGATTCCACCCGGTATAAATTTAAAAAAAATCGGTTAGGTTATGTATTGTAGAGTAGTGGCTTTTATTTAATTGTGTTAATAGTTGGTCTGTCAGTGGTCTGTCATTTTTTTGGTATTGTCAAGAGCTGTCAGTCAACTTAATAGGGACTTTTTATTTTAGCAAACCAAAAAATAAAAGTTCACGGCCAACCATAGCGCAAATAAAGAGTGAATGGATTATAAGTACATTAGTCGTTGGATCGTAGTTCAGACAGTCGCCATTTCCATGGCCACACAAGATTAACTACTTTTGAAAAAGCTTTTCTACGGGTTCCGTTACCTTTGAAAGCATCCGATAGTAGAATCGGTTCAACTCAGATTAGTCAAAAATGATGGATATTCTTTTTTGACGAATCTTATAGCCTAAACCCCTAAACTGATTAATTTATTCCACCCGAGACTACAAGGACTTCAGCGACCAAGTAAGAATTTTTGCGATGACCTTGACAGTGACCTTTAGCAACTCGGTAACTAACTACTGGACTTTTTTGTGTTATTCCGACGACCTTGGAGGTTTTAAGAGGGTTACTGTGTAAATGTTCAGCTAACCGTCTCTTTTTTAAACGTACTATACCGGTGCTAATAAAATAATACACCTTGTGTGTACAGTCAGCCTCACAATTATTGGCCACCCTAGTATAATTTAGCACGAATTGTGGCTGCAACCATCATAACATCCCCTACTTAAATTGAGAGGTAAATTTATTTTGCCATCAAGTAGTAATATAACAACTTCCCCTTCTGTCCTTTTGTCGTTGTTGGCTAATAACCACCCTGGCGTATAGACCGGGTGGCCAATAATTGTGAGACTGACTGTACATACATCTGCACCATCATATATTTTAATTTGATTTTGTTAGCTACGGTCTCTGCATCACTTGCGTTTATGTGGTCATAAAAAACTATGATGTTATAATATCTACTTAGGTATGTAGCCTCACAATTATTGGCCACCCTGGCTATACGTCAGAGTGGTTATTAGCCAACAACGACAAAAGGACAGAAGATGAGGTTGTTGATTTACTACTTGTTGGCAAAATAAAGTTACCCCTCAATTTAAGTATGGGATGTTATGATGGTTACATCCACAATTCATGCTAGGCTTATAGCCAAGGTGGCCATTAATTGTGAGGCTGACTGTACTAACAAACGCTAACTCAACATTCAAGTCTCCTTATCAAATTTAGCATTTTTTATATTTTAAGGATCAATGGCAGGCTCCGCGTTAATAAAAAAAAAGTATCTCGCATACAGTCGCTCAATCGGAACTTCTACTCGAATACCTTTAACAACAACAGGAACAGGATATTACGAGTGATATTTTCAAAACATTTATTTTTTTTAATATTCATTTTTAAAATACTCGTGATAACTGCCTAACTTCCCGTCTCTAAATAGATGACTAGGAATTACACACAAATACAATATTATCAATCTCGAGTGGCCACATTGAGTGGCACGAGGACGAGACGTCAAAGATATTTTAAGTTTGTCCCATTGACTAGTCAAAACTTGAACTAATTAGCCCCACCCTTTTAACAAACCAAAGTACGTCCCGAATATTATATTTAATAGCAATAAAAAAGCTTCCAAAGTCCCATTAACATAATTTTCATCAAGTTGCTTATCTCGTAATTACATTATGACCTAAATTCAAAGTTTTTAACTATATGGGTGATGAATTATTGGACTTCATTACAAGTTTTGAAGATGGTTAATTTTTCAAGTTTACCGGTAAATTTTTATTAATTTTTTTTCGATAAGTTTATTGACCTTAGTATCAAAATCGATGATTATAATAATTTTCAAGATTGGTGACGTACGAGCGTTATTGATAAGAAAGTCGCCCAGCAGTCTCTTGAAAGCGTGTTTTCTACGACGATAATAAAAAAAGGTGATAATGAAATATACAACAATCAATAAAAGTGTGGTGTAATTTTACAACTTTATACCGTAGTAACCTTCGATTAATAACACAGATTTAAGTATACAGGGTGGTGACTTGCGAGACGCATTATAGGGATTTTTATTGTTCAATTATTTCCTCCTCAAATTGTTTTAGAGCTAAAGTGTATTTAGGATTTTTGGAAAAAAATACTGCATCTCCACATACCGTTGTTTCCAATTTTCTTTCCGGCACCGTAAAATTAACGAGCTCAAAAATTTTTTAGAAAAAACACTAATGCCATGGAATTATTATACCGGATGTAAAATAGTTTTTGGTACATAGAGAAATAACATACTTTCCAGAATATTGGCTCGCTTAAGCATTAGATGGTAAAAGTCACTAAAACAAAGCTGTAGGTGTAGACCATTCCAAGAGCTACTCAAAACGTTGCACACTTGCTATTCTACTGGAAGCAGTTCTTGAGTTCTCTATTTTTCTGTTAAGAAAATTTTAACTTGATCACCAAGATTATTTTTGCTCGAGATAGACAAACCATAATCTGGCATAATCACGATGGCTCACATGTGCAATCGTGTCTGAAGCATGGACAAATTTGACCAGTTTCTTAGATAACTAGATCGAAATCTAAGTAGAACAGTTTACCATCTTTCAATAACTAAAAGCTCAAATATTAAAGTCAAAAATTAAAAAAAGAACTATGTATATCGCGTAATTGGACAACTACTTAGAAGCGTTAACTTGTACTACACTGAAGAGACTGGAGAGGGAGTGTCTTAATATTTGAGGTTATGATGTTTGTTTACAAAGATGAACCATAAAGTTGCACATATAGAAGTCAAACGAACGTTGCCAAATAGTACATTGACACGTTACGCAATACTTTTTTTCTTAATTTATTTTGGACATTAATATTTGAGCTTTTAAAAATGAACAAATGCTTGGAATTGCATTTGTTTGTTCGCAGACATAAAAGGGAAGATTTAGAAAAAGTTCGATACTTTTTTTTAAATTTTCAACATCGTTCCAAAACTTCGTCATCACTTATCGGATAAGTAATACAATTAAGCGTTTATTTAGCTCCACGGAGTGCCAAAAAATATGAAAGTCTTGACGAATTTCATAGTAATTAAGATCAAAGTGACACGATAGGCCCACCACCAGTCGAAATGCCAAAAACTTGATGAAGAAAAAATTGATGTGCTCAAAAACGTTTGACAAAAATTCACAAAGAAAATACTGCTAAAATTGAATACAATAATCCAATAAAACATTAATATATTTGAATATACAGGATGAACCATTAAATATAAATACAGTAGAATCCCGTTATAATGTACAGTCAGCCTCACAATTATTGGTTATGAAGCAACAACGACAAAAGGGGACAGAAGGGGAGGTTGTTGTAGGCAAAATAAAGTTACCCCTTAATTTAAATACGGGGTGTTAGATGATGGTTGCATCCACAATTAGTGCTAAACGTATAGCCAAGGTGGCCATTAAATGTGAGGCTGACTGTACCATCAGGGGCCGAAAAATTTGGTACATTATAACCGGCGTCCATAATAAAAAAATAAAAAATATTTAAAATGGGACCAAATAGTATGTTCTACAGGGTGTATCCGAAATAGGTGGACAAACTTCAAAGGTACGTTCCTTACCTAAAATTAAAGTAAGTATTTTTTTGTTTTGGTCAATTCCAATTTTTGAGCGGTGTGGGAGCCCCTAACAGTGGGCCTCATAAAACAGCGCCCTCTAGCGACTTTCATAAAAGTAGGGTATGGTACTTATGTTAATTCACCTAGATAGTTCCCATACCAAATTTAATTAAAATCGGTTAAGGGGGTTTCTAAAATGCTAACAAAAGTGTTTTAGGAGGCCCGCTGTTAGGGGCTCCCACACCGCTCAAAAATTGGAATTGACCAAAACAAAAAAATACGGGTACCTTAATTTTAGGTAAGGAACGTACCCTTGAAGGTTGTCCACGTATTTCGGATACACCCTGTATACAGAAAAAAGTTATAAATGAGTACTTTATAACGGGGTCCTACTGTATAATTAACAGAATAAGAACTTCACATAAATGTCAATAGATGGCGCATCCGTCTAATCATAATTAGGAGACCCTAAAGTGGTTGCCATAGTAACGAAACCAAAATTAAGGGATGTTGATCAAAAGATCGGTATACGGCCTTGACAATATTTTTTATCAAATAGATCGGTAGCCATTGTAATGGAATTGAAATTTTCATATCGATGGTATCATTTACTGCGAGTCTCTCGAAAGATAGTTATCGCTTCACGAATAACGGGTTCAGACAATGGAAATAGTTAAGTTATGGAATGTTATGGATCCATAACCTATCGGAAACTGGCAATCAAAGCTGCAAAACGTCTAATGAAGGGTTTCCGTGAAGCACCTCGTACACACTAGATATGAAGGCAGAGGAATCTCTTAAGTTTCTCTGCCTTCATATGAAGCCATATCAATATCATATTCATATCCAGAGGAATTTCTCTGTCGGTGGTCGCCATATTTTGATTAATTGGTGTAAATTTTTAAATATTTAAAAAAATTGTAAAATAAAACAGAAATAAATCCTCAATAAGTATTATTGTTAAAATTTAGATAATTCTCGTTAAATTAGTTCCCAATGACCCTAATACATTTCAAAAGAGATGAACGCAATTACTTAATTATTACAGGCATTTTTATTAAGGAATACAAATTATTCCACTAAAGGGTTATGAGACAATATACCACTTATCAAATTAACCGTTTCAATAAAAGGTTAATACATATATCGTAGCATTAATTAGATTTAAATCAAAAAAATTTCCGTGGCCATATTTTGCCAAAACGACTACAAACGTACAAATTATCACTGCAAAATTATATAATTTCAAGGTCAAAATAATTATATAATAAATGGAACTTTTACATTGCATTAAAATATAATTAGCAAATATTTTAATTGGCATAGCATTCTTTTAAACTTAATAAGTAACGTTAATCATGCGAGTGGGGCAAAAAGGTAAATACCCTCAAGTTATTAAAAGACTCGAGACTCATAAAAAGGTTTATCTTAATTCCAGTGACGTAGAAAAATTAATTTTTACAATTTAATTTTATAACTGGCACGCCATTGCCATACATTGTAATCGATTTACCTACTTCCTGAAAATATTTTAGGATTCTGTAATTTTCCTCTATTTACCTAATTTAATAGTATGACTGTTCTCTGCGGTAATTTGATTACTTTATTAACACATAACTCCTCCTAAAGTCTACCATGATGTCTAAAGTCTTTGCATAATGAATTTTGTGTTAAATCGATACGGCGTAACTGCCAAAACGACTTCCTTAAATTTTACCAACCGACCTTGTTTCTATAACTGTAAAAAATTCCCTTTCAATGACAAAAATTATGTAATCCCAATCTTCATACGTGAATAAATTTGGAAATTTAAAAATTACAAAATTCATTTCTATTACCTGCATGTTATGATCCACAAGATAATTGGAGGAGCATAGTGTGTAAACGATGTACGCTCGAACGAGTTCCCAAGTGGTTTTACTTTTAAATGCGGCTTTGCCATCTTCAAAACTTTCATCCAATGGATCCTTTTTACGTGGAGTAGCAGAAGAATCGGTGCTTAATTTATTTGTGTGATCGACATTGACTCCTGCTACAGTGGATTTGAACGCTTTTCCTTGAATTTTTCCCAATCCTTGCAAACCATCCAGCAAAATTATCCTATTTGATGCACTACACTTAATATAAAACGCTCTTAAAAAGGCCATTTATTTATTAAATACGTGTTTTTTTCTAAATTTTCACAGATTAGTCACGTAAAAGTTAGAGAAGAGTAAAACGCCTCAAAAGCTGAGAACTACCTCTACCGGCACTTGCAAACTGAAATGTTCCGTTTCTGGTGAAACACGATCGAATTTTAATTCATATATTCTGCGCGCGCACCACTTGTTAAAAATAATTTTATCGATTAGTTTTAATATCGATCTTAATGATACTTAATACAAACTTCCGAACAAATCACCTGTCAATTTTGCTATATGACCAAAACAATTGTTATTACTGCAATTTTGCATTATTTTATAAATATTACTCTTGAAATTTTTTAAAATTTTATTAAATTTATTTTTTTGATTAATAAAGATGTGAAGTGAATGTTAATTAATTATTAACAATAACCAAATCACTATGAATTTTCAAATTCTAATAAAAAGTGAAAATCAGATGTCAATAACAGTACAACTTTTAACCACAAGATGTCGCAATAACCTAAAAAAATGACATTAAAATTTTTTAAATAAAATCATGTAAATCTTAAAATTTATTATAATTAATAATAAAAATTCAACTATACACTTTACATTCTTACAATAACATCGTGGAAGCACCAATTCATTGATATTAGTACATATTTTTTCAAAAATTTATAATTTCTTCTCTACGACATCAAAAAATTATTTTTTTTAAATAATCGATTATTAAACTTATATTCGTTGTAGATTTTTACAATTCAACCTTTTTCTCTTATTATCATTTTTTCTTCCAATCCAAGAATATAATTAAATTATTGCTGTGCGAATGACTCGTTCATGTAACTTAGCACTTAGCCCACATAATATAAATTTGCTCAGCTAATTTAATCATTTAACAACTGTACATCTTGCAATTATCGCATAATTCCAACTTGATGCGCAAAGCTTTAGATTATATAAATTTGTGACAACGTTTAACAACAACGATAGAGTATTGTATAATTATAAAATAAACCAACGCCAACACAAGCGCAAGTTCATTTTAAAAACATATTCAAAAATTTATATTTAACGCAGAAACTTTTTCATTTGCTTATTTTGCTCCGTCATACCATAATAGCATTCGTCTGATTTTGCAATTAAGGAATCGAGCTTATCAAGATTATTATCGAGAGCTTTAGATAAGTCTGTCTTTTTCTGATTACCTGAATCTACATTATTATCATTTTGTGAAGCAATTAAGCTATTTGTATTGTCTACGTTTGACTCTTGAGCCGTTGAACTTGTTGCTATCGATTCATCAGACGATCCACTTCCTATTTTTATTTTTAAAAGATTCGTTAAAGATCCGCACGACGCCTAAAAAATTAAATTAACTCAAATTGCTACTAAATCAGAAATTACCTTAAAACGATTTAATTTCCTTTGTGTAACAGACAAAATATTGCTCAACTCGTGTAAACCACCTGACACATTTCTCAAGTCTTCATTTCCACCTTCAATTTCCTAACGAAAACCTGTTGGAAAAGGTGAAATAATTACACAAATAAAACGATTACAACCTTTAAATTTTCAATATCAACTTCGTCGTCTTGAATTTGTTGTATTTCGTTTTCTTTTTGTTTATTTAAGAATTCGTCTAAACTTGGTTTTTCTAAACCAAGTAGTTCGGCACGCATACATTCGTATTCGTAAGTGTTTTCTGTCATTTTGAATTTAATATTTATAAAATGAAACTTCTTGTGTTGGTAAACAGGAAAGAACTTCAGAAATGTTTTCAATGGCTCAAGTATTGATTTCTTCAAACTTGAAGATGCGTGCGCTGCTTCTTAATTAAGGGTGCACTTTATAATTTAAATACAAAAAGTAAAGAGTATTATATTGGATTTTAATTAAATAGTCGATTTTTATGGAAATTAAAAAATAAAATTGTGTTTTAAAATTAAATTTTAATACCTGTAGCGCCATCTATCGAGCAACTGTCAAAGTTAATTATTACACCCACGAAAATCGAACTAAAGGTGAAATAAAATCAATAATCCGACTTAATTATTATATCATTAAAAATATTATATTATTATTATGAAATTAAAAAATAAAATTGTGCTTTAAAATTAAATTTTAATACCTGTAGCGCCATCTATCGAACAACTGTCAAAGTTAATTATTATATCCACGAAAATCGAACTAAAGGTGAAATAAAATCGATAATCCTACTTAATTATTATTGTTCACATATTATGAAATTATCATATTTGTATTATTATATGAAACTGTGATAATTTAGTTCTTAAATAAATTTACCAATTTTTTGAATTTGTGTATCCATGTATTGCCATCTACACGACAAATCTGAAAGTTTCAGTGACAATTTAGCGGGAGTAGATTGAATTTAAATTAGTCGATCGAAGCGTTTTTTTGTAAAATTTGAGTATATAAATTGAAATTCCAACTGATATTCATTTATTTCAACAAAATAACAGCTTTTTAGTTGAAAATTATAAACTAAAAAAATTGACAGTGTACACACGTCTTGGAAGCATATTATTTTCTTTAATATAGTGTACAGGTAGTTCAGTCGTCGTGGAACGTAACAATTATGTGCCAAAGACGAAAGCGTAGTAAGTTTTAATATAATTATACTGAAACGTAAATAAAAAAATTTCACAGTTATGTACAATATTTTTCTTAATATCTAAAATTTCATAATTATGTGTTTTACGTTTTATTTACATTTCCAATAGAAAGAAAAATTTACAAAGAAATAAAATTACAGAATTTAGTTAGATACTTAAAAGAAATAATAGAAAAATAAAATATTTTTAACTTTTTGTTACATTTAATACTTTTTTAGTTTTAAACATTTAAATAGTCATTTAAAATAAACAAAAAAATTTAAAATAATTTTGGAAATGCAAAAAGTTGGACATTTTATACAATAAAACATTTACGAAAAAATCCGTAAACGTCCAAATATTCGTAGTATATCTATCTAACTAATCCTAATATCGACTCATTAATATTATACAGTTTATAGTTTACTATTTACAAATTATTCTTTAATCATAAAGTAAAATATTTTATATCTACATAAATTTAAAAAATAATTAAAATGGACGCTATTAAATTTAAATCGATTTTTGGCTATAATTTTAATTTATCAAAATTCGTTGTACTAACAAACTCAAAAAGTTTTACAACATTAACGTTAAAATATTTAACTCTTTAATGAAAGATGAAATCGTGCAAATAAATTATAAAATTTCAAGAAGCTCTGAATTGTTTAAAGAAGTCAAAAAATTAAAAACCAAAAATCGAATTAAACAATGCAACCTAAGCTAACTTACAAAATATCACTTATATTTACAATACAAGCTTCTAATTGAAGTCACACTTACACTGGTTAAGAAAAACACGTTAAAACACCAAACATAAATTTCGTGAAATATTAATCTTCGTCCGATAGCGGTTCATATTGCGAAGACAAAAGTGGTTTGGGTTCCGTATTTCTAGAATTCTCATTGGCAGCATTTTCAGATTTATGTGCAACAAATGGATACGAAAAGCCTGTTTGCTGTTGCGAACTAAATTCGCTTTCGTGTTTTTCTTCGTCTATCACCATTTCGCCCGGACTATCATTTCTATCTTTATCTTGTGTATGTTGAGCATCTTGACTTTCCTTTTTATCGTCTTCGGAACGCATAGCTTCGGCTATGCGGTTTTTGACATAATCGAAAGGAAAGTTATGCGAATCCGGCTGCTGGTAACGTCGAAAACTAGGCTGTTCGGTCCAGTGATTGGCTTCTGGCGGTGAAACTGGTTCGACATGGTATTTTGGTTGTTGTTGGGCAATTCTTATAATTTGGCGCTCGTCTTGTTTGTCGTCTTTATGCTGTTGTAGACGCCGTTTCCATTGCTCATTGAGACTGTCCGAATGATGGTAGTACGTTGACTGTCGCGTACCAAAATCGTGAGATATAACGGTGTCGGCTAATTCTTTTATTGTTAACGTTTTGGTAACGGGTTCGTCTAAATCGACGCTTATTACAGAAGGTGAACGTTCGCCATTGTTATCTGGTTGCTGTTGTTGTTGCTGTTGTTGTTGTTGAGGTGGGGGTGGTGGAGGAGGATCGCGATGAAAACTTTGGAATAAACGATCACCAGGACGTGTTGGTTCGCGACTATTAGAAACAACCTCACGTCCACCTTCGGCAGCTTGATTAATTTGGTGAGTTATAATTGCATCTATGAGACTTGCAGCTGTTAAAGTAGAAGAGTCCCCACGAGACGATTGTTGTTGATGACGCGCTTGTTGTTGTTGTTGCTGCTGCTGCTGCTGTTGTTGTTGTTGCTGCTGCTGTTGTTGTTGCTGCTGTTGCTGTTGTTGTTGCTGCTGCTGTTGTTGTTGTTGTTGTTGTTGCTGCTGCTGCTGCTGTTGATGGTAAGCGCGTCTTTCAGACTCTAATCTTTGTTGTTGTTGTCTTATTTGTTGTTGATGTTGGATCATTTGAAAACGATGAGGTTGTTCTAAAATATTATCTGCCATTGTTTTTCCCAAACCTTCGTGAGGTGAATTCGGTACCGGTAAGTTTGGTTGTTGGACAGCAACGTCTACCAAAGAGCTTAGAGCTTCGTGTCCTGGTGGATAATGTGGTCGCGTGTGTCTTTGAATGACTCCTTGACGTTGTTGTGTTTGTTGGGGTGGTGGAGGTGTTCTATGAGGACTTGTTGCTGCATAATATTGGGGTTTATCGTTACGGCGACTTAACATTTGTTGCGAGGTTATGTAATCATTCATTATGATTTGGCGTGAACTTAGCTGTTGTTCGACAGTATAAGCTGGTTGTCGGTACTGTAACAAAGGTTTATTATTACTTCTAGTTTAAATTTAAGAAGTTTTTATTTACCTGTGCCGGATAGTTTGGATTTTGAGGTGGAATACTATGTGGAATAGGCGGCCTTTTGTTGTAATAATCGTACATTCTTTTATCCTGCATGTGAGGTACGTGTATAGGTGTACCTTGTGTTATCGAGCCCATTTTGGATTCTGATGGAATTTGACGTAATAATCCTTCATATCTCGGTTGGCTTATGATAGGTGTACCTAAAGTTATCGACCCGGCTTTCGGATTTGCCAGTTTTGGACTAGGAATTTTAGACTGCACTCTGGGCACAGTAGAAACATAGACTGCGGGACTTTTTCGTTCTGGATGGTAACCAACATAAGCTTCTGTACGATGTATTTGTGACTGTATTAATTTTACGTGAGCCGGAGGCGGATCTCTTGGTTTTTTAATGCTCAAATCCAAAGTTTCGGGCTCCCTGGGATCTTGAACTTGGAATACCAACAAATCATCCCTGTGGATAAGTATTATTTGAAACCTAACTGTCATTTAGTTGTAAAAAAATAAAGATTTATTTCGAATGCAACTTTTTTGCTTGGTTAATATAAAGGTGAATCTGAGATTCACCCAGATTAACCCCTTGTACCATCATTCGTATTTGCTGCGAAAATAAAAATATTAATTTGAAATTTTATTCAAAAAAAAAAAAATAGCATAGAAATAAAATGTTCGAGACTTGATAATGCATTTAATTTTTTTCAGGATGAACCCACTAATGAAATTGGTTTACAATTTATTTTAATTTTATTATTGGTGTTTTAAAGCAAATATTTTAAAAATGGTTCTTGATTTAAACGAAAATATTTGGATTATGAATTAATGCACGCCTATTTTCTATCTAAAAATAATTCTTTCTCTCTCGTTATCATTTAAAAATATTTCTTATTTACTTCTACACATTTATATTCCTATATGCTAACTCAAACTATTCAATCTGTATGAAAACCAACATCTCTCTTACTCAAGTCTTTAATCACGATTTTAATTTTTGGTTCATCTGCAAGTTAAAATTAGTGCACTATAAAGCTTCTGTTTAATAATTTAACACAAATAACGGGTTAGAGAAAACATAGTATGAAATAAAACCTGCCTGTTAGAATGTTCTTGTTGTTGTGACTGTTGTGTAACTTGTCCTGGTGCAGGTACTGGTGTTATAGTAGCAGCAATCATAGGCGTAACCAATTTAGTAATCGAAACTTCGTTTCTCAAGCTTCTCGAAGGTTGTGCGTTAGTTAGATTATATTCGCTCACAATAGTAACCTCATTTGAATCTGTATGTAGAATGGATGTAATTGTCGGGGGAGCCTCGATAGGAGCCAAAGCCGTCGGTGGCGGTGGTTGTGGCTGCAAAGTAGCGTCTCTTGTTAATTGCAATTCAATAACATTAAGCATCAAATCCTTTACTGTTAGAGGTGAACTGCTTGAGCGTGGACGGCCGTCCGAATTTAAAGCTGTTATAGTTGCCGACGATTGATAGTGTTCCGGTGTTTGCTCGTCTGCAGTTTCGGTTGTTTCAGAATCGTAATCTTCTCGTTTGATAGGCATCTGTTGATTTTGATCGTGACTTGTCGATGGACTTTCCGCACTTGCTGTATCTGACGAATGACGTTCTCTTAGCGATTCCTCGCAACTACTAGTGCTGCTTCCGCTCTCTTCCTCATCTGTTAAAACTGGCTTTCTGTCCCCCAAACACATATCTAAATTCAGGCGTTTTCTATTTGCCGAATAAAAACTTCTAACTTGTTGTTGCGGTTTGTTAAGACGTTCGCCAATTAGCTGCCAATTTGCTCCAAATTCTGTTAATAATAATTTCAACTGATTAACTTCGTCTTCTGGCCACTCTTCTACAGGTCCTAAACGTCTTTGAAAACGACTAAAACAAGCCGAACAACATTTCGTTATAGATGGAGGTACACGAAATTCAGTAAAAATAGGATCGCGCAAATTTGGAGGAAGATCTAATAACCGCTGAGGAAACGAACGTAAACGTTTTACGCGTCCGCGCGAATTCGGACAACTCGGTAACGGACAATGCGTATAACGCGAACGCACGCATTTGCATCTGCAAGTGTTACAAACACGACCGTTCGGTGGTACTTGATCTTCTCTTAAACCATATTGAGATGCTTGACTCGGTATTAGAGGTCGCGATTGAAGTTGTGGACCTAACTGCGAACCACAAACGATACACTGGCCGTGTATTAATTTTTCTGAAACAAACAACAGTTTAAATTAAGTCATTTAAAACAATATTAATGTAAAGACCCGTCCACACACACACACACACACACACAGGTTTGCTTTCTGGTTTGCCTGTCCACTGCACTGTCCAGTCGCTCCGATTTGGCCTGTGCAGGTCGCCTGAACAAAGTCCAGACGCCCCTGTTTGAGCTGTGCGGGCCAAGCCTGTGTATGTGGACTGGCCATAACAATCAACTCATGCAGTCCAAAGAAAATAAAAATATCCTGTTAAGCCTGCACCTCACACATTGGTGTGCCTGGTGGCCTGTACAGTGCACACGCCAAACCGGAGCGTTTGAACATCGTTCAGACTCCGGTTTGGCCTTTGTGTGTGGCGCGACCTTTACGCTAGTTTATTGGGTTTCAAAATTCAGTTCGGCCAATTGACTTTAATTCATAAGAATAACGATAGGGGTCATCTAAATCAACCTCTGTTCATAGGTCTCAAGCTCTTTACTAGAAAGAATCAAAAATTTCCTTTCTGGCTCCAATGAAAAAATTTCAACTTCAATGCCAAAAATTTCTTTCACTATTTATGGGAGACTACATACATCGAATATAAAAACACAAAAATTTATTTGATATTTTATTTCCATTATTATTTATTATGCTGTACAACGTAGATCTTATTCAAACATCAGGATTTGTCCCTCGTCACGCTTGTTTGTAAGGTAAAATTGTTTTAATGCGTAAGTAAGAAGTAAATCGAGCAGAAAAAAAATTTGAACTGATCCAAAATACAAAGTCACGGCAAAATAAAAATTAATATTAGCAACTCTTAAGTATATCCACGAATGCCAAAATGTGGGACCCAAGAAACACGAGAGGCAATGACCAAAAATAATCAAAAAAGTATACCTCAAGAATGGAATTAAATCTTTACAATAACTAATTAAAGATAGAACGAAACCAACTTCCCCGAGACAAGGACAAAAGTTGAAAATTGAAACTGAAAATAACAAAATGATGCTTAAGAAAATTGGGTCTTTGCGTAGAAAAAATGACAACGGCAATAAATTAAAAAATGTGCAGTTGATTTGGAACATGTACCAAAATAAGTTTTGAAATTGTGGAAAATTCGTCATGAAAATGTACCAGAGTAGGCCAATATTGGGTTTCAATTCAGCAGTCGAATTGTTAAGAACTTGGGTGTAGTACAAAAAACTCCAACTGTTGTATATTTTATAAGAACAAAATAAAATTCCCAAATAAACAAATATGGCCAAAATCAAGGTTAAGATTAAGGAACTTTTCTTCGTTCCACTGAAACGAATAATTAATGGTAAAATTAGAACAAGAGTTAATAAACTATCACTAGTGCAAATAGCAAGCATGAGGCTACTCAAAAGTAAATTTTTGGAAGCCAACCCATACAAAAAAAGTGCCAAAAATAAATTGGTAAAGGTCCTTGTTGTTAAAGCGACGCAATTCAAAATAACGTAAGGGTTGAATAAATAACTAACTGTATTAAAATAGTTCGTTCCTTTATATTTTTGGCCCAGTAACTCCAAAATGTAAGTGGTTAACATATCCGCAAAAATAAACACCAAAAAACACTGATCGGGGTAGTTCGAGGTCAATTTTTCAAAAATAAATAAATTTAAAGGATTTTCGTGTAATTTTCCACTTTCGTAAGGGTTTATGTTGAGTTTCGATAAAAATATTCCTTCGGTAATAAGCTTCCATGAATTAGTTACAGTTGACACTTCTATCCGATCGGCTATGGCTTTTTGGTATTTCGACTTAATCAAGCATAACCTTATCAACGCCCCCACAAGACACATCTTTAAAATTGATTTTTTCTTCAAAATTTCCATACTTTTGTAATTTTTTCTACAATACAAATTAATTTATACGTCACTTTATACGTCAAAATGTTTTGTTTCCAAAGGTAGCTCGACGAATGAAATTTTACTTGCCATCACTGTAGTACAATACAGGGTGTAGCAACTAAATGCGGTCCTGGCTTAATACAACTTAAACCTTCTACTCAAGTAAATTAAAAAGTTACATTAAAAAATCCCTTTAACGCTCTCTAATTTAAAAAAAACACAACAAATTTGTACGATTCACTCAATTAACAGTGAAACAAAGAGAAGAGTCGAAATTTTTTTTTGTTATAATTGTTTAAAACTCTTTTAACTAATATAATATTCTCAAAGAATATACGAAACATATGTACAAAACGTATGTGTGTTTCATCTCATGAAAGCGAATAATAAATATTTTATTTAATCACCAAAAGTGCCCTCATACCAAATATTCATCTAAACCTTTTTAAATATTCATCCCCCAAATTAAAATGAATAAATGTATAATCTTAATTATCATAGCTTTTCCTTATTTTATTTTCTTTGTAAAATACGCTTTACATAAATTTATTTTTAATTTCATCGATTAACGTCCACAATATCAAAACTTCATTTAATTCGAAAAAAAAAGTTATCAATTTAAATAAAACTTCGCTTTGTACAAAAATTCCATCAATAAAATAGATATTAATTAAGTAAAATCTAAATAAAATCACAAACAATATTAAAATCATCAATAATGTATAATGTAAATGAAAATCCAATAATTTCATTAACTGCCGCTTGTTCTGTTTATTTGGTAAATAACGATTTGTGTAAAAAAAATTTTTTTGATGAGGTTTATGAAACATTAAAATTTTGATTGCACCATTATAATTTACTCGCTTTTTTTCAACCTTTTAAACGAATACAAACAATACATTTTGGTCAGCGTTAATGAAAAGGGTCAAAAATGCCTAAAAGGCAAAAATCTTTTTACAGATTGCAAAAATTAAAAAGTTTTTCCAATAAACGCAATCTTTATGTAAAGCCCTTTTACCAGAGTACCAACAACCCATACTTATTTTATATACAGAGTGTTGCAAAAGTGGTTTGAACATGAACTGTGCAAAAAAGGCTTTCTACTGTTTTTGAAGTAAAACAAATTAATTCAATGAATAAATTAGAATAAGAATTTATTTACAAATACTATAATACTGAGTTGATTATTAGTTTTATAAAGGTCCAAAATAAATTTTAAAAATATAAACTTTCAAAAATTTGCTGTCAGCTCTCTCTCTAAAAGTCAAATCTCTCACTATGAGTGCAAAAATGGTGACCTTTTGTTACACAAGTATAACGTTCAAACAAGGTGCTTTTATTAGAATACCAACAAGCCATACTTATTTTATATACAAAGTGTTGCAAAAGTGGTTTGAACATAAAATGTGTGCAAAAATGCTTTCTACTGTTTTTAAAGTAGAATGAACTAATTCGACTAAATAAGGTACTAAAATAGTACTAATTAATGTGCAATTATAAATACTGGGTTGATTATTAGTATTAGAAAGACCCAAAATTAATTTTTAAAATAGAAACTTTCAAAAATTTGCTGTCAGCTCTCTCTCTAAAAGTCAAATCTCTCACTATGAGTGCAAAAATGGTGACCTTTTGTTACACAAGTATAACGTTCAAACAAGGTGCTTTTATTAGAATACCAACAAGCCATACTTATTTTATATACAAAGTGTTGCAAAAGTGGTTTGAACATAAAATGTGTGCAAAAAGTAGAATGAACTAATTCGACTAAATAAGGTACTAAAATAGTACTAATTAATGTGCAATTATAAATACTGGGTTGATTATTAGTATTAGAAGGGTCCAAAATTAATTTTTAAAATAGAAACTTTCAGAAGTTTGCTGTTTGCTGCCTATGTGAAATCAAATCTCTCACTATGAGTGTAAAAATTGTGACCTTTTATTACACTAGTATAACGTTCAAAGAAAGAGCTTTTAGTAGAGTACCAACAAGCCATACTTATTTTATATACAAAGTGTTGCAAAAGTAGTTTGAACATAAAATGTGTGCAAAAAGGCTTTCTACTGTTTTTAAAGTAGAATGAACTAATTCGACTAAATAAGGTACTAAAATAGTACTAATTAATGTGAAATTATAAATACTGGGTTGATTATTAGTATTAGAAGGGTCCAAAATTAATTTTTAAAATAGAAACTTTCAGAAGTTTGCTGTCAGCCTATGTTAAATCAAATCTCTCACTATGAGTGTAAAAATTGTGACCTTTTATTACACTAGTATAACGTTCAAAGAAAGAGCTTTTAGTAGAGTACCAACAAGCCATACTTATTTTATATACAAAGTGTTGCAAAAGTGGTTTGAACATAAAATGTGTGCAAAAAGGCTTTCTACTGTTTTTAAAGTAGAATGAACTAATTCGACTAAATAAGGTACTAAAATAGTACTAATTAATGTGCAATTATAAATACTGGGTTGATTATTAGTATTAGAAGGGTCCAAAATTAATTTTTAAAATAGAAACTTTCAGAAGTTTGCTGTTTGCTGCCTATGTGAAATCAAATCTCTCACTATGAGTGTAAAAATTGTGACCTTTTATTACACTAGTATAACGTTCAAAGAAAGAGCTTTTAGTAGAGTACCAACAAGCCATACTTATTTTATATACAAAGTGTTGCAAAAGTAGTTTGAACATAAAATGTGTGCAAAAAGGCTTTCTACTGTTTTAATTAATTTTTAAAATAGAAACTTTCAGAAGTTCGCTGTCAGCCTATGTTAAATCAAATCTCTCACTACGAGTGTAAAAATTGTGACCTTTTATTACACAAGTATAACGTTCAAAGAAGGAGCTTTTAGTAGAGTACCAACAAGCCATACTTATTTTATATACAAAGTGGTGCAAAAGTGGTTTGAACATAAAATGTGTGCAAAAAGGCTTTCTACTGTTTTTAAAGTAGAATGAACTAATTCGACTAAATAAGGTACTAAAATAGTACTAATTAATGTGAAATTATAAATACTGGGTTGATTATTAGTATTAGAAGGGTCCAAAATTAATTTTTAAAATAGAAACTTTCAGAAGTTTGCTGTCAGCCTATGTTAAATCAAATCTCTCACTATGAGTGTAAAAATTGTGACCTTTTATTACACTAGTATAACGTTCAAAGAAAGAGCTTTTAGTAGAGTACCAACAAGCCATACTTATTTTATATACAAAGTGTTGCAAAAGTGGTTTGAACATAAAATGTGTGCAAAAAGGCTTTCTACTGTTTTTAAAGTAGAATGAACTAATTCGACTAAATAAGGTACTAAAATAGTACTAATTAATGTGCAATTATAAATACTGGGTTGATTATTAGTATTAGAAGGGTCCAAAATTAATTTTTAAAATAGAAACTTTCAGAAGTTTGCTGTTTGCTGCCTATGTGAAATCAAATCTCTCACTATGAGTGTAAAAATTGTGACCTTTTATTACACTAGTATAACGTTCAAAGAAAGAGCTTTTAGTAGAGTACCAACAAGCCATACTTATTTTATATACAAAGTGTTGCAAAAGTAGTTTGAACATAAAATGTGTGCAAAAAGGCTTTCTACTGTTTTTAAAGTAGAATGAACTAATTCGACTAAATAAGGTACTAAAATAGTACTAATTAATGTGAAATTATAAATACTGGGTTGATTATTAGTATTAGAAGGGTCCAAAATTAATTTTTAAAATAGAAACTTTCAGAAGTTTGCTGTCAGCCTATGTTAAATCAAATCTCTCACTATGAGTGTAAAAATTGTGACCTTTTATTACACTAGTATAACGTTCAAAGAAAGAGCTTTTAGTAGAGTACCAACAAGCCATACTTATTTTATATACAAAGTGTTGCAAAAGTGGTTTGAACATAAAATGTGTGCAAAAAGGCTTTCTACTGTTTTTAAAGTAGAATGAACTAATTCGACTAAATAAGGTACTAAAATAGTACTAATTAATGTGAAATTATAAATACTGGGTTGATTATTAGTATTAGAAGGGTCCAAAATTAATTTTTAAAATAGAAACTTTCAGAAGTTTGCTGTTTGCTGCCTATGTGAAATCAAATCTCTCACTATGAGTGTAAAAATTGTGACCTTTTATTACACTAGTATAACGTTCAAAGAAAGAGCTTTTAGTAGAGTACCAACAAGCCATACTTATTTTATATACAAAGTGTTGCAAAAGTAGTTTGAACATAAAATGTGTGCAAAAAGGCTTTCTACTGTTTTTAAAGTAGAATGAACTAATTCGACTAAATAAGGTACTAAAATAGTACTAATTAATGTGAAATTATAAATACTGGGTTGATTATTAGTATTAGAAGGGTCCAAAATTAATTTTTAAAATAGAAACTTTCAGAAGTTTGCTGTCAGCCTATGTTAAATCAAATCTCTCACTATGAGTGTAAAAATTGTGACCTTTTATTACACTAGTATAACGTTCAAAGAAAGAGCTTTTAGTAGAGTACCAACAAGCCATACTTATTTTATATACAAAGTGTTGCAAAAGTGGTTTGAACATAAAATGTGTGCAAAAAGGCTTTCTACTGTTTTTAAAGTAGAATGAACTAATTCGACTAAATAAGGTACTAAAATAGTACTAATTAATGTGCAATTATAAATACTGGGTTGATTATTAGTATTAGAAGGGTCCAAAATTAATTTTTAAAATAGAAACTTTCAGAAGTTTGCTGTTTGCTGCCTATGTGAAATCAAATCTCTCACTATGAGTGTAAAAATTGTGACCTTTTATTACACTAGTATAACGTTCAAAGAAAGAGCTTTTAGTAGAGTACCAACAAGCCATACTTATTTTATATACAAAGTGTTGCAAAAGTAGTTTGAACATAAAATGTGTGCAAAAAGGCTTTCTACTGTTTTTAAAGTAGAATGAACTAATTCGACTAAATAAGGTACTAAAATAGTACTAATTAATGTGAAATTATAAATACTGGGTTGATTATTAGTATTAGAAGGGTCCAAAATTAATTTTTAAAATAGAAACTTTCAGAAGTTTGCTGTTTGCTGCCTATGTGAAATCAAATCTCTCACTATGAGTGTAAAAATTGTGACCTTTTATTACACTAGTATAACGTTCAAAGAAAGAGCTTTTAGTAGAGTACCAACAAGCCATACTTATTTTATATACAAAGTGTTGCAAAAGTGGTTTGAACATAAAATGTGTGCAAAAAGGCTTTCTACTGTTTTTAAAGTAGAATGAACTAATTCGACTAAATAAGGTACTAAAATAGTACTAATTAATGTGAAATTATAAATACTGGGTTGATTATTAGTATTAGAAGGGTCCAAAATTAATTTTTAAAATAGAAACTTTCAGAAGTTTGCTGTCAGCCTATGTTAAATCAAATCTCTCACTATGAGTGTAAAGATTGTGACCTTTTATTATACAAGTATAACGTTCAAAGAAAGAGCTTTTAGTAGAGTACCAACAAGCCATACTTATTTTATATACAAAGTGTTGCAAAAGTGGTTAAAAAATCAAATATGTAAATAAGCGTTGTTGAGTAAGTATAAAATTCTCTGTACAATTACAAAGCGGTTTTAAATTCTTATTTTATGAGGCTTTAAAACGGTTTTTCAGATGAGAACTTTTAAAACAAGGAACTCTTATTCAATATACAGGGTTGTAGTAAAAATAAATTTATTATAAAACTCCTCACTGTGGGCTTTGAGGTGGTCTGCTCTATCCCTTGTAAATAAAATTATTTGAACGCTTTTGTTTTTTTATAATATTATTATAAGGTCGAAAATACACAAATGATTATGTAACGATGCAAACAAAATATTGATAACCGAACGAGAGTCCCCTCTTTCCAATAAGCAATATTAGTTGTTGGTAATTTCCTTTAAGTCTCTTATGGTTTTTATTCAAACAATATGAGAGCTTGTTAAACATAAATGGTGACGTCTAATCAAAAGATTTTCCGGTTGAATTTAGACATTGTTATAAATTTCCTTAGGGACCTCTCAACTTGAATTGTTCTGTACTCGGTACTGAATACTTCGACAAAATACTTCCATAAGTAAATATCAGTCCCTGAGAGAAATCTAACAAGAAATCACTTCAATAATTAATATTTTCTCAACCAAGTTCTTTTTCGTTATTATTAGCTATTATTGCGTCGTCAATAATTTAAATTTTTAACTTGTACAGTTAATAAAATTCAATCGAGATAAGTAAAGTCGATTTGTGCATTTTTTAAAAGTTAACAATAAAGCGGAATGAGAAGATTTTCATATTGATATTGAAAGAACGTCTTGGATCTTTTATTAAGTGAATGGAAAAGCAGATTTGACTTTCCCCCTATCAAATACAAAATGTAAATATGCATATGGTGTATGCATATTTAAAATTGCGGATCTGTTTACTTACTTACTACTCAATTTTGTAAATTAATGCTTCAGAAGCGCGAGCGGGCCCCCATATTTTAATTAATTATTAAAAATTAACCTCTTCAATTTTAAACTCTTTTCGCTAACAAATTTTAATTAATAATAATATTATTTTTCCCTTATATTACTTGTACTCACGTCGTTTTATAACGTTTTAAAAAAATTTCTCTCGTTTTGTTACAATTAACGTTTTAAAATAAAGTTTTATTGCTCTTAGGTGGTTGTTGCGGTGGGTTTTAAGGGAAGTAAGGTGCAAGTAGTAGTTGGGAGAGTTTTTGAAAAGTCAACATTAATTAAGTTTAAACACAGATATTCGTTGGTAATTGGAGGTTTGTAACAGAGCAAACGAATGTTGTAATCCGCATTAATTAGTCGAGAAAATCAACACAGTTGCAAGTACTAATTGCTTACGTGTAAAATATTATCCAATTAATTTAAGGGTTACATTTATAAAGAGCTTAATAAAAATATATTTTAAGTTATTTTAAATCGCCTACTATTATTTAAAAAGAAACAAATTCTAACGAATAATCGAAATATTAAAAACAATTGGAAATCCTGGTAAATGCTCGAAGAAATCACGAACATGAATCACATTTATAGAATTCCCTTTCCAAGTAGGTCAAAGCATTAATTATATTAAGAACAATACGGCAATTTTTTTCAAAATGGCAGATTCAAGGTGGCGGCACTGTCCCTTTAAAAAGTTTTAAAATTCATAGTGGAGCTCTTAATATTTAATTTATTATCTAGAGAGCTTTTGTAGTCGTATTGTTGTATAACTCGCAACCATGACTACCCAAGATAGTGTTTGATCAGGGATAGGGGAAGTACCGGAACAACACTTCAAGTGGTACCTCTACCTACACAAAACTAGATTTTGATGATCTTCGACGTTGTCGACTCCGTATATTTTATTTACAGCCAAATAACTCCCACCTTAGCAAATTTTAAATTCAAAATGGCGGCCAAAGAAAAAGCCATCGCTCTTAATTTATTGTAAATTCTTTAAAAAAATTCCCGTTCCACCCCATTACATCATTCAATTCCATTTACCAAACCATTCATTAAAGTGAGTTTTCAGTTTTTTTTAGAAAATGGCGAATTCAAAATGGCGAATTTTCCTCTAATTAAGCTTAATTGAAAAAAAAAGTGCTTTAAAGTTGATTGAACTCATAACCTACACACAACTCATATTAAAAAGTAACGAATTCGTTATACAGGGTATTAAAAATAAATTTAATCATTTTTATTCCGAAGCGAGTTAAAATTAAATTATTCAAAAGAACAATCGATTTATGTATATGAATATAAAAAATATACATACATATCTATAATAAAAAGTGTATAATTGCATTTCAATTACTTTACTTATAACGGTAGAATAAAGCAATAAAGAAAAACAAGAGTTTAAATATTCATAAGCACTTATTACGAAAACCAATTGCATATAAAACAATTCAATAGCAATTAGATGATATCTCAAGTTCTATCCATTACTTTTTATCATTAATATCTTGATTACATTTTATATTATACTTTTAAACAATAGGGAAAAAATTTAATTTTATCCAAATTTTGTTTCTTGAACTTGAAATTAGAAGACTCGTTGCAGAATATTCGCCGAAAAAGGTGACACTTTTACTCCTTATAAAACAATATACTATTGTTTATTCAATTTTATTAAAAATTATAAAAGATTTTGATACTGCAGGGCCTCGAAGGCCCGGTACGTTGAATTTGTATATTCGAAAATTTTTGAATCCAAAACAATTTTTTCGTTAATACATTAATGAAATTACAACCCTTTAAGAACGCTTTTGGGACTTAAAATGTACATTTTGTCAATTTTTATAGAAGCAAGAACCCTCCTAATTAAATTTCACGTTTTGAAAAATCAATGAAATAATAATTAGTTCAATTTATTCTAATAACACGTACACATGTGATTTTGCATTTTGCTATTGTAAATCAATCAGACTAGTAATTTTGTAATTGTCAGGTTATCCATTTGTACATGTTTAAGTTGATAATTGAACATTTATATCAATTCGCCCTGAAGCAGAAACACAAGAGATTTTAACAATTATTATTATTATTATTAAAAAAAATGTTTAGAATTTCTGATTCGTTTAAATTAAAAACTAAACGCTATTTGAACAGCGAGTAATTTAATTATCTCTAGATATTTAATATTTATATTCGCATTTCATCTCCACTTTTAGCCTAAAGCAATGAAGCGCTGTCTACATTTTTATTACAACTACGCTCGATCGCGTGTAAAAGAGCTAATTAGAAACTAATAATTAAAGATTTTTACTAACGGGTAATGAATGTTTTTAATTAATTTAGTATATTTACAAAAAAATATTGCATTCGGATTTTTTTTTATTATTAAAATATGCAATCATTTTAAGCTCGATAGAGCAAAAATCAAACTCGACTTTATTAATTATTTAGAAAAATAAAATTTTATACGAAAATTGAATTAATTGATAAACACGAAATCCATCCTACTCGATAAAATGTAATTTTTCAATATTTGCCTAAGGACGAAAGTGTGTATATTTTTCCCCGTTATCTTCCCAAACTCCCAAGTGTTACGAGTCGACAAGGCTCAGCTCAATAAGTCAAAACTCAATAGTAAGTTAAGGCAAAGAAAGAGCTTGTAAGACCAATACACAAACAGACAGACAAGAGAAGGCCATATTGAGCTAACAGGTATGAACACTCCACTAAAAGAGGTCATCTGTTAGTCCACAGTCAAAAAATCAAGTGCTAGTGGGTATTGTAGGTTCAGATTAATTTAAAATGATTAAAATTATATTTGATAGACAGGCAGACAGTCAGATGAAAGAAGGCCTAACAGGTAGGCACACTCCACCAAGATGTCATCTGTTAGTCCACAGTCAAAGAATCAAGTGCTAATGGGTATTGTAGGATCAGATTAATTAAAAATGATTAAAATTTTATTTGATAGACAGGCAGAGAGTCAGATGAAAGAAGGCCATATTGAGAGGCAGGAACGCTACAAAGAGGTCATCTATCATAGTGGGTATTGTAGGGTCAGATTAATTAAAAATGATTAAAATCTTAAATGATAGACGGACAGAAAGTCAGACAAGAGAAGGCCATATTGAGCTAACAAGTAGGCACACTCCACCAATAGGTCATCTGTTAGTCCACAGTCAAAAAATCAAGTGCTAGTGGGTATTGAAGCTCAGACTAATTAAAAACGATTAAAATCTTAAATGATACAGTGCCACCAACTTTATTAGCAAGCTGAGGGGGCGTGGCCAGCGCTGTCATAGATTTTGAAGTACACTACGAGTTCAAAGTATTTCAGTCGCTAAATTTGACAAGTAACTGTCACTAAACTTGAATATAGGTTAATATTAAGACAGTGAACTTAAAAAGTATAACTTTCTGTCATTTTGAAAGGTTTTATCATAACCTAATAAAGCAGTTGTAGATACATGCGACTTTTAACTAATGCCTGTACCTAACCTGAATTCTAGATTATCATTGGACGAATTTTTTCCCGCAAAAAATATTTTAAATAAAATGATTTTAGTTGACATATTTTCCGTAACGCAAAATTGGTTGGTGAAGCTTGAGACGGACAGACAGTCAGACGAGAGGAGGCCATTGAGAAGAGAGAAGGGCATTGAGCTAACAAGTAGGCACACTCCACCAAGAGGCCATCTGTTAGTCCACAGTTAAAAAAATCAAGTGCTAGTAGGCTCAGATTAACTTTAAAGGCAGAAAGACACCAGACTTATAATTTAGTAATCCCCCCCCCCCAATTAAAAAAACCAAAATAGAGCTTCATAACAGATTTAATAAAATAAAAAAATACCAAACGAATTGAATTTTTTATATTACAAAAATATTCATTCAAATTAAGGGGGAGGGTATTATCAAAAAATATAGATTTTGGTTATTGTGGTTCACGACAAAAAAATTTTCTACTCAAAATCAAATTCAAAAAGATGTACGATTAGCTCCAAAACGTCCTTCCACAACACTCAATTCCCAATTACGAAGGTTCCCAGTCCAACCCTTAAAAAAATTGTAATTTTTGTACAAATAAAATAAAAATTAAATATAAGCAAAATCACAATTTTTTTCGTAAATTTGATGATAATTTCGAAACGGATTGATTTTATTATACAAACAAATCCACAAATTACCCTCAATTGGCGAAAACAATTGAAATTATTGTACAAGCGGTTTATGCCCCCACTTGGGGTAGATAATAAGGGCAGTTATCCCCACCATTAAACAGATAGAGATGACGATATAAAATGAATTACGACTATAAACTATGACAGATGGAGATGTAATTCGGTTAGTCTTTAGCAATCAGTGACGGTGTTAACATTTCGGGGGTTGTTAAAAAAATTTTCGCGATAATGACGATTTAAAAAAATAATATTTTTTTAATGTATTCCTTATATCGAGCATGGTTGTCTTTAACACCAGGAGCTATTTTACCAAATTCGTTACCGATGCCAAATGAGTTAAATTCGAATTTTGGATACACTTCGCCACCTCAATTGAATGGAGCACCGGACGTCTCCTTACAAGTTGGACCAAACATGACTCACTTTTCTGCACATAAAAATATTTTATCGGCCCACAGTGGATTTTTCAAAGCAGTCTTTTTGAATAACACAGGTACGTATTAATTTTTTCCAATATCAAAAAAAAATTCAGAACAAAATTTTATAGGCTCGAGTCCAATACCAGTGCCAAATGTAAACGTGGACGAATTTTCTTCTTTATTAACTTTTATGTACACGGGTTTTTTGGATTTAAACTTTAGCAACATTTACAACATCCTCTTAGCAACTCATATCCTTCACATGCCGAGAGCGTTGGAAATTTGTCGCTCATTTTTAATACAACACCATCCGTTGGAACCACGCACAAATTCAATTAACATAATCAAACCAATTCCGAGTCGCAAATCTATTTTACCTCACCAACAAATTTTTCAACCAATTTTTGGAAATTTACAAAAATCCGAAGCTACGCCGTTTCGACCGATCGGTTTGCAAGAAAACAAGGAACCAAAAATTTCCACTCCCCCGCTAGTCGAATCAAATGAAGTTAATAACGAAAACGTACAAGAACAATCAAAAATTGTCGATAAAAATAAAATTAAAAAGCGGGAAGAAGGATCATCACACGCTGAAAAAGTTATAATCGACGTCGCATGTTGTGACGGTCCTGTGCGTTTTCATCGCGTACTTAACAAAAATTACGGTTTGAGTAATTTTGATAGCAGTCCATCAACAGAACCTCCCATCGATAGAAATATTTTGCTCAATAAAATTATGAACGATAACATACGCGATAAACAGAGCGAAAATGAAAACGGAGGTGCTTCGGGACAAGACATGTTTACTTGCGTTTATTGTAACCACACGTTTAAATCACAATATTGTTATCAAAAACACACAAGAAGACACTTAAATCCAGTTTGTACCGAAGTCAAAAATATACAAAAAGTCGAAAATGTCGTAAGTAATAATAAAAGAGAAGTTAAACTTTTGGATATGAACGTACAATATTATCCTTGTAAAACTTGCGGTTCTAAATTTCCCAGCTATTATTTTGTACACAAACACAGAAAAATGTGCCACGCAGATGAAGTAGGAGATGAAAGTGAAAAAAGTATGGAAATTGAAGAAAAATCAAACAACGGAAGTAATTCGGCTTGTTCAGATTCGAAAAATGAAGAAGAAAGCGAAATTGAAGTTGGAAATGAAAATTAATATTTCTTAAGTATTTCTTTTGTAAATAGGATGTAACACACTGTACATTATGTGAATTACAATTGGTCAAACTTATTTTTTCTTTAATAAGTGATTTTAAAAAATCATTTTCCAAATTTTGACTACCTATAACTCCCAAAGTGTCCCTCAAAAGAGAAGAAAAACTATTTCTAAATTAAAATTCGCAACTGATAAGTTAATTGTGAGGCGATAATTAAAAACAATTGTAATTCTTAGACCCCCACCTTTCCTTTCATTAAGTTTTTATTCCATAAGATGAATAAAATACCAATCAATAAACAGGATATTAAATAATATTCTACGAACCCCCTCCCCTCATTACTCCACATTGTTTTCATTCCTCAATTCAATTATTAAAAAACAAAAAAATTAAATTAACATAATGGAAAAATAGCCAACTTGATTAAACTCTCATAAATAAAGTCAATTGGATAAATTATGACTTAATAGTGTTTTTTGTTAATGCTCAAAAACCCAAACCACTATTATTGTAAAAATATAAATACCTTGCACATCCATCGCTTCATCTTCACTCGTTTCGATAGCTGCATTCTCTTTATCTTTCCGTCTTTCTTTTTTCTTTTTCGTTTCGTTTGACGATAAACTCTGATCACTGTGGAAGTAAATAAAAGTTTGTTATTAACAGAAGTAAAATTATAAAATTATGAAATTGAAATTATTCTTAATACATATTACCAATTTGTAAAATTGATCTCAATGTTTGCTCAATAATTGTGCAGTCAGCAGGAATACAAATTCTCATGAGGGTAAAACACTTCACCAGATTGTAATGCAAATTATGTTTACTAAAATCAAACTAATTGCAATCAAAAATATTAACTTTTATAAGAATTTTTTTTCAATTTAAATTATTAATTAGTCTGATAAAATTGACTTTAGATGTTTAAGATAATTTTTTGTAAAAAAATTATAAATTTAATTAATTATTGTATTATAATTTAATTGTTGTAGAATTTTATTTAATTAAATTGTTATTATACACGAATCAATTGAATAAATTCAAATATACCTCTCAAAGAATTAAGTCGGAAGAAATCTACTATACCGACTCCATAATCAATAGTGACTAGTTCCGAAAATTCCTACTAGATGGCTCTGTATTGCACATGTGTGACTTCAATTTATAACCGTAAAAATGTGATTTTAAAGACTAAAATGGCGCTTTTAATCATTATTCAGAAAAATTATTATAAATAAACAATTTTAGTGATAAAAATTAAAAAACAGCATAGTGTGAACACAACACTGATTTATTTGCCCAAAGGAAGTTTTAAGTGCTAATTTTAAATACAAAAAGAAAACCACAAGCCTTTCGAAATATACGACTTGAGGACCTTTTGAAAAAAGTTTTAACAAATCAAAATGTTCTAAGAGGTAAAGTCTTCACTTTTCAGTTAAATTTTTAAGATCTTGTAGTTTTGAACATGCACAAACAGCTATAATTTACTATAAAAAGTTAGAAGAATTCCTACTAGATTTACAGCATCGTTTAAATTTAAACTTTTATACAATTCTACTACATTTTTATGCGAAGTTGAACTTTTCTTTAGCTATAAATGTAGCCATTATAAGCCATCTATTGAAAACTCAATGAAACTACCAGGTTTTCCATAAAATGTGTAAAATAATTTATTATGACCTTTAAATTAAAAAAATTCTTCTTACCTAGCATTATTTTCTTGTGCGGCAAGTTCAATTTCCTTTTTAATACCAATAATTCCTTGTTTTTGAACCTCTCCACTAGTCAAACCACTATTACCATCCATCACATCTTTAGCACTTTCACTAAAGTGTTTAGAAATTTTAGAAGCCTCATCGTACGAAGAATTAATATCACTAAAGTTTTTAACACTATCACTACTTGTTCCATTGTCATTTGTGGATTTAGGCGATTTTGCTACAGGTACATTCACAGCCATACTCGAACCAACGGTTGAAGTCGCCGATACAGCACTTACAGTTACGGTTGTACTTGAATTAGTGCTAGACATTGGTGGACTATTTGGATCACTAGAAATATTACAGTTTGTGATCGTCGTCGTTGAATTTGAAAACACTGCACTCGTAATACAACTTAATGATGCACTAGAAGTTGAAACTGCCGACGTCGCGCAGGTTGAATTTGTAGGTGTATCAGAATTTTCTCTATTTTGCGCCACAGTCGTCTTTTGTTGCTCTCTTTGCAGTCGAGTTGTCACACCCGTTGTCAAAATATCAACAACAGACGTATTTGCGCTACTATTAACTTTTTGCGTATTATTTCGTGACGATCTCGTTCTCTGTCTCGACTTTCTTAATAATTGTTTATAATTTTCCGTCTTTTTACTTAAATAATAATATTGAACGCAGTCTGAAACAGATTTTCTATCTAAATAAGATGCTATCACACCAAAATTTTTAGGATGTTGTAAATATTTTTCTTTAAAAATTTCTTTTTCGCTCGGCGTCCAAACGTTTAAAAACTGCCTGCTTTTGTATTCAGCGTCCATGTTAACTACATGTCCGTTGTTATTTCGATAAGCTACCTTACGTTCTTTTACATCTAATAAAATAGGAGGAATAACGGCATAACTGCGCATCTTTTTATCTTCTAAAGCTTGCTCTTGTAAATTATCCATTATCTCCTCCAAATCAGCCTCTGATTTTATTCGAGCCCCTACTCTATTAAACCTAAAAATAAAATAAATGTAATCAGTTATTGGATGTTTTTTTTAGAAAAGTTTAAAAGTTAAATGTAAATTTATAATACCTTTCTTTGTCTTCACGTTGTTTTCTCAACTCTGGGAAAACTTTTTCAAAGAAATCCCGATTTTTCGCTTCTTTGGCTTTCCGTTTAGCTCCGGATTCAATTTTATCGACCTTTCTTAACCACTCTTGCATTAATTTACTATAAGTTTCTGTTAAGTACGAATTCCTCGATTCCTTCTCAATGTGTCTTTTCTTAAAATACTCTAATAAGCGTCTTTTGAAAGAAACGTGTTTTCTTTTATTTTCTTTGTACATTGTTGAATCAGATGGTTGATTGTAAAGAGGAAATTCAACTTTAGAACCTTGCGAATCTAATTTCGCATGAGCGTTTTGCGCCTTTTTTCTATTTTCTGCATAAATTTTTTGAGGCAAACTTTGGTGTTTGGGTTGGGTATCTTCTGGGGTTTGTGGATTTGTTAAAGGTTTTAAGGCCAACTCTTCTAATTCCCTTTCTTTCTGTCTTAATATTGCAATTTGAGCTTCAGCTTTTGCTATTTCCCTATCGACTTTACCAATTTTTTGTAAAAGATCGTCTTTTGTACTTTTATATGCTTGATCTTCTTGCTGAATGTGATCCGGTAAAGTTGGTGAGATCGCTTCTACTTGTGGATTGTAAGCACCCGACTAAAAATTAATTTAATAAATTTTTAAGTTATTCGAGTGCGTTTCAACTTACCCTTGTATCTATCCTCAAAGGTTGCATATCCTTTTGATCTTGCAAGCGCATCTTCTTGTAGGGTTGTTGGTTTTGTCCAGACATGGAGTCGATGTGATGTACGATTGTACCACCGCCTGGCAGTTGCTCACGAGTTCTCGTGTTGTACTCGTGTAAAAGGGAAATTCTAGGTTGCCGGTAATCTCGGTAACCGGCTTGGGGAAACGATACTGTCGACGGAACATTGTAGCGCTGATTTGATACTTGATTAACTTGGTTTTGTAATTGTGGCGACACGGGGTAAGGATAACGAGCTGTGTTGGCCAAAGGTGATCTTGACGGTTTGTATAATTCTGTTTGCTGGCTATGGTTTGGCCTGAAAATAAAATAGAATGTTAGATAATTGTTAAGCTCTAGGCTCAGGTTAAGGAAAAGTAATAAAATTAATAGGTAAAATCCCTAAATTCGCAATACAAAACTAGAAATAGAAATTATCCTATCCTAAAAAAAACTCATGTTCGTCAATGTTGTCATAGGGAATGCGCAGTACGATCTTTTTAGTCTCTTCGTCTTTTTTAGTAGCCTTAGATTAGTATCAGTTTTCAAAAATAAAGCCTAGGTTCAAAATTAATCAAAACCAAAACTTGAATTAAACGTAAAATTATGCTCAAATCAACTCAAAAGTAGCTTTGTTTGAAAGAATAACCTAGGTTTATACATTAAAGTAAAACCTGGGTTCATAAAATAAAATAAATCATAATGTCAAATATCCTAACTCTTAAAATATGATAGTAGTAATAGAAGTTAGATTCGTATAAAAGAAAAACCTGGGTTTATACATTAAACTTAAACCTGGGTTCATAAAATAAAATAAATCAAAATGTCAAATATCGTAATTCTTAAAATATGATAGTAGTAATAACCATACTAGGTTTGTATTGAAGAAAAACCTGGGTTTAGACATTCAACCAAATTAAAAAGTCTACTATCCCAATACCTAAGTATAGAATATTACAGCATAGTGGTATGATCAAAATTTAGCTTTGTATAAAAGAAAAACTTGGAAAAAATTAAATAAATCGGAAAGTCAATTACCATAATTCTTAGAATATGATAGTGGTACTCAAACTGTATAAAAGAAAAACCTGGGTTTAGACACTGAACCTTATCATAAAGTTCAATATCCTAATACCTAGAATATGACAGCATAATGGTAATAAAAACCTAGCTTTGTATAAAAGAAAAACCTGGGTTCATGAAATAAACCAAAGCAATAAGTTCAATATCCAATAGAATATGACCAAATATGACAGATGTAATAAAATCCAAGTTTGCCTAAAAATTTTAAGTTCCCTAAAATCGAGCTTCAAATATTCAAACAATGAATGCCTAGGTTTTCAATTGCTATAAACAAAATACTTAAAAATATGGAACAGGTTATTTTCTAATATACACTTCATACTTTAAACGCTGAAACAAATCTATATTTGCCAATACTTAAGGTCTATTCCCACACAACCGAGATTGATCCGTCACGTCACGTCTCCGGTCAGTCAAAAATGGTATAAAAATTATCGGAAGCGTGCTTTTAAATGACTCCATTCACACTCATCAGTCATGGTTCCTGACTGTCTCAGTCATTTGACTGATCGGTGACGTGACGGATCAATCTCGGTTGTGTTCCCACACAATGGGTCTATTCCCATAGACCTTTATTCGGAAAATATTAAACCTATTACCGAATTTATTAAAACCTCTGCTATGGTTCTGGGTTTATAATAAAACCAAGAATCAACTATTCAAACATCTGCTGACGAGTTGCATTATTTGTTTACGATCTCAGTTCTCAGTCATGATTTGCAATTCCGTATACAAATAAAGTGGGCTCGAAAAAAAACCTAGGTTTACGCTGTACAGTAAGCAGCTGGATTGCTCGATATATCACATTATTTTAATGAAACTCAATAACGATTTGAAGGTTTAAAAAAGTCTGCTCTATAATTCCAAAATTTAAATACATTTCAATTATTGTGGCTCGCGTTCTTTCAAAAGTTTAAGATTTAGCTTGCTTTGTGATGGTTAAAAGATTTATAAATAACCATCGTCGAAAAGTAAAATTAGTTAAACTACTTGAAAATTTTCAAGCGCTATCCTGGGAAAAATGAATGAAAATTACAAATTAGTTTGGTTTTCTCTCTTTTTCTTTTTTCAAATCCTCTGCACCCAGGTAGGTAGCTGACGCAAGTTTGAAAAAGTCCAAGAGCACAATCGACTCGTTTATAGCACCGATCGTAGCTCGGCGAGCTCAGCAATGAAACAACAAAAACCATTGACCCCAGCTAAACCAATTATAGGCGGTACGTGATCAAACTATCCCCACCAACCCAAAACTATACCCTTACGATTGGTTGCGCGGGAAGCCATCACTCTTTTGAGGTGGAGTTTAGTGAGATCGACGTTTCGAACCCAGACGAAAAAAATACATTTTGAAGTTTCAGAAGATTTTTACATTCCAAAAATATGAAACAAATTACAAGAAAAAACAACAACTTTAATTAGTCTTGCACTAATTTTCAATAAAATGCAGGAAATTGACATAAAATCTAAATAGGCGTTTTAAAGTACCGCCTCCAGGTGTAACCCAATTGAGCAGAAATGAAACTCTGAACAAAACGCCACAGTAGCAAATAATTCGAGCGTAGAGAAGCACTGATTTTCACACGAATGCGAAAAATATCAGGAAACTATAAACGTTACCGTTTCAAATTGAAAAAAAAATTGCTAAAAACAGAAAAAGTGCACCTACTCTGAGAAAAAACATTTTCATGCAAATTTTTATAATAAAGAGGTTAGAGGTAGATGATTTAATGCACTATAAAACAAAAATTTCGCTACGTAATGGACTTACGTAAAACTGTAAAGGATAAAAATGGTAATTACCTCTTTTGTACTAACGACTACATTGCTACTTAATTGAGTATTCATCTAAAATTATAACACTTTTTTTCATATTTGAGCATATCGATTTAACAGGAAAAAATGTTTTCAACTAAACTTGATATCTTTCGAGCAGAAAATTGGATATTTTAAGTGTAATCTTCTTTTGTTTTGGTAAAACAATGCTTAAATTACTTTACTTTCTCATTGTTATTTTTATGGGTTGGTATTACTTTTAAGCTCAAGCTTAATGGACCTCATACATACCTAAACGGGCATGTTATTGTGTAAACTCGAAGAGAGAAAAAAAATAATTAGTAGGTAGTTTTGCACCACTAAAATGTAAAAACCCATACGTCAAGGTCGGACATTTTTCGAAAAATTTTCTTTCGTGAAAATGTTTAAAGTTGTTCGAAATTATTACGAACTTGTGAATTAAATCACCTGGTAAGAATTCAAAACATTTAAGTATCTCTGGTAAGGCTAAACACAGCTACGGGAGAATAAGCAGAAGTTAAAACTGCGCCTCTCCGCTTATGCAAACGAAGAAGGGCGAGCCAGGATGCGTGTAAAAGCGGACAAAATTCAAGATTTCATCAGAATTTTATAAAACTTGGTATTTAAGTGTTTTAGAGGTCACTGATCACGAATTTTGTATAAAAAACAAAAAATTCAAAATGGTGGATTCAAAATGGCGGCTAGAATATTTTAATTTTTATGCGATTTACATGACACTTAGTATTTAAGTGTTTACAAGGTCATCGATCACGAATTTGGTATAAAAAATAATAAATTCAAAATGGTGGATTCATAATGGCGACTCTTACAAATTCACGGTTATCCTCATTAAATAGGTTTTAATTCAAATTTCGGTTATGTGTAATACGGAAAAGTGTTCTTCGGCTAAATGAGCACAAAAAACCTCTACGGGAGAATAAGTCAAGTTAGAACTGCGCCTCTACACTTATGCAAAGTGAGGATGCTGTTGAGGAAGATTAAATGAATCGATTCAAATTTGGATTATATCTTATCGCTCCTGCTCTTCTGTTGGGCACGAAAATATACTGAACTAAAATTAAATTGAGAAGTTATGAATCAAATTCCCTTGGCTAATAAAAATTAAAACCAATTTATTTAAGTATTCGTAAGTCTAAACTTGGTTACGGGAGAATAAGCCAAAAGTTAGAACTGTGCCTCTATACGCTTGTGTAAAGGGAGGATTTAAGGACAAATTGTTTTCGTAAGCTCTCACTGCAAATTCACTGTACTCCTGATTAAATTAATCGTTATCTCATAACGAGCTCCTTTACTTCTAGCAAGTTCAAAAATTTACGTCACGTTGGCGAGATAGATAAAAATAAAACCCAAGATGCCGTAGTGGAACATCCACGTTTTTAAAATCGAATTTATCTTCGAATATACGCAATCCAGACATCGAGCATGCATTATGCATATTTCAGAGTTAGATTACCCTACTGCGTTAGCTGATAATTGACGTAGGCGTAGTTCGGTTTTCGAACTTTGTTGAACCTTTATTCAAATAAATTCTAACTTTCGCGCTAATCTAGGGCCTAGGGCCTGTACCGGAATTTACTAAATAAATTCGATACCTAAGCGACGAATTCGTTAAGTATAAATTGGTAACTCAACGTTTGCGATTTTTGTCGACAAATCTGTCGGTGTCTTTTAGGTAGCTAACGAGCGATTTGTCGACAAATATTGCAAACATTGAGTTGCAGAATTGATAGTTTTCAAATTCGCTAGTTATCGCTAGCTATCGAATTTAGTTGGTGAATTCCCGGTACCTATACTCCGTTGTCGAAAATGTATAGTGACTCATTTTAAGAACTTAGACAGCCACGGGTGGTGAAACGTGCAGGACGGATCAATCCATAGGCGTGTGCCTATCCGTCTTGCACGTTTCACCTCCCGTGGCTGTCTTTCTTAAAATGAGTCACTCTATACATTTTCGACAACGGAGTATACTAGTCTAAACTCACTGCGCCGGGTGTACAGTCTCGTGCATATCTTTTCGCCACCCCGGCAATACGTTATAACAATTTGTCGGTTCAACCATCAATAACACCCCCCCCCCTACTTAAACTGAGGGGTAACTTTATTTTGCCAACAAGTATTTAATCAACAAACTGTGTTGGTATTATGATGGTTGCACCCACAAATCGTGCAAACGTATTGCCGGGGTGGCCAAAAGCTATGAATGAGACTGTACAGCGGACCATCCACGGTTTGCCTGCTAATTTTATCCGGTCCACCTCTTGTTGATTTTACTTCCAAATATTATGCAAAATACCTCTTGTTTGTACAATAATAACTAAATTTCAGTTATGTACCCCTGTCTTAACAACGGGAGAATTAACAACGGGAGAATAGTGGTGACTCAAGTACCTATTTTCTAGTCGGCAATGTGCTCCCTTCGTGCAAAAAGTGGTGGTTATCGAGATTAAAACTTTAAGGGAGCACTGTAACTTTTAAGTCCGAATAATTGGACTGCACTGCCAGTAACTGGAAACCATATTACCTCGACGGAAGTGGTAGTGACTCTGTAACCTTATTTTAAATTACGATACAAGTGGTCTTTTTTAAAATAAATATTCTTGAAAATTTCGTATTTCGTGCCAACTTATCAGTCAATTACTGTTGTAAAGCTAAATTTGAAAGATTAAAAAAATATATTTGGAAATGAAAACAATTGAGCACGTAATATAATTCTGGTACTTAAATCAAGTAAGGTAAATATCTGGTTTTTCTTGTATTCTCAAGCATGTGTTCCGTTACTTCAATCTTGTTCAGTTATAATCAATTTTCAATACCCTTTTTTTACTTTCCTGCATAAAATCGAATTTTAAATTGAAAATATTGGAAATTAATTTTAGTAATGGAAGTTTAAAAAACTGCAACGTCGGATTAAAAATTATTTTTGTCGAATTCTAAACACGTAAATTTAATCCTTTGGAAAATTACGTGTCATAGTTAATGAACATAAAAAAAGTAGCAATATTAAATTATATGGAATCTTTGACCTATTGCGAAACCTCGACAACGTCTCGGTACAAAACTCACCATTTTATCAATAAATAACAAAATAATTTTATTTATTTTATTTATATTTATAAAATCTAGATATAGTAGGTCAAATTTATCCCGTTATTTATTAAATTAAAATTTGACCCATACTTGCGTTTCTAAAATGTTAGATCTCGCAACAGCGTAATGTTGCACCTTGCTTGTTTCTATTGTTAGTTTACGACATTTGGCAACCGCGCAATGTTATTCACCAGCGTCCTTGTCCGCATCAAATCGTCGTATCGCCCACAGAGTTGTTTTGTTCAACTTTCTACTAAGTCCTCCTTTTATCGTCGTTTCTATACTAACTCTAAAAAACTCACAGATCGCAGTATTTTTAATGACGTAGGAAGGAAAGACGTTGCTTAGCTCAACATTTCTAATAACATAAAGCCTGGGAACTGGGGAAGGCTTCAATAATCTTTTATCAAATTTCCACACTTTCCCCATTAAATTTTATTTTCACAAGACTTTATTAAAAGCAACCACACAAATTGAGGTTATAATTTCAAAATTGGCAAAAAGAAATGTAACATTACAAAAAAAAATCCCCCCTCAAAAACAAAATTGCACGTCTGATAACTAAATACCATTTTATCCCCCTACTTGTTTACCCAAGTTATCGAGCACTACGAGGGGGCTCTCATATTAATAATAGTAGTCGATGAAGACATCTACATAAAGTACGTCAAAGTTGTTTTAAGAAATTAAGTCACACCGACGATTCATTTTAAAACAGGAAACAACCTTCACTGCCAAGATTAACCTCGGAATCGAAAACTCGCGAAATTTTCGTACAATTTCAACTTTAAAATATTGCAGTCTGTGACCTTGAAGAAGTAATTTGCCGAACATTTACCTACTAATTTGTACTAGAATTATTTAGTTCTTGCTGTTGATTTTAATTATTAAAGAGGCCATTTTTCGTGAGGTGTTACAAGAAATACAAATGATGAGCAAAATGTGAATTTTGGTACAAACATTTTTTGAACGGGTCGTTTATACAACATAATCGATGACTTCGTTATTTTGCTTCAAGACTGGGTGAATGATAACTGAGAGAATGAATATTTTCTGCCATCAGTGTCTCACAATGACATACATTATGGGCTGTCGGGCTCTCTTTTCCGCATAATTAGCTGTCAAAACTCCGATGCACAGACAAATGGTATGTAGGTGCTCCTTAAAGATGGACCCAGTGTCTAATCAAGAGTTTGTTATGTCTTATCTGGATTAGCAGCTACTCTTCAAGTTTTCTTTACTTCACGAGCCGGCTCTGGCTCATCGACTTTTTCGTCGCCTTCCGTCGCTGTTCCAGTTCCTTAACAAGTCTTTGATATACCAGTGTCCAGATCAAGTATCAACGGAAAGTTGTCGAGTCTTTTATTGTCCATTGTGACTTTCAAGCTTTTGTAAATATGAAGCCGGTGGCGTGTAGATCTTTGAAACAGGGTCGTATGTATTCTTTTCCATATTACTGCTCCCAATCCTAATCAACATTATCTTCGAAGGGCTTAATATACAAATGTGCTAGGAGCAACATCTATAAAAGAAAATCAGATCCCACAAACAATTGTGAATTTGTTAAGAATTTACGAAAACAGTCAACTTTAGAAAATTGTTTTAAACAGCTGATCAAACTCGGTTCATTATGCAAAACGCTTGGTTAGTAGTGTCTCTGCTTACTCCACGGTAGACTAAGAAATTGAGTGCTGCGGTAACAACTATGGTGTAATTTTTTGCTTCAACTTCTTCTATTCAATTAAATGTTAAATAATTAAAATAAACAAGATCTCTTTTTCATGGGTGCCTACGACTTCTCGTAAGGGTGTAATGATCTCGAATGATCTTCTCTCATTTCTGTGACGAGTGTGGGACACAAACCTATAGCATAGTGTCATCAACTTCTGACTTCGAACGGTGCGGTTATATATGTGCAAAATTAAACTTTCAAAAAATTCCTGTAACTATTATGTCGTTGCCTTGCGAGGAGGACTGACCTATAACAAAAACCGTGTACTTCGTCCAGGACTTTAACACTTGGATAATAGGTACCTTCAGTAATGGATTGATATGTAGATTATCGATAGAAAATTAGGCAGTAGGTAGACACCCAAAATTGATGATTTTTATGATAATTCTTCAGAGACAAATTGGTATATAGAGACAATGGTAGTTATAAAACAATCATTACAAATGTCAAGAAAGGCTGCTTTTGATAAATCCTTCAAAAAAGTTACTAATAGAACTCTATAGATACATATTTAGTTCAAACTGAAATAGGAACCCTTATCTAGCCTCGCTCGTACCAATAATTCATAAATTGACTGCACCTAGCAGTAGTCAATTATATTAATTTATTTATCGCTGTTGCGTTTGCTTTGAACTCGCAAGTACTGCTATCGACTTACATACGTATACATGTTAATGAATAGTTTCTATAAGTTCATACTTAGTCAAAGCCTCTCCCGTATTTGTAACTAGCATTAAGTCAAATCATTCAAATTATCGACTTTATAAGGAAGTTCTACTGTATAACGATTGTACTTTGTTGGAATTTTTTTGAAATTTCCAATGATGGTTTTTAATTTTGCTTTTGCTGTCCAGCTTGCAAATAACGCTGTGAGGTCTGTTTGATGCTAAAATAGCCAACTACGCCATTGAGCGACGACGTTCTCAACCGGGGATTCCCCGAAACCCTAAAACGTTCTACGAGAAACAGCTGGCGAGAAATGGCAATGAATAGGCTAGTGCTAGTCATATAAATGTCTTTTTGTGTTTGATTTCATATTCGTACGACATGTTCTTGAACAAATCTTAGCTATTAACTGTGATCTTGCGAGAGACCTTTTTCAACTTACAGATAAGTCAGAATTGAAGACGGCAGCAAGAAGCACGGAGTTTTCCAAATTCTCCAAGATGTGTTCGACTCTTTGATAACGTGGCGTGTGGATTAGAACTTCGAACATGAGAGCATTCATTTCACCCAATCAGAATTCGGCATCCTAATACAGTAATACCTTATTCTACCATTTATGTCATTATGAAGAGTTATAAATTGAGGTCCACGCGTATACAGTCTCAACAGCTGTGACAAAAGTGAAATCGATGTACTGTGTGGAATGAAAAGTTAGCAAGAGGGATGGACTGTTCATTGATGTTAGTTGTTAGTCTATCGTAGTAATCTTCAAGTAAAAACTAATCTCCAATTTGTGAATAAAGTTCTACTTGGAAAGCTTAAAACAAAACACACTTAAAGCTTAATGGTCCGTATCCACTTGGTTAAAAATAACTTTCAATTGATCAATCCAATTTTGATTTTAAATTGCTTGTAAAAAAATGCGCAATTTATTTTTTGAATAGAAACATAAATGAATAAAAGCTATTAAAAATCCATTAGAAAATAAAAATTCTACGAACTCTTTTAACCACCAACAAAATGAGAAAAACCCTAAACCCTTTTCAACAAGATTAATAAAAAAAGAAAAGTTTTTAAAAAAATCAAATTTTTTTAAATCCGAGATAATAAATAAATTTTCCGCCATTTTTTGGGGAATAATGTAACAAGTGTGAGGAGCAGAGAGGTTGCCAAAGCGAACAAACCCTTAGAGCCGACGCATTTACGCTCCGAATATAACCAACGATTAACCCCTGGGAGAAAACGACAAAATTTTCCCCGGGGCAACCTAACTAAAACTCGAAATTAAATTTTTTTTGCCTAAAGCTCAATACATACTAGATATTAAATAATACGATGGGCAATCGTTCTTGAGGAGCTCCACAACACTTCTGATTTAGATGATAATTATCTAAAATTACATCCTCTTCTAGATTATCGTCCGACTATAAATTATTTTAGTGTAGAATCGATACTCTAAACTAATTCATAATCTTAGAAGGCTGTGAACTTAATTTAAGTTTGAGAAATTGCATTATTGCAAAAACATTGCTCGGCGTTAAGAGGGCGCCGGGTTGAGCGTAAAACAAATTAGGTTACAAGTACGTTTACACGAAACAATAAATCGCCGATGGTTTTTTATTTCCAATAAAAAAAGACAATCCGATGTTTATTAATATTGTTATTATTAGTTACTTAATCGTTTCTTGCAGAAAAATAAACTTGAATTTGCAATAATAGATGGAGATGACCTCGACCGCCTACATTATTATGTGTAATTTTTGCAACCTGTTTAAAAGGACGCCTTAGGCTCGTTTGATGCCCGTCTTAGCCACTTTTTTTTTAATTGCCAGACGAGTTTGACTGCATTTTGGGCCAAATTCGTCTTATTAAGTAATAGCGAAAATTGGTTAAAAAGGCAATTAATTTACAATGTATTTTATAACAGAAATTAAGTCAATTGTTTCAGATTTTAAAAAAGAGGGGGGTTGCATGCAATACAATTTTTATCAGCGCCATCTATTGACCAAATTTTAAATTAACGATTACAAAATGTCATAAGTTGATAAGATGGCGTTTAAATTAAATTAAATTGGAGTAAATCACGCTATTTGTAAGTGAGAAAAAAATTTAAATTTTGCATCACGAAATGCATACCGATAGTTAAAAGTTCCTTCATTAAATTTTACGTAACATAACCTATAAATTTTTATTTTAAAAGAATCGCCCCGCGCACTTGTTTACCTGACATGACACAAACTTAATTTTATAAAGTCAACGACCATTTGAAAAATCGATTAACGACTAAACGTTATTAATATAACATATACCCACCATCGCAACCATTAGAAAGAAAAAAGACATAAATAAATGAAAACTCGCATGTTAAGAGCCGGAAAAAAAAATCGGGCGCCATTATCACGAAATGTAATATAATTCAAGTTTCAAGGTCAATGTCATATTCCAACTTTATCTAAATTTTATTAACAAATTACCTCTTTCACCGAAATACTAAATTTTTCTCTTAAAACTTCTTCTTTACAACGTAAAATCGATACTAGTATTCTCTCTCACCTACTCTCTTCGCCTAGTAAAAACAAAAATAAAAGGGGGGATTTAAAAAGGGCGATAGTTTGAAAACTTTTCTTCAAAACCCACGAAAACTACTCTATTTAATTTCTAATTAAATTTTCTACCCTTTTAACACTCATACTTTCAACTTTCCTATTTTCACCGCATATGCATTGTCTCTCATTTCTAAAGATCATAATTTTTCTCTCTCGCTCGTTCTTTTCACGCAACTCTACCCTTCTCACCTTTTATGACTCCAAATACACAACATGTTCTCAAAATAACCCTTTGTATTTTTGTAATTTTATTTATTTTGTTAGATAACTTTTAATGTTTTGTTCAAGACATGAGCTGGCAATAAACTTTATATTGTGCGTAACCGCCAACTTCGCGAAGACTTACAAAGCCATTTGTATAAACCAAATCATTAGGTGTTTGAAAATTCAATTTGAATTTATTTTCTGTGGAAAACTTGAAAATGCAAATAAAGGAGACTACGGACGACGGGCGCGTTTGCCAATGTTTGGCACGTAGCGTAGAGCTTGCCCAAGTCACTTTATTGGTAGACGCTGGTGCACCACTTATGAATCGATCAATCGTACAAGACTTGCAGAATATTTGGCTACGTTCTCAGGTCATATGTAACCTACTTAGTGAGAGTTTTTGCAATATATTATAAGTCGAACACTTGCGAACATATAAGTCGAACATTGGCGCGCGTTTGCCAATGTTTGGCACGTAGAGCTTGCCCAAGTCGCTTTATTGGTAGACGCTGGTGCACCACTTATGAATCAATCAATCGTACAAGACTTGCAGAATATTTGGCTACGTTCTCAGGTCATCTGTAACCTGCTTAGTGAGAGTTTTTACAATATAAGTCGAACACTTGCGAACATATAAGTCGAACATTGGCGCGCGTTTGCCAATGTTTGACACGTAGAGCTTGGCCAAGTCGCTTTATTGGTAGACGCTGGTGCACTACTTATGAATCTATCAACCGTACAAGACTTGCAGAATATTTGGCTACGTTCTCAGGTCATCTGTAACCTGCTTAGTGAGAGTTTTTACAATATAAGTCGAACACTTGCGAATATATAAGTCGAACATTGGCGAGCGTATGTGGTTGGCCAAGTCGCTTTATTGGTAGATGCAGGTGCACCACTTATGAATCTATCAACCGTACAAGACTTGCAGAATATTTGGCTACGCTCTCAGGTCATCTGTAACCTGCTTAGTGAGAGTTTTTACAATGTAAGTCGAACACTTGCGAACACATAAGTCGAACATTGGCGCGCGTTTGCCAATGTTTGGCACGTAGAGCTTGGTCGCTTTATTGTTAGACGCTGGTGCACCACTTATGCATCTAAACCGTACAAGACTTGCAGAATATTTGGCTACGTTCTCAGGTCATATGTAACCTGCTTAGTGAGAGTTTTTACGATATAAATCGAACACTTGCGAACATATAAGTCGAACATTGGCGAGCGTATGCCAATGTGGTTGGCCAAGTCGCTTTATTGGTAGATGCAGGTGCACCACTTATGAATCTATCAACCGTACAAGACTTGCAGAATATTTGGCTACGCTCTCAGGTCATCTGTAACCTGCTTAGTGAGAGTTTTTACAATCTAAGTCGAACACTTGCGAACACATAAGTCGAACATTGGCGCGCGTTTGCCAATGTTTGGCACGTAGAGCTTGGCCGCTTTATTGTTAGACGCTGGTGCACCACTTATGCATCTAAACCGTACTAGACTTGCAGAATATTTGGCTACGTTCTCAGGTCATATGTAACCTGCTTAGTGAGAGTTTTTACGATATAAATCGAACACTTGCGAACATATAAGTCGAACATTGGCGAGCGTATGCCAATGTGGTTGGCCAAGTCGCTTTATTGGTAGATGCAGGTGCACCACTTATGAATCTATCAACCGTACAAGACTTGCAGAATATTTGGCTACGCTCTCAGGTCATCTGTAACCTGCTTAGTGAGAGTTTTTACAATCTAAGTCGAACACTTGCGAACACATAAGTCGAACATTGGCGCGCGTTTGCCAATGTTTGGCACGTAGAGCTTGGTCGCTTTATTGTTAGACGCTGGTGCACCACTTATGCATCTAAACCGTTCAAGACTTGCAGAATATTTGGCTACGTTCTCAGGTCATATGTAACCTGCTTAGTGAGAGTTTTTACGATATAAATCGAACACTTGCGAACATATAAGTCGAACATTGGTGCGCGTATGCCAATGTTTGACACGTAGAGCTTGGCCAAGTCGCTTTATTGGTAGATGCAGGTGCACCACTTATGAATCTATCAACCGTACAAGACTTGCAGAATATTTGGCTACGCTCTCAGGTCATCTGTAACCTGCTTAGTGAGAGTTTTTACAATGTAAGTCGAACACTTGCGAACACATAAGTCGAACATTGGCGCGCGTTTGCCAATGTTTGGCACGTAGAGCTTGGTCGCTTTATTGTTAGACGCTGGTGCACCACTTATGCATCTAAACCGTACAAGACTTGCAGAATATTTGGCTACGTTCTCAGGTCATATGTAACCTGCTTAGTGAGAGTTTTTACGATATAAATTGAACACTTGCGAACATATAAGTCGAACATTGGTGCGCGTATGCCAATGTTTGACACGTAGAGCTTGGCCAAGTCGCTTTATTGGTAGATGCAGGTGCACCACTTATGAATCTATCAACCGTACAAGACTTGCAGAATATTTGGCTACGCTCTCAGGTCATCTGTAACCTGCTTAGTGAGAGTTTTTACAATGTAAGTCGAACACTTGCGAACACATAAGTCGAACATTGGCGCGCGTTTGCCAATGTTTGGCACGTAGAGCTTGGTCGCTTTATTGTTAGACGCTGGTGCACCACTTATGCATCTAAACCGTACAAGACTTGCAGAATATTTGGCTACGTTCTCAGGTCATATGTAACCTGCTTAGTGAGAGTTTTTACGATATAAATTGAACACTTGCGAACATATAAGTCGAACATTGGTGCGCGTATGCCAATGTTTGACACGTAGAGCTTGGCCAAGTCGCTTTATTGGTAGATGCAGGTGCACCACTTATGAATCTATCAACCGTACAAGACTTGCAGAATATTTGGTTACGTTCTCAGGTCATCTGTAACCTGCTTAATGGACACAGTTGGACATTTTTTGTTTTACAGAAGAATCACACTGTCGCCTGTCAAAAATTCAAATCATAATACTCGTTTGGGTGGGGGTATGGATAGAGAGAGAAGAAGAGGGGGAGACATGCACATAAGCAGACCGATTCGTGCATAGACAGGCACACTGACAATCCGAAAGCATCGTGAGGACAGACAGATGGACAGTCCAGGCTGTCTTGACCTTGATATAAATATTTCTAGAATTTTAAGGGTATGAGAATGGATTTATTGCTATAAAAAAGTTCATCTCGGAAATTTATAGATTTCTGAGTGCACGAGGCAACTTTTTGGAACAGAAAACAATGCACTTTTTTCCGAATCACTACTTAAAACGTCCCAACTATCGTTCCAGCACTCAATAAAATCTCAAAACTTTATAGTAAAAGATGTTTGACCTACAAATTATCTAAATTACGCCGCATTGCTTAAAATCGACAATCGCATAAATTTGATAAGATAAAGAGGTAAATTTTTTAATAAAATTTAAAAAACTACTAGAAACTTTTCATAATACAGACACTCGTATTGCTACAAACTGCTAAAATGTGTTAATATTATTATGTATTAGTAATTAATACTACAGTGTATCTCAAAAAATGGTGCAACGGTGCAAGAGTTCAGGGCATTTTTTAAAATTTATCTCTATTTCATTTTTAATATTTAAAATATTTACGAATATTAAAACACGCTGAGAACGTGCTTCATAATTTATTATTAAATACTTCTTTTATTAGAAATAACCACCGTAGGACCGTACAATGTCGTCGTCAAATTTTGAGTTGTCATCCTTATTACAAGGGTTGATATTCTCTGACAACTCGCACGTTAATTTCAAATATACATTTCGTGTTCATCTTTGAGAGAATTTCAACTAAAATGTCCGACGGAAAACAATTTTTATTAAAATTAAATACACAAACGTAGCTTATTTATTGTTAATTTATGGCGCAGTCGGGAAAAATGCTTGAATAAAATATTGAATAGTAAATACGTAGAAGTGACAGTTTACGTTATTTTACATGATTCAACAATCTTTCAAATAAATTATTTTTGAGTATTTTCTATTCCAAACCAGAAGAAAAAAAACAAATAAAGTTTTCGAGATTTTTAAACATGGTAGCTTTTTTAAAACAATTGAATGAGACTATTTTGTGAATAAAACAATACTATGACAAAACAACTGATTTTTAAATGCCCGGAGAAAAATTTTGTAGAAAACTCAAAATTAAAAAAGTTTTGAACTTTTAACAAAATTGTTTTAATTTTATTTTTACACAATATTTAAGTTATTTATAATTTTTTTACAAGTGTAATGATCTAAAATAAAAACAGAAGAGAAGAGGTGTTGCCAAAAAATTGATTAATGACGTCACGCGCGTAAAATTTTTAAAATGTAGCTTATAAATTATGAGCTTTCCCAATACGACTACAACATTTTTGTTTTAGGGACGCTATCAGAAAATTAATTTCAGTCGTTTTGGCATTAAATAGAAAAAAAAACCTATAACAATTATAAAGAATTATGCGACAACTTTAATCATTAATTGTTTTGTCCTTTTCTTTCTCAATTTTAACTTTTAATTTTATCATCAAATCCTTGAAGGATGACGGAAAAATTGTCTCGTTATAAATTTATTAGTAAAACTTGGAAAATTATTAAGAGCATTGAGCGTCATGTGGAAGCAGCGGAACAATAGTAAGAAATACAAATTTTTTTTTTAATTATTAAAAAAAAGGGCCCGAATTTTAGATTTCGATGAAATTAAAATGTTTTTAAAAACGAACAAAAACTTTTTTATTAAAAACACGTACTTTATTATATGACGTTCAATCTAAGAGTGAACGCACAAAAACATGCATTTCCTATCTACTACGTAAATTAAAAGCTTGCACAATATCAAATTAATGCAATTTCTACTAAGGAACAATCTAATAACGCGACTACGTAACTCCTCCCTTCTTTAGGTTAAGAAAACTACGGGAGTATTTTTCGAAGACCCTGGTCCATTTGGTTCTTCTTTTTTCACGACTTTTTCTTTTTTTAAGTACGGAAAATTCTTGCATTTCCTTAATTTTGAAATAAGTAAGATGATCGCGACTATGATGAATATGCCCATAAAGATTTGCCCAAAAAGTTTCCAAAAATTCGTTTTCGTGTTTGGAGCTTCGATTGGCTTTAATTGCTCCGTGATTTCATGGAGTCTAAATAGCTCTTCAAAGTTCAATTTAGTAAAATTTGGAGTTTTGTAAAATTTTTGAATTGTTAAATTTTCCATGTTTAGTTTTGGTAGAATGAGTGGCTTTCCATGTTGAATTTGAATATCGTTAGAAAATTTCTCGTCATCGATTGTAATTTCGCATGATTTTGGAATTTTCACTAAAACTGGATGATCGGTGTCGATGTACTGGTCCGTGTTACATTTTGAAAATATTCTTTTGTTTCCGACCGGTATCAACAGTAGGCTATCTTGGCTGACTTGTTCGATTATCGATTGTTTAAAATTGATTTCGAAAGTATGGCAATTTTTTGGTGTTTGACCTTTTAGGATTTGGATCGTGCAGTTATCTTTTGGAATAAAATTTTGTAAACAATAATACAATCCTTCTAATATCGGGCATTCCTCTCGTTCGAATTGGCTATCTGTTTCAGCTTGTGCCAAATATTGGTATTTGGGGGTAAATATTCGGTTGTTTTGGATAACAGGATATAAATGGTAAAAGTTAAGAACTTTAGTATTTAAAATAGGAACATGAATTGCAAAAATTAATTTATTTTTTGAAAAAGTAACTTGAGTACCTAAGAATTGATAATAAGTTAAGGTGTTATCAAAATTTGGAATATTATTTTTATCATAGATTTTTTCTAAATATTTTAACATTTCTTGTAATTCTGAATTTGATATTATTGAATGGTGTAAAGCATTGAGTTTTGAGAAAATAATAGCATTCTCAATATTGTCAATAAACGTGATCGCGTTTTGGCAATCTAAATTGATTTGTGACATTAACCCTTGGAAGCTTATATAGCCGGAGATATCTGAGATGGTTGAGTACATAAAAGATTTGGTCTTTTCTAAATCATTTTCAAGTTTTTCCTGATTTTTACCTAAAGCCATTATTGTTTTACTATAGTGATCGATTAGCCTTTTTGATAGTGAAATTTGTAAATTGACTTCGTGTGTTAAGTCCTTTTGGGTTTGTTCTAAATTTAAAATCGCATGATTATATCTTTTTTCGTCGTCTGAATCTAAATTTCCGAATAACCACTTATTTAATTTTCCTATTCCGTTAATTAGTCCTCTTTTTGAACGTTTATTAGAATTTAGAAGAGGGGAAATATTTTGAAGTTTATTTTGGGTTGTCTGAATTAAATACTCTGTTCTTAAAAGCATACTTTGCGCTAAACCGTGGTAAGAAATGGGATTTGTTGCCTCTACTCTATTTATACTACTTTTAACTTGATTATAATTTGATTCTAATCTACTAATATGGTTAATAATATTTTCTAAATCTATATAATGAATAAATGTATGTTTAGTGTAAATAATTTTAGCGTTCCCTAATTGCATGGGAAGTATCAAATTATCGATGTTTGTTAATTTGATGTCGTCGTTACATAGCACTTGTGCTAGCCATAACATCAGGTGAAGAAGAATTGTTATCTTCATTTTGAATGGGTACCTGAAACAAGATATTAGGTTTAGGTTTTCTGGAATTACTCTTGTGGTAAGTTCCGGATTTAGTTTTTAATTTTATATCTGTTTCCTCAATTAATTCGGTTTTCTTGAATTTGGGTAGTTTTTTGTCTCTATGTTTGGTTTTGATATACACGTGGGTTTGGTCTGAATAATTTTGGGGATCTGATCTATTTTCATTTCGTTTGTCTATTATATTTTCTTTAGTTTCTTGGTTCTTTTCTTTAATTTTTGAATATAATTTTTTACAAACTTCTTTGTGATTTTGAACGTAATTTGAAATCAAAAGATTATCATTAAGGTCGAAAGGATCTGGGTTATTAATATGACCTTTGATAATTTCGAAGGGGGTAAACTTTGTTACGCTATGTATTGAATTGTTATAGCTTAGGATTGCGTGTTTTATCAATTGATTAGGGGTGAAATCTTTATTTTCTTCCCTTAAACATCTAAAATGTTCTATCAAACTTGAATGAAAGCGTTCGACAGGTGAATTCGAATTGCTGTTCTTTGCCGTAGTAAAGTGCAACTCTATTCGGTGTAATTTACAAAAGTTTTCTAAATCGTAATTTTTAAACTCTGTTCCACGATCGGATGTTATCTTTTGGGGTAATCCGTGGTGTCCAACAAAGTTGAGTAAATTGTCAACTACGGATGTTCCGGTTATTGACATTAAAGGGTAAGCTTGTCCATAACGTGAAAAACTGTCTATTATTGTCAAATAAGATTCGTTTGAGATTTTGAATACGTCAACGTGAATATGTTCAAATGGTTTTGATGCTGTTGGTGTGAGGTTAAACTTTATAACTGGTGGGTTTCGATCATATTTGTTTTTCAAACAAATTTCGCAATTATTTATATACTTCTCTACATCCTCTGACATTTTAGGCCAATAATATTTTGTACCTAATGCCATTTTGACTTGATTTATACCTCGATGTCCTGATTTGTACTTATGATAATATTCTAGTTTTTGTTGTTGATCTTCTAGCGTTTCTACATCGGTAAGAAATTTCGTACATTGTGTAAGTTTAAGAGATTTGTACTTGAAATAATTTTGAACTGTTGTCGCAAATATTTGTGACAGTGAAGGATTTTTGAAATATAGAGCGAAATGCTGTTTAGGGTGCAAATAATCTTTAACAAATTCGGCAATTGATATTTCTAAATTATAATTTGGAAAAGTTACATAATAACGCATATTTTCGAAGATCTTTTCTCGTCTAACTTGTGTAGTGTCCATTTCTCCACAGGTGATTGTTATTTGGTGTTTAAATTGATTTAACGGTCTATCAGATATTGGAATAAGAAGAATTGGATTTTCTACAGAGGTGTGTACTGTTTCTGAGTTAGAATTATTTATCATTAATGGATCATTTTGTACTTGATTTGGAGGTTTAATTTGAATATCCGAAACAATGTTTATTTTATTTGGTTTTGGTACTTCGTTTAAAGGTAACTTGATCAAATCGGGTGTTTGATATAATTCTTTTAATTCTCGCTGGATTATTTCGTCTACGTCGTCTAAATTTATGTCTGTCGAAAGTGTTTCTAACGCGTTACCGTCAAAGTAAATGTCTCTGTTATTATTTTGGCGATACTTGATCGGAATTTCTACTTGATCATTTATTAATTTTCTATTTGTAAGATCAATATTGAATTTCATTTTGATTAAATCTGCTAAACCTATTATTCCATCAAAAAACTCGTGAAAATCGAAAAGAATAAAGTTAATTTGATGATTGCTAAAGAATTCATTAAATGCTGGTATCAATGCTTGATACTTAATGTTCTTTTTACCAAAGCTATTTTTGAGAACGGTTTTAGAGTTATAAATTAAATCTGGGTAATATTGTTCCACTATTGAGGGTTTAATTATTGATCGCAAACTGCCAGTATCTATAAGCAATTTTAATTTTGGGTTTTCGATTTCTAAATATGGTAATGTGTTATCTGAGAAGGTGTTTACTTCAGTCACAATTTGGTTTCGTGGGATCATTACCTGAACGTTTTCGGTTTCTAATTCTTGGTTAAAGTCCTGGTCTAAATTTTGAAATTGATGTGGATTTTCATCCATTGCATAAAATTCTGGGTTGTAATCAGAATGTTCGTATTGATCGGGTTCTTCTTCGGTTTCTTTGAAATATAATTCTTCTGCGTCGTAGTTTTGTGAGTTATGTTTTTGGAAATTTGGTCGATTTTGACTTGGAGCAAATGACCTTTGGAAATTATTAGATCCATGATTTTGTGTAAAAGGTCTTTGGAAATTTGGTCCAGTTTGATTTGATGCAAACGGTCTTTGGAAATTTGGTCTTTGAACCGATGGATTTCTAGATGTTGTTGACATGGGTTCTGGTTTAGGTAATTGATTTTCAGCGATTTGACTCGGTTTGAATACGTTACGTGGGGGTCCAAATACTTGTCGATTAGTTGGATAATTGGTTTTTTGTTGAGGTCGAGTTTGAATCGGTACCGGTCGGCTTTGCCAGACAGGTTCTGCATGAAATTGTGAATTAAAATTTGGTTTTTGGAATGAAGAATAGTTTGTCTGAAAATTAGGTTGAAAGTTTTGGGGACGATTAAATTTTTGAAAATTTTGTTGATGAAATTGAGAAGATGATGTTTGGAAATTAGGGTTAAAATTTGGTTTAGGTGCTAGGTTATTACAATATAGTCTCTCAAAATTTTCGTATTCTACCACATAAGACATGGCATCTTCTAACGTTTCGGGACGTTTGAGGTGCATGTTATTCTTGAGCACGCCTGAGCAACCCGCTATAAACGTATTAAGGGCGGTTTTGTCATAATGACTGATCTGACACAATTTTGTATTTCTATCTAAATTAGGGTCGTTACTAACTCTTTGGCATACATTACTTCTTATTAATTGAAGCCTACCACCAAAATCTATTAAATGTTCATTTTTAAATGGTCTAGTTCTGGTTAATTCCTGTACTAAACAATCTAAATCGCGACGATCTGAAAAGCATTGTATTAACGCGGTTTTTAAGCTTTCCCAATCGTTAAGTTCTGTTCGATTGCCTACCATAAGTTCAGCTCTACCTATTAACTTTTCTTGGATACAATCTAAAATGTGTTTGTTCAACACTGCATCATTATAAGGTGCATACGTACTTATTAAATTTTCACAACGGCCTATAAATTTATTCAAAGTGTTACTGTCACCGTCGTAAGATTTAACGTTATCCAATTTGGATTTAAACAGGTGCCAATTGACCTGATTTTGATTTGCTACTGCCATATTTTCGCTATTATTTATCTCTAAGCTCACTGTAGAGTTTTCAGAATTGTTATCTGAGTTATCGTCAACTGAGAGGTTTATTAATCTTTCTAGTATAGTATCTAGTTCACTCATAAATTATTATTAATTCTTATTATTTTTATTTTAAAAATTTAATTCAATTGTTAATTTCAAGTTTAATTCTTAATTATTATAATTTTCTAAATCTTATACATAGGTTTAGAAAATTCCTACCTATCTTTTCGTAAAGCTCTTAATCAGAGGGCTTGGAAAAGGTGAAAAAAGGAAATTTGGCACTTACTTCAAGATGCTCGTTCTCCTTGATCCCGACTCGATAGATTTGACAAGTTATAACTTCAGTTCTCGTTCGTCTGTTCGATCACCAATAAATCGTTAACACGAAACACGCCCGAATCACCGCCAATATTCAGTTGGATTTTTGATTACGGAAATGTTTGGCAATCCTACCGACTGCGCCAATTTTAGATTTCGATGAAATTAAAATGTTTTTAAAAACGAACAAAAACTTTTTTATTAAAAACACGTACTTTATTATATGACGTTCAATCTAAGAGTGAACGCACAAAAACATGCATTTCCTATCTACTACGTAAATTAAAAGCTTGCACAATATCAAATTAATGCAATTTCTACTAAGGAACAATCTAATAACGCGACTACGTAACTCCCGTACTATTATAAAACTTTGAAAGTTTTATACAATACAGAAACTTTTGAGATACCCTGATTACAAAATTGCAAAATTTTTTTTCACTTTTTGAACTGAAATGTCTGTCGATCTTTACAGATGTGGGGCAAAAACTACTTTGATGAAATTTGATTTTAGCCACTTTAAAATTATTTCATCAAGTATGTCAAAATTTTGAAATGGATTTTCTCAAAATTTCCTCTGCCATATTTTTTCTTTTTTGGATATGTTACAGAACAACGCAATTCTCTATCAAAATCGCTCGAGCCGTTTTGGAGTAATGATTTTTTGAATGTCAAAACTTTAAATATCTCTAATTTCTTTTGTAATAGAAATGAAAACTGGATAATGGATATATATATCAATCGCATGAATACCTATTGTTTGGCTTTATTTTAGGTTAACACAACGCTTCCGGTTAAACCGGAAATTACAAAAATATCACCATTTTTAGGCACACCCTGTATTTAACATAAAAATTATAAATTTTAAGTAGGGCTTCTAACATATCGCATGAAAGGTAATTGAGTACTCGTTTTGAAAATACCAAAATATACAGGGTGTTCTATTTGAAATAAGAAAGTTATTTTCAATTTCCTTCATTTTTTAAGAATAACAATTAAACCATAAATATTAATATGATCTTGTAACATATCAAATGAAAGCTAAATGAGCACATAATCTAAAAATACAAAAATATACAGGGTGTTGTATTTGAAATAAGAAAGTTACTTATGATTTTTTAAATTTTTTTAAGATTAACGTAGACCACAGTCGAACTCATAATTCACAACCGTGGTTTCCAACCTTGTAATATAATAGATGATAGTTTTAAGCATATAATTAAATATTATACAGGGCGTTAAATTAAAAATATACACTATGACTTAGTACACCATTTTGTAAAAATAAAACAGATGATGAATAGTGTAAAATAGAATTTCCTGTTGCATTATGAATTAAACAATAAAGAATCTTAAGCAATTGCAAAAAAAATAACTTTACATAATGACTCTTATTACGACGGCCATGTAAAAATTCCTAAAGAAAAGTAGTTGAAGAAACGTGAATCATGTATAGGTAAATAATTACATTTGAAAAATCATCTTGCGATTTTAACCTTGAAACACCACAGGTAAGTCATTATTCTATCACAATTTGGCACTAGGAAACAACCGAAGTAATAGATAGTCAACTTCGCCCACGAATAAATATTATTCATACAACCAACAATTGTTATTCGGTTTTGTTTAGACAATTTTAAAAATAAAAAAACGAAAAATTTTGTGAATGTCGTACAATGAGATATTTTATAGTTTTTCTTGGTTTCAAATAAAAGTTTCTTTTCAATTTTCGCGTCAGAAAAATTTAGTATTTATAGTAAGTTTACTATATTCACCAAAAAAATTAAATAAAAACGATATTCAAAAACTAAAATTATTGTTGGAGTCGCGTTGGAGTAAAAAAGTTATTCATTCAATTTCAACAAAAAAAAACTTATAAAATAAAGCGACAAATTGAAAATTTGATTTCAGAATGAAAACTAATACTAAGTTACTCTATTATAGCTCCCAAAGTTCATTTAGTAAATTCAATTTAACAAGAAAGTTGTAAAAGTATACGAGGGACGTATTGAAAAAAAATTACATTTTTTTAATGCGAAAAACTAAATTTTAAATTTGTACGATACATGCAGAAATTAAACTTCTACTGTCTGATGCAGAAGTTGTGATCTTTCAAAAGGGCGAAATTCAAAAACTAACTTTGGGCGCCATTGTTCCAAGATGGCGGCGGTAAAAGGATACAAAATTTCATGTTGTCAAAAAAAGATTAAGTTCTAGCTTTTTAAAAAACTTTTGAATTTTATTGGTTCGATATTTCGATTTTTCCCAAGTGCACTTAACTACCATAAAAATAAAATTTTCGTTGAACTTTAAAGTTATAAATAAATTAATAGTCTAATTAGAAAGCAGAACATGACATTTGCTAGTTATAGACAAATTCAATGAAGTAATTACCTATTAGATGAATTTTAAATTACTTAAATACTTTGCCTTGCAATAAAAATATCCATTAAGGTGATGTTTTGAGCAAAATTAGCGAGTCTGTAATCAATATTAACAAAACGGAGTGATTTCAAATTGGAAATATTGGAAAAATAATACGTAGTTGGTTTTCAAAATAAGCGCCAATGTTAAATTTTTTTTCTCTAGTAGGTAATGTAGCTTCAAGCTCATCCATTAATATAAGTCGAGCTTCTAAAAAAAAACTTTTAAGGCTTACTCAAATATCTACATCTACAAGTATGTTATCCAAAAAAGAGTAACAAAAATTAAAATACTGCAAAAACATTTACGCTACTGGCATTTTAACAAAAAGTAAATACACAAACACAGTCGAAATAATATATTGTGTAAACGAATCTTTAGCACTAATTTAAATATTTAAATTAAAAAAAAACCTATACAATGCTCTATTATTAGTTATTTATTACAACTTACAAGGATTCGACGATTTTTAAAAATCATTTTCATGTAAAATACACGTAAATGAAAGGAAATGAAAATTGGATTAGTGGATCATGCAACATTTGCCTGCACTCGAAATAATTTAAGACAATTAAATTAAAAATCTAATCTAATCTTGAGAAAACTTGACTTTTTATTTAATTTGGAGAAAATTTTATTTTAATTACTACTCATAACTGGAATAGGTACACGTTAGAAGTATATTCAATTGCGTATAGTTTTGGATAAAATTATTTGTAAATGTTTAATAGTATTTTTTACAACATGAGATGAAACATACGTTTTTTTCGTGAGATAGAATTTAATTCACAAGCCCCGTAGGGGCGAGTGAATTAATCTTTCGAACGAAAAAAACGGATTTCATCTCGAGTCGTAAATGCTATTTTTTCTACGACGATAATTAGTACATTTTAAAAAAATAATTCTTTTTACTAAAATGTGAACCGACCACAAAAAAACTGGTTTCACCTCATGTTGTAAACAACATCTGCTTGTAATAACACTTTTTCTCACTAGAGACGAAAATGCTATTTTCGTAACGAGTAAGTGATGACGAAATGCTTAGTTTCACATATGGGAGTAGAAAATAGTATTTTTTACAACATGAGATGAAACATACGTTTTTTTCGTGAGATAGAATTTAATTCACAAGCCCCGTAGGGGCGAGTGAATTAATCTTTCGAACGAAAAAAACGGATTTCATCTCGAGTCGTAAATGCTATTTTTTCTACGACGATAATTAGTACATTTTAAAAAAATAATTCTTTTTACTAAAATGTGAACCGACCACAAAAAAACTGGTTTCACCTCATGTTGTAAACAACATCTGCTTGTAATAACACTTTTTCTCACTAGAGACGAAAATGCTATTTTCGTAACGAGTAAGTGATGACGAAATGCTTAGTTTCACATATGGGAGTAGAAAATAGTATTTTTTACAACATGAGATGAAACATACGTTTTTTTCGTGAGATAGAATTTAATTCACAAGCCCCGTAGGGGCGAGTGAATTAATCTTTCGAACGAAAAAAACGGATTTCATCTCGAGTCGTAAATGCTATTTTTTCTACGACGATAATTAGTACATTTTAAAAAAATAATTCTTTTTACTAAAATGTGAACCGACCACAAAAAAACTGGTTTCACCTCATGTTGTAAACAACATCTGCTTGTAATAACACTTTTTCTCACTAGAGACGAAAATGCTATTTTCGTAACGAGTAAGTGATGACGAAATGCTTAGTTTCACATATGGGAGTAGAAAAAATATTTTAATTAAACTCAAAAGTAAAGTTTCCTTATCATCGCTATTTTGGAAACAAATTTATACAATGATAAATAGAAAATGACACGAATCTCGTACAAAAATTTTTATAGAAAATATTTTGTTGAAAATGTGGAAAATATTTCAAAAGTTTTGAGATCGATGCAATAAAATAACCCTTTTGAGTCTATAGACCAGTATCAAAACAATTGCTCACAATAATTCTTATTTTCTTATCTATAAAATTTGTCACCGGCTGCGTTAAAGAAAAAACGTATTTCTTTAAAAATGCAGAAATGACGGGGGTGCAGTTGAAAATCAAAAAAAATCATTTACTAATTATTATTTGGAAAAATGAAAATCACACTACGAGTTTTTGGATGAGTGAATCAATTTATGCTAGATATTAAAAACACCTAGGTATACCTAGTTAACGTCGATAGAGTAAAAATTACCTTCTTTTACGAAACCGCGATATTTTTGAGCAAATTATACACAAAAAAACAGCCAGTACCCACGGTAAGAAATTATTCAGCATTTAAAAATTAATATTTCAAAAAATGTAAATCGCGAGATTAGGAGCTAAATTAAATACCTGCAGATGAAAATCGAGCGAACAGGATTCACAGCTAATAGTTTTAACTTCGTATAGAAAAACGCCACTCCTACAATTATTACATTCCTACAAAATTCAACAAGAGCGGAATTACAAACAAACACTCTTCTGAAAATTACAAAGACAGCTGGGCGTTTCTGTGCGAAAACTTTAAAATAGTTGAAGTGGAGCAAACAGAATTTAAAAAAGTATTTTATGTTCATACATGGTTTCTGGTAAGTCAACAGAAGGTTAAACCCGGTTAAACCCGTCTTTGAGAAATACAGAAGTAGCTCAGTGTTTTGAGTAATAGCATTAAAAGAGCTGAAATCAGAACAATCAAATAAAATAAATAAATGAACTGAAAATATATTATTTAGAAACTATACAAAAGAATATTTTATGTGGTTATAAAAAATTTTGGAAAGTGTAGCTAAGCTAACCTCCCCTTTTTAAGAAATACAGCAATAGCTCAGTGTATTGAGCAATGGCTCTAAAATATCTCGATTCAGAACAAACAGAATGGCAAATAAATTATTTAAATCAACACAAGTAAGAATATTTTAAGAAATTATAACATTTTTAGCAAGTAATTTGTAGTGAAACTAAACCATTTTGGAGAAATACAGCAATAGCTCAGTGTTTTGAGCTACGGTTTTAAAACAGCTGGAATCAGAACAAACAGAACTGAAAGTAAATTATTTAGGACCAACAAAAGAAAATTTAAGAAGTTTTAAAATTTTTTGCAAGTAATTTGTGGCTAAACTAAAACCTCGCTAAAACCTGTTTTCGAGAAATACAGCAATAGCTCAGTGTTTTTGAGCTAAAGCACAAAAACAGCTGAAATCAGAACAAACAGAACTCAAAGTAAATTATTTAGGACCAACAAAAGAATATTTTTTGACGTTTCAATATTTGGGGCAAGTAATTTGTGGCTAAACTAAAACCTCTTTTTGAGAAATACAGCAATAGCTCAGTGTTTTTGAGCTAAGGCACTAAAACAGCTGAAGTCGGCACAAACAGAACTGAAAGTAAATTATTTAAAATCAACAAAGGAATATAAATTTTTTGCAAGTAATTTGTGGCTAAACTAAAACCTCTTTTTGAGAAATACAGCAATAGCTCAGTGTTTTTGAGCTAAAGCACTAAAACAGATGGGAATCAGAACAAACAGAACTCAATTTAAATTATTTAAGACCACCAAGAGAATATTTTATGAAGTTATAAAATTTTTAGCAAGTAATTTGTGGCTAAACTAAAACCTCTTTTGAGAAATACTGCAATAGCTCAGTGTTTTTGAGCTAAAGCACTAAAACAGCTGAAATCAGAACAAACAGAACTGAAAGTAAATTATTTAGGACCAACAAAAGAATATTTTTAGACGTTTTAATATTTGGGGCAAGTAATTTGTGGCTAAACTAAAACCTCTTTTTGAGAAATACAGCAATAGCTCAGTGTTTTTGAGCTAAGGCACTAAAACAGCTGGAGTCGGCACGAACAGAAATAAAAGTAAATTATTTAGGAGCAACAAAAGAAAATTTAAGAAGTTCTAAAATTGTTGGCAAGTAATTTGTGGCTCATCTAAAACCTCTTTTTAGAAATACAGCAACTGCTCAGTGTTTTTTAGCTACGGCACTAAAACAGCTGCAATCAGAAGAAACAGAACTGAAAGTAAATTATTTAGGACCACCAAGAGAATATTTTATGAAGTTAGAAACTTTTTGGCAAGTAATTTGTGGCTAAACTAAAATCCCTTTTTGGGAACTACAGCAATTTATCAGTGTTTTGAGTTATGGCTTTAGAACATCTGAAATCAGAACAAATAGAACTGAAAGTAAATTATTTAGGACCACCAAGAGAATATTTTATAAAGTTCTAAAATATTTGGCAAGTAATTTGTGGCTAAAGTAAAAGCTCTTTTTGAGAAATACAGCTATAGTTTAGTGTTTTTGCGCTACGGCTTTCAAACAGCTGGAATCAGAACTAACAGAACTCAATGTACTCAATTATTAATTTAGGACCAACAAAAGAATATTTTATGAAGTTCTAAAACTTTGGCAAGTAATTTGTGGGTAAACTAAAACCTCTTTTTGAGAAATACAGCAATAGCTCAGTGTTTTTGAGCTAAAACAGCTGGAGTCGGCACAAACAGACCTGAAAGTAATTTATTTAGTATCAACAAAAGAATACTTTATGTGGGTATAAAACTTTTTGGAAGTAATTTGTGGCTAAACCAAAAACCTCTTTTTGAGAAATACAGCAATAGCTCAGTGTTTTGAACTTTACAACAACCGAAATCAGAACAAACAGAACTGAAAGTAAATTATTTATGATCAACAAGACAATATTGTATGAAGTTCTAAAACTTTAGCAAGTAATTTGTCAATTTGTGGGTAAACTAAAACCTCTTTTTGAGAAATACAGCAATAGCTCAGGGTTTTGAACTTTACAACAGATGAAATCAGAACAAACAGAACTGAAAGTAAATTATTTAGGATCAACAAGAGAATATTTTATGAAGTTACAAAATATTTTGCAGTAATTTATGGCTTAACTAATATCCCTTTTTCAGCCATACAGCAATAGCTCAGTGTTTTGAGCTACGGCTTTACAACAGCTGAAATCAGAACAAACAGAACTTAAAGTAAATTATTTAGGATATGCCGAGGGATCAACACAAGAATATTTTATGTAGATTTAAAACTTTTGAAACGTAAATTGTAGCTAAACTAAAACCTCGTTTTGAGAAATACAGCAATAGCTCAGTGCTTATGAGCCACAGCTTTAAAACAGCTGGATTCAGCACAAACAGAACTGAAAGGATATTATTTAAAAGCAATAAAAATTAAATGATCTTTATTGTGGTTCGAACATTTTTGGGAAGTGGTTTGTACCTAAGCTAAAACCCATTTTTAGAAATAGCCGGAAATAGCTGTATTTTGGAGCAATAATTTTGAAAGAGCTAAAATTATATCTAATAAAATTCGAAGTAAATTATTCAGCATCAGCAAAATAACATTTTATGTGGCAACTGAATTTATGGTAGGTAAGTCAACAGTAAGCAAATTTAGTGCCCTCCTTCCAGCAATAGAAGAGCTCAGTAGTTTTAAGCAATTAAAACAGCTAAAACTAATAAAATTCGAAGGTAATTATTCAAGATTTAAAAAAGAATATTTTATGTGGTAACAAAAATTCTGAGGGTCAAAAGTAGGTATGTTCAAATCTCCCTTTCGAGCAATACCTCAGTGTTTTTGAGCAATAACTTTAAAACAGCTAAAACTAGAACTATAGATTTCGAAGATAATGATTCAGGATTCACAATTGAATATTTTATGTGGTAACAAAAATTCTGGAGAGTGAATAGTAGAGATGTTTAAACCTCTCTTAAGCAATAGAATAGCTGAGCATTCTTGAGCACTAACTCTAAAACAGCTAAAATTATAAGAAATACAATTGGAAGTAAATTATTGAGGATCAACAAAAGAACATTTTATGTGGCAACTAAATTTCTGGCAAGTCAACAGTATGAAGTTAAACCTCCCTTTCTAGCAATATACAAATTCAGTGTTTTTAAGCAATTATTTTAAAACAGTTGAAATTAGAACAAACGGAATTCGACGTAAATTATTCAGAATCAACAAGAACAATTATTATATGGCAACAGAATTTTTGGTAAGTCAACAAGAGGTAAGTTAAAACCCCTTTTCCAGAAATATAGGAATAAAGCTGTGTTTTTGAGCAATAACTTAAAAACAGGAAATTAGTGTAGTAAGACATTTTTTACAAAAACGAATATAAAACTTTTTAGCAGTTTCAACCAAAAAATTACGTATAAGAATCACCAACCATATAGTTCCAAACCATAGATATTTTATGTTGAAGAAAAATTCTGATAAATCAACAATAAACTTCTCTAGAAATAATGTACCTAAGAGGGCTGTGGGTTTTTGAGCCAATAATTGAATACAGTTGAAACCTCACCGTAAGTAATTTGCTGAAAATTAAATTGAAATTTTGGTTATAATGGACTTTTCTAAAATGTCAACAATAACAGTTGCTAAAATCTATATTTTAGAGGCTGTGTGGGTTTGAGTAGTTAATTTCTAAAACTTGTGGAAATAAACCATAAACTGGAAGAATTTACATTTGCTTATTGATATTAAGGGTCGATTCGTCTATGGTCAATGAACTACAACACCAGTTTTAGAAAGAAATCGTTTTGATGATATAAAAAAAATTGACAAAATCACGAATTAAAATTTGGTTCGAACTAAAATGAACAGTTTTCTTGAACAATTCCTCCCTTAGGATTTGAATAGTATTAAAGAGTTGTGATTGTCTTTTTAGAAAGTTGAACTGCTGGTGATAAAATTTTGAAATGAGTTCAATATACCGAGTGCCCACGACCAAAGCGGAACACAATCAAATAACACAGGGATTTCAATTTGCAGTTTGCTTCTCACCAGCTTCATCTAAAAGAACGGTGGTGATATGGATTGAAAAAGAATTATTTTATGAGTCTGTTGATACCAAATACTTAATTAATAACTTTTTTCTGTAAACGTCAAAAAAAGTCGACTTTGTGCCTCTTAATATCGAAGGGTGAAGTCGAGGGTGGAGTTTAATTTTCTCGCTTGGGCAGAAAAAACCGTCAGACAAAGTATTTTTCTGTATGTAGACAGACAAAGTAAAACTTAACACAACATAATTTTTATTTTTAATGTTTTCTCTCTGATCCCTCGCTGATCCGCTCGACACACAAAACAATACTTTCTCTCCTACTAAAACAATGTACTATTTTATCATTAAAGAAGCAATTTAAATATTTTAGAAATTTAAAAAACTATGAGCAGCCATATGTCAAACTCAAATAATTGTATTAATTTGACTTGGCTTCTCATAGTTTTTCAAATTTCGAAAATATTTAAACTACTTCTTTATTGTTAAAAAAGTCATTAATTGAGTAGAATTTGGTATCAACAGCCTCACAAAATAATTTTCTTTCAGTTTTAATCAAAATCATTACCGTTCTTGTAGATGAAGATGGTGAGCAGCAAACTATAATGTAATTCCCTGTGTTATTTGGCTATGTTCCGCTTTGATCGTGGGCATTCGGTATACACAAAAAAAATTGAAGTTTTAAAAAAGCCTCGTTTTGTAAAAACAATCGAAGAAGGAAGATTCGAGAAGAAGGTGAAAATGTTGACTTTTTGATCACGAGGTGACAATTATGTGTGCCTAGGAAGAAAATAACACAATTTTCTTTAGAAATTGATTAGGTGATTGCAATCATTACTAAAGGGGGTAAATGAAAAAGGGTAACTCATGATAACTTGAAGACAAATTGTTAAATACACGTCATGTGTTGTTAAAGAAAGCAGTTATTAAAATAGCAAGGCTACGACGACTTCCCTTACAAAATTTATGGTTAGAGAACCGCCATTTTGTGTTACTGCTTCTCTTGATTTTTGGAGTTTCATTCACAAAAACGCAGTAATAAAAAACTATTTTATACAATATACGCATTGTATTTGTAATCAGTTTAATTAGCACAAGACTAAAAATAAAGAGGTTATGTTCATTGTTTGAATTGAACGATTCTGAATTTCTTACGAAGAGGAAATGAAATCGCGAGCATGAAAATGGTTTCATGCAATTTGAGTTTTGAAAATAAGCGAATGGCTTATTCACTAAGCACTATGGTGATTATGAGTGATTCTGAGAAAAATTTCAAGTAAATTTAAGTGGGACGGTTTATTTACAAATTTAAAGGAACTTCCCGCTAAAAAAATACAAAAAAGTGATGTCTAAAATGGTCGTAAACGGAAATTGTTGACATAAAAAACAGCCTTCTAAAATTAGGCTTATAATTAAACCAAACAAATGCGAGTTTATGCGTTTTGTTTTTAACCAACAACCTATTGAAATGTGTTCTAATTTCTTCACAAAACATCTGGGGACTTGTTTTGTTGGTTTTTTGCTCAAAACGTACACGTTTTAAGCCTTAAATATGACGAATGTTTTTTGTTTCGACAAAACTTGAGGGTTTTGAGGTAAATTTGAGGTTAAGTAACAAAATGACTCACCTATGATTTGGCGGTTGTCGTTGTGAAAAGGGCATCGTGTTAGTTTGTACTGGCCCATGGTCAATTCGTACAGAATGGACAGTTTCCATTACATCCCCAGATCACAACTGAAGAATCTGTTGCAAAATTATGCCATACGTTATTGAAAAAAATCCATTCTAACCGTCACTTATTTAACCATTGCGTCGCACACAACCATAAATTGAATTTAAAATTTTGTTTCAAATTTAAAGCAAATAAAAACAAAAGTCACGACGAATTTAGATCATGATATTTTAAATGATACACCAGAAACGACGCACTTGCATGGAGAAAGTTGCGATGTCATAAATCCGACGTTAAAAAACACTGCTCTAATTTAACCAAACACGTTACGAATTTAGGACTTAAAGCACAAACTTACGGATTCAAAAATTTACACTTTTTTTTATCACAATAATTTACAGCTCGTTCTCGTTTTAGCTTTGAAACGCGTGCGTTTGGATGGAAACTTGGGGTACAAACGATAATTTTGCAACTAAACGTTAACTTTTGAACCATGCGCATACACCACTGCACGCAATGCACTATAATTTAATTATAAAAATTGTTTAAAAAAAGTATTTTAATTATAAAAGTCATTGAACTAATAATATAACACGCAGAAAACTCATTCTATCATTTGGAAACTCGCGGAGCAGACATCTTGGTTTAGTTCGTACATTGGAACGAAAAACAGGTCCGGAACGATCCAAGTTGGCCTGGGAGGGTAAGGAAACTTGCGTGCGAAAGAGACAGTCATACCCAACCACCGCCCAAAGCAAAGACGTACAGCACGCAACTCTCTTTTTTTAATCACAAACATCTTAAATAACAAACAAAAGTTAACCTAAAAGTCTAAAATTAATATTTCACCAACAAAAATTCTATTGTATCCTGTTTAAAAAAAGGCGCGCTTTTAAAAATGTATTTAACTCGTAAGAAACAATCTTCATCATAATAAAAACAAATAAAACGTAAGTCGTTGATGGTAAGTTACTTTAATTCAGATACTATCAGCCCGCTTTCGTTTAAACTCATAACAGCAATATGATTGAGAGAGAAAGATATACGTCGACTGTTATTTTAAAGATGATATCTCCTTTAACAAGCACCAAAAACAGAATTTGTTAATAATTTTTTGAAAAATTTCAGCCTGTTATTTCCAACTCTCTAAAATACTTTAAAAATAAAAAAAAACACATTTTTTCCAGGAGATTCAAAAAGAATTGAAAAGAGCGAAATTTTATAAAAGGAAACAGTTTTGCCAATTTTCACAAAAATACGAAATTAAACAAAAATATTTTTTTAATCCGTTTTATTCAATAAAATCAAAATAACTACGCACGTTTTTTCTTAATTATTTATAGATTATCTCATTGAATTGTGTTATTAGTCATAATTATAATAAATGTATTGATAATTGTGGTGAAATTGATTGTTTACTAGGTTCAATACTTTTTTAAATATCAACAAATATTACCCAATTATCCACCCCTCATTTTATAAATTTTCTTAGATGCAACCCTTTGAGTTGTAGCTTTAAGCGAAAAAGGACGTCGTTTTGCAACGTTATTGTACTTGAAAGTTGGGTTTCATTAAAAAGTTAATTTCTTTGAATTTTTAAATTGTCAAGTAAAAGGATTGAATTTATAACAAAGCCTTGTGTCCCTCTAACTAACAACACGATGCATTTGACGCGGATCAATAATGGCAAAATAGTGCACTGAACGTTTATTTACATCTAGGTTGCATTAAACTTTAATAATTTTCACTTTGAGTACACCTACTTTATAAAATAGAACACCCCCTTTTTATTATTATTTATAGAAAAATCTAAAAATATTTAAAAAACTTGAGGTGCAGTAAAAAATTTTATATTTATAACTCAAAGGAATGCGACTCAAATACTTAAAACGTCTCTAAAAATAGCAGTTTTTAGAAAACAATATTTATCCACTTCTAAACATACGTCGCCATCTTGGATTCGCCATTTTGGATTTCCTACATTTAGAAGTTAATTTTAATAAAATCATCAGCTTTGGATGTCGTTCAAAATGTCATTCAGCTGATCAAAGTTGTAGAAAACTGTAAATATAGGTAGGTGGCAAGTTGCCATTTTCAAATTTACTTACCTGAGCTCCAAAAGGACCTTAAATAGACCAAAAGTTTATTAAAAAACATTTTATTTTAAATAAGAATTTAAAAAACTCGAATGATCATAACACAATAGGACCTTTTTTGTTATTTAAGCTTAATTCTACGTGGTTTCAAAATATTCAAAAAATATACAGGGTGTCCTAAAAACGATTTAATATTTTAGATCTAACTAAAAATAGTATCAAAAGATTCAAAATCTTTCTTTGATTTCATAACAGTAAACGTAATAATAGTCTATTACCATTACGTTTACTGTTTTGAAATCCGGTTTAACAGGAAGCATTTTGTTAACCTAAAATAATGTCAAATAATTGATATTCAATATTCATGGAACAAATATATGTATCAACTTCAAAATTTTTCATTTTAATGGCAAACGAAATTATCGATTTTTGAAATTTTGACTTTCATAAAACAATAACTCAGGTCCTTCTTCATAGAAGTAAATAAAACATGAGGCGTTCGATAGAGAACTGCAATGTCTATAACATAGCCAATAATGAAAAATATATCCGGAGTCGTTTTTGAGAAAATCCGTTTCAAAATTTTAGGTAGGCAGTTTTGAAACAATATTAAAAATTGATTAGGTTAGAACGAAAGCTTTATATTTTGGCTTTACATATAATGCCGGTTTAAGATTTTCATAACATACAAATTACCAGATAAAACAGAACCATTATACGTTTTAGCCACCATTTTAAATTTTTGCAAAAATGCGCTCAAAATTATACCCTTATTTATGTATGGAATGCATTTGAAAGCTTACTGTGTCGATGAAATTTCATTAAAGTGATGCTAACCAACAATCTGATTAAAATCGGTTCAGTAGTTTGTTTGTGCTTTACTGGTGTTACATACAGGCAGACGTGTTCTACGAAAATTTTTTATTCGAGAAAATCCAAAAAAAATTGTTATTGCATTTCTCTACCTTTTGAGTCCTCCTGATTCCAAAAATGCAAAACAAAGTTTTTATTCAAAATGACGGCCAATAGAACGATTGTCCCATTTTCTGGTTTTCCCTTATAACTTGGCCGGTAATTATTATTATAAAAATTTAAAAACGACATTGTACAGCCAAAATATAGAGCTTTCGTCCTAACTAAGTCGATTTTTAAAATTGATTCAAAATTACCTACCTTTAAAAGGTCAAAATAAGTGAAATTTTTGAAATGGATTTTCTCAAAATTTCCTCTGCCATACTTTTTCGTTTTTTTGGTAGATTACAGACAACGTAATTCTCTATAAAAATCGAAATTTTTATTAAAATCGCTTGAGCGGATTCGGAGTTATGATTTTTAAAATGTCAAAACTTCAAGAATCTCCTAATTTCTTTTGTAATAAAATTAAACTTTGAAAATAGATATTATGTTTCAATCTCTCAATCCTATGAATATCTACTATTTGATACTATTTACGGTTAACAAAACGCTTCCGGTTAAACCGGAAATTACAAAAATATCAAAATTTTTAGTAAAGTATATTTTGAAATATTTAGAAAGCTTGTAAAATTAGCGTACTGAAGATATTAAATTAAATTTTAATTTATAAAACAACGGATGTGGCCATACGAGAAACTTTTTCCTGTTGTATTTTTTAGTATACTTCTTTAAAAGTTTATAATTTGAAATTTTTTTATAAATTCAAAAAATTAAATATCTTTTTTTAAATTGCTTCCGTCAAGGATTGAACTTGAGACTTCTGTGTGTAACCAGAATTTTTAGGTATAAACGGTATAAACTGTTTCAAAAATTTCATTTTCTTATAATTTTGGCATAAATTGAAGTCCAAAATATACATTATTTTATATCTTCAGAAAGCTAATTTTACGAATTTTCAAAATATTGAAAAATATGCAGGGTGTTCCATTTAAATTAAGAAAATTGATCCCATTTCCGGTTAAACCGGAAGTCAAAATATAAAGTTTTTTGGTAACTTGTAAAAAATAATTTTACGAGCTTTCAAAATATTTAAAAATATACCTTTCCTAAAAATTTTGCTATTTTTATATTCGATTTCAAAATTTTGACTTACCTTGGCCCCTTGAAGGTATGTAATTTTAAAACAATTTTGAAAATCGACTTGCTTAGGTCGATAGCGCTATATTTTGGCTGTACAATGCCGTTTTTAAATTTTTATAATAATAATTACCGGCCAAGTTACAAAGGAAAAACCACAAAATGGGACAATCGTTCTATTGGCCGCCATTTTGAATAAAAAAATTTTAGAAATTTTTTTTTCAGTTTGGGCTCACATGTACTATCTTATAGCCAAGTAGAAAGGAAGTTGGCCCAAATTTACATATATGCGCCCAAAATAACCACTTTATTTTTGGACACCCTGTATATATTTCTTATTAAAGCTACTTTTACCGATAAAATAATTTTAAAGTGGTTAAAATCAAATTTCATCAAAATCGGTTCAGTAGTTTTTGCTCTGGGGGGGGGGGTACATACATCCTGACATTTTGGTTCAAAAAATCGAAAAATTGTTTTTGCATTTTTGGAATCAGCGTGGCTCAAAACGTCGAGAATAGCAAAAAAAAAATATTTAAATATTTTTTTGGTTTCTTGGATTGGAAAAAGTTAAAATACAAAATTACAAGATTTGACGGGCACGAAAAAGTTCCTCGTATGGCCACATCCGTTGTTTTGAATCAGGGGTGCTCAAAACGTCTAAAACTCTATATTTAAATAAAGCTAAAATCTACGAAAAAGTAAAAAATTTAAAAAAGTAAAGTTGATCGGTAATAACTAATAAGTAATTAATAAAATGGGTATTATTGCTCGTATTGTCTGCCATCTTCGATCGGCCATATTAAAGTTTCTTTACTTTAAAGGGGAAATGCATTTTAGTATCTAATAAGTTTTATGTTTTAAAGGAAATAAGTTGAAATTTTATTTACGCAAATCTTCAAACCTATTTCTTGCGTCACGGTATTCAAATCATCCGACATGGTCTGGAGCTCGCCTTTCGACAAAATCTCACCTGCATACAAAACTTTTCTTATAAAAAAAGTTAAATAAAAAAAATTGATAATTTGCAAGTAATATTTCGGGCCATTGAAAGTAACTCTTTTGTTTTTCGTTTGATTATTTTTAACATTTTAAATATTTGACCTTGAAAGATAAGCAACTAAACAAATGAAGAGAATTTAATGTGACCGTGAATTATAAAATTTTATTCAATTGTTTTAACAAAATAGACGATTTTTGTAAAGTAAAGAAAAAATAGAAAAGCATCTCACGCTGAGCTGAGTTATTTGCAGTAACACGAGCTTAGCGTTGCATTCATAACGATCTATCTCCTTTAACTACGTTTTTAGTCTATTCCACATATTAAAACTTTTCGAAATAACCGAAATCTACAACTATAACCAAACGAAATTGAAGATATATGATAATTAGGTCTTTTAAAAGCTATTTCTTTTTAACTTTAGGCTGTAAAAACCTAAGTGACGTAACTAGCTTTAATAAATTATAATTAATAAAAGCGTCAATCATTTGTTTTTTTAATAAAGTAAAAATTTGACAGTTTATTAGGATTTTTATAAATTAATAAAACAAAAGGGACACGATTTTAAGGTTATCTCGAGTATTTTTTGGTTTTATCTGGAAAATTTCGGCAAAATGGATGTCATTAAAACAATTGGTAAATTGAAATCAAATAAGCACAACATGAGTGACCTTCAACCGACCATAATAAAAAAAGAGCGAACGAAAAATACTTGCACTAACTCCATTTTGTTGATGAATTGAATTTTAAAACGTTGATAAATATTTTATTGTTAACCACAAAAGGGTGTCATTGACTTGTTTGTATTTTTACCTATAGGAAATAATTCACGATAATCATATAATGGAAGAATTGGCAACGCTGTAAGTTCATACGTAACTTGTCACTATGAACCGCCTACGAACAAACTCGTTCGGTTACAATCGCCTTATACTTCACCACTTCGTTTTATTTCGTTTAACGTCGTCGTGCAATGTGACAGACTTAAAAATATCGATTCCCATTAACTATGTAGGCATTGTTGCCAAATATCCTTCATTCATTCCAGAATTTTACTACAGCCTTCGTAGAAACGAAATAAAAAATAATATTTACGCACTTTACTTAATTCAAAAATATTTCCTTACAATTAATTATTTTTAGTATTAACAATAACAAAAACTAAACTCCTTTTCTGGCTTCAATCATTTTTCTTTTAGCAACTTTAAAGGCTTCAATAACTTGTTCTACAGTTTTAGCAAAACTAGAAGAGCTTAATTTGTCTAAAATAAATTCTTCTCTAGAATTTTCTTTACAAACAGCTACAAAAGCATGCGATTGATGTAAGACGTTAATTCTCATCTTAATTTCGCCCGTGCCGACTGTATCGACACCATATTTATTCACCATACATTTCTAAGTGAAAAAGCAATTAAAAAAATTCGATAAAAGAAGAGTCCATCCAACTTACGTTGTAATCTTTTGGTATTGATATCCAAGTTACATCGGAATAATTCGAACAGTCGCCTATAAAGAATCGTCTTAAATTGCTCGAAGGACCACGCGAGTTTATTCTCAAACATTGTAAATTATAATTATAAACACCGGGTTGGGATACTGGTAATATTGTGTAAGTTAGACCTTCGGTACGAAAACGATCCCATGTACCTTTAGAAATTATTTCGAAGTAAATGTGAGGTCCTTTGAGAATACCTTAAAAGGAGGAGAAAGGGTCAACGGTGGTTTAAATAAAGGTACGAAAAATAAATTCGTATTCAAGAATTTTTTTTCAAAGTGTGATTAGCTTGAAATAACATTATAAAAGCTGTAGAATCCCGAAACAAAATGTCATGGTCGTGATATTATTGTTATTAAGTGCCGAATGCTTCATTATAGTTTGACAATCGCATCAAATGTTGAATTGTACTCATTAGTTTCACTTTTGAAATGTCCTCAATTAGTTTTCAGGAAATATAAACAAATTAATGGTGAACTAATTAAATAACATAAATAATAGCCTTCACCTCTACTAGGACAGTGTTCATCGCAGGATATGAAATACATAGTTTAACGACTACGGATGAGCGCCGGGGCCCATTAAAAATTTTGTGTAATTACGAGCTAATCGATATTTCCCAAAATAAACACATTCCATCATTTATAATATTAAGTATAAAACTGGGATGACCATATACCGGGTGTCCAGGAATATCAAATGAGAAATGTTTTAAAATATTCTTTTGTCCTGACTCAGACTGAGTCAGATAGTCAGTTAGGCAGTCAGCTAGACAACCAGCCAACCAGTCAGCTAGTCAGTCAGTCAGTCAGTCACTAAGTCAGTTACTCAGTCAGTCGCTCAGTCAGGAAGTCGCTCAGACAACCAGACACACATTCTTAATTAAATCAAAAACTGTTTTTTCGATCATATTAAGTAGACGAAGTTGAAGTCTATACACAAATGCAAAACGCATCGCTGTAGTTTGTACTAGAAGAAACATGAAAATTAAAGTAATTCTTAACCATTACCTGTTTGTCCAAAATTTTGAATATTATATTCCAAACAAACTTCAAAAGGAAACCCAAAATGAACCATATTATCTTCATCCGACGAATGGGCTGTTTGCGTAGTCCCTTTTAAAGATTCCTCATTTTGACAAAGCCACCCTTCGGGCAAATCGATAAAATATTGTACGAAAACATCGTTGTACTCAAAATTTCTACCACTTAATATTTCGCAAAATAAATAAACGTTTAACTTATTTTTTAAAGGTTTCTCAAAATCGCTACCAATTTTTGATAAACGTAATTTAATATCGTGTGCGCTTATCTGTAAAATTAAAATTAAAATTTTTTTTTAAATAATTTTAAAAGTCGGTACCTTGTTTAAAATTTCGTTTTCTTTTAACGAAACATCTCTGGGTGCTTTTTCCGAAGCATCCTGTATTGTATAATGATAAATTCGGTTGCAATCACCTTCTATTTGGATTAAATAAGGAATCGATTGAGTGAAATCCGGAAATATGAGATAGGATTTTTGTGTTTCATTGTATTTTATTGTACATAGAACATGTTCAGATTTTAACCAAGTATCATTCACGTATTCCCTGTTTGATAAAGAAAATTGGAGCAATCAGCAACTTACTACAGTAGAACCCCGATATAAAGTACCTACTCCTTTATAAGGTTTCTCTCTATATAACGGACTAAATCTTTGGTCCCATTTTAATATTTTGTTTTTATTACGGACTCCCGTTATGACGTACAGTCAGCCTCACAATTATTGGCTACCCTGGCTATACGCCATGGTGGTTATTAGCCAACAACGACAAAAGGACAGAAGGGGATGTTGTTGATTTACCACTTGTTGGCAAAATAAAGGTAACCCTCATTTTAAGTAGGGGATGTTATGAAGGTACGTATGAACGTATAGCCAGTGTGGCCATTAATTGTGAGGCTGACTGTACCAAATTTTTCGCCCCTGTACGTTATAACGGGGTTCTACTGTATTTAACTCACCCTAAGTCAGCCATTATGTGCATTGTTTCAAAATCTTTAAAATCCCCATAAGGGTTGTTTAAGGAGTTTATTAAAGAACTTTTAAAGTCCAAATTATCTTCAATTGTTTGTGATTGATCGCTAGCGGCCAATTTCATATTTTTCAATTCGTCACAAAGGCTCGAAGTCAAATTGGAGTTTGAAACGTTTCTCTAAAAATTTACAAGTTTATATTACAATCTACAACATATCAGCAAAGAAGCGCAATTTCATCGTAACCTAACCGTATAATGAATAAATCCCTATAAAATGAGAGAATAATTTTTTACATAACCGCACAAAAGCATCACAAATAATAATACTTATTATTTACCTCATCGTTACAACAAAAATAATCTTGTCCAACATACGAAAAAAGAATCCCATCGTGAGATTCAAGTTTAATTATATCTTTATGATATCTTTTCTCCAAATCAGTAATGCAATTAGTTGAATCTTTATAGAATTCCTTTTCAAACTTTCCGTACACTTTTTCTTGCCAAGAAAATACCCTAATTTCGTTTAATTCCTCTCCATTTCCTTTCAGCCCTTCAGAAATTTCTCTTAATTGAATCCTTTAACAAAAGTTTTTATGACGTAAGCAGCGTTCAAACAACATTTATATTTTCGCGCGCCATCGTTTCAAAATTTAATTCATTGTCATCAGCGCCATCTTACGATAAACAAATCAGTTTATAAAAATATGTAAGCGAAATTTATATTTAAGATTTAAGATACGATTAATCTTTATGTAAATTTTTTGAATTTTAGAAATCAAATACAATGAAAATCGTTTGATGTGCTAGAGTAACTGTTTAAAGTTATCGCAATAAATTTAAATTTTATATCACGAACGCCATCTTACGACACACACATTAAATTATCACGTAATCTTATCTTAAATTTAAAATTACTGCTAATCACCTGATTTTAAAGTTATTAATATTATCGGGACTTCTGTAAATTACAGGAGTTTTATGCAATGAGCTAGCTTTGTTATTCATTGTTCACAATTTTTATTTAAACGCTCAAGTACATGAATCACAACAATGACGTTTGCCACATATTGTTCCCTAGGATGCAGCAGTGACTAACTTTATGTTTACTTTTTAAATAAGTTTTAACTTTTAACGATTCATTAAATTAATACATTCATTTGTGAGTTAATAAACTAAATGCTGTGATATTCATAAGTCCTAAAAGTTAACTACAAACTAATTGTTTTAAGTAAGTCCCAAGTTTTTCTTCTTCAACATCCATTTAACTGTAAATTAGGAAGTCAATAATATTTATTAGTGTACATTTATACCTTTATTTGTTAATTAGTTTCATACTAATTAGTTAACTAAATAAAAGTGGGAAGAAAGTTTTTAAAACTTTAAAATTTGTTACATAACCTCACAATTTTTAGGTACCAAATTCAAACTTGTCTTCTAAGTTTTTGGTTTTATTTAAAAAGATAGAATAATTTGTGATTTATCTTAATCTTTTTGTAGAAAAAATGGCGCTAAGAACTAAGACTGCCGAAATTCCTTTGAGAAATCCCAATGAACATTGGAAAAACATTTTTCTAAAGGTAACTTTTAGAATTCTTTTTAGTATGCACTTAAATTTTGAAATATTTTTAGTATGACAGAGACAACGATGGTTACATTAATGTAAGAGAATTACACGAATTAGTTGAAAGTAGAGAGTACGAACACGACATACCTGATCATGTAGTTCGTAAAATACACAGTATGGCCGATGAAGATGGTGACAACAGATTAGACTTTCAAGAATTTGTTAGAATGATCAACAATCCTGAATTAGAACCAATTTTTGGTCATTATGTTAAGAGGTACATTAGTATGGTCATACCAAAAAGGCGTACTGATGTATCTCAACCTGATGGTTTGTACGAGGACGAATACACTTGTTGTCCACCACCTGTTGGAATGATTATAATTTCTTTAATCGAAGTACTTCTTTATTGCATCGATGTTGCTTCTTCCGGTTCGACGTCGGCAGCTACAGGTCCTATGGCAACCGCTTTGATTTATGATCCACGTCGCAGGTACGAAGCTTGGCGTTATATAACGTACATGTTTGTTCATATAGGGTAAGTTGTTTGATTTTTAAACTTGGATAAGTTGTAGAAGTTTTTTTTAAATAGAGTGCTTCATTTGGTGATTAATTTATGTGTGCAAGTCTTAATTGGAACTCCTTTGGAAATGGTTCATAGATGGTGGAGAGTTTTATTAATTTATTTTGCTGGTGTTGTAGCGGGTTCTTTGGCAACTTCAGTTATAGATCCAACTGTTAAACTTGCCGGTGCTAGTGGTGGGGTTTATGCTCTTATAACTGCACACATTTCAACTATTATAATGGTGAGTTAGAGGTGTAAAAAGTTGAGGGAATTTAACAATTTTGTTTTAGAATTGGGATGATATGGAATATCCGATTATTCAACTTGTAATATTTTTGATTATCATCGCTTGTGACTTAGGAACTGCAATTTATGATCGTTATGTTTTGGATATTAACGAACATATTGGGTATGCTGCTCATTTTGCTGGTGCTATAGCCGGTTTATTGGTTGGTATAAATGTTTTGCGCAACATTACTGTAACTCGTACTGAAAGGGTTATTTGGTGGATTTCAATTGTAACGTACGTTGCTTTAATGGGTGTGCTTATTATATGGAATGCGGCATATACAAGTCACTTTCCACCACAAGAATATAATTAAGTTTTATATGTGATGTCTCAAGAACTGTACTTAAGTAGTTTTTGTTATGGAGACAATAGTTAATTTACAAAATGCAATTTTCTTTTGAAATTGTTTGTATAAGAGTTTTTGTATTTAATTCAGTATTTTTAATCTTTGCTGCTATACTCTACTGTAAGTTTATTTATGTTGGATTTGAATGAAATGTATGAGACAAAGCTTTTAAAAGTGTAAAATTTTAATTCAGATTATGTAAGTTCAAATCAAACTACCTGCAACTATTTTTATAAAAAATATAATTAATTTTAAGCTCAAATTTTATAATAATTTATGTTTTATATATTTTATACATTTAAGTGCCTGAAAATAAATCATTTATTTACTTTGATGATTAATTTGTACAAAATTAAATTAAACAAATATTAGAAAGGTTCCGAAATACCTTCGTAGTATTGATAAGAATTATCAATTTTCGATAAAATCGCACTTTGTTGTATAAGCCGCCAGTTGAGTTGTTATAAAAGAAAATTTTAAATTATTAACATTTCTCGAGTTGTGAAGGTTTAATCTGGTGAAAATAAAAAACTGTGTTAACTCTTATCATCATCCTCTTTAAATTCGTTTGTAAGTCAACATTGATGAATCAAAATATGAGAGATAACACTGATAAGTTCGTTTAACACTTTAACGACAATCACTGCATGTGGTTTGGTTTAATTATGGCTTCCACTTCGAGATCTATTAAGTCACAAAAAAGTGAAACGTTGGAGATGAAAATTACAAAATCCAAAAGGGACTGGAAAGCAGTTTTTGATAAGGTGAGCCTTAATTTTATTTTTTTACCACACCTAAGGAATTATAAGTTTATACATAATTACCTTGAGAATTCATTTTTAAGTATTTTATAATTACAAGTTTTACAATTTTCTAGGTTTGGTTTGTTTTACTTACAAGGTTTTAAATTTTTTGGAAAAGTTGTTACTTTTGAGACATTCAAAACCTATTTTTAAGAGTATACGAATTCAGAAAACATGAAATTGCTTTTAAAGGGGTTTTAAACCCCCGAAGAGTTTTTTATGCATTTTAGCAACTGTGAAACTTGTCCGTTTAGGAATTCCCAATGTTCAGACCTCACTTGAGAAATTCTTAGAAAGTTATAAAAAAGCTAAACATATCTTTAAATTTAAAAACAACGGATGTGGCCATACGAGGAACTTTTTCCGCCAGTCAAATCTTGTAATTTTGTATTAAATTTATTTTTATGTTAATGTAAATTACCATGATATCTATTAAAAAAAATTTTAAACGTTTTTCTTCAAATTGAAGCTCAGATGTACTATGCTATAGCCAAGTAAAATTGAATTTGGCTCAAATTTGCAAATACGCGCCCAAAATAACCACCTTATTTTTGGACACCTTGTATAGATTCTAAAATCAAACATCAAAATAGGTTCAGTAATTTTTGCTCTAATACACATCCTGACATTTTGGTTCAAAAAATCGAAAATTTTTTTTTTGCATTTTTGGAATCAGGGCGACTCAAAACGTCGAGATATGCAAAAAAATTTATTATTTTTTTTTCTCGATTATAACAACTTTTTCTTGGATTGGAAAAAGTTAAAAGAGGTTTCTTTATGAAACTATTGTAAAGTTTCTTGAAATAATGAAATTTCTTTATTGCAGTATGACAAAAATAAAGATGGTTTTATATCTGTATGTGAACTGGATGCCTTAATGCATGGTCAAGAATACGAAAACGATATTCCAGAACATGTAGTTGAAAAAATACACGGTTTAGCAGATACAAATAATGATGGACAATTAGATTTTAAGGAATTTGTCCGTATGATAACACATCCAGCTTTAGAACCTCTTTTTGGAAACATGGTCAACAAGTAAGAAGTTTTATATTTGATTGAAACTTCCACTTAAAGAGTCTTTTGAATAGATACGTTCAAATGATGGTACCACACGCAAGGACACGATACAAAGGTCAATATGAAGATCAATTTCGTTGTTGTCCACCCCCCATTTCTATGATACTAATTTCAATAATCGAAGTTGTACTTTATTTCATCGATGAAGCGTATCCTTCAAAAACTGGCATGAGAGGAGTGGTGGCAGATGCTCTCATGTACGATCCTCGTAAACGTTATGAAATTTGGAGGTTTTTCACTTATATGTTTGTGCATATTGGGTACGTTTTGAATTACATATTTTCACCAATTATAAAGTTTATTGCAGGTACATGCATTTAGTCGTTAATTTATTGGTGCAGATTTTACTCGGGACTCCTTTAGAAATGGTACATCGATGGTGGCGTGTTTGTATCATATATTCGGCAGGCGTTTTGGCCGGATCTTTGGGAACTTCCATAACTGACCCGACTGTTAAATTAGCAGGCGCTAGTGGTGGTGTTTATGCTCTTATAACAGCTCACATGTCATCAATTATCATGGTTAGTATTTTTTAAAAGAACAAACGTTGGCATAAAAGTTGATTAACAGAATTGGAACGAAATGGAGTTTCCTCTAATGCAGATGCTAATTTTTCTAATCATTACAAGCTGTGATATGGGAAAGGCTATTTATGATCGTTACGTTTTGAATCAAAATCAACATATTGGATATGCAGCTCATTTTGCCGGTGCTTTAGCCGGTTTATTAGTTAGTATTAATATTGTGAGGAATATTAAATGGACACGTTCCGAAGTAGTCATTTGGTGGGTGTCGACAATTGTTTATATTTTGCTGATGGGAACGGCAATCGTTTGGAATTTAGCTTTTCCAAGTTATTTTCCAGAACAAATTTAATTTTAATCTCTTACTTATAAGTATTTAACCCTAGAAAGGCTACAATTTGAAACTACCAAGAAATACTATTGGGGTCTTTTAGACCCCAATTAGTATAGCTAAAAATAATAAAACTATTAATCTTTTAAAAAAAATTATGGTGACGTTGGGATAGGTACTTGAAGCTTCAATAATAATTTTTTCTTCAAACGTTAAAAAAGTTGACATTTTGTTACAGAACAAGTAAGGTTAAAGTTCTACTTTTACATCCTAGGAGGTAAAAGTGAACTTTTTTTACCTCCTAGGAGGTAAAAGTAAATTCTAACCCTAAATATTTACCACAAATTGTAACGTAAAATGATATTTGTAATGTAAAAAGGTAATGTTTTTATAAATTTTCTGTTATAATTTATTCGTTGCGTTTAATAATTAGCTTCTTTTTACAAGTTAAAAGTTAATTTTTAAAAATATTTGACAATTGAACTACACATAATTTTCAAGAGATGGCGACACTTCAAAAATTTTTATTTTTCGTTTTTCTAAGTTTTACGTTTGAAAAAAAAATTAAATGTTCAATATGGAGTAAAAATGTCACTTTTTAGGCTAGTCAAAAGGGCTTGTCAGACTCAACTTCGTTTCGTCTGACAACTACTAACGAGCGATAATCAAACAATCTACTATTAACGAGTCTTGCAGATGTATTTTTTACAGTGTAGAAAAACGTAGTTTTTTTTCAGTAGTTTTTGCTTCACACAATTACGGACATACATCCGTACGGACATTTTGGTTCAAAAAATCGAAAAAATTTTTCTTGCATTTTTGGAATCTCTGGACTCAAACGTCGAGAAATGCAAAATAAATTTTTATTATTATTATTTTCTCGAAGTAACTTTTTCTTGGATTGGAAAAAGTTAAAATCTAAGTTTAAAAATGAAATGGGGTCTTTTAGACCCCATTGGCCTTTCTAGGATTAAGGTAGTTGGCACAAAAACCATCCACTGTTATAATAAAATTTATTATACATGTAAGTTGTGTAAAAATATAAATTATTATATTTTTGTTAGTTTTTATAAATAGAGTTTTAAAAAGTTTCAATTTGGTAATATTTAAACCTTCAAAAGTATTTACAATACAAAATATCACAAGACGAAATTAATTGGGAGTTTCACTTTAGTGAAAAACCCTGTATTTATGTGCTTTTGATCAAATCGCTTCTACTCGTACAAACTCGTTGCAACTGGAATGCTTCTTAACCGGTACACGATCGGAATATTTTGTCACAAAATAAAACGTAACATTAAGGGAAATTTAAAAAATAACAATTAAAGACATTTAAAAACAGAACAAGTACAAAGACAACATAAATTATACCATTAAAAACTTAAAATTAAAAGTGATCAGTTGATAAGACTGTGTACAGGAACATTTTCGTACTTTTCTGATCGTAAGAGGTTTGTATCTTCTTCTGATGAACTATTTGAATACTTCTCATCATCATCATCATCATCAAAATATGGCCTCGTTACAAATTTTTCGCCTTGAATTAAACAAAAATTAAATATTATTCGACGAAGTAATCTTTACATACTTTTGAGTGGAGTTCTAAATAATTCAGTCTCTTTGCCATCGTCAAGATCTTTAAAGTCTTCATAATAAAAACTATCTGAGATTAAACCATAATCTTGCTTTTTCTTACATGCGGTGTAAGCAAAAATTGATATTAAAACCGCAAGTAAGCACAAACAACCTGTAAAAAGTTAGTTAAAATCGGTAACCAAATAGCCAATTAGTCTAGTTTACCGGTAAGTACAACGAAAACAAGTCTAGGAAGGCCTACAACGTTCGTGTCTTTTAATAAAGTGAACATGACGAACTTAGGTGACTTGTTAGCTGTTGTTACGTCGACATACTTAATGTTGGACTTATAACCCGAGTTTGTAACTTTGATAGTGTACGTTCCAGGTTCGACAGGAATAAAATATTTTCCTTCTGAATTAGAAAATCCAGTTATGTTCTTTTCGACAATTTCAATTTGTGCATTTTTTACAGGATGGTTGAAATTATCTCTTATATACCCTAAAACAATTTTTTTAAGCTTTCGGCTATTTACATATGTAAAATTCAACCTGTAACACCTGAAGATAAACTATTATCTTGTACTAACTCTAAGCTGTTTTCACTTCCACTTGTCGTCGATTTACTTAAAACAACATCTTGGTGTAAAATTTCTCCATTTTTAATAAAAACGTTAATTACTTTAGTTTTGTAATTGTGACAACTAATTTCAACGTCATATTTTCCTTCTGGTAAAATTATTTTAAAGTGCGCTTTAGTTTTAGTGACTTCATAGATTGTTTTGGTGCCGTGAATTTGAATCGTGGCATTTTTCATTACTTGTCTAGTCGTATCGTACACACAACCTTCGATTCCGGTCATTAATATTGATAAAAATTTCATCGTCGGTGCTAATACTTCTCTCCAAATATAAGGAATGTTTTCAACTGCGGGATATTCGCAACAACTTATTTTTGGTGTAAAAATAGGTGTGTTGTATTCGTGATAAATGTAGTCTGTTAAAAAGTCGTCTGTTCCTTTAGCGTTATTTGGACAAGAATGAGATTTTTTTTGATTTTTAATATAATTTTGAGCAAAAGTTTTGCAAATCTCAATTTTATCATTTGGTTTCGGATATCTAAAAATTATAAATTAATAAAATGTAATAATTTTTGTATACAACTTACATCATATTCGCACTTCCACCTTCAAAGTTTAATATTAAATCAAATTTTTCTTCCAGAAGTATATGTTTGAAGGCATTAGTTACAGTTTGTTGGTTTCCATTTGTTCGGCTTCCAATATTTAAAATTTGATCTCCAATTTGTTTAAAATCTGCCGAAATATTGTTGCACTTGAAGGAACTTTGAGGAAAAGGTTTACCAGAAGTTTTAGGATAGTCTCCCCATATTTTTTCAAACGCTGTATCTATAACTGGTATGATATGTATAACGGTATTATTTAAAATATTAAATATTTCTGGATCTTGAAATTTATGCCCTTGAAGTAAATGGCGGGCTAAGTAAATGCTTATTTCACGTCCAATAGGTTGGGTTGCAAACAAGTTACCAATTATAGCTACATGGTACTTAAGTTCTTCCGGATATTCTACCTAAAATTAACGTTTAGCATGTGTAACAACTATAAACCAAAGTGGTTACTTCGTGCGATATTTTTAAAGACCTGATGGACATCGATACAAAATTATCCCCACTTATAAACTCGGCTGTACCCGGATATTTATTTTCTAAATCAGCCATAATCGAATAAATCTCACTATTGGAATGATATTTAGGATAATACTGATTGTCGGACACACCAAAATCGTAACCACTGGCCCAATGCTGAGGATCGTCTCTCATTAAAGTGAAATTTTGTTGCAAACTCCCACTCTCTGGGATGACAATTTGTTGAGTGTAACTTTCATAACTAAAAATACAGGTAAATAATAGTTAAAAATAGTAAAAAAATAGTAAAAAAAAATTAGAGATTTTAAAAGTTTCGACATTCCAAAAATCGTTACTCCAAAACGGCTCGAGCAATTTTGATAAAAATTTATATTTCGATAGAGAATTACGTTGTCTGTAACATATCCAAAAAAGAAAAAATATGGCAGAGGATATGTTGAGAAAATCCATTTCAAAATTTTGACCTACTTTGGCCCCTTAAAGATAGGCAATTTTAAAACAATTTTGAAAATCGACTATATTAGGACGAAAGCCCTATATTTTGGCTGTACAATGCCATTTTGAAATTTTTATAATAATAATTAATGGCCAAGTTATAAGGGAAAAACCACAAAAAGGGACAATCGTTCTATCGGTCGCCATTTTAAATAAAAAAATTTGAATTTTTTTTTCTTCAATTAGGGCTCACATGTACTATCTTATAGCCAAGTAAACTTGAATTTGGCCCAAATTTGCAAATATGCGCCCAAAATAACCACCTTATTTTTGGACACCCTGTATAGATTTCTTATAAAAGGTTAGTTTGCTGATGAAATAATTTTAAAGTGGCTAAAATCAAATTTCATCAAAATCGGTTCATTAGCTTTTGCTCCACAGAGTTACAGACATACATACTGACATTTTGGTTCAAAAAATCTAAAATTTTTTTTTGCATTTTTGGAATCAGCGTAACTCAAAACGTCGAGAAATGCAAAAAAAATTTTTTTATTATTATTATTTTTTGTCTCGATTATAACAACTTTTCTTGGATTGGAAAAAGTTAAAATTTATTATTATTTTTTTTCTCGATTATAACAACTTTTTCTTGGATTGGAAGAAGTTAATAGTAAAAAAATTAAAGACAATTACCCTCTAGCAGAAACTGTAAGATTATACATCCCTGGTAGTAAAATTCGCCAAAAATCTCCATATTGGGTTGTTTTAACCACATAATCAATCCCATCTACGTAAATATCTGCTTTAATTGGATGTCCAATGGTACTGAAGACAAATCCACGTACACCTTTATGGACCTAAAATTAAATCTGCAAGTTTTTGAAATTGTTCAAAAACTATTCAATTTACCTGTTCCACGTACGTTAATAAAGCTTCCTTGTTATCGAGCCAATACGTTGGTAATTGTGAAGCATTAGGAAATTTGTAACAACCCATTTCCACTGTAACTTCCATACAACCACCAAAAACATAATTCCAATCTTGCATTCCTCCAGTTATTGTATACCACTTGTTACCATTTGTTATACCATCTTTAAAGTGCTCATTTGGAAACAATGGACAAGCTAAACCTTTATGCATATTTCTATGAGACTACAAGTAAATAAAATTAAGTTTATGAAAATAAAGAGCCAAAAATTTGTTACGTTTGCATAAGTGTGAGCTAAATATTTGAACACTTTATCATCAGGAGTTAAATTTTCAATGTTGCTCACTAAGTTGTAACTATCGTCATAAGGATAATTAACAACCAAAGCACCATTATGTAAGTTTGCCGATAAAACAAAAGGTTCTGAAAGTATCCAATCCATAACAGCTTTAGTTTCAGGCTCAGTAACTTTATTAAACTAAAAGAGAAAATTAAATTTCCTTTTCAATAAGTTAATTTAAACTATTACTTGATTTACACCAAATTGATCAGGGAAATTTCTGTTTAAGTCAATATTATTCGCATTTGCTCTGCCCACACTGCCATTAGAATCACCTTCTTGGGAAATTTCGTATCCATCAGGATTCATACTTGGCATTATGTGAATTCGAGTCGTATTCAACAAGCGTGTGACCCTCTCGTCGGTACCATAATTTTCACATAAATACTTGATTAGTAATATGAGGAGTTCACGACCCACAACTTCATTTCCGTGCATATTGGCTATGTATTTAAATTCGGGCTTTCCTGGAATTTACATATTTTAAACTGAAGATTAAACATTTGTCTCTTTTCAAGCTTCCTAAACATTTTTAATGTTGTTTCAACCTTTCTAGTGTCCCTGACTCTCATCAGGTTTCCTAACAATTCTCCCATACTTTAATAATTACAGTCAGCTTACTGTACAGGGTGAACAAATTCTAGTTTATAAATTATATATTAGCTTCAAAAATAAATTACCTGGTACATGTTCATGAGGGGTATTTCCTAAAATAAAAACGTACAAATTTCTTCCTTGAACAGATTTTCCAATACTTTTTAAGTCAGTAATATTGCGGTACATTTCCTTATACAATAACAAAAACTTCTCCAATTCTACATAATTATGATGAGTAAAATTAGGTTTAATCATAAATCCATATTCATCCAACAGTGGTTGAGTTGTATTTATAACCAAATTATATGCACCTAAAATGGTTAAATTAGAAGACGTGCCACACACAGTTAAAAGGAGTGCATAGGTAAGTGACAAAAAATACAAGTTTTTTTAAACAGTTTTATTCTATAACAATTTCAATCGAGTTATTGTGTGCTTATAGATTTTACAGCCAAAAAGAGAATATTAATAATCACATTCATCTTAAATTATTATTACATAAATACAACATTCACATAAAACTGACTCAAAATAAAAACATGTATTTTTTGTTAAAAAACAATAGTGATTAATAAATACGAGATTCATAGTTTACAGTGTGCATGTGCTTTCTAAATAATACAAGCAGAGAAGTGTGCCAACACCAGAATGAAATGAGTATAATAATTTGCCCTATTAATGAGAAAAATGATTATAAAAACATTGTTTTTCTTTCAAAAGAGACATTTTGTTCCGTGCATTAAATTTTTTACACATAAATATTAAAGAAAACTCAATTTTGATTTAAAAACAATGCTTAATACAACACATAGATTAATTTAACCAATACCAATCCAAATTTGCTTCATTATTGCCATTATTACCTTGTTCAGCTTGTGGAAGACGCTTTAAAATAAAATTATGCACAGCAGTCCTTCCCCTAACAACTTCCACATAAACAGGATCCGAAGTTTCGTACCTAAAACGTTGATTTAATTAATGAAATAATAGAACATTTCAAAATTTACCCATAAGCAGTGGCAAATATTTCATAAGTTCCAGGTAAAAGGAGCCTCCAATATTCTCCCCGATTTGATGTTGTAACATTATGATCGATTCCTCTTACAACAACATCGGCGTCTAAAACTGGTTCATTTCTTGAATCTGACACTAAACCCTTAACTCCCCAATGTACAGCTTCTATAAACGACAACAAAGATTCTTTATTTTGATGCCATTCTGAAGGCAATTCTTTTGCTAATGGAAATTTGCAACAACTAAGTTCAAATGTAACTTCAAAACAATTAGAATGAACGTAATTAAAATCTTGCATTCCTCCTTTCAATTCGTACCAAAAGGCTCCGTTAGTTATTCCTCTATCAAAGGAATCTGATCTACAAGCATTTCCTTTACTCATCGTAGGATGAGGATCTGCGTAAGTTAAAGCCAAAACTTTAAATAGATCATTGTCGGGACTAGCACTTTCCTTGCAACAATTACCACCGGCTCTGCAAAAAATTATTTAAGATAGACTCTTCGCAAGGTTACTGAAACGTACCTCGAATTATCGAAAGGATAACTGGCAACAACAGCGCCACCGTGTAAATTTCCAGATAGTACAAATGGGCGTGATATAATCCACGTCATTATAGCTATAGTTTCAGGTTGTCGTCCAGCTAAAATAGTACCTGGTTGAAACTGAGTTCCAAATTGATCTGGAAAGTCTCGATTTAAATCTTTTCCATTATCATTCTTTCTACCAATAAAGTTCCTTAGAGATTCACATTCACCTTCCTACAATTTATTAGTTACTTAACGTAAAGTGTGGCGAACAACCTACCAAGGAATTTTCATAACCGTCAGGATTCATGGAAGGCATTAAATAAATATCAGTTTCATCTACAAGCTTGGTTACTCTTTCATCGTTTCCGTAATTGTACAATAAATATTCTGCTAAGTAAACCATCAGTTGCCTTCCAATTGTTTCATCTCCGTGCATATTAGCGACATACTTAAACATGGGTGTCAACAATGAACGATTTTCTACATTTTTGTTAATTTGCAAAACCCATAATTCTCTATTTCTAACAGATTTTCCTACGCTTCTTAATTTAGCTAAAGTTGGAAAATCACGAGCAAGCTGTTTAAAATATGTTGTTAACTCGTCGTAATTTAAGTATTTAGGATCGTTTAGGAAGTCTTCGTTTACATTATTTGCGAGAGGAATGGAAAAAGAAACACGTAAGGAAAATATCACAAAAATTATTGCTAATTTGAACCACATTTTTTGTAAATATTGTGGTTTTATCTGCTGCACAACTTCACATGTCAACCAATGTCAATTGGAGTTGACGTTTGTTTAAATACGTCATTAAACGTCAAGTGTCAAATTTAGGCGGCATCTAGCGGATGACTTTATAACTATTCAACGCTGTTTATTAAAAAATTAATTTTTGTATATTTTATAACATGCATTTTAAAATTTAATACTTTTTATTTATAAAGTGAATACACTTTTACATAATTTACTTAAAGTTGTTGCTTATTTTAAGATATTATTGAATTAAACTTGTTTGACATCTAGCGGAGAGTTGTTGAACTTGATTATGCGGAATTTTCAAAATTTTATTTCGAAGAAATTAATTATTGAAAATTTTTAAAAATTAATTAAAGTGGTTTGTCCGTTACAAAAAATTATCAATACTAAACAGAAGCTGATTATATGGAAACCACAATCTTTTTTTATTTATAACCTTTAAAGTTGGAAAAACCCTTCTGGAAAATTCCTTAAAAAGGCGAAAATTACAAGGTTATCAGACGTTAAGGAAATTACAGCTGCAAGATAAAAATTTTATGGGATGTATGCGGCTTTTTTTTATTTATAAATAGCTTCTGATCCTATTTAACTAATTTAATTAGTATTTGCATTGGGGAGAAGACTATAATGGTGAGCACTTTGTTTAAATAATTACGCAGAGCCGTGTTTAAGTAATTTTTTAAATTTTTAAATAAATTTAAGCGCCATCTAACAATTCGATACAAACAAATTTCATCTTACAGATTACATAAGAAATCAATTATCTGATATTGAGCCCTTGTAATAAATTAACTTGATCGGAAGGGGTAGTAGGGTTAAATTTATTTCTTACATCAAATTTAGCGGCAAAAATATTTTAATAAAGAAATAAAAAAGAGTTTGTTATAAAAGCCCAAGATGAAAGTGAGTAGAAATTTTGAAAACTATTTTTCTTTATTTTAACTAAATTATTGTTTGCAGAGTTTGTTTATTTTATTTACAATTTTGGTTACATTTTGGGGCTCTTCGCTATGCCATCTTCTTATTGTAGATCAAAAAATGGATAGAATGTTGCAATTTACAGAGCAAAGCCCGTTTTGTTTCTTACATACTGATAGGTAAAATATTTTGTATTAAAAAGTTTATGGTCAAGCAGTGGCGTTCGTGGTCAAGTTTTTAAAAGGTTGTTGCTTTTTAGGGATTATATACAAATGACTCTTTTGAATACAGAACAAAAGCGAGTTAAAGTTAGTTCTGATAAGGAGATTGAAAAACTTGTTAATATTTGTAAGAAGAAGCAATTGAAGAGTTCTTATCAAGGAGGTTTTATTTATCCAGGAACTAAATGGTGTGGACCAGGTGAGTGTTTGAGTGGTTTGAGAGAATTTCTGATGAGTAGTTTGCATTCAGGCGCGGTTGCTGACAACTATACCGATTTGGGGAATCACCGGCGCGAAGATATGTGTTGTAGAGAACACGATCACTGTCCAAATTTTCTTGCTCGTGGTGAATGTAAACGTGGTATTTGTAACAAATCTTTATATACGAGGTAAATGATAGGTAATTATGAAACAATTGAAATCAAAGTGTGGATGTTTTCAGATCTCATTGTGATTGTGATGCAGTTTTCAGAAGATGTTTACAAAATGTAAATTCAGAAACTGCCAATACTATTGGAGCAATATTTTTCAATATTGTCCAAGTTATTTGTTTTAAACAACGAAGTCCTTGCTCGGAATTTCAAAGGTGAGTTTGTTTTTATTAATTAGAGAGTCAAATTTTGAGTTTTTTTGTAGTTTTGAGTTAGATAGTGGTGTTTCACGAGGAGAAGATACAAATTCGAGTTGTCCTTTTTACTTTACTATAGCGGATAAATATAAACCGAGTGACGTTATTTATTATAGAACCAAAGGAGAAATATTTGAATCATATTTGAATAAATTATTTAAAAAAATACATTTTTTATAATTTTTTAATAAAATTTTTATATTTTTTATTTTTTTTTCTGTTACGATTTATGTGTGCCATTATTCTTTAGAAATGGTTACTCCAAAGAGGAAGCAGATCGCATCTGCTCTCAATGGAAATACAGACCTTCTGCAAGATATTTACCTCTCATGTTTCAAACTCGTTAAAAATGCTTTAGGGATTTTTGCTATGTAGAAGCTTAAAAGTAGCTGAGCAAAGTTTTTAATGAAAGAGTAAAGACTAACCACTAGCACTTACATACCTCAAATAAGACAAACGACAATAGGTAGTTTTAAGAGAAATATAAATTGTTATTTATAGATAAAGTCTACATTGTTGTGTAAAAATATAGTTATGCATTAAGCGTCAACGTTTAGGAAGAGCTTATTGTAATTGCAAAATATATTTTTATCATCGCACTTTATGTATTTTATTCAAAATTTTCTATTTCAGATTAATATTTTCTCGATTTCAGCCTTTTAAGCAGCAGACATTTTGAGGTCGCCATCTTAACCTTTTGCAAAAAAACAAGAAACTATTTGGAGGGGGAGTTCTTTATTTTGAGTTAATTGACAACACAACAATAAAAACTATTAAAACTGCTATTTAAATCTTATAGGACGATTACTTTAAAACACGATTTTCTTCCAATATGAAGTGTTGGATAGTGGAATGACCTTCAACCACTTCCACAGTTACAGATTTCGATGTTTGATAACTAAAAATTTTCAAATTAATCGCAAATGAGGCAATAAGAACAATCCATACCCATTAGCAGCGACGAACATGTTATATTTTCCCGGAAGAAGAAGTTTCCAATATTCTCCAAGTTCAGACGAAGTAACATTACGCGCAATACCTTCCACGACAACGTCAGCTTTTTTAATTCCTTTACCTTTGTTGTCAGTTATTAAACCTTTTACACCCCAATGAACAGCTTCCATGTAAGTCAACAATGCATTTTTGTTTTGATTCCATTCATCGGGCAATTCTGTTGCAACAGGAAATTTGCAACAACTCAACTCTATGGTCACTTCCAAACAGTTGGAATAAATATAGTTAAAGTCTTGCATTCCTCCTAAAATTTACCATTAGAAATTGAGCTCGTTCCGTTTTAAAATATTTACCTTTAAACTCATACCAAAAAGCCCCATTAACTATACCATTTTCGAAGTTATCGCTGATGCAAACGTTGCCTTTGTTCATTGTTGGATGTAAATCAGCGTAAGTCATGGAGAGAGTTTTGAATAAATCATCATCTGGTGTTAAGCTTTCTACACAACACTTGTTACCAGTTCTAAAATATTAATTTGAAGCTTTAGCTAAACTGGAGTCGTGTAACTTACTTTAAATTGTCAAATGGGTATCTGATGAGCACAGCTCCACCGTGAAGACTTCCAGACAAAACAAACGGATTTGAGGTTACCCATTTCATTACTGCTTGTGTTTCAGGCTGTCTATCGTTGTACATGTTGGCTAAAAAGACCGTTAACAAGGAAGACACGTGGAGGGAAAAAGAAAACTTACCTGGTGTTATTTTAGGATCAAGACGATCTGGAAAATCTCTATTTAAATCAATTCTGTTGGCGTTTCTTCTATCAATTGATCTATTCTTTGATATACAGTTTCCTTCCTGAAAAAGGAAATTTTGTTTTTAAAATTAACAAAGTCACTTACCTACATCTGAAATTTCATATCCATCGGGATTCATAGAAGGCATTAGATAAATATCGGTGTTGTTGATTAGCCAAGCAATTCGGTCGTCTTTTTCATAATTACTTAACAAATATTGAGCTAAATAAATTAATAATTGTCTTCCCAAAGCTTCGTTTCCGTGCATATTACCAATATACTTAAACATGGGGGTTAAAAATGCACGGTGCTTCACATTACCATTTATTTCCAAAACCCAAAGTTCTCTCTTCTGAACAGACTTGCCCAAAGTATGTAGTTTAACTATATTTGGAAACTTTTTCTCCGCTTCTTTGAAAAATGTCGTCAGCTCTTCATAATTTAAATATTTTGGATTCGTTAAAAAGCTTTCATCCAAGGGTGTTGAAAAACAAGTATAAAATTGAAAAAATAATACAATTATTGCTATTTTAAACATTTTTTGACTTTTCACTATTACTTATGTAGGTCGCTTTTGTTTTGCATCTGGGGAATCTATAGAGCTACCAACGCTCAACTCGTTGCTAGGATACGACCGGGATAACTTGGCTGGACCGTACAGGATAGGACTTACAGGTAACTAATATTCAATAAAACTAGATACTTTTTGTATTTGTTTATTATCAGGCAATTAAAACAAAAGAATTTACAAAATCTCAAATGATTATAGAAAAGCGTGTTACTTCTTGGGTTGAACTTTCATTCCTGCACCTTTCATAAGCATTCTTCCACCGGCCCTCAATTCGCATTTGTACATTCCACTGCTCATTTCGGTCACTTTCATAAGGGTGCATTTTACTTTAGTTGAATTTTTCATCTGAAAAAATATTTTTTAATTGTAAAAAGTTTGGGAACCTTAAAAAAATTATTATTGAAAAATTTTATTAAATTGCCAAATTTTAATTCAATATTTAATTTTAATTATCGTACTCGAAGCCATTCAAAAGGTAATTATAAAATTATAATACAAATTAGCGTTTAAATACTAATTTTTGTAAGCTTGAAGTGTTGGTTGCCTATCTTAAAGGCGATTTTTAATCAACAAAAGGGTTATCGAGGACATGGAAGAGAGTGGAACCAGTGGAACTTTTTTCTTTAGGAATGTGTTTAAAGCAGTCAGAAGGAGATAAAAATACAAAAAACACCAAGTCCTAGCTACATGGTTAAGGGGGGAGGGATAAAAAGGTCTCGTTTTCTGGTTTTTTGCTAAGAATAATTTGTTCTCTAGGACTCACCGTTTTCGAGATAAAAACCTCAAAAACGGGACTTTTCCACCCCCTCTTCTTAGCCATGTAGCTAGAGCCGGAGACTTTTAGTAATTTTACCTCCTAAACTACTACAAACACGTTCCTGAAGAAAAATACTCTACCCTCTTCCATATTCTCTACACCTCTTTTTTGGGCATTCGTTGACTAGACTGTAATAATTAAGAGAAAAAGTTGGCAAAAATTCTATTCTCTTTTGAAAAGTGTCCTTAACAACATGCTAATTTTGAATGTCTTCCATTGCTTGCTCTAAAATGTCAAAAAACAAATTTGGGTGCCATTTTGCCAAGATGGCGACTAAACTTAAATTGATAGTGCAGTATAAAATCAACTTGTTGTTAAGAAGACTTTTAAGAAGACAATATCTATTTGTTCCAGCTTTTCTTCCAAATACACGCAACCGATTGGTCTATCGAGTGTTAACTTGTTTTGGCAGTTTAACATAATTCTTTTACTCACATCAACTTGAATACCGGATACATATTTAGTTGTAATTCCTTTTGGTGTTACTGTGTAAAATTCTTGATCATCCTTCATCCATTTAATCGATTCCAAAGGATTACCACCGAGGTCGAGATCGTTCTCTAATACGACGCTCTCTCCAGCGTTGGGAAAGGATGGCACTTTGATATTTAAGGTAAGTTCTGTAACAGGAAACGGAAGTTAGGTGGTGTTCTAACTTATATCCCAATAAAAGATTCAAAAGTTCAAAACAAGTTTTTTTAAATATGCCCTTGTTAAATTAATAAAAAGTTTAAAGTCAAGGAAAATTAATCTTGAACTTCCAGTTGAAGGTTGTGCAACTTAAGTTTAAAAAAAAGTGATTCATAAATTTGGGAGTATGCGTCAATTCATTTGGCAAAAGCAATAATGTGATAAAAAACACGAGAGTTGTCCACGATGTTTTTCAAAAATTTGGATCACGTAATTAGAATTTAATTACAATTAATTAATATTAAATAATTGATATCAAAGTCGCTCGAAGGTAGACTTGAGATAATTATTAATAATTAATAAACAATTTGATAATATTTGTACAGGGTGTTTTTTTACAGTCATATGTATTAAAATTGTTATTTGGACTATTGCAAAAATTTTAAAAAATTGACTTCCAAAACGCGTTTTGGAGTTGAAAAAATGTAGAGCAGTTCTGAAGAAATTGAAAATTCTTCAATTTTTATTTTCTCGGTAAATCTGAACGAATATTAAACAATTGTGCAAAGTCTTTTTAAAGACACTTTAGAAATTAATCGTTTTGTATTATGACGTTATTAGGCGTCGGCGTCGCTGCGATCAACTTTTTATTTTCTTATAGATGCTTATGATTTTTTTTTATAAAATGAATCAATTGACTATTTTTAACATTTTGATGTAAACATAAACTTGCTTTTAGATCTCTTTTTACATCGAAAATTCTGACTTCGCAGAAAAACAATTGAACAACAAAATTGTTTGAACAATTGCCATTTCCAAGATGGCAACGTTTGTATGACTTAAAAATCACCCTGTATAAGTTACAATAGCGGGTGTAAACGAAATCAGGTTCACCTCTATAATCAGTGGCGTAACTAAGAACTTGGAGGCCTCCTCGCAAAGTTCAGAGTGGCCCTACATAACTAATCCATTTTAACTTTTTCCAATCCAAGAAAAAGTGGTTATAATCGAGAAAAAAAAATAATAATAAAAATTTTTACTTGCATTTCTCGACGTTTTGAGTCCTCCTGATTCCAAAAATGCAAAAAAAAATTTTTCTATTTTTTTGAACCGAAAATGTCTGGTGGTATTAATGTATGCCCCTCCCCCCTAGGGCAAAAACTACTAAAGCGATTTTGATGAAATTTTATTCTAACCACTTTAAAATTATTTTATCGGTAAAAATAGCTTTAATAAGAAATATATACAGGGTGTCCAAAAATAAAGTGGTTATTTTACGCGCATATTTGGGCCAAATTCATTTCTACTTAGCTATAAGATAGTACATGTGAGCCCCAATTGAAAAAAGAATTTTCAAATTATTTTATTCAAAATGGCGGCCAATAGAACGATTTCCCATTTTGTGGTTTTTCCCTTATAACTTGGCCGGTAATTATTATTATAAAAATTTCAAAACGGCACTGTACAGCCAAAATATAGGGCTTTCGTTCTAAACAAATCGATTTTCAATATTGTTTCAAAATTGCCTACCTTCAAGAGCTACCTTTAAGGTAAGTCAAAATTTTGAAATCGATTTTCTCAAAATTTCCTCTGCCATATTTTTTCTTTTTGCGTATGTTACTCTATCAAAATATAAATTTTTATCAAAATCGCTCGAACCGTTTTGGAGTAGATTTTTGAATGTCAAAACTTCATAAATCGCTAATTTCTTTTGTAATAGAAATGAAAACTTGCAAATGAATATATATGTTTATCCAATGAATATCTGTTATTTGACACTATATTCGGTTAACAAAACGCTTCCGGTTAAACCGGAAATTACTAAAATATCAAAATTTTTAGGAACACCCTGTATATTTTTAAATATTTTGAAAGCTTCTAAAATTAGCTATTACACGATATTAAACACTTTATATTTTGACTTCCGGTTTAACCGGAAGTGGAATCAAATTTCTTAATTTAAATGGAACACCCTGTATATTTATTAATATTTTGAAAGCTCATAAAATTAGCTTTCTGAGCATATGAAATATAGTATTTACAAGTAGAGGGCGCCACATGAATGTTAGTTAAAATATTAGGCCATTGCATGCTTTTACATACAAAATCTTTTTTTTTAAATTATTTATAAGAATGGAAAATTGCAAGACTTTTTTAACTATTTGATTTAGATGTAGTTCAAAAACAACGGATGTGGCCATACGAGGAACTTTTTACTGTTTATTTTTTTTGTGTACTTTTTTAAAAGTTTATAGTTTAAAATTTCATTTATAAGAAATCAAATTAAATTTTAATAAAAAAAATATAAAATTTGACGGACAGGAAAAAGTTCTTCGTATGGCCACATCCGTTGTTTTTCCATTGAATCTTCTTCTTCTTCCATCTTTCAGTTGAAAGTTCAAAATACATAAGATTATTTCTACCACTATCTTATTTCTAGGGATAAGGGTTCATTTGTGACTATTTCCAAAACTTTTACAACACACCTTTTTACTTAAATCCAGTCGCATCTAGGTAGCCGTGAGCCCGTGATCACTAAAAATGGTTACCTTTGGTGCCTTTAGCGTTACAGGAAAAATGAAATCTTAATTTAATTAGTTTGTGTTTTGTGAGCATTCAAGACTACTTTTTTGGCAATAAGTTCGTTTTTTCAAATGGAACATATGTGGGTCACTAGGATATTCTAATAGGGGAATTTTTTCCCAACAGATTGATTCCAAATCTTCCGTAATTTAGTGATACATTTAATTGTTTTTTATAAATTTTTATAAAAAGTTGAATAAAAATTACGATTCTACCTGTCATTTGCAAATAGATCTGGGAGTATTTGTCTTCAATCTGTTGAGAAAAAATCTCCCTATTAGAATATCCTAGTGAGTCACATAGGTTCCATTTAAAAAAACGGACTTATTGCCAAAAAAGTAGCCCAAAAATATTTGAATGCTCACAAAACAGAAACTAATTAAATTAATAATATGTTTTCATTTTTCCTGTAACGCTAAACACCGAAAGTATAATTTTTTAGTGATCACGGCTATCTAAACTACGTTCATTTTACCTAAGAAGTCAGTCAAAACAAATGCATGTGATGCAGCATCAAAGTATTTAGACTAACCTGCGACAAGCTATCGCTAAGAATATACGTTCGAGCCAATCACAGCGCTAAACAGAAGTGTCCACGTGGACATCACGCAGATGTTTATTTACATCAGCTACTTACTTAAGTTGAATGCAGTATAGATGCGAAACTAAATTTAAAAAAAAATTTTTTTTAAATATTTTTTTTCTAAAATGATAGAATAAATTAAAAATAACTTCCTAAACTCAAAAAAGTAAAAATAATCATAGTGCTCCATTTAAAAAATCAAAGTTGGTATCATTTCCGGTAAAACTGGAAGTGTCACAAATATTTTACTGTAGCGTATAAATTCAAAATTACAAGTTATTTAACCTCCTAAAATTTCAGATCGACATCTCCAAAGATAAAAATATTATAGAGGTGAGCCTGATTTAGTTTCCACCCGGTATACAAAAAAACAAACGATCAATTATTAAATTGTCGTTAAGAAGGTAAATTTAAAAAACAAAAAAAATATTTGACTTAAAGCCAGAAACAAGAAGATAAATTTTTTGCACCGATTTAAATTTTGTAATTTGTAAAATAGGTCGTTATATTATAAGACATTGGAGCATATTTTACTTTTTGACAAGATATTAATATTATCTATTTATAATATTTGTTTATTAAATAAAAAAAAATACATTTGCTCTTTTTCCCTCAACTTTCCACCAATTTGTGCCAAGTTGTAGAATATGAAATTAAAGCCACTTTATAATGTAATTGCATTTTGGCAAACTAATGAAATGGAACAGATGTGTACACTTTGTTTTAATTGTTTCGAAAATGTCACAAATAATTATATTTTGAGTTGCAAAATTGCATAATTAATGAATGTTAACGTCCTCTTTGTAAAAAAAGACGGAAAGCTGGCTGCAAAAGCTCGGTTTTTAAAAGAAGAGTGGTTATTAGAAAAGTGCGGTTAGAAAAAGTTCAAATCACTGACCGAGGGAGTGCATACGCCATAGATTTGCAAAAAGCGCCATATTAGGTAAAATCACTATTTTACGTAAGCACTTGTATCAGAAAACCGTTGGGAAAATGAATAAACAATAGTATTTGCCAAATTTAGCGACTTCAACAATTGACTGAGGCTGTTAGGAAAAATTAGTAGATCCTTGCCAATACTTTAGTGTTTCAATATTTATAAAAGAATTTTATTTTTAACCCAAAATGCGTGTAGGCGATTAACGGATGAAGGAAATTTACAAAATTGCATAAAACGATATTTTTAACTTTCGTTACAAATTATCGAAAATTAATATTGAAAAATGAAATGGATTTTGGTGTTAATAAATTAAAATTTAAGCATTAATTAAAATTTTGGGCAAGTTGTCAACTGATTGTAATAAGAAATTTGTTAAAGCAAAGTTACCTTTGCTCATTTTTATGAGTGCTAGCTGAACACAAGACCGGAAAAAATGGGAACCACAGTCTGAATAATACTGAAGCAAAATTTTAAGCAACTGTTATTTATCCACCAGAATTAAAATAAGCTTCGGCTAAAACTGGCCAACATTATTTCTGAAAACTGTTGATGTATAATTCACAGGTTATATCTAGATATTTTCTACTGTTTTTCTAAAAATATAAATTTTATATTTGCCGTTTCGAAAATTTTTTTATTCATCGCTTAATCTCCATTCAGCATAAAATTTTATGCTTTTTAATTTCAGTTATGTTAATTGCTGCTTAAAAAGCAGTTTTTTTGGCAAAAATTTATATTTACTATAAATATTGCACTTTTAAGTACTAATTAAAAACGAATTAGCATATTTTACAGTCAAGGTCTGTGCAACAGAGCATGGATTAAAAATTATTTTTAAAAACAAACAGTTACCATTTATGAGACCATTTTATTAAAATTTTTATTACAGTCCTGTGTACGTATTTATAACACTTTTTATTTATTTAAAATAATTAACCTGTCAATAATTATTATCGATATTTATGTAAAGGATAAATAGCGATTTGAAACGGGTTAAAACGTTCACGTAATGTGAATAAATTAAAAATGAAATTTCCATGACAAGTCTAACATCTTTTAGTACCTACTTAACCAATATGTCTTGTTAATAAAACCAATAAAAAAATATTTATTGTTTATTCGTAATGTTAATAAAATAAGGCTCTGGATTCCCAGAGCGAAAAATTCGATTTGTAGCATAATCCAATTTCAAAATAAACGATTTAAGGTGCTCTTAAATTTAATTTCTTTATGGTGGGTAAAATTATTATTTATAGATACAGTGTGTTTATTATAAAATGCACCATCAATGTCAGATTTAAGTATTATAACTTTTTGAATGTTTGAATTCTGAAATTAGAATTCTTGTGAAATTCCACAATCGAATAAAAGCGTTGAAAGCACGAAAGAATGTTAGAATAAAATAAAAGTACGGTGTTGTGAAACTGGCATTGTGGCATTAAACAAAAATATTTTTGAAATTAAGGTCTACAGGGTGGTAGTGGTGACCGGACCTATCGGTCATAGGGATTTAAGACGTAAAATCACACTTTGGTGATTTTCGACTTCTCAATTTATTTGTGTAAAAAAATCTTCAAATAATAGTTTTACAGCATAAAATTCTGCATTTAAATCGATATAAAAAATTAATTTTGAATCCTTTATAATGCTAGAAATTGAATTTTAAAATTTCTAAAATTAGCAGAAATAGCGATTGCCTTGAAACACAAATAAAAATTGTCAAATGTTTTACGCTTTATTTGTCAAAATAATTTTATATTTTATTATTAAATTTATTTAATAATTAATAGATAATAGTTACAAAAAAAACAACGGATGTGGCCATACGAAGAACTTTTTCCTGTCCGTCAAATATTATAATTTTATCTATATATTTTTTTTTATTAAAATTTAATTTGATATCTTATAAATGAAATACATTAAAGAAAATTTTAAACTATCAACTTTTAAAGAAATACACAAAAAAAATATCTGTTGTGTCAACACAAGACTTTCCGATTGAGTTGATTATTTTAAGACCAAAACAGTTAGAAAACAAAAGAATACTGAACATTTTTATAATCACTGATTAAAAATAAATAAAAGTCAAAATTTTTTGACAAATGTCAAATTTTTTGACAACTGTCAAATTTTTTGACAATTGTCAGAAACGTCAGCTGCCAAATATTATTAGATATTTGATTGCGTAAAAACTCTTTTAAAAACAAAATAATTTTAAAAAATTTTATATCATTGAATAAAAAAAAAAGTTCTCTATCGGATGATTTAAAAAAAATTATATAGTTCCATTTAAAAAACACAAAATTTCCTTAATTGCACGCCCCCTAGCGGACCGATTTTGAACAAACTCCTTTCTGCACTCCGTCGTTATCTGATAAGACCCTATACCAAATTTCAAGTCAATCGGTTCGGCCGTTTCAGAGATTTCGTGGGGAACTACATCCACACATACATACACACACACAGACTTTTTTCTAAAAATGGTCTAGATCGACTCGGGGGACCTCAAAATACATATATCCGGTGTTATCTCAAAAATTTTTTTTTACCCCATTACAATACTTTCCTTTAATACCTTAAGGTATCGGAAAGTAATACAACAGGAAAAAGTTCCTCGTATGGCCACATCCGTGGTTTTTCTTATTAAATTTATTTTTGTGTTAATACAGGGTGTATTGAAAATAGCGCCAAATATTTACATCACGCTATTCATCATCAAAACCTAAACAAAAAATTCCAGTTCTAATTTGGTCTTAATCCAATATTTTTTTAAATATCGGCAATTAAAAGTTTTTAAATTTGGCAACAAAGTGCAACTGGAACAGCAGCAGCTTCTACGAAAATCGTCAAAAATGACAACTATCAGACTTCATTTACCTATCTAATTTTATATTTTACAATCCACTGTTGCAACATTTTGCAAAATAATCCGTAGCAAAGACTTCACATTTTTTAAGTTTAAATTACAAGAAAACTAATTACCGAAATGGTAAAATTTATATTCGGTTATTTACTATACTTGTTGAACTTTGTATCACCGATACTTTTGAAGTAGATTTCTTCGCCATAGCCAAAATAAAATTCAAACTACGACCACTAATAACACGCTCACCAATAGGTTTTAAGAAAACTGCTACCAGAGTTTTTTACTTGATTTTCGACGTAGAATTGCGCTATGTAAATATTTGGCGCTATTTTAAATATGTATAAATCTGATAAATATGTATAAATTTTTAATCATGTATAAATTACATGATTTAAAAAAAAAAATAAAAAAAAAAGTTTTTTTTTAAATTGCTTTCGTCCGGAATCGAACCTGAAACTTATATTTTAATCCGAGAATTAGATTTATAATCCTTAATAGCAAAGTTATACAATAAATAAAGAAATAAAAATGTCAAAGTTTGACAAATTGATAAAACCTCATAAAACTTCAAACTTTGACATTAAAGTGTTGAACGTTGCCATATCAAAGGATTATAAATCTAATTCACGGATTAAAATATAATTCGTCTTTACGCAACCGAGGGCATTTAATTACCGTTAAAAATTATTTACAAGATAAAACGTCGACCATTTGATAATTTTTATTTGAAGTATTTTATGGCAATTGCTGTATTTGCTAATTTTCGAAATTTTCAAATTATATTTCTGGCGTTATAAATCATCCAAAATTAATTTTTGTAAATATATATAGATGCAGAATTTTATATTCTAAAACTATTATTGGAAAACTTTTTTTCTAAAATTAATTGGGAAACAGGAAATTACCATAGTGTGATTTTACATATTAAATTCATATGACCAAGAGGTCATGTCACCACCCGGTATATAGAATAGACAGAGAGATAGCCTATACAGTGTGTTCATGAAAACAGTTTACAATAGGTAACTTTTTTATTAGCGAAGATACGAATATGGTTAAATTAGTAAAGTTATAGTAGGTACTTGTTATCCCGGTTTTAGTGATGTAGTTGAAAAAACGGAGAAAGATCTAGTTACCGATATACAGGAATATGTCACTTTTTTTTAAATGGAACACGCTATATATTTTTAGATATTTGGGTTCCTCAAACATTTCTGTGTATAAAAGTATTAAGGCACTTTATCAAAATATTTGTATCTCGGTAACTAGATCCTTTTCCGTTTTTTCAACTGCATCACTAAAACCGGGAAACCAAGTACTATAACTTTACTAATTTAACCGTATTCGTATCTTCGCTAATAAAAAAGTTAGCTATTGTAAACTGTTTTCATGAACACACTGTATGCTTTCAAAATTTCAGACGAATTATTGCCACATTTCAAAATTTTTTAGATTATGCTCTGTTGCTCTGTAACATTTTGATTATTTTGAAATCTATCATTCCTAATTTAGAGTAGATTTTCCGAAATCAACAATACCGAGAACTTCATACATATTAATTTTAATTTATTAATAAAATTACAAACAATTACGTTGTAGACAAAAACAGCTATAATGGAAAAATTTATAGGCACTTAAATAATACTAGAAAATAATTATTGATTTTCTATTTATTTTTATTTAATTTTTCGACGTTTTAAAAATCTGAAAATATAAAAGAAATTTCTTTTAGGTGTCTGTATGTAACTAACAGCAATGGAGCAAAAACTTTTGCAGCAATTTTAATAAAATTTTATTCACTAGACTACTTATAATTATAAGATAGTACAGGGTGAATCAAACTGCTTGTCACTATGGGTTATCTTTTCGCATCTTGAAAGATGCAAGCTCGAGACATAATTATTTGAAGACACTTCATCTATAAGGAACCATGAAGTAGCATATATTGGCATTATTTTATATTTCTCTCTAGAAGATTTAAACGTAATGAAAGTTTTTTTGCCAAAAAATAAGAACAAAGAAAACTTGTATTGCATCAGAAGAAATTGAAATTACTATTTTGGCATATTTTGAAGTCCATCCAACAGACACAGGTGTTTTTTGTCACACTTGAATCATTGACAACAAAGAATATTACTTTATTTCTTGGCTAGTTTGATTTTACAAAGTTGTAAATTTTTTTAATTAACTCCCACATTTTAATTTATTACAAAAAAAGCTCAGAAGCGGTTCTATATTATGTATAGTAAAAGAATTAATTTATCATCGATTGTTAAAAAAATTTACAAAATTCAAAAATTTTGAGTGTTCCATTTAAAAAAAAGCATACAGGGCAAAATGACATATCAGGGCAAAATGACATGGCGAGCTGCTTGAGTAAACTGGCTTAAATATAGATGCAATTAATGCCAAATTCTACTATACACATTTATCCCCAGGATGTAATTTTTAATAAAGAGATTTTAACAATAGCTTGAACCGGTTTATACCGAGACTAAAATTCAATTCTGGGGATAAATGTGTAATGTAAAATGCAGTTTTAGGCTTAGCCTTAGGCTAAGCTAAAGGCTAAAATTAAATTCTGAGGATAATTTAAAAGGATAAGCCTAAGGCTGAATTCTACATTACACTTTTATCCCCAGGATTTAATTTTACTCTCAGTATAAACCGGTTTACGCTATTGTTAAAACCTTTTTATACTGAGACTAAAATTAAATCCTGGAAATAAATGTGTAATGTAGAATTCGGCTTAAGTGTACTAAATTGCAGAAAAATACAAATGAGTTAATGTTGAGCAATATCAGTTGATAAAAATCGTGTTTACTCCTTTTTTTACGATTCTGAAAATTTATTTTGTTTGTATGTGTAACGTCTCTATTATGAATAATTTATTTAAAATCTAAAATGTACTAGTATTTGGCATGTTTGCTTGAATGAATTCTTGTCTAATTTGTTAAAGAAGTACTAACCCAAATAGTTTATTCTTATGTAAATTTTTTAGAGTCAAAACGCTGGAGTTTCCAGAAAAGTAAAGCAATATACATGTAAACTCTGCAAAACATATTTATGTTATTTACTAGTTTTCCATGTTTGGTGTATCAGGATAAAATGAACGTGCAAACGGCAATAATAAATCTAAAAATAGAATTTTTTGAAAAATCAAAATAACTGTAAAGGCTGCACCACACACACAGGCTTACCTTTCGGTTTGGCCTGTGCACTGTGCAGGCCGCCTAAACGATATCCAGACGCTCCGATTTGGCAATCGAAAGGCTAACCTCTGTGTGTGTGTGTGGCGGAGGCTTAAAACTTAAATTAATGGCTTGCCCACACACACAGGCTTGCATTGGTCTGTGCAGGCGGCCTGCACAGGTTAACCCGGAGCTTGTGGACACCGTTTAGACAGCCTGCACAGGCCAAACTGGAGCATCTGGACAGCGTTCAGAAAAACCGAAAGGCAAGCCTGTGTGTGTGTAGGGACCTTTTGAATAATGAATTCTTTTTGTCAAGAAAAATTGCGTTATTTACTACGGCTGGTTTACACCTGTTTGGCGCCCCTAGGCTAATAGATTTTGAGAATTTTGTTGGGTCGTGGCGTACCACCGTCGTCACCGGGGGGTTTGGGGGATATTTTTGAAAATTTGGTGCAACATATTTTGATATATCGTTACCCTAATGAGAAAACCACGTAAGTCCAATATTTGGCAAAATTGAGCTTTTAATTAGGGCTATCTGATATGTTAAAGTAGTACTATTTAGCTGTGAAAACCTCGTATATCCAGCATGCTTGGAAAGTTAATTATTTAGCGAAAAGCACAATTTCTAACTCCATGCCTATATACCGGGTGTTGAATGACTTACCGATACATAGGGCAAAAGCACGTAAAATCACGTTATTATAAATACCTGCTTCCCTAATTATTTTAGAGCAAATACGAAAGAGCCAAAAATGATGCAGAATCAGGCGCGGACTGGCAAGGGGCGCTACACGCTACAGCGTCCCGGGCCTCTGAAGTTACTAATTACAAAATTCCAGAATTTTGAGATTTATATATATATATTGATTACAATTCATTTTAACCAAGCCTTGGTTAAACGATTCATTTTAAATTTCTAGTTTCGCGACTGCTTGGTTGATTTGATTCATTTTAGCATTTTATCGTAATCCTAGACGACTTTCTTACAGCGAAAAATAATCAGTCGGTGTCATTATTAATAATTTACTGCAACGTAGTTATAATCATATAAGAATCAGATCGCCAATTTGCGAAGTGTTTTGCAAGGTGTTGATAAAGAAAACCAAGAACTTAAGAATTATTTAGATAAACAAAACAATAAATATTTCGAAATGAGTAACGGATTAGTTTACCGAAAACATAAAGATAAATTGTTATTTTATGTACCGCAAATTATGGAGAATACCATAATTAGTTGTAGCCTTGCGATATGGCACCGAGCTTTAGACAAAACATTGCAGTATGTGTTACGAACATATCGGTTTCCAGACGCACATAAAAAAGTAGGTTTATTTATTCAAAATTGTTTAAAGTGAATAAACTTTTTATAGTAAACAAAATAAAGTTAAGGTAAATTACATGTAGGGGAGAGGGGGGTCAGTATGGACACTTTTTGCTTTTTCGAGTAAAGAAAACGATCACGGCCAAAAATTCACTAAATTGGGGCTTCAATATATGTGTTAGTTAGTTTCCATTACTATTAATAACAAATAAGGGCTTGTTTAAAGAAAATAAAAAATTTATAATTAAAAATATCTAATTATGCAATTTGTCCACACTAACCTCTGATGGGGGTTAATGTGGACAATTGTAATTTTATATTGGGGTCAGTGTGGACATAAGTAAACAAGTGATTTTTATAGCTGTTTATTAAATTTTACGTATGATATAATTTTACTGAACATCATAGAAAGAAAAATCTACATTGAAAGACAAATAACCTGTGGTCCTTGCTGTTCCAGAAACTGTGACTGGGTTCGGAAGTTTGGAAATTATTTCATTCCTTTCAATTTGCGACAAGTCGTCAACTTCTGGAAAGAAGAAAAAAGGACCTCCATGTTTCTTTCTTAAAAATTTGATGTCGAAGTCAGAATGACCATAAACTGCTTGAATACAGGCAACATAATTCTTAAACCCTTTCTTGTGGGCAAATTTTACAAGAACGTAGTCGTCAATTTTTATTTTTTCATCATCGCATAACAGGTTTGGTTCTGGATCTTCATCAGTTAAACCGTCATTGTCTTCATCTGATTTGAATTCCGCACCTTCGTCAGATTCTGACGTATCTTCTTTAGATGCCATTACTTTTCTTTTTACAGCTTTTACTTTGTCTGCTTTTACTTTGTCTGTTTTTACTGTCTTTTGCTTTTTAGCAGCGTATTGTTCTTGTAACCGAGCTTTTTCCGGAGTATCTGTGTAAATACGTGACTTGCCCTTAGTTCGTTTCTGCAGGTTTTTACGTGGCTCTGCTTTAGGCAGTGGTCTAATTTCTTCCAGTGATAGGATTTTTATATCTGAGCTCAATCCCCGGCCAAACGCTTTTGATGTCGATGGGGTGGCAATATCTGACTCAGTAGATCTTTCTGGAGTACGAGGCTCAGCGTATTCCAAATTACCAGAATTTAATGTATCTAGATCATTGTTACTTTGTGATTCTGGAATACTAATTCTGTCTGTGACATAATTGCAATAATAATCTTCTTCGTTGAATATTTGGCTGTTGATCGGCCATATTCCTGTGTTTTCAAAAGCTGATGTTATGTTTTTAGGGGTAAAAGATTGCAGGTGTGCTTTGGATGCAATTTGAGCCATTTCATAGATGGTGGCAGGCTTACCAGGGTTTGTTCGCATCCAGTCATTCAAAAATACCTTTGCTGCTGCTTTAAATGGTCCATAAACTGCAACATCTAAAGGTTGCAGCCTATGTGAGCAGTGAGGAGGAAACGTCAGCACAACTATACCGTTATCTTTTGAATAACTGATGGCTTCGATACTGATGTGGCTACAGTGGTTATCCATTAAAAGCAAAATCGGATTGTCTTTTGAGCATTGCGCGTACTCTTTAATGTGTTTTAAAACTGATGGAAAAAGTTCGGCTGACATCCAACCACTACGAGTTGCTAACCCTAGAGTTCCAGTTAAGGCTCCCTTAAGAAACTGATCTTTAAATCGCACACGCGGAAAAACCAAAGCAGGGGGAATACTACAACCTGCAGCATTTATAATTCCACATAAAGTAACTAGTTCTCCGCGTTCAGCGGAGACTATTTGCCCCACTTGCTTTTTACCTGTCTGTGCTATCACTTTTGGAGTTTGTAGAACTGTAGTCAAGCCTGTTTCGTCAATATTATATATTCTGTGAGGTTTGAAATGATAGCGGTCCATTACATTTTGATAATTTCTAAAAAATTCCTGAACGTTGTGTTTGTTAAATGACGTAGCTCTGGATAAACTAGTGTTTTCGGGCTTCCTTAAACTCAGATCTTTATGACGCTTCATAAAGCTCTTCATCCAATCAATTCCTGCGCACTGTTTCTCATTCCAAGTTTCTGGATACTTTTTATTTAAGTGATTCGCATACTGAAAAGCTAGTTCTCTTGCTTGTAAATATGTGAGTCCGTAATGAATATCTGCCGATTTACACAAATACTTGCACAGCTGAAATTCTTCTGGGTCAGTGAAGATTTGACGGCCGTTAAATTTAAACTTCTCTTTAACCCTGGTACTTACAATATTATTACCATCGTCGTCACTAAGACCAGAATCGTCATCGTCATGTGCAATAAAATTATTTTCCTTGGCAATTTTAATTCTTTTGAAAAGCATTGATTTTTTTAAACCGTATTCTTGTGCTGCCTGTCTTATTGGCTTTTTATTTTTTAATACATTTCTAATAGCTAGTTGCACATTATTTTCATTAATATCGCTCCTATCAGTTTTTCGCTTGTATGTGCGAACCATAATTATTATTATCTGTAAGGATAAAAAACTACAATTTAGACTTTATTAATGCTCTGCCATAAAACAAAAATCAGGGGTTAGTGTGGACATGTCCACTCTAGCCTCCTATGAAATGTCTACACTAGCCCCACCATAAAATGGAGCACAAAAACATCAAGCATACAATAACCTCAAATGCTAAACCGTTTGCAAACACGTGGATACTCGACAAATTAATGTGTAATTGTATAGCTATTTCAACTAAAATGTACTTCCAACAGTGCTGGTTGTATTAACATAAAATATATTATAAAAAACTTACCTATTTTAGTAAATTTTAGCAAAATTGTTATAACTTATTTGACACATTATTCATTGCCGCCAAACTTTCATACACAAATGTCAACAGTGTTGCCAGTTTGTGTAAATTATTGTAGATTTTACGGAGTTGTTTATACAGTTTTATTCCACTTGTCTACACTAGCCCCCTGTCCACTCTAACCCCCTCTTCCCCTAATTGATAAGGGAAACATTCCATTTCAATATATACATAATATAGAAGATCATTATGGACCCCTTGAAAGAACAAGGTATAATTAACCAGGTTATTTAACAAACTGTCTTGGGTTTTGTATTGGTTGATTTCCAATGTTTTCAGATTATTAAGTAGAACGCCTTTTCTAGAGTTAAGCAAAGCATCAAATTTCGGGTCAAAATCATGATTAGATTCATTACGGTGTTTAGCATAATGCAAATCACTTTTGTTTAAATTATTTCATTCAAGTACTATATTTCAAATATAATCAAAAAAGCAATTAAAAAAACAATATTAATATTTCTATGCTTCTTATGCTGTGAGCTGTTATCAAGTGTTTTTAATTAAAATACTAGTAGTAAATGGCAAACCATTCATTTTAACCAAAATTGATTAAAAAGTTAAAATGTATCGTATTTAACCACCGGTGGTTAAAATGATTCGGTTAACCGGAATCGAGATCGAGGTGTTTAACCAAAAGTCCAAAAATGAATCACTTGGTTAATTAGTAATTTTTTTTAACCGGTTAACCAGTTACTCAAGTCGCCAGCTCTATTTTTAACTTACTTCAGTCGCTTCAGTTTTCAGTAAAGCTTCCGTGTACTGAGCAATCACTGCGTACAATGTGGTCGGTGGTCGTGTTAACCTAACCCTACTACAGTAAATACGTAAAAAATAATCCCACCAGTGCATATGTTAGGCTTTTAAAGCCCATAGTTTATTAGCTTTTCCCGTCATAGTTTGATAATTTTTTAAAAACTTTTTATGTAGAAAATGATCATTAACATTTAGAAACATAAAATATTTATAAATATTTGTGATCAAGTAACTACAAATTAATAAAAATAGCATTATTACATAACATACGCATAACTTACACTTTTTTTATTTTAGGTATAAAAAGCCACTTTGAATTTTCAAAACTAAAATTTTTTTCGCACAATCAGCACAAAGGTAGAATGTTCCATAGAAATTCAAGTTATAAACATTTTATTGTAATTAGGACTTTTGTGCCTATTCCAAAAAGAGCAATATTTTCCCTTATTTCCTACCTTATTTCCAATAAGTAACTAAAATAAAAAATTTTATGGTTTGAATTAATCGGTAATTAATACTCATAAACTAATCATGCACTCTGTTTAAATCTAAAACGTGACAAAAAAAATAAATTTGAATAAAATAAACACTTAAATTCATAATAAACTAACAGACAGTCAGCTAAAATAAATCCCGGGAGTTGAAAAGCCCATTTGCTGTTCTATGCGAAATTTAATATATGTACTTGCAATAATTATTTAATTGTTTTTATTATATAATCTTACACTTACAATCAATGTCGAAAGGTATATTAAGTTTCATAAATCTAGTTTAAAAAATATACATGGTACAACAAAAATAAAACGGCATAGGCTTTAAAAGCCTAACATATGCTCTGCAGGGTTAAGAATAACTGCTATTAGTGAGTGTATCTATGTGACATTGTTCTGTGTTTTAATTTAGAATCGTTTTTTCAAAACTCGCTTTGTCGAATTTTATCTATATAATTCGGTAGCGGGCTTTTAGAATTTGCAATAATATTTTGCAAAACTTGCTATATTTCATTGGAAAACGAATAAGTCTTCAAGTTCTTACAAAACTCGCTTTATTCAAAGACACCATTTTTACAAAACGAGCGCTATTTTAAAGGGTTAAAGTGTGTTCAGACTACATGATTTCTCATAGAAGAAATCATAGGAAAATAATAAGCTCAGTCACAGCAAAATAATAGTGAATTTTCAGAATAAAACTGTTTTGTTCACAATATTTGGGGTAAATAACCAAATATGGCAAATAACCAACAGTTTTATTCTGAAAATTATTTTGCTCATTGCTTCTCATGCATTCTATGAGAAATCATGTAGTCTAAACACACTTTTAGGATCTATTAATATTCTTGTAGAGGGTACGACGTAATTTAAAGAAATTTTGGGAAAAACAAGATAGGAAAAACCTTTTTTCCTTTTTTTTGCGGGCCCTTAGAAATATCTGCGCCCCTGAAAAAATATAGCCAGTCCGCGCCTGTGCAGAATTAAAAATTAGAAATGGTAAAAGTATTATATTTCACCATGCTTTTATTTAAAGAGCAAAAAATGCTTTAGAAGTTGTTAAAATTTTCATTAATCAGGATAGCAATTTAAATAACAAGCAATAATTTCATGGTGTATCGTAGCAACATTTAAATCGCTATCCTGATTAACGAAAATTTTAACAACTTCTAAAGTCTTTTTTGCACTTTCAGTAAGAGCATGATGAAATGTGACATCTTTATCATTTCTTATTTTTTAAGCTGCATCATTTTTAGCTCTTTCATATTTGCTCCTACATTTTAAAAATATTTAGATACATACGCCCAATTCTTAAAGAAATGCCAACCTAAACTTGTGTTCTGTTTCAAAAAACATAAGTTTCGGTTAATATTTTTCTTTGAATCACCCTGTATGTACATAAAAATTTTTATAATGTATGTCTAATGATCACGATATCTCGAATAGTTGAAAAGCAATCCGTTCACACAGTAAACTCGGTATAAAATTTATTCATATTAAAGTTCACACTGAATAAATAAAATTCAGAATTTTTTTATTTTACCCCCCCCCCACTTAACACAATGGCCCGTCTCCAAGTAGCCCGAACTATCAGATTTCCCGGTACTAATTTTATTCCCAGTCCAGCTCTGCTAATATGTTCAGAGGTTCTCAAACTGTGGTACGCGTACCACTGGTGGTACGCAGAGCTTCTCAAGGTGGTACGCAAGCCCCAAGCAAGGATACGCGATAAGATAAGTAACCAGCATGATACTTTTGGCGCGGAATTTTTGAATTTTGGATTTTCTGCCATACTGACGGTAAAAAATAAATTTCGAAGTAAACTTAACATCGACTCAAATTAATTTAAGATTAAAAATCACTACAACTGATCCTAACTTCTCCTTGCTAATTTCAAAGATACAGCATCATCCAGCTATTAATTTTATTTTGTTTTTTATTTGTAAGATTTTTATACATGATACAGAGTGTATTCGAAATAGATGGACAAACGTCGAGAGTACGTTCCTTACCTAAAATTAGGGCACCCGTATTTGTTTGTTTTGGTCAATTCCAATTTCTGAGCGGTGTAGGAAGCCCTAACTAGCGCCCTCTAGCGCCTTTTACAAAAGTAGGGTATGGTGCTTATTTCAATTCACTTTGTTAGTTCCCATACCAAATTTCATTAAAATTGGTTAAGGGGTTTCTAAAATGTTAACAAAATGGGGTTACAGGGGGCCCGCTGTTAGGGGCTCCCACACCGCTCAAAAATTGGAATTGATCAAAAAAAATTACGGGTACCTTAATTTTAGCTAAGGAACGTACCCTCAAGGTTTGTCCATCTATTTCGGATACTATATTAGCACTTTAAAACATAAATATATTTTTTTACTACTTTATCATTTTGAAACGTAGAAAATTTTTAATAATTTGGTGGTACGCGACTAATCCGTGGTACACATGAGTGGTACGCGAAAAAAAAAGTTTGAGAACCTCTGTGTTATCCCAATTGAAAAAATGCCAATAAACTTACTCCCTTTTCTCGCAGCCGAAACTGACATTACAATAACGCACAGGATATTACCTAGTAAAGCATTAATTTTCATCTTCAATTAATTTCAATCGATTTGAAAGAAACTCTGCTTTTATATAACTATTTTAAGGTAAATATTTGTATTAAGTACAATATACAGTATGTTCAAAAAGTAGCAAAACGTTTTTTTTACATTTGCTTAAAATTTGAAATAAGAAATCTTCATACCTACATTTAAATCGACTTAAAATAATGAAATTTACTTGATACAATTCTATATGCAGCAACATTATTTTCTTCACTCACTCTGAGCAGTGAGCAGGTTGAAACTGAAAACTGAAACAACTCGTTTGTATGTTTTCCTGTATGGTTGCATTGTTGTGTTGTGTTGTGACAACACAACACAACAATGTTGTGTTGTCACACTGTTGTCTGTACTGTATAAGGTTATTAGTAGAGGGCGAAATTATATGCAAAAGATTTTTGAAAATACATTGTTATAATAATTATGCAGATACTTTAAAAATATGAATAAATTTATTTTAAATATGCGCAGATTTTTTAGAAATATGCACTAATTTCCATAAATTGACCTCAAATATTTTTTCAAAATTGTTTTCGAAAAATTTTTTTTCGATAATTTTTTCAAAATTTTCATTTAACTCTTTCACAAAAAAAGTGAAATCAAAATTTTAACATAAGTGGAATTTAAAAAATTTTCTTTTAATTTATGTTTTACACTAGAATTATTGCTAAATATGCAAAAGTTGTAGAAATAAGCAAAAATTTGAAAAATAATTACGCAAAATATGCAGAACGAAGTTAGTCTTAATCGTCTTGAAATAGTATAAATCGCTACAAAAATTGACGACCCTCTATAGTTATGATTTTATATGCTCTTCACGAGAAACGAATTTTCAATTGTAATTTCTTTTAATTTTCCTCTTAAAATAATTAAACTATTTTTAGGTTAATTATTCTTTATGGAATTAATAATTTTTTAATGACTTTTTCTTTGAATATGTTGATTATAAAAATTTATGGGAATGCGTAGATATAGTTGAGGCCAAATAAAGTGGCGCATAATTCACCTGCTTACAGTGTAAGAGAAAGTCCATAGTAAACGTATTTCTATTCTTAATGCAGGACTAGTGCAATATTTCTACGTGTGGTGGACCGGCGGAGCTTCAGCGCAAATTTTTACTGACGAATTTTTCTAAACTGCGTTAATAATTACGTAGCGATGAATCATGCGCCACTTTATTTGGCCTCAACTATACCGACATTGGTATTTATACCTATCAACGCAGTAGTCAACCACTAGTGTTAATATCCATAGTGTATCGAGGCGCATGTCGTTCTTAGTGTTTCACGATATTCTTGCATTTTTCTTGTTCTTGTCTTGTTCTTGCACAAAATTCAAGACAAGAACAAAACAAGAGTTGCATAGTTTGTAGCAAGACAAGACAAGAAGTTAGCTTGCGAGAAAAGTGCAAGAGTTACAAGATTTTCTGCAATTTCTTGCATTCTTGCTCTCTTGTCATATTTCATGTTATGGGTTTGGTATTTTAGGTTTTATTTAATTTTAGAAATTAGCTTGCGAGAAAAGTGCAAGGGTTGCAAGATTTTCTTGCATTCTTGTATTCTTGCTCTCTTGTCAAATCCCTAGGTTGAAAGAAAGCAAGTATTTTGCAAGAAAAAGCAAGAAAGGGGAAGCCCCGACGTTATTTTCATCGAAAATATGCAAGATTGAACAAGACAAGACAAGATTTTTGTTTGCAAGCATGACGCAAGACAAGACATATTTTAATTTGTTGTCTTGCTATACAAGACAAGAAGTAAGTTCTTTGGCTTAACGTACTTGTTCATCGGACGAAAAATAATGTATTTATACATTGACTAGATGTTTTTTTCAGTGAGGAACTTGTTGGTGCTTATCCAGAACGCTTTTGCTTTTGCTGTTTATGAATATTATATACTAAAAGTTTTTTTCGTGCTAATAATCTGCATATCGTATCAAAATAAAGCTAACACAGGGGTTGGAGTTTGGAGATGGATGAAATATTGAAATAAACGAGACTAAAACACAACAAATAACAACAAAGTGATAGCAGTTAATTCTTAGTAATTGAAATTCCTTTAAAAAGATTAATAGTTTGCTATTGTATAACAAGAAAAAGCAATAAAAGTAATTGTCTACATATATGTGTCTGTTAAAATATTATAAAAAATGCGCGTTTTACAAATTATCAAATTATAAAATTTTTTTATAGGTGTAATTATTTTTCTTGTTTTACTTACAATGTGTCATACATTTTCACACGTGCATTTATATTTACAATGTTACAAAGGGAAAGGACATAGGTACATAGCCAATTATAAAGTTACTTGATGTTACTACTTATAATAGGGTATTTTCCAATTTTTAAAATATCGATTATTCCTGCGTTATTGTATAGCAAAGTCGATTATCAATGACTTGGGCACACTAAAAATATGTTAATCAAAAAAGTTTCATCAAAAACTGCTTTAGAAAATAGTTATTTACGAACCATGTGCGGGAACACGATTTTCCCGCGTGAACGCTCTTTGAAAACACGAGCGACGTAGGAGCGAGTGCTTTTATCATTGCGTGAACGCGCGAAAATTGTTCACGCATGAGGATTGTACAATATTTTTTGTAACGAACAAAACCGTTATCATAATTCTTGAATAAAAGTTTTATTTGATTAGTTTTGACAATTTAGGTATACAAAGCAACCTATGACTTCATAGTCAAACTTCATTCTTACGTCAAACAAATTCGTACTTTGACAGTTAATTGTTCTAAAAGTTGTTAAATATTGTTATTAGATGTAACGTAATAGTTTAGTTTGCGAATTTAATTGTTCGAAAATATGTTTCCTTACATTAATAAATACACATTACTTTATTTTATTATCATTTATTAGTGTTGTTTTGACAGTTTACTTCCCGGTGTAGTAGACCGGGAAACCCTGTTTCCCAGTCGACCACAGAGTGCGTCAAACGTCACTTTCGCAGCAGTGAGTACAAAAAGTATTAAATGGTACAGTTTCAAAGTGAAAATTAAAACAGAAGTGACGTCACGAGTCATACACATCACGTTTGTTGCTTAGTTACATGTATTAAATGTCAGTTAATGTGTAATCAAGGTTATAATAGTTGGAGCTCATTAGTTAAATATTGACGAATATTGACAGCAACGACTCGTGACGTCATGCCGCTTTTATGCGGGAAACTTTATAGTTTGAATTTCAAATAATTTTTTTGGCAAAACCTACAGTCGCAATTTTTCTTTAATGTGGTTTTGAGATTACGTTATCAATAAGGTAACTTACTAGATACATTTTAAAAAATTGGAAAATACCCTATTAAGATTTTTTCAAAAAAGGGTGGCATTTTTATTCCCTAAACTAACAGGTAACATCTTCAAATAATTTAACGTAATTTAATAAGCTAAGCGAATAGTAACCTATAGTTCAAACCGAACTAGTTCGTTTAGAGAAAGTGACATAGTTCGTGTTATTCGTGATTGGTTTTTATGAAACACAACGACAAAGCGCAAAGAATGAGCTATATTGTATTTTGTATTCGCTGTAGGAGGTTAGTTCAACAATATCAATTTTAAATGATGCAAATAAGTTCGTTTTTATAAGAAATACAAAAAACGAGCGAAGCGAAGAATAGCAAAGTATTAGTTCAAAATTCACTAGTTTATTTTTCTATGAAAACGAACTAAGCGAAGCGAATAAGTTCAAAACAAACTATAGATTTAAAAAGATTTAAAGGGTAAAAGTATATAAACTAATAGAACAAAGTACTAAAACGAAAATTACAGACTTTTTACATTTTTTTACCCATATACCCACCTGATTACCTACTACATTAGTTGATTTAGAATAGGTATTGAAAAATTATTTCAAAAGATTCGTTTTTAAATTACTAGAGAAATAAGCGGCTCTGGACATTCAACGTTTGTTTAATTCTTTCAAGTGCTAATACCACCCTGCTGTGTTATGAGCATCGTAATGAAGGTCAGATGGTGTACGGATTACAATTCCCTAAACTAACAGGTAACACCTTCAAATAATTTAACGTAATTTAATAAGCGAAGCGAATAGTAACCCAATAGTTCAAAACGAACTAGTTCCTTTAGAGAAAGTGACATAGTTAGTGTTATTCGTGATTGGTTTTTATCTTTTTATGAAACACAACGACAAAGCGCAAAGAATGAGCTATATTGTATTTTGTACGCGTAGGAGCTATTAGTTCAACAATATCAGTTTCAAATGATGCAAATAAGTTAGTTTTTATAAGAAATCTCGAAAACGAGAGAAGCAAAGAGTAACAAAGTATTAGTTCGTTTTTCTATGAAAAGCGAAGTGAATAAGTTCAAAACAAAGTAGTTCGTTTAGAGAAAGTGACATAGTTCATCTAGTTCTAGTTCATCTAGCCCCGTCGGCAACAACTGTAATTTGGCTCCACATCCGGCTGCGTTTGGCCTCAAAACGCATTTTTTGGCCCCGTTTGACCCCAAAAAGCATTTAACCCCGTCGGCAATTGCCGACCTGTCGACCTGTCCCGAAGTCCATAAAACATTATATTATATTACCAAGTTACCTTGATCAACAAAAGTGCGGCAATTGCCATGACAGCTGGTTGATCGTGTGCAGAAATGTGACGTCACATTTCGGCTATTTTTTATAAATTAATTTATATTTCTGCCTTACGGTAGAATTTTCATAAACATTTAAGAGCCAAAAATTTGTTCTAAATTACAGGGGCATATTATAGTAAATAAATAAAAATATTTTATTAAGCGGTTTTCGAGAAATATCGTCAATTTACTTAACTTCAATTTTCTATCGAAGTTTAGGATATTTCTCGAAAACCGCGCACTAAAATATTTTTATTTCTTCGGTATAATATGCCCCTGTAATTTAGAACAAACTTTGTTTGCTTTATTTTTTTTTTAAATTGAACTGTAAAGACAGTAATTAAATGAAATTTAAAAAATAGCCGAAATGTGACGTAATGCCGCGTCATTTGACGTCACTGTAACTCCTCCCAATTTTAGTCACCGAAGTAACCTGGTAATATAATATAATGTTTTATGGACCTCGGACCTGTCCAGTCCGACCCTGTTTAACCTTACTTGTTCAATAACAAAATATCAACTTTTTTTAACGTTTGAAGAAAAAGATCTTTTATTGCAGTTTTAACCTACAAGACGTCATACTTGTTACTTTTTCTATTAAATTAAATGTATTGACAAAAACACGCCTTTCACACGGTTAAGTCAGTACCAACATAGATTTTATGTAATTTGGGACGTATAAATTTAAATTTAATTTGATTTGTTTATTTATTGTCTGTAAATTACAATAATAATAACAAGTACAAAAGAAACAATTTGCGTACTTAGCCGAGTTCTCCACCGGCATAGATCCGCTGGAACAACTGTACTACATATACAATACAGTTGTATTGTATTGTTCTATTGGTGTCCTGAAAAACAGATTTAAAGAGACAAACATTTGAATAAACCAAATCCAACCACAACAAATACGAGATACAAAATATTCAAAAGTGTGAACGTTGCGATCATGGGCCATTCTTTTGCAAACCGCGCAGGTTTCAAGAAAGAAAAACTTCTTTAAATGCGATAAAAAAATTTTTCTGCATCTTTCAACAAATTTAATTGACCCATATTTCAGGATTTTGCTGGAAAATTTTTTTTTAGAAAATATCCACATGTGAATTTTCGATAATTTGCTGGATTTTCTCCAATCTTTTCATACTTGAAATTTATTATCTTCAGTTGTACTGATCGGATCTATGTCGTTTTTTTTTATTTTACACTTTGTTACGTTAGCTTTCTAAGTGTATTAAAAAATTTTTTTTTTATTGTGAACAAATGAAAAAAAAAATAATTTAATTGTTTAAATAGTTTTGTTCGCCCCAACTTGAATTAATTGGCAAAAATATCATTTTGTTCCTTATTCTCTTATCTACAAAACTTATTTTACAAAAAAGTGGGGTCTCTATTATATCGGAAGTTATTAAATATTTTCGAGCGCAAGGCATACAGCGTCAGAGATCTCAGACGCAACAATTGCCCGATTGCAAGGTCTTTTTATTCAAATGAGCCCTAGTGTACTATCTTATAGCCAAGTTAAAATGAATTTGGCCCAAATATGCGCTCAAAATAACCACCTTATTTTTGGACACCTTGTATATATTTCTTATTAAAGCTTAGTCGCCGATGAAATAATTCTAATGTGGCTTTAAAATAAGTAACGTTTTCTTGAAATGGAAAAAATTAAAAAATACTACTGAAAATTTTGTTTTCTTTGTTCCTCATCGATAAGTTACCAGGTGTATCTCTATGAAGTAAATTCCGTCCGAAATTAATAAACTTCACGCACCCTTGATTTCTTTCTTAATTAATTTAAGAAACACCTGATTATTGTTATGTAATATAATTTTCATAATTATATCGAGTATAAATTTAATGTTTCATTTAAGGACATTTTATTCTATAAAATAACGTTCTTCAAGATGTTTACAAAATTATTTTTGGTTTTAATTTTAACTTTCGGTAGTGCAATTACCAAAGATATTTGTGAGAAATAATTTAAATTATAAAAGCATTAGTTTTTTAAATTTTAAATTTTTTAGCTTCATATTTTCAAATTTGTAAAAGAGACAATACAATTAATGATTGTTTAAAAGCGGCCTTACAGGATGCCTTAGTTAAATTATCTAATGGTAAGAGTTTTTAAATTTTAATACGATTAAAAAATAGCACACGTTAAAAAAATCTTATTTATAACGTTGCAGTTTGATTTATAACTTACATATCCGTATATTTAAAAACAATTTTGAAAAAAATTTTTGCGAAGGTGTGGAGTTATGAGGTGGGTGACATTGTAAGCAGTTGATTTATTTTTAATTTTTATAGGCTCATCAGATTTCAAAATTTCTTCCATCGAACCACTTAAAGTCCCAACCCTGAGTATAGGAGCTGGTACTGGACCGGTTCAAGTTGTACAAAACTATAACGACTTACAAATAATAAATATTGCAACAAATAAAATTAAAGACGCTAAGTTAGTTATTAATTATTTCATTAATTTTCTAAATCAAAAAGTATAGAAATGTCTCCATTAAAAGCCTAATCACCATGGAAAACATGACTGTATGCAGAACAGGCCATTTAAATCTTTCTTCTTGAACGTCAAAAAAGTTGAAATAAGTAAGGTGAATGTGGTACCTTTTTGTCGAGGTCCATAAAATATTAATGTTTTATGGACCTCGCCTTTTTGTACTAAGTAGTACAAAAAAGTAAATTCTAACCTTACTTATTAGTTATTAATAACTAATTGTACATAAAATGATATTTCTAAGCAGTCAGGTGTTCTGAAATCTCTAACACGCAAACTAACCAATTTCCAAAGGTGTTTTCTTGGCACCTTGTGTATCTACAAATTATTTGCTAATTAGAATTTCATTTCAACAGGGTTGAGCTTACTGATAAGAACTTCAAACTTGAATTTACTGCTTTTGTCGAAGATTTAATATTCCAAGCCAACTACGATTTGAATGGTAAAGTTTTAGTATTGCCCATAGTCGGTAAAGGAAAATGTACATTTCATTTATGTAAGTATTTGGATCAAATGTACGAATAAGACTCATCGCGCACTAACAACTTTTTAGTTTGTATGTGTTAAGCGGTTGTAAAAGTAGTAGGGAGTAGGGACTATAGAAAGAAGGTTTCTTGTTTTTGGGCTGGCGAGTATCTCAAAAGCTGTAAGGAATATAGAAAAAATTAATAGTAGCGGTTTTTACTTTTAACAATCGAAAAATAATCATTCCTTTTTAGATAATCTCAGGTCTTACGTTACTGTAATTGGTGAAGCTGAAGTAAGAGATGGAATAACTTATATGCCAATAAAAGAAGCTACAATGAAACTAGTACCAGAAAAAGTTACATTTAATTTTGAAAATCTTTTTAATGGCGATGAAAAATTAGGGGCCGAAATGAACAGAGTACTTAATGACAATCAAAAAGACGTCTTTAATGATATTAAATCTGGATACGAAGAATTTTTAGGAATCGTTACTAAAGATATTGCAAATCATATTTTTAAAACTGTACCTTATCAGGAACTATTCCCTAAATAATTTTTTAAATAAAATATTCCTAATTTTTTAAAGTAGCAGTTTGTTAAATAAAATAATAATAATGAATAGCAAAGTACTGCAATACAGATCCCTGATGGCATTGGTAGGGTAAATTTCGCGCAGATTTGGCCACGCCTCTTTAATAATTTAAATACGTTGACTACTGCGTTGATGAAGATAAATACCAATTTAGTGATTTGCGCATCCCCCCGGGGCTCGCCAACGTAAATCTGTCTTGCAGTAAAATTAAATAAAGAACATAATGTGTGGAATAGGAAGAGGGAGGAGCTGTATCGGAACTATTCAAAAAGTAAAAAGAAAGTATCGAGGTATCGAAAGTATCGAGGTATCGAAAGTATCGAATAGCAATGCATTAATGTTAGCAATAGTTACCACTAACAAAGCTAACATTGGTTTCAACAGTTTCTACACATTATTTTTGAAATTACAGCTTTCTAATATTCATTATTCAATCCTAATTTTGAGAAGCTACCTATACACTTATTCCAGCGGATCATTGCCGGTGCAAAACTCGGCTAAGTACGCAAAAACACGCAATCTGATAAGTAGTGTAGCAACTATCTTTGTTGGCGCTTGGCGCTTCGTAATATAAAGCTAAATTGTAACGGCGTATGTGGTGTTATCGTTACATACAGCGGCAAAGATTCCCCCTGGAACAACTACACCTGTAAAAACATTTTCTTCAACTCCAGTAGGTACTTCGATACTTTCGATACCTCGATACTTTCGATACCTCGATACTTTCGATACCTCGACACTTTCGATACCTCGATACTTTCGATACCTCGATACTTTCGATACCTCGATACTTTCGATACCTCGATACTTACGATACCTCGATACTTTCGATACCTCGATACTTTCGATACCTCGATACTTTCGATACTTCGATACTTTCGACCCTCGGTATCGGTATTCGATACCACCTAAGGTATCGATACTTCGAATAAGTATCGATACTTTGCCCAGCCCTACTAAATAGGTGTATGTTCCTTGAATTAATTAAGCACTTCTAAGCTTCATAGAAACTTTAAATTTGATACTAAGGATATCGAACCATAATGATACCTATAAAAGTCTAAATTTCCTGAAAAATCCCACATCGGGATTCTTAGGCTTAAGGCCATATTTAAGACCTATCCTAGAAAAGTTCTCTAGAAAAGTCTCAATAAATTTTAATAAAAATAAAAAAATTGAAAAATCCCTAGAGCAGCTAAATGAGGTAGAGGATTCAACACAAATTTTATTCTTGGAACTTCTAGTATTGTAACACAATTGATCATACTGTAAAGATCTCCAGAGAAGGCCATTTTTTAAGATGGCGGACGGATGCACACCAATAGGAACTTGTTGGTGCTCATCCAAAACGCTTTTGCTTTTGTTGTTTATGAAAATCACTAAAGGTCTATTTTCATACTAATAATCTGCATATCGTATCAAGAGAAAGCTAACACAGGGGTTGGAGTTTGGAGATGGATGAAATATTCAAATAAACGAGACCAAAACGAAAACACAACAAACAACAACAAAGTGATAGCAGTTAATTCTTAGTAATTGAAATTCCTTTAAAAGTTTAATAGTTTGCTATTGTATAACAAGAAAAAGCAATAAAAGTAATTGTCTACGTATGTCGCGTCGGTTAATATACCTATTATTATATAAAAAATGCGCGTTTTACAAATTATCAAATTATAAAAAAAATTTATAGGTAATTATTTTTCTTGTTTTACTTACAATGTGTCATACATTTTCACACGTGCATTTATATTTACAATGTTACAAAGAGAAAGGACATATACATTATACAGGGTTATTCAAATTCGACCGGCACCATGGGGATCTCGCTTATTTGAAGAGATAGAGAAACGGTTAAATTAGGGCAAAGTTGCGGAATTTTAGGCCCATTAATAATCTGAAAAGAAAACTGCCCTAGCTGCTTTTGTTTTTGAGCTATTGACAAAAAAACAAAAAATTGAAATTTCGTTTTTTGACTTTATTTTCCTTATTATCAAAAATTTTTAAAATCTAACCGAACTTCTCCTAAGCCATTTTCTATCCTACACACGATTCCGAAAACACATTTGATGTAAAACGTTTCGGTTTTCTGGAACCATCATCAACTTTAGTTTTTTAAATAGGCGCAATCTTTTGTTTTAGCACCATCTCATAGAACCTTTTTTGCTGATTTCAAAAATGTTTATTACTTGTGTATTTATTTTTAAATTTTGTTCTCAAATAAGCTAATTTGTTAATAAAAATTGAGGATCAAGCTGCTCTAGAATTAAAACAAAAGCCGGTATAACAAAACAAAATCCATGCAAGTTCCAAATAATTTATGTTTTTCTTCGTTATTATTACATTTACTAATTGCTACAATTTCTTTAACAATAATCACCATCCACTTGTTTTTAGACAACTTTTGAATTTTATTTTTAGAAACTTCACTTTGTATTAGTTCACTATTTTTAGATTCACTAGAAAGATTAATTAAGTTCACTTCACATGGATTGCTGGTACTGATTGGAGTTAACACTTCTTGATTACAGATGAAGTTTGAATTTACAGTTTCCATACATGAATCGTCGAACATTGCATAGGATTTTTCACTTAGGATTATATATTTAAATTTTGGGATAATTAAATGATATTTTTGATGATTTTGAAAAGGTGAAGGAAATAATTGGTAATAATTAAATGTTTCCTTTTGGACTAACGGTATTTCCAAAATAAATATTATTTGATTTGTTTTGATATAACCTTTTATGTTTATTATCGAGTAATATTGAATCAAATTATCAAGTTCCAAATTTATAGGTAATTCACTTTTTGTAAGCAATGGTTTAATTTTTTCAAGTTCCGATTTTAATTCATCGTGTGCAATTTAGAGCAGACCGAGCTGGCGCACGAGTAGGGAAAATTTTCCGACGCGGTTTCTTTCATGATTCGTATTCTTGACACTTTAGACAACGTAAAACTGCAAGGTGCCGGCAGTTCTTGTGGTCACGTTTCCCTAGGACCGCTGTTGAAAATTGCAGACGATTGACGTCATTATTTCAGAATTTGTTCATCAGATTTCTAAAAAAAAAATTTTATCTGAAAGCTTATAAGATATTATTCATAATTTGTTATTATATATTTTTGAATATCTCCTCTAGTTATCTTGAAAAACCTCAAAAATCATTAATTTTTGTTAAAAAAAAAGTGATATGTCATCACATGACTTTTTCATTTTAGAGTGCCCCCTAGTGAGGGGATTGTAATCAAAATCATATGGCTTCGACTCACAACTTCAAGAAAGCTCTATATGAAATTTGAAGTCAGTCGGTTAAGTCAGTCCAGAGTTAGCTGGCGGAGAAGAACTTCTCTAAAATTCATAGAAATTATGGAAAGTATGGTAAATTATATAAAGTCTTTTTTAAGGTACCAAAAGACGTTTCTTGAAACAAACTTTACATTATATTAGTTTATTAATGTTAGGTACATATTCGGTAGGTAAATTAACACTTCAGAAGTATAAACAAGGTCTCTAACACAAAATTTAGCCGTACAGCAAGAACATACGAAATAAACATAAATTCACATAAACCATCATAAAAGAAGAAAATCGGGGCAAATTTTGAATATAATTTTTTTCAGGAATGAGAGATAAGTATAATGTCATATATGCATGCTCCGTAGAATGTGTGCTTTCCTGGCAGAGGTATTGAATTCAATTCAGTATTTTGCGCTGGGCATTTCCCGAGCACTTACAGGTCCGCCCGTTCGGGTTCTGCCTGCCACACGACAAACACTGTCGCCACTGACTGTTACCCTCTGGTGGGGCTCCAGCCGCTGGGTAAGCATAGGGGACTTGAGTCGTTGCTGGAGGACGACCGCGACTGGGAGAGTTGGTTTGCCGGATCTTTTCAAAGTCTCTGGCGCGGTCGAGCAGTTGGTCGACGGTGGCCACAGAGTCCCGGTATATATAAAATTTGTATTCGGTTCGTAACCCACCGTAGAGTACTCCGAGCTCCACGAGGGCCGGAAACTCCGTTCGACGCATTAGAGTCCACAGTGAGTTTATGTAGTGTGCCGCGGTCTCCTGTGGACCCTGCTGCCGGGCATAGGACCTTGCGACGGCGCTCGCAGAGGTCTTCTACAGGAGCATATTGCCGGCGTATCGCTCTCTTGAATAGATCCCACGTGACGGGGGAAGTTCGTTGATTCCTCCACCACAACGATGCATCGTCACGTAGTATCTCCGGCGCAGCTAGCAGGAGGTCCTCGCAACTCAAACCGTACGCCCGACATCTTTCCTCCAGATCCTCCAGGAATGAGTTTACGTCCCCCTTTCCGTTGTAGCGCAGCCCCCATTTACGAACTACCTCGCAGAGGTGAGCTGCGCGAGGCAGGAACGAGGGGACGAGATTGGAGGTGGGATATTGCGGCTGTGAGGGGGGCGCCTGAACCTGTAGGTTGACGGTAGCTACAGGGTCGAGGTTGGGCTCGGCTGGTGGCACTTCTAGCTGGGTTGCTTGAGAGAGTCGTTGCGGAGATGAGCGTCGGGAGCGGCTTGGGGGCTGAATGAGTAACCGCAGCATGGTGGAAGCGGATACATTCTCCTTCACAGCTTCCTGGATGCGCTCCCGTAGAGCGGCTAAGTTGCCTGTGGAGGGGAGCCCAAGCCGGGAGAGGGAGTCCTCGAGGTCGCAGCTACGGCAAAGGCTCATGACTACCTCTAAGGAAGTGGCACGGACTGCTGGGTCTATGACGAACGCAGATCCGTCTCGGATCGGCGGAACGATCGGTAAGTACGTTTACTTTTCCACACCACCTGTATTCTATCAATACATTTTTGGACAAAACTTAGAAATTTAAAATGTTTGGGTCTTTGGCTAAAAATCACGTCCAAAAGATCGCGTGTACTTGGTTGCCACTTAGGCCGAGTTTTTCATTGGGAGTTTAAACTACGTTTCATCTGAACGAAGTTCAAGCTCATGCGCCGTAACTCGTTTACGTTACAGTAAAAGAACAGCGAATGAGATTGATCTTCGTTCAGATGGAACGTAGTTTAAACTCCTAATGAAAAACTCGGCCTTAGTATCTAATTCATTATAATGAATTGTGTCTCCTAGGAGACACAATTACGAATATTTTACCTGCTTTCCATGCTTTTACAGGGTGCGATACAACGAGCAAAATATCTACAAAAAATGCTGGATTTAAAATTGTAAAGAAGAGGGAAGTGCAAGAAGCTTTTACGCCATTGGGAAATGGACTACCTTTCACGACTTCGCAATTATCATCTTTGTAAAATATATATTTAAAATTAATTAATAAACCAGGTGAGACTGCTGACGACGCTCGTTACTTGTGCATGTGCATTTCACGTTCTCTGGGTACAGGGGTAGCTTTAGATACTACTTTAATACCTCATACAGGTGGTGTATGAGATGATAATTGCGAAGTCGTGAAAGGACTAATAATAATAATAATAGGAAGAGCAACTAATAAATTTTGGTGCTCTTTAATTGACTTCAGTACCTCTGCCAGGAAAGCACACATTCTACGGAGCATGCATATATGACATTATACTTATCTCTCATTCCTGAAAAAAATTATATTCAAAATTTGCCCCGATTTTCTTCTTTTATGATGGTTTATGTGAATTTATGTTTATTTCGTATGTTCTTGCTGTACGGCTAAATTTTGTGTTAGAGACCTTGTTTATACTTCTGAAGTGTTAATTTACCTACCGAATATGTACCTAACATTAATAAACTAATATAATGTAAAGTTTGTTTCAAGAAACGTCTTTTGGTACCTTAAAAAAGACTTTATATAATTTACCATACTTTCCATAATTTCTATGAATTTTAGAGAAGTTCTTCTCCGCCAGCTAACTCTGGACTGACTTAACCGACTGACTTCAAATTTCATATAGAGCTTTCTTGAAGTTGTGAGTCGAAGCCATATGATTTTGATTACAATCCCCTCACTAGGGGGCACTCTAAAATGAAAAAGTCATGTGATGACATATCACTTTTTTTTTAACAAAAATTAATGATTTTTGAGGTTTTTCAAGATAACTAGAGGAGATATTCAAAAATATATAATAACAAATTATGAATAATATCTTATAAGCTTTCAGATAAAATTTTTTTTTAGAAATCTGATGAACAAATTCTGAAATAATGACGTCAATCGTCTGCAATTTTCAACAGCGGTCCTAGGGAAACGTGACCACAAGAACTGCCGGCACCTTGCAGTTTTACGTTGTCTAAAGTGTCAAGAATACGAATCATGAAAGAAACCGCGTCGGAAAATTTTCCCTACTCGTGTGCCAGCTCGGTCTCGTCTGGATGTAATTTATTTAATTTAGCAAAAGTAATGGCGTTTTCAATTGTACTTAAAATTTGAGAAATCATGTCGATTGCAGCTAACAGCTGAGTGAATATTATATTTAAACTTATGAATGTGTGATCTTGAATTGATTGTAATTTAATGTGGTCCATGATGGCTTCCACTTGCATTATTCTACTTTTTAACAAAATTTCGTTGTGTTGTAATTTTGACATTGTTTCTTCAAAAATTCTTAAAGATTTTTCAGTTAAACTAATTTGACTTTTACTAATTTTTTCTAAATTTTCTTGTTCATTTTTTAAGTCTGAGATTGCAGTGTCATATCTATCTGCGTCTTCTTGATCTAAATTTCCTGTGATTGATTTCCACACAGTTCCTAAACCGTTCACTAAACCTCTTTTCTTTCTATTGTTATCATCCCCTACTACTAATTGTTTAAATTCTAAATCTACCTGGTTAATTTTAAATTCTAGTAAATAAATGTAATTGAACATTTCGTTCACATAACTATACCCATGTTTACTACTTTTAAATGATTCTCTTATGTTATTAAAATTACCTGTTAATCTTCTAAATTCTACTTTTAAACTATTTATATCGTAAACTTGTAACATTGTTCAGTAGCCGTTTACGTTTTGTGCTGTCCCGATTTTTAAGGGTAACAGTCCTTGATTGTTAGTAAGTTCGTCAATTTTTATGTCAGGTCCAGGTTTTGGGATTCCTGTGACGTAGATGGACGTCCTGAGGAGGAGGGTAATTCTGAAAAGATAGGTTGTCTTAAGTTCTTTAAATGTACTATTCGTCCTGTAGTTAAAGTTTGATTTTTTCCTACTTTTTGAATTAACGCTTTGTTGTTTGATAACAACTTAGATAATTTAAACGGTCCATTAAATTTTTCTTCAGTTTTGTTTCTCTTAAATTTGTAACTAATTTCGTAAAAAATTTGTCCTTCATTAAAAATTAATATTTTTATATAGTTTCGTTAATGGAGTCTTAAGTTAAAGTTAATTTTTATTTATATTTTTGTAGTACTTAATTGATTTACTTTTGTCTGTCATAAAATAAGTCAGTAGTTGGAAAATTGGTTCATCACTTTACAGTTCTCTTCTATCTGTAAATGTCCCTGTACAATAAATGATATCTGGTCCTTTTTTGTTGAAAAATTGGGTTATTATTTTTCTAAAAGTTTTAAGTAAATTGTCTGTTTGAAATTGAAAATAATATTTTTGGTTTTCAGTTATGAATTCGTCTAAGAAATTTTTAATTTGTTCACGGTTATTTTCTTTGTTTATTTGAACATGAAATATTTTTAATTTATCTAAATTTTCAATTCTGACTGGTGTGACTTGAGTTTGAACTTCATTAATAAAATATTGATTGGGTTTTGAGTCAATTATGTCCTTTGAAATTTTCATAGTTTGAGATGGTTCGTCTTTGTTTACCGAATTTACCGTTCTTTCTACATTTCCAATTATGGGTTGTAATCCCTCTGCTAGTATATCATCATTTTGACTTTCATCTAAACTTTTTAAAAGTTGATCACTTTCGTCATTGTCATAATTATTAGATAACGATTCTGTTTCCGTAAGATTTAATTGAATTTTTGGTACTGCATCTGCGTTTGTGTTAACACAGACAATGTTTTTCCTTAAATTTTTTACACTTTTTGAATTTTGGGTTTCTTTAATATTATTTTCGTCTGTCTCATTTTCATCAATTTCTAAGTTATTAAATTCTATGGTATCTAATTGATCAATTTTGGTTACTTTAAAAGGTTTTAAACAAACTTCTGGAGTTTGTTCTGTTAAATAAAAATTTTCACACTCGTTATCATAAGATGTCTCTTGTTCATACGTACTATTATTATAATTATTCATATCTACTTGTGTATTGAGTTGGTCATGGTTAAAATATGGGTCATTGTTATAATCTCCATAATTTATTTCTTGTTGAAAAAGTTCCATAGGTTGATTAAAGTGATTTTGATTTTTAAACGAATTTCGCGAATGACCAGATGAAGTATCCATCGGCTCTGGTTTAAAAGGTTGAGATGCATTTGGATTTGATACAAAATTGTTTGATTGATTTTGATTACCAAAATTATTATTAGGTCTAAATTGATTAAATGGTTTAAAATATCGATGATTATTAAAATTATTACTGTTATTATTATATGATCTAGGATTAAAATTTTGTTTAAACTGTGGATTAAAATTTGGTTTAAACGATTGATTAAAATGTGGTCTAGCGGACCAATTTTGTCTTTGCATATTATTAGATCGGCTAAAATTTTGCGCGTTACCTGGTTTATTAAAATTACTAAAATTTGGTTTATTAAAATTTTGTTTTTGATGACTGTGAGAAGGACTTTGATGATTCATATAATTTCTTGAATAATTAAACTTTTCTTCTTCGATAACGTAAGAAATCGCTTTTTCTAAAGTTTCCGGTTTTCTCATCCTAATTGGTAAATTATTATGTAAACCCCTTAAAAATGCTTCTAAAGCCTGCTTCTCATATATACTTGTTTTAATTATTTTTGTCCCTTCATCTAAATCATTTAACTGAATTTTTGTTAATAATAAACTTAAAATGTCCTGACATCTATTACCAAAATTTACTGCACTTTCATTCCGTTCTTGTTTCACATGCAACAAATCCCCTAATAAACAATTTTCGTCTCTTTGATCAGAGAAAAATCGTAATAATAATTGTTTAATCGTATTCCAATTACCTATCGTACCATATAGTACTTCCTACTAAATTTAGTGCTCTTCCGGTGAGCTTACTAATTATTGCTCTTAATAATAACTGATTTTGTGGATTTTCTGGGTTTGCTCTATCTGCATACGAATTAATTAAATATTCACTTGCTTGAATAAAAATAGCTAATGTAGCTGGATTTCCATCGAAATGTGGAACCGTATCTACATGAAATTTCTCTAATTTTGGAAGTGCCATTCTGAAAACAATTGGACTTCTACTTCTATCTCTAACTGACATACACTAAATTAAAATGAATTTATTTTTCTTTATTATTAAGTTTGATTCAATTATTTATTTAACTTGATATTTTCTATTCACAATTATCTCAATAATAATTAATTCTTCAATTTATTTTTATTTAACCTTTGTTATAATAATTATTAATCTTTAAAATTCTTTCTACTAATATTTATTACAGAATACCTTGTTTAAAAATTTTCTTTTTATAAGGTTCTAGGAAAAAAGAAAAGCAATGTAAAAAAATTTGTGGCTTACATTAATAAGGTTGATTCCATTTTTCTTTCTTGTTTATAATATTTTCTTTGTTAATAACACTTATTTTCTTTTATTAATAACACTTAATTTTCTTGATACTTGATAATTTTCTTTTCTTAACAATTGATAATGTTCTTTATTCTTCCTTAAAACTATTGGAGAATTGATCAACCGATTTTACGAATTTTCCGCGATTTTTGTCTTCCAATTCGTTCCACCAATGGTTTACCCGTTCTCGTTTTTCTCCCAAATTAAATAGTTGAAACTAACCCGAATTTCGCGATTTGTGTCGAATTTTCGGTTATCGGGATCCTACCGACTGCGCCAGTTTTGTTGTTGGTTCGTTTTAAAATGTTTTTAAAAACTTTATTTATTTTACAAGGCGGATAATAAAAACAACTTGTACCTTGGAAGTCTGATTTAATACTTGATTAATTATATTACACTTTTAATTTAATCCATAAGTTGCATTTTTACAATTGCAATATTAAATATGATTACTATACAACTTATAGTTCAATGTACTTATCTTTATTGTTGTTATTATTATTGTTAAAACAATTGACGGTAACGTAACTGGCTGTTTGTTGCGTTTAATAATTAGTTTCTTTTTAAAAGCTAAAGTTAATTTTTTTAAATATTTGACAATTGAACTACAAGTAACTGAGAAGAGATGGCGCTTTTTCAAAATTTTCTATTTTTACTTTTAATTAATTTTTACGTTTGAAGAAGAAATAAAATGTTTCATGCAGAGCAAAACTACTATTACTTCTTATAAAACAATATACTATTATTATTACTTGCTGATTTTATCACTAAACTTGATCACTTTCTTCTTATTTCGCAAGCTTTCATTCGTAGCATAATGTTCAAAAGTTTTAGATTCTAAAACTGCTAGTATCTAAGCTTAACCTCTGCCTTAAATGTATTTTTTAAATTTTGGCACACTAGTTTTATTAAAAAATTAGAATAAAAAAAGTAAACAATTGAACATTTTGTTTTCTCTTTTTCTCTTTAATGAGTTTCCTTAAGAAATGACAAATTTTCACGCACCCTTGATTTTATCTTAATTGATTTATAAAACATGTAATTATGGTAACTAGATAAAACTAATTTTCATAATTATATCGAGTATAAATTTAATCTTTCCTATAAGGACATTTTATTCTATAAAATAACGTTCTTCAAGATGTTTACAAAATTATTTTTTGTTTTAATTTTAACTTTCGGTAGTGCAATTACCAAAGATATTTGTGAGAAATAATTTAAATTATAAAAGCATTAGTTTTTGAATTTTAAAATTTTTTTAGCTTCATATTTTCAAATTTGTAAAAGAGACAATACAGTTAATGAATGTTTAAGAGCGGCCATTCAGGATGCCTTTGTTAAATTATCTAATGGTAAGAATTTTTAATTCGTTTAAAAAATAGCACACGTTAAAAAAATCTTATTTATAACGTTGCAGTTTGATTTATAACTTACATATCCGTATATTTAAAAACAATTTTGGCGAAGGTGTAGAGTTATGAGGTGGGTGACTTTGTAGGCAGTTGATTTATTTTTAATTTTTATAGGCTTATCAGATTTCAAAATTTCTTCCATCGATCCACTTAAAGTCCCAACCGTGAGTATAGGAGCTGGTACTGGACCGGTTCAAGTTGTACAAAATTATAACGACGTACGAATAATAAATATTGGAACAAGTAAAACTGAAGACGCTAAGTAAGTTATTAATTAATTCATTAATTTTCTAAATCAAAAATTGAAGCAATGCGAACGTTAAAACCCCAACCAGCACAGAAAACATGACTTTATACAGAACAGACCATTTAAACCTTTCTTCTGCTACGTCAAAAAAGTTGATGTTAAAAAAGTGAGGTTAAAGTGGTAATTTTTTGTACTAAGTAGGCAGTACAAAAATGTAAATTCTTAATAATAACTAATTGTATATAAAATGATATTTCTAAGCAGTTTGGTCTTCTGGAATCTCTAAGCTTATTTTGACCAATTCCATGTAGAACTTACCGCACTTTCCTTATCTCGTATTTACAAATACGCGGACGAACCAGCTTCCAAAAGTGTTTTCTTGGCACCTTGTGTATCTACAAATTATTTGCTAATTAGAATTTCATTTCAACAGAGTTGAGCTTACTGATAAGAACTTCAAGCTTGAATTTACTGCTTTATCCGAAGATTTAATATTCCAAGCCAACTACGATTTTAATGGTAAAATTTTAGTGTTGCCCATAGTCGGTAAAGGAAAATGTACATTTCATTTATGTAAGTAATTGGATCAAATGTAAGAATAAGACTCGGCGGGCACTAGCAACTTTTTGGTTTGTATGGGTTTACCGGTTGTAAAAGTGGTAGGGATCGTACTACGAGCCGGTAAGAGATGGTTAAGGTATTGAGCGCGTTTCTTGTTTTGGTCGAGCGGATATGTCGAAAACTATAAGAAATATAGAAACAATTAATAGCAACAATCTTGTAGGAAAATTAACAAGGTTTCATTTTGCTAAAAATACTTTTTAAACTAGGACTCCTGTTTTTGAGATATAAGCGAAAACATACAAAACGGATTGTTACTACTCCATAGAAAATCGCCGAAAGAAAGTTGATAGTGCTCAGCTCGCTGTTTTTAGAATCGAAAAATAATCATTCCCTTTTTAGATAATCTCAGGTCTTATATTACTGTAATTGGTGAAGCTGAAGTAAGAGATGGAATAACTTATATGCCAATAAAAGAAGCTACAATAAAACTAGTACCAGAAAAAGTTGCATTTAATTTTGAAAATCTTTTTAATGGCGATGAAAGATTAGGGGCCGAAATGAACAGAGTACTTAATGAAAATGAAAAAGACGTCTTTAATGATATTAAATCTGGATACGAAGAATTTTTAGGAATTATTATTAAAGATATTGCAAATCATATTTTTGGAAATGTACCATATCTGGAACTAATCCCCAAATAATGTTTTAAATAAAATATTTGTAATTTTTTAAAGTGTAATTTTGTTAAATAAAATAATAATAATTAATAGTAAAGTACTGCAACACAGATCCGTGATTGCAAGCGTTAGGGATAGGTTCACGCAGATTTGGCCACGCCTTTTTAATAATTAAAATATGTTTACTACTGCGTTGGTGAAAATAAATACCAATTTAGTGATCTGCGCATTCCCCCCGCTCGCCAACATAAATCTGTTTTGTAGTAGAATTAAATAAATAACATGATGTGTGGAAGGATAAGAAGGGGGAGCTATATCGGAATTATTCAAAACCCAATTAAAACAATATTTTCCTGTATTTTCTTGTTTTCCTCAATTTGGGTTTTTAAAGGAGACCTTTAAATCAAAATTTTGGGAATATTTTAAAATCTCTTGAGTTGTTTCAATAATGTTAGTGTCCGATCTAACAACCAAGTGCATTAGCATAAGTAGAAAATCCTAATTTTGTGAAATGACGCTAGAAGGCGCTAGTTAATTGATTGTGATTTTCAGCAAATCAAAAAAATTTTTATTTTCTTATTGAACAGTTTAACATAGAATTTATTTCTATAAAGCAAACTATTTTTGTACAGGACACTTCCAGATAAGGGTTATCGCAATCGAACAAGAGAAAAGTGACGATTGCTACGATACAAAATTTAAAATTTTAATGCAAAGTTTAACGCCTACATTTTTATTTTACAATAAAGCAAATACATTAACTCAGTACCATTAACAACCGCGAGATGTGCCACGGTCGCCACTGGGAACGCTAATGGTGGGTTTCCATTGCGCGCAATGGAAACCCACCATTATGCGGTACGCGTTATGGCTGCGCAACATTCTATTGGTCGATTTTAAATTTGTTTTTTTTGCGGGAATATAATTGCAGCACCGCAGAAGTTGAACATTTTTCTAGCTGTGAGTAGAGAAAGAAAGCACGATTTTAAAGTGAGATAGACTACTGTCAGAAGCATTCAAGGGTGTTAAATAAATATTAATTATTTCTTATTTAAGTTTTTTTAATATTTATTTATTTTTTATATATATTTAGCAATCAAAATGTATTTAATTTTATAACCAAATTGCAATTAAAAAAAAATTTTTTGAAAAAAAAAATTGCTGAATATAAAAAAAAATAAATTCCCTTGACATTTGCTATTTGGGGGAAAGTGACAGCGGTGTTTTTCAAACTTCGACCGTGTTGAACTTTTTGCTGTGAAAAGAGAGAGAAGGCGCTATTAAAAACGAAGATGGACTACTGTCAGAATCGAATATAAAATTCTATTGGTCAATTTTAAATATTGGATGTTTGCGGGAATATTGACTAAAGAGAGAAAGCACGAGTGAAAGTGAAATAGGCCCCGTGCAAGTTAGCATCAGCGCCACTACCGGTAACTTCTGTAAGTAACGTGGTTGGAAATAGCACTTGACACATGCATGCAAATTTGTAATTTTATAAACGAGTGCGAATTTTGTGCAGGTAATAAGTAAATGACATATTAAATCCGTCATTCATGGATTAGGGAACTCAAACGAAGAGCAAATTTACAGAAATGTGCGGTGATAGTTATATTAATTTGGTCAATTGTGAATTGCCTCAAGTCTGCCAAAAATGCGAATAAAAGCATTTCTTTGTACAGTTTTCCCTCAAAACTTCATAAAAAAGAACACTGAGCCTGGTCTTGCCTTATAGAGCCACAGTGTGCAACAAAATATGTTATTTTTAAAATAAAAATTTATTTTCATAATTTGACAATTAAAATTTTTAGGTTATGTTTGACGTTTTATTTTATAGAATTTTCTTTTGATTTAAAATAATGTTATAAATAATATTAACATATTAAAAAAGCACATTAGTAAATATAAAGCATAGAAAACCACAAAATTTCAAGTAAAATCACTTGGCGCAATTGCAAAGTCCTTAAAACCCTATACTACTACTAATGGCGCGAAAATACTCTTAAAAGCAAATCTCAAGATATGGAGTTACAAACTATTTTTTTCTAACGAAATATATGCTATACTAATCAGAAAGAGTTGTTTTAGGGTTTTCGTTGCTATTTTGGACTCGAGGAGTCTAAAAACGTCCAAAAATTAAATAACAAAATAACTTATTTTTTCAATCATATGACTTTGTCAAAGCATAAGAAAATGTAAAATTATGTAAAATGTACAGATATGATTATTCCTCAATTTCTTCCATATGAATTATTTTAAAAAATCAAACATTTCCTTGTGTTTATCAATATTTAAAAAAAAATTATTTGAACTGTCTAACCACGTAACTTACAAATTTGACCACTACGAGTCGCTAATTCCCATCGTCCGCACTCCGCCTATACTTCAAACGAATACAAACGGACATTTTAAAAAAAATGCCGTATTCAAACGAAATACCACATTATTCACCTTTCAATTAAATTATTAATAAAAAGCTATTAATAATTTCTTATTATTTATTTATTTTTTATATATTTAACAACTACAATGTTTTTCATCATTGGCTAAATGTAAATATGATATGAAATAATAAAAAATTATTTAAAAAAAAACAATAAACAAACAAACGAGAACACACTTTTTAGGCGTCAACAATTTTTCATTAAATTATGTCAGAAGATGCTGCCAAAATTGAGTTGAAAGCTTTTATTTAATAATAATTTGTTGGTCGGCTGACAAAATTGAACACCGCCATTTATTTGAATTGTTTCAAAACGCAGCGGCACCATCCGTCGTAGTCAAGAACTATCCAAATTTCACTGCAAAACGCTCGAATTACGACGCGATTATGGTTTCCATTAGAGCGGTGAAAATATAGGATAGGGGCGGGGCGTCGCCCGACGTCGACGCGTTTAGGAAACCCACCATAACGCTGTCATGCGCTTACTTTAAATGGCGATTCGCATAAGAGTAAAATTGTGAGTTAAATAAACCGCATTTTTCTTTATGTTTTCAATTAAATAAGTAAAGTAATTGTTTATATAATTTAAAATTAAGTTGTTCTTCAATTCTCAGTGAATAAAAGCGTAAATACAGCAAATAGTATATTTGATACTTATGCTAAATAAAAATTTTAAAAATATTTACGTTTAATTCGTTTTATAGAATTTAATGATTGCAAATTACTTGTGTTGTTGTTATTTAACAAAAATACTTTCGTATAATACCTTAATTTATCGGAAAGTAAAAATTATTTTGTTCAAAAAGGGAATTTAAAAATTTATGAAAGCTGTCAAAAGTCAACTAAAATAATGCCACTACAAAATGAATGCACGTGATTGGCCGAATGTGTTCCACGCACGTCTCGCTACTAACCGATACCCAGATTATTGTCACAATTAAAATCCCGGCTTGAAAATTTCAAAATTTTGTTTAAATAAATCAGTTTTCTAGGTTATTTTAACACGAAAAATTAGGTAAAATATACAGTCATGTTTTTTTTTGTAGGCTACTTCCATATAAAATACTTAAAAAAATATTGCTGCTTTCTATTCTTATAAATACTTAAGTAAAAAAAAACTTTGTAGGTACATGTTAAAGCATGCAATTTCTTAATAGTCTTATGGTGGGTTTCCATTGCGCGTTATGCGGTACGCGTTATGGCTGCGCGATGATTCTATTGGTCGATTTTCGAAAATCGACCAATAGAATCATCGCGCAGCCATAACGCGTACCGCATAACGCGCAATGGAAACCCAACATTACTTTCGGCGATCGTTGCGCCCTCTGCTTGTAAATGCTCTATTAAAGCAAATAATTACAATAAACTTAATTTATTTTTTTAATGATTGGTCGTCTTCAGTTAGATCCCATTCTTGTCTTTCTGCTTTAGCAAAGCATGCAAATATCAAACTAGTTATAATAGTCACCGTGCACATTCCCCAAAAGAGCGGAATCCATTCTTGTGCTGCATGCTAAAAATTATTTTACGAAGTAACGTTAAAAAGAGAACGATTCAAGTCGCTCTATTATGACGTTTCCGTCTCTACTTTTGTAGACGTCAATTTTTTAGAGATGGTGTGGGCGGAGCCAATAGCTTGCGTAGTACAAACAGAGGGAGCGAGTACACTCTCTCTATCTCTCTTTCTCTCTCTATCTCTCTCATTTTCGTCATACATTTTCGTCGTAGCGCATTAGCTCCGCCCAGGCAATATCTAAAAAATCAACGTCTACAACATACTTTAGATGTGAATACTCCAGCTAAAGTTGGCATTGGAAGAAATGCCACAACTCCTAGTCCATTACTAAGTGCCATAACTACACCAGCGAAGTTTTTTGTAATATCTATCGAATTTATTCCTATACTTGGATCACGAGGGCCCATTGAGGTTATGCATAAATAAGAGAAAACAAGCGCAGCGGTACGATTGCAACCCATGTACACTACTAGAATTAAAAATATTGACGGGAATACACCACCTGAAAAAATAATTCAGAAATTTATTTCTCCAACTATAAACATAAACTACCGATGATACAAAAAAATTTACGAGCTGTGAGCATTGAAAAGATTTCTTTGCGTATCAAATAATCGCAGAGCAAAGCAGATAAATTTGAGCAAATCCATAATAATATGTAAGGCGTAGAAGAATAAATTCCCACTTCGTGTAATGTGTATTGAAGCACATTATTTAAATATTTTGGAAATTGTACTGATATAAAAAAAAATTCCAAGTTGAATCCAACAGTTCCAGCAATTATGGCCCAAACTGGAGCCGATGTTAAAAGTTTAGACCAAGGTACTTTCATTGGGTGACTTGGACCTTAAAGAGACAAATGTGAAAAATATAAATTAATTAATGTTTGTAGCACCTATTTCCTTCGCTAGGAAGGGTGCTTCGTCTTCTGTAATAAATGGACATTTTGCAGGTTCCGAATATACCATAATTATATCGAGCAAGTACCACACCAACGATATAATTCCCCAAAAATAAAAAGGATATGTCCAAGTGTCTGTTTTTTCCATAAGTAGGGATGTAAGGTAATTGCCGAGAATGCTACCAATTTGAGAACCGGTGAAAATAATCGAACCTATTGTACTACGTTCATTTTTTGGCGCCCAAGCTCCAGTTAGAGTGGTAGCAGCTGGAAACATAGGAGCCTAAAACAAGAAATATCAATAAGCAAGAAAAAGGATTCATTATTTTTTAATTACTTGTGCTAGTCCCATTATAAATCTTATAATAGACGGTGGCCAAATATTTCCAGAAGTGGAGTGAATAGACCAAGGAGTCAAAATGCTTCCAGCTGCTGATATAGCAACACCAGTTGCAAAAACGTGTTTACCTCCAAAACGATCTGCCAAAATCCCTGCTGGCAAATGACCAAGAGCATATCCGTAAAAAAATCCTATTAAAAGTATCCCTTGACGATTTTCACTCCAATCATATTCTCCACCCTAGAAAGAAAACTGAAAATAACGAGTAATGCTAATTTCAAACGTACTCTTATTTCTGGCTCTGGTGGATTCTTATTAGGGCACAACTTCAGAGGCGTATGAGCTATATCTGTCGCGGTGTTAATTACCGGTTTCACCATTGCAGTTATTGTAATATTAATACAATTTCTTATACCATAAGCCACTGTTATACCCAAAAAGGTCATGAAACACATAATGTATCTTTGGCGAAGATAGACCTCTGAAAATAATAAAAGTAATTCTTAAAATTTAAAAAAATGATAATCTTACTTCCGCATTTACATCGTAAAAATTCTGTAAACATATTCTTAGAACAAATAAAAAATTAAATTGTTTGTAAAATGGGCTAAAATGTCATGTGAATGTCATTAAAACCAGTTCATTTCTGACAGCTCGGATGGACTTACCTCATTAATTTGCATTCATTACCTCACAAGTGAGGTAATATATACATTACCAAACTGCAAATTACTCAGACTCTGTTTGAGTTTGGTCAAGTTTGGTTTGGTACGCATATCTAGTTAATCTAGTGAATTTGTTAGTTAAAGTTGGCAACGACTAACGTGTAACTTCACTTGCTGTCAAATTTCGATACGTTCATAGACGTCGTGTTTTTCATATTTATAAGAGTTCACAATAGACGAATAAAAGTATGATAATTTTCCTAAAAAAGTTTAAAGCATATTATAGTAACTCATATAACTTGCATACTATAGTTTTTCTACATCTATCAGTAACATCTATTAGTTATAAACAAAAAGAACCAATTTTTGAAATTAATTTATCGTCTTTTGCATTTTTTACAAAAGCTCTATCTAAAAACCAAGTTCGGTGAGAATTCCATGATTGAATACAAAATTTAGCCACAATTATGTAAAATTAAAATAAATTCCAGTTTTTAAAATCCACGGATTTCCCACCAGGCAGAGTTTTAATAGTTCAAGTTCGGTCATCTTAATCAAATCGATCAGAATTTAATTGCAAAAATGTCTTATTTCAGACTTTTGCAAAGCAACTTCTTGTAAGAGTTGGCGAGTGGTGTCCTTGAAGAGGGACTGGTATTTTCCAAATCTGTAGATCGTTTCTGCTTAGATTATGCTTCTTGAAAGTCTGTTGTCGTATTTAATTTTTTTATCTTTTTGAATCTCACACTGGTTGTTGTTTATTATCGAGATTAGAAATCTGCTAAAACAACGCCTAAAGCCCAGGATTTCAGTTACTAAAGATTATTGGCTATTTCTCTTTTTTAGCGCAGTCGCTTCTTAATTATTTACAAGCAAAAGGTCCTAGATCTTAGGAATCAAAAAGAATTCTCCGAAGTTATGTTAGAGTATAGTATTACGTCAAACCACTTCTACTAGTAGTTCTACTACTAGAACTCATAGTAAGTACTAAATAGGTGATAGTTGAATAAGGAACAGAACCGGCGTAAGTGTATCAATGAGACGTAGGCGGAGAAGAGAAACGTCCTTCTTAGTGGCGTATTTTATTTACTCTGTACTAGGTTAATTGACGTTTTTGATCAATTATCACTCTGTATGAAGTAAAACATTTGACTCTTTTAGTACTCATTAGCTCATTACGATCACTATACTATAAAACTATCCAAATCTTGTCTTAGTTATGTGTCCAGGACAAAGACAGATCTACACAACCAAGAGTATTGAGTTGAAATTCTTGATCTTGGACACAGATGAAGGCTGTTATGTCAAGACTTATTGAAGACCAAGACCAGAGCTCTAGCGTTAAAACTGTTCTATATAGTTCTCTTTTTAAAGACTCAGATTAAGGCTGTACAGTCAAGACTTCTTCAAAATCAAGACCAACACTCTAGAGTCAAGACTTTTTCAAGATGAAGACCAATAAGACTATAGACTGAAGACTTTTTCAAGATCTAACAAAGGCTATAGAATCAAGATCTTTTTAATACCCAGATTAAAACTGTAGAGTCAAGACTTTTTCAAGACCTAGATCAAGAGTATAGAGTCAAGGTTTTTTCATGAAAAAAGACCAAAAATATAGAGTCAAGACCTTTTCAAGATTAGGACCAATAAGACTATAGACTGAAGACTTTTTCAAGATCTAACAAAGGCTTCAATCTAGATTTTTTTAATATCCAGATTAAAACTGGGTATTAAAAGACTTAAAACAAGACTTTTTCAAGACCTAGATCAAGAGACTACAGTCAAGGTCTTTTCGAGAAAAAAGACGAAAAATATAGAGTCAAGATTTTTTCAATAAAAAGAATCAATGCAAATCGAGTCAAGCCTTTCAAGATCAACACCAAGTTTACAGAGGTAAGTCTTTTTCAAGACTCAGAGCAAGGCTGTATAGTCAAGCTTTTTATCAGATCAAAACCAATACTTTTCGAAAACCATGACTATAGACTCAAGACTGTAGAATCAATACTTCTTCAAGATCAAGACTAATTAGACTATAGAATGAAGACTTTTTCAAGATCTAACTTGAAAAGAGCCAAGATAGAGTCCAGATATTTTCTAGACCCAGAGAAAGACTGTAGATCTAAGACTTTTTCAACACCTAGATCAAGACTGTAGAGTAAAGACCTTTTCTTGAAAAGGGACCTAGATAGAGAGCCAAGATTTTTTCAATAAAAAGAACCAACACTATCGAGTCAAGACTTTTCAAGATCAAGACCCAGTTTATAGAGTTAAGACTTTTTCAAAACTCAGATCAAGGCTGTATATAGTCAAGACTTTTTTAAGATCAAAACCATGACTATAGACTCGAGACTTATTCAATATCAAGACCAAAACTATGGAGTCAAGATCTTCTCTAGACCCAGATCAAGACTTTAGAGTCAAGACTTTTTCAAGACTCTAGAGTTAAGACTTTTTCAATATCAAGACCAGCACTCTATAGTCAAGACTTTTTCAAGATCAAGACTAATAAGACTATAGACTGAAGATTTTTTCAAGACCTAGACCAAGACTTTTTCGGAAAATAGGACCAAGAATATAGTCAAGATTTTTTAAATAAAAAGAACCAACACTATCGAGTCAAGACTTTTCAAGATCAAGACCAAGTTTATAGACTTAAGACTTTTTCAAGACTCAAGGCGGTATAGTCAATACCGCCTTATGATCAAAAGCAGGACTTTTCAAAACCATGACTATAGACTTAAGACTTTTTCAAGACCGTAGAGTCAAGACTTCTTCAATATCAAGACCAACACTCTATAGTCAAGCTTTCTTCAAGAGCAAGACTTATAAGACTAAAGACTGAATACTTTTGCAAGATTTAACCAAGACTATAGAGTCAAGTCTCTTTTTCAAAGCCTAAATTAAGACTGTAGAGTCAAGATCTTTTTGAGAAAAAGGACCAAGAATATAGAGTCACGATTTTTTTATAAAAAGAACTAACGCTATTGAGTCGAGACTTTTCAAAATCAAGACCAAATTTATAGAGTTAGGATTTTTGCAAAACTCAGATCAAAGCTGTATAGTCAAGATCATTTTAAGATCAAAACCATGACTATAAACTTAAGACTGTAAAGTCAAGACTTCTTCAATATCAAGACCAACACTCTATAGTCAATACTTTTTCAAGATCAAGACTAATAAGACTATAGACTGAAGACTTTCACAAGATCTAACTAACACTATAAAGTCAACATATTTTCTAGACGCACATCAAGACTGTAGAGTTAAGACCTAGATCAAGAAGAGTCAAGACCTTTTTGAGAAAAAGGTGCAAAAATATAGAGCCGAGATTTTTTAATAAAAAAATCCACGCTATTGGGTCAAGACTTTTCAAAATCAAGACCAAGTTTATAGAGTTAGAACTTTTTCAAAACTCAGATCAAGGCTGTATAGTCAAGACTTTTGTATGAGCAAAACCAAAACTTTTCAAAACCATGGCTATAGACTCAAGACTTTTTCAAGACCGTAGAGTCAAGACTTCTTCAATATCAAGACCAACACTCTATAGTCAAGACTTCTTCAAGACTTATAAGACTAAAGACTGAAGACTTTTGCAAGATCTAACCAAAACTATAGAGTCAAGATCATTTCTAGACCCAGATTAAAACCTTAGAGTAAAGACCTTTTCAAGGCCTAGATCAAGACTGTAGAGTAAAGACCTTTTTGAGAAAAAGGACCATGAATATAGAGTCAAGATTTTTTCTATAATAAGAACCAACGCTATTGAGTCAAGACCAAGGTTATAGAATTAAGCCTTTTTAAGAGTTAGATCAAGGCTGTAGAGTCAAGCGTTTTTCAAGATCAATAAGACTTTTTCAATATCAAGACCAAAACTAACTGAAATTTGGGAAAGAAGATTGATCGAAAGATCGAGGATACAGTGCTACGCCACTGACTAGAGTAGATGAAATTCGACCCAATTAAACCTCTTGGTCACTTTTGGTGTCAACGGTGTCAACTTTTTTCTTAACAGGTAGGATTTAAATATTCATACAAGATACAAGAGCACACAAAAAAAGTTTTTTACGTCAAATGCGTTGCATAATTTATTTAAATTTATAATTAGCTGTTGCTGTCTAAATCGGAATTTTTTATTAAGAGTAACTTAGAAAATATTATTTGATGGGCATCACGAGCAAATACTGGAAAATTAGTAACCAATTAGAATAACACAGATCTTAATGTATGTAATTCGATGCAGCACATTTTCTGGTATAATTAAAGAAAAATTAATTAATAGAGTGAAGGCAGCTTCCCGACTTGTTTTCTTTCTCTCTATTATAAGAAACAATAATTTCCTCAAAGGTGTATCATAAATATTCATAATGAGACAAAATTGCTACCTAAAACATCTCATTAATATTAATTTTTTTATAACAGAGTCAGTTTTAAACGATAAAACAACAGAAATCAACCTTTCATCAAGGGTGTAATTCCTACAAAAACTTAAATCTTTTACTATTTAACTGAGCCGTTTACCATGAATTTAATTAAAATTTAATTAATTTTTACGGTACGTAATTTGGTCAAATAATTACGTAGCTTAAATTAGCAAAATACATCAAAGAGTATAAATTTGTGTTCTTTGACCATTGTTTTATTAATTTAAGTTTGTCAACATGTTGAAAATAGTATTTTTTGCCGGTGTTGTGATTTGCGGCGTAGTTTCCAAAGATTTACGTAAGATTTTTCAATAAATAATTATCCAATTTTAAAATTTTTTGAATTTTAGCTTCCAATTTTAAAAAATGTACAAAGGATGCCACTTTGGATAGTTGTTTAAAAGTTGCCATCCAAGAAGCATTAATAAAATTACCCGATGGTAAAATAATTGGGTTTTTAAAAAAAACATCTCTAATATTTTATTTTAGGTTTACCGGATTTTAAAATGCCTCCAGTTGACCCTTTAGCAGTAGAAAAAATGACAATTGGAGCTGGAAGTGGACCAGTACAAGTTGATCAAAATTTTAAAGATGTTTTAATTTATGGCATCACAACATCAATCATTAACGACGTCAAGTAATTTACACAATTTTGTAATTTTAAAAATTAATTTGAAAAAAATGTAATTGTTTTAGGGCTGACATAACCGACAAGGGTTTGACGATAGTTGTAGATTCTTTCGTAGAAAAATTATTTTTCAACGCAAATTATAATTTAAATGGCAAAATTTTAATTTTACCCATTGTGGGTAATGGGAAATGTTTGATCGAATTAAGTAAGTAAACAATTAAGTAAAAAAATAAAATTAATAAATTATTTTTTTTAGATCAACTTTCCACACTCATCACTTTAATCGGTAAGTATGAAGAGAGAAATGGACGTACTTATGTAAAAATTATCGATGTTAAAATTAAATTGCGTCCAACAACTGTAAGTTTCAATTTTGAAAATCTTTTTAATGGCGATAGAAGGTTAGGAGATCAAATTAATACGGTTCTTAATGAAAATCAAAAGGAAGTTTTTGAAGATGTTAGACCTGGATATGAAGAATTTTTAGGAATTGTTATTAAAAATATAGCTCATCAAATTTTTTCACAAGTGCCTTTTAATCAACTATTTCTAAATTCTAAATAATTAATGGACTGGGTATACCAAATATTGTTATTTAACACAATTGGAAAGGATAATGTATTTTTTTAAATAAAAATTAATTTTAATTGTTAATTTAATTAAAAACAATAATTATTAAACTTAAAATTATTTAAAAAAATTTAAATATTAATAAAGCGCGCCAAAGTCGCACTTTAATTTGATTGGTTTGCTTTAAATAGAACCAGTATGAATGGTGGACAGTACGTCAAACTTTTAAATGTGTATAATTTGTAGTAGTATTTTTAAGTATTTTTATCCAGTTTTTATGTATAAAAGTGTTAAAATTAATTAATTTATACATATACAGGTAATTCTAATTAGTTTTCAAGTCCGATTAGTGTGTTTTTGTATGTTTTTTTCCAGTAATATTTATTTTTAATTTCGTATTTAAAAAGAGCGCTTTTTTTAATAAACTTTCTTCGTTGACTAAAAATTAAAATAAATTTTAAAATATCAACCTAAAAATAAATGAAAATATTATTTAATTATATTACAACATTTATTTATATTATATCACTGAATTGTGAATTATTTATTAAAATTCAGTTGCGTTCTGCGAGCGTTGCGCACGCACATTACGACAGTCGTTGCTGGTCGTTGCAAACAACTTGTTGAAACTTTATACCATCATATCATACACTATATTATCAAATCACGTCATATTATCCTACATCAATCACCATCACACCGTAACATCATTACCGTATCATATCATCTTCATATAGTAGTATTTATCTCAGAATGCGTTTTTGATACTTAAGAGGAACAAACCTAAAGTTAGTTAGAAAAGTGAATGTGGTAACCCTGGGCTGTCATTATGAAACTTCAAAAACGCATATTTAGATAAATACTACTATATCAAATTATACACAATTATACAAATGGCAATATTTGATGTAATAGGTTTAGTAATTATTAATATTGATTTCAACGGCAATCAAAAAATACATTTGGACCTTCTGTAAAGCAACGGAACCCATTAGAACCGCTAATACATACAACGTTCGTTTTTTGAGGTTTTTCGTGCGTCTATTTGCACCAAGCGTGTAATTCCATTTCATTTAGTCATAGTAAGACGTTTCTACAACGTTCCATAGACGTTAAGCACAAGCCATTTAAATGACGTCCCTATGTAGTCATAGTATGACGTTACTCCAACGTTCCATAGACGTTTAGTACACGCTATTTTAATAACGTTCATATTTAGTCGTTATATTTCTTTTCTAGAACTTCCTTTAGACGTTAAAAAGACATTGTTTAGAAGATATATCTATTTATTTATTATATGACCTTTCTAGAACGTCATATAGACGTTAAGCAAACGTTATTTTACGGACGTCTTTAATTAGTCAATGGATGACGTTTCTACAACGTCCTATAGACGTTAGACGTTATCAACACAGATAACAGACGTTATCAAATATCGTTCCAATTTAGTAATTTTAAGACGTTTCCATAACATTCTATTGACGTTAAGCACACCTTATTTGATGACGTCAATAATTTGTTATAAGTATGCGTGACGTTTGACGTCTCTATTTAATCATAGTAAGACATTTCTACAACATCCCATATACGTTATACACACGTCATTTAAAGGACGTTTATATTTTATCATTGTATGACGTTTCTACATCGTTCCATAGACGTTTAGGACACGTTATTTCAATAACGTCGCTATTTAGTCATTTTGTGATGTTAATTCAACGTTTAAAGTACGTTAAAAACACGTTTTTTAGTTGATGTCCCTATTACGTCATTTATATGACGTTCATAGAATGTCTATAATTGGTTGAATGACGTCGATGTCGCATAACCAGTAATCGACGTTATCATGACGTCAGCTTGCTCCCTGGGGTAGTATCAGTCACAGAGGCAGCACGTTGATTTCACTGCACGCAACTTTTAAAAATCGCAATTTTGTCATTATATTAATAGTGGAATAGAGATATGGACGATCAGTCGAGTTACGGATGTTAGCTCCCACTGGCAATTTTATGCCTGAATATAATTGAGGTCTATGTCATGAACAACACCTTATAGTTTTGTCAAACCAACTAGTGCGGGAACATTTAAAAAAAAAGGCCTTCTTTTTGCACTTTCACGTTTTCTTACTTAAAATGAGAAATAGGTGGGTTCTTCTCTATTCAACAGGCCTCTATTTGACCATGTCAATTTGCAAAGATTTTCTGGATACAGAGGTCATAAAATATTTGCATCTATATAGTTTTTCACGATGTCATCCACGGTGGAGTGGAGCAAATTGGGCATGTTTGTAGCTAGTAGAGGTCGGTTGCTTTGAGAAGATCCCACATATCTATGTCATTGCGCACAGCTCCATGATTTAAGAGCGCCGACGAATATACGTATAGTCCGGAACTTATGAGAATAAGAGGGCGTAGACTACGGTAGACAGTACAGTACAGATGGAAAGAGCGAGTGTTCTCTATCTCTAAAATTGGTGCTACCACAGATGTTGCCACATTTTCGTTATAGCGCAATGGCTCCGCCCTATTCTTCTCATAAATTGCCGACTTAACATACTACATGGTCTCAAGTAACTAATATTCATATATGTACGCTCATCAGTCTAGCGATCGTACTTCAAATAAGAATTTGCACCCGACTAATTTAAGTCTTTCGCGCAATCATGACATGATGAGGTAAGTTCTTCTCTAATTGAATTTACTCTTTGTTTGGCGCTCGTAACAAAATTTTAGTTTAGCACATTATTCACTTCAAGAGGCTTCGCAATTTACCATTCAAAGAACTTCAATTCATATAAAAATTTAATAATATCTTGTTCCGGTTTGAATGCATTTTTATTTGATTTGTATGTGTACCTACACTGTGTTCATTAATGATTAGTCCCGGTAAGATTGGTTGCATAATCGCCAGGTTTCAGCGACTGTAGCGGGCTACATAAAAATCAACCAATCGTATTGTTCAAAAGATGGGGGAGTATAGGGAGTATGCTGACGTCAATATTTGGTGCAATATGATTGGACGAATTTAATGATGCGAACGACAGTCGCTGATCTGTCGAAATTGTAATGATTTTTGTTTTCAGGCAACCTAGAAATTCTTGCGGGTATGTAACCAAACTTACCTTGACCATCAGTCATTAATAAACACGGTGTATAAAGTCGAACGGTATGGTTTTATTCTCATCCTGCATACACAAATAATTTTTACAACCTTTAAATATTTTATTGTAAATATATTATTATTTTTTATAAAATCTAATTAAATAATAAACATCAAGGTAAAAATAATTGATCGAATGGTACTTTAGAGAAAACTTTGTTCATGTAATCTTTATAAACCTCCCCAAAAATAGTTTCATAACTTGCTTGCAATTCCTTATAAATAACTTCCCAATTTTCATTTAAAGCTTGATTAATTTGTTTTCCTAATTCTTCATTACCATCAAACAAATTATCAAATTCCATAACCATACCTCCAACAGAAGTGTTGACTTTCACATCTGTAACGTTTATGTACTTTTTTCCATCTTTTTCAATAGTGACTCCATTAATTATACATTTGAATTTTAATTTTTCTAAAAGAGTATAGATTTTAATTACAAAAAAAGGAGCAGGACGAGATAAAGTAACTTACGCAATCTGATTACACCATTTCCATTTCCAGAAATTGGGAAAACTAAAATTTTTCCACTTATGTTATATTTGGTAACAAACTTTGTTTCGTCGTTGGCAGTTTCAAGTTCCAATTTAAATTGTTTAGGATTTAGGTCGAGTCTGAAAATTATTTTTTTTAAATAAATTTTAGATACATAGGGGGAAAGCGCTATGAAAAGGACACGTTATGAAACGGACAGTATCAGTATCTTGAAAACCAAAAGGCATTTAAGTTTGAAATTTTAGTATATGTAACTTAATATACTTATAAACAAACTATGACGTGGACATAGTCCTCTCGTTTAATACACCGGAAGTAGAGTGTTTTGTTTTTTATTCATATACAAAGTAAATATTCTTGCAAGTTTTGGAAGCTTCAAGATAGGGATGTATTTACTTATTTTACTTACTTTTATGGCAAAACGTATATCAAGGTATCTATTTATATGGACAACTATTAAAAACAAATTTGGTTTTTGCATTTTAGTTTTGAACAAATATTCTTAAAAAATGTCTCGGTGTTATGAAACGGACAGTTCATGGCGCATTAAAACGGACGTTAGTTTTAAAGCGTGTAAAAGATAGAAATTTTTAATACATTGGAAATAGATGTTTCAAAAACAAAAAATATTTCTATTGCTTTCAGATGTCTTCGGCACATGTAAATTAAGGCCACAAAGGAAATTTAAGCTTTTTTTGCAAAAATTTTTTTTAAATATTCTAGATTGTTTATTTTGTTATTATTAATTATTATAGCTTATTTTTAAAAATTTTTCTTTTTGAACAAGTTTGTAAATGAATCTACAAATCAATGATATTACGTTTCTTCAACTTTTTTGTGCGAATGTTGCAAAATTAAAGAATGTCCTTTTCATAACCCCATGTGTCCGTTTCAATGCGCAGGGTGCCATGAAACGGACATTTCCCGATTTTACTTTAAAAGCTTACAACTTTTCAGTTTTGATGAAAAACTTAGTTTTTCTGCTTGGTATGTTATTGTGAATAATTGGTTTGTTACGTTACCAAGTATTTATTAGAACTTATGTTTTGTTCAGAAAATAGAGCTATTTGAAAAAAAATGTCCTTTTCATTGCGTCTTTCCCCTACATATTTATAATAGACAGTGTGTGGAATGGAATCGCAGACAATTATTTTTGCATTTTGGTGATGGAAGTCGGCTTTTTGTAGAAAATAACAAGAGAATAGCTAATAGCTAAGATGATTTTCAATTTTTCTGTGATGATGGTCGATTTTACCCATCGGGTCGATTTTACCCCTCAAAAAATTGCTTGACTTTTACATTTATTTTTGGAGGAATGTGTTAATTTTTTCATTTCTTACAATTATACATGGAAGTATACTGGACATATAAAAAAAATTTAAGATTTATTGAATCAAATTTAGAGATTTTATACAAAAAATGCTTTAGGTGGTCGATATTCACCCACTTTCCCTTAGTTATTTACAACAAATTATAACATAAAATGATATTTTTAATGTAAAAAGGTAATGTTTTTTTAATTTTTCTTTTATGATTTATTCGTTACGTTTACTAATTAGCTTGTTTACAAATTAAAGTGAATTTAAAAATATATTTGACTACTGAAGTAAAAGTAATTAATTGACAGTAGATGGCGCGTTTTTTAAATTTTCTAATTTTAGTTTTATTCAGTTTTTACGATTCCAGAAAAATTAAAATGTTTAACGCAGAGTAAAAGTAACTGTTCTTAACTCGTAACCAGTGAGTCGTAATTTATTTTGTAAATTACGAAATTAATTACCGTTATTTCTGGTAATTTACCGTTTTCAATTACCGTTAATTACCGTATTAGTAATGTAAGTGTGTATGTAGATTATTTTGCAAATTACGAAATTATAATTACAGCAATTTATGGTAATTTGCCGTTTTCAATTACCGTTAATTACCATATTAGTAACGTAAGTGTGTATGTAATTTATTTGGTAAATTACGAAATTAATTACCGTAACTTCCGGTAATTTACCGTTATCAATTACCGTTAATTACCATATTAGTAACGTAAGTGTGTATGTAAAGTAATGTAGTGATGTAAGTTATAATTTTTGCAGTGAATTACGAACGTAATACTGTAAATTACGAACTTAATACAGTAATTTACCGGTATTTTACCATTTTAAATTACCATTAATAAAAATAGTGCAATGATCAGGTTAAATGTTTCTAGTACTGCGTATTTTCGGCGGTAATTTACCAATTTTAAAATAGAATACCTAAGAATTAAATTAAGCTAGTTATTCACCAAAATTTTAAATTACGGTAATTTTACATCACTGCTCGTTAGTAGGCAGTTGAGAAGACCAACTGATTCGTCAAAAAACGAGCTACTTTTACTCCTTATAAGACAATATACTATTTAATGCCCAAACCATTGTATCATTCATAATCTTCCCAAAGATATTTTATTTGTTTAAAATAACAAATAGTTTTTAAAATTAAATGTAAAATGTTAATGTTTTTTCACGGCACCCCTTGATTTAAAAAATCGAATTTTGAAAATCAGTTTCTAATGCCTGTAAGTCAAATTGAAAAATAATACTACATTGAATTAAAAGCCTATAATTAATTTTAATTTATTAATTAATTTTGTGTAATACTTGAAAATGCACAATTAAAATCTTTTTTGACTACGACCATGGAATCTACGTTAAAAAGTGGTTATCGACCACAATCAAAATGAGGAAAATTTGAATTTTGGGTTATTAGTTTCTTTAAAAAAATATGATGGTAATACTTACTTAACATCCACAACTTTTGAATTTATGCTATTATAAATTTTGAAATCCGTAAATCTTTGTGTGAAACGAACAGCACTCGAACCTTCTCCAATTTCGACGCTCGGTATAATTAAAGGTTCGATAGGAGGTAACCCTAATTCCTTAACACCTAAATAAAAATTAATTAAACAATTCTATTAAAATTCTATTTTTCTATTAAAAACAATTCTTACCATCTTTTAATTTTGGAAAAGCTTCTTGAATCGCACTTTTAAAACACTCGTTTAAATTAGGATCATTCAGATGGCATCTTTTAAAATCTGGAGCTAAAATAATTTAATTAATTTAAATTAATTTTTGAAAAAGTTAACTTTTTACGCAATTCAGCTCCAAACGTTGATATTAAAAGTGTCGTTAAAATAAACGCTGCTGCTTTTACTAATAACATTTTGCTGTGGAATAAATAGATAATTAATGTAAGAATTTCATTTGTTATATTTATATAAATTGTGTAGGTAATTGATTAGCTAAGTATGGGGATAATTAACGCACTCTGGTCAAGGTGTGCGTAGTGTAAATTTATCCATAATTTTCATCCTTTTACTTTCTAGAATACTTGAAAAATAATATTTTTTTAATCTAATTTATCAATGATTTGAGTTCCCTGAGTACAAAAGGGCAAAATAAAATTACAAAAAGTCTGTATCTATGTCAGTAAGTGCTATAAAGTCATGTAAACATCAGAGTTTTTTCTAATTGTTTTTGTTCATAGAATTTCGACACCAAAGTATAGTTCAATTTAAGAATGTTTTCTGACACGTGACCAATTTAAAATATGAATTAAGATGAAAACTGCTTATTTATTGAGAGTTTAAATTATTTATTATTAATTTTTATTAAATATTATAAGTATTATTTTTTTTAATTATTTAATTATTAAAAAATCACGTGTCAGCAAACAACCGCGAACTGAAGTATAACATTCTTTAAGGGTGTGTAGTGCAAGACAGATTTATTTTGGCGAGCGGTGGGAATGCGCAGATACCTAAATTGATATTTATCCCCACCAACGCAGTAGTAAACGTATTTAAATTATTAAAGGGGCGTGGACAAATCTGCGCGAACTTATCCCTACTGCTCACCATCAGGGATCTGTCTTCCACTAAAAATTAATCTCTTTTTTTTGGTTATAAGTGCCTCCGTAGTTTCATCATTACCATTTTGACATCTTGCGTAGTATAAATGAATAATAAATTTAATAAAAAAATATTTTATTCGACTCTTTAACAGAATAATGACTATTAAAACTACATCTAAGGCAAAAACAATACATTTTTAGGTATAGTAGTAAATATCTTATTCATGTAATCCATATAAACTTGTTCGAAAATTTCTTCGAAACTCTCTTTAACTTCTGCATAAATCAAATCCCAATTGTCGTTGAGTATGCGATTAATTTGATTACCTAATAATACGTTACCACCAAAAAGATTTTCTAAATTGATATCTAATCCATCTACTTTTGTATTAACTGTCAGTTTCTTTACTTTCACGTAAGTTCTTCCGTCGGCCTTCTGAAAGTCTTTTCCTTCGATCACCATATTTTGGGTTAAGTTTTCTGTAAAATATTATTGCATAAATTGGAGCCCAACGTGTGCTATTACATATAAGACTTTGACACATCATAGCTCAGAGATAGTTAAGGATTTTATTTCAAGGAACTCTTTTAATTTGCTATACTTACGTTTCTTTTTAATACTCATAATAGCAGTATTTGAATTACCGCAGTTGTGACTCACAAAATTAAAACCTCTAAAACTTATAAGAATCCTTACAAAGTTAGCGCTCCAAAAATACAAATTTGTCTCCAAAAATTAAATCTATATTCAAATTTCCCGCTAAATAGCGATGGGAGGAGTCTTAATTTTCTGATATAGATATTTACGTAAAGATTAGGGCGTAGCCAATATATTGCGTAGTACAGATGGATGGAGCGAGTTCTCTCTCTCTCTCTCTGTATCTCTAAAATTGATGCGAACAGATGTTACCAAACACATTTTCGTTTCTGCGCATTGGCTCCGCCCTATTCATTACAAAAATATCTTATTGCGAGTCTCTGAAAAGAGAGTTATCTACTGACGAATAGATATCTATTCATTCTGTCTCTCGATGGCCAGTCAACTTTAACCATTCTATAACCACTGATTTTCCCCGGTTATTTTAGCTGCAGCTAACTTAAGTCAAGTTATGTACGCTCGTGGCGCTGGTGTTTGTTTTGTTTGTTATTGTCAATCGCGTTTAAATGTAAGTACAAAATTTTTACCTGCTTTTGAGGTGCCTATTGTTAAAAAAAATTTTTGTCCATTATTTTACCTGATGTATGCAAAATATTTCTTTAAGCTTTTCCTTGTATTAAAAATATTTTTAAAAGGTTCGAGAATTTGTTTCTTTTTCTAAATTTTTAATCACCGGCCTACAGGAATTTGCATTTCTTGTGCTTTCTTTAATTAATTTTAAGGAATACAAAGTATCAACTTAAATTAATCATATTTAATATTATTTTTTTTTGGCTTAGGTATTTATGATTTTTTTTTAGAGATAATAGTCAATTTTATATTATTATTTAATATTTATTAATTAATTGGCTATCTCTAAAAAAATAATAATTATTTTATACGTATATTTTGATCAAAAAAATTGTAACATCAAGTGACGATTATTTATAAACGAGCGCGAATTAGTTATTCTTTTGACAATCCATCTATTGTCGAAAAACAGAATGACGTTATTTCTATCCAAGTTACACGACAATTTTAAATGTTAGCCGACCGTCGAGCAACCCGATTTGACGAGTTATGGGTTCCATAAGTTAGCTCTAGCTAAGTTAGCTAGAGCTAAGCAAAAATGTACCAGAAACCGGCCATTAGTATACTAAAAGTGTAACATAACTTATCACGTTTCAACCGTGACGGTTTCAACGATATTCAGGTCTCACGTTGTAAGAAAATAATCATTATTAAAGAAAAAAAAATCGGCGCATTCCGAACGTATAATCGGACATATTCGCAGTTAAATAAGCAAGATAATTACATAGTTAAATACGATTCTAAACGGTTTTGAACGAGTGCGCAGTTTTACGATTATTTTTTTATAACATGAGACTAGTGCCGGAATTCACTAACTTTTTCGATAGCGAACGATATCGGTAACTAGCGATTGAGGTTATGTTTTGATTTTGTAACTCAAAGTTTCCGATTTTTGTGGATAAATATGTCAATAGCTAGCGAAAATCGCTAATTTATCGGTATTTTCTCGGTACCTAACGAAATATTTATCCACATAAATCTATAAGAAGCTACGAGAGAGTTGATTGGTTTGGAATACATAATATTCATGTTGTTGCTTGCTTTAACTTACTTATAATAATGGTAGTAGATCCGTTTCCTGATATAGGAAATAATAAAATTCTGCCTTCGATTCCATAATTTCCCATCCACGTTAGATGTTCTACAAAAGTATCGATTTCCAGCTTACAGTGATCAGAATAAAAATTGGACCTGAAAAATGGTTATTTTAAAATTATTATGAATTTCGTCCAAAAAAGTACAAAAAAGTAAATTCTAACCTTACTTATTGATAGTATTAAAACTCGTTTAAATGTGAAAATTAAAATTTTTTTAAAGCGCCATCTCTTATCAATTACTTGTACATCGTTTGGCGAGCTAATTATTATTAAACGTAGCAAACAAATAATAAAAGGAAATTATAACAAACATTAACTTTTAACAATATAAATATCATTTTATTACAATTTCTTAGCAATAACTAAGGTTAGAAATGATTTTTACATCCTATAGAGGTATAAAGTCCACCTTTTACCTTCTAGGGTGTAAAAGTAGAACTTTAACCTAACTTATTCAGTAACAAAAGCTCAGTTTGCAGAAAAAATAATAAAGTATTAAATAGTAGGTACTCACTTGACGTTTTTAACGATACTTTTGGTAATATTGAGAATTTTTAAATTATTATATTTTTGTGTGAATCGCACGGCGTTTGTCCCTTCTCCAATTTCGACTCGAAATAGTTTTAAGGGGTCTACCGGATACAACCCCAACCCTCTGATACCTTTAAAATTATACGTACAATAAAATTAATTTTTTTTGTTTCGTCTCTTACCTTTTTCTAATTTAGGCAACGCATCTTCTACGGAAGCTTTAAAGCATTGATCAAGTTCAGGATCACTTAAATGGCACAATTTGAAATCTTCAGCTACGCAAAATATTTGTTTTAGTTATATTTTGTAAAAAGGGGAAAAATTGAGCATAACTTACGGAAACGAATTGCTAAAGATGTATAAAATAACGTAAAAATTGAAATGGTAACAATAATTTGTATGGTGGTTCTTAACATGGTGAGGATTTCTGAAGAACTGTATATGGTTAAACACAGTTCTTGAGTTTAGTAGGTGAGCAAGGAAGACAAAATTGATTATACTGTTACATAACAGGACTGTACAAAGTTGTATTTTGCTTCAATATTTTGTTTTCTTTCATTTTTACTTGATGCTTTCTGCATAAAGTCACTTTTCCGGTATAAAAACTTCGATGGCCATAACAGGACTTTTTCGTAGGTATTTTTAAGCGATTTAAAATAAAATCAGCCTTATTATCATTTATATCGTAAACCAAAGTACCTACTTATAAAGTGTTTAATATCATCGTATAGATCATTTTACGAGCTGTCAAAATTTTTAAAAATATACAGGGTGTTTCATTTAAATTACGAACGTTGTTTCCATTTCCAGTTAAACCGAAAGTCAAAATATAAACTATTTGTCTCTTGAAACAGATAATTTTATGAGATTTTAAAATATTTAAAAATATACAGGGTGTTTCTCATAACTTTTAATATTTTTCTAATTTCTGGTTTAAGCGGAAGCGTTTTGTTAACCGAAAATAGTGTCGAATAATAGATATTCGGGAGATTAATACATTCACCAATTTTCAAGTTTTTATTTTTATTACAAAAGAAATGACAGATTTTTGAAATTTTGAATTTCAAAAAATGATAACTACGGTCCTGGAAATTTCTAACAAATAAAACGCATGGCATTCCTTAGAGAACGGCAATGTCTATAACATATCCAAAAATAAAATAAAACGGATCGAACAAATTTTGAGAAAATCTATTTGAAAATTTTGACCTACGTTGATTTCTTAAAGGGTGGCAGTTTGAAAAAATTTAAAAAATCGATTAGGTCAGGACGAAAGCCTTATATTTTAGCTATAATACAATGCTGTGTTAAAATTTTCATATAAAATACCGGCTAAGTTATAAGGGAAAAACCACAAAAAAGAACAATAGTTGAATTGGTCGCCATTTTTAATTTAAACATTAAATTTTTTTTTCTCAATGGGGCTAAGATTATCATTTCGTTGCACACATTTCGTGTTTTAAATGAATACTTATAATTAAATAAAAATACATTTTATTCAGTCTTGGGATGTTAGATAGGTAGCTATCTAAACCAAAAACAATTCAGTTAACGGTATTTTTGTAAATATCTTATTCATGTAATCGAGATAAACTTGTTCGAAAATTTCTTCAAAACTGTCTTTAACTTCTGCATAAACGAAATCCCAATTGTCGTTGAGTATGCGATTAATTTGGTTACTTAATGCTACGTTGTTACCACCAAAAAGATTTTTTAAAGTTATATCTAATCCATCTACCGTTGATTCCACTTTGACTTTTGTTACTTTGATATAGGTTTTTCCGTCCGTTTTATTGAAGTGCTCTGCGTCGACCCAAAAATGTTGGGTTAAGTTTTCTGTAAAAAATCATTTTACAAATTGGCGCCCAACATGGGCAACTGTAAAAAAGTTATAGCTCAAGTAGTTAAGAATAGTAGTTTGAAGAAATTATTGGTTGGTTAAAAAAAGCGTTTGTCAGTATACCGTGTGCCGACTTTCGAAATGGGACATTGGGAAATAACATTGGAAATTAAATTTTTTACAGCAATCGAAATGATTAGAATTTGGTGTCATGGCTGTTTATATTTTTAAAATTGTGGAAATATTTAAAATACTTTTTCATAATTCAAAAAGACATTTTAATTATCAACTATTCGGCGTTAGCAGTAGAGGCAGAAAATAATTATCTTTCGATAGATATAAGGATATAACTATCGCCCTCATAGATTTATCAGGCGAGCATTAAACTGTCAATACGTAATATCCAATGTTATTTCTCTATGTTCCGCTTTGAAAGTTGCCACACGGAACAATTATTTTATGGCATTAGGAATTTTTTAAAATCTTAGTTTCAGTAAACAAAAGTTGGTTGACCCTGTATACATAATAATGACGTTATTCATTATTGTTTGATAACTTACTTATAATAATGGTAGTAGATCCGTTTCCTGATATTGGAAATACGTAAACTCTACCTTCGACAGCATAATTCCCCTGCCACGTCACTTGTTCTATAGAAGTAAAGAGTTCGAGTGTAGGATGCTCCGCAAGAAAATTGGACCTTTAAAAGTGCCATTTTTTCAAAATTTAAAAATTATTTTTGAATACTCACTTGACGCTGTGAATAATACTTTTGGTGACATTGCTAATTTGTAAATTATTATATTTTTGTGTAAATCGTACGGCGTTTGTTCCTTGTCCAACTTCTACTCGAAATAATTTTAAGGGCTCTATCGGATACAACCCCAACCCTCTCACACCTTTAAATACACAATAAAATTACAATTATTTTTATTTTTTCTCTTACCTTTCATTAATTTAGGCAACGACTCTTCTATGGCAACTTTTAAACATTCATCAATTTCAGGATCGTACAAACGGCACAGTTTAAAATCTTGAGCTGCACAAAAATTTGTTTTAGTTATTTTGGAAAGAGGGAGGAAATTGAGCATAACTTACGAAAACGAATTGCCAAAGATATATAAAATAACGTAAAGATTGAAATGGTAACAATAATTTGTACGGTGGTTCTTAACATGATGAGGATATGTGAAGAACTGTAAATGGTTTATACATGGCTCTAAAGTTTACTGGGTGAACAAGAAAGTAAAAAGTGATAAGATACTGTTATTTAACCGGACCGCAATATACAAATTTGGATTTTGTTATTTTTGTATTTTTACTGCATAGTAGAGTCTACATAGCAACATTTTTCCTCATTTTTGGAAAATTTTTGTAACAGCTAATTTTTTTCTTAATCGATCTAATCCATCACTATGAGTTTGTGCATGAAATGTCCTAACCAAATTTTGATCGTAAGGCACTTTTTCTTCCATTTTAGTGCAAAATTTTGACATTTTCAAGTTTTCCTTTCACTATTTTTTGATATTTTCACTTATATTGGTCGGATTGAGACAAAACTTTAGCTTTGTTTGTAATAAACCTCTCTTTAAAACCATTTCGAATCAACATAATTTATATTAATTTCCTAACCTATAAAAAATTCAAAACTGCGGTCATTGATGGTCGTAGTGTTTTTGAAATAACTTTAGTTTAAATTAATGTTATGGCATGCAACTGGAAGAATTTATAGCTCCTAGAGTAACAAATACGTGTGCCAAATTGAGGCCCAAAAATGTTAAGAATATGACCAAAATTTGAATTTTACACTCCAAAGCAATTAAGTTCATTACAAACAAAAAGAATTTTTTTTGTCCCGATCCGACCAACTCAAGCCAAGATATTCAAAAAATAACGACACGGAAAGTTGAAAAGGTCAAAATTTCGCTTTAAAGTAGAAGAAAAATTACCTTTTGGTCAAAATTGTTATGTTATACATGTTATACATGAACTCATAAGGACGGTTTTGACCGATTAAGAAAAAAGAATTGCTGTTACCTGTCACCAAACTTTTCCCAAAATGAGGAAAATATTTGCTTCATTATTGACTGTACTATATCTCAGTAGTTCCAAGTGGAATAAAAATGTGCTTTTGTACTTCTATTTTAACATAGTCACTATTCAGTATCCAAATCTTAATAAATTTTTGAGATATTTTTATCGATTAAAATAATAATTTGTTACTAATTATTAATTACTCATTAATCACGATAAATGTAAGTTTGAGTTATTCATTGTTTTTAATTATAAATCCATGGTAAGGTCACGAAGGTATTTATAATTTCAAGTGAATACTTATAAGTTATAACCGATCGACTTTGTATAAAAAACGAAATTAATAAATTTTATACTCGTTTGACTACTCTCTTCACATTATGTAAATATTTAATTAAATGAACTTGTGCGAAAAAAAAATTTTTTGCACGCAACGGTAACGAAATGCGACGTCAGTCATAATTCATGAACTTGACTTTAAACTGTACCTACAAATTTTTAATTAATATTATTAATTTTAAAGGTAGAGGTTAAGGAGATAATATTGTATAAGAATCTATAACAATGTATAATAAAATATTTTTTACTTTTTCGTTACTTCGTATACAGTGTGTCCCAGGGATTGGCTTTACAATCAATAGATATAATTCACAAAAAATTTTGGAATTTCATTTTAATGTTTTGGAATTCCGTCTTGCTTAGTCTCAAAAGACGTTGAAGCAAATTTTTAGTTTTTAAAAATTAAGTAGGTCATGATAATTGAAAAAAGACTAACTTCTCTTCAGGTAAAATGTCTTTTTGGTTAGTTATACGCTAAAATGTTATTGACAAAACTTGTGTTCAGAATATAAAATTATGTCTCTATGTCAAATTTCAAAAAGATGGGTTTTCTTTTGGTGTATCAATGAAAAATCCGGAAAAATCTTTAAAATAGTTAAGTAATTAATTTAAAAAGTATGCCGATCTTTTTGAAATATTTTATAGAACCGTAATTTCGTATTCCAAATAATTTTTGTAAATAAGTTTTTGCCGTATTACTGACGAAAAAGGCACTTTACCTGAAGAGAAAATAGTTTATTCTCAATTATATGACCGACTTGATTTTTAAAAACTAAAAATCTGCTTAAAATTCTTTTCACACTAAGCAGAGCGGAATTTCAAAACGTTAAAATTGAATTCAATTTTTTTTTAAATTAAACTTATAGTGAAGTCAATCGTTGGTCATACTATCCTTGTAGGTAAAGCCAAATAGTAGATAAATGGTTTTTATGACATTGACTCTTTAAGTACTTTAAGAATAGTCTTAGTTGTCAAATAGAAGCGGACTCCGAATGATTGGCAGGTCAGATCGACACAAAGGACAAAGGGTTTACACTAGTGTTTTCGAACCTTTTTTGTTGGACCTAAACCATTCTAAAATTTTTATACCCCCTATGTAAAATATACACAATTTTTAATATTCAATAATAGAATTGTTCACTGAAGAAACTGAAAAAACTTTGGACGAGACTAGTTTTGAATTGCCCCCCTTAGCAATCAAATTGCCTTCCTGTGGGGCGTGGGCCCCACTTTGAGAAAACGTTGGTTGACACCTTTTATTTAACAACTGTCTCTATAAATTCAAGAAATGTTTATTTTAAGAAAATTTTTTAAAATAACACTTTTATTTCGCAATTGGGACTAATCTTAAAGTACTTAAACAGTCAAAGTCATAAAAACCATTTATCCACTTTTGGGCTATACTTTTATTTCTTCTTCTTGAAATTAATTTGTCGACGTTTTGAGTTGCTCTGTTTTTTTGTACGTTAAGTTTATTGGTTTTTATAGTACCTTACCTATTACGCCTTTTTGGAAAATCGAAGTTATTTTCATTAATAAAGAAGTGATAGGCATTCAAAGAAAATGCACTTATGTAGTTTTTTTCTAAATATCTAGAGTGCTAATAATTATTTTCAAAAAACAAAAGCAGCATAAGAGCATGTAGCCATAATAAAGGCTACATTTGGTGTCATTTATCCGACCTCGTATGTACGTCGTCGGGTGTCTCAATTCAACATGTGAATTGGGTACAATCCTCAGACATTGATCGTTGCACAGGTGGCAATAAATGTCGATCAAAAATCGTGGATGCGCTGGTGTAAAGAACGCAAGAAAAAAAATAAGCAATTCGATTCTAAGGATTTAATGAACAAAACAACTTATAAATAATTATGTACAAAAGTAAACAAAGAAATGCAGTACTTCGGCACCTACCTTCTTCAGAAGTTTTAGGAAAAAATCGTGAATATTACCCTTGGCGGGTAATAAAACGCTTGAGGAGTCTGTCCCTTGACCGGGCACGACTTGGAGATTTGTACTTGTGTACACCTTGGCGGGTACCAACTAACTCTTCTCTCATGAAGGTGGTAAGTGACGAAGTATGTAGCAACAATAGATAAAAAAATGGCCACCAGGGTTGGCCGTGGGGGTACATTTAGGAACTTAACTAAAAATATAGAAAAACACTAAAATATGAATCCGTTCCTAAACATCGTATCTTTTAGGGGTTACGAGATCCCCATAGTGAGCCTGAGCATTAGGGTTCTTCTTATTTGACCTATTTTCGAATTTTAATTCCGACGGGCCCCTCAATCGTCTCCAATAATTAAAAAAAAATTATCTACGTAAAAAAAAATTTTTTTTGATAAAATTCATCACGTGGTAGAAATTTCATAAAAATCGCACCACTAGAAATACCTCTTCAGGGGGTGGCGCTAACTTTTAACCTCTAAAATACGAGTTTTTGCTACAAAAATTTTTTTTAAATTTTTTTATAAGTTTGTTTGTTCATGGACGTGCTACGTACCAAATTTCAGATTTTTAGACGATGAATTCTACGAAAAACGAGTTTTTATTCCGTTTCATCCAAAAACCCTGTGTATTTTACATAAGAAACTTCGACCCCGTTGGTATTGGCCGCTATTAAAAAAATAATTTTTTTTTAATTATTTGGAGTCGATTGAGAGTCAGAATTAAAATTCGAAAATAGGTCAAATAAGAAGCCCACTACTGAGCATGCTAAGTGGGACGACCTGTATGTATAGGGCTAACCTAACTGCTTAAACCTAAACTATCCTCGAATAAATCAATAGAATCATAACCACCTACCCCGATTAAGTGAACTAGCGTTAGAAATATAAAAACATGTACCAGTATTCTACAGATCCAGTTTGTTGTGTACTTCTGATACACTTTACTGTGACCTTGACTTGGTTTACATGATCTTTTAGGCGTATTACAACCTTGTTCTTGATATTAGTAGCTTCTCAAGGCCTTCTTCAGTGAAACATACCTTAATCAGATTGTGCCTTAACTTATATTACAATCGTTATAATATCCTCAGCTCATCTATTTTTGACATGTCGTTTACATCACATACGCACATCATGATGATTGATGACATAATGAATTAATGAGGCACACGTTTTAAGTTTCTTTATTCTAAACCATTTGAGCAAAATCTGACTCGTCAAGAGCAAAAGACGTTAAAAGAGACAAATAGTGCACTGAATCAGTCAGTTAGATTTTAAATCAGTGAAATGGGTTAAAATTGTTTCACTCTGAGCCGATTTTTCTGAAACCTTTTAAATTATTTTCTTAGATCAAATTTTATCATTTTTATTTTTGCCTCTAGCGATTTTCTTCAACGGAAACGTTTTTTTATACCAGTGTCCTTGAAAACCATCCTCAAACTTTTACAGTGACTTCCTGAAAGCCTGAAACTAAAATAGGACATAATGCAAAAGGTTTCAACAAAATCGGTTCAGAGAGAAAAATTTAAAACCCATTTAAAGCTAACTAAAGTGCTAACTAAAGTGCACTAAAAATGATAAATAAAAAATTAAGACAATTCCTAAGGGCCGATTGTACAACTCCTTAAGGATCATAAAATTATTTTCATTTCTACAGGGTGTTGTATTACTATGGTATTACTGCTCGACGAGAATATTTTTGATTTTTTTAAATGGAACACCCTGTACATTTTTCTACATTTTGAGTTGGAATGAAGTCGTCGACAAGGACATAACAAATGTTTTTAATATTTTTGCGGTGTTGCCAAGTTATTAATTATTTATAACCGGGTTGGTCACTTAAAAGTATCGTCTCTCACATTCGACGCGAATGTGGAACGTTTGCCACGCAAGCACGAGTTCGCGAATGTTCGGCAATGTGTAGAGTCGGCATTACGTGCAATTATACCAACGTTATAATATCCTACAAAATATCTAACAAAATATCCTAAGTTTATTATAAAAATCAGGTTTTGACATTATTACAAAAGCAATTTATCGTATTCAAGATTTCCGAAAACAACATCAATATAAGAAGTTAAAACAGTTGCTACTAAATCTTCGTATCCTTTTCTAACATCCTGGAAAACATCTCTCCAATTTTCATTAAGAATAGTATTCATTTGATCTCCTAAACGTTTGTCACCGTTGAATAAATTATCGAAACGATAGTGTCCATTCTTAGGTTCCAATGTAAGCGTTAATTTACTAACTTTTCCATATTTCTTCCCCTTCTTTTCGAAAGCGTCGACTTGTAAGAAAATGTTGACATCTACGTCATCTACAAAAATTAACAAAAATATTAATAAGCGTTTAAAATTTGGTTATGAATATTACCTAAAATAATTTCACTTTTTCCGTTTCCAACAATCGGCAAAACCAAAATACGTCCATTAAAATCGTAATCGGATGTCATTCTATACTTCGCATTAAAAGCTTTTATATTTACAGTAAATTTCTTATCATCGACTTTGGCGCTAAAATTTTAATAAGGATAAATTGACTTGCAGTTACAATTACATAAAAAGCCCCCCTCCCATAATACCATTTAAACGAATTAAGTTAAAGAAGTGGATCTAATCGCAAAACCATTTTTTTTATAAAAAAGTTTAAAGATGGCGCTAGAGGCACTAACTACTCAAATTATTTGCTAGTTAAAGTAGGCCATGTCGCACCTCATTTGAAAAGTACTTCAATTCTCTATACAGTAGTTTTTTTAAATTTAAAATCCAACTATCCGTTCTCTACTTATGAGCATTTTTACGTTTCACGCAATGCGCTCCAAATGTCCAATATAGTTTTCCTTTAGAAGGAGGACGTATCGTTCATTATAATAGCGATTTTAGATCCCTAGATTAATACTTACTCGATGTCTTTAATAATGGTTCCCTTCATAAGATTGTGTAATTCTAAATTTTTGTAATTTTGAACCACGTGTACAGTTCCCGTTCCTTCTCCAATTGTAGCCTTCTCAACTAAAATGGGTTCTAAAGCTGGAATGTTGATTTGCGGTATACCTTAAGAAAGATTCAATTTTACCAATAAGTTGAATTATTTAATAACTAAATTTACCATTAGTGAATTTTTCAAGTGCCGATTGTATGGAACTTTTCAAACACTCGTTGAGCTTTGGATCTGCTTTTGTGCAAAGGGTAAAAAGTGCGCCTGTAAAGATTGATTTAATTAAAATTTCGAATACAATTAGAAACAAATGAAGACATACTAGTATCAATATCTTTGCCGACAGCAAAAGATATGAAGAAAGCACAAACAAAAATAGTAGCCACTTTCAACATTTTGAACTCACGAAATCTAATTATGCAATGAGTTTGGACCGATCTCTTTCCTCTTTATATAGTTTTGGCATTAATTTTTATTATAAGAACATAAATGAGCAACACGATCGAATTTAACCATAAACGACAATCGTAATACCAAAAAAAAAAACATTTTCGAGGTGAACAAGCAGATTATTATTTTGTTAAAAATTTTTGATTGAAAGTTAACACGAAAGATTTTAATTGATTTAAGTAATTAAAAATTCTCGGTAAGAATAATTACAATTTTAATAGATTTTTTGTTTCTGGTATCAACAAATTAACATATTTTCAGTTAATAATATTATTTCCTTTAATTACTTATTTACTAAACAGTGTATAAAAATTCGTAAAATTAACATAAATATTGATTTGGTTGTCGAATCGTATAAGGGCAAGTTTTTCCGCTCTTCATCTATTAACTTTTTCTACTTAATTAATATTTAAAACAAATTAAACTTCTTAATTTGTTTTTTGTAATACCATTTAGATGGATTATTTTTGGAAAAATCGTAATTTGTTCAAAAAACTTCAGTTAACCTTGCTTTTAGTAACAAAACTTGATAAGGTAATTATTTCAAATTATCACAAGCATATAATTAAGGTCTAATTAAAATACCAGAAAATGACTTAAACAATTTCTGAAGATGTTTGCTGTCATTTCAACAAAATACAGGGTGGTTCACTTTAATCAATCAAATATCTCAAAAAATTTGGATACAGAAAAACCGATAGGGACAAATTTAATTAATCTCATTAATTTGACCTAGTAATGACCTTAAAACGCCCTACTAAAAGCTAAAGTATTGACAGTGTAATGAAATTACTAGATATCCTTCTGCATTTGACTGCTTTAAAGGGAACAATTCTGGGTTCAATTCTCTTAATAGAGAGTTTCTGTCCCTACATGACTTTAAAGCAATAGAGTGCACAAAGATAGCAATTACACTATACTTACTTATGTCAAAGTGGTACGATTTCAAAACGGAGGTCATGTGATGGCTATTATTGGCACTAGACATTATAAGTATAGCCTCTACTGGCTCTAAGTAGAAATAGGTATGATCATGAGCATGGTAAGAAGTTAGAGATTAACTCCCAAGAGTTCATCCACTCTCGGCAGTCAATGTCTACTGAGCAGTCAACGGTAGTCATCGGCAGTCGGTGGTAGTCATAGCATATGTAGTAATGGGCAGTCAACGGCAGTCATCGGCAGTCTGTGTAAAAATTCAGAACAATGGTTAACCCGTCGTCCCTATGAGTAGAAATACTCTCCAACGAACAATCCGACGAAGACGAAGCTAGTTCTGTTCACTAGAAAACGTATGTTGAGGGAAATGATTATGCTCAGCTTAAAAGGAACATCTGCCAAACTAGTGAGCACTGTCAAGCATGTGGATCAGGAACTTAATTGGAGATCCTAGGCATATTTTGCTTTCTGGCAGTGTCGAAGACTAGTGAGCAGAACCTTGGGTGTTTCCCCATTGATCGCTACTATTGCTTTACACAGCTATATGCACTTAAGCAGACCTATGATGAACATTATGGTGCCGCTGTTTGGTGGCTCAGTAACAAATAAAAAACTGCGGGGGAGACCCTTTTGTGGCTCCCTACACCAGACCTCTTTCTGAAGGAGAGAGAGACAGCCTGGAGGACAGCATACTTTGACCATCAGAGTATCTGGCGTGAAAAAAGCCTGAAATTCTAGGGAACCCTTAGACGTTCTACCGAACTAGAAAATATCTGAACTAGGACCTACACAAACACGAACCTACGCGTATTTTCTTTTTGTATGTCTTCCTAGTCTGTCTGACTTTCAGTCTGTAAGTTATCTAGTTACATAGGGTGGACCACCATACCTGTGCAGTCAAGAAAGTCTTAAAAGTACAAGAAACTATTTTGCGTCCTGACGACTTTAACCAATCCATTTTTCTGCGACTCCCCAAATATTTTTCGCGAGTTTCCTGGGGGTCTCCACCCTCACTTTGAAAATCGATGATGTAGTATGTAATGATATTTGTTATTTCGGTTGCAGCCAAAAATCGTCAGGGGCTATAAGTTTCCTGGTCTGCCCTGTATTTTTTTTATTTGCCTAATAGTTAATTCAGCTCTGCAGGGAAAAGAATTATTATTTAAAAACTTTACTCCAACAGGAGTTCAAGGTTCAAGGAGTCCAAATTACGTCACTGCTTAGAGGACAGCATAAAGGAACTACTCCTACTTCTCTTAGTTGGTACGGTTCGTATTGCTCTTAGATACTGTCAAAAGATCATTTAAAATTTTGTCAGCAGTTCTAGAAACGATCACCCCAGACATCTAAGATGTATACCCCCCCCCCGGAGCACCTGAGTTGAATTTCAGCATCACCATAGGTATTGTGGCGATCAACTACCCTAGTGGTATCGTTCGCCACCAAAGAGGTTTGTGTACTGTTCCAGTAGATCTCTGTATTCAGTCGCCTTACAGCGATAGTTGTGTCACCGTATCGTTCAATCTATGTTTCTGCAGGTCCACTATTAATCCAAAATTACACAAGAAATCGGCACCTACGATTAGTGTTTGGACTTCTGCTACTATGAATGACCACACAAATTCTCTTCGTAGTCCTAGACCCAAACTGTGTAAACGTTCCCCATAGGTGGCTATTGTCGAACCATTAGAACGTGGAGGTACAACTGATACGTCTGCCCCCGTGTCGATTAGGAATCTTGTCTTCGTGACGTTGTCCTCCACTAATAGGCGGTGAGAGTTGAGGCCTATGTCACTGGCCGCTGCAGTGATCGGCCGAGGAGTTTTCCGACTGCTTGCTGACTGCACGGCGGTGTACATTGCCTTGCCCTTTCTCCAAATTTGAAGTGGTACCAGCACACGTCGTATTTGGTTTGACGTGGCTAGACCTAGATCGCTGACGCACTCTACTGCTTCTTTGTGTAGAACGGAATACGGAACCCTGTCGTGAGTGCATCTATTGCTTTCTCCAATCGCTTCAATCGTTGTATGCGGTCGATGGTTTCCATGGTTTTCCAGGCCAGATACGTTCTTCCTCTAGAATGACGGTAATTTCCTGTTCGTTGGACGTCTTCTTCTGGAGCTGGCTAGTGGACGATGGTGGTTGGTTCGTTTTGAAAAAAAACGCGGTTTTTGTTTGTTTTATGAAAACTCGATGATTGATCGATTTAGACTAGCACTTGGGTTTTTTAAGTGGAACTATAGATTTGGCAGGTTTTTCGGAAATCGTAGACAGCGAAATATTGCTCCCGCAGAGGGGTGCTTACGTCTGAAAGTATCTACTGGATTTGTACAAGAACTTATAATGAGAAAGAGAAACTGCTATAAAACGCTGGCATAACAGGGCCGACAAGCGACCCAAGAATCTTAAGCCTTATGGCTCATACGAAAATTATCACATTCTCTGTGCGAAATTACATAACTTATGTGGTCAAGGTGGGTCAAGGCTGCAATCAGATCGATTCCTGTCGATCAAATGAAGGTCACTTCAACCTTTGATGTAACGAAATTTTAAACAGCGAGCGTCATAGAGATGAGCGAGCAAACATTGCACGTGCGAGTGCAAAGCTCCGGTTGTCAAGTGAACTCAACATACAGAGTGCTTAAAAATAAACGTAATTATCTTAGATCCCTAAAATTAAAATCTATCAAAAATAATTGTTTTATAAGGAGTAAAAGTGTAATTTTTTGACGAATCAATAGGTTTAAAGTATAACTACTGACGAGTCATAAAAATTAACTTTTACTTCGACGATGTTATTTTTTAAAATAAATTTGTATTTTATTAATTTAAATATGTATGAACAATATTTTTACAATTATTATTGTGGGAAAAGTTCATCATAAGGTATTTTAGTATAAATACTATTAGATACACTTTTAATAACAGCAGCTAAAGCGTCATTATATCCATCTTTAACTTCACCGAAAAGATCTCTCCATTGCTCGTTAATTAATTTGTTCATTTGATTACCGAGCGCTTCGTCGCCACCGAATAGATTTTCAAAATTAAATGCAGCTCTAGTTGGCAAAAGATCCACCTTTACATCGTGCAATTTAAAATGATCGACACCCTTCTTTGCTTTCTTTTCGCCTGTCATTGTTACTGTAAATTTTGTATCCTCTAAAATTTAATTTAAATTAAGTTGGCAATTTAAATATTACAAATGGGTAACCTAAATCCATGCGGCACTTTCCGTTTCCTTTCATTGGAAGCATCAATATTTTTCCATCAAAGTCGTAATCTGCTTCAATCAAACATTTTTCCAAATTTCCGTGGATTGTAACTGTTATGTCTTTGTCGTCCACAAAAGAAAATCTAAAATGGTTGATATAAAATGATGTAAAAATCGAATAAAAATTGGAATAAAGCCTTACTCTGCACTATCTACCTGACCTTTGGTGATATCGTGGATTAAAACGTTTTTATAATTTTGATCTACATTAACAGAACCACCACCTCCTTTTACAGTTATTGCTTCAATTAACAAAGGTTCCGCAGGACGAATATTCAAGTCGGGAACACCTGTTAAAATATTTGTTAATTCTGTGCTTATGAGTGAATTCTAATTTACCATCTTTGAGTAGCGGGAGAGCGATGGTAACTGCTTCTTTTAAACATTCGTTTAAGTTGGGATCAGATCGATGGCATATCTTGAATTCGGGAGCTGTAAAATAACCGATATTAGCATAATGTTACAGAATAAGGATGAGAAATTGCAATGTAATCGAGAAAGGAAGGTTGAAAGTTGCATAGCTAAATGAGAGAGGAATATATTTTGGGAAAATTCACTTGACTTTATTAACACTTCTCAAGAGAATCTTCTAGCTTGCTAATCGTTACTTTTTGACAGTGCAGATAAAAGGTGATAGGAAGGTCCTGGGAATGGAATTTATCCCACAGATCACGTTCTGGTTCTTAACTGCTATTGGGCTCGTATGAAATGGCAAGGGACAGAAGCACTTGTTTGGTGACCCTAGGCCTAAAATCCTAGATGACTTTAGAGAACTTTAGAGACCATTCCCTCTTCTATCTTTCGTAAAGAAACGATAGACTACTATGGATATGTCAAAAAATAAATTAAAAAATGCACTTACGCAAATGCACCCCTAAAGAAGCTGTGACAAAAACTGTTAAACTTAACAATACTATTTGATTTGCCATATTGTATAACTATTTACTTCTAACAAAATTACCTCAAAACTCCTATTTATACATTTTGCTCATTTCCAGCAATTTAGAAAATTGAATTTTAAAAGCGTTACTTTTACATAATTATTGTTAAAAATTATTAAACAATAATAGATTACATTTTAATTGAAGGTTTAGTTGCCTATACATATAATTATTTTAAGTACAAAAGTGAAAAAATATTATCAATTAATTCGAGTGATACGCCACTGATGTTTGTACCAAAACTTTTTTTTATAACTTTCATAATTAGTTAATTCGCTTCAATGAGTCAAGTAAAAAAGTCCATTAAGATTCATTTATTATTAATGGTAAAAAAGAAAAATATTAAAAAAAGAAGAAAAAACCTGTATACAACTACATATAAATATACAGGGTGTCCCACTCAATGAAATGAGATAGTAATGAAATGCCCTTATAATAACTTTTTTTATTTACGTTATTGAGAGTTTTTAACTCCACATTTGGTAAATGGTTTCAAATGTACAGAGTGTGCCACACAAACTTGGAAAAAATCAACTTAAATTTTTTAACTGAGCAAAAAACGCCTGTTAAAAAAATGTTAAAGGAGTAAAAGGATCCTCTCTACCATGTGGACCATGTGAACAGACAGAAGGGGGAACAGATAGTCTGGCAAGTCTGGATCTGAAGCTGGAATTGAATAGTATAATTTTTCAAATTGTTGAGAAATGATTTTAATTCCTCCTCTGGATGCTACATCCTGTATCAGAAACCTACTAGTAAACCATTGTCACCAGAGTGGTCAGGTAGGGTCAGGTAGGTACGTTTAAAAATTTAAATACAATTTGTATGATGGTCAGTTAGTGACGTTATTTAATCATATTCAATTAAAATAAATAAATATGTAATAATAATTGGTGAGGACAAAAACATCAGGATTGACGTCTTATAAAAAAAGCACAAGAAAATATTTTGGATATTTTTATTAATAACAAATTCTAATTTATTTAGGTGATAAAGTTTTATTCATCGAATTGCCCAAATGCTAATATATGTTGTAGAGACATCATCTACTTTTATACAGTGTGTTTCAAGAAAATTGTTCACGTTTTGGAGCTTTGAATAGTACAATGGGTCTAAAAAATTCAATTCCCTTATCATGGCTACCGATCTGTTTGATAAAAATAGTTTTAAGACCTTATCATTTCCGGTTTAACCAGAAGTAACACTAACTTTGTTATATTTTAAATGTAATACTATAATTTTTATTATAATTTTGGAGCTACGAAAAATACAAAATCTAACGATGTGTGACATGTTTCTATATGTTTATCTTTCTCCTAATGTTTTTTTACAAGAACACAATTTTCGTAGAAAGTGACGTTTGTGCAAGGACCATAAAATATTACATTGGCGCACATTTTTTTAAAATTGCATACTCACACTTAGCAAGCTCACTGGAGAGTCTGAATTTTAAGTTATCGAAAAGGAAATTTTTTTCTCTTTTTAATATACAGTGTGTTCCAGGATGGGATGGCCAAGAGAAAAAAAATAATATTTTTGAGATCTCAGAAAATTTTATTCCTTAAAATAGGTTTAAAACCCCCAAATATGCAAAAACTAGTTTTAGTAATAGTTTTCAAATAGCCAAGTTATTGAGTTTTTTCTCTAAATTCTTGGACTTAAATCTAACAATCGAGAAGTTAAGAAAAATATTACTGTCCTCGGCCTGCTACATTACTAAATTTTTTATTAGTTTTTTTTAAGTGCAAAAATTTACAGAAAAAACTCAATAACTGTTTCATTCATTATTATTCATTAGAAACCTATTTTTGACGTTTTTTCATATTTGCGGGTTTGAAAACAAGCAAAAGCAATAACTAAGACGGTAGTCTGAACTATTGCACGATCACAACAAGAAAATGAAAACGAGGTATGCACATCAAGACAGCATTTACGACAGTTGTAAATAGGAAGTTAATAATTAAAAAAAGGGCTAGAATGAGGACACGAAAGTTAGTGGCTATAACTGGTTAAAGTTTACAATTGGACGATCAGTTGGGATTGAGAGGGAGAGGAACCCTAGTTAACAACTGATCGTAAAGGAGGCTTGCTTATGCTCGTTCTTAAGTGTTAAGTGTAACAACAGCATTATGAGTAAAGATTTATCATTATAATAAACATGTATTTGATTATAAGTTCTGTCATATAATTATAAACCCCAATATCCTGGTACAACCTGAGAATCCCTCAGGAATCCCAAGAGTAGTCGTGACATATGATGGAAGCGCCATGTATTTGATTGGAACTTCTGGCGTATAATTATGAATCCTAATATCCTGGTACAATCTGAGAATCCCTCAGAAATCTCGAGAGTAGTCGTGACATATGATCGAGGCGCCATTTATTTGATTGAAACTTCTGGCGTATAATTATGAACCCTAATATCCTGGTACAACCCGAGAATCCCTCAGGAATCCCGAGAGTAATCGTGACATATGGTGGAGGCGCCAAATATTTGATTGGAACTTCTGGCGTATAATTATAAACCCCCAATATCCTGGTACAACCTGAGAATCCCTCAGGAATCCCAAGAGTAGTCGTGACATATGATGGAAGCGCCATGTATTTGATTGGAACTTCTGGCGTATAATTATGAATCCTAATATCCTGGTACAATCTAAGAATCCCTCAGAAATCTCGAGAGTAGTCGTGACATATGATCGAGGCGCCATTTATTTGATTGAAACTTCTGGCGTATAATTATGAACCCTAATATCCTGGTACAATCTGAAAATTCCTCAGGAATCCCAAGAGTAGTCGTGACATATGATGGAAGCGCCATGTATTTGATTGGAACTTCTGGCGTATAATTATGAATCCTAATATCCTGGTACAATCTGAGAATCCCTCAGAAATCTCGAGAGTAGTCGTGACATATGATCGAGGCGCCATTTATTTGATTGAAACTTCTGGCGTATAATTATGAACCCTAATATCCTGGTACAACCTGAGAATCCCTCAGGAATCCCAAGAGTAGTCGTGACATATGATGGAAGCGCCATGTATTTGATTGGAACTTCTGGCGTATAATTATGAATCCTAATATCCTGGTACAATCTGAGAATCCCTCAGAAATCTCGAGAGTAGTCGTGACATATGATCGAGGCGCCATTTATTTGATTGAAACTTCTGGCGTATAATTATGAACCCTAATATCCTGGTACAACCTGAGAATCCCTCAGGAATCCCGAGAGTAATCGTGACATATGGTGGAGGCGCCAAATATTTGATTGGAACTTCTGGCGTATAATTATAAACCCCAATATTCTAGTGCAACCTGAGAATCCCTCAGAAGTAACGAGACTAGTCGTGACAATACAGTTAGGATAGGCGTATCACGTTTTACAGCCTACTAGGGCATTCGACCCTTAAACCCTACCAGATAACATTGTTCCTATGTTCAGGATTTTTCCAAAAAATATTTATTTATTGCGGTTTAGTAATTATAAAACTTATACGTATAACCGGAAGTGCCTTTTACTCAAATTTCAACGTGCGTCAAAAGTGCAACTCTAATTTGAGACTAATTGGTAAGTGGCGACTAAGGACTAAAGAGTTCCTGTGAGACTCCAACAAGTCCCAGTGTGATTGTATCTTGCTATTCAAAAGAATCAAAATAGATTTACAAACTAAAAACGATATTTAACATAAAAAATTTCAATAATAAACGTAGCAATGGCCAAAACAATACCAATTGACCACAACATTATAATCGTCTTCAAATGTTCCATTGTTATAGCCGAATTTTTCTCTTCGACCGTCTTGTCATATTTAAACAAGTTTGTTTCAGAAAACCATTTATGAACAAATCCATTCTCCAAAGACTTTGCTATAAATTTGTTTATAACGAATAAAATTGGATGTCCTTTTTTGACTGCAAAACCCAATTCGATGTTACTCAAACCAAAACTGTAATCAATTACGTCAACTAGTTTCCTTTCGGTTTGATAAGTATTTAAAATTTGTCTTCCCATATGAGTGGAATATTTGCGGTCATAAGCGACCTTATACAAATTGTGCGTCACGTTACATCTACATACTACTGATTTTTCCAATAAAGTTCTTATTACGGATTGATTAGAAGCGCCGAGTTGTTTTTGACCCAATTTGGTTATTAGCGGTTTAAATTGCGATCGAAGCATTTCTTGGATGGTTGTGATTTTTGCTTCGTTTCCAGGATTTAAAAGTCTACTATTCAGTTTGGTTTGAAAAATTGTCGATATATTCATAGTGTAGATAAAATAAGCGGCGATTAATATACGTAAAGAATTTGATTTTGGTATAACGGCACTCGAATTAGCCACCATTAATGAAAAGGCCATTAAAGCTAATCGTACTAAACCACTGCTGTGCTCGAGGATTTTATCAAAAACAAACCACAAAATTGTAATTATAAGATAGATTAAAACGATTGTAATCCAAATATCGTATTTGAAAATTAATCCTATTACTTTAACGTTGGACATTTTTAAAGGTTTTGGTACAATCCAAACCATCGAATCGACGTGTAGTAAGTTTGATAAGTCGTAAAGTTGAAAATCCGGCCCAGTTCTTGCTAAGTAATAAGTTACGAAAATTTTAGTTTTTTTGTTCAAATATCTATGATCTGTAACGTTTTGAACTCGATATGTAACTGTGGCGTTGCTTTTCTTTGCCAAAAGGTTGAAGAAGTGCACAATTATTCCCAGTGGTCGTTTAAAAGGTTCTACCAATGTAGGATAAGCTCGATTTGTATGTGTGATTAGTTCAATTTCTTGTCCTTGCAAATCTGTTAAGGTACGATTAAATAAAGATGTTTCAAATTTATTATTTTGACCACAGATACTCGACTCGATTTCAATTTCGCTCATTTTACTTATTCCTTTCAGACAAGAAACAGATTTGTATAACACAACATCTTCATTTTGTTTGTTCAAAACTACCGCTTTTTCAATATTAAAATCGCAAAGGACTTGGAAAATTTCAGGTACATTTTCGTAGGAAAAAATGATAACGATAACGTTAGGGTCAAAAGCGTTACTTTTAATCCATTTATAATTGGATTTTAATTTTTCTAATGTTGCCCTTAACGAATTATAATTACGGACGTAAATTACGTAATCGCTTGAAATACCATACATTATGTAATTTGGATAGTTGTTTGTTATAATGACGAGCGGGTTTTTAAGATATTTAAGATAATGCATATCTTTTGCATTTTCTGATACGTAAATAATTGTACGATTTTTATGAAGATTTTTGCTTATAAGATCCGTCAAACAGCCATCAATTACATTTTCTTTTTTTGGTTCGATAATTAAATTACATACAATTTCCATAATTAAATGAGCCAAGACAAAAACTTTTATCACCTTCATTGTAAGACAGTTGTTATTTATTTAAGCTAAAATAGAAGTTTTAATGATCCATATCGGAGTAATTGAAAATCAATTTCCCTAATGTTCTATTATGGTAACTTTAAAATGGAAATAAGTAAACAAATTTTCCATCAGTATAAGGAAATTAAAAATAAAGTACAGGCGCCGTCACATAAGTTGGCAAGACATTTTTTGCGCTGTAAGATTAGTTTTCTGCGAAGATTAAATTATTAAATGTTTGCTTAAACATTTTAAATTTGAAGTACTTCAGGGACTAATACAGCAGTAGATTAGCGTCCGAGTTTTAAAAAGGGGCTTTAAAATTGCATAACAAATTCGAAGTTCCCGCCAAGTTAAGTGATGGGTACTGTACCTGCCTTTAATTGGATATGCTCCCTCATAATAGGATTTCGGTTAAAAAAAATAAAAATAAACGTTTCTAAATAATAATTAGTTTGTTATTATAGTATAATTAACTAAATTAAGTAATTAACAAAAGAAAAAAGTTTCTAATAATTTATTTACATTTATAAATTATAAACAAGAAGCATCATGTAATTCACCTTGTACCTTTGATATTAAAAAAAGTACGCACTAATTACGAGATTACGACAATTAATAAAATTTAAATAATTTAACATAAAAACTAACCACATGCTACTCGTCTTTAAATACTTCAAATTCCATCCAATACGCCCCTGTTAAAATACAACGTGACGTTTATTTGACATTTGCACCTAACCTCACTTTTGGTTTAAATTCGCCAATGTTTATTCTTTTATTAAAAGTTTTGTAAAAAAAATGTTTAAACTAAGTTTTCAACCATTAATTTTAGATACTTTAGTAACAAATTATAAATTTGTAAGTAAACGTTTGGCGGGACATTCAAAATGGGCAAATATCAAACATACGAAAGCCTTAAAAGACGGACAAAAATCAAGGCAGTTTTGTAAATTAGGCCAACAAATTAAAGTAGCAATTCAAGGTAATTATAAAATATTGTAACTATTGAAATTCATAATTCATTCTATAGAGGGTGGTTCGCCAAATCCAGCTAACAATTTACGATTAGAACAAGTTATAGCACAAGCGAAACGAATGAGTATGCCCGTCGCGAGTATCGAAAATGTGATAAAAAGTACACAAAAGGACAAGACTGAAATGAAATCATATTTATGTGAAATTAGGTGTGTAATTTATTTTAAATACGAATCAAAATTCACTTTTTTATTTATAGAGGTCCTGGTAATTGCATAATCCTTTGTGAACTTTATAGCTCTAATATAATTAGAGCCAAAATGACTATTTCTAGTATAATGAAAAAACATCAGTAAGTTAACACTTGCTAAAGTTGTCTCAATATTAACACTGTGATTTTAGGTGTCGCTATACAGATGGTGAAGGTAGACATTCGTTTGATCACAAAGGTTTAATTGAAGCAAACATTTCTTCTAGTAATTTGGATGTTGAAAAGGTTTTAGAAGTAGCTACCAATCATGCCATCGAATGTGATGCAGAAGATGTTAAACTATTAGAAGATTCAAATAAACTTCAATTCATATGTGATCCTTATAATTTCTATCAAGTACAAAAAGCTTTAGAAAAGTTAAATTATGATATAACAAGTGCAACACTTGAATACATACCAAAACTACTAGCTAATCTTAGTGATAACGATATAGAAGTTTGTTCCAACTTCTTCGACAAACTTGAAAGCATGGATGACGTCCTTAAAGTCTATGATAATATAGCTTAATTAACATCGTACTACCTCTCGTGAGAATGGGTAAAAACAACCTGGAAATCATTTGTTGTTGGTTAAAATAATTTAAGTAGAAAAATCTTACTTTAATGACGCCGTTGTAACCGTTCTTTAGTAAATGATCCTTTTTAAGAGTATGTACTGTTACTTTTTTAATTTTAATATCAATTTTACTAGCACAAGCTTTGTGATCTTTACCACGGTTCATTTTACAAACATAAACTTTACGAAAATCCATACGCTGTGGTTTAGGATATGATGTTTTAGTAATATATTTAGAATTAGTTTGGTTTGTAAATTTTTCAACCCAACGGTTACACGCGTTTCCCCAGCTATCTTGATTTTTCAGTTTTGTACGAACTATGACTGTAAAGTTATCTTCCGCTATTACACTCTCATATTGAGTGATTTTACTATTTTCGTCTAATTCGTTAAATAAAATTCTTATTCCTTCTTCTAAACTACTAGTCATAATTGTATTATTTTAATATTTTCATGTCAAATATTTATAATTGTAAGGTTATGTTGAATATTTGATTTTTTAATGAGGATGTGCAATGTTGCCAAGTGAGCTACCACTGTCAGTTTATGTGATGACCCAGAAGATTCTTGCAGATAATGCACTTCAAAGAGGCTCTAAACATCTCTGAAATATACATAAGCGATTGTAAATTAGCTTTCCTGATTTAATAATAAAAAGAATTGGTAACATTGCAGACAGTTTGTTTTGATCCAACCAAACCACTACATATTGAAAAGTTGTATCTGCAAAATAGCCATGGCTGATTCTATAAACATACAAAATACAATTAAATCTTCCATTTATCTTCTAAATTTATTCCTAGTGCCACTTGTAAGTGCTTATTTAAAATCATATTAATTTAATACAAATCAATATTAACAGGTGTCAGCTGATTATTGCGAGTTTGGTTTTTGTGAGAGTGAAGAATATTGTTGTGGAAACAACAAATGTTGCACTAAGACGTTAGATCTTTGGTGTTTCTGGTAATACGTGTACAAACATATTCGTTAGGAAAATACTAAAAGTGTGTCGTTACAGGGCTGGAATTTTATTGGTTATATTCGCTTTAGTCGTTGCTGCTGGAGTACGATACACGAGAAATCGTCATGCCACGTATGTACTATTAGCTACACATCCTTTAGATGAACCCGAAGTACCTCAGGTATCACTCAAATAATTGTTGTGGCAGAACTTTTAAGCATTATATATGTATGTAATGAATTTACCATATGGTTGATGTGTGTGTCGGAACAAAGTAAGTTTGAAGCTCGACTTTTTCAATTCTCTACAGTAACTTACATGTTGAACACATCTCTATTTCATTCATTAGCGACACCAGTCGATTTCTTATAGCGTATAGTAGGTAAAGTGTAACCAAAGCAGTTAAGAATATTTATGTAAAGTCTAATTAACAATGTGAGCACTATGTTTTTTATTTATTATAACTGTGATAATTCGTTGTAGCAAACTCATAGGTATTTATTTGAAATATATTTTTTAAAAATATACTCTTATTTGTTTTTTTTAATTTTATATTTTGAAACCTATAGTACAGAGGGATTATACTTTATCTTCTTAACATTATTTAGAGTTTGTCTTTTACCACAAAAAGCTGAAATTCGTAAATTAGAATATAATAAATGTAAGGTTATGTTTCTAAAAAATTACCTCGATGGTGTAATTGGAGGCATACCTGGGTCGGCACCTTGTTTGTAACCTATAATAAACTAATATAGTTAAAATTGTGTACAACAAAAGCTACTTACCTAGATAAATTATAGTCGGAATAAAGGCGTAATGAAAAATAGTTTTGCCAAGGTCTACAACCGTCGACAGCCTTTGTTTTGCATCTTCTGATAAAATAGACATTTTTGCTTAATTATAAAAACCGTCGTAGGTTCAAATGCAATTTCAAAAATTAACACAATTAGAAGAAAATCAAATCAAATACAATTTGACAAACCGCACGACGTATTTTAACGTGATGTAGAAATGTCAAGAAAGTTCAAGGCTGCCAATAGCCATCAAATTAACGTACGTTTATAAAAACCCTATAGATTGAATTACGTGATTTTTTACGGTCGTTGTCGCATGTACTTCAATTTTTCGCCTAAAATTATATTTTTATATGCTTAAATTAAAAAAATTGATTTAACCTTGCTTCCAAATTATTTACCGAATAATTACGACAATTTACGAAGGTTCTCGATAAGTAATCAATGAAAGGTGTGTTAGCCAAGGTATGAATTTTTGTTTGGAAAATTATATTAAAAATCAGAACAATACATGTGTTTTAGTTAAAAATTGTGTTTAGTTTTTGTACGTCTAATCAAATTAATATGTGTGTGAACGTTGTACTAATTTCTTAGTGATTATTTTTTTTATACACGGTGATAAAACTCCCATAGTTATCAACTGTCAAAAAAATGTCACAACCCATTAGAAGCGGGCTCTCCAAGTTAAAAAAGAAACATTTTCGTGTTAAACATCAAAAAGTCAAATTATTCAGGGCAAATGAACCGTTACTATCCGTCTTTATGTGGGGGATAAATCATACGGTAAGTTTTTAATTTCAAGTTGCACCTTTTTACAAATCGACTTTTGTAGATCAACGAGTTAATGCATGTTACTATACCTGTGATGTTATTACCAGACGACTTTAGGGCCTACTCTAAATTGAAAGTTGACAACCATTTATTCAACAAGTAAGTCAAAAATTGAGTCATCGAACTTGTCGTACATTAGTATATTTTTTAGGGAAAACATGCCATCTCATTTTAAAGTAAAAGAGTATTGCCCCATGGTTTTTAGAAATATCAGGGAACGATTTGGAATCGACGATCTTGATTATAAGGAATCTTTAACAAGATCTCAACCTTTACCCGATGATTCATCAGGCAAAAGTGGTGCTAAATTTTATCATAGTTATGATAAACTTTTTATAGTCAAAACAATGACATCTGAAGAAGTTGAAAGGATGCATTCTTTTTTAAAACATTACCATCCAGTAAGATGATTAAATTAAAATTATCGTTTTTACAAGACTAATTTTTAGTACATTGTGGAACGACACGGAAAGACTTTATTGCCCCAATATTTAGGAATGTATAGAATTACAGTCGATAATGTAGAGCACTATTTAGTTGTTACAAGGAACGTTTTTTCAAATCATCTCAGCACGCATCGAAAATTTGATTTAAAAGGCTCAACTGTTGATCGTGAGGCCTCTGATAAAGAATTAGAAAAGGACCTACCGACTTTAAAGGACAACGATTTTGTTAATCAGCAAATGAAAGTTTGTACTTCTTGTGAACGTCTAAATTTAGTTTTTAACGTTGTCATTTTGTAGGTTTATATTGGAGAAGAAGCAAAACAAAAACTACTCAATACGTTAACTGCTGATGTTGAATTTTTAACTAAGTTACATTTAATGGATTACAGTTTACTCTTGGGTACTGTTGTAATTGTGATTTGTTTGTTTTATTAAACTGTTTTTCGTTTAGGTATTCATGAGGTTGAAAGGGGAGAACAAGAACGAGAAAATGAGTCTGATAATACAGGGTTAGATTCCGATGAAAGCGAATCCGGGTCTGGTTTAGAAAATAGGAATATTGGTTTTACAACACCACCAGATTCACCAAATACAGTAGCACAGTTTGTTAGAGAGCATAGTTTGCAATATGAAGGTAATTTTTTTAATTTTCTTAGCATAATCACAGAAAATAAATGTGGTTTATTTAGGCAATATAATCCCCGAATTGGATATTTATGCAATACCAAGTTGTGACACTGCACCTGTTAAAGAAATATACTTTGTTGCCATAATTGACGTCTTGACACATTACGGAGTTAAAAAGCAAGCCGCAAAAGCTGCTAAAACTGTGAAATATGGTTCGAATGTTGATGGTATAAGTACTTGCGATCCAGAACAGTATGGTAAAAGGTTTATAGATTTTATGTCAAAAGCAATTGAATAAAATTGCTAAATAGTTTTGGGCTACAGTAATGTAATTTTACGACATCGCAGAAAAATTGATAATAACTTTTTGAGCTCAATCAGTTTAATAACTTGCCTTTTAATAATTTTAAAACCATTTTTTAATATAATTTGGTCGTTTTTAGAAATAATATTGAAAATGTTTGCTGTGATTTATTTTTGTATATAAGATATATATACAGTGTGTACCATAATTTATGGTTAAGATGGAAAGTTTGAAGTTCACTGTATAAAAATGAATTATGACAAGTTGAAATCAAATATTAAGTGTGTTTTTCGCAATAATGCGAGTAATAATTTGTTTAATATGTTAGAAAAAAGAGACAGTATACGGTTTCTATGTTCTTGTTTTTTTATATGTAAATTTTTATTAAATTTTGTTTTACTTTTGTTTTGTAATATAATTACTACGTACTTCCAAATGAGTATAGTGTGTATAAGTAGCCGAGTGTCTTTCATTTTTTTATTTATAATTTTAAGTGACATTGTAGAAGTAATTTCTTTAAATTTAAATTTAAAGCTGTTTCATTAAATTGTTAACGAAGCGGCACTAATTCACAAAATGTCACTGACATAGTGATGCAACGATTTTTTTATAAAGGCTTATTCCTCAGTTTGATTTTAGTAATTTTAATTAGTAAGTAATTGAATTAAGTGTTTAATTCATTTAAATGACCCCTTAATCTTTTAGTTGCATTTAGTTTTGATTGTAATTAGAATTTTAATTTTCTATAGTTTAGTAATTTTTGACTACATTTGAAAGGCTGATATATTCTGATGTATTATTTAATCTTAATGTAAGTTACAATAATTTTATTACCGCAGTTAACTATTTTTTAATGTCTGTTTGCTACTATTTTAATTTTTTAAAAGTATTATTGTGTTTTGTCGTTTTAAAATTACTAAAATTACAAGCTGATTACATGTCAACATATTTGTAATATCTGACATCGCTCTTTAAGGCAATAAGTAACTTATATTTATACATATCTTTGGTGCAATTTTTTCTATTTAAACTGTACCTTAATAAACATTTACCGAAGGCACTATTTTTTCACAAGGCATATTTTGATTATCTCGTTGCAACACTATAAATACCATAACTTTTTACACTTGTAGTTTTAAATATAATATCAATTAAGTATGTGATTTTACAGTTGTATTAAATTCACTATAAGACGTTAATACTTTTTAGCACGTGCAGTTTTCAACTTATAGCTCGTGCTTAAAATTTGTTTTCCTATTAGTATAATCTATGGTATATTTGTAATGTATGTTACAATAATTGCGGATATATTAGCTGCTAAAATGATAGGAAGATATGGCATTTTTCATCTTTAATCAACGTGGTGTTTTTAGGCCAATTTAGATGTAGTACTTTAAGTCTGAAGAAGTCAGCTGTGTAGGCACATTGACAACACACATTTTCTACATTTTATATAACTTTCTATGTCGACGATAATAAATTTTTGCAGCTTTTAATATTCAAATTGTAATATCTACACAACACCTTCTATAAACTATATTCTGGTTTTTAGTTGTAAGCTTTTAATAAGTGATACCAAAATGCTTTGTAATTTTTTTGTTGCTTTAATTTCATTCATTTTAAAACTTTGTTATAAAAAACAGCAGTTGAAGTCCTATGTTTTAACAACTGCTAATTGTTTTTGTGTATATTGTCATATAGGTAAATCATCTAGTCTTAATTACTGTAAGGTGTGGATTTGTATATCTTTTTTTAGCTGTACTATAATTTGTTGTATGCCTAAAGCTACATTAATAATAATAATTGAAGAAAATACAATACCAAGTGTACGGTGTTTAAATATTAAATTTGAAATTTAGCGGTGTTTGTAAATTGTGGCAGCGACATCTATTGGTAATAACCACTAAAAATTATAAAAAAAACTAATAAGCGACATCTACTAGTGCTAACGGTAAACTAGTTGTCAAATTGAGAATGTGATAATTTGTTAGGTTATAATTGCGATAAATATATAAAACAGATACATGGCCCGATTTATAGCTCAAATTATAATAACTGGTGCTCAAGTAGTCGGCAAAGCTTTTGCCAGAGCAGTTAGACAAGAAATGGCTGCATCACAAGAAGCCGCAAGAAGATTAGGCAACAACAGGGGTAGATCGGAAAGAATAAACAACTTAAAACTAGGCTTAACGTTAGAAGAAGCTAAACAAATTTTAAATGTTAAAGAATTAGACAAAGAAGAAATTAATAAAAGTTACGAATTTTTGTTTAATAAAAACGATAAACAACGTGGTGGCTCGTTTTACATTCAATCCAAAATTGTTCGAGCTAAAGAAAGATTAGAGCACGAATTAAAACATACCGAACCTATTAAAAGCGAAACAAAAGAAGAAAAGACGTAGTTTGTAAAATTTCTAGTAGTTACATTATTAAATAAAATAATTATTGTTTCAACTACGAGTATTTATTAAAAATGGAACTTTAAAATTTACTGTCGTATAGTAGAAGTTGCTTCTTGAACCTCCTTTAACTTGTGTGTACCGTCACAAAACGGTCTTAATTTTGTATGTTTGCAGTTGCACAGCCAATATTCTTTAGTTTTTTCAACTTGGAACTTAATAGGTCTACAAATAAATTGTTAAAAAGACGATCTGTGCCGACTTGCAATTGTACCTTAATTTTATTTTAAGAAATATATCTCTATGTGTTCCATCACATAGAGGTTGGTTTTTAGATTTGCCACATAAGCACCAGTGATAAGTTTTTCCTATAATAAAAGTGTATTGAACAAACCTAAAATTGCAAATGGAGCTTACCAGCTTCGAGTTTAAGTTTAAAGGGCTTTTTATCGTAAACAGCACCGTTGTCAACTTGAGCATCGGCCGAAATGAGACCTTTTAAAACATTTTTGGGAACTTCTGCATCTTGACTTAAAAACTTTACCTAAAAAATGATTTTCTAATCATATACGGTGTAAATATCGTTTTTACCTTTTGGCAACTTGCACCAAATTTGTACCACTTTGATCTATTTACAATAATTCTTAAAGCCATTGAAATTAATCTAATTTTAATGATACAAATTTACTTTCGTTCTTAACCTTAAAAAATGTAAAAACAGAAACATAACCTCAATATATTTGAAACTTGCATTTCATGTTTTGATTGTATTTTGTTTTTTACGTAGGTGGTCAATTTTAAAACAATTTTACATTTTTCAAAATGACAGCACGGTCAATTATACAGGTTTTTGACCATTATCAGAAATCAAGACTTCAGTTTGTACAAACAATTTCAGAATTAGCACTTCGTCCTCAAAATATTGAATTTTTGGAGCAAGGGGGAGCATTAGGTAAATTTAGTAAATTATATTTTTTGTCGTGTCATTTATATTACTTTTTAGATTTGTTAGTACCACTTTTAACTGATGTTTGCAAGCAAATTCAACAGTGTGCAGCTATTGCAATCGGCCGTATAGTACAACATGATGCAGCTTTAGCTAAGAAGGTCTTGGGAAGAGAATTTTTATCATGTTTATTACGAGACATAGATCAACAAACTGTACGTTTGCGTGTGTATTTATTTAATGAGAATTAATCGAATCGTTGTAGAAATATCACAAAAAAGCTGTTCTATTTGTTTTGCGAACACTCTGCAAACACGATGAAGAGCTGGCTACCATAGTACTCAATTCAGGTGGATTAGAAGCCCTAATGTTGTGTTTAGAAGATTTTGAGCCTATGGTAAGTTTTAATACTCGTTGCAAACATAGATGTTCCTACCTACAATGGTTAATTTTAATTAGAAAGTTTAGATTAGTTTAGCGATCGTTTTTTTAAATTCACTGCTTTCTTAAGGTAAAACAAGGAGCTGCATGGGCAATAGGTTATATTTCACGACACAGTATTGCTTTGGCTCAAACTCTAGTTGATGCAGGCGCTATCCCACTTTTAATTTTATGCTTACAAGAACCCGAACTTGCATTAAAACAAGTTGCTGTTAGTTGCTTAGGAGATATTGCAAAACATAGTGTGGAACTTGCACAAAACCTTGTTGATGCAGGTTGTGTCCCCCATTTAGCCAGAAATTTAAAGAATCAAGATGAAAAATTAAAACGCCAAGTGTTGAATTCCCTAAGTAATCTTTTATAGACTTTTTTTTGACTTATAAACGTTTATTTTGTGTAGGTTGCATAGCTAAACATTCAAACGATTTAGCTGAAGTTATAGTTGAAGCAGAAGTTTTCCCTTGTGTGTTAATTCACATGGCTCATGCTTGTCCAATGGTGCGAAAACATGCGGCTACTTTAGTATGCGACGTTTGTAAACATTCCTTAGAATTGACACAATTCATTGTTAATACTGGAGGTATTGGAGCTCTTATGGAAACTTTAAGTTATCCTTCTGAAGAAACAAAAGTGCCTTGTATCGTTGCCCTCGGATATATTTCGGGTCACTGTGAACAACTTGCTTTGTCGGTGATAGGCTGTGACGCTGTTTTGGAATTGGCTAAAGTTTTAAATGAAAGTACAGACGATGCCACTCTAGCTGTAACTGCATGGGCTCTCGGACAAATGGGAAAACATAGTCCGGAGCATTCTAAAGCAATTGCAGTTGCTAACCTTTTTCCACGTTTGCTCGCTTTATGTGTAGCTTATGATAGTTCCGAAGATCTCAAATATAAATGTAAAACATCGTTGAAGCAGTGTTTGCAGAAGTCCTGTTTAATGTCAGCTTTAGAACCTTTACTCTATGATGCACCATCAAGTATACTAAAGTACGTTTTAGGACAATTTAGTAAGGTATGTAGTATGTTTTATAAGGAATTTTTTATAGCTATTAAAACAAGTTTTATAAAGTTCTATTTATTTTAAAAAATTGCATACTCGAAGCAGTGCAATTAATTAACAAAGTACATATAAATAGTTGTGTTTATAACAGTAACATTCGGTAATTTATATTATGAAAAATCAAAAATTTGATATAAAATCGTATAAAATAGTTTGCAATTCTTATTGCTTATACATGACAATAGTTTTTTTATTTTTTTTTGTAAAGGAAGTAACTCAGTGAATCAACAATTTTTATGGTTGATTGTGTTTGTATCAAATTTATAACAACATGCTATACATAACTACTTTTTTTTATAATCTACAATCTAACTAATTACATTCAACTTTATAAATTATAAAATGCCATAGGGATTCAAAAGTGAAATTAATTGGCAGCTATTTTTTGTACATACGAAAAATTTGGCAAATGTTCAGGGTCATTATTTATAAAAGAGCATATTTTTCTTTTATTGTCATTAGGAAAAAAATTTGTTGTAGACGTAATTATCACCCTGTATAATATAAGCTGTTTGATTGAACAGAATCGGGAGGGTTACATTGATTTGAAAATTTTAGAAAGCATACACAAATAGGGGTAGACGACTTCATGTAGTTGCTGAAATTCCAATATTGACTAGTTAAAACTGGGACATTGTTCACTTTATTAATAATTTGAAAGTGTAAACGTAATTAAGCTATAACATACCTCTTAACAAGGGTCGTTTTTCATTGGTTAAAAGGAAATATATTGTCAATTATACAGGGTGAATATAGACATATGGGACACTAGAATTATATTAAGTTCTACAATAGATATAAAAACAACGGATGTGGCCATACGAGGAACTTTTTCCGTCCGTCAAATCTCAAATCTTGTAATTTTGTATTACATTTATTTTTATGTTAATGTAAATTACATGATGTTAAAATTTTTTTTTTAAATTGCTTCCGTCAATGATTGAATCTGGGACTTCTGTGTGTAAGCAGAATTTTTAGGTATAAACTGTTTCAAAAATTATATTTTTTTATAATTTTGGCATAAATTGAAGTTCAAAATATACATTATTTTGATAGAAAGCTAGAAACCTAATTTAACACCGTTTGAAAATATTGAAAAATATACAGGGTGTTCTATTTAAATTAACAAATTTGATCCTATTTCCGATTAAACCGGAAGTCAAAATATAAAGTGTTTGGTATCGTGTAATAGCTAATTTTACGAGCTTTCAAAATATTTAAAAATACACAGGCTGTTCCTAAAAATTTTGATATTTTTGTAATTTCCGGTATAACCGGAAGCGTTGTGTTAAACGAAAATAGTGTCAAATATTAGATATTCATGGGATTGATAAATATATCCATTTTCAAGTTTTCATTTCTATTACAAAAGTAATTAGAGATTTTTGAAGTTTTGACATTCAAAAAATCATTATTCCAAAACGGCTCGAGAGATTTTTATGAAAAGTCATATTTTGATAGAGAATTACGTTGTCTGTAATATATCCAAAAAAGAAAAAATATGGTAGAGGAAATTTTGAGAAAATCCATTTCAAAATTTTGACCTATTTTGGCCCCTTAAACGTAGGAAATTTTGAAGCAATTTTGAAAATCGACTTGTTTAGGACGAAAGTCCTATATTTTGGCTGTACAATGCCGTTTTGAAATTTTTATAATAATAATTACTGGCCAGGTTCTAAGAGAAAAACCACAAAATGAGACAATCGTTCTATTGGCAGCCATTTTGAATAAAAAAAATTTAAAATTTTTTTTTCAATTGGGGCTCAGATGTACTATCTTATAGCCAATTAAAATTCAATTTGGCCCAAATTTGCAAATATGCGCCCAAAATAACCACCTTATTTTTGGACACCCTGTATAGATTTCTTATAAAAGCTTAGTTTGCCGATGAAATATTTTTAAAGTGGCTGAAATCAAATTTGATCAAAATCGGTTTAGTAGTTTTTGCTCCACAGACACCGACAGACATTTCAGTTCAAAAAATCGAAAAAAAAATTTTCGATTTTTGAAATCAGGGTGACTCAAAACGTCGAGAACTTCAATAAAAAAAATTATTATTATTTTTTTCTTGATTATAACAACTTTTTCTTGGATTGGAAAAAGTTAAAAAATCGTTAACAGAACATTTTTAACTCGACATGGCCTACACCTCGTAATTATTTATACATATACAGGATGATCCATTTACAAGGTACATTTAAAACATGCATTTTTTTAAATGGGGACCTATATATTATTGCATATTTGGATTCTCTTTTGAATGACGATATAATTGATATATGGGTTTTAATGGGTCTGCGATGGGTCTGAACCGAGATATTGCTCATTTTATGCCAAAAACAAGTCAACTTTGCGTAGAAATATTTTAGTGTCGTCTACATTCCTCACTATTAATCAGAACTTCATAAAATGTCATTATTATACCGGGTGACGGGTGAGTCATGAATGCAGAGTATTATTTTTTTTGTACACCCTGTATCTGATTGAATCTGTCTACATCCGTAATTTGACTTTTGAGCCATTTAAAAAATGAAGAAAAGTTTCATATTGCGTTTGAGACTCCTCCGGTACAATTATGAGGTTTTTGAACGTAAATCGCCGTAAAAAATCTCTTATAGGGATTTCCATATCTAAGCGACCTGCGCAGAAAGCAAAATTGTGTACTACCTCATAACCAAGATTACATATTATACGTCAAAACTATTGTGAAAATAATGTTAGGGCATCTTTTTCTACAGCCTTCTCACTTGCTCTTCTGCACATATAAGGTCGCTTACATTTGGCAATCCCTATACATAACTCCATATAATTCTATATCCCATCTATCTAGACTCACCCTGTACATCCTGAATCAAAAGACTCAATAAAATAAAAACAGGCAAAATATCGGATTTCATGTATTAAAAAATATGATTGTCAAGCTAAAAAGTGTAAAAGCGTTCAGCAAACATAAAATAAAAATTTACCTTTACGGAATAAAAATCAATTCTGGATGTTACTATTTACTATACAGGGTTCGAGCTATTTTTGCAAAAATGACCTTGCATTTCCTTACAGTTGCCATGACAATGCCAATTTCTGGAGTAGTATTGATTTTATAGAAATGATTAGATTTAGATATGTCTCCAATATTAAAAAAAAATTAAATTAGTGGTTACGAAAAAATAATTTCCTGCCATCGATAAATTTTAAGACACGTAGGCCACATAAGGGAATATATTTACAAATGTTAACATTTAAAAAACTTAAATAATATAATACAACTAACCTTAAGTTATTATTCCGAGTCAACGTCTTGTTTTATAGCATTATAGTTAGATTTTCTCGTTTTTAACATACGCAAAAACGAACCTAAAGCAAAAATCGACTTTCTATGTCTTTGAAATATTTCCGAATATAAAGTTTCGCGTAAAACTTTTCTATCGATATCGGTTGTTGTGTTATGTGTCGACTTATATTTACAATCCATTTTTTATTTGGTTGAAATTACAGAGAGAGAGCCTTTTTATTTTATACCACCCTGTTTTATTATCACAGAGGATTTTACATTTAAATTGTTTAAAAAGTGTGCAAGCGATGCGTGTATTTAATTATTTTTAAGGCGGTTTGTTTAGCAAGGCATTGTAGATACGTATATATTTTCGTTCCAATTCCTTTTCGACACTTAAGGCTTAGGTTTTTACCAGCTTTTTGGTGCTTTTATTTAGAATTTAGTGCACTTACATTTAATTAAAACACAGCACTACTTTAGTTTTATTTTCTAAACACATAAACTTTAAAATAAATTTAAAGTTTTTTCTAAATAAATTAACTTAGGACATTTTAACGTTTTGAAGACTCGATTAAGTTTTTTAAAAAATTATAGTGTACTTCAAAATTGTCCCAATAGATGTTTTTGATGTTATATTTATTTATGAATAAGTCGTCGGAAACGTTTTTCTTCGTGACATTATTATTTTTAATGAGAAACCTCTTAAGGTCTTCAACTTCTATGGCTTCGTGTATTTCCTTTAATTTTTTATTAAATATGTCTCGATTAGGATAATTTTTAATATTCAATTTATAAACTTTTCGTTTTTCACAAAAAATTTCTTTTTCTTCTCTTTTAATGGGCACGAAATTATTTGAACTTAACTGTTTTATGTTATAATTTGTTTTGATTTCGTGTGGAAATTTTTGTAATTTTATTTTTTTGCCAGTTATTTTTAGGCTGTTAGTATTTAAATAAAGTTGGGTCACCGACACTGGCTCTGAGTTTTGCATTATTCACTTGTTTTTTGGACATTGTTTACATTTTATTCAATGATACACTAACTGTTGGTGCTTTTTATATCTCGAAGGTGGTGAATTGCGCTTTAATTTTCAAATCAATACATTGGCATAGGTTATCTCGTTCTTTAATCAGAGGGATGGCATAACAATCAATAACGTGTTGAATATTTAAGAAGAATTAATTTATTTGATTGCTAATCTAATTTTATTCGACCAATAAAATTGGCCAATTTAAACCAAATTAGGATCAATAACTAAAATAAAGTAAATAGATAAATATTATTAGTTTAAAAGCACAATTGAAGCTATTTGTAGAACATTAAATATGATTAATTATAAAATACGACCAATTTTGTCTTTTAAACCGCCATATTTAATCAAAATGGTGATTATGAATAACTTTTTATTAATTTTAAATTTATACTAATAAAAAAGAAAATATTTAACTAAACTACTAAACTTGAAAAATACGTAAATTACAAATTAGTTATTTGTTTATTTGAATTAAAAAATTTAACATTGTCCTGTAATTGATATTGGTGCAATGAAAATTAGGTAAAATAAGAACAAAAGTAATAACATAATAATTTGAGGTTATGTGAAACGTCAAATTAATAATTTGTGAATGTTTTTAAATTAATTCAAGGTAATTTAACTAATTTAATACTTTATTAATATATTTCTAAATGAAAACTGTTTAAAGTAATGGCAACGGAAACAATTCCGAGAAAACGAGGCAGAAATTTCACTCCGAATGAAAAAGATTTGCTTTTAATGATAGTCAAAAAGTATATAGATGTAATTGAAAATAAAAAAGTTAATAATGAAGCCTGTTACGGAAAAAGAATATGTTGGCAAAAAATTACGAACGAGTTTAATCTTAGAAATTATAACGACGATCGTAACCCAAACCAAATGAAAGTATTATACGAAAATATTAAAAAGTACGCTAAGAAACGAGTTTCAAATGTAGGAGTAAGCAAAATCGAACAAGATTTCTTTTTATTTTTACCAAAAAATTCCTCAACAAATGATACGTACGATCAACAATCTCAAAGTAGAAGTGATATTATCGAAAACCCAGTCGATTCTACAAATTCACAGGAAATTCAAGAAACATTTAAAATAGAAAATGGAAGTGATGTGGATTCACTTGATTTAAGTGATTATCAATTTTCTCTAAACACCGATTTTAATAATACAAGAAATGCTAAGCGGAAATTGGATTATGATTTCGATGAGGAAATTGATACTTTTGTTAAGAGAAGATCAGATGATGTTGCCAGACAAAAATTATTAGATATTAAAATAGAACATGCACAAGTTGAATTAGAGATTAAAAAGATCGAATTAGAAATTAAGACTCAAGAGCTCGAATTACGCAGAAAGGATTTGGAGTTGAAAAGAAAAGAAGCCGACATGAAAGAGAAACTTTTTGAACGATTTTTGCAATAATTATATTTGAAATTAATTATTTTGTTGATACTGAACCAGTGTTTATTTTATATTGCCGATTATTTATAATTATTTGTAATGAAATATAAAAATTAGATTAAAGAGTCTTTTTTGTTTTACAAAGGTTGATTTTTCCAATAAAGAAAAATCTTTTTCATGTGAAAACAAGTAATATTTTCAAGTCTTATTTATTTGAATTATGTAAATATTTTTTTATTTATTTGAGTTCTTATTTTGTACAGATTCTACCAAATGATCCACAAGCGCGTCGCTTGTTTGTTGTGACCGGTGGTTTGAAGAAGGTTCAAGAGATTGAAGCTGAACCAGGTTCAACTCTTATGGAATATATAACAATTGTAAATGCATGCTTCCCTGAAGAAATTGTCCGATATTATTCACCAGGTTATCCGGATACACTTTTGGAAGCTGTAGAACAATATACACCTCAAGTAAGACTATAAATTTGTTTTTGGAAATTTCTAAAGGTAATTTTTAGGTGATGACAATTTTAAGAGAAGTTAAAAATAGAGATAGTGATGTGCAGACTAACATTGCTGCTGCTTTAGAACAAACCACCAGTCATACAGCAAGCCAACAGCTTCACACTTTACTCGAAGGAACTTGAAGGTTTGATATACATTTATTTTAATTCTTATATGTTGCATGCTGCAAATTTAATTGTAATTTGAAGAAATATATTTATTTTATTATACCGTTTTGTTTGGTGTCAGTTTATTGAATTTTTTAGTTGTCGACTACTAGTAACAATAGTTTTTCTATGAATATATAAATTAATGCTTAATTAATTAATTAACATTTTGATGACATTTTATCTGCATAATGTTGAATTTAAATTGATTCAATCAAAAACGATAAGTTTTTCATTTGCTTGTCGTTAGGCAACCCAACATACATAAGCACACATCACTTCTTAACTTTTCATACAGGTGGCGCTAACAAATTTTTATTTTATTTAATAAAAAACAACGGATGTGGCCGTACGAGGAACTTTTTCCTGTTGTATTTTTTTTGTGCATTTCTTTAAAAGTTTATAATTTAAAATTTTCTTTAATGTATTTCATTTTTATAGGTATCTTATCGACGTCGAGAAATGCAAAAAAAAAATTTATTATTATTTTTTTGTCTGGATTATAACAACTTTTTCTTTGATTGGAAAAAGTTAATAGAAATTTTAACATATTTATATTTTATTTGGAACAAATAACATGCTTAATAATAAAACAAAAACAATACTTATGATAAAATACACATCACAAGTTATGTGAACTTTAAATAAAATTTATTGAGATATTCAACAGGTAATTTGTGACTATACAGAACATATTTATAATTTGGTCCTATCCTCCAATGTTTTATTATCATTAATTGATTTTCTGTCCAAAATCGTTGCTTCGTTTTTGACATTTTCTGCATACGGAACGTTATCGTACATCGAAAGAGTATTGCTAAAAAATTTACTAACTCTATACAAAGATGATTCGTTTTTGGTCGTCCCCTTTCTTTTATTAAATGTAACGTGTTTTTCGTATTTATCAGGACTACGTCCCAAAACTTGTCCGACATTATCCATCTTCTCATTACTACCATCTAACTTACTTGGATTTTGATAGTTTGAATTGTAGACATCGAGGTTGTGTTTCAAATCTCTTTCCGAATTTATATTTATGACAGTTTTGTAATCGTAAATTTGCAAAAGAGTTTCGATGACTTGTATACAACTTCCGGCACTAAATTCGCGATTTTGAATAAATGAGTGGCATAAGATCGGTGCCCATTCTGTAGCTATGTTATGTTTGGACATTTTGTTTGATTCTTCGTGTTGACTAACTTTGACTAAATGTACTAGAAGGTAATTTAATGTTTCTCGATAAGGTATAGTCGAGTTTAAATATTCTTTTTTTGTGTTACGAAGCTTTGTTATTTCAATTCTTTCTTCTGTAAACAGAAAAGGTTAAATTGAAAACTATAATCAGCCGTAAAAGGATAGAAAAAAATCAGATGCGGGTTATTTAAACATATAAAAGGTCTTCCTAAAAACTTTTTGTATTTTTCTAACTGAAGCGTTTTGTTATTCCAAAATAGTGTCAAATAATAGATATTTGTTGGATATAAAATATTAGGTTTGTTTGTGCAGCAGTTGGAAATCGTCAGACGCATGCGCATATTCAATTTCGAACGTGAAATGAAATATGCGCATGCGTCTGATGATTTCAAAAGGTTGGCAACTGCTGCACAAACAAACCTATATTATATAATCCGTTCACTATTTATTTGTGATGTGGTTGGCCATGTTAGGGTGACAGATTCCACCCGGTATAAATTAGAAAAATATCAGTTAGGTTAATAGAGTAGCGGCTTTTATTCAATTGTGTTAATAGTTGGTCTGTCAATGGTCGGTCATTTTTTTGGTACTGTCGAGAGCTGACTTATTAAGTTCAACTTTTTATTTTGGCAAACTAAAAAACCAAAGTTTTTTAGTTTTTTAGGCCAACCATATCACAAATAAATAGTGAATAAATTATATGTGCTAACTTTCAAATTTTCATTTGAAAAAATATATTTTTGAAATTTTAAGATAAATAATTAAAGAATGTTGTACATTAGTAGTAGTAGTTGCTTAGCACTTACCAGTTACAAAAACTAATTTTTCAAATACTTCTTTAGGTATGATGGGTGTTTTGAGTTCCAGAAAGAAACTTTTGAGTCCACCTGCCAAATCGTGCACGTGATATTTGTCCATCGAATTGAGATTACTTTTTGGTTTCATAATTTTCTTTTTTATTTTATCTAATTTCTCGTTACTTCCACTATGTTTGTACAAAAACTCTAAATTTAAACCTCTTTCAATTAACGGCACAACCTTCAATACGAATTCAGGAATATTTTGTTTTGACGATGAACAGAGTTGGTCTAATTCGAATGTTTTATCTAAAAATAAAATTTTAACTTTTGTTTTAGAAAAAAATGGTTTTTACCTTTATCGGGTGTTTTTGGGATGTCGTCTTTAAATTTTGTTATATTATCTTTGGAGCTTCCTTTTTTGATATTATTCGTTAAATTTTCGTTTAATTCTATCATTAAAGCATTCCTATTGAGTACATTATCTCTAGCTGCTTCATTATCATTATTTTCCTTACAATTAACGTTTTGACTAGATTCCTTAAAGAATATTTTGTTTAACACTAAAAGGGACAAATAAAAAAACAGTGAACGGATTTGAAAAAATATCCAATTTACCTTTTTATTAATAGAAGTTTCGCATTTTTTGTATATTTTTAAAAGTAATTCGATAACTTTGTTTGCGTTTCGATGACTTAATAAAATATTTTCTTGACAATTATCGGGTGGCCAAATTAATGTGGGACCCCAAACTATCGATATGTTGTAAGCGTCCATTTTATTTTCGCCTGAATATGCTTCTACTTTTAATAAATGTTCCAAAAGGGTCAAAAGTGTCTTTTTGTGAGGTTTGTCCATTTTATTTATTAGGTGTTTGGCGTTTTCTTCATTTTTTGTGGTCATATCAATGTCTGCAAAATTAAAATTTTCTACAAAAATCCAAACAAATAATTTTTTCTTCAAACGTAAACAAAGATGACATTTTGTTACTCAATAAGTGCGGTTAAAGTTGTACTTTTTTGTACTCATATAAAAAGTATACACCTTTTGAAGCTAGTTGAAAAAAGTAAATTCTAACCTCACTTACTGTCACCTCATGTACTTGTGATACATCGTTGTAAAGAGAAATTAATTTAGAATACGATTCTCCAAAAATATACAGGGTGTTCTATTTAAAAAACCAAAGTTACATTTTTTCCCGCATAACAAGTAGGCCATGGAAAAAAAATTTTTGCGCTATTTTGTAGATGAGGTGTGTTGTTTGAAAAGTTTCTAATTTAACTTTTTTAAGTATCTTCAATATTTCAGCAGATATTAGCTGGACAGTAAAAAATCAACCACCCTGTATATATCCATTTTCAAGTTTTTATTTCTATTACAAAAGAAATTAGAGATTTTTGACGTTTTGACTTTCAAAAAATCATTACTCCAAAGCAGCTCGAGCGATTTTGATAAAAATTTATATTTCGATAGAGAATTACGTTTTCTGTAACATATCCAAAAAAGAAAAAATATGGCAAAGGGAATTTTGAGAAAATCCATTTCAAAATTTTGGCCTACTTTGGCCCCTTAAAGGTAGACAATTTTAAAACAATTTTAAAAATTGACTTTTTTAGGACGAAAGCCCTATATTTTGACTGTACAATACCATTTTGAAATTTTTATAATAATAATTACCGGCCAAGTTATAAGGGAAGAATCACAAAATGGGACAATCGTTTTATTGGTCGCCATTTTGAATAAAACAATTTGAATTTTTTTTTTCAGTTAGGGCTCAGATCAAGCTATCTTATAGCCAAGTAAAAATAAATTTGACCCAAATTTGCAAATATTAACCATCTTACTTTTGGACACTCTGTATAGGGACTCAAAACGTCGAAAAGAAAATTATTATTATTATTTATTTTTCTCGATTATAGTAACTTTTTCTTGGATTGGAAAAAGTTAAAAATATATGACAACTGAACTATAAGTAACTGACAAGAGATGGCGCTTTTTAAAAATCCTCTGGTTTCGTACGTTTTAATTAATTTTTAATGTTTTAAGAAAATTAAACACTCACCTATATATTTACAAAGTTCTTCATAAGTCTTGTGAGGTATTAAAGGTTCTTTTAATTCTCTAAAAAATAACTTTAAACAACCGGTTAAGACGTCGATGTCACTTTTGTATTCGTCTAATATTTTTAAATTGTTCTTATCTATGTGATAACGTATTTTTTGTATTGTGGCTAAATTTCCAGAAGCTCTGTATAATCCTAAACTATAAATATTCTTTGGCATTTCGATTATTTGTATTGTGCGTATCACAAATTCGGGAACCTCGAATTTGGACATTTCGTATAAATGTCTCAAGGTGTTCCCAAAAATTGGTTCATTTTTTATAATACCCTTTTTTTCCAAAAGATCTTTTGTCGATCTCTTTCCCAATAGTTTTAACAGTTTGTAACGTATTTGGGATTTTTCTTCGTTTGTTACGTATTTGTGAGTACGACAATCGTTTCCGTAATAAGATTCTAAATCAACGATCGCCGTATTCATGTCTTTTGTACTGTCGAATTGAAATTTATACGCTTTTCTTTCGCCTACCCTCATTATCAGCAATTCTTTTTTACTAACTGTTTTGTACTCGGTTTCGTTTAAATAATTTATAAGGATGTCATTTTCGTGGTCGTCGCAGATTATGAATAATTTGTCGTTTCTTATTCGTAAATGTTGACCTTTAGTAAATTTTCTCGTTCCTCCGTCGTAACAAACTTTAGTAACTCCTTTTATATCAAATTGAACTTCTACGTAATTTTCCAGCTGTTGTTCCACTGCGTTACCAAATGCACTAAAATTTAAATTTGTAGCTTTTTAGTTTATTTTTTTAAAATTAAAAATTACTTACTACTGATGGATTGTTTGGGAGCGTAAACTGGCTGCTCTTTTAGCACCATAAGGATGTCGAATTTCCACGGTGTTATCGAGTGGAAATGGACGAGTTTGGTTATAATATTGCCCTTTTTCTTCGTTGATTTGTTCCAAACTTGCATATTCCTATAAAAAAAAATGGTAAAATGAATAATGACTCTCAAAAAGGAAATCGTTCAATGAACAATTAAATGAGATACATTTATCGTGAGAGATATTAAAAGGTACTTCCTCAGGAAATTTGCAGTGCGATCAGTACGCCTAATAATCGTAATCGACATATACAGAGTGATTACTGAATTAAAAGCGGCGTAACGTATAAGGCAGCTACAAGGACGATTTTTGGTTTTAAAAAATTATTTTCTAAGGCTGGTATTAGACTATCAAAGCTCTGACAAAGTTCTTTTTTAAAAGCTTTATTATAAAATATTTTACAGAGTAATTGGGTAGATTTCATAAAATACAGTGTTATAAGGTACCTTTTGTAAAATAGCTTTTAAAAAAGAACTTTGTCAAAGAGCTTTGATAGTCTAATACTGGCCTAAAATAAGTTATTTTGTAGAAACTTCCCATTCCCATACACTCAATATATCGGCCAATGTTAATAAGTTATAATTTCTTCGTTTAGAAAATTTTTCTGTTCTAATAATCGGCCATGGTTCAATAAATCATTTCATTTGTTTTAGAAACGAACAAAAAAGAATGCTTTTCTTGGCAATTATTCTAATTTATGTTATATTAGAAAATAAAGATGAGCAAACAAATTATCTTATTACTTTCGTATTTATTAATCGTTAGTTTTTAAACAAACTACTTATTATTATTGAGGACAAACGGATGTTTATCCATTATTTGAAGAAAAAATAAAACAATTGCATTAAAAACTAAAGCGTTAGCGAAAAAATTAATTTAGCAAAAATTCGTCTTTAATTATTTAAAATAATTAAAGTCTATTGACTTGGTAATAATCCGAGAGACAGTGAACTAGGAAACAAATTCTTTGCAGCTGTAATACTCATTAAATATTATAAGGGGCTCTCAATTAATTAATAACAATTTGATACTTTACAACGAGTACCGCAATTTTTCCAATTATTCAAATAGATTTGCCCCTCGAAACTAAAATTGTTAATATGAATGTACGTCCTAATATTCGTATACAACGCACTTAAAATTTTCAGGTAAACAACATTTTTGTAAACACCCAGTATTATCATGGACAACAAGATAGCGCTCTCAAATACATGAAATTTCACAAAATTTGAATTGTAAAAAAAATTTAATTACCATCATTTCACTTATCAATTTTTCTTCATCCGTAATCATGGCTAATGCTCATGTTTTTTTAATAATCACGATATTTTAATAAAATATATCACAGCACCAATAAAAACTATAAATATAAACATTAACCGTACAGGAACTCAGTATCATGTGGATTTTATGGTTTTTAATGCACAATATGATAAGATTAAGCTGTTACAAAACACGCTGATAGGGCAAACATAATTGTTTAAACTAGGTTTTATCGTTTAGCGCTCTTTTAGCGACCTCTGTTTTCGTTCCAACTTAATCGAAATGATTGTTTTTAAGTAGCTGTTGAAAGTTGTTGCGATGAAGAGATTATTTGTTTTTCTCTAGGGGGAATATTTGGGCAACTTTATTAATTACTTAGTAATTAATACTTTCTAATGTAGGTCGGCTTTAAAAAAACACTTATAAAATCATAATCGTGTGAAAATATTATTTAAAAAAAATAAACTAATTAGTAAATGCAGATATTTCACGTTAAAATAACAGGAGCACTATGTCTAGAATCTGTAACGATTATCTACTTTCGTTTAGTTTGTAGAGAAAACTATGGTTTGAAATGGCCAATTAATTAATTAAAAGTTGTAGATAATTGAATAATAAGTAATTCGTGCACGAGTTTTCCCATGCAAAGAAGAGAGCTTTTTTAAAAAACTGCTAGATGGCGACATGATGTTATGCTGCGTAGATGCTCTACTACAGCTCCAACTACGAGGGGTTTCCCGGAAAATTATTATACAAATTGAAAATTTCTTCAAGTAAAAGTTGTAGATAATTTCAAAGTTAGCAACTTTTGTACAAGTTTTCCAATCTCAATGGAAAAACAAGTGCGTTACAATGTTTTAATGATGTCCGGAGGACAACAGGGTATTATCGCCGCTCAGTTGAAACTTTGATGGGAGTTTTCCGGAAACTTACTAGACAAATTGAAAATTTCTTTAAGGAAAAGTTGTAGACAATTTCAAAGTTAGCAACTTTTGTACAAGTTTTCCAATCTCAATGGAAAAACAAGTGCGTTACAATGTTTTAATGATGTCCGGAGGACAACAGGGTATTATCGCCGCTCAGTTGAAACTTTGATGGGAGTTTTCCGGAAACTTACTAGACAAATTGAAAATTTCTTTAAGGAAAAGTTGTAGGCAATTTCAAAGTTAGCAACTTTTGTACAAGTTTTCCAATCTCAATGGAAAAACAAGTGCGTTACAATGTTTTAATGATGTCCGGAGGACAACAGGGTATTATCGCCGCTCAGTTGGAACTTTGATGGGAGTTTTCCGGAAACTTACTAGACAAATTGAAAATTTCTTTAAGTAAAAGTTGTAGACAATTTCAAAGTTAGCAACTTTTGTACAAGTTTTCCAATCTCAATGGAAAAACAAGTGCGTTACAATGTTTTAATGATGTCCGGAGGACAACAGGGTATTATCGCCGCTCAGTTGGAACTTTGATGGGAGTTTTCCGGAAACTTACTAGACAAATTGAAAATTTCTTCAAGTAAAAGTTGTAGATAATTTCAAAGTTAGCAACTTTTGTACAAGTTTTCCAATCTCAATGGAAAAACAAGTGCGTTACAATGTTTTAATGATGTCCGGAGGACAACAGGGTATTATCGCCGCTCAGTTGAAACTTTGATGGGAGTTTTCCGGAAACTTACTAGACAAATTGAAAATTTCTTTAAGGAAAAGTTGTAGACAATTTCAAAGTTAGCAACTTTTGTACAAGTTTTCCAATCTCAATGGAAAAACAAGTGCGTTACAATGTTTTAATGATGTCCGGAGGACAACAGGGTATTATCGCCGCTCAGTTGAAACTTTGATGGGAGTTTTCCGGAAACTTACTAGACAAATTGAAAATTTCTTTAAGGAAAAGTTGTAGACAATTTCAAAGTTAGCAACTTTTGTACAAGTTTTCCAATCTCAATGGAAAAACAAGTGCGTTACAATGTTTTAATGATGTCCGGAGGACAACAGGGTATTATCGCCGCTCAGTTGGAACTTTGATGGGAGTTTTCCGGAAACTTACTAGACAAATTGAAAATTTCTTTAAGTAAAAGTTGTAGACAATTTCAAAGTTAGCAACTTTTGTACAAGTTTTCCAATCTCAATGGAAAAACAAGTGCGTTACAATGTTTTAATGATGTCCAGAGGACAACAGGGTTTTATCGCTGCGCAGTTAGAACCTTGATGGGAGTTTTCCGGAATCTTACTAGACAAATTGAAAATTTCTTCAAGTAAAAGTTGTAGATAATTTCAAAGTTAGCAACTTTTGTACGAGTTGTCCAATCGAAATGGAAAAACAAGTGCGTTACAATATTTTAATGAGGTTGAGGACAACAGGGTATTATCGCCAAGCAGTTAGAACTTTGATGGGAGTTTTCCGGAAAATTACTAGGCAAATTGAAAATTTCTTTAATTAAAAGTTGTAGATAATTTCGAAGTTAGCAACTTTTGTACAAGTTTTCGCATCTTAATGAAAAAACAAGGTCGTTCGGACTAAAGATTGTAAATATTTAAATGCTGCTACTGAGTTTTGAGCTGTAATTTAATTTCTAAGGGAAAGACGGAAATATTCTGTTTTCATACCTGTATTTCTTCTTCACTACTGTAATCATACATTAGATCTGTTTTCCACTGTAAAATACTTGTTGGAATAGTAAAGTCAACTTTTGTTAAAACAACGGGGGTAACACTCAAGTCTTGTACAGTTTCATCGAATTCGAAAGAAATTCTGCAAACCTGACCATGCTTTAAATCGCAATCTCCAATATATTTCGATGAGCAATTCCAAATATTTTCGTAAGACCCACTGAGTCTTAACATTTTAAATTTTTCCTCGTCTTCCATATCTAAGCAATCATCGTTTTCCTCTGTCACTTCACAATAACACACCGAATTTCTTTTCAAAATTACTTTTGGAACAAAATTAGAGACGATTTTTTCTTGTTCTTTTTCCAAAAAATCAATTGTGGGCACTCCGTAATCGTAATTTTCAGTTGTTATTCTAAGCTCTTGTAACCAATCGTCAACACATTGATGTTCACACATTTTGTTGTAAAATATCACCAGTTTTTACATCATCGTTTTCATCTCCGGAAACAAATAAGCCTCATCCGGTTTATTTTCCTTTTAATTTTGATAAATTATAACGCTCCGATGACTAAATTATTTTAATTGCGTCGTCTCGCGATATCGAAAATAATTTTCAATTTTTAAAGACGAATAGGAATTTGTTTTAATAAGTTCTACTTCTTTTAAACTTAAACAACCAATTGCTTGTTCATTGATGATAAGACACTCCCTGTTAGTCATTCCATCTACTTAAGTGCCCTTAAATTGTTTAATTAATGTGAGTAATTATTGTAAATTCACGACGACGAGTGGGTTCTATTAAATGTAAACATGTGGCTTGCAACTTTTATTGAAGGGCGATTTATTTGGAAAAAGGGGTGCTTTTAATATTATACGTTTTCATTTTAATTGACGTCAGTTATATCTTATCTAGTAACTCATACATAGTCTGAGAAATTGTTCCTTGTTGAACACTTGAACAGTCTAATCTTTCTTATTGTAATATGTAGTTCCGTTTGAATTTGAATGCCCCTCGTATATGAATAATTGTGTCATTTTGATAAGAATGTTTTTCCAATATGTGTTCATATTTGATATTTGTCTGCTTTTTGTATACTTTACAGGAGACTCATTCAACCGTATTTATTCTAGTAATTTGATATCGTACCCGTATTATGAGGGCACGAAAGGTCGAACTTTTTCAGTCTATAATTTAAACGATTTATAATTTATGTAAATTATCCGAAGTGAATAAAAGATGATATAATTCTAATTTATTTCATCTAATTTAAGTCTTAAAAAATTTCTAGGTATTGTAAATTTAAACTTTACCGCTTTAACCACCAAAATGGCAAAAATGGCCATGGGAGAACGGCTAATTTCAATGTCAAGTTCTATATTCGGAAACTTTGAACTTTTAATTATAAAAATTATATTATGTCTCGGACCATAAAACGTTAGTTGTTTAATCTATATTTACATTAAATTGACCTGCAAGTCGCAAGGCCAATCTTTCAAATGTTACTATACGGGAATTTCTTTGTACAAATAGCAATTACGACATGTATGGCGAATTTGATTATCATATACAGTTCCACCAACTTTATTAGGGAGTGGAGGGGACGTGGCCAGCACTGTCATAGATTTTGAAGTACACGAGTTAAAAGTATTTCAGTCGTTAAAATTCACAAGTAACTGTCACTAAAACTGAATATAGGTTAATATTAAGACAGTGAATTTTAAAAGTTTGGAATGGAGCGTGTCAGTTGTCAAAAAACGTCAAGTTACTTTTATTGTATAAAATTCAATCAAATTTATACAAAATTCAAACAAATTAATGCAATAAAAGTAATCGATAATACTGTAATTTGGCGTTTATGGAATAAAATTGAACTTCATGACAATTGACACGCTCCACTGGCGTAAATTTAGTCAATTTGGGCACTTTAGCGGGTCTTGTTTGGTCACTAATTATCCTCTCAGTTAAGCCTGGGCAAGCCTGGGTCACACTAGGCTGTTTGTCAGCCGCGAGTTATGGAAACCGCTACTGTCAGCCATCAATCAGCTTGGTGTGAGCATAAAATTCGCCGCTGGCGCCGCCACCAGCGAGAATTTATCAGCGGCTGGTGAAATTGAACATGTTCTATTTTGGTAGTCCAGGCAGCAGCAACTAGCAGGTCACGTGACTCACTCTCACCCGCTGCCACCAGCGAGCAGCGCAGTCTGACCACTCAAGCATCGCATCAGCGGCGAGTAAACCATTGTTTACGTGGACCCACAGGCGACATGCTTGCTGAAAGCGACTAAACAAAATGGCGAGTGGTAGCATGCAGTGTGACCGGGTTGCCCGCCGCTGCTTGCTGGTGCTACTGCCCGCCGCTGATCAGCGGCGGCTGGCAAGCAGCCTAGTGTGACCCAGGCTTTAGCTTGTCGAACGTCTGCCTGGAGAGTTCGCGCTGTAACTGTACGACTCTGGGAAGGATTTGCAAACGAAGAAAACGGTCCTCTAATGTCTTCTAATGTGTGCATCCATAATGCTCACAAGCAGTTTTGCCGTTTGCACTCTATGAATGTAATAATAATGGCTACCCTAACTTTGCTTATATTAGATCCTAGGATATAAAAGTAAATTCTAACCTTAAATATTTACAACAAATTGTGACGTAAATTGATATTTCTAAGCATTTGTATGGTAAAAAAGTAAATGTTTTTAAAAATTTTTTTTATCATTTCAATAATTAACTTCTTTTTACAAGTTAAAGTTAATTTAAAAAAATATTTGAGAATTGAACCACAAGTAATTGACGAGAGATGGCGCTTTTTCAAAATTCTTTATTTTTGGTTTTTATAAGTTTTACGTTTGAAGAAAAATTTAATGTTTCATACGGAGTAAAAGTACTTTTACTCCTAATAAAACAAACTACTAGGTATAGTTGATATATTTTCCGTAACGCAAAATTGGTTGGTGGAGCTGTACACATTTTTTGCAAATTATTCACACACAGACCGAAAAAAATTTATGCTTGAAAATGCTGTTTCTCACGATAAAACTCAGATGTGGCCAAAGCAAGACTTTTTCTTACGTACGTTATTTGTAGACAATGGGGAACATGCATGAAAAATAAAATTCAGTTAAAACAGTATTTTCCGATTAATCCAATATATTAAATATCAAATCAGTAAAAATAACTTCTATTTATTGTATTTTGTTATAAATAATCCATTTTAAAATTCAATGATAATTTAAAATAAATCACGTGACCATGAACGCAAGCGCCATTATTTTGACGTCACACGGCACAATATTACCCGCCATTGCCCGCCATGTGCGCGCGTTCAAAATGTCAGTGTCACGCGAATACGCGATTGCAATCATGACTGAAAGTGGTTTACAGTGGTTTACTTAAAGTAAAGTACAGAATTTTCTCAATTTGTTTCTACAAAATGTAAACGAGTTTCTATCAAAGCTGTAATTTTTTGAAAATTTTTGAACTCGTGGTTTTCTTAATACGGCCGAAGAAGTTATAAAATGCACACAATTTGATTATTCTTTCGAGTTTAATACAGATCAATGTAGAAAATGATGGACATTGGTCTGAAGTAGCGCATTATGCACAAAAATTGGACCAATTATTTGAATTTTCGAAAAGAAATTAAATTTACGAAAGAGAAATATTCAAATTTATAAGTATTTGACAGAACTGTCATCAGCACCACCACATTAAAATACATATAAATTTTGCGGATGAAATGCACACTATACGTTACTATGCATTACTATGCACGCTTGAATTTAAACCCAATTGTGCCGTGTGACGTCACAAGCAAATGGCGACTTGCACGATCGTTTCTTTCCATTCAAATTGATGGATTTTTTAAAAATTTTTAAATTATTATCGAAACGAAAATAAATGAATTAAATAGTATTAATCGGTACATTGAGATATTTTTTATCCAACTAAGCCATAAAAAAAATTTATGCATCTTCCCCATTTTGAAAAAATTTACAGAATTGATTATTTTGGGACTAAAGCCCTGTATAATGCCATTTTTACATTTTCTAAATAATGGTTACTGGAAAAGTCATAATAGAAAATTCAAGAAATGCAAGTATTGGTCGCTATTTTGAATTATATGGACCAATATTATATGTAATGGTTCAAATTTACTAAGATGTACCCAAAATATCCCTGTGTTTTGGGCAACTTAGCCACCCTGTATCGGTTCAGTAGTTTCTGATTGACGGTTGTTGCATGCATCAGACAGACGTATAGACTTTTCTGATTTTTGAACTCGAGGGGACAAATTCCATAAAGTCTCTACGAATAATTTTTAAATTTTCAACATCGTTACAAACCGTATACGACTTCATTCGTATGTTGAGTAAATAATTATAAAACGTTATTGTCTGTTGTTTACATTTACTAATTATTTGCATTAGTGTGACTAATCCTAACATATTCGTAAAACTTAACAATAAATTAACAAAGATAAAACTTACTTTCGAGCCCCCTTGTTGCTTTAATTGTAATTCCTGTATTACGCTATTAAATTCACTTTTGTCAACACTTTTTTGAATGTCCCGCTCTAAAGAATTCGATTGAAATTTGTCACTTTTTTCAAATTTAAAACTTCTTCTTTCGCTGCTTCTCCGCCACAAATACCTTTCAAAAAACCCTTCTTTGAAAATAACGTCGTCTAATGACACCGATTTGCGTTTTTCTAATCGATTTATTAGCACCAATTTACGTTGTTGCAGTTCGGAATTATTTAAATTTAAAGGAAGTCTACGACTCAGATGAGACGACTCAGGTAGAGCTCGTTCGTTTCTATTTAAACGTAAACTTTTTGCACGTTCTAATTTGTTACCAAACATAATTTTGTATTGTTTTTAAACAATTAATTTTGGTTAATGTGTCACTTTTCACACCAACGAAATTTGCACACTTTTATCTTATCTTTGAAATTATCTTTTTATCAAAGTACCGTCCTAGATTATTAAGAATATTTAAATTTATTTAAATGAATTTAATAAAATAAAGGTTACTGGATGCCCGTATCGTTATTTAAAGTTTTTTTCAATTTAATAAAGCCCTAATTTACCTAATCGTTAGTTAGAAAGAGATTTTAATAAGTTCTACAGTTTTGTAATTTCATAATTATGCGGGTAATGAGCGCTCTTGTTTTTAAACTTCTATGGTGGGATTTCTTACGTCACGTAGTTACTTAAAATGCCGCATGGAGGGGTAGGGTGTTGTCTTCTAACACTCATATCCAGAATTAAAATGTACAATTTCCTTTAATTTTATACCAAAAATCGGCTTGCACGTGTCAGAAAAATATGTTCTAAGTGTTTTTAATTAATTCGAGTTTAATTTATTACGTGTTATAGTGTAAAATTATAAAACAAAATGACCGGTATTTTGGACTGGATTTCCGATAGTTTTTGGCATGAGGACGTTTGGTTACCCCCAAATACGACATGGAGAGATATCGAACCCGGTTCAAATCCAGAAATACAGTATCCAAATTCTAAACATTTATATTTTCCAATTCCGTTGGCATTTTTAATGTTGGGTCTCAGATACTTTTTAGAAAAGTAAGTCTTTTTAGGTTAGGTTCATAGAACATTTTATAATTCATATCTTTTTTGCAGGTACTGGTTTGCCCCTATCGGTGTTTCTATAGGTATTAAAAACTACAGATCCAAAAAGGCTCCTCCAAATGCAGTTTTGGATAAAGCGTATTCTTTTAGTAAAAAAATGAGTCATAAGCAGGTGATTGATTTAGAGAGGGTCCTTATAATTTCGATTTAACCACTTATGTTTTAGATCCAAGGTTTAGCCAAACAATTAGATTGGACAGAACGTAAAGTTGAACGTTGGTTACGACTAAGAAGAAGTCAAGATAAACCTTCTACATTAGTTAAATTTTGCGAAAATGCATGGCGTTGTTTATATTACTTACTTAGTTTTATTTTTGGTTTGATTATTCTTTGGGATAAGCCGTGGTTATGGGATATTAACCAATGCTGGTAAGTTATTTTGTTAATTAAAAAATCAACAAGGATGTTAAGGTTATATTTAATTCAAATTCTTCATTTTAATTGCTAATATTTGTTGGTTAACGAAAAAATGTTTAATTGTTGCATAATAACATTTTTTTAAATGATAGTACATATTATAATTGGTGCAATTATTTATGTACTGTCTAATTATTGACCTTAGAGCATTATCGCACTTGTTAATTGTAATACTGAATTGGCGTAGACTTTTTACACACAACTTTAAAGCTTAGATGCGTGTTAAAGATGCTTTTGTGTTTATTCAATATTAAAATTAGCAAGTGTCCTAATGTTCTTAAACTCGACCTATTTCAAACTGGAAACTTGTAGTAAAAAACAGTTAAAATACATGTGTTTTGTTAAATTTCAGGACTGGATATCCGCATCAATCTCTACCTAATGGCATCTGGTGGCATTACCAAGTATCTTTGACTTTTTATTGGTCTTTATGTATAAGCCAGTTTTTCGATGTTAAACGAAAAGATTTTTGGCAAATGTTTATACATCACATTGCAACTATAATCCTCATGTGTTTTTCGTGGGTGGTTAATGTATATCGAATTGGAAGTCTAGTCCTAGTTGTTCACGATTGCGCCGATATATTTTTAGAAGCAGCTAAAATGGCGAAATACTCTGGTTATCAAAAAGTGTGCGATTTTATTTTTGCCATATTTACAATTTTATGGATTGTTACACGATTAGGAGTATATCCGTTTTGGATTATTTACAGGTATAAAACTAAACTAGCATAATGTAACTTTTTTTAATAATTTTAAAAATTTCAGTACTTCGATTGAAGCACGGAAACATGTTCCGATGTTTCCAGCTTATTTCATTTTTAATGGACTGCTAATTTTACTTCTTGTACTTCACGTCTTTTGGACCTATTTAATCTTAAAAATTGCTTATAAAGCTTTAAGTGCGGGTCAAATGGAAGGAGATATTAGATCAAGTAGTTCTAATTACAGTGAAGATTCAAAATCTCAATAACGATGAAGTTGAATCTAAATTTTAAAGAAATCAGTTTTATTTATAATTTATTAAGCTTGCACATTACAACTTTGGTATTTTAAGTGAAGTTTTTCTAAAATAAGATGTTTATTTTTATAAAAATTTCGCTTTTTATTAACGATCTGTTTTTTTTTGGTAAATTTTTGTACCTGTTTCTTTATTTTTGTTAAAGTTAAAACGATTTTTATTTATTCTATACAGTTGACTGTAAACATTGTTAATTATCGTTGGATCTTGATACATTATGCTTATTCGAACCAAAGGCTATTCCACTAAATTTAAGTACAATTTTACTGTAGGAAAATCATAGCAATTTCGCTTTAAACTTATAAATCAATTTATAAATAATACTAATATAAATCAATGGCTGTTGTCTCTGTGGATGATTGTTATATTACACCAACAATAATTAGGAACATTTAGATAATATATTTCATTTTGGTATTATTCACGTTTGTTGGTTTAATATAACCAATTACGTATTTTCTACGCATTTATAAATGTATCTTTGTTGGTACATCTTTTTTCGTTCAATAAAAGAATTTACGATTTTTTGTGACTTGTAATTAGCGCCAGTTTAAAAGTGACAGCTGTCAATTACAGTTACCTGTAATGACGGTGAAGTTGGCCGCATGTTCCAGTTAGTTAATTTGTTACCCAATACGTGTCAAGCCACCATTTTGTTCTGTTTTGAGTACAAATCTAATTATAAGAAGTTGTTTGTGTAAGTGTGAAAGTTACCAAAATGTCTATAGAATATTTACAAGTAGCCGAGGACGAAGGAGAAGAACCTATCGAATTGCCGACCGAAGATGACGGTACTTTACTATTGAGCACCCTTTCAGCACAATTTCCAGGCTCTTGCGGCTTAAAATATAGAAATCCAGATTCTCGTGCTATGCGTGGTGTTAGATTAAGTGATGGAAGACTTCATCCGCCACCCGAAATTGGGTGGGGTTCACAAGTATTTTATTGTGTTTTTCCCAAAGGTAAGTTGACTCAACTCGATCCCGTAATATTACCACTATATAGTTTCTTTAGTAGAAAACAAACGTAAATCTGACGATGCTTTGGAAAATTCGACAGCCAAAACTAAAAGAATCGAAACTAAGTTAAGGTGTACAGACTTGATCGTATTAGGTTTGCCGTGGAAGACGACGGAACAGAATCTTAGAGAATATTTTGAAAGCTTCGGTGAAGTTTTAATGGCGCAGGTAAACGCATTTCCATGTTTATTTTTAGTTTCTTTAATGTGATTTTTAGGTTAAAAAAGACGCAAAAACAGGTCAATCGAAAGGATTTGGTTTTATTAGGTTTGCGTCTTACGAATCTCAAATGAGAGTTTTGGCCCAAAGACACATGATCGATGGTAGATGGTGTGATGTTAAAGTACCAAATTCAAAAGAAGGTTTAATTCAACAAGTTCCTTGTAAGGTGTTTATAGGTCGTTGTACTGAAGATTTAGCCGCTGACGATCTTCGCGAATATTTTGGAAAATATGGCGAAGTAACAGATGTGTTCATTCCCAAACCTTTTCGCGCGTTTAGTTTTGTGACTTTTCTCGATCCCGAAGTTGCTCAGAGTTTATGTGGAGAAGATCACATAATTAAAGGTAGTTTTTGTCAAGTTAAATAATTTTTAATTTGATTAGTTTTGTGTTAAGGTGTATCTGTGCATGTTTCAAATGCTGCACCTAAGTCTGAAAGTCGTGGCGGATATGGTAGTGGAAGTACTAGGAATTCGGGTGGACACGGTTCGAATAGGACTTCAAATGGACCAGATGGACCTGGAATGTACCAACAGCGATACGGGCCAGGACCAAATCAAGGAAATTGGGGCAATCAAGGTCACAGGGGTAACATTGACATGCCGAATCTCCAAGCGTTAGGTTAGTGAAGTTTAAGATTTATTAGGTAATGCTTACCAAAGGTATATTACCCAGATTTGACAGTTTTTATGATGGGTCCCTTTTCACGGATGTTTTGTTTTTGTGTGCTTTTGTTTAATCCATTGACAGTTTTTGCATGAGATGTTGTGCGCTAATACGAATAATATTCTTTATAGGTATGTATTCGGGGCGTCAATATAAGTAAATGGATGCAAGTTAAGAGAGAAGAATTTGTTTGTGTGTTAAAAAATAGAATTTTATTGGGTTAAGTTATGTATTTTTTAAAGAAATTTTTTTAATAAATCTCCTTTGTTGATTATGCATGTATTTTTTTGTACCTAAGGTGAGCTTATGTGGGAATTAATTTAAAATTTAATCGCTTTTTAATATTTAATAAATAATAAACGCCTGTGATGGACAGGTATTACGGGTCAGGGTCAACAAGGAAATACTCAACAGAATTGCAACCCCTTGGGTCTGGGACTAAATTTGGGAGCTCTGCCGATGAATCCTGCACTAGTAGCTGCTGCTCTTAATCAAGCTGGATGGGGTTTGATTGGAAATTTGCAAAATCAACCGGAACCAAACTTTAATCAAGGATTTAATAACCCGGCAAATCACAACAGTGGTAAGTTTTATTTTTTTTATAGTTGACTCTTTAATGTATTTTTAATTATTTTAGGTAACAACGCAAATGGTGGTAATCAAGGTGGAGGTAACAACCAAGGTTTTTTGAATTGGATGAATCAGGGTCAAGGACAAGACGGGCAATGGCCGCGTCCTCCGTCACAACAGCAACAGGATAAAGGTTTCTTAAAGTATGAATAAATTTTTCTGCTTGGCTCTGAATCGATTAGTCTCGGAAAATTAAAAAAAAGAAGGGTCAAACCTATTGTATGTTTGTTGATATGTGCACTTTTAGTGTGGTCTTGGCTTTAGATCAAAATGCAACTCTTACGCATATTGTTTTATTATAGTTACAATTTAAGTACTTATAAAAGCGCTTTATTTAAACAAAAATGGGTTTTAAATTTAAACAATATGAATTTGAGTTTGCATAACTATTATTTTAAATAATGATAATTTTCATAATGTGTAAAGTGTAAGTGGATTAAGGAATAATTAGTAGTCGATAAGCGAATAAGGTTTTAAAAACTGATAAATTTTAATCTCTCAGAAAGGTATAAATGATAAATTTTAGTTTTGGAAGTATGAAAAGAAAAACTTGTACATAAATGGGAGTGACTTATTTTGAAAAATTCTTTTTTCTGACGTTTTTTTGGTTGGTGTGTTATTGAAGAAAAATGGAAATTGTTTGTTTCATTTATGTAAATTTGGATGGTATTTCTTCATGTGTTTGTTTAACGAGGAAACTATTTCTCATTTATAGAAAAATTTTTTTCATTTATGTTATATGTATGTTAAGTATTAGGTTTTAATTTTAATAAGTCAGTTCGTATTGTTAAAAAAAAATAAAACTACAAAAATTTAGAACATATCAATATTTTTTATGGTGCTTTTCTCCTGTAAATTTTTATCGTATCAAGCAAGTGACAGGTTTACAAAGTGTAAATGGACCAAACAATTATTATAAAGTTGTTTCTCGAAGACTTACTGCTGTTTTAAACGTAATTTATATTTAATACTTCTTCTGTAGCTGTTTTTGAGTTGAATGATGCATTTTCTTTTTAAATTTACATTCTTTTGAAGATTTTATTTAAGTTTTAGTTAGAACTCGTGATTTTTAAATATTAATGTATTTTTTCAACTCTTACAGAAGTTCGGATTAGTAAACACATACAGTGTGTCACCGGATGGAGTTGCTAATTAAAAAAAATAATTTAATAAAAAAATTTTACTTTTCATTTTAGGTAAAAAAAAGTATTCGTTATAAAAAGTTTTGATTTTTCTCAAACTCCCAAATATGCAAAAATATCAAAAATAAATTTTCAAATAAAAAAATTATTGAACTTTTTCTCTTAAATTTTTGAACATTTTTTTTAAGACCGAAATTTTGAAAAAAGTATTCTTTACAAAAAGTTTTGCTTTTTCTCAAACTCCCAAATATGCACAAATATCAAAAATAAATTTTCAAATAAAAAAGTTATTGAACTTTTTCTCTTAAATTTTTGAACATTTTTTTAAGTCCGAAATTTTGAAAAAAGTATTCTTTATAAAAAGTTTTGCTTTTTGTCAAACTCCCAAATATGCACAAATATCAAAAATAAATTTTCAAATAAAAAAGTTATTGAACTTTTTCTCTAAATTTTTGAACATTTTTTTTTAAGTCCGAAATTTTGAAAAAGTATGCTTTATAAAAAGTTTTGCTTTTTCTCAAACTCCCAAATATGCACAAATATCAAAAATAAATTTTCAAATAATAAAGTTATTGAACTTTTTCTCTAAATTTTTTAACATTTTTTTTTTAGTCCGAAATTTTGAAAAAAGTATTCTTTATAAAAAGTTTTGCTTTTTCTCAAACTCCCAAATATGCACAAATATCAAAAATAAATTTTCAAATAATAAAGTTATTGATCTTTTTCTCTAAATTTTTAACATTTTTTTTAAGTCCGAAATTTTGAAAAAAGTAGTCTTTATAAAAAGTTTTGCTTTTTCTCAAACTCCCAAATATGCACAAATATCAAAAATAAATTTTCAAATAATAAAGTTATTGATCTTTTTCTCTAAATTTTTGAACATTTTTTTTAAGTCCGAAATTTTGAAAAAAGTAGTCTTTATAAAAAGTTTTGCTTTTTCTCAAACTCCCAAATATGCACAAATATCAAAAATAAATTTTCATTTAAAAAAGTTATTGAACTTTTTCTCTAAATTTATGAACATCTTTTTTTTAAGTCCGAAATTTTGAAAAAAGTATGCTTTATAAAAAGTTTTGCTTTTTCTCAAACTCCCAAATATGCACAAATATCAAAAATAAATTTTCAAATAATAAAGTTATTGATCTTTTTCTCTAAATTATTGAACATTTTTTTTTAAGTCCGAAATTTTGAAAAAAGTAGTCTATAAAAAGTTTTGTTTTTTCTCAAACTCCCAAATATGCACAAATATCAAAAATAAATTTTCAAATAATAAAGTTATTGATCTTTTTCTCTAAATTTTTGAACATTTTTTTTTAAGTCCGAAATTTTGAAAAAAGTAGTCTATAAAAAGTTTTGTTTTTTCTCAAACTCCCAAATATGCACAAATATCAAAAATAAATTTTCAAATAATAAAGTTATTGATCTTTTTCTCTAAATTTTTGAACATTTTTTTTTAAGTCCGAAATTTTGAAAAAAGTAGTCTATAAAAAGTTTTGCTTTTTCTCAAACTCCCAAATATGCACAAATATCAAAAATAAATTTTCAAATAATAAAGTTATTGAACTTTTTCTCTAAATTTTTGAACATTTCTTTTAAGTCCGAAATTTTGAAAAAAGTATTCTTTATAAAAAATTTTGCTTTTTCTCAAACTCCCAAATATGCACAAATATCAAAAATAAATTTTCAAATAAAAAAGTTTTTGAACTTTTTCTCTTAAATTTTTGAACATTTTTTTTAAGTCCGAAATTTTGAAAAAAGTATTCTTTATAAAAAGTTTTGCTTTTTCTCAAACTCCCAAATATGCAAAAATAATAAAAATAAATTTTCAAATAAAAAGTTATTGAGCTTTTTCTTCGAAAAAGTCCGAAAATTTCGAAAAAATTTCTAGAACAAGCAAATTTTAGGTAAAAAGTTTTGCTTCTTGAGAAACCTTAGAATCAATTCTTAAATTTGAGCTTGAACTTACACTGTCGAAAAAAGTCAATGAACAAATGGAAAAAATAGACCATTTGAACTAAATTATTCTAATTAAACTCAAATTTAAGAATCGATTCTGAGGTTCTTCAAGAAGCAAAACTTTTTATAAAGAATACTTTTTTTTTACCTAAAATTGACTTTTTTTCAAAGTTTTTTCAAAATTTTGGGACGGAAAAAAAATGTTCAAAAATTTAGAAAAAAAAAGCTCAATAACTTTTTTATTTGAAAATTTATTTTTAATATTTTTGCATATTTGGGAGTTTGAAAAGAAGGAAAACTTTTTATTAAGAATACGTTTTTTACCTAAAATGAAAAATAAATTTTTTGTTCCTGTTGGCACACACTGGGACACAACCGTATATCCGGGGACACACTGTATATAAAAAAAATTCGAGCTTTTATTGTCAAACAATTCAACATTTTATGATTTTCTGTAGGACTAGCCTGTTATAATTATTTTTAATAATGGAGTTTTTGACCGATTAATTCCTCATTAGCAGTTCTTTTCTAAAATTACCATTTTTGAGCCTAAAGGCATTCCCCTGAAAACCTTTTAAGATTCTTTTCAAAGTAATTCCGAGACTGAACTGTAAACTTGTTCTTACCAAAGGTCTTAGTTCTCTTCTTCAATTTTCTTTCTGTAGAGAGCGTTTCAAATATACTCTATTAAATAGACAAATGTGTACTAGACCTGTTAGATTTTTTTTTGGAAACTTGTAAGAAAATGCATCATTTGATTTCTTTTTGAAAGTGTAATGAAATAGGAAGGTTAAAACATTGTTTAATTTTGGTGAGTTTATGCGTGTTGGAGTTTTTAAAAGTGAGTGGATTAATTGATGGGGGTGCATTTTTAATAATCGTCTGAATTGTAGGTACAAATTCAACCGATGTTAGTGTGTATTTGTATTAATATAAATATATAAATGTTGCCTGACGTGTGTTTGCAGCCGAGTGTTTGTTTTATTAATCTGTTGTGCAGAGTAGAGACACTTTTTTATAAGTGAGACTGAATATTCCGCACTAAATCTGGTTTGGAAGCTCTTGAGTGGATTTTATTGTGAAGACTATTTTGGATTTTGCTTGATATGAGTAAGTTTGTTTATCTATAATCTGATTGTTTAAAAAAATAGTAAAACTTTGAACGGAAATATAAAATTAAATTTTTGTACTTTTCTTCAAAGTTTTATTCGTTCCTATCTGCATATTAATGTTAATGAGCTGCAAGAAATTCTTCTTTTGATTATTTATTTAAGAAAAAATTAAAATAAATTACGTGTTTTTAGATGTAGCCGCACTTCAGTCCCAAATGCACAATGCTCATCTTTAGCAAAATTCTACACGAGTGCCATTTATGAAGATAAAGAAAATACGTTTAGATTAATTCTCGTTATTATTATATCGAGACTGTTTGTTAGATTTATTGGATTGTTAACACGATTAACTTATTTTAATATAAAAATATGCTTGCCGTGCAGGTGAAATTGAAAAATTGTTGAAAATAAGAATTTTAATGGAAGATGTAAGAATTGAGGAAATTTTATGATATTTTACAAGTGTGATATACTTAAAGAGAGTAATAAATTCTAATAAGATTAAGAATTTTTATTTAATTAATACCAAACAGTTCAAAGAACAAATTTCAAAGGTTTTTTGCAAAGTTAAGTTTATGTTTATACAGAGTAAGATTGGCTCGACTAACGTATCCATATCCATGACCACTCAACTTTTATGTGAGCTGAATTTGCCCACTAATGAGGATATTTATAGCAATTCAAAATTGGCGTCGTTCAGAAACTCCCAGGTTATTGATTGCTCATAATTTTTCTGTTTATGTGCTGACCAATTTTAAGCTTTCAGACGTAATTTTTAATATACAGGGTGATTTTGAAATACACGTATATAATGATACCCCTCGTAGATTACGAAAAGTTAAACGTTTTTGCAAAAAAAATGTTCAGGAAAATGTTGACCAGTTCTTAGATATGTAGTGTTAAACTTTGACCTGCGCCATTTGAAAACTGCACGTATAATTTACATAATCATGGAACGATTAACGCTGTTTCTCATTGGCTGATTAAAACATTTTTTCAAGGAACTGTAATTTTGACAATTAGTTAACCAAAATTACTTTTCTTTAAATTATAGAATAGCACTACCTTGTTTTGCATAAACCAATAGGCACATGTTTTACTACCGGTTGCTGCGTAAACCATGCAGTAATCAAACTGGGAGGGTCAAACTTTAACACTATTTTACTAAGAACTGAAGAACATTTGCTCTAAAAAAAATTTGCTGATGCCTTTAACTTTTCATAGTCTACGGTGGATATCAATATATAGGGGAAAGTTCGACAAAACCGGGTAGGCGAATAAAACCGGGTACCAGTCATTATATCTTAGGGGGTGCTATTATCTAGGAGATTTTACCGTTACTAGTCGTACCTCATCATAGATAATTGGTGGTAATAAAAGTGGTACCTATAATGTTCACTTCGTGTCAGTTTTACCGCGTTTTTTGATTCTTTATCATTAGTCATTGACGAATGTTAGTATTTAGTAAGACAATTACGTTGCTGATAGTGCCACTATTTAGACGGTAATTAGTTTTATCAAAAGTGTAGTATTATGGCTTTGGTTTAACATAAAATTTTCGTTAATTTTGCATAGTGTGTAAATTTTGAACCATTTTGATAACTATAACGCCCGGGCGGCTAAAACCGGGTACCCTGTTGATTGCTAAAATCGAGTTGGTAGTTAGGTACCCGGTTTTAGCCAAATCTTATATAAAAGTTTTTATTAAATTTTTTGTTCATTATTACTCAACTGGTGCAAAAGCGTAGTGGTTCTGTGTGGGGCGTGTCGGTGCAGTCCCAATCGAAAACGCTACTAGATAATTTTTTATTTTATAAATCCAGTTGTATGCGATGCCTAAGCATGTAAAGTATGTTTTAGCATAAATATATCCACTTTAATTTCATTTTTATGGAATTTAAATGAGTACCCGGTTTTGTCCAACTAGGCGGATAAAACCGGATACTTTCCCATTTTAAGAATAAAGGCTGTTCATATGAAATGAGACTGTACTATAAAAAAATTACTGTGAGCAATCAAAACTACTGTAGTCTCTCAACTTGTTAACTAGTCGCGAAAACATTTCCTACCAAAGATGAGAGTTTTACAACTCATTACATATTAAGTACCCGGTTTTGCCCAACCTTCCCCTACGTGTATTTCAAAATGTATGTAATTATATAAATAAATTCCAACTTTAGTGTATTTATTTATAAGTAGTATTACGTCTTAAATAGTTAACATATGTTAAGAATATTAAGAACAAACGGATGTGGCCATTAATTTTGTATTTTTACTAATTAAAATTAAATTTAATATCTTCAGAAAGCTTATTTTACGAGCTTTCAAAATATTGACAAATATACAGGGTGTTCCATTTAAATTAAGAAATTTGATCCCATTTCTGGTTAAACCGGAAGTCAAAACATAAAGTGTTAAGTATGGTTTAACAGTTAATTATACAAGCTTTCAAAATATTTAAAAATATGCAAGGTGTTCCTAAAAAATTTTTATATTTTTGTAATTTCTGGTTTAACCGGAAGCGTTTCCTTAATCGAAAATAGTGGCAAATAATGTGGTATTCATTGGATAGAGATATAAATTTTAAAGTTTATTAGAAAAGAAATTATAGATTTTTGAAATTTTGATATTCAAAAATTTATAACTTCGAATCCGCTCAGACGATTTTGATAAAAATTTGGATTTCGATAGAGAATTACGTTATCTATAACATATCCAAATGTGTATAATTCGGCCAGGACAGTTTTTGAGAAAATCAATTTCACAATTTTGACCTATTAACAGTTCTTAAAGGTAGGCAATTTTGAAAATTTTAAAAATCGATTTGGTTAGGACGATAGCACTATATTTTGGCTGTACAGTGCAGTTTTGAAATTTTTATAATAATAATTACCGGCCAAGTTATAAGGGAAAAACCACAAAATGGGACAATCGTTCTATTGGCCGCCATTTTGAATAAAAAAGTTTTGAAATTTTTTTTTCACATACATACATACAGACACTAGTTCAAGAAATCAAAAAAAAATTTGCATTTTTGGAATCAGGGGGATTCAAAACATGGAGAAATGATGTAAAAAAATTTTGATTTTGTCTCCATTATACATATAGACTAGGCGCAAAAGTTAAAGTATGTTATGGTTATGCAAGCGGCATTTCATATAACATTTTGGTAACCGATGTTTTCCCAATATTTCAACCCTACTGAATACGAAAATTGCGGTTACCAAAGCAAAATCTTAATCGGGATCGTGATATTCAAGATGACGCCCAAGATGTCTGCTTTGTTATTTTTGATAAAATAATTATGAACAATTAGGACAAATATTGTCATTGGTTGGGATAGATAATTTTATACTCTACAATTTTTATTAGAAGTAAAATTATCTTCAGATCACTCCTAAAAGAGCTAGAGTCGATAAAAGCACCAGTGTTGTATAAACCGTCTTAATACATAAAGCAGTATATGGAAGCATCTTGGTGAGTTCAGCGAGGTAGCTTTCCCAGTATCCAGCCAGGATGTATCTGTTAAAACATGAACAGAGCAAATCAAGTCCATAAAAGTCGATCATAAAGAGGATATTGCGTCTTCTGTTTTGACAACACACGGTGCTTCTCCCGACTCTCTAGACCCTTAAAGAGTGATTTTACTGTAATTTTTTGTAGACCATAAAATTATCTATCCGAGCTAACAAAATTATTTGTCTTAATTGCCATAATAATTAATCCATCAAAATAAATAAAAAGAGCAAACATGTATATTACGACGATTTTTACGCACACGATGTCTTTAGCTGGCTTTCGCTCCTTAATAAGCAATCTTACGGTACTTTTACATTTAATAATAATTGTAGAGAACCTTGTATATCTAATTCAATCAAAACAGTTGTCCAAGTTTCGATAATAATTCTTCCATCCAAATAAATCTTAATTAATAAAGCAGACAACCTAGTCGCCATCTTGAATATCGCGCTTCCGGTTTAAATTTCACTGTGGGTAACCGCAATTTTTGGATTCAGGGGGGTCGAAATATTGGGAAAACATCGGTTACCAAAATGTTATATGAAATTCCTCTAGCATTTCGATACTGGGATTTTGTTCCAATTTCACGGTGCTTCTTCCGACTGTAGCTCCTTAAGGAGTGATCTGAAGATAGTTATACCTCTAATAAAAATTATAGAGTATAAAATTATCTATCCGAACCAATAAAAATATTTGTCTTAATTGTTCATAATGATTCAGTCATCTTGAATATCACGCTTCCGGCACTTCCGGTTAAGATTTCGCTTTGGTAACCGCAATTTTCGTATTCAGCAGGGTTGAAATTCTGGGAAAACATCGGTTACCAAAATGTTATATGAAATGCCGCTTGTATGGTTAAGGATACGTTTTTTCCGATAACAGTCCTAGTCTAAAACTACTTTTTGCAAAAAGTTGAAACTTGTAATTTTTCTCCCAAATCTTTTTTATAGTTAGTGTATTTGCCTAGCGTGTAGACGTAAAATCTAATTATGATCTAAAAATTAATCCTGCTTTGAGGAAGAAATGAATATTGAGGATTTTCTTTATAAATAAGACTTAAATTGTTGCTTCAATCATTTTATTATTTCCATATGATTAACTCAAATAATATATTAAATTAAATATTTTGGATATGGTTATTAGGGTAATAAGGTAATTAAGCTAAACTTAGGTAAAGGGCTGAGTTGTATACCTACTTCTGTGTGCATTTTCTTAGGACCGATTTTACAAACACTATTAAGTTAGAGTTTAACAAAACTTGAGTTTTACTACAGCAAACTACGATTGAACCTGATTTTACAATACGAATTTGCCTTGAACCCTTGAACTCAGGTTCAAGGCAGGAGCCTGAATTGTAAAATCGATCCTTAGCGTCTTCTCTATGTTTACCATAAATTTGGAGATTCATTTTAAAGCTACTTTAGCGAAATTTGGTAAAACGAATGAAGACTTATGAACTTGGTCATTGTAATACTTAATTTTTAACTCTTCGATCTCATTTTCAGAAAATACGTAATTTGGACTCGTCAAGTCTAAATTTGTTTCGAGACTACCAATTACAAATCCAATTTGTCCCGTAGGATAAGTGGGTACGTTCGCAACAGCATACCTTACGTTATCAAACTGTTTCTTACAATTAGCAACAGTCTCGGTTACATGCTCTAATTGTGACCACAAAGTACCGCTTTGCGAACAAATAATTCCATTAACTTTTAAAGCATCTTTAAGCAACTTAAAATATTCTTCAGTAAAGAGATTAGTTGCAGGACCAATCGGATCACCAGAATCTGTAATAATTACATCAAATTCGTGTTTGTGATTTTTCATATATTCGAAACCATCTCCAACTATGAGAGTTAATTTTGGAGATGAAAAACCAACAGACATCCCTGGTAAATATTTTTTGCTAACTTCAATTACGCGTTCATCTATTTCGACTTGAACAATTTCGTTAACTTTTGGATGTTTTGTTACTTCGCGTGCAACTCCTCCATCGCCTCCACCGATTATAAGCACCCGTTCGGGATTCTTATGTGCACAAAGGGGTAGAAATGAAATCATTTCCTGATAAGAAAATTCGTCTCTTTCTGTACACTGGATGATTCCATCTAAAATTAACGCTGTTCCGTGCGACTGTCTATGGAAGTTTAAAAATTGAATTTAGTTTTGACGCGATAAAAATTGACCTTTGATGATTAATTAAATTAAAATTGGCGTCACTTACGTTTTAATAACTAAAATATCTTGATAATCAGATTTTTCAGTGTGTAAGGTTTCCTGGACTTTTAGTGCAAAATATTCACCGGGCCACAAATCGTTAATTTCGCGAAACCAACCATCTTTTATTAGTTCCATGTTTTAAATGTAATAATAATCAGGAGTAGTGAATTGTAACTGAATATTTTTGCTTTCTTAATTGGGTTTTTATCAATTTATTATAGAATACTATGTTTAAAGTTCACAAAAGTTAATTAGGTGTAATTGAATGTTAGGTCATTTACATTTATAGTTTACTGAAGAGGTTTATCATTTTTCATATTTATGGAATTTTAATCTCATATTGTTTCTGATAAATTTCTTGTTCTATGGTTACTAAACAAAATTAAGAAATAGATAAGAAACGTACGAAGTAATTGAAGTTTATTTAAGATTACCTAATAAAGATAATAGAAAGTGAATTCTATAGTTATTTGTGTTATAAGGAGACAAAGTGACGTTTTGTGTGACAAGACTGTGTTTGGCTGAAGAGCGAGCGAGTCAGGCAATACAGGCGAGTCACACAAAACTACTTTGACTCCGCATAAAACATTAAATTTTTTCTGCAAACGTAAAGCGTAAAACTGAAAATTTTGATTTTTGAAAGAGCACCATCTCTTGTCAATTACTTGTAGTTCAATTGTCAAATATTTTTTAAATTAACTTAAATTTGTAAAAAAAAGCTAATTATTAAACATAACGAACTAATTATAAAGGAAAATTTAAAAAACATTATAGTATATTATCCAACGAGCGGGTAATGAAGCTCATTACTCACAAGAATGAATTTGCGACACGAGCCGTATGCGAGTGTCGTAATCATTAGAGTGAGTAATGAGCATTACCCGCGAGTAGGATACTATACTTTATCCACGACTGCAAATTTTATGAACCAAATATACATTGAATACGCGAGTATTTTTTGAAAAAAAAAAAAATTTTATTTAAAAAAAAAAATAAATTTAAAAAAAAAATTATCTTTTTATGGAAATGTATTCAAAATGTAATGTAGATTTCAAAAATGTAAAAATATATATGGTGTTGCATTTAAAAATCTAAAGTTTACCTCATTTCCAGCGAAATCGGAAGTGGAAGAATTTTCAAAAGTAGTTAATCAAATTGCAATTTATATGACTATAACTCACAGCAAATTTCATTTTGATACATTGACAAATAACGGAGCTATAAAAGTTTTCCAATCCCATGTGTCGCCCGGTAAACCATTGAGTAATGTAATAGTCATTGAGTAATATGTATATTATTCAATGATTTACAACTAGTGAGTAATGACACACATTACTGGTCAAAAATCATAGAGTAATGAACGTATTATTGGACGGTCGTGGATAAAATTTTTTACATTAGAAATGCTTAAAAACATTTTTTACGTTAAAAAATAAAAATTATGTGCGGTTAAGATTTTACTTTTCCTGCCTAGACAGAGAAAAGTACTTTGTCGGACTACTTTTCCTGGCTCGGCGGGAAAGTTAAACTTCACCGTTACCTATTGAGTGACACAAAGGCGACTTTTTCTGACGTTTAAAGAAAAAAGTATTTATAAGCTTTTATAATCTACAGTTGTTCCAGCGGATCTTTGCCGGTGGAGAACTCAGCTAAGTGCGCAAAAACACGCTATCTGATATGCTAATACGTATGTAGCAACTATGACGCTAAATTGTAACGACGTATGTCTACTTATCTTGACATACAGCGGCAGAGATTCCCTGGAACAGCTGTAGGTACTTACTTTCAACATAACTACTCAAAAGTTGATTAAAAAGTTGTCTAATCCAGGAGCACACAAGCGACTTTTTAGTTGGGTGATTGAAGTTACTAATTAATTGAGAACTGTGCAGTGCACGGCCAGTTCGTTTAGATTGTGGACTTTATCTCTTATCAAACTGAAGACTTACTAGTCCGTACAATTAATAAGTGAATGGAATACCATGGACGACTAGCAAGTTCTAAGTAGGTACACAATATTTGTTCCAATTTGAAATAATCCTACATTGGATGTTTACTCCCACCATAGTATTAGACAAAGAAACTAAGAGCAAAAAAGGCTGTACCGTCAAAGACATAGACGTTCTACTAATTTTTACTACTTAGCTCCTGATAGCGATCGATTGTTTGCGATGAAGCTTGGAAAAGGAGAGTCGGACAGTCGGAGACCGTTTTCTATTCTCCAACACATTTAAAAATGTCAAAAAGTTAGAGATACAACTGATAGTACATTGGCCAGATACCGGATATTCGGCGCTCACCTTGGCCAGATAGCCGGATAACCAGTCAACAATTTTTTGTGAGCGATTCACTGAAATCTCAGCCTGATGTAATGGAAACGGTAGCTGCTGCAAAACGAATTGTTACACACTTCAATCATTCGGGATTTGCTCAAGAGAAACTGAAGGCAATTCCAAAAGAATTAAGTGTACCGGAGTATCAATTAGTTCAAGACGTTACTACACGTTAGAACTCAACGTACTACCTACTAGAGCGTCTTTTAGAATAGAAACGGTCATTCTCTCTTTCTATTACTAACCACAATACATTGAATAATCTATGAACTAAACAATGGAAACTGATGGCACAGTGTATTATACTCCTTAAGCCGTTTGAAGAAATCACGAAAATTACCAGTTCAGGTTGTTCCTGCATCTCTGAAGTCATACCACATGTTGCTACATTGAGATACCTGGATAAGGAAGAAACGCCTAACTTATTGACCATGAGAGGTTTATTAAAATTGGAACTGAAGAAGCGTTTCGACCTTGATGAAAATTAATACTACCTAATAGCCGCTCTTCTGGACCCGAGGTACAAAACACGCTTCTTGGGACCAATTCAAGCTGAAGATTCTACTTTGAAGTTTACAAATGAGTTGTGATGATTCTTCAAGCAGTGAAGGAGATTCGCCACCGCCCAGTAAGAAAAAATGTACAAAGGATGTTACTAGTGATACTCATGATACTTTTTGGAAGTGTTTTAACGAAGTAGCCAACGAAAACAACATTATTAACCAAATTGAATTCCCTACAAAAATTCTATTGCTAGGGGGCTTGATTATTATTTGAAAACTGCTCGGATTGAACGAAAGAGTGACCTGACCCGTATGCATGGTGGAAAGCAAACTCTGAGCAATGCCCACATTTGGTAGTTTTTGCGAAAATATATCTTTCGTGTTCTTGTAGCAACGTATACATAGAGAGGTTCTTTTCTGAAGCTGGAAACGTGTCTGAAAACAAAAGCAATCGGATGTTACCTCAAAATGCTTAAAAACTTGTTTTCATTCACCATAACTTGTCTATTTTTGCATTTTCTATACTCTTTTATTGTTTCCATTACACCCAGTTAAAGCCGGATTCGGATAGTAAAAAAGTGGCCGGATACCGGATAGTAACTGGATATCCGTTGCACCTCTATACAAAATGCAGTCAAAGTATTCAAAAACTGTCATGCTGCAGATGAAGAAAGGTGCTGCTGGTGAAAAAATCGTTGCCCTTCAATCGTGCCCACTAAATGAGACACGCTTTGAAATATTTATTAAACCCCTAGTACGAAGTAGTTTCAAGTTGGATGCTGTTCCTCCTACTGAAGAAGCTGCTCGACTACATTCTTGTAGGGCCTTTCTTCGGGTTAATTTGTGGAATGGTCATGTTCTAGACCGACTCTATGGGGTTGGAAGGTTGCATAAAGCATGGGCTGCTCCCTGTCACATCAACAGCCGAATCAGCTTCACTACTACCTGCAAATGTTCCAACGGATGTAGAAATACTTGTTATAGAAAGCAAGGAATGAAGAGCTCTCCAATTTGCTTCAACACCAGAGGTGCGTCGTACACCCATACACCAGAAGATATTAATGACAGGCCATTCTTAGATGATGAAACTGTTGAAGAACTTTGGATAAGGTTGCTGACGACGACCTTCAATTAGAACAACCTTTGCAGCTCACGTCATCGTCACCTAAACGTGCCAAATTGCAATAAAGTATTTAATTTTTTCGTTTTTAAGGTAGTTGCGTGCTGATAGGCGCGGAATCTAGCGGCGACTTGCTCGAATTAATGTGCGAATGATATAGAGAAGGAAGGTCTGTCATCACTGCATGAAATAATGACGGATAATAACTGTCATTGACTGTCAAAAACAGAATTTTGCCAATGAAAATTTCATTATTATTAAACCTATCTTAAAGCAAAGACTATACAGTGTAAGACTGGCAAAGCTTATGGGCCGAATGTGATCAAAAATCCCTGCTACAGAAGATGTCGCTAGTCACTGGGTCATTTTCGAGTGAATAAGATAGCATGTCGAGGTGGGAGCAACAAAGAAAGGGGTAAAACAAGTTTACCCTTCGAGGGATTTTAAGCGATTTTGACCTTTAAAAGCCTTTCACATTTTTTAATATAGGTTTCGGTAGTCTCTTGTATATGGTCTTTGCTTAAAGACACTATTCGACGCTATAAATTTTCTGAGAAATGCCTCGTTTGGAAGTTATATACAAAAAAATGCGAAAATTGCAAGGTTTTTGTGCCACCCCACCTCGAGCACCAGCAGAAAATTGGTACAAACTTCATATAACCCTTTTTACATATAAATAAAGAGATTAAAGCCGTTTTCAGCTTTCCACAAATTAATTGACGGCAACATCTAATGTTTCTTCGCCTATGTAGTTTTGGGACAATTTTAAAGAAATAAAAAACACAATTAATAGATATATTTTATTGTATACCTATATCTGAGATATTATTTTTTACATAATCCTTAAAATTAAGTTAACTTTAGTTCTCACTGTTCTTTCTTAAATTTTAAGTCCTATTTACGATATCTTACATATAATATTTCAAGGTATCTCATTAATCATCTTAAGGCGATTTTATGTCTAAAATGTATCTACACAAAGTTTTTTTTTTATTTTTAAATATAAGTAGTACATAATAATTATACCACACTGTAATATTGCATTATTTTATTTTGAACTTCTCATCAAATGTGTTGTAATCCTTCTCTTTAAAACAAACCTTCAAAAACTAATAGTAATTTTTTCAAACGTCCTTTTAGATGATAATTTTTTAGGACAAAATAGGAACTTAAACGATTTATTAGAATATTTAGCTTTGTCAAATATAGAAAAATTAACTATTAGTTTCGTTAAGTTAAAATAATACGAACACAAGAATAAAATGTAGATCAAAAGGTATTTAATTAATCGAACTAACAGTTGTTGTAACTTGTAAAATTTTTAAAAATACACCATTTTAATTTTAAAATACATATTTTGAAAAATAAATACCAAAAAATCCACATTCTTTCGTGCACTTTTATTTTGTAAACATTGGCAGCTAAATTATTTATTTTATTAAAAAAAATTTCAAGTGTCCAAAATTTTAGTTGTAATGGATTTAGTTTCTTTAAAATAAACTTTAACAACAAATGAGTCAAAAAAATTGAGTGATAAACTAGCATCAGTCAAAATTTTTTTTTCTTGTTTACAAAGTCCAAAGAATAAATTATTGCACAACCTTTCGTAAAAACAGTACTAAAGATTTAATTCAAGACAAGAATCGAACTAAATCCATCACTGGCGATTAACAATTTTTTTTTAAAGTCAGTTTACACTTACCGATTAGTGTGCACTAACTTTATACAATTTCGGACCTTTTTTGCTTATAACAAGACAAGAAAATTTTCTCACTATTTTTTTTTAAAGTTACTCAATACTACAGCTTTAACAACAATTTGGCGTTTTATTCCGACTTCATCAAATGGGATCGTGCTAAACAAAGATAGTCACAATGCCCTCTTTTTTCGCTTCACCAAATTTAAGATCAAAAAAACAACTTACACGCAAGTTTTTCTTTTGTGCATGAACACTGTAGTTTTGTTATCGTTCTCAATTCTATATAAAACTATCTACAGTAAAGTTTATGAAATGACTAATAAAACATTTCTATTCGTGTTTTTTTAAGCTATCACAATAAATTTGGCTTAATAATTTTTTTTTTTTTGAATCTTCACTTTGTAAAATTAAGTGAAGCCGTTGCGCACAAAGTTCACAAAATATTTTAACCAACTTGTCGTTTACAATTTATGATTTCTCTTCTGTATTGTTTTTCTTTTTAAATATATTATATTTGTTTACACTACTACAGCATTTTTAATTTTTATTTTATTATCTAAAAAAAGTGACAATAGTTAGATTTAGGCCTTTACACAAATATTATTTAAATGTATTACGAGCTCTTTTTAAGTTGCTTTATATTGCACATTTAAGTACTGGCCTTTTTTTAAATAAGTTTAAAGAGACACAATTTTTGCTTGTAGTACATTTTAATAATAGAGCGATTCTGTACAAAATCGCTACAGTTTAGTTGGTCGATGGTTTCAGAATTTGCCACAATAAAACCTGTAAAAAAGAGTTAAGTGATTAAACTTTTTTTGTTCTTGTGTACAAGTTTTAATGTGGCAAGTAAAAAAAATTCTCAAATTATCCACCAACTAAATAGTTCAAAATGACGATTTGTTAAAATTAGAATCGCCCATTATACAAAATTATTTCTTTGTCACTTTTGAGGCAAAAAAACTACTATTACTTTCTCGATTACTACAAATATAGGATTTTCATGTTACGCACAACCGTAGTAGAGCATAAACTACTTATTTACAAAACTAAATTGACAAGTTTCAAATATTGCTGTCTTAATAATTGTTTTTTTATTTCACAAATGACTACACCTTTCTTATTCCATTACAAATTAGCCGAAAGATAAAATTTTAAATTTAACATGCGAGTATTTAATTTTTTTGAAAAAAAAGTGTAGACCATTTTGTCTTTTGAAACCTTCTTATAAATACTATATGTAGACCACAATTACATGAGTTTTAAATTATGTACAAACATTGTACACGTAATAAATAAAATAAATAAATTTTATTTATAACTAATAACAGTATCTATAAATATCTCATATCTTTGGAACTAATGGTATTTTCTTTTTTAATTTTAAAAATTTCAAATTAATCCTACAAATCACTTTTGATTTCGATAACCAAATTATAGCACACAAAAAAATTCTTTATACATTAACCTTTTAAAATTTTTTGTAAATTCAACATTTGTAAATAACATTTAAATTGGCACAGCCTAAATATTTTTTTTGTGAATATAAATAAATAAGTCGGATTTTTTTGTCATGTCTTTTTAAAAAAAATTTGTATGAAGTAATTAATTAAAAAAATGGCAGCTGTGAGCAATAAATAATTATAATTAAAAATGAGAGATGTAGGTGAGGAAACAAAAAGTTGAAGAAGCGAAATAATCTTCTCCAAATTTTGAAATAGGTATAAAAAAGGATGGGAATCCAATTAAAATTGGAAATTTTGTACCTATCTCAAGTTTTATGTAAAAGTGATCTAATAAGAATAAGAACAGCTTTTTAAACTTGAATAAACGAGTTAACTTAATTGGATATAAATATATTATACGTATAAAAAAAAGTTTGAATAACAACTTAGAATAACAAGAGATTTACTTAATCCGCAAGAATGTAGTCGATTAAGATACTATGTAAGTCAAAAAATAGTTACGATTATTAAGTATCGCGATCCAAAATTAAATGGGGATTTGTTTTTAGCACAAAATAACCATTTTTAGTTGGATGGAGGTTTTGAAACCGAAAGAAAACTTCTCGCAGTTTCAATTAATTAGGAATAAATAAGGGATGAAGATGACAAATTTTTTGCAACAACAACAAATTGAGACTATTACTAAAATATTTAAAATCCTTAAGTTATAAAGATCTCACTTAATTAACAGTAATAATATAACAATAATATTGTCATTTTTTTTAAAAAACGATATTGCATTTTAATATTTACACAAAAACTTTAAATAATACTTTCTTTCTTAAAAGTTACGAATAAATATTATTTTATAACCCCTTTTTTAAATATTGGCGCGATATTTCTTAATAATTTATTATTATTTTTTTAATTTTACATATAATTTTTCCAGTCTTTTACAAAATGATTAGTTAATGTTATTAGGGCCCATTTCAATATATAAAACAAAAATTGCATTTAATAGAGCGATAATAACAAAACGGCACAAATTTGTACGCATCACAATTTTAAGTTATCTAACTTCTTACAGCAATCACCAACTTCTGCTGCAGGTAATGGCGCGTCACCGGCACCAATCTCACTCAAGGGTGTACCCGAATAGGTACTACGACGTACGGAACGTCTATTTCTACGACTGGGAGGAATAAAATTTTGGGAACCACTCGGTGGAGGAGGTATCTGTTGAGAGGAATCGGAATTATTATTATTTTGCGTTTCAGGAGTTATCTCTAAACTGTTCCAATTATTTGCTCTGTGTGAATTATAAGTTGGGTCACGTTGTTTGTGTTCGTGATATCTGTTTTGATTGTTGTTGTTGTTGTTATAATGAGAACCTCTTCTACTGTTGTGGAACGTATTACGCGAATTGTGATAAGTAGTGGTGTTAAAATTATTACGAACTCTAGTCGCTACATTTTTATTTTCGTCAACTGCTCCAGATTTATATTGGACACTAGAACGAAAACTCGAATAATGAGAGGTTTGTGCACTTGTGCCTTTATCATTGTTATTAGTGAAATGAGGACGATTTGTAAACGCGTGCGTGTTATCGTGTTGTTGAAGACTTCCACCAAATTCTTCGTTTCTTCTAATACTCGTTGTAATTTGATGAAAACTCTCGAAAGTATTAGAATTATTGTAATAATTGCCATTTGTAAAAGGAACATGTGTGTTGGCACCAAAACTATTAAAGTTATTGTTCATACACGCATCCGGTGTTCTAGGCCTTCTTCCGCTTTGCATTGATCTAAAGTCTTTTTCTTGTCGCTGCTCTAATGTTAACACCGAAACGACGGGCGTGTTGGACCTTTGAACATTGCTCTCTGATGAACTATTAGAGACTACTTGTTGTTGTAACGGTGATTGTGATGGTGGTAAAGGTAGTAGTGGTGCAAATGTTAATGGCTGCCTAGTAAAGCCACAAGCCTCCTAGTAAGTTATTCAAAAAATAAAAATAAAATCCCAACAAAAACGTAAAAATAGGTCAACTTGTTTTTAATACAAAAGCGTACTTACCTCGGCAATATTTCCGTTGTTCATATCAATGTGTTCCTGATACATGGGTGGGCCCTCCACTGTCCCAAACATGGGCATATTGATGTAGACAGCGTCGGTCCCATAGGGCAATTGTGGATTGAAGCACGAGGTTCTTGTTGGACTACCTGGAGGTTGCATCTGGAGTTGTTGATGCTGTGGTGCGCCCTGGTTCCCCACCATGAATTGTGGATTTCCATTGGCGTAGTAGTTGTAGTCGTACTGAAAATTAACGGCCAACGTTATAATTAAATAGTTAAGTACAGAAAATACATCTAGCCAGTGACAGAATTACATTAGCTCCAACTGTCTCAATTGAGAGAGATCAGACAAAAATTGAAGAATTTTCAATAGATGAAACAGTTCCATCACTGGCGTTAGTACAGTAAAAATATGATCTTAAACCAATAAATTTGTAGAAACGTTAATTTGTTTTCCTCTAATCCATATACGAAATTCTATAACATTATCAAATCGAGGTGCAGAGGGAGCTAGGATTTTTTTTAAAGTTAGTTTTAGAGCGGGCGCCCAAGGCATTTGAGTTTGCAAAATATGAGGACCGCATTCTGTCAAAGGATTTGAGTTTTGGAGGTATCAATCTTCAATATTCTTGATGTTGCCAGAAGTCTTATGGGGCAGTCATTAATGGTTGTCGGTCAAAGTCTTAAAATGTTTTTAATAATCACTTTTTAATTTTTTTCTACTTAACGGTTAGGTTGACGAAATTTTGCAAAAGAGATAAGTTATGCAGAATTAAAATACCAACGAAATGATGTATTTAAATGTTAAAATAGTAAAAGTGGTTGCAAAGAAAGAAGAGGTTGGTAACAGCAATTTATTTTTCTCAAACGGTCGATAACATCACTGTACATGTGCTGACAAAATATCCGAACCCAATTTTGACCAGAAGACACTTTTAATGGAGTTATTTTAGACCAAAAAGAGCATCAACTGAGAGCAACCCTCTCCTTCTATGAATTTTGATGAAATTTTTTTATTGAGTTCTCAATACCCTAAAGATCAAAGTTTATACTGTAAAAAAGTGAGCATTTGCCTCATCATTTTTTTAGTCCACTTCTTCTTGTGAATCAAATTTTAAAAACTTTAAAAATTAGCTGAATAAAAAATTTTCTTCAAAATTTTCGGTGCAAATGCTTAAACTTTTGATAATTAGTAACTAAAAAACAACTTTAGCGAAAAAGTTTCTTAAAAAGGCATGATGAAATTCTTTTTAACAGTTATGTAGGTATCAATAATTAATTAGGCACTTCTAGGCATCCCAGAAACTTCAAATTTGGTAAAGTGTATTTTCATTTCTTAAAGATGTGTATTATCATTCATTAAAGATATATAAAAAAATCTTCAAGTCCGTTTGAAGAGGAGAGGGGGCACCCCCTTTTTTTAATTAAAAATTTCAATCTTTCTAGGGATCCTTAGAGTGTCTTGTACAATGAAACCAAATTTCAAGTTCTTAGGATGCTTAAAAGTGCTTTTGACTCAAAGTAATAAAATCACAAGTGGTCTAAAAAAATGAAGAGGCAAATGCACACTTTTTTTACAGTAAAAACTTTGATCTTTAGGGTATTGAGAACTCAATAAAAAAAATTTCATCAAAATTCATTGAAGGAGAGAGTTTCTCTCATATTTGGTCTAAAATAACTCCATTAAAAGCGCCTTCTGGTCAAAATTGGGTTCGGATATTTTGTCAGCACATGCACAGTGATGTTATCGACCGTTTAAGAAAAAAAAATTACTGTTACCAACCTCTTCCCAAAATCATGAAAAATTATTCTTCTTTGCCACCACTTTTACTATTTAAACATTTAAATACATCATTTCGTTCGTATTTTAATTCTGCATAACTTATCTCTCTTGCAAAAGTTCGTCAACCTAACCGTTAAGTAGAAAAAATGTGATTATTAAAATTGTTTTAAGACTTTGACCGACAACCATTAATGACTGCCTCGTAAGACTATCTGGCAACATCAAGAATATTGAAGATTGATACCTCCAAAACTCAAATCCGTTGAAAGAATGCGGTCCTCATATTTTGCATACTCAAATACCTTGGGCTCCTGCTCTATTTAATAGGAAGGCAAGTACAACGTTTCTACGAAACCTCTTGCTTGTGTTAATTATTTCACTTTAATTAAATTGACCTAAATTTACTGCACTACTGTTATCTCTAAAACAAATTTCACATGATCATGCGTCCACTAAAATATATTCTATCAAGCAACTTTTCATAGTCATTAATCTCTTAAAACAATTAACATCAAAACGCAAACATTAAAATCAAAATTCAAGCAAATTTTAAAAATTATTAAACCTAATTTGCAATTGATGTTTCGTCGTAATTTAAAATTGTCCTTTACAGTTAAAAAATATATTTGTCGTTTATGCGAATGATTAGAACTAAGCCTTTGCCCGCTCCTTCAGTTTAAATAATAATGTTGTGCAACAATAGCTTCATGCTTTTCAAAAAATCTAAAAATATTACCAAGGGCAAAATTTGAGAAAAACAATGCAAGGAATAAAAGTTATTATGAGAAGGAGAACGTCAAAAATTGTCTACCGATCCCATAATAATTTTTTCTTACAAAAGCCACAAATTACTGCATTTTTGAAAGTTTAAGAAAAAAAAGCTGCATTAAGGAATGTCGGGATTAACATAAATTATTTAAAAGATTTTATAACGTGCACAAACATTGAGGTAAGAGAGACCTTAAAAAAGGGGTAGAACAGGTGGTAGGGCGACCTCAGTATTGCAAGCCGTCCAACAATACGAACGCAGGTTGAGTCACTGGATAAAGTCCCTCCGATATGTAATTGCTGGACTGAACATACATCATAGTTACATACAAATTACCAGACACAATTTAACATACAACATAATTAAACAACTTTTTCAAAACTACAAACGAGGGTTTCAGATTAGGATTTAATAGAAATACTTTAAAATAAATTCAGAAAGATGAAATAAAATTGCTGATAAGCTTTTAATTCTTGAAAAGCTGTGTAAAAATTTAATAAATTTCAATTTAACCCCCCTTTTTCCTTCTCCGAATCCAAAGTTAAATTTGCATTGAAAATATAACACAGTCAATGTATCGCTCTTTGCAATAAAAGCTCTAAAAGTATTCAAACTAATGAAGTCTTATCAACTGCTTCTATAAATATATACCTTTCGTTAATATTATAAATTCCAAAATCCCAATCCAAATTTATAAAAATAAGTTAAGTTCTTATTACGTTTATCTTCAAAAGAAACTTACCGGCACAGGCGGGTAAGAAAATTGTTGCGGCATGTAAACCTGCTGAGTTGGATAAATCATAGATGGTGGATAAGCAGCTGTTTGAGGGGGACCTGCTGGTGGTTGATAAACTGCCGGAGCTAAAATTAAATTTCTTTATTCAAAGCCCAAGTTCCGATTAAATTACTTACGAGGATAAATTGGCGGTTGTTGCGAATTAGGATCTCCAGCTGGTGGTGGTGGAGCAGGATTGTAATAAGTAACACCACTCTGAAAGTATGGCAAACTACTTGTCGGTATATAATACTGAGCAGGAGCTGTGTTAATTGTCGGTGGGCTGTTAGTTTCGTAATTTCGACTAAAAGGCTAAAAAGAAAATTTTTAAAATCAACTAGTACACACATAATATAAATATTACTTGTTTTTTAATAGCTGGAGCAATGTTGAGTCTTCTTTCCTTCAAAGTTATGTTATCAGATTCCTTTTGTAATCGTTTTGCTTCTTCTTCGGTTTCAAATGTTATGAAACCGTAACCTTTAGAGACTCCCGCACGATCTTGAATTATTTTTGCAGCTTTAACAGTTCCGTATTTGCTAAACAGTTCGAGTAACTCAGCTTCTGTAGTATTAGCAGATATCCCACCAACAAAAATACGATTTGGAACGAGTGTACCTGAAGCAACAAAAAAATTCTTTTTAAACTTAGTGATCACAAATTGAACAGAAGCAAACGGTAATGGAATTTTTCAATGTTTTGACACACCAACAACTGGTCTCGACATTCTTTTAAAACTACTTTGCCTTGAAGTAGCTATCGAAAGCAATCAGAACATACATGCTGCACTTAGCACAAAATTTGAGGGACAAATAATAAAATATTGAGACTTTAAAATGTTTTAGAGTAAACAAAATCCTCTTCAGAAATTCGAGGATCAACTCAAAGAATTATTGGGCCTGAGTATGAGCTTGGTTTAGTTTAGAGATGGCTCAAAGACAGCCAAAAAAACTGATAATAAAGCAATAACCATTCAGACAAACAAACACCTCATTTCACATAGAAACATTTGCTGTAACTGAAGACAATACAAAAGAATATGACGAAAGGCTATTGAGGAACCTTCATTTTATGTTGTCTGTTGTGTGGTCTCAAAGAAAACTAAATTTTGCTACTTGCTAACTACAACAAAGATTAACTTGCGAGAGAATCAGAATGCACAATACGGTAGATATAGCTCAGCTACACAGCCAAACCACAATGAACACAGTTCCCAGTGTTAACAAACTTCATCATAAAATTGAAAGACTTGGAAGAAAATAATTAAACAAAACATGCTACTTGGACGCTCCAAAGGCTGTAATGCAATAGAATTTCCTAACTTTACATCACAACTTGTCTGTAAATTTTTACATAGTCACTTAGGAGAATTATTCCAGCTAAGATGAGCACATAAGGCAAAATCACAGACACGCTTACTAAAGCAAATCCTGTGACTGTGTTTGACCTACTAACCTAAATAAGCAAAAAACAGTTCAAAATAATCAAAATTTACTTAAGAGATAGAAAATAAAGTCCTTTTGGATGTTCAAAGCTTCTCCAACATAACATAAGCATAGTAAAGGTGAGAACTTCTTCATTTCGTTCAAGCAAGTTATTTTGTAATGCATTCTTTATCAGTTTCAAATAATCTGTCTTTCTCTATGCAGTCGTCCTTTTAAATGCCAAAAAAAAATTTTTTGGAAAATGAAATCCCGAGTTCAAAGTACAAACAATGTTCAGAGCTTTAAAATGGCCACTCGAACTTTAATACTAAAGAGATTAAATGAAGGTATTTTGAGAGAGAACCACAAAATTTGGCCTCAAATATAACTCGAATTGTTCTAATCAAATTCAAAGTCAACCTATAGAAATAAAAATGATATCTCAAGGTAAATCCCCTATTGTTAAATGTAACAAAACAAGATGTAGGTAAATAATAAACTATAAGCTTACCATATTTTGGTGCATTATTCGTTGGATTCGAGTTAGGTTGTATAGGCCCGGAATTTACGATGGTGGTAATTGGAGTAGTCGAAGGTGTATTACCTGAAGAATTATTTGTGCTGCTACTTTTTTTACCATTTTGGGTCGACATTTTGTACTTACAAGAACACTTGCAAAACTACCTGTAAGAATAAACCACATCATACATCAATATTCACTAAATACCAAAATAAACGTGAGAAAAAATTTGAAGATAAAATCATAGTTACCTGGCTTAAATAACAATTACAATAAAACTACAATTATTGAGTAAAATTATAAACACACATTAGTATTAAATTAATTAATAAGTTAAGCTTGTCAATTTTTAAATAGTGATAAAATATTATAAGTATTATAAATTCTAAAACTTGAACGAAACAACTAAACGAACGGTTTTTGTCACCAAAGACCAAAAAGAAAAAACTAGGGTATAAACAAACTGACGGTGACGGTGCTGCCAATAGTGAACTTTACAAAAAAATCCCTAAACATTGACCTACTTTTAGAATGGCCTATTTCCAGATTTTATTTTTATTATTCAATAAAATGCAACAAATTACTTAAGTTTAAACAATTTCGAGCTCTAAATAAAACTAATAAATAAAAATTAAGCAAAATTGTACTTAAAAGTACTAAATTAGACACTAAATCAACTTATAACTTAGCTAATTTTAGTAAAATATTAAAATTCTAAACTAAAATTACCCAAAATTAGTAACAAAAATATATTTAAAAGAGTTAATTGTAAATAATAACAAATTTGAATTCTACTATTAAATACAAAGAAACTAAATGAATTTAACTTGCAAAATGTACACAAATACTTTATAAAGACTTACGTATGATAATAAAGTAAATTCACAGAGTTTCATCAGTAAATTTTTAAGAAACTAATGGACAACTACTAAAAAGACTTTAGCTACAAAGCAATCATTAATAAAATGGCGTCGACCAATCACAGCGCTTAAAACAACGCGTTTGCGTTTACATAATAAAAGCGGCAAAATTTAAATATTTCCAACCGTTTTTTTAAATATTAACTATCTAAACGTTTGTTTAATCAGAAAAAAATTTTTTACTCACTTTTATTCAAAATAGAAACTTTTAAATGTAAAGTTTTCTGGATTCTCTTTTTTTATATTATTTAGTTACTTTTTAAACACTTAAAAGCATTTTTAAATTAATTAAAAGTAAACGCAATAAATCAACAGTAAACTTCTTAATAACAACTAACAAACAGATTTTTAATAAATTTCTTTTGTTCTCTTTAAATTAAATTTTTACACAGCTACCCACTTTGATCTAAAGATTCAGTCGAATTAAAGAGCGACTGTTTACTTTATCGTTCGAGAACTTTTACCAAAAGTGTAGATTGTTATAACTTGTTCTAACCAAAACATCTTTTTATTAAAAATTACTTTTTCAAGAAATTAATTTTTTCCATTCTCAAAATACACAACTGCAAATTATGTAACGAATTAAATCGTTACATAATTTAATCTTAATTAAATGTAGATTTTCAGTTCTTTTAAAAATAATAAAAAAGGGTATTAAACATAAAACATGTATTTTTTTCAAGTTACAATAAGATAATAAGTAGTACAAAAATATCTTAATGGAATGTCTTACGTTAACATTCTCACAAAACTGATAACAGCATTTTACGTCCTATAAACAAATGTATGTACATAGAGAAGTAAAATCTCCCAAGGCACTTCAATTAAGAGAATTTATTAATTTGTTCTCTATAAAATGTCTTTAGTAAAAATTGAACCTTAAGTCTAATTAATAGAAAAGCGCCATTTACCGTTCTATAAAAAATCTATTTCTCCACTTATCATAATCAGACAATTCAGTTATTAATTAAAACTTGTCATGAGAATAAAGCAAATTTGTAACTTCCACGAGTACAACTTGAGACAACAAATACGTAAAAGAATAAAAAAGGAATACTTTTTAACAAACAACCTAGGTATAAATTTTCCTAAAATCACTGGAATTGGTATCAAATCACAGAATTTACCAAATTACATGTACAAACGCCTTAAATTTTTTTTACTTTGTTTAGAACTTGTAATTACTTTGACTTTAGGAGGACTTGGTGGTTCGGTCAGTTCTATAGGTGTTGTAGATTTAGTTGGTGTAACAACTGAAACTAAAGATGCTCGACGAGCTTTATGATGTAATACAAATTCCTCTCGACGATTACAAATTTGAAAAGGTAAGGAACCTTTTGATTTTACTTTAGGCACTAATCTTCTTTTAATAACAGGTGTAGTGTCGTGTTCTGACATATAACCGGAACTGTTGTAACGCGAGTCTTCCCATAAATCACCATTCGATTTGTTTTGTTTATCTATAACGAGTTCGGATGAATTACACTTGTCTATAAAATTTAAAGGTCCTGTTAATGAAAAACTGAAACAGTTTTTGCAGTAGATGTATTCACAATTTGGATTTTGGCATTGACTAATACTTTTCTGTACTACGGCAGGTGACATACATTTGATGCACTTTTGAAGACTTTGATTAGGCATTAATTGAGCAGCAATCTACAAAAACAAAACATCAAATTAAATACATTATTAATTTTAAATTAACTACCTTTAAGCATTTTTGAAAGTTATCTCCACGGTTTGGACTACCAGGAGGACTAATAGATATTAAAGTATATCTATTCTGCACGTTTTCTTTGTTACTCTGAAAAGTCATAGAAAATTCGTAATATCTTGGAAAAGCCTTATAGTCGCTGTTTAATGCTCTTCTCCAAGATTTGCTAACTCGAGCTACATTACACAAATCACCGTCTGAGAGATATCCAAAAATTTTGGTCACAATGTGCCGAAAATCATTTTTGTCAATAAACACAGATATTGGATCTGTGTCAACTTTTCTATACGGCCTTTTTTCTATTTTATCACTTTTAAATAACTTCTTTTTTGCTGGTGAATTAATCTTTTTAAGAAATTCTCTCAGTTTTTCAGGAGTTTTTAATTTAGGTGATGATGTAGTAGACTTAATACTTGGATACAAAAGTTCGTAACGCTCCGGTGATCCCAATTTTGTTATTCTATTAAACTTCTTTTGTGGGGTCAAATGTATATTGTCACTATGAGACTTTTCAAAAACATTTATTTCTTCTATTTCCAAATGTTTTGTTGGTGTTGAGGGTGCAGAACGTGTTTTCGGTTCATACTTAGGACTATCTATAAGTTTACTCTTTTTAAAATATCGTTCACATTCTACATCTTTTTCAGAGCTTTCTGTGGGATATTTTGGTGTGAAATTTGACAAATTGCAGTTTTCTAAGCTTTTAGTAAGAGATTCGTTTAGAGTACTTGATAGAAAATTTAAGGAGAGCAAATTGTTGTCAAAAATAGCTGGTGATTCGGACAAAAAATCTGTGATTGGTAGCCTACGTTGTTCGCTTTCGTAAAAATGAATTTTTCGTTTACGTGATGTATTTAAAGTAGTTGTTGGTGTTTCAATGTAAAGTTTAGAAGATGAAGAACACGCTTTTGATGAAGAAGACGATTCAAGATTTCCGGATGCACAACCAGAATCGTCCCAGATGTCTTTCATGTCTGAATCCATCTGGAAACGTTTAAAGTTAATAAAAATTATTAAAAACTAAACCAATTACATTTACTTACTATTTTAATTTAAAAATAAAGACTACCAATCGCTTAATAAAGGCTAAACACGAAAAAACATGAAATAAAATTCATATTATAAGTTGTAAATGACCGCCATTGAAGTTGATGTTTGCGCCAAAAACTGTGATATAAATTTTAAATACTACGAACACTTTAAAACTATAAATACGTAAAATACATTAAATAAACACAAGCACGACATTAAATAATTAAAACTATGTCATATAAAATTTAATTAAATTGAAATTTAATGACAATTTTATAAATTTGACACCTGCCTGTTTACGCGTAGTACCAACCGTTTGAAATAAATTACCAACTACGATACGAAGCTACGAATGAGATTTTTTTAACTAGATAACTGTTTTATTACCGTTATTTGGTTGTTACTTGCAGGTGTACCAACAAAAAGAATGCTAAAATAACTATCATTGCAGTGTGTTTGCCATTTGCGAAATGGCTGCTGTGTCTGATTATTTTTCTATAGGAAGTTCTGTCTGGTGTAGAACATGTTACAATCAAGAAATAGAAGGCGAAGTTCTTGCATTTGATCCACAAACAAAAATTTTAATTTTGAGTATCCTTTTTATTTCAAATTCTAAAATATATTCTAAGTAATAAAAGTAACTTTGTTTACAATTCACCAATAGCATGGAATGTTTTTCCTTAACATTAATTAGAATGTCCACCTTCAAGTGGAATATCAGGAATAAATTTGCACGACGTGCATTTTGTAAACTTATCTTTAGTGAGCGAACTGCAAGTCAAAAAAGAAGTTTCTGCGATTCCGGAAGTTCCACAATCACTCAATTTACAAAGAGTAAGTTATCGAAACTTTTCATAATTCTCAATTTAATGATCTTATTAATAGTTAAACACTCGCATACGAAACCAAGTTGACGAAAAAAGACGTCTTTTAACAGCAATGTCTGCAAATGTTTCACCTGAAGGTCAACGCCTTTTTATAGCAATCGCAAAAACAATTAAAGAAGTAAAATGGAGAAATTCAGATATCGTCGTATGGAACCAACAGGTTATAATAAGTCCACCATATCAACTGGACGATATTAAAGGAAGTACGAATAGCAAAGAATACGGTTACATTAAGAAAGTGGTATGTATTTGTTTCGAATTTATATTTAAACATAATTAAACTTGTTTTTAGGTGGAAAAACATATGAAGGATACAGCCTTAAATATTTCAATGAATCAACATTCTATTCAACATAATTCAACATCGCAATAAAAACGACACCAAGAAGAAAACGATAGAACAATTTATATACCTCAATAAGTTTCTTTTGCAGACTCGTTCTTTATTCTTCCTGTTATTTATTAAAATTGTGAATTATTTCCAAATTGAAATCAAAATTTTACATTTTTTTGTTAAATATTTTAAATTATTTTTTAAGCAATTCTGTTGTTTATCAATTATCCAATTTTTGGATAAACTAATGTAATATATAAATCATGAGAAATAAAAAAGTTTACAAAAAAATCATGTTTTATTAATTTAAAGAGAACGTTTCGTCGTTTCATGAATATGTAAACAAATAGAAATTCACCAAGTTAAGTTGGTTAGTTTGTTACTAAAAAATTAAGTTGGTGTTATAATGTAACTAACTGCGTTTAATTTGTGGCATGTTGGTGTTGAATTTGTTCAAAACACTTAAAAAAATTACAAATTATTAAAAAAGCCTATTTAAAGGAAGTGTTTTGTATTATTTTAATTTTAATCTGTTTATTATTAAAGTTTAAATTTTAAATAAAGCCAAAATTGTATAAAAAGTGACGCCATATTTATATCGGATTGGATACTTATCTGTCAAATCAAATTTTAATTTTCTGTCAAAGATGAAATAATGTAGTAAACAATAATAATTTAAATGGTTTATTATAGTTAAGGTGAGTAATTTAAACATAAAATTATGGATATATTATTCATACATAAAATTTTACTAGTAGGTGTTATATTTCGTTTGTAGGTCAAAGTTGTGAGATTGTCACCAATATGGGTATTTGTGCAAGTTTTTTTAACTTTTAAATGATGATTTTATACACTAAAGTATAATTTAGAAACAATGCACCATACAAGAAGAATTCCTATTGCGGAATTAAATGAGTATCTTACATGTAAGCTGTGCAAAGGTTATTTTATTGATGCAACGACAATCATAGAATGTTTACACACCTGTAAGTAATAAATTAAGTTTTTATTCTATTCATTACTGATTTTATTGTAGTTTGCCGCAGTTGTATCGTTAGGTGTTTGGAGAAAAATAAATATTGTCCAGTTTGTGATGTTCAAGTACATAAAACAAAACCTTTGCTTAATATACGTCCTGATAAAACGCTTCAAGATATTGTTTATAAGTTAGTACCACGTTTATTTCAAGGTTTGTTAGGTAAAAATGTGAGTTAGACAAATTTATTGATGTACTTTTGTAGATGAAATGTGTAGAAGAAGAGAATTTTATGCAAATCACGTTGATGCGAAGCCTACTAATTTAGAGCAATGTGGTGAAGCATCTTATCAACATATTTTGAGTCCAGATGAGACCATTTGTTTATCTTTTAATTATCATGGAAGCAGTGCACCACCTAGGTAAGTGTACTGTTATATAACAGGCAGCAGAGTGAGATATTAAAGGAGTTGTTTACAATCAGGTTCTTGCGATGTTCGGCTGCTGTGTCGGTTGTCCATCTTCAAAAGCTTTTACGATCCAAGTATGATCTTTCGGATCATCACAGAATTGATATTTTGTACAATCAAGATTGTCTTAATGCACGTCTGGCTCTTATGGACATAGCATATATGTACTTGTGGAAACGGGTATGTAGTTGTGTGTTTTAATAAGTAGTTGTTTACCATTTCTTGCTTACAGAAGGAACCACTTGAACTTACATATCGCATTTATGAAAATACTTCGAGGAAACAAAATCTGGATTTGTCGAAAGATGAAAGTAGTTTAAGTGACGGTGCCCTAAACAAAACTAAAAGCGAATGGAAAGAAGTACAACTGAGAATTAGTGAAAATGGTGAAATGTGTTTTACAGGTATAGATGATTGCATTATATTAAATGACCAAATTACAAAGTGCATTGAAAATAATTGTAATGAAGAAGAAAAGAAAGAGGTAGTGACACCTATCAGTTCCGTAGAAACTCCCAGTTTAACTACAGATTCAAAACCTAAAAATTCACAAACTCCTACAACAAGTACAAAAGAAAGTAACAGTTCAACTAGTGTCTTAGAAGTAACAACGGCACCACCTTCAAGCTCAAACTTAACCACTACAACTACCAGCATTACGTGTGCTCAAAAAGTTGTTGAAAAGCAATCGAACGGGAAACATAAATTAAAAACGGATACTCAAGATGAACCAAGTGCAAAACAACCCAAACAAGTTATTTTGAATAATTCATTAGGTTTACATAATTTATCAAATAATCACCCATTAAAGCGACACTCTCAGGTACGAAAAAGTGTCGAAAATGATCCAAATTTGAAAATTACGACAACTGTGACAACTTCTTCTATTAGCATACCAATTAGTACTTCCAGTGTTATACCAATAACGGCTACAAAATTAAATCCCTTACCTCAAACTCGTCCAAATGTTCCACCAAAGTGGCCACACACTAAAACACCAAATTTGCCTTGTTATGTGCCGAAAACAAATTATAATCCTGTTATAAATGTACCTAAAGTACAACCGAGTACGTCAAGAACCGAACGTTCGTCGATTGCTCAAACAACAACAAGTCAAACTGCTCCAATTATGAGTAATAAGGTTAGTAAAAGCAAACCTAACAATCCGATAGGATATAAAACACTTAGGGATCCACCAAAAACATGGAATCCCCAAATTTCAAGAGCGAGTCTATTAAAATCGCCAGATTCGAAATTTGGTGGCGATATGCAAAATGTAAAACCTGCGAAATTCTTCAAAATGCGCAATAACATGCCTAGGTATTTAGGCAATCCAGCTTCGGGCGTTAAGCCTTTGTTTCAAGTTCACAATGTAGGTGAAAAAGAGACCAAAAGTGAGACAATAACAAACAAATCAGACAAAACTGAAATCAAAAAACACTCGATAGTTAAAATTGATCCTAAAACTTTAAAACCAATTAGTGAAAAAGCTCCCGAAACATCAAATTTAACAAATCAAATCGACTTAAAAATAAATACTAGTTCGGTACCCATATTTAATCCTTTAAAATTACAAAGTTCTCCAAAAAACGACCGAAAATCACCTAAAAGTCCCCAATCTCCCAAATCAAAATCGTCCCCACCAAACAAAAGAGATAAGTTGAATTTAAATTACACTCCGCCAAATCCTTTTATACCAAATTTAACCAATCCGACCTTAAACCCAAATCAATTTCTGTATCCGTCTGGTCCACCAGGTTTCCCACCTTACGATCCCCACTTAGTAGCAGCCTACCATAGTCTCTTCTACGGACAACCCATGCCATTTTCACCAAATCACTTAAACCTCGATTTGAATCGCAAAAATTTCGATTCGCCAGCACCCACCAGTCCTAAAATCCCCGCTTTAGGTCAGTTTAGTCCAAAGTGCGAAACGAAATCCATAATTAGCGAGCCGTCACAAATAAATTCAACTAAAAATAGCCATTCTAAAAGAATAGGTAAAGAAAGTACTAAGAATGAAAAAAGTTTACAAAATGCAGTTGAGAAATTGACTCAAAATCGTGTTAAAGAGCTCACCAAAAAAGAAGAAAATTCGAGCGACAATAATAAGGGAATTAAGGCAGATTCTGTGACGATTAAAAATGGTAATGCTAAAACATTAGAAACGGATGATAGCAATAAGAAAAAATCCGATACGATGGAAGCCGAAACAAAAAAAAAGTGTAGTGAAACAAAACAGTTGGAGAAGAGTGATAATAAAAGTGTGAGTAATAATAATAATAATACTGATAGTGTGTCGTTAATAACAGATGCCAATAAAAAGTGATAATAACTTTCGAATTGTTGCTTTAGCTCTTTGTTTTGCTATAAAATTTTTAATAATAAAAAAGTGATAAAATGACATAATTAGTCATAGAAATTTCGGGATGGCTCCAGTTTGTAATTAGTTTCATATCAGCAAAAGTGCCTGCATTCTTAGACATTTTAAATTGTAGAAAATAATTGTATAGTGCAGCTGTGAGGTGCCTTTGCTAATCACGGAATCATTATTTAGGAATTCACACAAACCACACAAAACACAATCACATTAACTTAAAAAAGAGAATACTCTTACTTCTTCATTGCTTTTAACTTTAAAATTTATTTTAAACAAAAAATTGCTTTTAACAATGTCAAATGTAGTTTTTGAAATTTTAAACAAAAATTTATTACTTTATTGCAATGTTATAAACGTTTCTAGTAAGAGCTAGTAAGAATTTGAAACAAAATTATAAGCTTCAATACTTGCCGAGGTCTGTCAAAGCCCTCAAAGTATTTTCATCAATTTTAAAATCAGTGAGAAGTTCCATAACCTTTTCGAAGACTTGATCTAAAACTTTTTAGGTATTTTGTAACTTTCGAGCTTCTTGGCACTCTTTACAATGACTTAACTTTTCAAACACTCGCAGTTCAGCTTAAATTGTACGAGCTCTTAGAAATGAGATAGACACATTGAAATTGTAAAACTCTATGTTTAATATTTGCGATAAAGTTCTAAAATTTATAACAAATCGTCTATTTTATACATATTTATGGTTTATGAAGACTCAAAAAAAACCAAATTTATACAAAAAATTCTTAATTCTAAAGTCTTCTAAGTGCAATGTTTAAACTTTTATTACTTAAGAAAAAACTATGATTTGTTGAAAAGTGCTCTTATTAATTCCACTAGCTGTTGGGCATTTTGTTTTATTTTAAATAAGTAATAAAAGGTTTAATGCATTATCGAAGAAAAACAAATTTTATATTAATGTAGAATAAAAAGAATGTTTTATTTGTATTAAGTTGTAAATTGAAGATTTTATTGTACATTATGTATAAATACAGCACAGATTTAATAAATATTTATAGTTTCTTTATCATACGTTATTTGTTTCATTTAACATTTTGCAGCAACCCTTTGGCAGTGTCTCATTGCATCTTTTAACTTATACACCAAATCTTGCAACTCTTGGGCGTTACAAGAAAAATTAAAATTTTCAGATTTTGGCATTCCGGTTTCTTCGTCATAACTATTCGCAAGCAACGATATTCGAAACAGAGGACCTTCAGATTGATCGGAATGACTCGACTACAACCACTTTTAAAAGTAAAATTCAAATAGTGTAGTAATAAAGAACTTACCTTCACAATAAAATCGATCTTCCATTTTGCGTCAACAATATGTGGTAAGTGCGAACCTATATTACCTAAATTAATTTGCAACTTCTGTTTATGTTTGTTGTATAAATCGGCAAAAAGATTTGTCCTGTCTTGGCTTAATCCACATTCTATTAAGCGCTTTTTGACATCTTCTACACTCGAATCGTGTCTACCAAATTCACTAGTTATTGTTAGTAACGATGCGTATACAGCTTTAATTAGGTCAGGTTTTGAATTATATAAACTGCTTGGGTCTACAATTAATTGTTAGTTGTCGAGATATGGCAAACTGTGTACGGGTCCATTAAACTTACTGTGAACTTCTTTATTATCTATTAAAGTGGAAAATACATTTTCGAGTAGTTTTTTAAAAATATCTTGAGTTATTGCAGTAGATGAAGTTAATTTTAAACGGCTTTTTAATTCGTTAGATATATTTAATGTAAACATTTTTTGAGGTTATGTTTAGCAAATGTCAATCAGTTGTCAGTTTCTTATTCTACGCACCAATTTAAAAAATTCCAAAGGACTTATATGTTAATTAGAAAGGCAAATTATTTTCTTATAGTGGAAATTGAAGGGGCAAGTGGGCTAAGTTGTTAACTAACATTTTTGAAAATTTTGAGATGTTCCGTGGAAGAAAGTTCTATGAACTTTTTCTATCATATCCACGGAAAATCTCAAAATTTTCAAAAATGTCATTTAACACCTTCATTCACTTGCCCCTTTGTTATCTTTATAGACAAAATTTTAAGAACTTTCAAAATATTGAAAAATATACAGAGTGTTTCATTTAAATTAAGAAGTTTGATCCCATTTCCGGTTAATTCGGAAGTCACAATATAAAGTGTTTGGTATCATGTAATAGCTAATTTTACGAGCTTTCAAAATATTAAAATATATACAAGGTGTTTTTAAAAATGTTGATATTTTTGTAATTTCCGGTTAAACCGGAAGCGTTTTGTTAACCGAAAATAGTGTCAAATAATAGATATTCATGGGATTGATAAATATATCCGTTTTCAAGTTTTTATTTCTATTACAAAAGAAATTAGAGATTTTTGAAGTTTGGACATTCAAAAAATCATTACTCCAAAACGGCTCGAGCGATCTTGATAAAAATTTATATTTCGATAGAGAATTACGTTGTCTGTAACATATCCAAAAAAGAAAAAATATGGCAGAGGAAATTTTGAGAAAATCCGTTTCAAAATTTTGACCTACTTTGGCCCCTTAAAGGTAGCCAATTTTGAATTAATTTTAGAAATCGATTTGGTTAGGACGGAAGCCCTATATTTTGGCTGTACAATACAGTTTTGAAATTTTTATAATAATAATTACCGGCCAAGTTATAAGAGACAAACCACAAAATGGGACAATCGTTCTATTGGCCGCCATTTGAATAATAATAAATTTTTTTTTCAATTAGGGCTCACATGTACTATCTTATAGCCAAGTAGAAATGAATTTGGCCCGAATTTGCAAATATGCGCCCAAAATAACCACCTTATTTCTGGACACACCCTGTATAGATTTCTTATTAAAGCTATTTTTACAGAAGAAATAATTTATTTTAATTTTAATTTTATTTTATTTTATAAGTGGTTAAAATCAAATTTCATCAAAATCGGTTCGCAGTGGTTTTTGCTCGGAGGGGGGGCATTGGGGCAAATATGCGCCCAAAATAACCACCTTATTTCTGGACACACCCTGTATAGATTTCTTATTAAAGCTATTTTTACAGAAGAAATAATTTATTTTAAAGTGGTTAAAATCAAATTTCATCAAAATCGGTTCGCAGTGGTTTTTGCTCGGAGGGGGGGGACACATCCAGGCATTTTTGGTTCAAAAAATCGAAAATTTTTTTTGCATTTCTGGAATCAGGAGGACTCAAAACGTGGAGAAATGCAATAAAAAAAGATTATTATTATTTTTTCTCGATTATAACAACTTTTTCTTGGATTGGAAAAAGTTAAAAATTCTAATTTAAAATTTATTGCTATATCTATTTATAGATTATATTCATACACACATTATATACGATCACTATTTAAATGCTTCATCGTAAAGGAAAAATAAGGCTAAAATTTACAAAAGTATATGTACAGTAAACATAAAAAAAGGTAAGAAATGCAAAAACATTGTATTTTGCATTACTTTTTGTTTGCAAAATATTTCGTTATTTGATTTTTCCATTCAAGGAATTTAATACAATTGATAAATATTTATCTACATTACATACAACATTATTTAATTTTAAATATTGTCTGTTGTTTCTATATAAATACTCTTGGAGCTTTAAAGTGATCAAGATTTAGTTAATGAAATTGATAATCACAAAAATAATATTAAATACCAGAAATAAAAAAATACAGTTTTTTAATAAAAATTAAACTATCACAATTATTGTTCCAAGCTGATGTTTGTAAATTATTCGCACATATATGGATACGTTATTTCAGTTAACGGTACAAACGTTTCCTTAATCGATTGCGGATTAGCCCATTTTATAACATAATGTGGACCGCCAGCTTTATCATTTGTACCTACAAGTTGCCAAATTAAAAGAGCCGTCTTCAATAAATAAATAAACCAATATACCTGACATTCTAGCACCTCCAAATGGTTGTTGACCTACAACACTACCGGTTGACTTATCATTAACGTAAAAGTTTCCCGCTGACATTCTTAAACATTCAAGAGCTACTTTTAAAAATTTCTCATCTTGCGCAAATACAGCCCCCGTAAGTGCAAATTCAGTTGACTTATCAATTAGTCTTAATACAGAAGTAGCATCTTTATCTTTATAAACATAAATTGTCAACACTGGGCCGAATATTTCATTCGTCATAATTTTATCCCTCGGATTTTTTGTTTCGATAATTGTTGGTTGAATAAAATAGCCACAGCTAAAAACGTATCAGTTAGATAATAAATAATAATAAAGCGGTATTCACGTTTTAAGAAAAAGTAAATTATTGGTACTCGATGCTTACGTATCATCAACTTCGCCTCCACCAAGTATACATAATGTTGGTGTTTCATTTGCGTGTTTTATAAAGCCGTTAATTCTGTCAAACGCCTTATTGTCAATTACGGCACCTGCAAATGTATCAAACTCTGTAGGATCGCCAATTTTCAATTTACATCTTTCCTCGAGAAGGCCATTTCTAATCTAAAAATAATTTCAGATGAGTATGGCAAATTTTTAAGGTTGGAGTTTAATACATCTTCCCATAAAGATTCAGGAACGTACATTCGCGAACATGCACTACACTTTTGTCCACCATATTCAAAGGCCGATCGAATGGTACCGGTAACAACAGAAGTTATATCAGCAGAAGGGTGAACAAAATGGAAATTTTTACCACCACATTCCCCTACGAGACGTGGAAAGTTCTTATATTTGTTCAAATTGTCACCGACTTGTTTCCACAGGCGAGAAAAAGTTCTAGAAAAGTTGTGATTTAGTAAAAAAAATTCGTAATTAGTGTAGTTAACTTACGGTACGCTTCCGGTGAAATTAATACCGGATAGATGTTCAGAAGCAGTTATTGCGTCACCAAATACAGGACCGTCAGCGGGGACGAAATTGATTACACCGGGTGGAACACCTGCTTCACGACAGATTTTAAATATTATATAATTTGAAAGTAAAGCCGTATCACTGGGTTTCCATAATACCGTGTTACCCTACATAAAATTTTTTATAGGTAAAGAAGAGAGTAAAATTTTTTTTACCATTAAAGCTGGTGTATATGCTAAATTTCCTCCAATAGCGGTAAAGTTAAATGGTGAAACTGCGGCGACGAAACCTTCAAATCCTCTATACCTCATTGAATTTTTAGTTACAGATGGGTTTTCTGATATAGGTTGATATTTTAATGCTTCTCTTAAGAAATAACAGTTAAGTCTAAAAAAATAATTGAGGTTTACACTTAGGTCATAACGGGTTCTATAAATTAATTTATACCTAAAGAAATCGATAAGTTCACAAGCTGCATCAATTTCAGCTTGTATGGTTGTTTTTGACTGTCCCAGCATTGTTGCAGCATTCAACTGCTGTCTGTATGTTGTTTCCATTAGTTTAGCAGCTTTTTCCCAAATTTCAAGTCTGAAAATATGAATTGAAATGTAAGATATGTTTTTGAAAAGACTAAAAATTAACCTTTCACAAAAAGGTACTTGATCCCATTCTGCTTGAGCGTCGACAGCAACTGTAATAGCTTTATGAAGCAGTTCTTGGTCCGCATAATAAAATTTTGCTATTTTGTGCTGATGGTTATGGGGCATTACCTATAAGCAAAATTATTTAAATATCGAGGACTTAATTCAAAGTAAAATTTTTGATTGTAACGAACAAAACCCAGTGGATTACTGGGTTGTCCATGACTCTAGTAAGTTTTACTGCCGTGCCATGGTAGCAGTAGTTAAATAGTGTTTTTGGTGCGCTAGCTTATCTAATACCGGATATATTCGTTTCAAGGTCTTTTTTTTATGTGGAGAAAAGATAAAAATATGAGAATGGGAAATTTTTTTTATCAAACTACAAATAATTTTAGTAACAGTAAATATAACCAAGGTTTAGCATTTTTATGTAATAATCTAATAATTACCTGATATCTGAAATCACATGTTGTGAATTCTTTATCGCCGATAACAATAGGAACTTCTTCGATACAGCCCGAAATTTCTTTTAAAGCTGAACATAATTCCTCCCTTTCTTTTGAACCTTTACGATACTCTAATATAGGTTCATTTTTTGCCGGACATCCATTGACTTTTTGTTCTGGCACTATAGATCCTATGTATCGTTTTGAAATTCTAAAATATTAAAAAGAGCTATTTTTAACCCATAATTAAGCCAAGTCTTTTAAGAACAAAGTTTATTTTAAAAGCGTTGATTGATGTATAAAGGAAAAAGGAACCAAAAGTGTTCTTTTTTAGAATTTCTTATCTAATTTTTGTATCTTTTTTTAAAATCCATGTACAAGATGTTCCTTGAATATTGATTTTTGCAATGGAAGTTTCCACTGCATCCCAATACTCGTTAGATATATTTAAATGGACAAAATTAATGACAGGGGATTTAAACGAACGATTAGATGTCTCGAATTAATAATGAAATGTTCAATTTGAAAGTATTCCTTATATATAAGGCAAAATCTGAAGTATCAATAATAATATTGGAGATAAATTCTTATCATTAAAGTGTCAATAACAAAATTGAGAAACTGACCTTTGTAAACCATAGTTTAAGGATTGCCTCCACACAGATAACATCTTTAACTATTTATTTATTTAATACAATAATTTTTTCTATGATTTTACGCGGTTCCAATACAAAATTTAGAATATGCCAAATGATGACCACCATTTGAATGACGTAGCGTCGACGACAAATTACGTAAACGCGCCAAGAATCATCTGGTTACAAAATACTTTTACTTCTCATTGACATTTTAATACGCCATTCAAGTTCGTTTATATTAAAATTAATTAAAATGTTATTTATGAATAATAAAAAATTTATGTCAATAATTTGAAACAAGAAATTTTGATAATTATTGTTTAAAATTCTCAGTTAACTTGTTTACGAGTTGACGTTGTTTGGGTTGCCTAGCTCTTAGGCGTAATTACATGTTATTGTCAATTAGACAATTTTTTAAATTTTTTATGACAGTAAAGATAAAAAGAATACTTTTGGGTATTTGAATTTCTCTCTGTCTTCATTATTACGCCCAAAAATAATTTTTTAAAGTGCTTATACCGAAAAAGGTCGCTTATTTATGTGACAGCAGCGCCTACAAAGCAAGCGAGATATAATACAATCGAAAGTAGTTAGACAGAGATAGACAAGATGGTTGTTTTTTTTTCAAAAATGTAATTAAAAGAGATGATGTGTATAATCGAATTTTGTAATTTTTTATAATGGTGACTATTACCTCTTAAGATGTAAAAGTAGAACTTTAACCTTACTTGTTCAGTAACAAAATGTCAACTTTTTTGACGTTTGAAGAAAAATATATTTTTGTTTAGTATGTCTATAGCTCTGTTCGCTTGACTTGCACTAGTTACTCCGAACAGTTAGTGAACCAATGAGAATAAAGAATACAGAATAAAGTCTTCAGTCATTGGTTTACTGACTGCTCCAAGCAACTAGTGCAAATCAAACGAACAGAGCTTATATGTCTAATTAATAAATTTATATTGTGACACTGACATATCCAGCGGGCATGCGCATTAGGCGAAGACTAACTTTTTCATCTCTGTGTCGTTTCTTATTCCTTATCCAAATTCCAAGGGTATCTTTTCTTTGCTTATAGCTAACTTATAAGCTTATAGTCAATTTAAAATCACTTATAAGGTCTAAATTAGCTGAAATGCGCTCAAAAAAGCCTTTAATTTTGAACCACCCTATATAGATTCAAAGATGGCGCCACAGGCGTTAAAAATTTTAATTTGAAAAAGTGGTCATGTTGCACCTCATTTGAAAGGTATTTCAATTCTCTATACAGTCTCTTAGGAAAATTGGAAATCCTGTTATCCGCTTTCTACTTACAAGCGTTTTTATTAATAAATTAAAGAATTAAACAAAGAATAAGTTAAAATTACTCTTAAATGGATCTATAGCGGCTTTTGATTATTTTGGACAGTTTTTGAGGAAACGTGTCTTCCAAAACAAACTTTCTATAGCCTTGACCTGAAGGTGGAAATTAGGAGATTTTCAATGTCAATTCTAGGCGCTCAATAATTCTCGACCTAATTTTCTATCACTATGCGTCGTTTGCTTCAATTGTCAAACTCTCAAACCCATGTGTTGATTTTGAAAAGTGAACGTATAATCGGCCCTTAAATTCTACTTAATAAAAAGTACACTAATTAAAAGTAACACTGTGAAAATGGTAAGCCCAAAAGTACACAAAATTTTATATTAATCAATTTTTCATTAGAATGGGAGTTTTATGTAAAAATAGATTTTTTTATGACGATTTTAAATTAATTTGTTTTAGGTTTCTAGAAATTTGGTGTGTAGAGATATAAATTCAGTCGAAGAACTCAACAACGTGTTAAAAAAATACGTCACAAGTCACAACTTTACCTTGCAAGACGTGAAAATTTTAAAAATCGAAAATAGCAACTTGACAAGATTACCCAGCAATTCATTTTCCGATCTAATACACGTAACGCACCTAACAATAACATTTTCAAATTTAAAAGACTTATCAAAAGGAGTGTTTGTTAAAGGGTCCATTTTAAAAGATTTAAGTCTCAAATACAACGGAATTTATAACATACACATTGGAACGTTCGATAATTTGGTTTGTTTGGAAGAATTGAATTTGGAAAGCAACAAACTGGAATGTTTAAAAGAAGCAAGCTTTAAACCGTTAGTTAATTTAAAGCGTTTATTTTTGAGCGATAATAAAATTAAGAGTATCAAAAGAAACGCATTTGAGGGATTGGAAAAGTTGGAAAAATTAGTTCTTAAGGATAACAAACTCGTCGATTTGGATTCTAAAAGTTTTGAAGGACTCAATAATATTATAAAAATCGATTTGAGCGATAATGAACTCTCGCAACTACCAGAAACAATTTTTAATCATTTAAACTCGTTGGAGTACTTAAAACTGGATAGCAATAAAATTGGAGCTCTTCACGATAATATATTTAAAAATCTCCCCAAATTATTGGAACTACACTTGGACACCAACGAAATTAAAGAAATAAACACAAAATTATTCCAAGACTTAAAAGCTTTGCGAGTTCTCATGTTGAACAACAATAAACTTGGAAAAATTCACGGATCTTTTTTGAATACAAACATCCGAACTTTATCGTTGCACGAAAACGAGCTAGAAGTAGTACCAAATTTCACCAAGTTGAAAAATTTACGTTATTTATTTTTAAGTGGTAACAATTTAACCAACATCAAACCAAGCGATTTAATTAATTTGAACAACCTGAAAGTTCTTCTTCTCGGTAACAATAAGTTTAAGGAAATTTACCCTGGAACATTCTCGAACCTTCCATCCTTATTAGTTCTTGAGCTAACAAACAACTCTTTGAGGGGTCTCGATTTAGGCTTGTTCGATAATTTAAAAACTCTCACGAGATTGAATTTAACCGGTAATAAAATAAGCGAGTTGAGTTCGAGTTGTTTCAAAGGGTTGACTAGTTTGAAAATTTTAAATTTAAGTAATAATAATATTTCGCGTTTAAATCCAATTATTTTCAACGATTTGAAGTTTTTGATATTTTTGTCTTTGGAAAATAACAACATAAGTAAACTCGAGCCTAATACTTTTGTAAAATTAAAAAGTCTCAAGTCTTTGAACATCGGTTTTAATGCTTTCGATGATATCGATGGAGAGTTCGAAGGGTTGGAGAATTTGAATTTTTTAAGTCTTAAATATATGTCTTTGAGGAGCATTAAAAAATTAGCTAATAACGATTTAAGAAGGCTTATATATTTGGATATTTCTTATACTGGCGTAAGTGATATGCCTTTAACTTTTTTTGATCACCTTCCCGCTTTATCGTTTTGTAAAATTGTTTGTAGCTGTCTACCGGAGGAGATTTTTAGTGCTTTTTTAAAACACGACAGAATTACCTTTTTAGACGACTCACAAGAACCAAAATAAAAGGACCTACAGACGATCCGATTTGGTCGATCTGGTCAAATCAGTCGTTGCTTACAGACGATCTTGTCAGTTGACTTTTGCTTCCTTAACAGAACGTATACGCTGATTGCCTGACCAAATCATTGTACCTTGTACCATTCGACCACACTATAAAAAATCTGATGGTGTGGCATCTGATTAACCGACAGAAAATTAAACTGACGTCTGATCTGACTAATCGGCCTAACCAAATTAGATCATCAGCTCCTTTACACTGTAACTTTGTAATACTAAATACCATTGAGAGTTATTCAATCTTATAAAAGTTTCTGATTCATAACTTCATTATAGGCCTTATCGAGTGGCTCATTTGACAGTGCCTTTCTGAAGATCCTTCAGACCCTAGGGCGTATTTATACGGTCTCATAAATCCTGAATTTTAACCCATGCCAGTATCCAGAAGTCAACAAACCAACAATCACGATCTTGTCGAGACGTCTTTCATGGGCTGCTGCCCAGTGCTCTCTTAGGATGAAACGGCACTGCCATTTGATATTTTTTGAACGTTTAAAGGAAAAGCAATTAGATCCCTACTTTAAGTGCGAAAAATCTTTTTTATGAGATTTCAAACGTTTGGGATGAAAACATTGTTTTCATAACAATCTTCGAAGGCGTGGAAAAGCCATAACAATTTTTATTTAAAATTTCCGAGTTGAAAGTCAGAATTATGAGTTTAAAGTCAGAATTATGAGTTCAAAGTCAGAAGTTTGAGTTCAATATCACGGAATTGCGAATTTAGAGTCTGAGCTACGATTTCAAAGTCCGAATTTTGAATTAAAAGTAAGAGCTTCGAGTTTAAGGTATCTGAATTCCAAGTCAGATTTAAAGCCAGATACTTTAGTTTAAATCCGAGGAATTCGAAGTCTGAATTTGGAGTTCAAAATTGGAATTTCGAGTTTAATGCCATAATTTTGAACTTAAAGAATTTTGAGCTTAGTAGACGCAATTCTGAAGTGTAAGCTCAAAAGAGGAATTCCGAGTTCAAAGACAAGTATGACAAGACAAGTTTAAAGCAAATGTTTCAAGTTTAAAGTCACAGAACTTTGAGTTTCAAGTGTACAGTCCGATTTCAAAGTCCGAATTTGGAGTTTAAACTCAATTAAGACTTAAGACTTATATTTCTGGTTGGAAATAAGAATTTCGAGTTTATAGTTGTAGAATTCCAAGTTTGAAGCTTGAATTACGATTTCAAAGTCGGAATTCCAAATTTAAAGTCACAATTTTGAATTTAATGTAACTGAATTCTAAGTCATATTTTAAAGTCAGATACTTTAATTTAAATCCGCGGAATTAGAAGTCTGAGTTTCGAGTTCAAAATCGTAATTCTGAGTTTTTAGGCCATAATTTTAAACTTAAGGAATTTTGAACTTAAATAACGGAATTCTAAAGTGTAAACTCAAAAGAATAATACCAAATTCAAAGACAAGTATAACAAGACAAGTTTAATGTAAATATTTCAAGTTTAAAGTCACAGAACTTTGGGTTTCAAGTGTACAGTCCGATTTCAAAGTCAGAATTATGAGTTTAAATTTAGAATTCAAACTTAAATTTCTGGTTGGAATTAAAAAGTTGGAGCTTAAAGTCTCAGAATTCCAAATTTTAAGCCCGAATTACGATTTCAAAGTCGGAATTCCAAATTTAAAATCAGAATTTTGAATTTTAGGTAACTTAATTCCAAGTCAGATTTAAATTCAAATACTTTAGTTTAAATCCGCGGAATTCGAAGTCTGAATTTTAAGTTTTAAAATCGTAATTCCGATTTTAATGCTATAATTTTGAACTTACAGAATTTTAAACTTAATAGACGGAATTATGAAGTGATAGTAACAAAAAGACATCTTTAAAACAAATATTATAAATTTAAAGTCACAGAACTTTGAATTTCAACTCTACAATCCGATTTCAAAGTCAGAATCCGGAGTTTAAACTCATAAGAATTAAGATTTAAATTTTTGTTTGGAAATACGAATTTTGAATTTAAAGTCTCAGAATTCCAAATTTGAAGCTTGAAAGACGATTTCAAAGTCGAAATTCCAATTTTAAAGTCACAATTCACAGTCACAGTAACTGAACTCCAAGTCAGATTTTAAAGCCAGATACTTTAATTTAAATCCGCGGAATTCGAAGTCTGAATTTTGAGTTGAAAATAGCCATTCTGATTCTGACTTCTCAATGTCACGGAATTCTGGAAATCGAAAGAGGAATTCCGAGTTCCAAGACAAAATGACAAGTTTAAAGTTATAATTTCAAATTTAAAGTCACAGAACATTGAGTTCATCGAGTTCAAATTCAGAATTTAAAGATCAAAGTAAGAATTATTATTTTAAAGTCAGAATATGGAGTTCAATTTAAGGTTTATAATTAAAATATCGAGTTTAAAGTTACAAAATGTCATAATTTTGAGCTTAAATACTTTTGTGCCCAATATCACAGAATTTCTGAATTTGACCGAGGAATTTCAAGTTAAAGACAGAACGACAATTTAAAGTAAAAATTTTAAGTTTCGAGTCTTTGAACTTTGAATTTTAAGTCTGAAGTCCGAATTCTGAGTTCCAAGAAAAAATGACAAGTTTAAAGTTATAATTTCAAATTTAAAGTCACAGAACATCGAGTTCATCGAGTTCAAATTCAGAATTTAAAGATCAAAGTAAGAATTATTATTTTAAAGTCAGAATATGGAGTTCAATTTAAGGTTTATAATTAAAATATCGAGTTTAAAGTTACAAAATTCCGAGTTTAATGTCATAATTTTGAGCTTAAATACTTTTGTGCCCAATATCACAGAATTTCTGAATTTGACCGAGGAATTTCAAGTTAAAGACAGAACGACAATTTAAAGTAAAAATTTTAAGTTTCGAGTCTTTGAACTTTGAATTTTAAGTCTGAAGTCCGAATTCTGAGTTCCAAGAAAAAATGACAAGTTTAAAGTTATAATTTCAAATTTAAAGTCACAGAACATCGAGTTCATCGAGTTCAAATTCAGAATTTAAAGATCAAAGTAAGAATTATTATTTTAAAGTCAGAATATGGAGTTCAATTTAAGGTTTATAATTAAAATATCGAGTTTAAAGTTACAAAATTCCGAGTTTAATGTCATAATTTTGAGCTTAAATACTTTTGTGCCCAATATCACAGAATTTCTGAATTTGACCGAGGAATTTCAAGTTAAAGACAGAACGACAATTTAAAGTAAAAATTTTAAGTTTCGAGTCTTTGAACTTTGAATTTTAAGTCTGAAGTCCGAATTCTGAGTTCCAAGAAAAAATGACAAGTTTAAAGTTATAATTTCAAATTTAAAGTCACAGAACATCGAGTTCATCGAGTTCAAATTCAGAATTTAAAGATCAAAGTAAGAATTATTATTTTAAAGTCAGAATATGGAGTTCAATTTAAGGTTTATAATTAAAATATCGAGTTTAAAGTTACAAAATTCCGAGTTTAATGTCATAATTTTGAGCTTAAATACTTTTGTGCCCAATATCACAGAATTTCTGAATTTGACCGAGGAATTTCAAGTTAAAGACAGAACGACAATTTAAAGTAAAAATTTCAAGTTTCGAGTCTTTGAACTTTGAATTTTAAGTCTGAAGTCCGAGTTTAAAGTCAGAATTTAGAGATTAAAGTCTGATTGAAAAATCATAATTCCCGGTTTAAAAACAGGATATTTAGTTTAAAGTCCTGGAATTACGATCTCATAGAGGATTCCGAGTTTAAACAGAGAATTTTGAGTTCAAAGTCAGGATTCCGAGTTTATAGTTAGAACTCCGAGTTTAAAATCAAAATTTCTAGATGAATGTCAGAACTCCATATTTAAAATCGAAATTTTAAAATAGAAATAGTTATAGCCCTTCTAAGCTTCTGTATAATTCGCATTGATAGAGGACCGGTTTTCTATATTTATTTATTAACATAAAACTAACCAAATAATTATTGATGGTAAAGATAAAAAGTGAAATTAATATAAAAGTAACAAAAAAGTTGTTTTTCGCTTTTCTCTCGCAATTCAAATTGTTACTTTTATTGCAACAATTTAAATCTTGTACTTGTGCCTTACTATAATGCTTGTATTTTTCTAAAATTAGTGTGTTTTTAAATTAATCAATAATTTATTCTAACTTTAATAAATATTTTAATATTAATGTATTTAAATACAAATAAAAAGAGTGCTGTGTTTGCCTATGATGAGCTTATTAGTTTTGAATTATCTACCAGTTTTAGATTTGTTAGTGGTGAATAACCTTTTCAATTCTCTTTTCCAGAATTTTATAGGAGCGAAAAACCTTTTCAATTCAGTCGTGGTTTTACAAACAAATTAATTTTGAATGGTACGAACTATAAGCATATTTTAAAGTAATAAAAAAATTATAGCATAATGTTGGAATATTATATTATAATTTTTTCAACAGACTAAAAATAAAAATATTAAAGTTTACCATTTTGCATAAAAATTTGATAGTGGTAAAAAGCTTTGCAAATACATACTTCGGATTTTTTCTTTTTATAAAAACAAAAATACTTAAGGGTTTTATAAAACAATTTATTTTGTAAATTTTCAAAAATATAAATTAATTGTCAAAATTTGTAATTAGTGTTTAAAATCACATATTTAAAACTGTAGCAATTGCACTTACAAAAGCACGAAGTGTTAAAAGAGAGCAATTTTTTTAGTGTTAAAAAGCAATCACAGCAATTCGATTTTCATTAAAAAAGCATTTAACAAGTTAAGTGCAGTATTAAGCAAAGCTTTAGCTGCCCTTTGGAACCATAATAATTTTTTCCACAATTCAGACTTTTAAAAGCTCTTAAGTTAAGAAGTAATTTTTAAATGATGCCCTGATTGAGGGTTATGTAAGAATATTGATTACCGAGCTCAATAATGTTATCATATTGAAGATTTGTTCCTACAATTTGTAAAAATGTCAAAGATGGAAGATCCTTCAAAAACGCCATCGAAGAATGTTTTAAATTATTTCCAGACAAATCCAAAACGACCAACTTTTTCAAAAAATTAGGCGATAACAATTTAACGCCTTTTAATTCGCAACAAACCAAATAAAGAAATTCCAATTGGTCCAAACCGACGAAATGTCCGTCGATGAAAAAATCAAACTCGTTATTGCTCAAATCTAAAAATTTCAATCCTGCGAGCTCTTTAAAAGCATCAACTTCTATATCTTTCATCCCGTTGGACTTCAACGAGAGCCATTTTAAATTCGGTAGGTCGCAAAACGAATCTTTTTTGGCAAATTTGATCGTGTTGCTATCTAAATTTAACAAATGGAGGCTTTTGAGGCCACGAAAAATTCCTCTCGTCGTACTAATTTTATTTGTGGATAAGTTAAGTTCGCGTAGTCCGGATAAATCGTCGAAAACACCACTTTCAATTTCGCAAATGTAATTGTAATTGAGCTCCAGTTTGTGCAACTTTGGAAGGCCGTTAAATGCGCCCGATTTTATTTGTTGAATTCCGCACTTTTGCAAATTTAAACAAACCAAACTATTTAGACCATTAAAAGTATTTTTTCCTATCGTAACGAGCTTATTTTTGCTCAAAAGTAAGTCTTCTATTTTCACCAGCTCTAAAAATGCGTTTTCTGAAATATTTTCGATTTTGTTCTTTTCCAAATCTAACTGGACCAAAACGAGCATTCCTTGAAACGTTTGTTGATTTAAATTGTTAATTAAATTATTGTTTAATTTTAAATTAGTTAAAGATGTTAGGTCTTTAAACGATTTATCTTCAATTTTTGAAATTTTGTTGTTGTTCAAATGTAAGTGTTCCAATTGATGGAGACCTTCGAAGTTACCTTTATTGATACTTTCGATACAATTATGATCGAGTTCGATTCGTTCTATTGTCGTTAAATTGTTAAATAAGCTTATTGGAAGTTTAAAAATTTTATTTCCGCTCAAACTAACAGACTTCATCTTTTTAAATTTTTGAAAAGCTTTCGGATGGATATCGAAAAGTTGCATTTCGTTCAATTTGAGTTCTTCCAAATTTTGCAAGTGATCTGAAAAATTTTCTTGCAAACTACCAATATTGTTGTTGAATAACAACAACTTTTTTAGATTTCTCAATTTGCTAAACAATTTGGTGTTGATTTGACTAATTTTGTTGTTTCCCAAACTGAGCTCTTCTAAATCGATGAAAGTATCGAAAATTCCCATCGGAAAGATAGAAATGGAATTGTAACTCAAATCTAAATATCTGACGTTGGTTATGTGTTCAAAAACGTTTTTATCGAGTTTTTCGATTTCATTTTCGCGCAAATTGAGTAGTTCGAGCCCATTGAGGCCTTTGAAGTAATGTCCAGATACATCTTTGAGAGAGTTTAAGGATAAATTTATATGTTTTAATTTAATTAGTTCGGAAAATAAGTCGGTTTCTATGCCGGTTAATTTGTTATTGTACAAATTTAAATTTTCCAAAAAATGCAACCCTTTAAATACGTTTAAGGGTAGTCGAGTAATTTTGTTATTAGCAAGAGACAGTTCTTTGAGTAGGTGCAAACCGTTAAAAGCACCGACTGTAATTTCATTTATTTCGCTTTTTTCGACACTAAGGGCTGTTAAATTTGTAAAATTTTCAAACGAATTTAAAGACAAAGTCGTAATTTTGATATTTTCGATTTTCAAAACATTTACATCTTTCAAAGGCGTTTCGTTTATTTCGACGTAATTTTGCAAGTCTTCTATCGATTCGATATTTTTACAAATTAGGCCATTTTCAACATCTTCGTATAAAGGACCAGTTTCTTCTTCCTATAAATTTTTTTTTTTTAATTAAAATTTTTAAATTATTAACTTACCGCGACTTCGAAGAACTCAAAAAATGGATATTTCATTATTAAAATCGCGTAATTGACCGATATTAATTTAATTGCACAAACACTTTAATTTGTTGTTGATGACCAACAAGTGAAGTTGATGTATGAAATGATAAAAAAAGGAGCGCCGACGCCTGGAAATATACTGAAAATCGAAGAATAAAATGACCTTGTTTTATGTAAATGTGATTTTTATTGGATTTCAAACAAGTTTTATACATTCGTTAACAATAAGATGGACAAAACGATTGCAATAATTAACAAGAATTTTCATTTTTGACCACGGTGAAAGAAATACGTTCGCAGTCTTTCAATTTAGTAATGTGTCTCCACCCTTAATTAATAAAATTTCATTCTAAAAAAATGAAATTTTTTAATAGTACTTTACGCAACGAGCATGTAATGATGGCTATTAAGACACAAGTATGAGAATTACGACACGAGCCTTGGCGAGTGTCGTAATGAATACGAGTGTCTTAATAGCCATTAAATGCGAGTTGCGTACACTATTTTTTCTACGACCAATCATAATAATATAAAATGACAACTTTATTTTTAAAATTTAGTAAACTGATAATGAGATATTATAATATGAAAACTCTTGCCTGAAAGTTAAATTATTTTTTATTTATAATTACATTTTGTATGGTACAATTTTGGAAATGTAATTGCGGAATTTCTGTACCAATATTGGTGCATGGATGCTATTGTTGATGTTGATGGAGTAATGTTTATAGAATTAGTTTGGCTGTATTCAATTGAAGTCAAAATTTTGTTACCTACATTGATTTTATTTTGAATTGATTCGTCAATGTAAGTTTCGGCCACTGCCGTGGACTTTCATCCACCGTGGCGTTTTAATTCCATGATGTCGCCACCAGCATCAACCAATATTGTAGCAGAACTACGGCGGAAGCAATGTCCGGTATATAAACTGGAATTTGGAAGATTTAAATAAGTAGCCATTTCTTTTCCCATGTTTCCAAACTTATTTATTCCTACGTTTTGGATAGTGCATTTTCCGTTAACGTAGTTGATAAAGAAAGATGGACTCAGACAATTTTTTGGTCGCAAATTCATGTACTTCTTGCATATTTCGTAATACTTTCCGGTAACTGTGAATTTTCGTGTCGTTTTTGTTTTGGTATCTTTAATTGTAACTAAAAACGTTGATGTAAAATCATTCACATCGCTAAATTCTAATTTGTGCAGCTCATGCCTTCTGCAAGCTCCCATAATTCCAAAGACGCATGCCACCTTTAAGAGAACACAGTTTTTACTCTTGTACTGGATTGACAACGAAAAAGAACTTACCTTCGACAATAAATATTTAACATCTGGGGCTTCTCCAATAAATTTCTTTATCTCATTTGTAGAAAACGTTTTAGATTTTTTGGGAACATACCCTTCAGATTTTCTTTTTAATAAGGTATGCAGTTTGGAATATTTTGTTATGTCTACTGTATGTTTAATACCTAACGTAGATTTCAAAATTGAATAATGGGTCCATAAACTTGTGGACTTCAATTTCTTTGATAACTCAACAAAATAAACGAGTAAGACGTTTTCTGAAAAGCTGCTAACCTTATTTTTGTCCCTCCAATCCATAAATTGAGAGTAATATTTTTCATATCTCTTTGCTGATTTTACGGGCAATAAGTTGCTGGCGGCTCTTGTTGCTTGTTCCACAATCTCTGGTGGCGTAAAATTCTCAATTTCGCTGTCACTATCAGACATTATCAGCGAATTTATTTGCAAAAAATATAATTATTCTAACTAACTGTCAAAAAATAATTAATTTTTTAGATCTGTCATAGTCAAGGCAATACGTGATATTGGTGGAATGCTGCATTTCTATTGGTTATAAACTTGTATCGTAATGAAAAATATGTATCGTAATGAATATCATTACAGTACAGGTAGCAAATGTATATTGCATCAATTACAGTATAGGAGTAGAAAAATTAAATTACACACTTATACAGTGTGTCCTAGATTCGAGGCTCATAATTTGGATTTCGGAAACTAAAAAAGATAGAGCTTTGGTTGACGCTACCTAAACGAGGTTGAAGAATAATTTATAACTAGCCTACGGTTGATGCTAGGACAAAATTTTATTAAGATAATTTGTTTATTGTTATAGTGCCTATAACTTTTATTAATAATAATTTTCTATCTTTTGTATGGTTTCCCCAAAATTTTGACTTAAACCAAACATAGCACTTTTTGAAGTAACTATAATTAATGAGGGTGAGGAATAATTTTATAACTAGTCTAGGGTTGGTTATAGGACAAAATTTTATTAAGATAATTTGTTTATTATTACAGTGTCTATAACTTTTATTAATAATAATTTTCTATTTTTTGTATGGTTTCCCCAAAATTTTGACTTATACCAAACATAACATCTTTTAAAGTAACTATAATAAACGAGGGTGTGGAATAATTTTATAACTAGTCTAGGGTTGGTTATAGAAGAAAATTTTATTAAGATAAATTGTTTATTACTACAGTATCTATAACTTTTATTATTAATAATTTTTTATCCTATGTATGGTTTTCCCAAAATTTTGACTTCAACTAAACATAGCACTTTTTGAAGTTACTATAATAAACGAGGGTTAGGAATTATTTTATAACTAGTCTAGGGTTGGTTATAGAAGCAAATTTTATTAAAATAAATTGTTTATTACTACAGTATCTATAACTTTTATTAATAATAATTTTTTATCCTATGTATGGTTTTCCCAAAATTTTGACTTCAACTAAACATAGCACTTTTTGAAGTAACTATAATAAACGAGGGTGAGGAATAATTTTATAACTAGTCTAGGGTTGGTTATAGAAGAAAATTTTATTAAGATAATTTGTTTATTATTACAGTGTCTATAACTTTTATTAATAATAATTTGCTATTTTTTGTAAGGTTTCCCGAAAATTTTGACTTAAACGAAACATAGCACTTTTTGAAGTAACTATAATAAACGAAGGTGAAGAATAATTTTATAACTAGTCTAGGATTTGACTAAGTTTTGTTTTACAGGGTGTAGAATAATCTTGGAACATAGGTAAATCTTAAAATTTCAATGATTTTTATTATTGCGTTACATTGCATATTGTGAGGCAATCACAGCTTATAGGTGTACCTACATATAGTTCGATGGTGGGCAGCGGCTCGTTGTAGTTATTAAGTTATTGCTACCAAGAGAACATATATTTTTGGAGGTGCCATAGTAAACAAATTACAAAAAATGAAGGTGAGCAAAAATTATTTAGTTTTATGTAAAATAAATAGGTTAAAAATCAGTAGCGTTCGTAAAATTATCATTAGTGTTTATAATTAATTTTATTATTTTTTGTTAACGCTATGAATTGATATCTTATTGTCCTTGATGTAAATTTAGAGAATTAATTTCCCGAATACCTCGTTACGTTAATTTATTAGTCAAAACATAAACATTTAGAAAAATTTTTTTAATACCGAATTTTTGGCTGTTGATTTTTCTCAAATTTGCTCCAACGCCCACTTATTAGAAATGAAACCGATTGATTTAATCGTTCGCCTTCAATTACTTAATATTGACATTATTAGATAAAAAATTATTTTTAGAAACTAAAATGATTGATTAGAGCAGAAAGGAAAATGAATGAAAATTACTCAAAAATTTCAAAATTTCCTCAACTCTTTCATTACGCGATTGAATCAATTTTTGACTGAGAGTTTCATTTTAGAAACGAGACGAAACGATTTACACAAAAATTGATTCAATGTGTTTTTAGGCCCAACCAATTTGCGGGATACAAAATGGATCTGTTGATATTGTTGGACTCAAATCGTCTCAACAACTTGAAGAACAAATTAGTGCTTTGGATGTTAGCCAAATTAAAATTCTAGATTGTCAAAGAAGAAACATATTCAAGTGCATCCCTAAAGAATTATTTTCCACTTGTATTCAACTCACAAAATTAATTTTATCAAACTGCTCAATTGACCAACTTGAAGTGGACGCTTTTAAAAATTTATTTAATCTCCTAGAGTTGAATTTGGAATTTAATGATATAAAAGAGTTACCTAAAGGTATATTTTCTGACCTCAAATCGATTGAATTCATAACCTTGGAAAGTAATTGTTTGGAAGTAATCAAAAATGAAACTTTTGACGGTTTAACAAATTTGAAGCGTCTTCATTTACATCGTAACGAATTACAAGAAGTTGAAGAAAACTTATTTAAAGGCTTAAAAAATTTAAAAGAATTAAAATTATCGTACAACAAAATAAACAAACTTGAGCCTCTATTATTTAGTGATTTGAGCAGTTTGGAAATTTTAATTCTCAAGTCGAATAAAATCGAGAAACTTTCTGAAGACTTAATTAAAAATAACCCTCTTTTAAGGGTGTTAAATGTTTCTTACAATAGCGTGGATGGGATTCCAAACGAATTTTTTGATTTTACACCAAATTTAGAAACTTTGGATTTTCACGAAAATAAAATTAGCGATTTAGGGCTCTATTTGTTTCGAACACTGAAAAAAGTTAAACAAATAAAATTTCCCGACAATGACATTAGAAGTTTTACAGGAATTTTTGCAAACCTTGAGAGTTTGGAGAGGCTAAATTTGAACTTTTATTGCCTCGAAGAACCAAAAATCCACGAAAATACATTTACAGGGTTAAACAACTTAAACGAGTTAACTCTAGAGGGTTTCAGAAAACAAACACTATTTTACGACTTGCAAATTAACTTTTGCCATTTTCAACAACTGCAATCTTTATACATCAGTTCAAGTCTATTTAAAAGCATTCCGGAAGACTTTTTTGTTACTTTAAGCCGCAATTTAACTATTTTGGAATTGCAATCTTGTGGAATTGAAAAAATACCACCGGGTGCTTTCCAAAGCCTATCCTCTTTGCTAATTCTCGACTTACCATTCAATGGACTTACTTCTTTAGAAGTTGGAACTTTTGAAGGCCTTGTTAAAATTCACGAAATTGATTTGTCGAACAATAAAATTTCTAAATTGCAGCCAGGCTCTTTTAAAGGATTGGAGAATTTGAAAGTGTTGAGAATGCAGGGCAACTGTGTTAAGACTATTGGTGAAGACGAGTTTGGAAGTTTAACGTCGCTTCAATGGTTTTCTCTAATGGGAAATTTAGTCACCAACATCGCACCTTTCGCTCTCAAGGACTTGAAACGACTAAGGCATTTCGGTTTGTCCAAAAATGAAAAACTTCAATTGACCGACGATATGTTTGGTGGTTTGGAAGATTTGGAATTTTTAAATTTGCACGGTTGTAACTTGGTTCGATTGGAACCTTTTGGAAATTTAAAAAAGTTGGCTTATTTAGATGTTTCTTGTAATAAACTCGAGCAACTTGAATTGGATAGTTTGAGTTTTCCAAATTTAAAAATTGTACAAGCGGCTTGTAATTTTACAAACTCTTACTTGCGCGACTTGCTTCAAAAATATCCTGAGATAAATTTTCTAGACGATGTATTTTTAGATCTGTAATAAACGTATGTTCCAAAAATTTCAGAATTTTTATTGGTGGTTCGTATTAAGCAATACAAGTGGAAATTTGAATATTTTCCTTTTATTCATTTTTACAGTAGTCAAGGCCGTCAAGGCCATTGAGTTTTCCGTTTCCTTTATGGTTTTCCGATCAGATTAAAATTAAACAGGGATTCTTATCTTTCGTACATTTTTGATATTAGATCTGATTTCAGGAAAGTCAAACTCGACTCGAATTTCGCAAAATCGAATCAATCCACGAGCTGAAAAAGAAATTAAACGAAAACCCTTTACCAACCGAAGATGTAAAAGAGCTCCAAATATCTGAAAGTTCCATAAAAATGTTAGAGATGGACACTTTTTATAACTTAACAAATCTGACTAAGCTCAATTTGACATACTGTAACTTGAGGATGTTATCTGAAAATTGTTTCTATAACCAAAAGGCGTTGATTGAGCTTAATTTGGAATATAATGCTCTGAGTGAAGTACCTCTGAGGCTATTTCAAAATCTAAAATCGCTTCAAGTACTCAATTTGGGAAATAATAACTTTGAGACTTTAGTTGATGACTTATTTAACCCTCTGAAAGGTTTGAAGAAGCTCTTATTACACGATAATGGTATGGGAACAATTCATCATCACGCTTTCAACGGCCTTGATGGTTTGGAAGAGTTACAACTGCAAAACAACAAAATAATGAAGCTAGAAAATTTTCTTCAACCACTTCAGAAGCTCAAAGTTTTAAATTTGAAAGGAAATAAAATTGAAAGTATCAACAAAGGTGCTTTTGAAAAGCTTGGACAACTCGTGGAAATACATCTCGAAAACAACAAAATTACAACGGTCGATTCTGACTTGTTTTCAAATCTTAGAAATTTAGAGTTCATAAATTTAACTGCCGCTAAGGTGAAGGAAATTCCTGAAAATTTCTTTGCGAATAATAAGCTACTCAAAGTGATTCATTTGGATAATACGCAATTGGAATTATTTCCTACAGTGGCCCATTTGGAAAATTTGGAAGAACTCGACTTGCGGTGGAACAATATAAGTGCAATTAAAAGTGACGATTTGAGCGGCCTTTGTAAACTTTTAATTTTAAATTTAGAACATAATCGAATTGAAGAAATTGACAAATTTTCTTTTAAAGATTTGACTTGTTTATTTAAACTAAATTTGGGTGGCAACAAGTTGGAAGAAATTGATCCAAATTTATTTGCTAATCTTCAAAATCTTGTGTATCTCAATTTGGAAAGCAATTCTTTAGTAACACTCCATGAAGACACCTTTCAAAATTTATCCAAATTGAGATCTCTCATTTTAGATTCAAACGAATTTGAGAGTTTAAGCCCTAAATATTTTCATTATTTAACTTCTCTTCAAACGCTCTCGTTGGAATATCTCCCATTGAATAAATTAGAACCAGGCGTCTTTTCGAATTTAAACAATTTAACTTTTTTAAATTTAAATCGTCTTAGGAAGAGACTTAATGTAAAAGAATGTTTCGATGGTTTGGATAATTTGGAAAGGTTGGGTTTGGAAGTTAATTTAGAAAGGGATCTAGTTGAGATGTTGTCTCAAAAACCTTTGAAAAAATTAAAGTGTTTAGAATTAAAGTGTGGCGTTAAAGACGTCGTGGAAGGTTTTTTTGATTTTTATCCATCATTAAAGACTGTTATAATGTGTAAATGTTTTCCCACTTCAAATTTGTATTTAAATTGGATACGAAAGTATCCAAATATCGCAATTCAAGGCTATGCATACGATTTTTAATAAAATATAGGTATATTTTATACGTTAATAAAGCTTTTTACAATTTAAATAATTGAGTTTTTCAAGGCTATAAAATGTGTTAAAGGCACTAGCAGTTGTTGAATATTGTCCTGCTTCAAACAGGTTTTTGTAAAAATCTTAATATTTAGTAAAGCACTTTGAGGCCTTGGTTTGACTATTTAAGCGTCTCAAGTCTCAAATGAATTATTTAGAAGTGATTTACTTAGCATTAAGTTTTTCAAGGCTATAATGTGTTGAAGGCCTGCAGCTATAATTGAAGATCGTTCTTCTTCCTCTCATAGGTTAGTCAAAATCTGATTATTGAGTAAACCACTTTGAGGCCTTGTTTAGACTATTTCAGTGTCTCGAATTCATGATTTAGAAGTCCTGCACTTAGCATAGTGTTTTCAAGGCTATAATTTATTAAAGGCACTAGAAGTTTTTGAAGATCGTTTTTCCACTCACAGGTTTGTTAAAATCTAAATTTTTATAACGCACAGTGAGGCCTTGTTTTGACTATTACAATGTCTTCAATTCTTAATTTAGAATGCACTTAGAATTGAGTTTTTCAAGGCTATAATTGGTGAAGGCTGCAGCTATTTATGAAGATCGTTCTTCCTCTCACAGGTTTGTTAAAATCTACATTTTTATAAAGCACTGTGAGGCCTTGTTTTGTCTATTACAGTGTCTCCAATTCTTAGTTTAGAAGTGATGCACTTAGAATTGAGTTTTTCAAGGCTATAATTGGTGAAGGCTGCAGCTATTTATGAAGATCGTTCTTCCTCTCACAGGATTTTTATTATCTAAACTTTTATAAAGCACTGTGAGGTCTTGTCTTGACTATTACAGTGTCTCCAATTCTTAATTTAAAAGTGATGCACTTAGAATTGAGTTTTTCAAGGCTATAATTGCTGAAGGCTGCAGCTATTTATGAATATCGTTCTTCCTATCACAGGTTTTTTAAAATCTAAATTTTTATAAAGCACTGTGAGGTCTTGTTTTGACTATTGCAGTATCTCCAATTCTTAATTTAGAAGTGATGCACTTAGAATTGAGTTTTTCAAGGCTATAATTGGTGAAAGCTGCAGCTATTTATGAAGATCGTTCTTCCTCTCACAGGTTTGTTGAAATCTAAATTTTTATAAAGCACTGTGAGGCCTTGTTTTGACCATCACAGTGTCTCCAATTCTTAATTTAAAAGTGATGCACTTAGACTTGAGTTTTTCAAGGCTATAATTGGTGAAGGCTGCAGCTATTTATGAATATCGTTCTTCCTCTCACAGGTTTGTTAAAATCTAAATTTTTATAAAGCACTGTGAGGCCTTGTTTGAACCATTACAGTGTCTCCAATTCTTAATTTAAAAATGATGCACTTAGAATTGAGTTTTTCAAGGCTATAATTGGTGAAGGCTGCAGTTATTTATGAAGATCGTTCTTCCTCTCACAGGTTTGTTAAAATCTAAATTTTTATAACGCACAGTGAGGCTTTGTTTTGACTATTACAGTGTCTCAAATTCTTAATTTAGAAGTGATGCACTTAGAATTGAGTTTTTCAAGGTTATAATTGGTGAAGGCTGCAATTATTTATGAAGATCGTTCTTCCTCTCACAGGTTTGTTAAAATCTAAATTTTTATAAAGCACTGTGAGGCCTTGTTTTGACCATTACAGTGTCTCCAATTCTTAATTTAAAAGTGATGCACTTAGAATTGAGTTTTTCAAGGCTATAATTGGTGAAGGCTGCAGCTATTTATGAAGATCGTTCTTCCTCTCACAGGTTTGTTGAAATCTAAATTTTTATAAAGCACTGTGAGGCCTTGTTTTGACCTTTACAGTGTCTCCAATTCTTAATTTAAAAGTGATGCACTTAGAATTGAGTTTTTCAAGGCTATAATTGGTGAAGGCTGCAGCTATTTATGAAGATCGTTCTTCCTCTCACAGGTTTGTTAAAATCTAAATTTTTATAACGCACAGTGAGGCCTTGTTTTGACTATTACAGTGTCTCCAATTCTTAATTTAGAAGTGATGGACTTAGAATTGAGTTTTTTAAGGCTATAATTGCTAAAGGTTGCAGCTATTGTTAAAACTCGTTCTTCCTCTCACAGGTTTGTCAAAATTAATTTTTTAGAAAGCACTGTGTGGTCTTGCTTTGACTACTGCCGAAGGAGATTCTGAACATAGTATTTTTAATTAAATGTGAAATGTTCCAATCTTTATATGAAGACGAGTCTACGTGAGCTCTGAGCTCTGAGACCTTTTATTTTAAATATTCCGAACCGTTGTATAATAGATATTTTGTAATAACCACTTTATTATTTCTTTTCTGCTTTTAAAAATTCATAGTTTGTTTAAGAATTAATAAACATTAAATAAAAATTTATAGGACACAACCATCTATTGACTATGTTCCAAGTTTCGATTTCTTTCAACCTTCGTTTTTAGGGATGTGTCTATGGCGCCTGTTAGACGCGCTGGCGTCAGAAGGGTGCGTTATTCACTTATCCTCAGCCTTCATGTTTTGATAGTACCACAACCAACCTTTTAAATTCAACAGCATAAAAATAATTCCTTTGAAAAAATAATCAAATTAACCCAGTTGCAGTTTGATTAAAATTTGTCATCAAATCTTAACCTACGACTAGAGTAATTTGAATCACAATTTGTGAATTTTTAGGGGTAAGTTAGTGGTGATTAATTTTTAATTGTACTAAAAATGTAATTTTAGTTTTGAAAATTGTAAAGAAGTTAATAACTATTGATAACCATGGTAAGTGTGACTTTTTTTTAAATTTTTCTTCTTGCTGTGCTTTGTGTTTAGAAATAAAATAAATAAACTACCCTAATATAGTGTTGTGTAAAGGGCGAGGGGATGACTAACTAATCCTACCTTTTAAAAATGCACGTCATTGCCTGAAAGATTGATCCAAATTGTGTTTACCATAAGGACTATTTTCCATGGTCTTATCTTCTTGTCGTTTTGGTCGTAGTTAGAAATTAATTTTTTTTGTCAAAATTTAACGCCGCAAATGATTTTTCTTTCAGGCCCAAATTACAATTGATCAAGATACAAATATTTGTTGTAAATATTTTCAAAATTTAGAAGACTTGTTTAAAAATTTAAGTGTATTTACGTTACGTAAGGGTGGTCTCGAAGGTGTGGATAGACTTCGAATTGTCGAATCTAAACTGGATGGTTTAAATTCCGATAGTTTGGCGAAATTTAAAAAGTTGTCGGGGCTCGTTATAAGCTCTTGTAATTTAGAAAAAGTACCTTTAGGATTATTCGCCGGATTGCCTCTCTTGCAACTGAATTTGGAAGACAATGGAATTGAAGAATTGCCAAAAGAAGAAATGGCTTCTCTGGACGTTCTTAATTTGGGAAACAATAAGGTCAAGAGGTTATCGGATGGAATTTTTTCAAATTTTAGTAATTTAAGGGAAATTATTTTGCGTGATAATAAAATTACTACTATAACCGAAGATGCGTTTAAAGGTCTTCCAAATTTATTGGTTATCGATTTAAGAAGGAACGAAATACGAGATCTTCATTATGAAGCATTCGAACACCTTAAAGGTACAGCTTTGTGGATTAATTTGGATTTTAACATGATTGAAGAAATAGCTCCTTGTTTGTTTCGAAATTTAAAAAAAATTCAATACATTTCGGTTAGAAATAATTTATGTAAGTTTGTGGACGATTTCCAATTTTTAAATTTGGACGAGTTAACAGAACTGTATTTGGATAACAATCAAATTGATTTTATACACGATGACGCTTTTAAAACAGTGCCGAACTTAAAAGTTTTAACTCTTGGATACAATAAACTTAAAGGGCTAAAACATCACTTTGTAAATTGTGAGCAATTGGAAGTGCTCGATTTACAACATAATGAGCTCGAAGAAGTTCCAATCCTTCACACGTTGCGAAAACTCGAACACTTGCATTTAAACCATAACCAAATCCAAACGTTCGAACAATTACATTGGCAGTGTCTCGAAAGCTTGCTAACACTCAATTTCAAATTCAATCGTCTACAACAACTCGAATCCGAAAAGTTTAAATATCTCAAAACGTTACGAGTTTTAAATTTGAGCTATAACAATTTAATCAAAATTGTAATAGGAACTTTCGACGGCTTAAAAAAACTTACAACTTTAAATTTATCTCATAATGGACTACTAGAAATACAACACGGAGTTTTTAAATCGTTGCCAAAATTAAAATCGCTCAATTTAGACGTAAATTATTTAGGAAAAGAAATCGACGTCCGCTTTTTTCAACACTTAACTTCCTTAACCACCTTCTCGATGCAACTGAATGACATCAAAAAATTACCAACAAATTTATTCACCAAAATGAAGAAGCTTAAAGTTTTAAATTTAAACCGAAATCGTTTGGGTGTCGAAATCAACGGCCATTTCGATGGGCTCGACCAACTTCAATTTTTGTATTTGAAGCGAACTCGCGTGAAGCGTTTGGAGAAATTAGCTAATGGCAAATTGAAAAATTTAATTTTTATCGATTTAACGACTTGGTATAAACCTGAAGGTGGTACGCTCGAGATGGTCATTAATCAGACTGAAGAAGTTGAGAATAGTGTGCTCGACATTTCTCCGGATTTTTTTAAACAGGTGCCTTCGTTGAAGTTTTTTAAAGTAAATAAGTATAAAGCGCCATCAAATTTCGTCGAGAGTAATAAAAGTTTGCTTCCTAATTTGATTTTATTAAATGAAGATGTTGTGCCTTATGTACATGTGGAGGAATATCGAACAGTTTTTTAAAAACTTTATAAGCTTTTTTATACATGGATATTTTTATATTTTTGATAAATAACCATTTAATCAATTTGTAAAAGAATTTTAAAAATTAAACGATTGTGAAAAATATATAAAAAAAATTTAAGCGTCATCCTATGTCTACAATCGCCTTATCAGTTAGCGAAAATCTTTGATTTTTTGATGATATTTAAAAATTTCGTTGTAGTAACAAAGATATGAGTTTTGGAAGAAACTGCTGATTTTAGAGAAAATTTGAATAAAAAAAGTTGTAGAAAATTAAATTAACAATAATTTTTATAGAAACAAAAATTGCCATAAAGTCAATCCTTATTAAGTTATTTTGAGTTGAAGACAAAAATATATAATTGATCTTGAATTTTGTACTCGAATCAAAATCAGTAGGTTTTCAGAAAACTGTTGATTTTAGAGGAAAGTTAAAAAAAAAAAAAATTGTAGATAATTAAATTTTCAATAGTTTTTGTAGAAAATATTTTTTTATAAAGTCAACCCTTATCAAGTAATTTTGAGTTGAAGACAAAAGTTTATAATCAATTTTTGAATTTCGTACTTCGATCTAAATCACTAGGTTTTGAGAAAACTGCTGATTTTAGAGGAAAGTTTAATCAATAAAAGTGTAGAAAATTAAATTTTTAATAGTTTTTGTGAAACAAAAAGTCTTTTAAAGTCCATCCTTATCAAGTAATTTTGAGTTGAAGACAAAAGTTTATAATCAATTTTTGAATTTCTTACTTCAATTGAAATCAGTGGGTTTTGAGAAAACTGATGATTTTAGAGGAAAGTCTAATTAAAGAAAGTTGTAGAAAATTAAATTATCAATAGTTTTTGTGCAAATAAAAAATGCCCTAAAGTCAACCCTTATCAAGTTATTTTGAGTAGAAGACAAAAATTTTAAATTAATTTTTGAATTTCGTACTCGAATCGAAATCAGTAGGTTTTGAGAAAACTGTTGATTTTAGAGGAGAGTTTAATCAATAAACGTATAGAAAATTAAATTTTTAATAGTTTTTGTGAAACAAAAAGTCTTTTAAAGTCAACCCTTATCAAGTAATTTTGAGTTGAAGACAAAAGTTTATAATCAATTTTTGAATTTCTTACTTCAATTGAAATCAGTGGGTTTTGAGAAAACTGATGATTTTAGAGGAAAGTCTAATTAAAGAAAGTTGTAGAAAATTAAATTTTCAATAGTTTTTGTGCAAATAAAAATTGTCCTAAAGTCAACCCTTATCAAGTAATTTTGAGTTGAAAACAAAAATTTATAATTGATTTGTGAATTTCGTACTCGAATCGAAATCAGTAGATTTTGAGAAAATTTCTGATTTTAGAGAAAAATTAAATTAAAAACAGATGTAGAAAATGAAATTTACAATAGTTTTTGTAGAAACAAAAATTGTTCTAAAGTCAACCCTTAGTAAATTATTTTGAGTTGAAGACAAAAATTTATAATTCTAATTTTGAATTTCGTACTCGAATCGAAATCAGTAGATTTTGAGAACATTTCTGATTTTAGAGAAAATTTTTATTAATATAAAAAGAAGAATTGTCTTAAAGTCAACCCTAGTTATGTTATTTTGAGTTGAATACAAAAATTTGTAATTTTTTATTAAATTTCGTACTCGAATCGAAATCAGTAGGTTTTGAGAGAACTCTAGATTTTAGAAGAAAATTTGACAAGTGAAAGTAGTACAAAATTAAATTTTGTATGATTTTATGTAGACAAAACAGCTATAAAACCATCCCTTATTAATATATCTTCAAATGAAACTCGTACACCAATTAAAATCAATATATTTTTATGCCAATTGCCACTGGGTCCACATAGCCGTAGTGGTACGGCGCTGAACTACAGAACGAAAAATGTTCAGGGTTCGAATCTTTCTTTAGACCTTCTTAGGGTGCACTCAGCCCTTTAAATTGGCTATAAAAAAGCACACTGTATTAATAACTTCTAATGTGTATTCTTTTGCTCTAAAGGCCTCTTTCTAAGCAATTTTGAACTTATCTATGTTACTTGATCTGTAAATAACAATTGAAAACCTAAAGATTAGGGTAGTTAATTTAAAAAAGGTGCATTGTTGGTATCATTCATTTAATATAATTTTTCTACACACCAAAGCATGATTTAATTCTAAATTTCATTTTAGGCCAAAATTCTGGAAAAGAAAGGAGAAATAATTTGCAAACTGGCCGAATCTATAGACGATTTTAAAGCATGCTTCAAAGAGTACATATTATTGAATGATACCGACTTGCAAAACTACTCGAAACTTAAAGTTATCGATAGCACTCTTCAAATTCCAAATTTTACCAATTTTTGCGAACTCTCCAATTTAACTCACCTCCATTTAAAATTTTGCAATTTGAAAACACTAGAAGAAAGTTGCTTTGAGAGCCTCACAAATTTAACCCAAATAAATGTAGAGTACAACGCCCTCTCCGAACTTCCTTCGGGTGTCTTCAAAAAATTAACTTTTCTAGAAGAATTAAATTTGACAAATAACAAGTTTGAAAGTTTAACTAACGAATCGTTTGGCTTTTTGAGCAATTTAAAAACTTTACTACTCGGTTCAAACGAAATAAAGAGCATCGAGTCGGAAACTTTCGCAAATTTGGATTCGTTGAAAGAGTTGTGTTTGAATCAAAATTGCATCAGCAAATTAGGAAATATTTTGCAACCGTTAAAAAAACTCGAACTGTTGCAAGTCGAAGCAAACAACTTGGAAGAGATTAGTGAGGAAAATTTTAAAGGTTTGAGCGAGTTGAAGAAGTTACATCTTTGGTACAACACTGATTTGGTTTCGGTTCATCCTGAAGCTTTCAGCGACTTACACGCACTCGAAGTGTTGGATTTGAGTTGTAACGATGTTAAAGAATTGCCTACGAATATATTTGCGAATAATAAGGAGTTGATTAATCTCGATTTGCAAGGTTCTCCGTTTGGACGGTTGCCCAATATTTCGCATTTAGAAAAGCTCGAAAATTTAATATTGGCGTACGCAAGTTTGAAAGAGATTAAAAGTGACGATTTTAAGGGTCTTAATAATTTATTAATGTTGAGTTTAGAAAGAAACAAACTTAAGAACATTCCAGATGACGCTTTCAAGGAATTAACTTCGATGTATTACTTGAATTTGGCTGGAAATGAACTTTCCTACTTGCAACCAGGATTATTTGAAAATAATCTCGAGTTGAAAGCTTTAACTTTGAGCTTTAATCATTTAAGCCATTTGGACGGGCGCGTTTTTGAAAATTTGACTAATTTGAGGACTTTGAATTTGGGCCACAACGAACTTTATAGCTTGGACGGATTTGAAAATTTGAATTTTCTCGAAATACTTATTTTGGAGTCGAATCATATTCGGGGACTCTCCGAAAATGCGTGTTCGAGTTTAAAAAGTTTGAAATTATTAAATTTGGATAGAAATAATTTAAATTTGGATGGTAACAATAATTGGCTGGAAGGTTTGGAAGAATTGGAAATTTTAAGTTTGGATTCGTGCGAACTTGAACGACTCGAAAAATTTTCCACCACCCCTCTCAAGAGTCTAAAACAATTGGATATTTCTTATAATGGAATTAAGTCCGTTTCAGATGACTTTTTCTACTATTTTCCTAATTTACAAATTGTCACATACGGCCGACCAATTTCACGCGAATTAGTTTCCACTTGGATTAAAAATAATCCAAATATAATTTTTATTGATAATATTGATACACGTTTATACTAAAATTGATGTCTTATTAAAAAATAATTACTAAATGTGTATTTGTAGGTCGAATCTGTTTGTGGAGAAAAAAATGGAACTTTATACATTGGCCCAATTAAAACTCTCGAGCAACTTCAAGAATATTTGGACAATCGAACTTCCGAAGAAGAAATTCAAACCATATCGTTCAAAACAGCTTCCTATCTAAAACCAATATCATCGAGCCTTTTTGACAATTTCCAAACCATCACCAAATTAACAATTTCCCACTTTACAATAGACCAGCTCGAACCAAACGTTTTCGAAAATTTGTCGGCGCTCAAAGAGTTCGAAATGCACGAAACTGAAATTCCCGAATTTCCAGACGGACTATTCGGCCCGTTAACTTCAATCGAAACAATCGATTTGAATAATAACAGCATTAAAAAGATCAAATCGACGACATTCGCGAATTTAACGACTCTCAAAAAGTTAATTTTATCCATGTGCGAAATTGAAGAAATCGAACCAAATTCGTTTCAAGGGCTCGAAAATTTGGAAGAATTGGATTTGGGCTGGAATTACGAATTTAAACAGCTCGACGAAAATTTATTTTCCGATTTGAAAAATTTACAAAAATTAAACATTCGAGCAATGGAAATGCCAGATTTACCACCGAATTTGCTTAAAAATTTGCCAAATTTGCAAAATTTAAACTTTTCCGACAATGTTATGGAAATTGTTCCAGATAACGTCTTTGAATCGTTTGAAAATTTGGAAATTTTGGAATTTCAACAGTGCAAAATTAAGGAACTCACACCCAACATTTTCCAAAATTGTTTAAAAGTCAAACAAATAATTATTAACGCAAACAAAATTACCAATCTCCCTGAAGAAGTTTTTCAAAATTTATCATCTTTGGAAGAGCTAGCTCTCGAAGATAATCTAATCGAAGCTTTCACCGAAAACCATTTCAAAGGCCTAACTGAACTCAAAGTTCTTAAACTAGGCAACAGCAAGTTGAAGAGTTTAGATCCAAATATTTTGGAAGATTGCACAAATTTAACCGAGCTCCACATGTACGGTTTAAAAAATTCTGAAACAATCGACTCTTTCAAGCAAAATCTTCAATTTTTGACAAAATTGCAAATTTTGGAGATAACCAAAAGCAGTTTGCAAATTAACGAAGACTATTTTGCCAATTTAACCGACACTTTATCCGAGTTAAATTTGGAAAATTGTCTTATACAACAACTCTCTCCAGGAACATTTTCCAACCTCTCTTCTCTCCACACACTTTCGTTAGAAAACAACAGTCTGGCAACCATACAACCTGGTGCTTTTGACGGTTTAGACGAACTTAAAGTTCTTAAATTATCATCGAACAAATTATCGGAAGTTAATTCTGAAATGTTTCAAGGATTAACTTCGTTGCAAATTCTTCTTTTGAAAAATAACTGCATTAAGGTTCTTTCGTCGGATACTTTTGAAACTTTACCAAATTTGGGTTGGCTATCAATACGCCAAAATCTTCTTACAGACATCCAAGATGGAGCTTTTAACAATTTAAACAAATTGAAAACTTTGGATTTGTCGTACAATGAGCTCGAGTTGGAATCAGATAACGTTTTTGACGGTCTCTCAGGTCTTTTATTTTTATATTTGAGCGATTGTAATTTAACTAAAATTAATAAATCCTCGTTGGCTTGTATGGAAAATTTAATTTGTTTGGATATGTCGAATAACAAGTTTGAAAATATTGATTTGGATTTGCCAAACAATTTGCCCAATTTAAAGTTGATTACTTTAAATACCAACGATTTTGCTAACTCGTATGTTCATGAATTTTATCGTCAAAATCCTCAACTGCCTTATATTGATCAAATGAGAATTTATTAATTTTATTTATAAAGAAATCTATTTAGAGCTTTTATGCATAATGTATTTAAATATTGTATTTACAAAAAAGACCAACTTGGGTGTAAAAGTTGGTGTTTGATGTGTCTTAATTAGTGCATTTTCGCTATGTGCATTTAGAGCTCAGTGTTTAAAAACACTTAAAAAATTATTGTAACAAGGTGTTGTAAAGCAATTTTCAAAAATAATATATATTTTATTTCACTGAAGTACCTACTTTTAGTATCAATCTTGTCATTTTTCCGTTAGGGTTGCAGTTTTAAGGAACATTTATTTTCTTGTTTGTTTTTAAATTTAATTATAAATGTTGATGTATTTTTAGGGGTCGAAGGGTGATTATTATTTTACTATAAATAAATTATAACTAATATTCAAACATTCAAAAAGTGTATTAATACCGCGACGTATATTTGGTTGCCTAACGTTCAGGCGGATACAAGCAGGAAAGTGGGGGCGTGAGTAAAGTAATTTTTGATTAGAAACGATTCAAAATGGCGAATCCAATATGGCGGTCAATTTAATAATTCAAGGACTTGTATCATTGTTTAAGGCTCTATACTTAGTGGAGGAACTTGCTGTGGACTTTTTAGACTTTTGCTTTGCTTACTTTTAGGAACTTTAAAATAAGTATGCTAACGTTGCTTAAAATAATAAATAAAAAAATTAAGTTTCTTAAAAGAGAATTATATTTTAATCCGAAAATTAGATTTATAATTCTTAGATAAGTTAGACAATAAATAAATAAATGTCAAAGTTTTACAAAATTGATTAACAAACTTTTTTCGTATTTCAAAACAAAAAGAACTTAACCTCAAATTTTAATATTTATTTAAAAACGTCAAACTTTGACATTACATTGTGTAACGTTGACATATTGAAAGGATTATAAATCTGATTCTTGGATTCTCTTTTAAGCAACCGGGCATAAAAGTAGCAATTTTTAAAATGAGGCTTGAAAATCGCATTTTTTTCTAAAAATACCTATGCTATTATTTAGTTTTATAGAAGTACGCGCAGTTTAAATGACGTAATTTTACTTAATGTATTTTTGTACTAGCTGCTCACAGTTCACTTGAATTATTTTGGAGTGTAAACTTGATTAAAATTAGTAAATAATAACCTACTTAAACACATTTTGAAATTACATCGGTATCGCCATGAAGGTCAGTATTTCCATTTTGTTCTAAGAATAATAAATTGAAAGACCGTTTCTCAGTTCTTAAGTTTTAAGGGTAAATTAGTAGGTACCTAGAAATTTTGTGTACGACTTGTAGTGTATAAATTCAAAATTGGGGTAGTTTATTTAAAAATAATAGTTCTATTAAGCAATTTTTTAATTTTTAATAAAAAAAATTAATTTTAGGCAAAAATTATGGAAGAACAAGGAGAAATAATTTGCAAATACGTTCTTTCTCTAGACGATTTAAAATCGTGTTTAGACGATTACGTAGCACTCCACGACACTGATTTACAAAGCTTGAAAAAGCTCAAAGTATCAGATAGTTCCCTTCTGAACACAAACGTCGACGTCTTGAACCAACTTTCAAATTTAACGCTTCTCCACTTAACGTTTTGTAATTTGAAAACACTCGAAGAAAACTCTCTCGATAGCCTCACAAGTTTAATCGAATTAAATTTAGAATACAACGGTTTAAGTGAACTCCCTTCGGGAATTTTCAACAAATTGAACAGTCTAGAAGAGCTAAATTTGGGCAACAATAAATTTGAAACCATAACTGAAGGAGCAATTAGTGTGGAAAGTTTGAAAAAATTAATGTTAAATTCCAACGGAATTAAAACCATCCAAAGTGGAGCTTTTACAAATTTAATCTCGTTAGAAGAATTAAATTTGGATGAAAATGGTCTTACAAAACTAGAAGATATTCTTCAACCGCTCAAACGTTTGAAAATAATAAAATTAGATTCCAACAATTTGGAAGAGATTGAAGAAGGGGCTTTCAAAGGTTTGAACGAGTTGAAAAAAATTGAGTTAAACGCCAATTACGGTATAAGTAGCATCCATCAAGATGCTTTTGTCGATTTGGTTGCTCTGGAAGAACTCAACATCAGTTGGAACCAATTGAACGAATTACACGAAAATACGTTTTTAAATACAACTTCGCTGAAAGTGGTCAATTTTCAATACATGAAGTTGAAAAGTTTGCCAAATTTTTCAAAGTGCGAAGCCCTTCAAACAATTTTGTTGATGTATAACGAAATAAATGTTATTAAAAGTGACGATTTTAAAGGCCTCGTGAATTTACTAATGTTGAATTTGGAAGGAAATAAAATTAACGAAATTCAAGATGGCGCCTTTAACGATTTAACTTCTTTGTATTATTTGAATTTGTACATGAACAAAATTGCGCACATAAAGTGCGATTTGTTCGAAAATAATTCTCAAATACGATTCTTGAATATAATGTACAACGCGATTCAAAAAATCGACGGAAAAGTTTTCGAAAAATTACCCGATTTAAGATCGTTAACTATGAGCTGTAATCAAATTTATAATTTGGACGAGAGCACTTTCGAAAATCTCGGTTTGCTCGAAATGCTCAATTTGGAGTCAAATTGTTTGGACGTGCTACCTGAAGGCGTTTTTTCCAATTTGAAACACTTGAAGGTTATGAAGTTGACCGGAAATAAATTAAAAAATTATAATTTTTTGGACGGATTGGAAGAGTTGGAAATTTTAAGTTTGGACAATTGCGATTTAGAAAAGTTGGAAAAACTTTCAAACGAACCACTGGTTAATTTAAAAAGATTGGACATTTCGGGAAATGATATTAAGGAAATTTCAGACGATTTTCTCGAATGTTTTCCAAATTTGCAAATTATTGAATATCAAAAATCAGATTTTTTGTTGACGTGGAGTAAAAATAATCCAAATATTTTATTTATTGATCATTATGATAGATTTTAAAAATTGCTTATTAGAATTGAAAGTTTCGTTGAATAATTTAAAAAATTTTATTTGTAGGTGCAATCAATTTGTGGAGAAAAAAATGGCACTTTAATGTTAGGACCTCTTAGAACGACAGAACAATTGCAAGAATATTTAAAAAATCGAGAATTTCAAGACGAAATCAAAACAATTTCATTTACAAGCGCGTACTTTCTGAAACCGATCTCATCAGATTTATTTTCCAATTTTGAAAATCTCTCCAAACTCACAATTTCGGGTTGTTCTACGGAACAATTAGAACCGAAAGTTTTCTCAAATTTAAAAGCTCTCAAAGAGCTCATTTTAGTCGAAAACGAATTGCCAACTCTACCAGATGGCTTATTCGATCCACTCGAATCTCTTGAGGAACTCAATTTGAACACCAACGCTATTATATCTCTAAAACCAGACACTTTTTCCAAATTAAAAAATTTAAAAAAGCTAACTTTGACTCAAAACGAACTCGAAAAATTTGAACCAAATATTTTTCAAGAACTTGGCGATTTAAACGAGCTCAATTTGTCTTGGAATTACGAAATTACAGAGTTGGATGAATCGATTTTTGAAAATTTAAAAAATTTAGAAACGTTGAGTTTCTGTTCTTTCGAAATTAAAATTTTACCTTCACATTTACTAAAAAACTTAACAAAACTAAAAAACCTCAATTTCTCACATAACAATTCGATCGAAGTTATTCCAGAAAATTTTTTTGCAAACTTGGAAAATCTTGAAGTTTTAGAATTTAAAAAATGCAAAATTAACAAACTCGAACCAAACGCTTTCAGTGCTTTCAAAACTATTAAAAAAATAGTTGCCCATGAAAACAAACTTCAAAAGCTTCCCGAAGAAGTGTTTCAAAATTGTTCCACGTTGGAAGAACTCGAGCTAGAGGATAACCAAATCGAAAGTTACAACCAAAACCACTTTAAAGGTTTAACTCAACTCAAAGTACTCAAATTGGGCTTAGGTAACCCAAAGTTGCAAACTTTTCATCCAAACACTCTTCAAGATTGCACAAATATTACCCAACTGCAAATATACGGTTTGAAAAATGAAGAAGCCGTCAGCTCTTTCAAAAAAAACCTCCAATTTTTAAACAAACTGAAAGAGTTGTACTTGAACAAAAGCGTTTTGGAGATACGCGAAGAGAATTTTTTTAACATAACCGACACTTTAAGCGAACTATATTTGGAAAATTGTTTAATCAAACATTTACCTCATGGTGCTTTTTCGAACCTCTCCACTCTTTACAGACTTTCATTAGAAGGCAACAGCCTTACAGCTTTAGGATCAGGCACTTTTTTAGGCTTAAGCCAACTTAAAACGCTTAATTTATCTTCGAACAAATTTATCGAATTAAATGCAGAAATGTTTCGAGGGTTGGATTCTTTGCAAGTTTTAAACGCGACTAGCAACGGTGTTAAAATCCTCAAAGCCGATACGTTTGCAACTGTACCAACTTTGGGATTCTTGTCTTTGCGTCAGAACCTCATAACGACCGTCGAAGGTGGTGCTTTTAACAATTTAACGAATTTAAAGTCTTTAAACTTGTCCGATAACGAGCTAATTTTGAAATCTGATCAAACTTTCGATGGTCTTTCTGGATTATTGTTTCTAGATTTGGATAATTGTGGCTTAACTGAACTTAACATGGAGGTTTTTGGAAATTTGAAACAATTGATTAGTTTGAATGTCTCCGAGAACAAATTAGCAAAAATTGATTTTGACCTGCCAAGTAATTTGAAAAACTTAAAGTTGCTAAACTTGTCCGATAACGGTATTTCAGATTTGTTGCTTCGTGATTTTTATAGAGCAAATCCTCAATTGCCATGTGTCTTTTCGATTTAAGAATTTCAAAATGGCAGGTGTTTTCAATTCAAAAAGCTTATTTGCTGATGTTGCCTTTGTATAATAGTATGTATTTTTATTGCAGAAGAGTTGAAATATATTGCACTGGGTCAGTTGCACTATATAAACGATATTAAAGCCTAAAATGCTTAAAATGTATTGCATTTAATAAAACAAAATATTTATAAATGTATATTTTAATGGTAATATATTTAAATTTTATTTATCGTCTTTTCTATTTTAAGTTCAACAAACAAACAAAAAAAACAAAAAACAAACAAACAAACAACAAAAAAAACGAACAAACAGAAAAACAAACAAACAAACAAACTTGTATTGCATTTAATAAAACAAAATATTTATAAATGTATATTTTAATGGTAATATATTTAAATTTTATTTATCGTCTTTTCTATTTTTAAGTTCAACAAACAAACAAACAAACAAATAAAAAAACAAAAAAACAACAAAAAAACAAACAAACAGAAAAACAAACAAACAAACAAATAAACATGTTGATAAGCAAATTGATAAGCAAATAAAGAAATTGTTTATAATATAATATATAATAAATAAATAAATTAATTGATAAGTAGATAAATAAATAGACAAAATAATAAATAAATTAATTAATTAATTAATAAATAATTAAATAAATAAATAAAAAAAATAAAAATAAATTAATTAATAAAAAATTTTGTTAAGCAGGTATAATAAACACATTTACAGATTGCTATATTTTTGTACCAACAATTTTTGTCTCACCCTATAATTCAAACCCCCCAACTTCACTCGTATGAAATATAAACAACCCTAGCGCCGACGCCCTAAAGTTACTGTCAAAATTAAAGTTTTGTTTGTTTACATCTCAAAATCTTTTTTTTTCTTATTAAATTTTAAAAAAATGGTAAGTTAAAAATTTAACACATTCTAATAAATTAAAAAATTAATCTACAGGATTGGTTATTTTATACAAAAAAAGGAACAACTGTTACTTACCAATATTTAAATTCATATGAATGCAGAGAAGAGCTTTTGTTACTTTCTTATCGTAATCCAAATTATTTTGCTAATGTAAAAAAAGGTGTAATGGAGCTAACCGAAATAAGTATGAAGGAGTGGAACCCAATTTCAAGTTTTACTAATATCGAAGATTTGGTTGTAAATTTGTGTTCTATCTATGATTATCCTCCAGACAAACCACACTTCGCTCCAATCCCAACACTTCAAAATTTGGCAATTAAAAGCACCTACATGAGAGATTTTACATTATTTTTCGACGGCTGTCCGAATCTTGAAAATTTATCTATAATCAAATGTTTTCTTACAAAATTTGATTTTTTATGTTTGAAACACTTGGTAAAATTAAAAACTTTAAATTTAACACACATGTATGGTATACCACTCATTAAGGATGGATATTTTACAAGTGATATGGTCCTCTTGGAGGAGTTACAATTGAATGGTGTATATTTAGAGAAAATTTACAAAGAATTATTTTCAAATTTGTGTAATTTGACGAAATTAAGTTTAAATAGTAACGAACTAACTTCCTTAGAAGGGGAATGTTTTGAAAGTTTATCCAAATTAGAATTTTTGGATTTGAGTAAAAATAAGTTTAAAGTTGTTCCAAAAGACATTTTTTCTAAATTAACAAACTTGAAGATTTTTATTTTTAACGGAAATTTACTTGAAGAACTTGTGGAAGATCCGTTCGAGGAATTAACGAAATTAGAAGAATTAAATTTAAGCGACCATTCTTTCGAAAATATCCACGTAAATTCGTTTAAGAGTTTGCATAATTTGAAAAAATTGTTTTTAAGTTCATGTAACATTTCCACAATTTCAGAGCAACTTTTCGAACCTTTGATTAAGCTGGAAGTTCTCGATTTAAGCCAAAATCAAATTACTCAAATTGAGAATCAGTTTAAGCAGCTCGCTTGTTTATTAGACCTAAATTTGGAAAAAAATAAAATCGACTCGATTTCCACAAAAGCGTTTTTTTCTTCAAAACTTTTAAAAAAGCTTAATTTGTGCCAAAATAATTTAATTAATCTTCCTGCCGAATTGTTTAAAAATACGCCAAATTTACAATTTTTATTTTTACACGAAAACAAAATTGAAAATTTGACTCCTTTCATGTTTTCCACTTTAAACGACTTGGAGGAGCTCACTTTACACTTTAACGAATTAACCGAATTAAAAAGTGGTACTTTTGAGGGTCTTTTAAATTTAATTAAATTAAGTTTGGAAAATTGCAAAATTGAAAGAGTCGAAGGAGGCGCTTTGAAAGATTTAAAATCGTTAGACGTTTTGAGTTTGCAAAATAATTTAATTACAAATTTCGAACTTAACACTTTTGAAAATTTAAACAAATTACGTAGATTGGATCTACATTCGAATAAATTAACAAAATTAAAAGTAGGCGATTTAAATGGCCTATTCAATTTGCGTTATTTAAATGTACAAAATAACAACATCGATACTTTACAAGCTCAAACTTTTAAATCGATGGTTGCTCTTCAGTGGCTTTCTTTGAAAGGTTGCAATTTGAAAATAATCGAAAAGGACGCTTTTGATGGTTTAAAGAATTTAAACTTGTTGGAATTGAGCGATAATCGTTTAGAGAGCGACATGTCGAATCAATTTAATGGTTTGAACGAATTAAAGTGTCTCTATTTAAACAATTGTCTTTTGAGAAAGAGTCCCGGATTTGGCAACAAAGGCTTGCCGAAATTAATTTTGTTGGACTTTAGTAATAATAACATCAATGACGTCAAGTTTAATTTTTTGGCCAAACTGCCAAGTTTAAGTATTCTTAAAGTGTTTGGGAATACTTTAAAAGCAAAAAATTATGTGGAAATTGATTCTTCTTATTCACATGTCACTCTTTGTGAAGAAGGTATTTGAAGTCTGATTTTTATTCAAATTTTGTATTTTTTTTAACTTTCTTATACAACAGGGTGATCCAGCTTTGGATTTTTAGCAAACCTTAACGACTCAATTTAGACAGTATCGTATCTTTTACGGTTTCCAAAACCCCCAAGTGAAGAATCTAAACTGAATCACTCTGTATATTGCTTTTAATAATTACAGAACGTTGACGTTCGTTTTTTATTTCTTCGACTAAAAGCTTTCGCGATCTCTATGTTAGTCATTAACATGCACTCTTTCTTTGTATACGCTCTTTTCAACAGGCGATCACATCAGATGAAGATAACTAAAGAAAAGAAAATATTTTACTTTTGTAATTTTATGTTGTCTCTTGTCCCTAATTTTAGAAAATTTTCTACCTCTACAACAGTGGAGCCAAGCCAACAAACGAATCCTCCGGAAAATTGTTAAAAATGGCAGCACACAACCATTCAGATTGACTAGATTCTATTTAGTACACTCTATGTCAAAAACCTGTTTATGTTTAAATTTGCCGCCGTAATCATTCGTCGCTGACTTTCGTCACGCCTAACTATAGAGACGATGTTTGCTTGGCTCGATTATTGTATAACTAGATAACTAGTAAGTAACGTGCCAAGTTGGAACTTTTCTTGTTGTGAAATAAAATTATAGACTGATAAAATAGTAATCTGTATCCTCTAGGTTCTTTCATTGGCTTTCGCTTTTATCGAAAGAAGAATTAGAGGATGAAGATTTATTGTAAGTATAAGTAATAAATTATAACTACTGTAAGTGTGGAATTATATTTTTTACTTTTATAAACTCTCAGGTACTATTAAATAATATTAAAATATAAATTAGAAAGAAAAATATTTGATTGCATAATTTAGTGTAAATAAAACAAACGAAAAGCTAAGTATAGAGGTAGTTCAAAACCTCGTGGTCTGTGACATCGACATCGCTACGCGGCGCGGGGGCGAGACTATTTAGATTTATGTTGGTCACCTTTTTTAGTATTGCAACAACTGAGGTTACAGACCATGAGGTCTGTAACCTCAGGTTTGGAACTTCTTCTACCTACAACATCGTTCATCTAAAAAAACCTTTTGAATTGTCTTATGTCTATAATCTAGATATAAGTATAAATACTAGGGTGGTCCTTAACAGGGCTGTTATTGAATTTCTTCGCTCCCAAGGGTTTAAACGCTTCCTTTAAAAAAATATTGTTATAAAGTTTGAATGCTCTATCTTTTTAACATCTTACGCACGACCGCTAAAGTTTTTTTTCCGTTTATTAAATACTCGACTGAATCTTATACTTTTGCCTCGTTATTAGGCTTAATTTGTACTTACCATAAACTTTGAATATATCATGTACACACTAAAATTGTTTACAATACATCCATATAAGTCGCTAGGTATACTACAAAATGTGTAAATTATGCATTTCGACAGTTAGCTTATAGATGGAGTACCTGATTATAAACTAATCAGGGAGGTCCGCTTTACCCCGGTGGTCCTCTCTACCCCGTTCTCCCCTACTAAGAACTCGAATCCTTGTTAGTGATTATTTCTTTTCCAATCTCTTAATAAGAAAATACTGTACGGCTTTATGTTTTGATATTATTTAAGTTCGTATAAATAATTACAGAAAGAAAGTACAAACTACAAAACTAACGTTTTTCTTTAGTGCTCATAACTACTCGAATTAAATTGAAAAAGTTGTAAGATGTTTTAATAACCTAAAACAACGTTTAATTAATTAATTAATTAATTAATTAATTAATTAATTAATTGGCAAATTTAATTATTACCTGTGTAAAAGTATTTAAATTTATATCAACCATTTTACAGGCAGTTAATTTAATTTCTTTTTGAGATCTCAACATGGGTAAAATTAAGTCTTTTCGTAAGTTTAAGTGTTGACTGTTCCACCAATTGCTTTGGTAAATTGAAAGATAAACGTCAGTGCTCTAGAATATAATAATTTATTTTGTGATAAGTAATTAAATTGATGAATTTACCTCGGATGTTATTAAAGTTCCAATAAAACAGTAGAGAAGCAATACATTTGAGTATAAAAATAATTCTAGGATGAAATGAAAAATATTTTCCAAATTTAAACTATAATATAAACACAGACGTCCATTAGTAGGGGCCGTAAAGGGTAGGCCCCCTCTAATAATTTTATAGATGTTACCTTCTCTTATACTTTTTTGTAAATGCTCTTAGAGGTAAGTGCAACAATACAAGAAATTATAGACAAGTTTTAATAATTCATTTGTTCAACTTACCCTTCATTGATTGTACCTATCATACAAAGGCATATTACAATTGCAGTGCTTGCGAACATATTTAAGAAAAATACAGACATAATATTTTGAACTCTAATTAGGGAACTAAAAGAATTATTATTATTATATTAATTTTTGTATTAACAAGTAAATGTGAGGACTTACTCCAAAACAAGATTGTGGTGCTCGACTAATACCTTAAATTCTTTCAAATCATCCCCTAATGCATCTTCGTTGCCCAACAAGGTAAATCCCTTTTTAATTAATTTTAGCTCGTTTAAGTTGTAAATTATAATTGATGTGATAAGCATATCGATGCCTAGAAAAGCAGGTAATCCAAAAATTATAATTACGTAAAATTGGTAAATAAGAGCAATCATGTATGTAAGCAAAGACATATTTGATACTGAAGGGTAATAGAAAGCGATTGGTAAAGTTCTGTTAATTAATGGATTTATAAAATACGTTATACATGCTAACACGTAATGTATAATCGCAAAAATAAAAACTTTTTTAACAAAATTATTTCGGTTTTCAATTTGTTTTTGTGTTTTTCCACCATATATGTCCGTTTTCCAATAATTGCTGTTGATAAGTTGTATTAAATGGGTCAATTCTGCTCGATTGGAAAAGATTAAGTAAATTTTTATTAAAACCTGTAATAAATAAATTGAAAAGATATCAAGAAGAGTTGGTCGGTTTATGTTGTGTTTTAAAATAAATCTACCAATCATATTACGCTAAATATTATTACCTTATTTTTAGCGCAATATGATTGGTTGATTTTAGTGTCGCGACTCGCGAGCGACAGTCGACGATTTTTGAATGTAGCTTGATGCACATTCATAACACAGAACAGTTCCCAAACAACTGACTGATCGTTCATACTCTCTCTGTCTACATGTTGAAATAGACAGGGATAGAGTATGACCGATCAGTTCCGAATGCTGAATGCTCTCTATACAGGGTGTTTCAAGGAAACGGTTGGTTAGACGTTTTAGAGCTTCGAATGATACGATCGACCTGAAAACTTTAATTACCACATAATGGCTACCGATCTATTCATTAAAAATATTTTGAAAACTACAACACTTTCGATTAAACCGGAATGTTTTTCGTAGAATTGAGAAATTCGGTTTAATCGAAAGTGATGTGGTTTTTCAAATTATTTTTAATAAATACCGGTAGCCATTATGTGGTAATTAAAATTTTTAGATCGATCATACCATTCGAAGCTTCAAAACGTCTAACCAACGGTTTCTGTGAAATACCCTGTATATTGTATATTATTGCCATTTATTCTTAGCCGATGGCTAACTCAATTTCGATTTTTTGACAAATCTCAGAGACTAAAATCAAATTCAAGTTTCTGGCGGGATGGGGGTGCGAATAGACGAATAGTGCACACGCACATGGGCGACGAAAACTAGACACAACCGCGCAGACGATTTATCCTTACCTGTTGACAACCAAGTATTGTAACCATATCATATAAAAATTTCTTAAAGTCCCCTGTGTTTAGCAAGCATACCAATATCAGCTCAATTGTGATTATAAAGAAACACATGAAAGATGCACAACATTTAAAATTTTCGTAAAAATTAATTTTTGTTGGATTTAAACCAGCAACTTGCAAAATTATTAAAGATTCTTTTATAAGCATTTTTTGGTTGGGAATAATTTGACTCATGGTTTGAACAATGAACAATTGAAATAACTAATCGGTTATTTGTATATGGTAGATACTTACAATAATTTGAATTAGTTTAATTACATAGTATTATATACTAAGTATACAGTGAGTTAGTTTAAAAAATTGTCTAGTGGTTCTATTTACATAAACTCTCAAAAAATGCCCCTGAAACCATAATTCAGTTATTTATTATTTGATTTTAATGATCAAAAATTTAAAATCAATGATTCTAATGTTCGTTTGCACCGCTTACAGAAACAGACAGATAGTTTATCTAAATTTTCTATAAAAAGGTACCTGTTACTTATGGTCTTTTGCACTGGTTTTAGCTTATGTGGCAAATAAATTATATTTTTACAACTTATCAGCCAGATAAACTATCTGTCAGTTTATCTGTAAACGGTACAAACGGGCATAAAGATACTACATTTATAGACAAGGAGCTGTCAATCATCTGAACTAAACCGCTCATTTGCCATTCGTAAGGGCCGTTTTACATGGACTAAATGTCGCACTATTTTATTAGTACTGAATCAACTCTAGGATCAAAAGCATGGGAATCTAAGCTTTAACGTCGTGCGTAAAAATTTCGATGCACGACCGTGCACGACGTCAAAGCTTAGAATTCTGTGATTTTGCTCTTTCAGTTGATTCAGTACTAACAAGTTAGTACGACGTTTAGTTCATGTAAAACGGCTCTAAGTGACTATTTTGCTTTAACTTAGAAAGGGAGCTAGAAGATCGATGATAGAGTTTCTTTAGGGTTTAACCGAGGGGTTATCCACTCTCTGCAGTCAATGTACAAAAATTGAGCGGTCAATGGTAGTCATCTGCAGTCAATGGCAGCCATAGCATATGCAGTCATGGGCAGTCAACTGCAGTCAGTGTACAAATTCAGAACAGTGGTTGACCCCTCGGGTTTAACTAAACCACAAGGTTGTACATGAACACTTGCCTATGTACCTTATGATTTAGTTGATGGTTTTAAAAATGTTGTTGGCCATGGATTACCTGTGCCATCCGGAACTACAGAACAACGAAAATCAACTGACTCTAACTCCAGTTGATCAATAACGTCTAGAGCCGATTCGAATCTTTCTTTTGGAAAAAATAATTAACCAGTCTCGTCCTCGTTTGGCGAGAAATTTTGATAAATAGAAACAAGTTGTAAAGCTATTAATTATGTATGTCAACTTCATGGCTTCGTTAAAAGCAAACCATAACGATTTTACTGGACCCAAGACCCACAATTCTTCTCATCACTGAAAAATGGCTAAATGATAAAACATCCGAGATCCGACTCTCTCTCTAGTGAGCCTCAATGAATACACATTGTACTTAGGGTTGCCATAATTGCCATTGCCAAGCATTGATGGGCTGTGCCAGCCCACAATGAAGAGGAGTGACATCGTTGACATTTTTCTGATAAAACTGATCATATTCAGTATGCAAACAGACTATGTAGACGTTGAATAATAATTTATTCATACCGTTCAAGACACATAACATTTGATCGTTTGCTCATCCCATCTCTCTGCCCACGTTGTACCTACTGAAAAAGACATCAGAATGAAAGTATGAGCAATCGATCAGGATCAGCTCTTGAGAGCTGTTGTTTGTCTTGAAATAGACCATTCTAGTTTTTAATCTGCTATCTAATACAATGCAAATGCAAATGCAATTTTGACCATGTTGACCTGGTCCAGCAAGTTTCCGGCACGCCAAGCACGCCCCTGACTCCTGCCTGACTGACCGGAGAAAAATTTACCCATAGTTAGAGACCCAAAACAAAGCGATTCGTGCAAAAATATTGCTATTTTAAAACTATTCCCAAAAAAATTATTTCGATTGATGTTAAATTTCAAGGTCGTGATGAGTGATAATGATTTTGATTACGCAACATAAAATTTTATTTTTAATGAGTTTCATAACCTCAATTAGTGGAGGTGCTTGGTGCTGGAGTGCTGGTGCTAGGCTACAAATTAAGAAGCTGCAGCCATAATTTTATGAAATAAAAATGTAATAAAACTGTAATTATATTTAAAGAAACTCATTAACATTATTTATTGGACTTTCATTCAAAAATTATGAAATTACAAAAAATGTTACATTGAAGTACAAGGCCATATTATCAACTTTATGTTTTTAATACTTGGTAGTCAGTGATAAGAAATTACACAGTGTAAATTAGTAATTTAAATAATTTTGATTTACTTTTCTTTAAGCTCAACATTATGTCCATCCAAATCTACCTAGATAATTATCAAAACGCATGTTTTCCTGGACAAACAATCTCAGGGCGACTCGAATGTGTTTTTAGTAAAGAAAAAACTCTCAGAGGTAAATATATTTTCAGTTTTTATGTGTATTAGCATTACTATGGTCTAAAATTGACAACATTTATCTTCTTCCTCTGAGACGTTGCTGTGGTGACTTATTCTATCTCAATTTTGTTTAAAAGATTTGGCCTTGGGAATACATTTTTCATGTTGGAAGAAGTCATGCATGTCTACATTATTGAGGATAGAACTTCCAAACGTAAATTAAGTTTGATCTAGAAAAATAAATAAAATTTTGCAATTTTAGCTGTTCGTGTCAAGTTTAAAGGTGAGTGTGAAGTTCAATGGACCGAATCCGAATCATATTATGATCACTCATCGAAGAAACATAAAACAAGATCTGTTAGATATTCTGCAGAAGAAATTTACATGGATCAAGAGTATAATTTAGTTCAAGGTAATTCCAATTCATTTTTTTTTTCATTTGGATTAATTATATATTTTTGTAGGTGGTGATAATTTTAGCCTTCCAGAAGGAAGACACGTTTATCCTTTTTCGTACATTTTACCTCAACAATTACCGTCTTCTTTTGAAGGCTCCTATGGCCATGTGCGTTATTATATTAAAGCAACAGTTGATCGTCCTTGGAAATTTGATTATGAAGCAAAAGTGGCTTTAAATCTTGTATCACCGCTTGATTTAAATTTTTTACCTGGTTTAAAAGTAACAGCTTAATTAATTTTATTGAAAAATTACTTTCATTTGATGCCGTAGGATCCAGTTGGTGTTTCTGATGATAAAACTATGTGTTCATGTTGGTGTAATGATTCTGGTGCCTTAACATTTAATGTGTCTTTACCTGCAACTGGATTTATTCCTGGACAAGATGTCAATGTAGGATCGTGTGTTCAAAATTTGACAAACGTTACTGTTGAAAATGTGAAGTTTAAAATTGTTGCTGTAAGTAATAAACGTTTTGATAAATATAATTTTAGCACTTTAATTTTATATTGTAGAGCTATGAGTTTATAACGCACTATCCTTCCACACATCGTCGTTATGATGAACGAGAAATTGTTGACGCTGTTGAAGGTGGTGTTGGTGCACATGGAGAAAAATCTTGGACGACAACTTTAAAAGTTCCAACGGATTTGGTATATCCAAATTTAATTCCGTGTAGCATTATTAACGTTCGCTACACCTTAGTGGTAAGATAGACTTTTTAAATTATTATTCAAATTAATTTTGAGTTATTTTTAGTGTAAAGCTGTAATTCCATTTCCGCACACAAATTTGGAATTAGAACTCCCTCTTACAATAGGAACTGTTCCATTGTCAGGAGTTAACACTGGCGTTCCTGGGCCACCACCTTTACAAAATCAGTTTCCCGCTAATGCTGCTCCTATACTACCTACTCCAGATATTGATTTTCCTTCAGAAGGTGGAGATGGATATCCTGAAAAGTATCCAGGTGGTCCAGGATCTGCACCCCCACCACCAGGTATAGTTCCTTACCCTCCAACTGCAGGTTCAGCTCCTTATGCTCCGTATCCACCGGCGGGAGGTTCAGCTCCCTATCCTCCAGCTGGAGGCTCTGCACCCTATCCGCCTGCTGGAGGCTCTGCTCCATATCCTCCAGTGGGAGGCTCTGCTCCATATGCGTCAGCTGGAACTCCTGCTGCTTATCCTCCAACTTCAGGTTATCCCGGCAGTGGAGCAGCACCTTATCCAGGCAGTGCACCAGCACCTTATCCAGGCAGTGGATCAGCACCTTATCCAGGCAGTGGACCAGCACCTTACCCAGGCAGTACACCTTATTCTGGAAGTTCTGCAGCTCCATATCCTCCTGCATCTAATGGTGGTGCTTATCAAGGAAATTCTGAGAAGCCACCATATCCACCTCCTCAACAAAATTCTTCAGCTTCTGGTAAACTTGATTGGATTGATTTAAAACATTGTCTAATGTTATATTTTTAGCACCTCCGCCTCCTTCATATGAAGATTCTCAGAAACTGCCAGAAAAGGGAAATTGGTAAAAGACAACTGACTAATAAAAAACTGTTAGCACTTGCAACAGGCTTAAATATTTTTATAAACAATTTTACAGTTTTAATAGTTTTATTTTATGGAAGATAACGTTTTTGATTCGACTGTGATGATGATGATTTACTTATTCTCACAAATTTCAATTGTCTAAATCAAGAAAGTTGTATAGAGCGCTTAGTAAGCCTAGGGGAACTAAAAATGTGCTTGAAACGATGCAAATTAGAGTTCAATTGTCCATATGTCCATGGATCGAAAATAATGATCACTGCCACAGCTAAGTTGCAGACAAATCAGTATGATTCTTGCTGTCTCTAAATCGCTCTTGATTTGAATAATTAAATTTCACTCAAATATTTTTAATTAAGCGATTTCTCGATGTTTGATTGCTACATCTATTTAACAATAAAGTTGTTACTCGTACGCCTACAATGATAAATGTGATTACTAACACTAAAATGTAGAAAGAAAAAACAGTTAAGCCATGTTATACACATAAGAAATATTCTAAATACATTTATAAATAATTTTAAGTTTGAGATTAAAGACATGAATTTATATTAAAACCAAACAGATTATAAACTTTTTTACATGGAAATGGCTTAATTATTTTATAGCTTTTGAAATTTTAAATGTTTGTTTTTTTTATTGAACAAAAAGTGCCAAACAAACTTAAAATTTTAAATATGCCTTATTGATAAATTGATAAAAATATGTATTTTATACTAACCAAACCAGTAAGTAAATGCTTACTGTAAGCGTTATACCTTAAAAGTTTTTATAATTGTTTTGTATTACAAGTCCTTTGTGCTTTAAACAAAAAACACGGCTTCATATGCTTTAAAATGCAGCTTATAAAAATGCATTGCAAGTTCGACAAACTTAAAATGTCATGTGGTTCATTTGAAGCCGGTGCTCTTATTTTCAAGCGTTTCAATCGACCCTTCAACTTAAGTGTAGCTTTAAGCTGACCTTTAACCAATAGAAATACACAAAATGATAGTAAAGCTCAGCTGAAAGCTACACTTCGGTTTAAGGTCGCTTGAAATACTCGGCCTTAAAAATAAAACATAGCTTTCATTGTTAATTTGATATAGTGCACATGAAATTGTACTCTAAAATGTTATACGTAGTTATATAGATATTATTCAAAATATACTCTATTTGTAATGTGTTATACATTATTTATTAAATTTGTACTAGAAAATTTAGGAGTAGGTACGAAGTATCATAAAAGTTCGTTTTTCTTGAAGCTGTAGTGTTGTATACGTTGTATATAACCATTCTTTGTCAAGCGTGTTCATTAATCTTGTGAAAACAGGCTAATGCTATTTTTTCCACCGTTAATAGCTATTTATACTCCAACGCCATAAGATTTTCCAGTCCATGAGGTTTTTGGATTTGTGTCATTTTGCTTTCATTGGTTGTAAATGGAAGTGCTTCTATAAGAGCTAAGAGGTACATAATGGTTTATTAGATTACTTAATACATACTATACAGGGTGGTGACCGGACCTCTCGGTCATACAGATTTAACATGTAAAAACATACTTTGGTAATTTCCTGCTTCCCAATGTATTTTAGAAAGAAAATCTTCAAATAAAAGTTTTAGAGAATAAAATTCTGCATCTAAATGAGTAAACAAAATTAATTTTAGAAGTTTTATAACGCCTGAAATTTAATTTGAAAATTCCGAAAATTAGCAGAAATAGCGATTGCCGTGAAACACAATTGAAAATTGTCAAATATTTTATGCTTTATCTGTCAAAATAATTCTGCATTTTTTATTCAATTATATTGAATTTATTTAATAATAAATATTAAATAATATTTACGTATGATCATCCCTAAAAATTACTTCATTTTTAGTTTGAGTTAATTTAAATTACTCTCAAAAATAATTTTGAAAGACGTCAATGTCAAATATTAATAATTTTTATTGGGAATATTTCATGGCAATCGCTTTTTCTGTTAATTTTGGGAATTTTCAAATTAAATTTCAGGCGTTATAAAGCATACCAAATTAATTTTGTTTATTTATTTAGATGCAGAATTTTATTCTCTAAAACTTTTATTTGAAGATTTTCTTTCTAAAATACATTGGGAAGCAGGAAATTACCAAAGTATGTTTTTTCATGTTAAATCTGTATGACCGAGAGGTCCGGTCACCACCCGGTATAGTAGCTAGTAGTAAAGGTAATCTTTTATGAACGAAGCTACATTTTTTGTATACACCGTGTATATTTCTGATTTTCAAATGACAGCTTCTTAAAAAAAAAGTGTGGTTAGAGTTTGCAATGCACAACTGACAACAAAATTTCAAAATCTTTTCAATTCTTTTAATTTTTAAATAAATAGCATAATATTTAAGTAAAACTATATAATAATTAAATTATAAATTTACGTAAAATATTTAGAGGTAATAAATTCTTGAACAAATAACAACATGAATTGTGTAATTCCTGGTGCAAATATGAAAGGTATTTTTCTTGATTTTACTTATTAATTTAAACTCAATTCTTCAATATTGTAGTCTTAAGCCGTGTTATACAATCTTTGTCGAAAATTGGTGAAGAACTGTACTTGATAGCTAGAACAGATTACATGTCTTTTCGTAGCGTTAATATGACTACGACAGCATACTGTGACGTAAATTTCTACGAATCCTTCTTCTCAAGTTATTCTATTGAAGATACTAACGATAAAAGCATAGATTGTAAAATTCCAATGAAAGCTTTGTTAGGAGTTTTCAAAAATCACACTCATAAAGATAAAAAGGTTGTTTTTAGTACTTTAAAATGCTTTAACTTAAAATTAATTTTTTAGCCGGAGGTTTGTAAAATTGAGCTTAATTCTGATGCCGATAAAATTGTATTTAAAATGAAATACAAACAAGACGTAGTGGTCGTACGTTCTTTATATTTAAGCGAAGGTAAAATGATCGAAATCAATCATAAATTGGATAAGGCAGCCAATCAAATTGGAGGAAGTGCTCAATTATTTTCACAAATACTAACAAATTTTCACATGGGTGATGAAGACATCGGTTTTGATATTACAACTACCAAAGCACTTGTACGAAATTATATAGCAGGTATTATATATTTACAATAATTAATTTTCACTCATTTTGATCATTTCTAGGATCTACAAATTCAGTTAAAGGGATACGTTCACAACTAACATTAAATCCTGGCGAATTTATAAGTTTCAAAGTTGAAAATGAAGCTTGCATAACATTCTCTTTGAAAACATTTAGAGCTGCAATTCATTTTGCCGAAGCTTTTAACTTAAATGTGACTTTAAACTTTGATTCTGTTGGAAAGTAATGCTATCAATATTTAATTAATGAAGTGTTTAATGTTTTTACTTTTAGACCTTGTCTATTGGTTATTAAAAGTTCAACTTTTGATATTAGTTTTCTAATAGCAACTTTGAAAGCTGATGATATGTTACATTCGACTCTATCGTCTACTTGTGCTACTACAAAGAAAACTTTAAAACGACCTTTGAATAAAAGTGCAGGAAACATTACAGTTCAAGATCAACAAGCGCTTGAAAATATCAATTGGGGTAATGATATTGAAATCGAAGAAGGTTTGTTGAAGAAAAAGAAAAGTTTTGTCGATATTATGAATGAAATTCAAATTGATAATAATGTCTCGGATAGAGAAAATATGTTAAGTGAAGACATACAAATGTTAGTTTCTCCAGAATCTCCAAAGAGTAAAAGAATTAAATCGATTTTTGGTCGTTGTTTTGAAACGACATTTCATAACACAATGGTGGATTTAGGTGGTGTTTTAGCACCTGATAGTGATCCAGAATCTGATTAAAAGTATAAATTAAGTAGAATAAGCGTTAACTGTGATAATATTAAGTTACGAACAAATAATATATAATTTCTCTAATAAACTTTTTAAAATACGCGCGCTTATGATTTGATGATGACGTAATTGAAGTTCTACTATCTGATTGGTTGATAAATAAATACTTGAAGACAACGTGTTGTGGAACATAACCTCAAATTTGCTGATGTATTTTAACTAAATAACATTTTTATTAAATTTAAATGCAAAAATGGGTAAAAAAGGTTACAATTGGAAAAGTCGGCAAGTTGTTAAAACCGTGATTGATGATTCAGAAACAAAAAAAGTAAGTTTAAAACTTAAATAAATTATTTAAGTAAATATTAAAAAAATTTTTTAGATTCAAATAGATCTTAATCTAGAAGGTAATTACGATCAGAGTAATGCTTTGGTTTTACCTTCAAAGAAACGTAAGACTACAATTAAAGATGAAAAGGCCAAAGTTACTAAAATATTGTCGAGAAAGCAACGAAAACATTTAGAGAAAGTAGTGGAAAAGAAGCAAAAAAAGCAAAATGTAAGAGTTTTTCTATTAGTTAAAACGTGTTAATATATTTCCCTTTACAGCGTACAAGTCTTTTAGAAGCTTTGTCACAGTGCCAAGCGACACCAGAAGAATTTAGTAAATTAACTTCAATTACTGCAGTACAAACGAAAGGGCTTAAAAAATATTTCCAAGAATTGCAAAAGCCAGAAAAGGAAGAATTCATACGTGAAGAAGAAGAAGAAACCGCTCCTCCCACAGTTGATAATCGTGATAGTTTAAAAGGATCGAAAAGAAAACGTTTACCAATTGTAGATAAAAGAAGTGTTGGAAATGACGATCCAAATGTCATTGGCTTTGAGTCTTCAGGTTCTGAGGTAGAATCAGACGATGATGCAGCACAAGCTGCTGACGAACCAGAAGAGAAGAAGGTAAAGAGCGATGTTGAAGTAATTGAAAATTCACAAACAGTAGAGAAAGTTAATGTAAAGAATGAAGAGAATTTGAAATTACAAGAAAAAGAAGCTGTAGTTGTTCCAGTGGAAAGAAAACCTGCTGTGTATGTTCAATTAAATCGCACATCAACCATTCAAAAGGCAAGACTTAAACTTCCAATTTTGGCCGAAGAACAACAAATTATGGAGACGATAAATGAGAATGAAATTATTATTTTAGGCGGCGAAACAGGTAACTTACATACATAACTTTATGCAAAGTGTTATTTTGGTTATTTTAGGAAGTGGTAAAACGACACAAGTACCCCAATTTCTTTATGAAGCAGGTTATGCTTTAGATAAAATGATCGGAATTACCGAACCACGAAGAGTAGCGGCAATTTCAATGTCACAACGTGTTGCAGAAGAAATGAACTTATCTTCAAACGAAGTTTCATATTTAATTCGGTTTGAAGGTAACGTTACGGATAAAACTAAAATTAAGTTCATGACAGACGGTGTTTTATTGAAAGAAATTCAAAGCGACTTTATGTTAACTAAATATTCTGTTATAATTCTTGATGAAGCTCACGAAAGATCTGTTTTTACTGATGTGCTTATTGGGTTATTATCACGTATTGTACTATTAAGAAAAAAACGAAATAATTCTTTGAAATTAATTATAATGTCTGCAACACTTCGTTTGGAAGATTTTGTTAGTAATAAACGATTATTTAAAATTACTCCACCAGTAATTAAAGTTGAAGCGAGGCAATTTCCTGTTACAGTTCATTTTAATAAGAAAACGAACGAAAATTATTTGCAAGAAGCGTTTAATAAAGTTGTTAAAATTCATACCAAGCTACCCGATGGTGGAATATTAGTTTTTGTTACTGGACAACAAGAAGTTAATAGTTTAGTACGTCGATTACGTAAAACATTTAAATTAAAAAATAATGAAAAGTTGGAAGAAGAAAAACAGAACAGTGAAAGTGATTCAAATTCTGATGATGAATTGGTTGATATAAAGTTGAAAAATGCGTTGAAAGCAAAGCGGAAGTTGAAGAAACAAAAGGTTATTCCAAAAGCTGTAAATCTCGATGATTATAGTATACCAGGAGACAATGAGTGGAGTTCAGATTTAGAGAATGATTCGGATGAAGACGACCTTATTGAAAGCACAAACATACCCAACTCACAACCGATGTGGGTTTTACCTTTGTATTCTTTACTTCCGTCACATAAACAAGCCCAAGTATTTAAAGGGGCACCTAAAGGTTGTCGTTTGTGCATTGTAAGTACAAATGTTGCAGAAACAAGTTTAACTATCCCCAATATACGTTATATCGTCGATACAGGAAAAACTAAAGTAAAATTGTACGATAAAGTAACTGGAGTTTCCAGTTATGTTGTTAGTTGGACAAGTAAAGCATCTGCAGATCAAAGAGCTGGTAGAGCAGGGCGTATTGGCCCAGGACATTGTTATCGTTTATATTCCAGCGCTGTATTTAACGATGTTTTTCAACAATTTAGTATACCTGAAATTCAACAAAAACCAGTAGAAGATTTGTACTTACAAATGAAATGTATGCACATCGATAAAGTTGTAAACTTTCCATTTCCTACTATGCCCGATTTAACTCAACTAAATACAGCTGAAAAACGTTTACAGATTTTAGGTGCTTTGGAACAAACTAAAGTTACAAAATTAGGTAGGGTAATTTCGAAATTTCCCGTTTTACCTCGTTTTGGCAAAATGTTAGCTTTGAGCCATCAACATAATTTACTTCCTTATACAATTTGTATGGTTGCTTCTTTATCGGTTCAAGAAGTCTTACTCGAAACTCCAATTGTATCCAGTAGCAAAGACGAATTAAAACAAATTAGACAAAAATGGTTTGCAACTAGACTTCAATGGGCCGGAATTGGAAACTCTTTACTTTTGGGCGATCTTACGGTACTTTTACGTGCAGTAGGTGCAGCCGAATACGCAAATTCGCAGGGTAAATTAGAACAGTTTTGTAACGAAAATGGTTTACGTCAAAAAGCAGTTATTGAAATACGCAAATTAAGGATGCAGTTAACAAACGAAATTAAAATGAATGTGCCCGATTGTGAAATCGTAGTAGATCCAAAATTAGCACCTCCGACTGATACTCAAACAAAACTTCTTAGGCAAATTTTACTATCGGGAATGGGTGATCAAGTGGCTAAAAAAATTATGCCTGAGGAACTTAAAGATGGAGAAGATAAAGCTAAATTCAAATACGCTTATAGAGCGAATAATATGGAGGATCCTGTATTTTTACATCAAGGTTCAGTTTTAAAACGTAAATTACCCGAGTATGTAATTTATCAGGAAATTTATGAAACAAATAAAATGTATATGAGGGGTGTTACAGCTATTGAACCCGAATGGTTACCTATTTATGTTCCACACATTTGTCAATTAAGTGAGCCTTTATTAGAACCCGAACCTCGATACGAACCTAGTGATGGTAAAATATATTGTCGCGTTTCTGGAACTTTTGGAACACAAGCGTGGCCTTTACCAACTATTGAAATTGAATATCCTAAAAAATTAGAAGCTTATAAGTGGTTTGCTCGCTTCTTCTTGGAAGGTAAAGTGTTGAAAAAGTTGGAAAAATATAAAGACTCTCTTTTAAATAATCCTAACATTATGTTGAAGTCTTGGGCAAAATTACAATTAAAAACTGAAGCTATTTTAAAAGTTTTAATTGAAAAAGACGTTCGTTCTAAGGAGACGCTTTTAGAGACGTTAAAGGATAATCCAAAATGTAAGTATACGTAACGTAATGTAATGTTTTTACTATGTGTTTCGTTTCAGATTTGTTAACGGAATATTTGAAATGGGTACCTCAATCTGCACATGGTGAAGTTACATTGTGTTGGCCACCATTGGATTAATCAAATTTAACTCGTAATTTAGCTGTGATAACTAGTTCTTCTAGTTTTTTTTAATTAATTGTACTTTTTGTGTTTCAAATAATTTTTAATTTCAAGTAATATTTTATCTAAAAATTGTACAAAATATGTTCAATAGATAATTAAGATTATTAGACGTTAAAAATACTTACACTTGCTGCTAACTATCTATAGTAGTATGTTTTATAAAACAATGGATGTAGCCATACGAAAAACTTTTTACAAAGTCAAGGATTGAACCTGGGACTTTTGTGAGTAAGCAGAATTTTTAGGTATAAACTGTTTCAAAAATTTCATTTTTTTATAATCTTGGCATAAATTAAAGTTCACAATATACATTATTTTATATCTTCAGAAAGCTAATTTTCCGAGCTTTCAAAATATTGCAAAATATACAGGGTGTTCCATTTAAATTAAGACGTTTTATCCCATTTCCGGTTAAAGCGAAAGTCAAAATAAAAAGTGTTCGGTATCATGTTATAATTAATTTTACAAGCTTTCAAAATATTTAAAAATATACAGGGTATTCCTAAAAATGTGGATATTTTTTAATTTCCGGTTTAATCGGAAGCGTTTTGTTAACCGAAAATAGTGTCAAATAATAGATATTTACAGGATTGATAAATATATCCATTTTCAAGTTTTCATTTTTATTACAAAAGAAATTAGAGATTTTTAAAGTTTCGACATTCAAAAAATCATTACTCCAAAACGGCTCGAGCGATTTTGATAAAAATGTATATTTCGATAGAGAATTACGTTGTCTGTAACATATCCAAAAAAGAAAAAATATGGCAGAGTAAATTTTGAGAAAATCCATTTCAAAATTTTGTCCTACTTTGACCCCTTAAATGTAGGCAATTTTGGAACAATTTTGAAGATCGACTTGTTTAGGACGAAAGCCCTATATTTTGGCTGTACAATGCCTTTTTGAAATTTTTATAATAATAATTACCGGCTAAGTTATAAGAGAAAAACCACAAAATGGGACAATCGTTCTATTGGCCGCCATTTTGAATAAAAAAAATTGAAATTGTTTGTTTCAATTGGAGCTCGCATGTACTATCTTAAATAAATATGAATTTGGCCTAAATTTGCAAATGTGCGTCAAAAAAAACCACCTTATTTTTGGACACCCTGCATATATTTCTTATTAAAGCTATTGTTGCCGCTAAAATAATTTTAAAGTGGTTAAAACCAAATTTAATCAAAATTGGTTCAGTAGTTTTTGCTCTAGGGGGGGGAGAGGATACATCCAGACATTTTTGGTTCAAAAAATCAAAAATTTTTGCTTTTCTGGAATCGACTCGAAACGTTGAGAAATGCAAAAAAAAATTTTTTTCTCTTGATTATAACAATTTTTTCTTGGATTGGAAAAAGTTAAAAAGTAAAAGCAACTTTTCAAATTAATTTTTCACCGTTTTGAAAATTAATAATTTATTATTAAAGAAACTACAATTACTTCATCACATTGAAATATATCCAGTTATTTTTTATCCAACGAGTGGTTAGATCTGTTTGAATACTTGGAATGTATGGGTATTCGTTGACTAAAATTGCAAGTTTCCACAAGCTTTATTTTATCAACACAATAGCCACTCTGAAAACTTTTGGTAGCTCACATTTACTTAGGCAAACCCTTTTTAATCAACTTCTCTAGTTTTTTAATTCTTCCAGCCTCTTGATCTGATCCATCTTCTTCGAAAGTATCCTTTTCTGTAAAAGGTTTTCTTGTACGAAACAATTCTAATAAGATGCTCTGTTCTTGTTTTTTAATACTTTTCATTTCGAGTATTTTAGAAAATTCCGTAAGTTGACATTCTGGCAACAATTTCATGTATTGTTCTAAAAATGACTTTGCCGGCTCAACCGGTGTCATAACAACTTTTAAGATCATCTCAGCTTTGCTCATACCCTTGATCACAACTTTTGTATACGATGGAGGCGCTTCTCGATTAATTTGAGATGCAATCGACGGTAAGTTTAATAAGATGGTTTTTAACATATGCGTGTCGAGAAGTAACTGTTCTGCTCCTTCAGTATTTATCGGTTTACATTTGTAAATATTATTTGTAAATTTAGGTATGAAAGAACTTGCGAATTTTATACAAAATTGTGTGAAATATTTTCTGGAGTGAAATAGGTGGTCTCGTATAGTGGGTATTGTTTTCTTAAAATGGTTTGTTATTGCTGATATGTAACTGCTTTGATCGCCGACACTATCTATACTTTGCCATTGTATCTAAAAGGAAAAAACGTGGTTAACTTCGCAATAAAACGATTTTCTAAGAACATACTTTACTCATTGCTGTTAGGGCAGGTTCACACGAATTTTCCAAATCTTGCACCAATATTTGAATGCAATTTGATATTACACTGTTAAAAAAACATTTAATTATTAGCATAAAGAAATTTGTTAATATTCTAGTACCTATGAAAAATATCCTGCTCTTGAGATAAGTTAATTTGGTCTGCTAAGTTAGGGTCAGTTTTTTCTTTTAACTTTTCCGCTAGCTGTTGTGTTGTTTCTAAACAATATTCGGCAGTAGTCAAAATGCAACAAATTTTCTTAAGCTCGTCATTTGTAAATCTAACAACTTCGCCTTCTTTTAACAATGAAGAAAAATTTTGTATTAAACCGGAAGTTGACATTTTTTGCAAATCTCGAGTTATAGATTGTACACTGCTACCTAAACTTTGTGTTTCAATTTTTGGTAAATTATTTTGTAGCATCTTAATTGCATATTCTCTTAAATATTTTTGAAATGTTTTAGTTAAATCTAACATAGTTTGTCCTTTACTTAATTGCGAACACTGCACCATACTTTTTTTATAAAACATAAACAAATCGCCACAACTTGGCAAAACACTCGCTTGAGTTTCTGTAGCTTCTGTCATTACAATCTGTTTATTATCCTGCTGAAACCTTTCTATTAAATCAACTAAATTCCTATCGATGCTCTCGATATAAATATACAAGTAAGGAATAAAGCATTTGCCTATTAATCCAGAAAACAAAGTTTTATTTCCTTCGTCAACTTCTTGTAATGTAACACCTGTAAAACGTCTCGATAGTAAATGTTCAAAACCTGCAGTCTTCTGAATAGCGTATAATAACAATTTAACATCAATCTCGTGTTTTCTCTTTGACATAATTTTATTTAACCCATCTCTCGTATTATGACAAAATTGAACTGCAATTCTTTCGGATACTTCCCAATTTTGTGGGAACATATTACCAAATCTATCTTCAAATTCTAGCAAATGTCGCTTCAACCAAGCATACCTCTTATCAATTTTATCTAACCATGCCGTATCTTCAGTTTCTTGAAAAAGATGATTGTACTCTTGAAGTTGTAAATCAATGAACCATTTTAATAGATCTCTTTTAACTTTTGGTTCTAAAATAGAAACGACCAAACAAGCCGATGATAATTGTCTGCTTGGTAAACTAACTTTAGCGTTTGTACTCGAAAATGCTTCTTTAAAATCGTGCGTAATTTGTTTGGCTAATTCAACGTGAATTGCTTTAACTTGATCACTTAAACTTTTAATTTGTGGAATTTCTGTGTAGTTTTCAAAGTGCATCATCACCTCACTGATAGCTTGTAAAGGTAGGGCAATTTCCCCATATAAGCGTTTTTCTGTTAACGATGTTAACGTGTCAACTCCTCCTACTAACATGTGAAGATGGTTTAATGTTGTTATAGCAAACGTTAAGTTACGTTTAGCACAATCCAATTGTTTTATGTCGTGCGTTATTTCCCTTACCATTTCTTCCGACTTCTCGGCTCTCTCTTTAATATCTTTTATTTGAACGAAAAGATCACGAATTACACGTTGAGCTTCGTCTAAAGCTTGACGGCCGTCTTGGCTTGCAGTTGTTTGTCCACGTACAACAGTACTAATCTCATTATCGATGTACTCAATTTTATTTTCCATTTTTAAAACGACTTCATCAATATTGGATAAAGATTGTTCTGTCGGAAATAACGAATTGATGTAATCTATTGTATTAAAATCGGGTTGATCTAAAGGATCATTACTGGGTAAAATCTAAAAAAAAAGGAAGGGTTTGCTATATTTTTGCTTATATTTTTAAAGTTTCAAAAATTCAAAATTTTAATTTGAGGTTATGTTACCTGTTCGATAGCTTTTTGAACTTCTGGAGGAAAATTTATTAACAAATCTTGATTTTCGTCGTTAAATATATCCTCTTCGTCAACAGGAACTTCCATTTTTGTTACAATTTAAATTAATTAAAGAAATATTCGAGTATTCAGCTCACTACCATTTTTTGGCAATAATCTCCCCTCGCTCGTTCACCAACTATAATGTTGTCTCTTTTCACAAGAAAAGTTTGTATTTACCCATTCTTGTCTTTACGGACAAGTATACGCACTTTCTCTTGTAAACTGTCAAATTTGTTAAGTTCTTGTCGGTCTTGAAATAAATTGAAAATATTACGTATAAAAATGGGTTTTAAACAAGATTGTGTACAATTATTTAAGCCATACTATTTATTTAACATATTTTTAAGTTTATCGTATATAGTTTGCAGAAAAACACCAGGTTTATGTAATTATTTGTTTAGTCTTGACGATTGCGAATTTGATGGGGTGAGATTAAGTTTTTGTTAAAATTTGCCAATTAAATCGTTAAATTTCAGAGAGAAACTCAAATATTATTCTTTCTTATGATTGTTATTATGATTAGAAGTCGTAAAACTGGTAGTGTTACAATGATCAACTACTTGTCGTCGAGCTTTATTTATACGAAAGTTGCAAATTTAATTTTGTGGTGCACGGCTGATTATATCATGGGAACAGTTTATGCAATTGTGTTTATTTGTAAGTGAAACTAAATTTTTAACTCAGTGACTTAAGTTACGCTTATAGTAATGGGTCTTTTACTACCGGAACCAGCTTACATGGGTCCTGAAAACGTTATTTATTTTCGAGGTGCTAATAGCCTCGAAGAAGAGCTCCAACGTGATAAGCGCACAATTTGGGTTGTTGCATTTTTTACTGTCTGGAATCCGGCATGTAGCAATTTTGCTCCAATTTTCTCTAAAATAAGTGCCGAATTTACTTTGGAAAATTTAAAATTTGGAAAAGTTGATGTTGGACGTTATCCTGATGGTGGAAAAAAATATCAGATTAGTGATAGCAGTTACAGTAAACAATTGCCCACAATTATTTTGTTTAAAGATTGTAAAGAAGACGATCGAAGACCCATGATTGACAAAAAGGGAAAAGTCGTAAACTTTTTATTTTCCGACGAAAATATTAAGTCAACTTTTGATCTTAAGAGTCTTTACGAGACTTGTAAACTTGAGCTGAAACAGCGAAATCAAACTAAGCAAAAAATAAAAAATAAAGCCGAGTAATTCTAATCTCATTTTCATCTATAGAACGCTGTTGATAGTTTTTAAAGTTCACGTACAACATAATGTAATTTATTTCAAGCAAGCTCATTAAGAATTAAAAATATTGTTTTAATGCTATTATAAAATGTTTTTTCTTAATATGTTAATAACATTCCCTTAGCAACTTCAGAAGCTTTTTCTTTTCCTTCTAGTTCTTCTACTAAGCGTAAAGCAAAGTTAAAGGCTGTGCCGGGTCCTCTGCTTGTAACCAAATTTCCATCAACAACAACTTGATCTGTTTTATAATCGTAATTAGTTTCCAATTGTGATTGAACAGATGGATATGATGTAAGGCTTTTACCTGCAGCTATACCGTGAGCTCTTAATGCGGTCGGTGCTGAAAATGTATAGTTAGATGTTTATTATTTATTTAAAATTATTTTACCGGCGCAGATAGCTGCAATAATTCGTCCTTCACTTTCTTGAGTTTTAAGTAACTCTCCAACTGCTTCAGAATCGGAAAGTAATTGCGAACCACCTAATCCACCAGGTAAAACTAAGGCATCGTATGGGCCTTTAGCTGCTAAAATGTTTATATCGGGATGGATATTTACACCACGACTACATTGAACTGGAGTATCGTCAAGTACACCAGCTATAGTAACTTGAACCTGATGACATTAATTTTGAATTCAGTTCTTATTGAGAATATGTATACTTACGCCTCCTCTGCGTAATACGTCTACAGCAATTACAAATTCCATTTCTTCAGCTCCTGGAGCCAAAAATACTAATGCCGTTTTTGGCATTTTTGATAAATTTCGTTTTTGTAGAAGACAAGATATATTTTGATGCAACAGAAGTTTTTTTAGATTAGATGTCAACTTACATAGCATTGGCAATTGGTAACTAAAATTAGTAACATAGGTTTTGTAATAGCAATAATTAATTTTAGATAACCTCTGTACGTATAATAGACCTTATTATTTAGTATTTTGTATAAAAACTGTGACCCGATACTTCAAATGTCACTTTGACAGTAGTTCAAATAACCATAACATAGCTCTTATGCACATGACATTTGACATAACATAACCTTAGTTTAAGATACCTGGATTTTGTCAGATGTAAGTTTTAAAATTTAATTTTTACAAGGAAAATGGCAGAAAGTGCTGCTAATTATCGTGCAACTTTAGACGCTAAACCTTCAATTTTTGAAATTATAGCAACTAATTCTTTAAATTCAACTTTACATCCAGCTTTACAAAGGGTAGCGGTGGTACGTCCGCATCAACATATTTTAATAAATTACTTAGATCTTGTTAAGTTTTTAGCTTCAGTTAAACCAGTACAGTTTAATTGGTTATCACAATATTATGACGAAGTGTTTTTAGTTTTTAACGGTTTGTTACAAATTCATTACTTACGCACAGCCGGTAAGTTAGTTACTTTGTACTGTACTTTTAATGCTATTAATGTTCCACTTCAGATGCATCCTTTTCTGAATATTTTTATAGTTTACAAAGAGTCTCATCTAGCACAGGATACAGTAAATTATCAAATGCACATCGACATTTATCGCTTTTATATTTAATTGCTTTGCCGTATTTGAGAAAAAAATTGGAGGAAAAAATAGAAACTTATAAAATTCAAAATGCAGAAGGATTATTACGAATTGTAATTATTTTAAATTTAAACTGCTGACAAGTTAATTTAAAAATTTTTAGAATTTTATGGATATTTGTAAACGGATTATATTGACTACACATTCTTTGTTTGAAGTAACTTATAGTATTTGGACTTTACTTCAATATTTAGAGTACATGTCTGGTAAAAGTGAATATCAGACTATCCCTTTGAAATTGTTAAATTTAAAACTTGTTTATTCGTCGCAACTTCAAGATACTTCTGGATTTTGGATGGCTTTATTTCGTGGTCAATTAAGGTGAGGTTTTTGTAATTAGCAGTATGAATTTGAGTTATTGTTAAATTTTAGTATGTCAGAATTGAGTTACGGGTTGGTGCAAAATACAGTGCAGAGCTTTTTGGAATTGTCTGCTTTTTTTATACAATTTTTACAAGTTTGGAATTCGGAACAAACAAATTATTGTTTAACTTCGCTTCCTATTGTTGAGCCTCCTCCAGTAAGTTTATAAGTGAAATTATTTTTTTGTGTAAAATGTTATTTTATTACCCATCAGGTTGATTCTAAAGCATTAAATTATAAGAAAAAGTGCCCAATTTGTTTACAATATTGGAAAATACCAACTTGCCTTCCTGTTTCTGGGTAAATAGGTAGTTAATTTTATGATAAATTATTATTTATGAAATTTTAGGTATGTTTTTTGTTTTCCTTGTATAATTAGGCACTTAAGGGATCATCAATATTGTCCGGTTACAAATTTACCAGCAAAACCATTAGATGTTATTAGATTATATGATACTGAATAATATTATTGTTAATTTGTTGTAAGAAATATTTTTTATATTTTAATAAAGGTTGACTTTAATTAGATAATCATTATTATCTGCCTATTTCATTATCTATGATCTAAAGTACCTATAGAGGTACGTTTAAAGCGTTGTTAGGAAAAAATAGTAAGAGCCTCCCGCTTGTGTTCTCCAAAGACTGTATTCTGGCCTAATGACTAGCCACAATCGTAAATGAAAATAAGCAGCAAAACCAAACCATATTTGCATCAAACAGTACGATATTTATCGATGGATAGTAATAGGAGAGCATTGGAGCGCATTTTAGTCTCACATCTGTCATAATGACGTTCAAAACCCATTCTTCCAAGAATTTTCATGGATTATTTATTATTAAATGATAATGATAAAAAAGGGATTAAAGGTAACACAGTTGCTGTCTTTGGTTCTAAAATGATCCCAGTTAAAATCTTTGTGCTGCTGTTGATAGCAGGCAAGTATTGCTTTGTAGCGTCTGTTTTATCAAAGACATATTAGTTTTATTCAAGTTTTCCATTCTTAAAGACTCAGTGCCGGTACTTTCAGCCTCGATTAACGATCTGTGTAACTAAATAGGTCATCAAATTAACCAATCCTACTTGTGACCAAGTAACTTTAACCAATTATCAAATTAAACTAACCAGGCTAAAGTACCACCTCTGAAAGCAATAGACCACTTGCAGGAAGACAACATATATGATTCAGTTTGAGAATCAATATCTATTTATTTTCAGTGTGGTCGAATGAAGAAAAATTCGATAGTTTATTGTGCTCAGGAGCTAGAGAAGTTGTGCTTTCGTACATTAACTTTACTTTGTATAATAAAACTAATCAACAAAACGGAATTTTATTAACCGAACAAAACTTAGCTCACTTCAATCCAAATTTACGCGTAATTCTAATTATTCATGGATGGCTTGTAGCGGCTAGTTCAGAATGGGTTTTACTAATGAAAGATGCTTATTTAAATCTAGCAGATGACGCTAATGTAATAACAATCGATTGGAGTTTTTATTCTGATATTAATTATCGAGAAGCTTATTGTTCCGTACCAGAAGTTGGCAATTTGGTTGGAGATTTAATTTACAATTTGACTGTGACTCCTGGCATTAGTTTAACAACAGTTCAAATCAACGGTTTTTCTCTTGGAGCTCATGTTGCCGGTTATGCAGGACAACGAGTACAACTTTTAAATAAGGGCTCTAAAATTGGAAGAATTAATGGTTTGGATGCTTCTCTTCAATTTTTTTGGTACCCATTCCCAGGTAGGGCAGTACCAATTAATCGCCGTTTAGATGCTAGTGATGCTAATTTTGTGCAAGCGATTCATACTAGTAATTATCAATTTGGATATCCAAGTCGATACGGTACTGTCGATTTTTATGTAAATTCTTTCCTAGTATGTGGAGGTGACGTTCAAAATGGATGTCCTTTTCACCCAGAAATTCCAACTGATGGATCTTTTTTATTACCTCGTGAGCAAAACAATCCTATAAATTTTAGATGATTACAATTTTTTTGCAGTGTTTTGTAACCACGTAAGAGCTATTGCATATTTTATTGAGAGTATAACTACGGACAATTTTATCGGAGTTAGATGTGATTCATGTCTTAACTTTAAACTAAACAAGTGTTTCTCAAATTCCAACATTATTATGGGCGAAAACTGTCCATCTACTGCTAGTGATGAAATATATTTAAATACAAACCAAAGATCTCCTCTTGCACTAGGAAGCCCTAGAGCAAATTAATAAAATAATAATACTGTATAGTATAGTAATAAATATAAATAAAAATCATATCTTCTTGCAATATTCGGTTTCTTCTTTCCTAAAAGCAAATTAATGAACCACTCCAAGACTTCAAATTAGGCAATTTGTGCATTCAAATTTAGGAGAATTAATTTTAAAAAACTAATGTGTTTGGTATCACCGAATAGCTAATTTTACGAGTTTTCAAAATCTTGAAAAATATACAGGGTGTTCTATTTAAATTAAGAAATTTGTTTCCATTTCCGGTAAAACCGGAAGCCCAAATATGGCGTATTTGGCATCATGTAAAGCTAATTTTACGAGCTTTCTAAAAATTTTAAAATATACAGGTACTTATAGTTCCTAAAAACTTTTAATATTTTTCTAACTTCCAGTTTAATCGGAAGCGTCTTGTTAACCGAAAATAATGTCTAATATTAGATATTCATGGGAGTAATAGCTGGACCAATTTAGTTGGAGATTTTATTAATAGTTTGATTGCAACTCCTACCATTGATTTATCAACAGTTCAGACCAATATGGTTTTTCTCTCATATTGCCGGTTATGCATGACAAAGGGTACAACGTTTAGCCGGATAGCCGGTATTAGAAATGGGAGAATTAATGGTTTAGATGCTTCTCTTGAATTTTATTGGTACCCATTGAGGCCAGTACCAGGTGATCAATGTTTGGATGTTAAGGATGCCGATTTTTTACAAGCTATTCATACTAGTAGCTACAGCCACGGATATCTCGACCGTTATGGAACTGTGGATTTTTATGTAAATTCCATCATAATCATATGTTGTGGCGACATCCAAAACGGATGTCCCTTTTATCCAGAAATTCTTATTGATGGATCTATTATATTACCTGCTCGTGAGTAAAATAAAATATAGAAATTTTTAATAACATTTCGACTTTCTCGCAGTATTTTGTAACCACATAAGAGCAATCGCTTATTTTATCGAGAGTATAACTACGGACGAGTTTATTGGAGTTAGATGTGGTTCATGTTTTCTTTAAACTACAATTTTGTTCTGGAAGTTCCACTACTATTATGGGCAAAAACTGCCCAGATACAGCTAGTGGTGTAAGATATTTAAATTCAAATCAAAGGTCTTCTCTTTCACGAGGACTCGCTGGAACATACTGATATTCCTTAATTAAACGTAGTAAAAAATCATGTGTTATTTATGTAATATGACAATATGTGAATAACGTAATATTTTGGAAAACCAAAATATTACATGATATTACGTTATTCAGACGGAAATAAGAAAAAATCAAAAGTTTTTAGGAATTTCCCGGAATTTCCTCTATATTTTGAAATACTATTTTTGTTTCCGGTTTATCCGGAAATGAGATCAAATTTCTTAATTTAAAGGCAACATTTTAAAAGCTCGTAACATTAACTATCTGGACACATCCAACACTCTACTTTCGGTTTAATCTGAAATGGGAATTAAACGAACTAAAAAGTTCCCGGTGTAGCCCCATCCGTTGTTTTATTATCAAACACCCGGTAACTTTAAAAGTATGCCGATTTGGATATGACCTTTTCTAAAGGTAATTTGTCAAAGAATCGACCCTGAAATTTTTTTACACATCATATTATTTAGAATCAACCTGTATAAGCAAATACGATCAAGAATTCATTCATATGTTTATGAGAACTGTCAGTATAATAGGTATAATAAAATCAAGTTTTCTCTTCTGTGTTGATTGTGTTGTACTGTTGTACTTTTAGCATTTTTACGCTTACGTGTAGGTAGTACACAAGGTAGTCACTTCTGAAAGCATTGCTGAAAACAATTTGTACAAACGTAAATAATCAGGTATGTATTAAATATCGTCTTCAATTTTCAACAGTTTTGATCCAATGTCTCAAAGTAACTTTTCTGGTTTCTACCAATTGTGGGTTTTTCTTACTAGTCATTTTTTAAAACTAAACCTAGAAAGGGGTTTCTTAAGGCGGAGATACACACGAAGGCTTTTAGTCCAACTTGCCAGCACAAGTTTTGGCTTGCACAGACTTCTACTTATGGAGGTTTACTTGCGCAGGTCGCCTGAATGGTGTACAGTCAGCCTTCTAATTATTGGTCACCGTGGCTATACGCTAGGGTGATTATTCACCAACAATGACAAAAGGACATAAACGGAGGTTGTCGGTTTACTACTTGTTGGCAAAATAAAGTTACCCTTCAATTAAAGGAGGGGGTGCTATGATGGTTGCATCCACAAATAGTGCTAGGCGTATTTAATTGTGAGGCTAACTGTACAGACGCTCCGATTTGGAAACAGGAGTAAAAGGAGTTTGTGTGGCGCGCCGCCTTTGGACATGCAATTTCTTCGTACATTTAAAATATTTATGTTAATTTTTCTTTTTTTGTTACAGAATCGACTTGAATCATTTACCATTAGGTGCTATGGTGCAACAACGTTACATGGGCACCATAAAAAATCAAAAATGTTTTAAAATATTAATTTTAGTAGTTTCGGCATGTTTGATACTGATGTCTCTACAAATACCCATTAAGCCAAATTATAAAAATATATTCGAAAATCTAAAATACGATTTGAATACAGGTGAGTTCGATTTTGAAACTAAATTTAAAAAATATTTTTTAATTTTTATTCCAAATAAAAATTTAAGAAGTTTTCTCTTGCAGATTTAAAATTATTGCTTCAAAATGCCAGCCCATCAACTGTCCATTATAACAACTCCCGTAAGTTTTGAAAATTTTCCAAAGCACTTCTTAATTAAAATTTAAAATTGAATTATTTTCTAACTCAAAATATTTTAGAATATCGGATTATTTATACACACACTCACACAGTCCTTAAATCTATTTTCTACGTCAGATTTTAATTTTCAACATTTCAGCTCGTAAATATCTGGTGAACAGTTTCAAATGTAAAATTCCTAATCTTGATCCATTTAATTCTGAAATAATGACCTTTTATAATCCACAAAAACATGTAAACTGTACAGATAAGCCTCTACTGACTCATGTAACGAAGAAAAATAATGTGGCGACTTTACATATCGACGAACGTTACAAGCATTACTATGGTCGAGGCATTCATTGTTGCTTCAGTTACTTTTCAAGGGGCGAAACTGACTTAGATTTAAAGTGAGTAATTATTGTGACTTTTTAAGGTAATGAAAATGTCTCAAATGTCTTCAAAATGGTCATCACAAACCAAGCCTTAATGGCTTTATAAACTGAAGTCTTTAGTACCCTAGTAGAACTCGATTCAATAGAGAAGAACCTGCCTACGTCATTGCGCACAGAAAATGGCGGGACGATCATTTAAGAGCCCGTCTATGGCGGTCTAGATGCTACCGTGTAGTCCTGAACTTTCGTAAAGAATAGGGCGTAGCCAATTTCTTGCGTAGTACAGATGGAGGAAGCGAGTGATTTCTTTCTGTATCTCTAAAATTGATGCGACCAGATGTTACCAGACACATTTTCGTTATAGCGCATTGGCTCCGCTCTATTCTTTAATAAAAGTTCAGTACTATATCTCGAATAGTAATTTGGACCCGCCCCACCAATTTAAGTCTTTCGCGCACTGACGCGGTGGGTTCTTCTCTATCGACTCCAGGTCCTACTCGCTTCTTTTTGATTTACTTATATATAATTGTTCACATGATGCCTTAAAGGCGATTTATTCTAAATAGAGTGTCTTCAGATCTCTGAAGTATAAAATGTTAATTTTTACGAAATCCTCCTTTTATGTTCTTTGTTTCAGTAAAGATTGGTGTATTGAATTTAAAGACAAAGTCGTCTTGAAAAAGAGTACAATTTTGGTAATTTGTGTAGACGAAAATTCCGATAAAGTTTACGAGAACGTACACACGACTATAATAATGAATGATGAAATAGAAAAGAAAATACGAAAACATAAAAATAGACAACCCTTGAGTGTTCTGTTGGTTGGTATCGATAGTATATCGAGAATGAATTTCTTTCGTTCTTTACCGAAAACGCACATTTTTCTAAAAGAAAAAAATTGGTTGGATTTTCAAGGATATAATAAAATTAACGACAATACATTTTGTAATTTAATGGCCATTTTAAGCGGTTTAGATGAAACTGCGGCATACCAAATATGTAATCCTAAAGTTTTGGGTATGTTGGATAAATGTAACTTGATTTGGTATGACTATAGAAGATTAGGATTTGTAACTGCTTATGCTGAAAGTGAAGCACATACTATGCATACATTTAACTGGCACAAAAAGGGCTTTAAACACGACCCAACCGATTATTATTTCAGATCTTATGTTTATGGATCCGAAAAGTATTTAGACTGCAAAGAAGTCGATGATGTGTCGCATTATTGTACAGGACCTGAAAATGAAGACGAACGAATTATTAACGTCGCTCGCGATTTTTATTCAACTTTTAAAAACTACTCCACGTTTAGCCTCTTTTGGATGAACTCCTGTCACAACGATATTAATGCTGTATCTCGAATGGATAATAAAATTCTGGATTTCTTAAAAGATATAACCGAAGCTAAAATTGTCGATAACAGCGTGGTTATATTTTTAAGCGATCACGGCTTTAGATTTGGAGGAGTTACAAATACGCACGCTGGGTGGCTTGAAGAAAGGCTGCCATTTTTCTACATGTCTTTACCAAAATGGTTCAAACGAAAGTATCCCGAAAAACATAGAAATTTAATTAGAAATACAAATAAATTAACGTCTCCTTATGACTTGCACATGACATTACAAGAAATTTTGGTACTATCAGGAGAAAAGTACACTGTTAAAAAAAGTTCTGGTTGTCTGAACTGTAAATCGTTATTTAGCGAAATTGAATCTGAAAGATCTTGCCACGATGCTGGAATTCCTATCCATTGGTGTACTTGTGGTGGTTATTTTATAATTTCGTCTAAAAGCCTATTAGCTGAAGAAGCAGCAAAATTTGTGATTAGCAAAATTCATAAAGCAATATTTAATTGGGGTGGTGATTTTGATTTGTGTCGTAATTTTGAGTTAACTCAAGTTATATCTGCTGGTTTATCCGACACTTTTAATGTGAAGAACCAAGACAAGATCTATTTGTTGGTAACTTTTAAGACTTATCCGATGGCCATGTTCCAAGCAACTCTTAGTATAAAATTAAATGTATCGAGACCAACGTTTAAAATGGAAGGTGGTATAAGTAGATTAGATTGGTATGGACATGTTGCTCAGTGTGCTGACGACGCTAATTTAAAAAAATATTGTTATTGCAAAATAAGTTTAATTTATTTGTTTAAATCGTTAAAAGAGCTCTTATTTACGCTATTTTAATAAGTTCCTCCTGTGATTTGTAGTTTATAGGTATAAGTAGCCTTTATTACCGAGAAGGCGATCGAATTTTGTGCGTTTTCTTATTATACCATTCTTCGTGTTTTTATGCAAATTAATTTTCAATTAAATTGTTTTTTTCTACTCCCATATGTGAAACTAAGCATTTCGTCATCACTTACTCGTTACGAAAATAGCATTTTCGTCTCTAGTGAGAAAAAGTGTTATTACAAGCAGATGTTGTTTACAACATGAGGTGAAACCAGTTTTTTTGTGGTCGGTTCACATTTTAGTAAAAAGAATTATTTTTTTAAAATGTACTAATTATCGTCGTAGAAAAAATAGCATTTACGACTCGAGATGAAATCCGTTTTTTTCGTTCGAAAGATTAATTCACTCGCCCCTACGGGGCTTGTGAATTAAATTCTATCTCACGAAAAAAACGTATGTTTCATCTCATGTTGTAAAAAATACTATTTTATTATACTTGCATTATAATCTGCCAATTTCACACTAAAAAGCGTTCATAAAATCGTCTTTATAGCACAAGTGCTCTATAAAGTCGTCTAGGTAACAACAATAATATTAACTGTTGTGTGACTGTTGTTCTCCACTGTAAACACAAAGCATCTCTGTGGCAACAAATACAGTGAGATTTATTTAAGACTGGCCATAGGATTTTACGTGTTAATTTTTAAATGCGTTGGGATATTTTATTCTAAGCGGAATATTTAAGGAATTTGTGCTATACAGTTGCAAGATGATATGAAGTATAAAAACAATTCCAATTTATCCTCTTGCAAGTAACCAAATAGCTGCAAAAGAATAATTTTCGAACTTCGTTAACATGTTTTTTTGGTTAGTTTTTAATTTGTAGAAGGCTAAAATTTCACTTGACGTTTGTAGTTTACATCTGTTACACGTCAAGTAAAATTTCAGCCTTCTACAAATTAAAAAGTAACCAAAAATACAAGCTAAAGGAGTTCAAAAATTGTCTTTTTGCAGCTATTTAGTTACTTGCAGGAAAATAAATTGGAATTGTTTCGATACTCCATATCATTCTGCAACTGTATGGCACAAACAGTTTAAATATTCTGTATAGAATAAAATATCCCAAGGAATTTAAAAATTAGCATGTAAAATCCTATGGCCAGTCTTAAATAAATCTCACTGTATATCCAAAATCGGCACGTTTAATTTTCAAATTTTAAATACAGATTTTTTCTCTTTTATATAGGTTTTAGTTGCAATTATAATAAAAAATAGCGTATAATACTCGTGTAAGTAGACTTTATCGCATACGCGCCGTTACAAGCACTCGGAAGCTCGTGCTTGTAATTTTCGTCGCTAAATGCGATAAAGTCTTTCTTATACACATGTATTATAATATACTATTAAGTAGTATTTCGTTTATTTTTGTAAATTTTTTTAAAAAGATATTGAAGTAGTGATACATTTGAGCTACCTCACCAGCTCCCTCTAGTGAAGGGAGGTGGTGACGTACGAAAAGTACGGTTATGGCGTGACAGTTCTTCCTTCAAAATCCATAACCTATAACATTGATAAAATAATTTACTCTATTTATTGACTTTTTCTAGAAATAGAAATGAAAACTTGAACTATTAAAATTTTGTATATAAAAATATGCCTTTTTGCACAAAAATTCCTGTGACAGGAATTTTTGTAAAACTCAAAAAAAATTTTTTTTGACTTGTGTCACTAATTTTGTGCATGAGCGATATTTGATTATGTCGTTTATTAAAAATGTCTTATGTGGAAACATTTTTTTTTCTGTTAATAGCAGGCAAGAAGTTTTAAATAATATGTAAAATTTAAATATAATTATGTTTTTTACAGTATCGTTTAAAGAAACGCTCACGCTCATTAAGCACAAAGACGAGGAAACCATACCATGTGACACATTTGGAATTAAAGTTATTCTTTCCAACATTAGATTCACATTATACAATCACCAAAACAAAGACAAAGGAATAGTATTAAACGAATGTGCTTATAAACAAGTAAATTCTAGTTTGAAAGTCATTATAATAGTTCATGGTTGGCACGAATCTGGAAATAACTTATGGGTTATGGCGATGAAAGATAAATATTTAAGTTCTTTTGACGCTAATATAATTTTAGTGGATTGGGAGCCTTATGCGCGACTTCGTTATACACATTCCTTTTGCACTGTACCAGAAGTTGGACATTTTATTGGCGAATTCATTCATAGTTTAACCATTACCTCAAATATTAGTTTACACAAAGTTCAACTTAATGGTTTTTCTCTTGGTGCCCATATTTCTGGTTATGCGGGTCAAAAAGTGCTAGCTATAACCGGTTACAAAGTTGGGAGAATTAATGGTTTAGACGCTTCTGCTGAAGGTTATCTAGAATTGCCTATCTCTAGTCGCTTAGATGCAACCGATGCTAAATTTGTTCAAGCTATTCACACTAATAATTTCCATTACGGATATCACCACTCTTATGGCACTGTCGATTTTCATGTAAATTATAGGTTTACCACAGGAAATTGTGGCGCTGAACAAAACGGATGTCCCGATTTCCCTGAAATTCCATTGGATAACGAATCTGATTTTTATTGTGGTGAGATGAAAATATTTTTCAAATATTTAAATAACGCTGTTGTTTGTAGAGTGCTGTAACCATGTTAGAGCCATAGCTTACTTTATTGAAAGTATAACTTCGGACCAATTTATTGGAGTTAAATGTAGTAGCTGTTCTAAATTCGGAAAAGGCTTGTGTGGCAGTAATACTAAAACTATCATGGGCGAACACTGTCCGTTTATAGCTCGTGGAAAAGTATACTTAAATACCCACCATAAATCCCCTCTCGGTCTAGGAGAAAATGGCATTGAAAAAATTTAATGATAACAATTTTACTATATTTTAATACCGATATTTTATTCAAATTTTTGCATAAATAATTTAAAAGAATCTGAGTTGGTTTTAAAATTATTGGAATTTTGAACTAAGTTCAGGTGGTTATACTTTGTCTTAAAAGTTCTTCATGTTCCCTAATAGATTTACGAATGTCTTAGAAGTAGTACTTACATAATGCGCAGAAACCTCTTTGCGTGCCATGAAAATGACATGACCAGGAAACCAGGAGCATCCGCTTTCTTGCAATCCGGCCCAACTTAATCTATGACGATGAGCAGGAAACGGCACTCTGTGCCAAGATTGAGTTAGAAAGTAATTGTTGTCCAAAATTTATATAAAACCAGGGTTTAATAATTGGTATCGACTCCTAGTAAAATTGAAAGTCTTTGTTTTTAGAGTTTCACAAGACAAGAGTTCTTGTCTTGCTTGACTATTTGTCAATAGCATGACATAGCAAGACAAGACAAGACAAGAAAATAAAAGATATCTTGTCTTGCTTCATTCTTGCAAACAAAAATCTTGTATTGTCTTGTTAAGTCTTACATAATCTTCGATGAAAATAATGTCGAAGCTTCCCCTTTTCTTGCAAAATACTTGCATCTTTTTAACGATCTCCTACAATTTGTGGGTTTATCTGTTTGGTTTGACAAGAGAGCAAGAATGCAAGAAAATCCTAGAAAATCTTGTAACTTGCATTTTTCTCGCAAACTAATTTCTACAACAAATAATAAAACCTAAAATAGACCTAGAACATGAAATATGACAAGAAAGCAAGAATGCAAGAAACAGCAAGGAAATCTTGTAATTCTTGCACTTTCCTTCAAGCTAATTTTTTGCCTTGTTTTGCTACAAACTATGTAGCTATTGGGTGCATTCACCGGACGTAACTACGTAACAGTTGTGGAGCAGTTACCAACTACATTGCTGTAACACAAAATAAAATGCGCTCGAAAAAATGGTATAGTGAAAACGTATTTGGATGAAGTTGGCGTTTTAACTCCTCAGCGGGGTATCAGCTTTATGTCAATACACACAATCACCCCATCGTAAATCAGAAGCTGTAGCTGTGAGCATTGTATATAATTTTACCCCTTTAGGTAGTCGCCGATAAGCAGGTAGCTGGACAGAAATACTCATTATTCTTTATATTAAATTTATGTAAGTATTTGAAATGAAATTTATATATATACAATTAGTTATGAAACTTTTAATAACTTAATTAAATACTGCTAAAATTTAACCTGTTATATATATACAATTACTAATATTATAAAACATATAATTATTTAATTAAATATCACTGCTAAAATTTAACCTGTTACATACAAATTACTATTTAGTTATATAACATTTAATAATTCAATTACAAATTAGCGCTAAATTTGTTAATTACGTCTCTTTCAAGATAGCAGTTTTTCCTAACGCAGGATTCTTCTTCGACAGACCTTCAAGAAATAAAGGTACAACAACAGTAATTATTTATAGGCATTTAGTAGAAAATTTTAGAATAAGATGACAACAAAAAATAATTCACAAAATTCAAATTCATAAAATAATAATCTGTTATTGCTAAAAGTCAAATTTAATAAATATTTAACCCGCATCCAGTTTATAGTGACTTTCAAACATAAATTCTTAAATGTTACTAATTAAATGTTAAATGAGGTGCTAATAACATTAGTGTTGAAGTACCTATAAATAAATAAATATATAAAAAAAAAAAAAAAAATGTTAAATGGACTAATTAAATCATAGTTTACAACTTAAATAAGTGAAAAAAAATTCATTGCTTACCATTAAATACGTTTAAAACAATTTGTTTTGCTGCTGAGTGCAGGTACTGTCTTTTTCTTTTCGAATTTTCTAGAACTTCTTCATTTCCCACTTCAATCATAACATCTACTTCACTATCGACATTTTCCACGATAATCACTTCACTATTGTCATTTTCCACGTCAATCATCACATCAACTTCACTATTGGCATTTTCCACGTCAATCATTACATCTATTTCACTATCTACATTTTCCACGTCAATTTCAACTTCACTGTTACCACAATTTACGGGCCACGGTCTCCACATAATTGCGATTAATTACTAATCAAAGTATATCTAGTAGCTACCAAAGTTAAAAGTCGAATGACAAATTTTAAATATTCTCATATTTTATAGAACCCACCCTTATAATGTAAACCTAAATTTTAACAGTTATTTTACCTAATGAGGTAACTAGATTACAAAAGGTTATTCAAAGCTGGACAATTCAATTCCCAATTTCTAGAAATTCTTTAAGTCTTCTTCACAAATTTTAAAAAAGTTACCTGAACTAATCTTTATGAATAATAAACATATTACAAAAATTTATGCAAAGTTAGTTACTTACAATCAATTTACAATTTCAAGAAATTTCTTAAGCCTTCTTCACAAATTTTTAAAAATAATTTTTGTGAATAACGAGAATACAAAAATTTTTTTTCACTTATTTAAGTTGTAAACTATGATTTAATTAGTCCATTTAACATTTAATTAGTAACATTTAAGAATTTATGTTTGAAAGTCACTATAAACTGGATGCGGGTTAAATATTTATTAAATTTGACTTTTAGCAATAACAGATTATTATTTTATGAATTTGAATTTTGTGAATTATTTTTTGTTGTCATCTTATTCTAAAATTTTCTACTAAATGCCAATAAATAATTACTGTTGTTGTACCTTTATTTCTTGAAGGTCTGTCGAAGAAGAATCCTGCGTTAGGAAAAACTGCTATCTTGAAAGAGACGTAATTAACAAATTTAGCGCTAATTTGTAATTGAATTATTAAATGTTATATAACTAAATAGTAATTTGTATGTAACAGGTTAAATTTTAGCAGTGATATTTAATTAAATAATTATATGTTTTATAATATTAGTAATTGTATATATATAACAGGTTAAATTTTAGCAGTATTTAATTAAGTTATTAAAAGTTTCATAACTAATTGTATATATATAAATTTCATTTCAAATACTTACATAAATTTAATATAAAGAATAATGAGTATTTCTGTCCAGCTACCTGCTTATCGGCGACTACCTAAAGGGGTAAAATTATATACAATGCTCACAGCTACAGCTTCTGATTTACGATGGGGTGATTGTGTGTATTGACATAAAGCTGATACCCCGCTGAGGAGTTAAAACGCCAACTTCATCCAAATACGTTTTCACTATAGCCGCTCCGTATACGTTGCCAAAGTAGGGGCAAGTCACCCAACGGTTTGGTAGCTGCTCCACAATTGTTACGTGCGGAATGCACCTAATTGTCTTGTTCTTGACTTGCATTTTGTGCAAGAATAATGCAAGAATCCCGTAAAACACTATTTGTTTTATGATAAGAAAAAAAACCTAAAATCGCTCTTCAGAATTTTTTTTATCAGTATTCAAATATTTGATGACAAATACCAAATACTTAACTAATAAAAAGTAAATAAGTTTAAGTACCTTAATGATCATTAAAATTAATCAGTTTAAGTAAAAATTAATTATATAATCTTAAACAAAACAAACAAAGCATTTCGCAATCTTGTCTTTATCTCATCAGTCATCATACTAATTCAAATCATTATTCATGAAATATTTTTGTTTACTTAGTTTTGAAAAAACACGATTTGGCTCGGAAGAAATGGAAGATGATAATCCTATCAATCGAAAAATGATCTTTTCTTCAAACGCAAAAAAAAAGTTGACATTTTGTTACTGAATAAGTAAGGTTTAAGTTTTAATTTTACATCGTAGGTTGTAAAAGTAAATTCTAACCTTATTTATTTACAACAAATTGTATTGGGAAAGTCTGGAAAGAAAGCATTGGGGGTAAGGGAGCAGGGCTATTATCTCTATGGAAACCTTAGGCGCCACAACGTGGCACAATTAATATGTATGCAAAATCAAGGAATGTAATGCAAATTATGAGTTTCGCTGTTAATTGTAATAGACAGAAGCCGCATTCCTGAGAAAGTTTTTCATTCTAGAATCGTACAATACTAGGGCTATGCAAAGTATTGATACTTATTCAGTGGCGTAACAAGCACTCTAGGGGCTCGTGTGCAAAGTTAATGATAGGGCCCTCTATTTATTAATACATAGTTTTTGGAAAGTAGTAAATTTAAAAATGAAGGTCAAGAAGCTGTCCATTAGAAATAAATGATGTTCCGATATATTTTGACTCTCTGCTATCTTTAAAAACTGTCGGTCTAGGGAACCCAAGGCTTCATGGTGCCTTGGGTTAAAAGTTAATCGGTTCCTCTGAAAGTACGCGTCTGGGGAGAGTTTCAGGGGTTTACTCCCTAAGCGCCGCAGGCGAAAATTTTTGTCATCTGAAGGTCAACACGTTTTAACATGGTAAATTTCTGGAGCCCCTTAGATTTTGGCGCCTTGAGTTTTAGTCAGTTTAACTCGTAGGGTAAAACAGCAGCCAAAATTAATTTAAAAAAAAACTAAAGGTGACTGTCGGGGGCCCTTTTGGGCGGGGGCCCGTGTGCCTTGCACCCACCGCACCTCGGTAGTTACGCCCCTGTACTTATTTGAAGTATCAATACCTTGGATGGTATCGAATAACGATACTGAGGGTCAAGAGTATCGAAGTATCGAAAGCATCTAAAGTATCGAAGTATCGAACTATCAAAAGTATCGAGGTATCGAGGGGGGGTACCCATACATATATCCAGGCATTTTTCCAGTCAAATTTTGGCTTTTATAACTCCATAACAAGATTAATTAGTATTTCAGACAATTTATGTCCAAAAATTCTGCTTACACGCAGAAGTTCTTGGTTCGATCCCGGACGAAAGTAACTTAAATAAAATTTTTTTATTTTAATTTAAAAAAAATTGTTTTTTTAATATCATGTAATTTATATTAACATAAAAATAAATTTAATAATAAAAACAACGGATGTGGCCATACGAAGAACTTTTTCCTGTCCGTCAAATATTATAATATCATATATTTTTTTATTAAAATTTAATTTGATATCTTATAAATGAAAAAAATTAATGAAAATTTTTATAAACTTTTAAAGAAATGCCCAAAAAAAATACTACAGGAAAAAGTTCCTCGTATGGCCACATCCGTTGTTTTTTCTTTCTATTCACAAGTTTTGTATTAAATTTTGTACAAATTTTCAATACCATCATCGCCATCATTTCATTTTTGTTTCTGTACTGAGATAACGCAAGATTGTATCCAGTAATCACCCACGCTAAGATACTGATGCAAGATTTTATCAAGCGTGTATCGTCGTCGTCAGATGAGTCGTTATTTTATGTTATTGAGTAAAACAATTTGATAAACAATTACATTTATTTAATAATTTTTTAAATTTGAATAAGTACATTTACAGTTGATTATTTTTGAAGGTTGTAAAGAGAGTACAGATGCACAGGTACTACAGTTCTACAATTTTAAATTTATTTAATTTTTGTTAGAATTTATTCATTTATTATTTTGTTCTTACCATTATATTTTTTGTTTTAATCATTCATCATCATTTTGGTCTTCGACTACTGTTAACTTTTTTAATACTTAAGTTTTTTTGTGTACTTGTAAATATTTGGGTTGAAGTTGTTTAAGTATACGAGGTACTTGTGTGAGTGCGAGTTGTTTTTCTTTTCTCCCTTTTCACGATTCTAGGAGTTGGACATTGTGAGGGAAATCGTGTCGTGCCTTGTTATTTTTACCATCATAATCTACGCCCATCTCCTCAAGTTAGCTGGTACCCTCATTTTGTTAAATTTAGTTTAATTTGTAAGTGTAAATTACGCCACATTGTCCTCATCTAAAGTCAAACACACTGTATGTTTATTCTGAACTTATTTCTTCATTTTGATTTTTCCATTTATTTCATTTAGCCCCAATTTGATTTGGTCCCACTGTCAGCCGGTCGGGCCAGTCCGGGCCTGGTTTTCATTAATTTAAGACACATTAGGAATAATTGTGGCAAGAATCAGTATCCGGTCTAGATGCAGCGGTTAAGACACACTGATGTTAACCGAGATCTTAAAACCTAGGCAACTTTTCAGTAAATTTTTCCATTTCTTATATTTGTTTTGAACTTTTACTGTCGATTGTTTTGTTATTTAATAAATTAATTAATTTAAGACCACTTATGAAGTACATAATGCAGTATCCACTTACTTTTTTGCGTTTTTAAGTTTATGGATTGCTAATTATTAAATGATAACGATAAAAAAACGGTATATAAAGGCAATTAAGTCGTTAATAAATTATGTACTTACTTTTTGATTCTAAAATGACTCAAGTTAAAATTTTTGTGTTGCTCATGCTGATAGCAGGCAAGTGAAATTTGTAAAAATGAATTTTTGTATTTTGAGGGTGTTTCACTTATGGTTTTTGAATTTAAAAACTTAAATATTTAATGTAGTTCAAACTGTAGGGGTTTGACTTTGTTAATTACTTTTATAAAATTCGTAATTTAAGACAATCGTAAAATCTAAAAAGCTTGTATTTCCAAATGCCGGCGAAAGAAATGTGTGCATGTGCATAGTGGGTTGCATAGGCACATTGGCGTAATTATTTATTCGATTTCTCTTCTTTTGCTGTTTAAAATCGAATATCATAATAATCAGTGACACCATGGTATATAGTATATTAATTTTGTATTCAATTTTTTATTAACAATGCTTCAAATCGAGAAACAAAATCAAAAATATCAACTTATTTTCAGTATGGGTTGATGGAGAAAAAACCGATGATAACCGACATCTGTGCTTAGGAACTACCCCAGTTGAACGTTCAAAGCTTCAGTTTCTTTTATACAATAAAGCTCATAAACAAAACGGATTGATATTAGGCGAACAAACATATAATGAAGTAGATGCTAATTTACGCGTAGTTATAATTATTCACGGATGGCTACAAGCTGCTACTAAAGCATGGGTTATAGACATGAAAGATGCTTATTTAAATCTAGAAGATGACGCTAATATAGTAACAATCGATTGGAGTTATTATTCTGGTATTAACTATTTAGAGGCTTATTGCGCAGTACCAGCTGTTGGCGATTATGTTGGAAATTTAATTTACAATTTGACTACAACTCCTGGTATCGATTTAACAAAAGTTCAGATCAACGGTTTTTCTCTTGGAGCTCATGTTGCCGGTTATGCAGGACAAGAGGTACAAACGCGTACAGGTGGTAAAAAAATTGGGAGAATAAACGGTTTGGATGCTGCGCTTGAATTCTATTGGTTCCCATGGCCACTGGGACCAGTGTCGACTGATGAACGCTTAGATGCTAGTGACGCTGATTTTGTACAAGCTATTCATACCTGTGTTTTTGAGATGGGATATCCTGATTCATACGGTCATGTTGATTTTTACGTAAATGAATTATTAATAGTAGGATGTGGTGCTCAACAAACTGGATGTCCTTTAGTGCCAGGAATTACTGTAGATGGAAATAATGTTTTGCCTTACAGTAAGTAAAATAAAAAATTTTGAAATTTGTAATAACATGTCGATTTGTTTGCAGTTATGTGTAATCACGTCCGATCTATTGCCTATTTTATTGAGAGTATAAAGATAGTTAAGTACGAATTTATTGGAGTCAAATGTAAATCGTGTAGTCAATTTGGACTAGGGATGTGTTCTAGAAATGAGAAAACTATTATGGGCGAAAACTGCCCATCTACTGCTAGAGGTGATAGATATTTAAATACGAAGTCTACACCTCCATTTGCAAAAGGATAATTTCTGGAACAATAATGCGATAATCTGTAATAATATTAGATATAATAAAAAAATTGTACATTTTCTAAATATTGTTTTTTGCATCATTTTTCTATAAGGTAGATCAACATTAGATACAGATTTTTGTGACTTAGAAGTAGTTTTATGGAAAAATTCAAAATTAAGAATTCTTCTCTCGGGAAATTTTCATCTGTAAACCCTACGGCATTCTTCAAAGTACTTGTACTTGAAAGATAGACAAAATTATGAGGATTTATCAATGCTGGAGGGATATTCGGCGAGATAATTTTTTTAAATTAAAATTTAATGCTAAAAGTGACAATTTGTTCATTTTTATACCCTAACATAATTTATTGTTAGTTAAAGTACCTATGTGATAAAAATGAACACGTGGCTGAAAATGTAAAATATGATTGGCTTTGTACATACATACATGAAAAGAAAATTATCTTTAGAACAAGCGATTTTTTAGTGTTTAGAGGTAATGTGTAGTAGAGGGCGTATTTAACTGTGTAATTTCATTGATCTTGTTTCTTGCTCTGAGGTTATTTAACTACGAATACATCCGATTATACGTTCGAGATGCGCCGAAAACTATTTTCTTATAACGTGAGACCTCTACCTACATTAATTTAAACATATTACATATACAGGGTAGTCCTAAAAAAATTAATTAACAATTTCTAATAGTCGTTACATCTTTAAGGCCCCAAGCACCAAAATGTCGTTTTAGACGATTTAAAGTGTATAATATTTGATAAGAATTAGCACTAAATTAACCACCTTATAGGTGACGGACATACTTTATTTACTTTTTCCGACTAATTACAAAATATGAATATTCATTTTAAGTGTAGTGGTAATGTGAGCAAAACGATACTGATAAAAATACATTTTTCAACATAAATGAGCGGTTTGTAATGGTATTGTAGTTGTGAATAAAATATTTGATTTTTAAATGGCTAAAATTAAAATTTCTGTGCTATTGTTAATAACTGGTAAGTAATGAATTTGGAACTAAAATGAAATTTTAAACTTGTATGTTCGTGTGCTTTTTTGGTTTATATTTACACAAATCTTTAAAACAAAAATTAGAGTATTCTGTTCACTTTCAGCAGTATTATGGACCACATAATACGGGTTTTCTGCTCTAATATTTGTGAACACATGTTAGGAATGAGTCACTCTCTATAATTGTGAAATTGGAATATACATTAGGGTTATACACCGTGTTCATTAATGAAACTTTGACATCTTTATTTATTGCGTAACGTTGCCATATCTATAAATTATATATAATTTATAAATCTATTATAAATCTCATTCTCGCATTAAAATATAATTCTCTTTTATGCAACTGTGCATTAGTTTGCTCTAATGAATGTCTGTGCTCTAATGAAGGTCAAAAATACTTATTTTCAGTATGTGGAAGAGTTCAAACAGCAGAAGCAAACAACATATTGTGCCGAAAAAATCAATCAGTTTTACTTTCAAACCTTACATTTACCCTATACAACAAGCAAAATCAACAAGATGGAATTTTATTAACCGAACAAACATTAAATCAAGTCGATCCAAATTTACGTGTCATTTTTATTATTCATGGGTGGCTTCAAAAGGCTACCAAAGCGTGGGTTTTGCTTATGAAAGACACTTACTTAAATAAAACAGACGACGCAAATATAATAGCGCTCGATTGGAGTCACTATTCAGGTATTAATTTTCGAGAAGCTTATTGTTCCGTACCAGAAGTTGGTAATTTTGTCGGCGATTTAATTTACAATTTGACCGAAACTCCTGGTATTGATTTAACAACAGTTCAGCTCAACGGCTTTTCTCTTGGTGGCCATGTTTCTGGTTATGCAGGACAACGAGTACAAAATTTGACCGATTCAATAGTTGGTAGAATTATTGGTTTAGATGTGGCCGCTGAAGGATATGTAAATGTATCTACTGATAGACGTTTAGATGCAACTGATGCTACTTTTGTACAAGCTATTCATACTAATAATTACCAGTTTGGGTATCCTTACGAATACGGCACTGTTGATTTTGAAATAAGCGACTACGTGGTAACAAGATGTGGAAGTAACCAAAATGGATGTCCTCTTACTCCAGGATTTCCAACCGGTCGCTCTCCTTTACCTTACTGTAAGTAGCTCCTAATAATTTGATACTTAATTAATTTTTTTGTAGTTCTTTGTGACCATGTACGAGCTATTGCCTATTTTATTGAAAGTATCAATTCGGACGATTTTCTTGGAGTTGAATGCGATACTTGTAATAATTTTGGACTGAGATTGTGCTCTAGTAATCCAACAACTATTATGGGCGAAAACTGCCCATCGACTGCTACTGGTTTAAAATTTTTACATACTAACTCTGAGCCACCTTTTGCACTAGGGCTTGCAGGAACATGATATCGGAAGAAGAAATTAAATTTGGCAAATTTTATAATTTTTTTGATTAAAATATAATATTTGTGTAAATTTTCATAGTTCTCGCTTTATTCCAAGGAATAATACTAATTAAAAGATTTTTTTAGGATAGCAGCCTGTTTATTATAGACACGTTTTTATTCCGAATAATCTTTAAAATCAGGGGCTCTATTGCAAAAATTCAAAAAACATGTGGAAGGCAAAGATTAGACACTCGTGGTGTGAAAATTTAAAATTTTTAAATTTAACGTTTATCAGTTACCTACAAATCACAAGATATTGTTTTTTTATTACTGCAGTTATAGACAATCACTGATCACGATCAACACTTCAGAAATATTTTTTAAGTCCAAAGTGTCTACTGAAAAAAATATAAACAATCGAAAACGATTTAAAACAGAACTATACTCCGTTCAGCGACTAGAAATAGCTAAGCGACTTCCCACAAATTTCTTTCAAATCAGATAGACGCATATCAATTCTTGTGTAAGTGTTATTAACTGTACAGCAATAATATTTTAACATGACGAGCCGAAGGGAAGCGCAGATACCTAAATTGGTATTTTTCCCCTCTATGCAATAGTAATCGCCTAGTTACTTATAATTTAGTAGCCACTGATACAAACGAATTTATTTTAAACCAATCGTGTTTAAGGGAGGCGTCGCCAAATCTGCGAGAAGTTAGCCCTACCACTCTTCAAGTTACATTGTTCTAGCTGTATTTTCAAAATTCTACCAATAGAAAAATTCTATTTACATATCGCGGGCTTTTTGTGACAGTGGCTTAGCTATTTTTGGTCGCTGAACGTAGTATACATGTAATCTATGTAAGCAAGATACGCGCTATGTAAAATAAGTGAAATATATACAGGATGGTGCAAAATAAGAGGGTTACTTTAGACCCATTTCTCCAAAATTAGAGCTAAATTATTTAAACTTAGCTACGATTTTTGACTTTTTGCGTACTTTTGCCTCAGCGATTTTTCAAACTTTTAGGACGATTTTGCGAATTTTTGTCGTGGCCGCTGCGCGGCCATTTTGTGTGATTTTTAGAAACTAATTACTGGGCATTTATGGGGACTCGCGAGAGTACCCCAATGTCGATTTTTGCATCGATTCAGCCATTTTGATTTTTTGGCCAATTGAAACTTGTAAAAATTTTTCGATTGCTCTGATCGGTTCAAAATTTGGGTAGGGGATAGCGGTGGGTGTGTCTTACGTCCCTCCCAAATTTGGACTCTTGCAATCCAAGGACGGCTTAGTTGCTAATTTTTTTATTAAAGTTTACATTTTTCTCACTTCAAAGCCCTCCCACGACTCCCCCTATTGTCTCGGATCGTTTTCGATCGTAAATTTTAAAAACTGGCATTAAACTCTATCTCTTCCATATTTATCCAAAAATTCACTCGCCTACCGTACTCTCTTACTAACTTATTGGGTTTAATAAAACAAATCGCACATTGTAAAAATTTTCAGAAAAATAATCATAAAATACTTTATAAAAGTGGTTTTGACAGTGTGTTCGGCTATATTTACGAAGTTTTTATAAAATTTGTATTTATGAGATTATGCGACTTCACGTAAATATAAATACAAACGGTTCTATTTTTGTTGATGAAAGGACGAGTTCTATTGGTTTTTGATGCGAGCGTGCGCCTTTCTTTGTTGTCTGGTGACACTTGTTTCGTATTTAAATGTATTTCTTAAACCATGGAGGTTTTGCAGCTTATGCAACACATTCTACAATCCGTAATTTTTTTGAGAAAATTATGACAGTGTGGTATACCCACATAACGATATATTTTTATAAATACATTTATGTACTTTTTATTAAATATTTACAATGTGCGACTGGCTTAGGGTATTACACCTTAGTCCAAATTGAAAGAAAATTTTTAAATACAAAATGGTTACCAATCTAACGATTGTCTCATTTTGTGGTTTCCCCCATATAACATAGCCGGAGAATATTATTATGGAATCTCAAAAGTCTTTGAAATTTTCTCAAATTTTCTCAAAATTGTGTATAGCCAAAAATAAGACATTTATCGTAACCTAATTAATTTTTAAAATTAAGAAAAATTGATATAGAGATTGCCAAACGTAAGCGACCTTATATGCGCAGAAGAGCAAATGAGAAAGCTGTAGAAAAAGATGTCCAAACATTGTTTTCACAATAGTTTTGACGTATATGTTTGACGTTATGACCTTGGTTTGTATTTTGCTTTCTGCGCAGGGTCGCTTACATATATAAGCAATCCATATAAAATGTGTGAAATATTCTTGGATATCTTACGAACATCGTAGTTCTGTATCGAATAACGCAGTTTCATTGGTTAGAAATTTACAGGACCGGAGTTATGATTTTTAAAAGTTAAAATTTCAAAAATTGACCATTTATTTTGTATACATATACATATTTTATTTTTACACTAAAACAACTTATGACTAGCAGACCGCTCCAGAGTTCTCACGTCACAAAACTTGGTTTATGTTGCTTTCTATCTTTTTTTTCTCAATATTTTTAGATATTGAAGATATTTAACATTTTGAAGTTTAACATCATAATTTAGGAGTATTTTTGCATGCAATTTAGCTTAAAGATCAAGATGCTCGAAAAAACATCACTAAATAGAGAAAATTACTAAATAGAGAGTCACTAAATAAAGGGTCGACTGTAAATAAATAAAAGAGAATCCAGAATCCTAAGAACGTAAGTTTTATCTGTACCTTGCAAATCGGTTACGAGATGCAACTCTAAAATAGGTAGTATACGCACTACTTTTCGTGCATACATTTTTAGGACACCCAGTATATTAGATCGATATGAAAATTGGCACATCTAACATGTGTAATACTTGAGATATCGCTTTCGCTCGTACGTTTTATGCTATTATAAAAATAGGAACATGATAAAGTAAGTAATACATTAAAGAAACGTAGTCGTTAATAAACGTTGATTGCAAAATGTCAAGAGTAAAAATCTTCGTGCTACTAGCAATAGCTGGCAAGTAATTTCAGTTAAAGCTGTTTTTTTTTATTGTTGCTGTCTGCTTGTACACCTATCTAGCTGTCTTTCTTCTACCTGCCTCTTTACATATCTGTCCATCTATAAATCTCTCTGTGCGTCGTTCGTCCAATTGCTTATCTGTTCAACCACTTACAAGTCCACCTGTTTGCTTGCTTGTTTGTCTTCCTAACTGTCCATCCGCCTGACCATCCATCTGCAAGCTTACCTACCTGTGTGATGACCCTCTTCCTACTTACCATTTCATTTGCACTATGTGCTATTCTCATTTTCAGAAATTGTAAATGATCAAACAGTTTCAGGGAGCGATACCTTGATGTGCCAAAGCTACGAGCGAGTTTCACTATCAAAACTTAATTTCACCTTATACAACAAACAGAATCAACAGAATGGAATTTTAATAAACGAGCAAACATTACATCAAGTCAATCCGAGTTTACGTGTTATTTTTATTATCGATGGATGGCTTCAAACTGCTACGAAATCATTGGCTTTGGGAATGAAAGATGCTTATTTTAATAAAACAGATGACGTTAATGTAATATTACTCGATTGGAGTTATTATGCTGGTATTAATTATCCTCTAGCGTATTGTTCCGTACCACAAGTAGGCAATTTTGCTGCCGATTTCATTTACAATTTGACCGAAACTCCTGGCGTTAGTTTAAAAAATGTTCAGCTCAATGGTTTTTCCCTGGGAGCTCACGTTTCTGGTTTTGCAGGTCAAAGAGTACTAAATTTAACCGGTTCCAAAATTGAAAGAATTAATGGTATAGAAGCTGCCCTTGAAGGATATTTAACTCTGCCAATCGATAAACGTTTAGATGCCACCGATGCTAATTTTGTACAAGCCATTCATACTAGCAATTATCAGTTCGGATATCCTTTCGAATACGGTACTGTCGACTTCCACGTTAATTATAACGTGCTTTTTCAATGTGGTGTTCAACAAAACGGATGTCCTATTAATTCGAAAATTTCTATCGATAAATCTCCATTAGCTTACAGTAAGTGGAATTGTTTGAGATGCTTTTAATAACATTTTGATTTTTTTGTAGTCTTTTGTAACCACCTAAGAGCAATGCTTTATTTTACTGAAAGTATAAATTCGAATAATTTTATAGGAGTTGGATGTAACACTTGTTCTGATTTTGGATTGGGAAAGTGCATAAATTCTCCTACTACTGTTATGGGCGAAAACTGTCCATCTACTGCTAGTGGTGTAAGATATTTAAATACGAACTCTAAATCACCTTTCGCGCTTGGACTTAATGGAAAGAAAAATGAGAAAATGTTATCTTAAAATAGCTCTAAATTTGTATGGTATTGAACAAATTAAATGAAACTGTATAATTTAAATAAATTTTAATGAATTGTACATAACCTCAAATTTTTTGACACAATAGTTAGTAGGTGTTAATTTTTTATAAACGTCGTAAACGTCAGATAAAATTGGTACCTACTTATTTGGAATAAGAACTTTCCATAAATGTCAATAGATGGCGCAACAAGTGGTTGTCAGTTGTCAAAGCAACGAAATGAAAATAATGATAGGTTGATCAAAATTATCATTATCCTCATTAAATAATTAATCCGGACACTTATTATATTATTTCATTATTTCTATTTGCTTATGATTTATCTCTTTTATTATGTGTAAACTTTGATCTCAAGCAAGATGACCGTAATAATTTATTGTTTAGTAAAAAAATTAAATAATTTGATTCTCTTTAGCGTTTATATGAAAAGGGGAGAATTATTTAGTTCATGTACGATAAGTTTTTGATAAGAATAAATATTTATTTATTACATAAAGGTGATTTGTTTTCAATAATTTTTATTTGTTGTTAAAAATGGCTTACATCGTGATCGTGTTCTTTGTTTTGATGTTAACAGTTGTGGGTGAGTACGGTTAGCTTTTTTTTTAAATTTCTGATTACCTTAAATTACAACAATAATTTATTGAAATTTGCGATTTAGATGAAAGTATGAAAAATTATACAGAGTGTTTCATTAAAAAAACACAAGCTTGTGTCGATATTTTTTTGTGCATCGTCCTGTGTGTACCAGGGTATACCTAAATATTTAAAAAATAACTGAGCAGAATATGTAACAATTACAAAATTCTAATTTTGATATCTCTAATGGAGAAGCATTCCGTCTAGACACAGTAAACAGCCATCCTGTATATCTGTTAGTTTGTTGACGATTTGACCTCAAAGTATGCATTGATAAACGAGCGAGATTCCGCTCAAAGAGTAAAGATTCTTTGCTTGTTTAAAGGGTTGCTCATGCTCATTATGGTCATCAGTATTACAAATTAATTTAATATTTTATACAAGGTGCGTCAAAAGTCGTAGTTTTCATTACCATGTATTTAGAAATCAAGAGATCTAGAAATTATACGTTCTACTTTTTTAAAAATTGGCTTTGATTATCTAACTGATGGTTAACTTCTAATTTCCGGTTAAACTGAAAACCAAAATATAAATAATTTTACGAACTATCAAAATTTAAAAAATTATATACAAGGCGTTCATTTTGCGACAATCTTACTACTCATAATTTTCACCTCATTTAGTTTAGTTTTCCTTAACTTCTTCAATTATTGTGAAAAACTTTAAAATTCAATATTGAGCTCTTTTACTGTTGTTTAAAATTTCAAAATTTACTATTTTAATGAATTCTCTCTTTTTCAGTCATATCTCAAGAGGCAATAACAAACGATTTGGAAAACGTCGACACATCTAATCTTGAAAACGAGCTTAAAAGCGATACTCTTCAGTGTGAAAAAATGACAGTTTTACCTTCAAAAATTTACTTTACTTTTTACAACAAGAAATATCAAGAAGATGGAATTTTATTGGACGAAGCAGCTCTAAATGCAGTTGATCCTAACGAACGCGTAATTATAATAATCCATGGATGGCAACAAAGTGGTACTAGAGAATGGGTTTTGTTTATGAAAGATACGTATTTACATAAATATGATTTTAACATAATTGTTGTCGATTGGAGCACTTATGCTGGAATAAGCAGTTACAACGAAACTTTTTGCACCATTCCACATGTTGGATTTGTTGTGGGAGACTTGATTTACAATTTAAACACAAAATATGGCGTTAATTTAAAAAAGTTTCAAATAAACGGTTTTTCTTTCGGTGCACAAGTTGCAGGTTATGCAGGCAAACGAGTATTTAATTTGACAGGTTCGAAAATTGAGCGTATTAATGGATTGGACGCTGCTGGACCGCTCTACAACGAGTTATCCGAAAACGAACGTTTGGATAAATCTGACGCTAATTTTGTTCAAGCTATACATACTAACGGTAACAAATATGGTTGTTCTCTTCCATATGCTACTGTTGATTTCTATGTAAATTCTGAAATGTTATCAGAATGTGGTACTTCGCAAAGAGGCTGCCCTTTATACCCTGGCGTATCTGGAAATGTACTTCTTCTTTATGGCAAGCCCATAACCTAATACTAGATAAACACTCGTTTTTAATTTGTGTTTTTTTGCAGTCTTTTGCAGTCACATAAGATCCGTATCCTACTTTATCGAAAGTATAAATTCTGATGAATTTGTTGGAGTCGAATGCGAGAGCTGCGGACATTTTAAAGATGGGTTATGTTTAAGTAATACAACGACTGTTATGGGAGAAAATTGCCCATCGTCTCATATCGGTGTTAGATATTTAAATACTAATTACAGACAACCATTTGCTCAAGGAATTGTTGGTATGGAAAATACAAGAACATTTTGGTAAATAGAAAACGATGTTGGAATAAATTAGTATTACAGTTACAATTACTGCCATTAATAATTTTAAGAAACAACAAACACAATTTACACGTAATTTGTTTTAATGTAATATTGATGATGATCGTTAAGGGTTAAAAATAAATTCAATGGAGTATCTTAGGTAAGTTTCAACATGTCTGCAGTTTGTGAGGTTGTCAACTATTTATTAGCTGCAAAAATATTAGTATCCACCAATCTTGAACTGAAACTCGACAACAAAAACTTGGATGTGGTCATATCAGGATCAGGACTTTTTCGTACGTGTCCACAAGAAAAATTAGTGATCGCGCGGGAGTATTAACGGGGTATTAGGCTGCCCCCACATTGATAAAGCAAAAACGAATTAAAGCAAAACGTTTTACTGCGTTAAAAACAGTTCGGCCCACACTGATAAAGCAAAAACGCTTTGTAACAAAACGTTTTTGGTTGAAACGAAAACGTTTTACTTTTTTAATCACATACTGATGAAACAATACGTTTTGTAATACATTAAAACGTTTTGATGTCCCCGTTGTCCCTTAAATAAAATGTCTCAACTCAATTTATCTTAACACACTGATAAAGCAAAAACGCATTAAAGCAAAACCTTTTCAATACGGCAAAACGTTTTCGTTTTAAGGTAATGCACACTTATAGGCCAGTAAACAAGTACATCTTACCTTGCAAAAGGTCATGTAGTTTTGGATTTTGGATATGTTATATGTACCTAGGCCCTTATTAAAAACTCAAGTTTTGGAATTCGGCGCGCCTGTGCGCGCTTCAGTACAACCACTTTTGTGTCACTTTTTTCGGTTTTTGCTCAATAACTCTTTACTAGTACGACCTACAAAAAATATTAATGTTACCTGTTTTCTAGAGCACAAAATTTGCTGCAATTTATCCCAATAACGTGTTTTTCTAAACCATACAGTTACCGAAATACAGAGCTTCAAAGTACAAAATTTTTCAAAAAGTTAGGGAAAAGTACCACAAAAAAGACAGTGTTCATACTGTTCATCATCTTAACGGTTTATTGGTTCAATTTAAAGACATCATGAGTAACACTTTGTAGTCATATGATAGATCTGTGCATAAAAAATTACAAATATGACCACAATACGAAGAATATTTTATACAGGGTGAGTCGGGAGAAACGCACCAAACGCCAAGGGGGTATTTTACATGTAAATATAAGACGAAAAAACCCAAAAGTTGTAGTCCGATTTTGATTGGTTTTCAAGTTACAACGACTTAAAAGCTTGAATCGCTAGTAATATAATTTCATTAATTTATAAAAACACCCTTTTTTTTAACTTTAAAGCTCTTTATTTCGGTAACATGGTTTTCTAAACCTCATATTTACGGAAATACAGAGCTTCAAAGTATAAAAAGTGGGTTTTTCAAAACTAATGAAATTTATATTACTAAATATTCAAACTTTTAAGTCGTTGTAACTTGAAAACCAATAATAATCGGACTACAACTTTTGGGTTTTTTCGTCTTAGACTTACATGTAAAATACCCCCTTGGCGTTTGGTGCGTTCCTCCCGACTCACCCTGTTTAAAATATTCTTCGTATTGTGGTCATATTTGTAATATTTTATGCACAGATCTATCCTATAGCTACAAAGTGTTACTCATGTTGTCTTTAAATTGAACCAATTAACCATTAAGATGATGAACACTGTCTTTTTTTGTGGTAGTTTTCCCTAACTTTTTGAAAAATTTTGTACTTTGAAGCTCTGTATTTCGGTAATTGTATGGTTTAGAAAAACATGTTATTGGGATAAATTATAGAAAATTTTGTGCTTTAGAAAATAGGTAACATTAATGTTTTACGTAGGACGTACTAGTAAAGAGTTATCGAGCAAAAACCGAAAAAAGTGACACAAAAGTGGTTGTACTGAAGCGCGCACAGGCGCGCCGAATTCCAAAACTTGGATTTTTAATAAGGGCCTATACTATTTGTCCACAAAAGTAGACAGTTATGTCATTTATAGATGAAGACTAGATTACATCGAGATTTTTCGGTACAGCATTATGAACAATCGTTCGTACTCGGATCCACTTTTCCTACTAAGCTTCTGTCATGGCTTCTGTCAAATTATAGTAAAGTACGTTATTCTATTAAAGCGGCACGTGTTTTCTGCATCTATCTCAATAGAAGCCGATCTATAGCTAACTAAAGATTGTGAACACATATTAGAAATGAGTCACTATCTATAATTGTGAGACTAAACTATAGGTACATACAACATATCCAAAATCCAAAACTACATGACCTTTTGTAAGGTAGCATACGCTTATTACGACCTGTTTACTGGGCTATTATAAGGCAAAACGAAAACGAGGGCGCGCTGACAAACCGTCAAAAGTTGGAGTTAAAATAACGTTAAAAATAAGCCTTTAGTTTGTCTTGCGGAATTTAAAAACTAAACGTTATATGAACTTAATTTTTTTGAAATTTTAATAAGGAAAGATCAATGAAGGAGATGAACAATTTTCATTGCTTTATATTATGAATAAATAGGTTAAATTAATTTTTGAAAACAAGAAACTTTCAAATTTTGAAGCAACCAATATTGATGAAATTCCGTTATTTCCTGGTGGAGATCGTTATAAGAACAATACCTAATTTTTAAGTGATTCCATCGCTAATTAAACGAAACAAGGAAGATAATACTGAATCAAAATCTGTCCTTAGCGGTCTTTTCAACCAAATCTTTCGACAATAGTTCAGGCATTGCCTTTTAGATGGCCCAAGCAAAATTTTAAAGTTCCAGGTATAAATTTTTAACTTTACTATTCTTTTGTAACAATATACTCATTACAGCATCGAAAACCGTCCAAAACGATGTTGTAATGTTCTACTTTTAAGTACTGTTTCTTGTTTTTTTTAAGTTTGAGATTGGTTGACATTGGTAATTAAAATAATTATTTTGACAGTATGTTGGCACCATCTATATTTTTTTTTCTTCAACTTAAAGTGGTAAAAATACACGCTATGGTAAAAATACACGCTATGGCAAAAATGTCTCCCCTCCACTTTAGCAGCGCGCCCTTAAAACGTTTTAGAATGTTTTAAAGTGATTTTCGTTTTTGATGCATCAATGTGTGGTCGCCCTATTAAATACACAGAAAAATCAGCTTGTAACAAAATAAGTCAAAAACGTTTTGTTACAAAGCGTTTTTGCTTCATCAATGTGGGAGTTTTATAGCCATAAAACCCTAGGGACTTATTGTATTTAAAACATCTAATTTATTAAAACACTTTTAACATTTTTTATTTAACATTAGTTTTTAATATTTACATTTACATTGATATTAAAAGAAAAAACCTTATTAACTTGATCAACTTCAGTATCATTTGCAACAGCACTTCCAAGCCTAACTTCAGTGGAGCTGTCACACAACTTCGAAGACGCTTCTCCTTGAATTTTTTTTGAAATTTCAATTTTGTTTGCCACTGAATCTTCAATGTAACCTTCGGCTACAGAGCTGGATTTCCAGCCCACATGACGCTTAATGGCAGTTATGTCGGCCCCTGCATTCGCCAATAAGGTTGCCGAAGATCGTCGCATGCAGTGACCAGTATAAGATTCCGCATTTGGTAGTCCCAAAAACGAAGCAACTTTTGAAGGAATTTTTGATACTGTATTAATACCAACTGGCTGTCCCGTACATTTCCCATTTTCATACCGCAAAAAGAATCGATCGGTCGATACATTTCGAGGACGCAAAGTCATGTACTTCTTACATACGTTAATTACAGACACAGAAAATCCTTCATCCATAACGGTGAAGCTGCGTGCAATATTTGTTTTCGTTTCTGTTAGTTTGATAAACAGGTAGAGCTCTCGCAATATCTCTGCGACTATGGGCGCCTACTTCAAGCAACCGCTTAACCACGTTTTATATCTACTTCGGACACATGATCGATCTAAAAATATTAAACTGCTTTTAAGTTTGCATGATCTTTATCGTGTATCATTTTTAGCACAATATTTCGTTTGAGACCGGCATAAAACGTGGTTAAATGCTAGCTTGAAGTAGGCGGTCATAGTCGCGGAGATATTGCGAGAGCTCTAAGAGCCTTTATCTTCCACATCGTTTACAGTCAAAAATGTTAATTCGTTGCATGTGCAGGCACCAGTAACGCCAAAAATTAGTGTAACCTGAAAACATTCCAAATTATTATTATATAAAGAGAAATTAAATAATTACCTTCATCATTAGGTATTTTTCTTCAGGTGCCTCTTTCAAAAACTGTCCAATGTGCGCTCTTTCAAGAACCTTTGCCTTCTTCGGTTTGTGAGTTTTGGAATAACTTTTCAAATAAGCAATAAGCTTACCATATTTTGAAATATCAACGTTGTTATACACTTGCAAGGTAGCTTTCACCATCGAATACTTTGTCCACATTGAAGAAGCGGCATATTTTTTCTTAATATTAAAGAAATATGCAAGCAGCACGTCTTCTGTTATTGCCGTTACACACCTTTTTTCTCTCCAAATATTGAAATCGGCAAATTCCTTGTCGTAGCTAGTCTTAGATTTACGGGCAACAAATTCAAACATGCTTCGCGGGCTTCTTCAGCGATAAATTCCGGAATGTTCCGCTCTTCTACCATTTTTAAAAGAATACACAAACTGTTTTAATTTCTTTAATTTTCACTAAAAACAAAATAAACAAACAACCAGAGCTATGGCAACCATTCCACGACCTGGACCTGCCTATTTAATTCGATGTTTCAAAATTGTCAATGTCAACATTAGTAATCCGCATAATTATTTCTCTATAATATTGGAAATTGTGGATAAAATTTTGTATTGCATTTGTGGATTACCGGCAAATAAAGCCCTTGAAAACTTAAACATTCGGGCCTCCGGCCCTCGTGTTTAAAAATTTTCGCGGGTTTTATTCGCCTCATAATCCACTCATACAATAAATAACTATTATTAAACTACGTTATATGTACTCTATGTACTAACATTTTTGAATATCCATAAAATCGACTATAATATCCAGGTGTAAAATACAGTCGAACTTCGATAACTCGAACTTCTATTACTCGAATATCTTGGTAAGTCGAACAAAATGTTTGGCGCGTTCTTCGATAAGTCGAAGTTTTTTGGGAATCCCCTAATTTTGAAAAGGTTAATATACATTGCGCAGTTTATTCATCACCATCTTATGATAAAAACTGTTTGGTTACTGGTTGAAACTTCGTTAATCATTTTGCGCGCATATTTAAAGTCAAATGAAGATACAAGCGATTCTATATTTGACAATTTGAACGCTCTTCAATTTTTTTAGAAAATAAAAATAAGAAAACCTTTCGTCAAACGCAAATAACCCAATTTTTTGCAAGAAAATAAAATTTAACACATCATTCACAAATAAAATAAAAAATATTATTCACCTATATGTTTGCATTTAGGTACTCGATAATCCGAAGTCTTGATAACTCGTTAGTTAAAAACTCGAAAGTTTTTTTGTGGCAAGTCATAGTTCGAGTTATCGAAGTTCGACTGTAATTGTATCGACCTAGAAATTAATAATGTATAGAGAAGAAAACCTAGTAATGTCGTCAAATCATATAATTTTCTTAGGTTTAATGATTAATATTATACTTGATGGTAATGTGGGTTGCATAAGTATTAGGCGATAAACATAAACTTTTACTTTTTCGTAGGAGGTTTTATAAAGCGAAAAGAACAATTAGTGCCATAATTAATAAAATTTACTCTTCTTTCACGTGGCAGTTGCACGGAAGCAGTTTTTTAAAATTGTTATCATTTTGTCTGTCACATATTTGCAAAAAAAGTTGAAGTTCGAAGTTCGACTGTAATTGTATCGACCTAGAAATTAATAATGTATAGAGAAGAAAACCTAGTAATGTCGTCAAATCATATAATTTTCTTAGGTTTAATGATTAATATTATACTTGAGGGTAATGTGGGTTGCATAAGTATTAGGCGATAAACATAAACTTTTACTTTTTCGTAGGAGGTTTTATAAAGCGAAAAGAACAATTAGTGCCATAATTAATAAAATTTACTCTTCTTTCACGTGGCAGTTGCACGGAAGCAGTTTTTTAAAATTGTTATCATTTTGTCTGTCACATATTTGCAAAAAAAGTTGAAGTTCGAAGTTCGACTGTAATTGTATCGACCTAGAAATTAATAATGTATAGAGAAGAAAACCTAGTAATGTCGTCAAATCATATAATTTTCTTAGGTTTAATGATTAATATTATACTTGAGGGTAATGTGGGTTGCATAAGTATTAGGCGATAAACATAAACTTTTACTTTTTCGTAGGAGGTTTTATAAAGCGAAAAGAACAATTAGTGCCATAATTAATAAAATTTACTCTTCTTTCACGTGGCAGTTGCACGGAAGCAGTTTTTTAAAATTGTTATCATTTTGTCTGTCACATATTTGCAAAAAAAACCTTTTTTAAATTTTTAACTCAAGATACAGTGCCATTAGAAATAAACTCAACTTACGTGAGTTTGTTGTAATTATTAGATGTTTGGCTTATCAGATGTTGGTTGTCTAGGCAAATTGGTCACGTGGGTAGAATGTTTTTCTGAAGGCACTGTATTTTGAACTTTTGCATACGAAATTTGCCATGCAAATAAATTAAAAATTTTCGTGAGAGGTTCATATCCTGTACGACTGTACGTAATTAACGTCATAATAAGACTGTATTGGACAAAAATTAGGAAAAGCTGTCACTTTTAATCTTCCTTAATATACGCATTATAATAATTCTAGCATGTCTCCAGCGAACAGATGCAGCTAAGCTACTCCCCACAAAAAGATTTCAATATTCGAATAGAATTTTTCTATTGGTCGACTTTTGAAAATACGGTTTTTAACAATCGCCCAAGAAAACCTTATTTGACAAAAATTTGTGGGGAGTGGCTTAGCTGCATCTGTTCGCTGGGTAGAGACTAGAACATTGTAAGTCATAACCAGTGTAGTCACCGAAACACCCTGCATAAAATTAATGCTCCTTCTTAATTTTTGTACCTACTTTTGTACCTTTTTGAACAAAAATAATTAAACGCAAAAAAATATTACAAAAGAATCTTCTGAGACTTGAGCAATTATTATTTTAATAAAAAATAACTATCTGGTAATTTAACTACCTGCATAATTTTACTTAAATCATATCAATAAATTGCCTAAACATTGAAAATAAACAATTTGATCCATTATGTGACCTTATACGAGTAACACATTTAGGCAATCAAAATTTTTTTTATATAATACCTTACCCATTACTCAATCTTTTTATAATGGACATTAAAGTCATGGTCGGATTTACCACTTACCTGTTGTAATACATAGGTTTAGGGCTTTTAAAGTTGCGATTTTTCTATTTAACGACTTAATTTTGTTTAGAGAAGTACTAATGACTTCCGGGTTTCAATGAATACTCTTCAAAGTTATCATTATCCTCGTTATTAAATAATTAATTTGGATACCTTATTACATTTCTTTATGATTTAAAAAATACAAAAGATTTTATTACATGTGTAAACTTTGATCTCAAACAAGAAAAACGTAATAATTGTTCAATGTTCACCCACGAGATTTAATAACTAAATTTTTGCGTTTATATAAAAAAGAGAGAATTATTTAGTTCATGTACGATAAGCTGTTTGATAAGAATTTATTATATAAAGGTGATTTATTTTCAATAAATTTTATTCGTTATTAAAAATGGCTTACATAGTGTGCTTTGTTTTGATGTTAACAATGGGTGAGTACGATAGAAGTATTAGTTTTTCACTAACTCTTATATTAACTGAGATATTTAACACCATATAATAATACTAACAAGTAATTTCAACCTCTTTGTATACAATATCGAACAGGGGTTGCTCAGGGTTCCATGTTGGGTCCAATTCCGTTTTAGATCTACATATAACTTATCGAAACATGTGCAGACGATACCACCATATGCTGAGAATGATGAATCAGGTCTTAATAGATACAGTAAATGATGGAAGATGGGTGTGTTTTGAATGATTGTCAGCCTAATTACGTGAAGTCAAATACGCACATTAATCCAAATCCTTGGTTTCAGTGTCATCTCAAGAGGCAATAACAAACGATTTGGAAAACGACCTTAAAAGCGATACTCCTAAGTGTGAAAACAGTTCAGTTTTACCTTCAGAAATTCACTTTACTTTTTACAACAAGAAATATCAAAAACGCGGAATATTATTGGACGAAGCAGCTCTAAAAGCAGTGGATCCTAGCGAACGCGTAATAATAATAATTCATGGCTGGAAACAAAGTGGCACTAGAGAATGGATTTTGTTTATGAAAGATACGTATTTACATAAATATGATTTTAACATAATTGTTGTCGATTGGAGCACTTATGCTGGAATAAGCAGTTACAACGAAACTTTTTGCACCATTCCACATGTTGGATCTGCTGTGGGAGATTTAATTTACAATTTAAACACAAAATATGGCGTTAGTTTAAAAAAGTTTCAAATAAACGGTTTTTCTTTCGGTGCACAAGTTGCAGGCTATGCAGGGAAACGAGTATTTAATTTGACAGGTTCGAAAATTGAGCGTATTAATGGATTGGACGCTGCTGGACCTCTCTACAACGAGTTATCCGAAAACGAACGTTTGGATAAATCTGACGCTAATTTTGTTCAAGCTATACATACTAACGGTAACAAATATGGTTGCTCGCTTCCATATGCTACTGTTGATTTCTACGTAAATTCTGAGAAATCATCAAAATGTGGTACTTCGCAAAGAGGCTGTCCTTTACATCCTGGAGTACCTGGAAATCCACTTGTTCTTTATGGTAAGCCCATATTAACTCTAGACAAACACTCAATTAACATTTGTACATTTTGCAGTGGCTTGTAACCACATGAGATCCATATCCTACTTTATCGAAAGTATAAATTCTGATGACTTTATTGGAGTCGAATGCGAGAGTTGCAGACATTTTATAGATGGCTTATGTTTAACTAATACAACAACTGTTATGGGAGAAAATTGTCCATCGTCTCATATTGGTGTTAGATATTTAAATACTAATTACAGGCAACCCTTTGCTCAAGGAATTGCTGGTATGAAAAAAACAAGAACATTTTGGTAAAAACAAAGAGATGGTTAAAATAAATCAATATTACAGCTACAAGTATACTGCCACTAATAATTTTAAGAAATAAAAAACACAATTTACACGTATTTCGTTTTAATGTAAAATTAATGATTGTTAAGAGCTACAAATAAATTCAATAAAAAGCTATCACTGTCATGGTACGTTAGATATAATAATGAATAATGTAAAAGTAGACCCGCTCCCTTACTTTAGTTAAAAATGGCATCTACTGAAGACAACAAGTTTTGGATACCCATATTACCCATGCATCCATGATTCTCTCTGAGTTCCATTCATGACGAGAGCAAAGTATTGCGAAATTAGGGGATTTCCCCAACTGGTCTAATAGTAAGTTCGGTTATCTAAACATAAGTCAATTGAGAATAAAATTAACTCATAAAAACACTTTTCGTACCTGAACATTTGGAGGCGTTCCCAAAACATAAACAACTGCATCGGCAACATCTTTCGATTCTAATTTTGGCAAAAGTTTCAACATTTCTGCAGTGTGCGAGTCTTCCAAATATCCATTAGCTGCAAAAATATTAGTATCCACCAATCCTGGACTGAGACTCTATAACAAAAAAAAACAGTTAAATCTCATTGATGGTGGTTCTCAAAAATTTCTTACCGTAATTTTGATTTTACTCCCAATGAAATTCAATTCTTGTCTCAAAGTTTCAGTTAAAGCTGTAACTGCAAATTTGGAAGCTGGATAAATATTCATATTTGAAACAGGTACAACATAATGTCCCGCAACGCTATTAATGTGAATTATGTGTCCTTCGACAGAATTTGCTCTCATATCGGCAATGGCCTCTCGTGTAGCTATTGTTAAACCGAGCACGTTTGTTTCCAAAATATTTCTAAAATCGTTAGTGTGCCCACTGATTAACGTTGTCGGTTTACCAACACCGGCATTATTAATTAAAATATTAATTGGACCCAAATTTTCTTTAGTCCATTTAAAAGCATTTAAAATATCTTCTTCCTTTCTAACATCTGCTTTAAGGGGATAAAAATGACCTCCTTTACCGTCGATATTTTTTGCGAGAATTTTTAAAGTTTCCAATCTACGTGCTAAGCCTACAACCTATTTATAATATTAAAGAAAAGTTTTTGGTAATAAATATTTCTTTTCTTACCACAAGACCTGAATTAACGAGTTGTTCTACGATTGCGGCACCGATACCTGCACTCGCACCAGTTACTATTGCAACTTTGTTCTTCCAACGGTCCATGATGAACTAAATTGAAGAAAGTTGCAATCTAATGTTGTTTGTTACTTGGAGAAAGTTTCACTTTTACTTCTTTTTTTATTATCGAAGGTGTAATTACTAATAATCTTACTTTAAGTTGTTTGTATATAAACGTAAATTTTCTATTCGCCAGTAAAAACTTGTTTAAAAAAATAAAATAAGATTTGAAGAATGAAGAAAAATAGAAATTATTTTTTTACATTTGAGTGTAGTTATAAAAACGGCAGTACCTAATAAGAAGGCCACATATTATCGGCGTTTTCCAATTTAATTATCAATTTTTTCAATTTTGATTTTCGTACATCTGGATCATCCCAATTTTCTAAATCTAAATTGATCTAAATGAAATCTAAATGAAGTTGATCGTGTATAGATTGTAAATCTGCAATTACGTCGTTTGTTAAACATTGAAATGTTTTCGATTGTCACATATGGGCATTAAGGGGTGCATTTCAAAGTTGTAAGATAATTCAAAATGCGATGAAATTAATTATTATTAGTAAATAAAATAGAACAAGGAAACTTACAAAACTTTGGAATGTGCCGATACAGATGATTGTATTAGTTTATATTATTGTAATAAGTTATTAAGTTAAGTAAGTAGGTTGAGGAATGTGATGAATGAACAACAAAGACTTAGGTGAGAAAATGTAGAATGAAAGGTAGGGAGTACAGTATAATATAGTGTGGTTATTCTATGGTAGAATTGTGTCAATATAACGTCATCAACGTAGAGCTGACATTTTAACTAGCTCCATTGAACAACGCCTAAAAATTCGGGTTGCTTCAAGTAGGCGTGGGCAACCCTGGACCATGCACTGCGCACTCTCGTTAAATTTTCAAAATTGCATTATTAGTTGATCCTTGTGGCATCATGTCGCTTCTGTCGCAATTTTGGTAGTTTTCGTCATTATTATAGTTGGTAGCTAATTACCGTTTCTGTTGCTACCATTATAGTAATATTAACTAAAGTAAAAAGGACGTTGCTACTGACAACCAGTGTTTTGTTTAACTTTCAACTTACAATAATTTTCCAAGTAGGTAATGTCTAAAAAATGTCTAATGTGGAATTAATTTAAATTCCTCAAATTTTTGAATTGTGACGAGTTTTAAAGTATTGTGTTATTATTTCTACAATTTTTAACAAGGACTAAAAGCGCTCAATATATAAAATGTAAGTAAGTGTCGTTTATTTTCACGTGGTTTTCAATTTCATCAAATAACTGGAATTTACTTAATTCCAAAGAAATTTAGAAGGTTCGAGGTACAATGGTGTTTACTTGTTGCGTTTTCTACATTGCAAGATTTCTCTAATGAAAACTTAAACAAAATGTCAGATTTCTCAAGAAAAATTATTAGAGAAATGTTATAATGTAAAAAGGCCGTATAAGATGTAAATTTAAAACAATATGTAAGACTTGTATAATTTCTAATGTAAATAATATTGATATTTGTGCAAACGAAAAGTCTTAATAAAGCGAATTAAATTATAATAATAAATTGTTTTTATTTTTTTCCACAATCTCCAGTAAACTGCCTGTTCCAATTTTAGTAATTTCAGTATTCTTGCAATTTCTAGCTTTAAAATTGCATGATTTTACTGAATTGCTTTAAATTATCTGTCTTTTAGCGTATTCAAAAAGTTTTTTAGTTCAATAATAGTATTATAATATTTGAAATTCCCGCCACTTTTTGAGTATTTGAGCAGCGCCAGACACGCAAGATGCCACAAGGATCAACTATTTTCATTATTATTACTCAAATTTTTACGATTACAAAAAAGGAGTCGAGTCGCCTATCTATTTCTACCAACATAATATCCGTCATCTATGCCCTGGACTATCATTATGAAACGTCAAATACGCGTTCTTGGTATAGAAGAATTATTTTTAACGTAATGTTTTTTCGTAGTACATTTCTTGCTATAGTGCTTATATTATTTGGATTATTTACCATATATTTTATTTTGTTTTCACCTGCAGAAGAACTACCTAAGTTTACTCCAGCGTATAATCGTGCCCGAGTTTTATACAAGTTGCCAAATTACCATACAAAGGAGTACAACGTTTGGTTAATATTTACTAAAGTTAAATTAAACTCATCACTTAAATACAAATTTCATAATTTAATAAGGAATTTATTAAAAGTATCAGCAATTCCTTTAAAGTTTCATGTGTTTGTTGACGATTTTTCTAAAAAGATTGCTGCGAAAGAGTTTGTTAATATCGTTAATGTTAGAAAAGAATACGTACCTTATGTTTTTTACAATATTAAATATGCTGTATCAAAAATGCAAGATATCGTATCTATTCTAACACCACACTTTAGTGGTATTCCTGGTACGTACAACATATTTTTAATGTTTCTAGTTATTAATTAAATTTCAACAGGTCTTTACTACAGCGATGCCTTATTTTACTTATCGTTAGGTTTATATAGAATTGCACCAGTTAGTCAAAAAGTAGCTGTGTTGTTAGACTGTGATTTATATTTTAAAGAAGATATTAAATTATTATTTAAAGAATTTGAACAGTAAGATTTTGAATAGGTACTGATATAGCTTAGTTACTGGAACTAAATCAACTTTTGACGAATATTATTACCACAAAAATTATTCAAACAACTCACATCCACGTGGGTTTCAAGGATATAACTCTGGAGTAGTTTTACTGAACTTAACAAAAATTAGAAATTCAAATATGTACCAAAAGATTTTATCAAATAAGACTGTTACTGCATTAGCATCAAAATACAACATTAGTGGAAATTTAGGGGATCAAGACTTTTATACTCTGTTAGGAATTGAATATCCTGATTTGGTACAAACTATCAACTGTGGCTTTAATAGACAACTGTGACAACTGTGGATAGGTCGCATAGATTAGTTAAATAAAACAATAAATGCGTTTTATTTTAACAATAATTATTTTATTCAGAGAAAAGATACGTGTGTAGGTTACAAGTGTTCGACCAAGAATCCTTATTTTATTTCCACTTCTTAAAACTATGGTTCTTTATCAAAGTGAACTTAGGGGAGATTACAAGGTGATGAGACATTTAATAGGGTTGGTTAAAAGGTTAAGTTAAAATTTAATCTTTGAAGTAAAACACATGGAAACTTATCAATACTGTGGGAACCAAAAGAAATATTATTATAACAGAAACAGATAATTATTGTAAGAGAATTAATAAACGAACTTAAATAATAATAAAAGAATAACTATAACTAGAGCATAAAATAATGTTTATAATGAAATAAATAAGAATTAAAATAGGTATTTTAATTCTTAACAATTAATTATTTTAAATTGAATATTTATAATAAAGAAGATTAGAATATAATAATTATAATAATAAAAAGTATAAATAGAGGTATAGAGGTACCTATATAACAGATTTAGATGTTTTCAATAAATATTTTAAATGTGATCGCAAAACTGTTGTTTTGCACGGCAACTGTAATACTAAAATGCTAAAATAAATAACTATTATTTTAAATTGGTGTTTAAATTACTTGAAAAAATCAAATATAATAATAATAATATTGTACAGTAATCAGACTATAGTGATCACTACACACGAGTGGTGGCGCTGTTTGCAATTCTCCAAAAATCATTCAGAGATGCCAATCTATTTTCTCCTATTAATTATATTATCTTTGACTAGAGGCGCTAGTGCATCAGGGAACAATGGAAACTGTAATAACATGTTTTACACACGAGTAATGTCATCATACTGTCACTGTCTATTTGACAACGACAAAATTAAAGGTACATTCAGAAAACAGCGACTGTACCCCCTCCTCTCATAGAGTACGAGATGTATTTAACTGTGCTGTGATTGGTGTCCCAAATGTCAATATGAAATTTGAACCACTCACAACAAAATGTCTAATTGACTATCGGTAAAATAAATTCCTATGTTCCCTGAAGTGGAGCCATCTACCTTATTTTCACAGCATATGTCATCGCACGATTTTGAGTGATTGGTATGACTGGTATGACTTTATACACAGTAGTGTAAACTACGACAGAGGGTTTTTAAGACCAACACTTCCAAATCAATTGAACAAAAAATTACTATCAAATCAATTAATTAGTTCACAAAGAATTAAACGGTAACTCACAATCAGACAGATTGTGATCAAAATTAGCTAACGTTACTCAAAATCAACCACCAAAATCTCTGCAATGTAAAATTATAAAACTCAAAAAAATCTCACCCTTTGTTACGTTAAACAACCTGTCGTAAATGTCTCTCCCCACACCAGATGTAAGGGCCCTCGTACCTGCTGCCACGAAAGAGTCGACGAACTTTGATTTTCAAGCTAGAACTTTATAAAATTACATACCTACACAGAAAATTATAGTAATTGACGAGCAAATCAACAATATTACTGAACAATTAATTACGGTTAATGCTTTGTAAAAGAATTGAAAACTACTTGAATTAAATAAAATGAAGTTACGTTACGATTTAATTAAACTCAAAAGATACGACTTATGCAATCCAGACAAAACGATGATCGTGGCTGCCGATTCTTCTAAATCGATTTTATCTCATGATCCTTTTCATACGATCCATCAACACGTTTCGACTTTTCCAATAAAATCATCCAAATATTAATTAATCGGTTTGTTTTACGAACCTCTTGGAACCATACAACCAATAGTTATTAACACGATGCGAAGATATTCAAACACACACCAAGATGGTCACTCACGTGTTTGAATTTTACGGGCAGGGCCGGATTGCGCCGATGGTTAATCCTTTAATTACCGTCTAGAAAGGGTTCGAAAAAAGGTATGGCCGGATCGGATTGCGCCAGCGACTTTATTTACAACAACGGTAATGGTTAGGTACCTATCGAAGAAGAATTATTTTCTGTTGTTTCTGAGTCTGTTGATACCAAATATTTCTTAATTAATAACTTTTTTAACATTGAATATTATGCAATTTAAATATTTTCATAATTTGATAAACTATGAGCAATGAGGAACCATGATAAGTCAAATTCAAGTAATTGTATTACCACAGTATAATAATATGCTACGCATACAGTAGTGCCGACGTGCAAAAATTGTGTCGCTAATATTGTTTTGCGCATGCGTGAATTTGTACTATCCGTTAAATGGCGGGTTATTGTTGAATGCAGTGCACATTCAATATAGTCACCTATGATAAAAGAAATCAGGCAACTATTTTTTATAAATCTTATGTCAGCATGAACGAGCGTGAATGACAAATCGAATGTGCACGTTATTATTATATTTTTTATAAATTAAATATTTTTTATAAATTAAATATTTTTTATAAATTAAATATTTTTTATTTCTATCAAAAACCGAAACGGAAGGTACCTTGTACTAATGAAACATGATTTCAATACATTCAGATACTTATTTATGCTACCCTTTACAAATAGATATAAAAATAACAGTGACAGCTGACAGAACCTATAAAAATAATTTTGAATTTACGCGCGCTTATATACTTCATACTATCCGATTAATGGCGGACGGTGTTCAAGGTCACTGATTTTGGCGACATGAAATACAATGGTAACCATGGCGTTGTCACTACTGTATGCGTAGCAAATAAGTATACTGTGGTATTACTTTCTATGGGCAGGGCCGGATTGCGCCGATGGTTAATCTTTTAATTACGGTCAAGAAAGGGTTCGAAAAAAGGTATGGCCGGATTGCGCCAGTGACTTCATTTACAAGAAAGGTAATGGTACCTATCAAAGGAGAATTATTTTCTGTTGTTTCTGAGTCTGTTGATACCAAATGCTTCTTAATTAATAACTTTTCTATAATTTGATAAACTATGAGCATCATGATAAGTCAAATTCAAATAATTGTATTAGGTACTTTCTATTAATTTGACATAGTTTTTCAAATTATGAAAATATTTAAATTGCTTACCTATTCAATGTTAAAAAAGTTATTCTTTAAGTAGTACTTTTGGTATCAACAGACTTAGAAAATAATTCTCTTTCAGACGCCGCCGGTGAGCAGGAAACTCAGAAACTGCAAATGTATTTCTCTGTCTTATTTGACTATGTTCCGCTTTGATCGTGGGCACCCTGTATATTTTCAAAAAAAAATGTTGAGATAAACATTTTGATTTTATCAATCATCAAACTCACATTAAATTCAACGACCAAGAACGTTAAATGCAGCGCTTTAAGCCCCTCTAACATAAAAAATATTAAATTTAGAGCTGTGTGTCCATGTAGACTTTTTTGAGACGGTCCTATTCTACAACATTTTTAAGAAAATTCACCGAGGGCCATTTCCCATATGAATTGTGCTTTCAGTGTGCGACTTTTTAGGAAAAGTCAAGTTTTATTATCTTACAAAATATACAAAGTATGTATTACAGACTTTAAATTTTAGGATACAGGTAGAAATTAACCCCGGCGCAATCCGGCCATGAATTTTAGGGACGCAATTTTTTTCGTGGCGCAATCCGGCCATAGGATTACAGGAGAACCCTGACCTCTGGCGCAGTCCGGCCACACCGACTTTCTATTAATTTGACATAGTTTTTCAAATTATGAAAATATTTAAATTGCTTATTCAATGTTAAAAAAGTCATTCATTAAGTAGTAGTACTTGATGGTATCAACAGACTTAAAAAATAATTCTCTTTGAGACGCTGGTGAGCAGGAAACTGCAAATGTATTTCTCTGTGTTATTTGACTATTTTCCGCTTTGATCGTGGGCCCCCTGTATATTTTCAAAAGAAATGTTGAGATAAACATTTTGATTTTATCAATCATTAAACTCACATTAAATTCAACGACCGAGAACGTTAAATGCAGCGCTTTAAGCCCCTCTAACATCAAAAATATTAAATTTAGAGCTGTGTGCCCCTGAATACTTTTTTTGAGACGGTCCTAATCTACAACATTTTTAAGAAAATTCACCGAGGGCCATTTCCCATATAAATTGTGCAGGATCTTTTTAGGAAAAGTCAAGTTTTATTATCTTAACAAAATATACAAATCATTACAGACTATAAATTTTAGGATACAGGTAGAAATTAACCCCGGCGCAATCCGGCCATGAATTTTAGGGACGCAATTTTTACCGTGGCGCAATCCGGCCATAGGATTACAGGAGAACCCTGACCGCTGGCGCAGTCCGGCCACACCGGAATTTTACAACTTCACGTTTTCCAAAAATAACCAATCACCGTTGAGGTTTGTTAAAATAGTTCGCTGAATTTACAACCAAATTAAACGGATGACTTTAATTAACTTAAATTTTCGTCGATAATTAACTTTAAAAATGCGTCGTTCTTGTAACTTAATATTCGAATACGTCTGCATTCGTTGAGACTTGACAAGCGAATCTTTTATAGTGAATTTTTTTCAGTATGAACCGCCTAAGGCAAGGATGCCTTACCTACCTATAACAAAGCCATTGTGTGGAGTAAGTGCTTGTGACAACTTGTCAACTTGTCAAAGGTTTAGTGGGTGGACCGTATTTAGTTAAATTTAAAACTTAAAGCTTAAACCCTAAACCGCCCGATGATAAAGCATCAAAATTTTATTAAAAGTACTCTACATTTTCAATAAACAATACTAAGCTAAAAACATTATAAAAAATTCTTTAATTTTAGCTTCTATTTGTAAAATAAATTACATTTAGGCTTTTAAAAAACTTACTACTGGGTTTATAATTCTTCTAAGAAATTATAATAATTTAATAGCTTTTTAAGTAATATCTACCTATTTACACCCTTTTAACAATTGTACCCTTCTCTGCTAATTTATTATTTCTCGTTATTTTTACAGTTATTGTACATAAATTAGATTTCGTTTTCGATTTCATTTAGTTCTTTTTTGAACATTCGTGCGTTGTGATTTGTGATATTGAATAATTTCGTTTTTCAAGTGCTATTAAAAACAAGTGAAGTCGGCTATTTTCATATTTTTATTAAAAAATAGTTTTAATTTAACCAGTGTTATAGTCACGCGTTCAATATTCTTTGGTACGTAATTTTGATTTTGATTTATTTGAATTGTCTACTGGTGTTTTATATAAATTTAGTGTAATTTTTAATTTGTATTAGCGAATTTGTGAATTGTTTTGTTTTATCCAGTGCAATTAAAACGTAGTATAAGGAAACATAACTGCTCGCCTACCTCTAATGATGAATCGGTGAAGTTAGTTAGAGAAGAAGTTACAAAGATCACTTCAACAAATTGGAAAAACAGTGTAAGACATGTAACAGATATCGAAGAAAAATATTTAAGAATTGATCGAGAAGTCCCTTCGCTTATAATTAATTTAGAAAAGATGACGACTCAGATAGTGAATTGATGTGTGATAGTGACAGTGACTAGTGACAGTGAGAATTAAATATAACCAAATCTGGAAAACGCTATTTCAAATAAATAAATTAATTAATTCCGTTTTTTTATTTTACAGGATTCTTGTCCACTATTTGAAAACTTGTTAAATACGGACCTGATATCCTCCGAGTTTAAAAAGAATTTATTGTAAAGTTCTAAAATATATAAAATGTTTTTATGGCTTTAGTGGTGATTAGCTTAATATCAACACAAAGACGGTTTTACAATCTTCAAGGGACGAAGCATCTTATACCTGCTATTTTGAAACTGCCTAAGGGTTTAAAAACAGGGTTGTTTTAAGAAAAAATTTTAAATACAACAATAAATTACATATTTATGACAAATATATTTCGACTCAAAAATATGTCAATACTAGCCTGTTTTAAATTTTAAAACCTCTCTATTTTTACCACAATACGACCTGTCAATAGCTTTGTTGCGGTCCTTTTTGAAAATTAGGGCTATTGTTAAAGTACTTATGGAGGCAAAGCCATAAAAACCATTTATTATTAGTTTTTCTATAAAAGTGTTTATTTCTCACAACTTACTACAATAGGGTAATTTAAAAATGATATATTTACGACACCCCAAAGCAGGTAGTCCCACCTTACTAAAAAAAACTAACTATACATCCGCCGCTAACGTTCCTACGCCCTTGCGCACTACTTTTTTTTACTACTCGAGACATCTCTCGATATTTTATTGAAACTTAAACAATTCAATTACAGAAAACAAACAATAAAATTGTGACATAACATATTAAGAAAGGTCTCAATACGGACTTAATTTTGTTAGGCAAAATATCTAATTCTGTTGGACTATATAGTTTCCATTTATTTCTACCGAATTGAGACTTTATAATCCTTTTGTTTCCTTAATAAAAGAAAAATATATCACAAAAGAAAACAAATTATAACTTTATTTTTTTTAATAAGGTGGGACTACCTGCTTTACACAATGGCTTTGTTATAGGAAAGGAACCCATCCTTGCCTTAGGCGCTTCTTATTAAAAAAAATATACCGGGTGGTGACCGGACCTCTCGGTCATACAGATTTAACACGTAAAAACATACTTCGGTAATTTCCTGCTTCCCAATGTATTTTAGAAAGAAAATCTTCAAATAAAAGTTTTAGAAAATAAAATTCTGCATCTAAATGAATAAACAAAATTAATTTTGGACGCTTTATAACGCCTGAAATTTGATTTGAAAATTTCGAAAATTAGCAGAAATAGCGATTGCCATGAAATATTCCCAATAAAAATTATCAATATTTGACATTGACATCTTTAAAAATTATTTTTGAGAGTAATTTAAATTAACTAAAACTAAAATGAAGTAATTTTTAGGGATGATCATATGTAAATATTATTTATTATTAAATAAATTCAATAATTGAATAAAAAATTCAGAACTCTTTTGACAGACAAAGCATAAAATATTTGTCGATTTTCAATTGTGTTTCAAGGCAATCGCTATTTCTGCTATTTTTCGGAATTTTTAAATTAAATTTCAGGCGTTATAAAGCATCCAAAATTAATTTTGTTTATTAATTTAGATGCAGAATTTTATTCTTTAAAACTTTTATTTGAATTTTTTTTTTATAAAATACATTGGGAAGCAGGAAATTACCCAAGTATGTTTTTACATGTTAAATTTGTATGACCGAGAGGTCCGGTCACCACCCTGTAGTTATACCAAAGGTGTAAAAGGATTTGTAATTTATCTGTAAAAATATTAGTTCTTAAAGCAGGGTCGTATTTTTTTCTAGTAAATATTAAGTATGCATCAAAGTTAACAAAATTTACCTGAATTTGCTATTTAAAGTCTTCCTACTACAGAGAAAGTACGGGCGTTTGGTCAGGTACGTTCAATTTATTTTACTATTGTCAGTGTGTTTTCTTTTGTTGAATATTTAAAAGCTTAACCTCTTTTGTGAAAGGATTATAAAGCTTAATTTTGGCTATACCCCGATAACACCCTCCGCCCGTTAAAGGTGATTTTTCTTTAAGGCCAAAAAAAATGCCACCCCGTACCTCTAGACATATGAAATTTTCAAAACATACAGGGTGAATCCTAACGCACGGAACAAACTGATAGGGCATTGAGTATTGAGTACCGCTGAGCTTATACAAAATACCCTATTTAATTTCTGACGTTTAATTAATTTTGACTGATTTTGACGTACATGATTAAATTAAATAAATCAGCGGATTTCAATAGGTGGGCACTCATAACTGGGTATTTTAAAGAAAAATTAAATAGGCATAACTTTCATAGTATAAAAGTTTTACTAAAATTTCAGCTGAACTTTGTTTAAATAATTCTCAAATATTGCAAATTTGAATTCAAAACGTAGGTTTATAAGAACTTAAAACCGTTATAACTTTGTTCTTATTCGATTTTGATTAAAAGTTTATTTAAAAAATAATTATATTTTGGTCCCCTTTAGGTGCCCTATCAGTTTGATCCGTAAGTTAGGATTCACCCTGTATGTAAAATAAAATAGTTGAAGTATTCCTAGAAATTCAATAATTGATTTGACGCCGCAAAATTTAAATATTTCATAATATGCCTAAAAAGTACCCGGGTATAGTACGATCACAGTATACTTATTTGCTACGCATACAGTAGTGACAACCCCATGGTTACCATTGTATTTCTTGTCGCCAAAATCAGTGACCTTGAACACCGTCCGCCATTAATCGGATAGTATGAAGTATATAAGCGCGCGTAAATTCAAAATTATTTTTATAGGTTCTGTCAGCTGTCACTGTTATTTTTATATCTATTTGTAAAGGGTAGCATAAATAAGTATCTGAATGTATTGAAATCATGTTTCATTAGTACAAGGTACCTTCCGTTTCGGTTTTTGATGCAAATGAAAAATATTTAATTTATAAAAAATATAATAATAACGTGCACATTCGATTTGTCATTCATGCTCGTTCATGCTGACATAAAATTTATAAAAAATAGTTGCCAATTTTATATTTCGATAAAATATATTTCTTTTTAAAAAACGAACAAAAAACTTTTATTAAAACTACAACTTTATTATAAGACGTTCAATCTAAGAGTGAACGCACAAAAACATGCATTTCCTATCTACTACGTAAATTAAAAGCTTGCACAATATCAAATTAATGCAATTTCTACTAAGGAACAATCTAATAACGCGACTACGTAACTCCTCCCTTCTTTAGGTTAAGAAAACTACGGGAGTATTTTTCGAAGACCCTGGTCCATTTGGTTCTTCTTTTTTCACGACTTTTTCTTTTTTTAAGTACGGAAAATTCTTGCATTTCCTTAATTTTGAAATAAGTAAGATGATCGCGACTATGATGAATATGCCCATAAAGATTTGCCCAAAAAGTTTCCAAAAATTCGTTTTCGTGTTTGGAGCTTCGATTGGCTTTAATTGCTCCGTGATTTCATGGAGTCTAAATAGCTCTTCAAAGTTCAATTTAGTAAAATTTGGAGTTTTGTAAAATTTTTGAATTGTTAAATTTTCCATGTTTAGTTTTGGTAGAATGAGTGGCTTTCCATGTTGAATTTGAATATCGTTAGAAAATTTCTCGTCATCGATTGTAATTTCGCATGATTTTGGAATTTTCACTAAAACTGGATGATCGGTGTCGATGTACTGGTCCGTGTTACATTTTGAAAATATTCTTTTGTTTCCGACCGGTATCAACAGTAGGCTATCTTGGCTGACTTGTTCGATTATCGATTGTTTAAAATTGATTTCGAAAGTATGGCAATTTTTTGGTGTTTGACCTTTTAGGATTTGGATCGTGCAGTTATCTTTTGGAATAAAATTTTGTAAACAATAATACAATCCTTCTAATATCGGGCATTCCTCTCGTTCGAATTGGCTATCTGTTTCAGCTTGTGCCAAATATTGGTATTTGGGGGTAAATATTCGGTTGTTTTGGATAACAGGATATAAATGGTAAAAGTTAAGAACTTTAGTATTTAAAATAGGAACATGAATTGCAAAAATTAATTTATTTTTTGAAAAAGTAACTTGAGTACCTAAGAATTGATAATAAGTTAAGGTGTTATCAAAATTTGGAATATTATTTTTATCATAGATTTTTTCTAAATATTTTAACATTTCTTGTAATTCTGAATTTGATATTATTGAATGGTGTAAAGCATTGAGTTTTGAGAAAATAATAGCATTCTCAATATTGTCAATAAACGTGATCGCGTTTTGGCAATCTAAATTGATTTGTGACATTAACCCTTGGAAGCTTATATAGCCGGAGATATCTGAGATGGTTGAGTACATAAAAGATTTGGTCTTTTCTAAATCATTTTCAAGTTTTTCCTGATTTTTACCTAAAGCCATTATTGTTTTACTATAGTGATCGATTAGCCTTTTTGATAGTGAAATTTGTAAATTGACTTCGTGTGTTAAGTCCTTTTGGGTTTGTTCTAAATTTAAAATCGCATGATTATATCTTTTTTCGTCGTCTGAATCTAAATTTCCGAATAACCACTTATTTAATTTTCCTATTCCGTTAATTAGTCCTCTTTTTGAACGTTTATTAGAATTTAGAAGAGGGGAAATATTTTGAAGTTTATTTTGGGTTGTCTGAATTAAATACTCTGTTCTTAAAAGCATACTTTGCGCTAAACCGTGGTAAGAAATGGGATTTGTTGCCTCTACTCTATTTATACTACTTTTAACTTGATTATAATTTGATTCTAATCTACTAATATGGTTAATAATATTTTCTAAATCTATATAATGAATAAATGTATGTTTAGTGTAAATAATTTTAGCGTTCCCTAATTGCATGGGAAGTATCAAATTATCGATGTTTGTTAATTTGATGTCGTCGTTACATAGCACTTGTGCTAGCCATAACATCAGGTGAAGAAGAATTGTTATCTTCATTTTGAATGGGTACCTGAAACAAGATATTAGGTTTAGGTTTTCTGGAATTACTCTTGTGGTAAGTTCCGGATTTAGTTTTTAATTTTATATCTGTTTCCTCAATTAATTCGGTTTTCTTGAATTTGGGTAGTTTTTTGTCTCTATGTTTGGTTTTGATATACACGTGGGTTTGGTCTGAATAATTTTGGGGATCTGATCTATTTTCATTTCGTTTGTCTATTATATTTTCTTTAGTTTCTTGGTTCTTTTCTTTAATTTTTGAATATAATTTTTGACAAACTTCTTTGTGATTTTGAACGTAATTTGAAATCAAAAGATTATCATTAAGGTCGAAAGGATCTGGGTTATTAATATGACCTTTGATAATTTCGAAGGGGGTAAACTTTGTTACGCTATGTATTGAATTGTTATAGCTTAGGATTGCGTGTTTTATCAATTGATTAGGGGTGAAATCCTTATTTTCTTCCCTTAAACATCTAAAATGTTCTATCAAACTTGAATGAAAGCGTTCGACAGGTGAATTCGAATTGCTGTTCTTTGCCGTAGTAAAGTGCAACTCTATTCGGTGTAATTTACAAAAGTTCTCTAAATCGTAATTTTTAAATTCGGTTCCACGATCGGAAGTTATTTTTTGGGGTAATCCGTGGTGTCCAACAAAGTTGAGTAAATTGTCAACTACGGATGTTCCGGTTATTGACATTAAAGGGTAAGCTTGTCCATAACGTGAAAAACTGTCTATTATTGTCAAATAAGATTCGTTTGAGATTTTGAATACGTCAACGTGAATATGTTCAAATGGTTTCGATGCTGTTGGTGTGAGATTAAACTTTATAACTGGTGGGTTTCGATCATATTTGTTTTTCAAACAAATTTCGCAATTATTTATATACTTCTCTACATCCTCTGACATTTTAGGCCAATAATATTTTGTACCTAATGCCATTTTGACTTGATTTATACCTCGATGTCCTGATTTGTACTTATGATAATATTCTAGTTTTTGTTGTTGATCTTCTAGCGTTTCTACATCGGTAAGAAATTTCGTACATTGTGTAAGTTTAAGAGATTTGTACTTGAAATAATTTTGAACTGTTGTCGCAAATATTTGTGACAGTGAAGGATTTTTGAAATATAGAGCGAAATGCTGTTTAGGGTGCAAATAATCTTTAACAAATTCGGCAATTGATATTTCTAAATTATAATTTGGAAAAGTTACATAATAACGCATATTTTCGAAGATCTTTTCTCGTCTAACTTGTGTAGTGTCCATTTCTCCACAGGTGATTGTTATTTGGTGTTTAAATTGATTTAACGGTCTATCAGATATTGGAATAAGAAGAATTGGATTTTCTACAGAGGTGTGTACCGTTTCTGAGTTAGAATTATTTATCATTATTGGGTCATTTCGTACTTGATTTGAAGGTTTGGTTTGAATGTCCGAAAGAATGTTTATTTTATTTGATTTTGGTACTTCGTTTAAAGGTAAATTAATCAAATCGGGTGTTTGATATAATTCTTTTAATTCTCGTTGGATTATTTCGTCTACGTCGTCCAAATTTATGTCTGTCGAATGTGTTTCTAAAGCGTTACCGTCAAAGTAAATGTCTCTGTTATTATTTTGGCGATACTTGATCGGAATTTCTACTTGATCATTTATTAATTTTCTATTTGTAAGATCAATATTGAATTTCATTTTGATTAAATCTGCTAAACCTATTATTCCATCAAAAAACTCGTGAAAATCGAAAAGAATAAAGTTAATTTGGTGATTGCTAAAGAATTCATTAAATGCTGGTATCAATGCTTGATACTTAATGTTCTTTTTACCAAAGCTATTTTTGAGAACGGTTTTAGAGTTATAAATTAAATCTGGGTAATATTGTTCCACTATTGAGGGTTTAATTATTGATCGCAAACTGCCAGTATCAATAAGCAATTTTAATTTTGGGTTTTCGATTTCTAAATATGGTAATGTGTTATCTGAGAAGGTGTTTACTTCAGTAACAATTTGGTTTCGTGGGATCATTACCTGAAAGTTTTCGGTTTCTAACTCTTGGTTAAAGTTCTGGTCTAAATTTTGAAGTTGATGTGGGTTTTCATCCATTGCATTTAATTCTGGGTTGTATTCAGAATATTCATATTGATCGGGTTCTTCTTCGGTTTCTTTGAAATATAATTCTTCAGCGTCGTAGTTTTGTGAGTTATGTCTTTGGAAATTCGGTCGATTTTGACTTGGAGCAAATGACCTTTGGAAATTATTAGATCCATGATTTTGTGTAACAGGTCTTTGGAAATTTGGTCCAGTTTGATTTGATGCAAACGGTCTTTGGAAATTTGGTCTTTGAACCGATGGATTTCTAGATGTTGTTGACATGGGTTCTGGTTTAGGTAATTGATTTTCCGTGATTTGATTCGGTTTGAATACGTTACGTGGGGGTCCAAATACTTGTCGATTAGTTGGATAATTGGTTTTTTGTTGAGGTTGAGTTTGAATCGGTACCGGTCGGCTTTGCCAGACAGGTTCTGCATGAAATTGTGAATTAAAATTTGGTTTTTGGAATGAAGAATAGTTTGTCTGAAAATTAGGTTGAAAGTTTTGGGGACGATTAAATTTTTGAAAATTTTGTTGATGAAATTGAGAAGATGATGTTTGGAAATTAGGGTTAAAATTTGGTTTAGGTGCTAGGTTATTACAATATAGTCTCTCAAAATTTTCGTATTCTACCACATAAGACATGGCATCTTCTAACGTTTCGGGACGTTTGAGGTGCATGTTATTCTTGAGCACGCCTGAGCAACCCGCTATAAACGTATTAAGGGCGGTTTTGTCATAATGACTGATCTGACACAATTTTGTATTTCTATCTAAATTAGGGTCGTTACTAACTCTTTGGCATACATTACTTCTTATTAATTGAAGCCTACCACCAAAATCTATTAAATGTTCATTTTTAAATGGTCTAGTTCTGGTTAATTCCTGTACTAAACAATCTAAATCGCGACGATCTGAAAAGCATTGTATTAACGCGGTTTTTAAGCTTTCCCAATCGTTAAGTTCTGTTCGATTGCCTACCATAAGTTCAGCTCTACCTATTAACTTTTCTTGGATACAATCTAAAATGTGTTTGTTCAACACTGCATCATTATAAGGTGCATACGTACTTATTAAATTTTCACAACGGCCTATAAATTTATTCAAAGTGTTACTGTCACCGTCGTAAGATTTAACGTTATCCAATTTGGATTTAAACAGGTGCCAATTGACCTGATTTTGATTTGCTACTGCCATATTTTTGCTATTATTTATCTCTAAGCTCACTGTAGAGTTTTCAGAATTGTTATCTGAGTTATCGTCAACTGAGAGGTTTATTAATCTTTCTAGTATAGTATCTAGTTCACTCATAAATTATTATTAATTCTTATTATTTTTATTTTAAAAATTTAATTCAATTGTTAATTTCAAGTTTAATTCTTAATTATTATAATTTTCTAAATCTTATACAGAGGTTTAGAAAATTCCTACCTATCTTTTCGTAAAGCTCTTAATCAGAGGGCTTGGAAAAGGTGAAAAAAGGAAATTTGGCACTTACTTCAAGATGCTCGCTCTCCTTGATCCCGACTCGATAGATTTGACAAGTTATAACTTCCAGTTCTCGTTCGTCTGTTCGATCACCAACAAATCGTTAACACGAAACACGCCCGAATCACCGCCAATATTCAGTTGGATTTTTGATTACGGAAATGTTTGGCAATCCTACCGACTGCGCCAATTTTATATTTCGATAAAATATATTTCTTTTTAAAAAACGAACAAAAAACTTTTATTAAAACTACAACTTTATTATAAGACGTTCAATCTAAGAGTGAACGCACAAAAACATGCATTTCCTATCTACTACGTAAATTAAAAGCTTGCACAATATCAAATTAATGCAATTTCTACTAAGGAACAATCTAATAACGCGACTACGTAACTTGCCTGATTTCTTTTATCATAGGTGACTATATTGAATGTGCACTGCATTCAACAATAACCCGCCATTTAACGGATAGTACAAATTCACGCATGTTGCGAATTTATAAAAAATAGTTGCCTGGTTTCTTTTATCATAGGTGACTATATTGAGTGTGCACTGTATTCAACAATAAGCCGCCATTAATCGGATAGTACAAATTCACGCATGCGCAAAACAATATTAGCGACACAATTTTTGCACGTCGGCACTACTGTATGCGTAGCATATTATTATACTGTGGTACGATCACATTTGGATGAAGTTGACGTTCAGCTTTATGTCAATACACACAATCACCCCATCGTAAATCATGCCGACGCCGACATGCTGTAGTTGTGACGATTGTATATAAATTTACTCTTTTAGGTAGGTATTTGCCGAAACAGGTAGCAAAATGGTATATAAACAAAAAACAGGTATACAAAAATACTCATTATTCTTTATATTAAATTTATGCAGTTAGTTATTGTTATTACACTTTTAATAATTTAATTAAATACCTACTGCTAAAATCATCATCGCATCATTACTATTTGAACGAGTCTTGGTATGACATTTACGATACGCTGTCAAAAGCGCCTAGTAGGTAATAAAGGAAAGCACGTCACGATTTTGCACGCTGGCTGGCTCAAGTGACGGATGCTGGGTTTCTAACGCACTATTACTTTCCGCTAATAACATTAAAGATTCTAGCTTGGACTACCACGAGAATACCACAACGGAATTGTGTGAGAGTTGGTTTAATAAACAGTTACTTCCTAAAATCCCAAGCAATTCAGCGATAATGATGGACAATGCCAGTTATAATACCATTACATACGTTTAAAATAATTTGTTTTGCCGTTAAATGCAGGTGCTGTCTTTTTCTTTTTGGATTTTCTGGAATTTCTTCATTTTCCACGTCAATCATCACATATTATACGTCACTATAGACCTTTTCCACATAAATTTCTACTTCATCTACCAGCTACCAAAGTTGGAAGTTGAATGGCAAATTTTAAATATTCTCATATTTTAAAGAACCCACCCTCATGTTGTAAACTTAAATTTTAACAGTTATTTTACCTGATGAGACAACTATTACAAAAGGATATTCAAAGCTGGAAAATTCAATTCGCAGTTTCTCGAAATTGACTTTGAAATTGAAAGAAGACTTAAAGAAGTCTTCTTCACAAATTTTAAAAAAGTTCCCTGATATAATTTTTATCAATAAACAGTTTACAGAAATTTATCCAAAGTTGGCTACAATCAATTTTAATTCTTCTAATTATAATATTTAATTATTTGTAAGTAGTTATAAAATATAGACGTACGAATACCTTAATGTAACAGGTTAAATTTTAGCAGTAATATTTAATTAAATTATTAAATGTTTAATAACAATAATAACTAATTAATTAAGCCAAAATTTTTTTTTTTAAATTATAATAACTAATTGTATTTATATAAATTTCATTTCAAATACTTAACATAAATAGAAAGGATAATGAGTATTTATGTTAAGTATTTGAAATGAAATTTATATAAATAAGTACAATTAGTTATTATAATTTAAAAAAAAAATTTTTTTTGGCTTAATTAATTAGTTATTATGTTATTAAACATTTAATAATTGACAGCGTATCGTGAATGTCATACCAAGTCTCGTTCAAATAGTAATGATGCGATGATGATTTTAGCAGTAGGTATTTAATTAAATTATTAAAAGTGTAATAACAATAACTAACTGCATAAATTTAATATAAAGAATAATGAGTATTTTTGTATACCTGTTTTTTGTTTGTATACCATTTTGCTACCTGTTTCGGCAAATACCTACCTAAAAGAGTAAATTTGGTGAGATCCGAATAGAGTCCCATTTACCTGACTTCGAAAATTTAGATGTTTCAGTAGAGTCCCAGAGAAAGATATCCGAATAGAGTCCGGGGTATGCGCGGCAGGGGGTCCGGGGCGTAATCAAATCACAAACAGGTATAATAAAACTGCAAGAAATATATATCACTTACTTTTATGCCCAGTTGCTTATAAATTTATTTAACTCCTTCATTTTGCGGTTTCTCGAAGCTTTTTGAACAGTTAAAATAGTTGGGTGACTTGGATCGAAATGAAACTGATTCTGTTTTTCGACAATCGATGGATGGATAGTTAAAAGAATAGCTAATTCGTGCTTGTTTATAAATAAACGTCACTTGACGTTACAGTATAGTAAGTATAGGTATTGTACGAGTCTGCAAAGATTGCGTTAGGGGTAAGGGAGCGGGGCTATTATTAAACTAAATTCTTAGCAACGCCAATGAAGTAGACGGTAAAGTGCAATCGTCCAAACCAGTCGTCATTAAAACGTCGCGACGTTATCTTTATAATTTATTTGTGTAACTGCATTAATAAAGCGGCACAATTAATATGTATGTAAAATCAAGGAACGTAATGCAAATTGTGAGTTCCGCTATTTAATTGTAATAGACAGAACCCGCATTCCTTAGATACGTATTCTCTCCAGATTCGTGCAATACGTATATTTTTTACCATTGTGAATAAAATAGACAACAATGAAGAAAAGACGTTTTATATTTTAAAATAATTTCCAACTACCTTCACAAATTCAAAATTACTTATTTTACAATTTTTTAACTTATCTATTTGCACATCCAAAAAATTTTTATTCTTCAAAGTTTTTGATGAATACACCTTTCTTTCATTATGTTGGGCAGTTCTAATTTTGATGTAGGTATCGCTTTGAAAATCCAATAGAACTGTAATGAACTTAAAAATATTAGGATCTAGGATGGGAATGGTAAAAGGGTGAATTAAACTGGGAATGAAAACCTTCGCAAGCATTGGTAGTTCGCTGCAGGCTACTTGAATTTTCAGCCCATATTGCGTGGTGGAAATTTGCAATCTTCCGATATATATGTATCTGTGAGGTAATGTACAAATAGCGTTAAATCGGAGCTGCTAGGTTTGATAGCATTTAAATCTAATGCAAGCAGTCTCCCACATCTTGAGGATTTAAATCCGGCAAGCCAAAACAATACTACTTTAAATATTTTCTGACAATTCATTTATTGTCGAAAAACAGAATCAGTTTCATTTCGATCCAAGTCGCCCAACTATCTAACTATTCGAAAAGCTTCGAGAAACCCGTTACATCAAGTTATCAGTTCTATAAAGTTAACTAGCTATTAGTTATGAAGGAGTTAAAAAATGTACCAGCAACTGGGTTTAAAAGTAAGTGAAGTATATTTCTTGTAGTTTTATTTATACCTGTTTGTGATTATGCACCGAACTCCCTGCCGCGCATACCCCGGACTCTATTCGAACATCTTTCTCTGGGACTCTATTCGAACATCTAAATTTTGGTGGTCAGGTAAACGGGACTCTATTCGGACTCTCCGGTAAATTAATATACAATCGTCACAACTACAGCATGTCGGCGTCGGCATGATTTACGATGAGGTGATTGTGTGTATTGACATAAAGCTGATACTCCGCTGAGACGTTAAAACGTCAACTTCATCCAAATGTGATCGTACTATATATTCTAAGAGCCCGCGTCGCAAACCCTTTCTATTAAAAAAGCAGTATGAAATGTAGATTTTAATAAACCTTGGTAGTGACTGTATACGAAACGCTCGGTCTGTCGCGCCGCATTTAGCCGGAAGTTAAGAAAATTTAACTTTTTATTAGTTGTTTAAACGTCAAATTTTTCGATTCCTGTACTTTGAAACTAGCAGATTTGTGAGATCATTACGTCGTAGTTGGTACTTATTGCTACAACACCCTAACTTGGTCTGTCACTCATCGCGCAGCTTGAGAGTCTTATCAAACCGGTGTTATTGGGTGTTTTTAATAAGAAATCATTATAGGTTTATTTTTATAGAGTTGCATCAAGTTGCATACTTTCACATTTATTTGTCTGTCAGCGCGATGGAAATTCTACACACAAACGCAAACAGTCTCAGGTTCGATCCTGGGCAAAAGCAATCTTTTTTAAATTAGATTTTTTATTAGGTCCCATATAAGGTATCAAATTAAAGCTCTTGACGTTAACTACACAAATAACCCGGTCTGTCGGCATAGGAATGGCCGGAAGTACTTGACAAACCGAAATTTAGTCCGTCGCTGAGATCCCAATTTCTAAATTTTGGACTAAATTTTGGTTTGTCAAGTACTTCCAGCCATTTCTATGCCGACAGAACGGGTTATTTGTGTAGTTAACGTCAAGAGCTTTAATTTGATACCTCATATTTCTAATACTTCATACTTCTAATAAAAAATCTAATTTAAAAAAAAATTGCTTTCGCCCAGAATCGAACCTGAGACTGTTTGCGTTTGTGTGTAGAATTTCCATCGCGCTGACAGACAAATAAATGTGAAAGTATGCAAGGTATGCAACTTGATGCAACTCTATAAAAATAAACCTATGATGATTTCTTATTAAAAACACCCAATAACACCGGTTTGATAAGACTCTCAAGCTGCGCGATGAGTGACAGACCAAGTTAGGGTGTTGTAGCAATAAGTACCAACTACGACGTAATGATCTCACAAATCTGCTAGTTTCAAAGTACAGGAATCGAAAAATTTGACGTTTAAACAACTAATAAAAAGTTAAATTTTCTTAACTTCCGGCTAAATGCGGCGCGACAGACCGAGCGTTTCGTATACAGTCACTACCAAGGTTTATTAAAATCTACATTTCATACTGCTTTTTTAATAGTAAGGGTTTGCGACGCGGTCTCTTAGACTAATACCACCGTCAGCCACATAACGGTTAATGTGGTTTTGGGATTACGCCATCAATAAGATAACTTTCTATATTTTAAATCCACAAATGTAGATAGTCGTGTCAATTATTAAATGAAGAATAGATTTTATCCAGATTTTTCGGTACAGCATTGAACAATCGTTCGTACTCGGATGCACTTCTAATACCAAGTTTTGATCAAATTACAGTAAAGTATATTTTGCTATTAAAGCGCAGCGTGTTTTCTACATCTATCTCAATAGAAGCCGCGCTATAGTTAGCTGAAGCTTATGAACCCATATTAAGAATGAGCCACTTTCTACAATTGTGAGTTTGGAGAATAGATACATTTTGAAAACTTGGAAAATACCCGGTGTCAGGAATCAGCGAATCAAGTGACAGTATTTGTTGATTCTCAACCAATGGATATGATGATATGAACTGTATCGAAAATCGCACGTGTAAATCTAGTGGTGATTTAGCGACAATTTTGAAAGCATTTAAAGGTGACAGTTGTTTTTTGAAAATCAAGTCAATTGTCACTTAAGTTATTTAAAATAATTTGTATTTATTCAATTGTCTTTTGATGAACAGGTGCGATTTTACAAACACAACATAGGTTAACAAAGCTTGAGTTTTACTATAGTAAACCCAACTTAAGTTGAATCCACCACGTGACCAAACCTGCGCAAGGCGTGGCTTCAGAGCCCAGTGGTGGAGCTAGTTATTTCTTCTGTCAAAAAAAATATTTTTAAAAGTTGTCAAAATTAAAATAATTACAGTCGAACCCCTATTTAGTGATGTTGAAGGTTCCCCAAAAAACATCACTAAATAGAGTTCGTTCAAAATTTTGGTAGACATTTTAAGTAATGTTTCTGAAACCAAATAATATGGATTAAAATGTAAAAAGTAAGTTAATAATCACACCTATGTGTACTTAAAAAAATCATTTTATTAATAGACATATTATAAATAAATAAAAATTGCTTGATTCAAGAATTGACGGAAAACTAAGAAGACCAGAAAGTTATAACATTTAATTTCATTGTCCCTTCCTCTTATCTTATAAATTTTTTTACCTACAATAAGAAAGTAAAGCCATTTTTGGGATAAACCCAAAAGTTAACGGAACTTTATTCAAATTTTAAATTTAAGTGGTTTTATTTCAACACCTCAACATTAAGTAAAATTCAGGTAAAAATCCTACAAATTTACCTGCAGTAAAAGACTACCTTATTCATTTTGGGGAAAGTACAGCTTAAACATGGCTTGTTCAAACAATTATTACTCTGTGTTCAAATTCAAATTTTATAATCTTAAGGTAAAATGTTGTTAGTAAAACATCACAATATAGAATTTTAATTTTTTTCGGAAAAACCCAACCAGCTTAGTCTAAAATTTGTTTTTAAATTTTTTCTTCATTTTCAATATTTTTAGGTAAAATTTTGTTAAAAAAGATCACTAAATAGAAGTTTAACATCATAATTTAGGGGTATTTTTACATGCAATTTAGCTTGAAGATCAAGATCCTCGAAAAAACATCACTAAATAGGGGAAATCACTAAATAGAGGGTCACTAAATGGGGGTTCGACTGTACTTAATTTAAATTTTTATTTGAAGTAAGCCTGATTTTACAATACGAATTTGCCTAGAGTTTAAAATTTAAACCGCTGTTGAGCCTCAATTGTAAAATCGGCTCTTAGTTATTATCACCATACAGTTCTCTGCTCCAAAAGTCAGTTATGTTTGTCCTTTTATTTTCACAAAATTACATTAGTCTTCTTGATTAAATTATAATTCAAGATTTAGGGTAAAGTACATGTACCATTAATTTTACTTTTAATCCACGGAATGAAAGATTCTACACGTTCAAATCCTCTCGGCCCTTCTTCAGTACACGGTCCTACAAGATTTAAGATACCGACGAGTTCAGTGTTTCCTGCTTTATTTTGAGTAACTAATGGATTGCCAAAGTAATCCTAAAAATGAAAAATTATTAGTTACATACAATAATAATAATCATTTAGTAAATTACACAAGGATAAACTGTTTTTGATCCAGCGGTACAAAGTGTTGAAGTCACAGTAAAATCTCCCCAACGTTCTTTACATTTATTATTGGTTATTGTTGTTAAGTTTAGGTAATTTAGTATTGGATTTATAGTAGTATCTATATAATAAGTAGATAATTTATTATAAAAACTTTTCTTTATACAGGGTGATTTTGAAATACATGTATGTATTGATATCCACCGTAGACTAGGAAAAGTTAAAGACATCAGCAAATTGTTTTAGATGTTCTCCAGGTTTTTAGAAAAATAGTGTTTGACCTACACCGTTTGGTTACTCTGCATGCTTCACACAGCAATCCGTAGTAAAACATGTGCTTAGTGGGCTAATAGTTCAGTGAAATAGCAAAATATTGAGGAAATAATTAGGGAAAAACTGAATTTTTCAACGACGAATTCTTAGGTCATATGTATACTTGAAAACTGCTGAGTCTTCTCCGTGCCTCCACTTGCGTTGACTACAATTTGGAATTAAATATGGCGGATATGACTAAAGTTGATTGCGGTGTATCTTATAAGTAGCAGTTCTATTTAAATGAATTTTTCTTAATTAGATAGATAATATAATGAGTAAAGTTTTTTTATCTTTCTATTTTTATCGAAAACGCACAGTGAATAAAGTTAGGAGCCGATTAATCGAAATTTTCATTTTCAATCCTTCTTCTTTTAACCGTAAAATGTAAATTAATAAAGTAATTGAAGAAACTTCTAGATAAAAGATGTAGCTCACGATTGATAGAATACAACCGACTAATGTGATTGTCTTTGGTTTCATCTGAAAGAGTATTAAATTCCCAACATTTCAAGGGAAGAATTATTGAGATACCACCAATTGCTCACAACAAATATGAATTAGAAAATTTGAACCAAAATTTGAAACAAATTTTAGTCTATGTTCTCAATATTTTTGGACCCAATTTGCAATATGGATTTGTTACTACATCAGCTGCAACTTCCTAAAGTTTCATACCATAACATTAACCCTAGAACCACACCGTGAAGAAATTTTGCGTATATCACTCCGTGGGGTTGCCGGCGACCCAAGTTTAAATAATGATTTTTAGGCCAATATAATCGATAATGCAATTATTAATTTTTTTATACATTTCGTGAACTTTACTAATAGGTACAACAAAAAAAAATTGCAGTCAAAAATTGGAAATAAAGGACCTTAGAAAATAAGATAAAATATAGAGAAATAAACCTAAAAAAAATATATTTTCTATTTTGCGTTTACAATAATACTCATTACAGCATCGAAAACCGTCCAAAACGATGTTGTAATGTTCTACTTTTAAGTACTGTTTCTTGTTTTTTTTAGTTTGAGATTGGTTGACATTGGTAATTAAAATAATTATTTTGACATATATGATACAAATCAATTATGTAAAAATTATTCTTATTTTAAAAAATAATTACAAAAAATGCTTATTAAGTAATAAATACCAAAAGAATAATGTACTCTTGGTAAAATCTTAAAAGCTTAAATAAACGTCAACTGTCAGTAGGACCAACTTAAGAATTTAAGCAATAAAATTCTCTAACACGATTTTTTTAGAATCAATTTTTAAAATAAATCATTGCAAAATAGAAAAAATAGTATAAAACACTTGTGTCACAAGAGCTTTTGACGCACTCAGCCATTTGCAGACCTCCTTTAAGTCGGTCTGGCAAAATTTGTCTTCGTGCGTCAAAATGCTATCTTGTGACAAATGTATTTTAATATACTATTTCGGTACTCAGTAAAAGTTTAAAAAAAATATAGTCAATTAATAAAAATTTGTTGTATTGTAAACTCTATAAATGTAAACAAAATTGCATATTTCGATGTAAAAATATATACAAGGTGTTAGTGAAGAACAAAAAAAAAATCCATGGTGCAACTCTATGACACTAATATCAAATTATATAAATAAATATTTAACGCAACCAAACTACAAGTGTGTAAACTGATACTAAATACTCAAGAGTGAAGGTAAATAGATATGCCAATGCCTTTTTGGCATTGGTGCATGTTTAATCCGAATTTTATATAGAGCCGGGTCACCGGTAACTCCACGGTAGTATTTTAGGGTTAATTAAAACTCAAGTTCTCTATAAAAAACTACGACTCACTAATGACGGCAGTTTAAAATCTTTTTTGGGTTAGGAAATTAATATAAATAATTTTAACCCAGGCAGTTTTAAAGAGAGATTCATTACAAACAAAAGGAAAATTTTTTGGTCCCGATCCGACCAATACAAGCGAAGTTATTCAAAAAATAGTGAAACGGAAACTTTAAAAAGTCAAAATTGTACACTAAAGTCGAAAAATAAGGGCCTTCCGGTCAAAATTGGGTTGAGACATTTTATACACAAACTCACAGGAATGATTTCGACGGGGACTACCGAGTTGTACCACGACTACCTGACTTAATCCGGCAGCGTAAAAGGTTGCCCTTTTTTGACAACCTAGTTGTACCACCAAATTAATAAATTAAAGTCTTACTAGAAAGAAACAAGAGTATATAATTACATAAATTAAATTAAATTACAAGAAAACAAAATTACTAAATTCGATTTTGTAAGATTCATTCATTATTCGCCGCAGTAGAAATAAGGCATTTTAAATTGTAAAATAATTGTAAATTTTTAACAGTTAATGAATATGTTTATGTACATTTCCTGGGTATATTTAAAAAATTTTTAGATACCTATATGTATTTTGTATAATATGGAATAAAACTGTTTATAAGTTTTTATTATTATAAACCGTTAATCCTCTCCCGAAAATCGGTGGTACAACTCGACCATAGGATTATATCTACCTGCTGTCCCGTGGTACAACTCGGTATCACAGAATAATAAACAATCAGAAGTGAATCTCTGTCCAATTCCTATGTTATTTGGCAACCTAATTGAATGACCTTCGGCCATTTTGAAAATTAGTAAGGCAGGGCAAACTTGGCGCATGAGGTACAAACTAAACAGAATCGGCTTGAATCGGCAGAATCGGAACACAAACGAGCACAATGACAGCTACGATTTGAATAAATTGATGATAAATTCGACAAGCGCAGTACAACTTCTTAATTTAGAACATGGCCGACTTGAAGTGTGCAGTAAAAATGCGCATAAGAGAGATTCACTTCTGATTGTTTATTATTCTGTGTCGGTATCCCCGCAAAAAAAGTCCGAAAATCAGAATAAATTTTGGTTCGTTGACTACACTAACAGTAAAATTTTGTAAAAAAAAATATTGTATGAAACATGAGCTACATCTTTTATTTAAAAATTTAATCATTAAGTACTATATTATTATCCATTTTACGGTTACATGACGAAGGGTTAAAAATGAAAATTTCCGTAAATTCGCTTCTAATTTAATGCCTGTACATTTTTAAAAAATGTTATTTTTGTATCAAGAGCGCGAAGTCATCAAATATAAAAAAAAACAATTTTTAACGCAAAACCGTGAAAAATAGTATCTATATTGTTTGATTAGGAGTAAAAATGTCACTTTTTACCACGTATTAAACATTTAATTTTTTCTTCAAACGTAAAACTTAGAAAAACTAAAATTTAAATTTTTTGAAGTGTCACCATCTCTTGAAAGTTATTTGTAGTTCAATTGTCAAATATTTTTAAAATTTAACTTTAACTTGTAAAAACAAGCTAATTCTTAAACGCAACGAATAAATTATAACAGAAAATTTATAAAAACATTCCTTTTTTACATTACAAATGCTTAGATATATCATTTTACGTAACAATTTGTTGTAAATATTTAGTATTAGAATTTATACTTTTACCTCCTAGTAAAAGTTCACTATTTACTATCTACTTTTACCTCCTAGGATGTAAAAGTAGAACTTTAACCTTACTTGTTCAGTAACAAAATGTCAACTTTTTTTGATGTTTGAAGAAAAACGCTTTTTTAACGGAAACGAAAAACGTTTTTTCACGTTGTTAAGGGTAACAAACTAAAAAATGCAACTATTAAAAAATAGCAAACTTCGCGATTTGTAAATGATATTAAAATTTGTCGTTTTTTTGACAGTTGGATAAAAAAGTACAATAATAAAAAAGCTGTACTCATTTTATTATCTATCTAATTAAATAAATGTGATTTCGAGCGCACTAAAAACACTTTGCGCTCGTGATACAAATAACATTTTTGTACAACTGTCAAAAAAATGTCAAATTTTAGTATCATTTACAAATCGCGAAGTTTGCTATATTTTAATACATAGTAGCATTTTTTAGATTGTTACCCTTAACAACGTGGAAAAACGTTTTTCGTTTCTGTTAAAAAAGCGTTTTTTCACGGTTTTGCGTGAAAAATTGTTTTTTTTTTGAAAATTTAAATTCTCCTGTCAGTTGAATGATTTTAATTAATTTTTTTATATTTGGATGTTTTTTTTACAGTTGTACAAAAAATATTGTTTTTGTATCAAGAGCGCGAAGCCAGTGTTTTTAGTGCGCGAGATATTACTTTTTTCAAGAGGCATAGCCGAATGAAAAAAGTCTTTCGAGCGCACTAAAACACTTCGCGCTCGTGATACAAACAATATTTCTTGTACAGTCTCGGTCATATCTTTTCGCCACCCCGGCAATACGTTATAACAATTTGTCGGTTCAACCATCAATAACACCCCCCCTACTTAAACTGAGGGGTAACTTTATTTTGCCAACAAGTATTTAATCAACAAATTGTGTTGGTATTATGATGGTTGCCCCCACAAATCATGTAAACGTATTGCCGGGGTGGCCAAAAGCTATGACCGAGACTGTACAACTCGACTTTTATTAGTAGTGCTCCGGCCTGTTCTATCGTTGGCCACGAATACGTGTATCATATCTAATTTTTAATTCTGCATAATTTTTGTCTCTTTCATGTTTGCTTTAAAATTATTAGGGAAAGGGAAATCGGAATTTTAGAAAACGTGATTTTACGTGCTATTACTCTATGTATCGATAAGTCATTCCACACCCGGTATATGAGGAACAGTATTAATAGAGAAGTATTCTATGATTTTGTCAATTATACGTGTAGTTTCTAAATGGCGTGGTTCAAAGTTTAACACTATTTTTCTAAGAATTCGTCAACATTCGTCAACGTCAACACAACTTTTTTGGAAAATCGTTTAACTTTTTGTAATCTAAGGTGGGTATCAGTATACAGAATGGTTGGTTTTTTACTGTCCAGCTAATATCTGCTGAAATATTGAAGATACAAAAAAAGTTAAATTAAAAAAAAATCGCGATTTTACAGATTCGCGAGTTTACCAGAGGGGGAACGACATTTATCTCAAAATGACCCTGTATAATAATTCACTTTTCTCGACAAACTTACTAGATGAGTTTCGCCCCCAACCACTTAAAGTTACAGCAACATTTCCCTCCACGTGGGTTTGTCCTAATGGAATCGGTTTAATTTTATCTAAAAGTTATAATAACAATAACTAAAGTATGTATTTAGAAAATCTGCTAAAATTGCCAATTCCCCCAAATAACAGAACTTTTTTGTAGGTAGGTAATAGGTATACCTACTCTGTACGCGTTAAAGCTAATTTTACGAGGTATAGTTCCAACTTCTATCCACCGATTTTGACTTTATAGTCCCGCACATGGTTCGTAAATAACTATTACGAACCATGTGCGGGAACACGATTTTCCCGCGTGAACGCTGTTTGAAAACACGAGCGACGTAGGAGCGAGTGCTTTTATCATTGCGTGAACGCGGGAAAATTGTTCACGCATGAGGATTGTACAATATTTTTTGTAACGAACAAAACCGTTATCATAATTCTTAAATAAAAGTTTTATTTGATTAGTTTTGACAATTTAGGTGCAAAGCAACCTATGACTTCATAGTCAAACTTCATTCTTAACGTCAAACAAATTCTTACTTTGACAGTTAATTGTTCTAAAAGTTGTTAAAAATTGATATTAGATGTAACGTAATAGTTTAGTTTGCGAATTTAAATGTTCTAAAATATGTTTCCTTACATTAATAAATACACATTACTTTATTTTATTACCATTTATTAGTGTTGTTTTGACAGTTTACTTCCCGGTGTAGTAGACCGGGAAACACTGTTTCCCAGTCGATCACAGAGTGCGTCAAACGTCACTTTCGAAGCAGTGAGTACAAAAATAACTATTATGAGTGCGTTGCTGTTGCTACTAGAAATATTGGATTTGCGAATAGTGAGTAAACGGCCACTTCGAAAATTGTTTAAAAAAGAACTTTAGAAAAACAAGTCTTTTATTAGAAATTAATCTTATACGGCGTGTTTTCAGAAAATAACATAATATTGAAAAAATTTTCACCGATAACAAAGTTATAGCTAAAACAAGTTATAGAAGATAGGTTAAGTGCCTCTTATGATCAAGCCTACTATATGAAAAATTTTCTACTGATGTACTTCGTAATAATAAGCACCTGTTCCAAATTTGAAGTAAATATTTTCACTTTTGTGGAAATTATCATAAAAAGAAAATATTAAAAACTGAACTTTAAGGTCCTTTAACTTGGAAACCGGAGGACTTTGTATTAAGATATATTAGGTTTAATCGGTTTATTTTAACCTAGAGAATCTGTGACCAAGCGTTGTCCCATTCTTTTTGAGACATCCTGTATATCAGGCGGATATAACGCCTAAAATTTAATTTAAAAATTCCGAAAAATAGCAGAAATAGCGATTGCCTTGCAACACAATTGAAAATCGTCAAATATTTTATGCTTTGTCTGTCAAAACAGTTCTGAATTTTTTATTCAATTATTGAATTTATTTAATAATAAATAATATTTACGTTTGATCATCCCTAAAAATTACTTCATTTTTAGTTTTAGTTAATTTAAATTACTCTCAAAAATAATTTTGAAAGATGTCAGTGTCAATTATTGATAATTTTTATTGGGAATAATTCATGGCAATCGCTATTTCTGCTAATTTTCGAAATTTTCAAATTAAATTTCAGGCGTTATAAAGCATCCAAAATTAATTTCGTTTATTCATTTAGATGCAGAATTTTATTCTCTCAAACTTTTATTTGAAGATTTTCTTTCTAAAATACATTGGGAAGCAGGAAATTACCGAAGTATGTTTTTACATGTTAAATCTGGAAAACGTTTTGAGCTATTAAGCCTTAAGAGTTAAAACAATAAACAATTTAATATAATTTATTATGTAGGTCAGTTAGACACCCAAATATAGAAAACCACTCTCAAATTCGATTAATCTCGATCCGGGGGAGGGGGAATATTTTGTTAAAACTTGAAAAATTTTAAACTTTTTTAAAACATAAAAGATGGGTGCCTTTAGCGAACTACATAATAAATTTTAATGCAAAACCAAAGAATTTGCAAACCCTTTGTCTAAAGCTTCATGCCTTCCGCCTTCAGAAATATATAATTTATAAACAATAATGTATCTCTTTTCTTTTATTATAATCCTAGCTAATATTGCATTTTCTAATCAACAATCTTTCTTGGAAGTTCCTTTGTAAAAAATATTTCAATGTGCCTCAAAATACATTTATTATTTACTTAAAATTTTTTTAGATGCCTACACCACTACGCCACTGGAAATATTCAAATAAATTGAAACGGCACGTTAGCTGCGCTGTTTCAACTCTCGCCAACTAAGAACGCGCGGCCTGTTGTACCTGTTTTGTAAGCTATACATCTTTTCAATTACGAATATCAATTTTATGTGCTAAATTCCTTGCACAGGTATTGTTTAGAACACTATAAAAAAAAAATTTAAACTCTTTTTAATCTCTAATTTTGTAAAATCTTAAATAAATAAAGATGGAAAATATAAACAATTAAAACTAAATGTCATCATGAGACAGACATAAAAACGCAAAATTAAATCCATGTTTGATATTTATATTTTTGCGAGATCTCGAGAGATCTCGCACAACTGCGAGGCGAGAGTCTCGCCTCGCAAGCTAAAATCGTTTTTTCGCCTCGCATCTTGCGACGCGTTAGAAATCTTACTCTCGCCTCGCTTCGCATCTTGCAACTTTTTGCGAGACGAGCATGCGAGACTCGCAATTTCTCGCAGACTCGCGTGAACCTCTACCCAAAAGCTAAGGTGGTTAGAACTAGGCCTGTAACTTTAAAACAAAATATATCGAATATCGATAAAAGAAAATTATCGATATTTCCGATATTATCGATATTTCCGATAATATCGATATATCCGATAATATCGATATTTCCGATAATATCGATATTTTCAATAATATCGATATTTTTGATAATATCGATATTTTCGATAATATCGATATTATCGATAATATCGATATTTCGGATATCGATATTATATCGATATTTCCGATATAAATTTTTTTGATAATATCGAGAATTTAAATATTATCAGGAAAATATCGGAATTGCCTATCGATTTCATGCTCAGTAATAAATTTTATATACAGGGTGTCCCACTTAGCATGCTCACCATGGGAATCTCGTAAACTGTAAGAGATACGAAGTCGGTTAAATGACACCAAATGTAGCCTCTTTTATGGCCAACTCGATCCTACGTTTGTTTTTTGAAAAAAATTATTAGCGCTCTAGATATTTAGAAAAAACTGAAAAAGTTGATTTTCTTTAAATGCCTATAACTTTTTTATTAATCAAAATAATTTCAATTTTCAAAAAGGGGATAATAGGCACTACTAAAACCAATAAATTTAATAAACAAATGAATTTTTTTATAAGGCTGTTTTGGAGATATGATGCAAAGTTACATTTTTTAAAATGCAAACCTAACCTCAATTTTATGTTGTTGCAAAGCTAATTTCTTTCTCTTTTCAAAAATATACGTATTTAAATTTTTAAATTTTTTTAATTTATTAGTACTTTTTTAAGAATTTTTTTTACACTTTTTTTGATATTCTTATGTTTAATTTCAATTGTTTTTTTTATTCGATTGTTTCACAGGTAATTTGATTTAAAAAAATTTTTTTACAATAAATATCAAATTTATTTTTTAATTTTATGTTACCAAACAAGAATTTGAAAAATTAAGCCTATCAACCCTTATATTTTTGAAAAGAGAAAAAAATTAGATATGCAATAACATAATATTAATACTAGGTTTGCATTTAAAAAAATATAATTTTGCATCATATCTCCAAAACGGCCTAATAAAAAAATTTTTTTGTAGATTAAATTTATAGGTTTTAGTAGTGCCTATTATCCTTTTTTAAAAATTAAAATTATCTTGATTAATAAAAAAGTTATAGGCATTTAAAGAAAATGAACTTTTTCAGTTTTAATAATATTTTCCACAAAACAAAGGTAGGATTGAGTTGGCCATAAAAAAAGACTACATTTGATGTCATTTAACCGACTTCGTATCTCTTACAGTTTACGAGATCCCCATGGTGAGCATGCTAAGTGGGACACCCGGTATGTATTTGTATATTATTCAACATTGATGTAAAAGTACCAAAAAATACTGCAAAAAATGAAAATGCACCTCCCTGAAGTAATTTAAAAATTTTCAATGATTTATAAAATTTCGATAATATCGAAAACATGACTATTCTCGAAAATATCGATATTATCGAAAATATCGATATTATCGAAAATATCGATATTATCGAAAATATCGATATTATCAACTGTAATAACCCTAGGGCATTGATAACAACCGAAATAATTTTGTCATAGCAAAATTATGAGGATTCATCAATGCCCGAGGGTTATTCAACGAGATAATTTTTTTTAAATTTAAATTTAACGTCAAAAGTGACAATTCGTTGAATTTTATACGATATCGCGTCGGCAGAGCAATTGAAAATTACCCTAGGGTGATTGTCAGTTAAAGTTTTATGTGATTGGGTAAAAATGAACATGTGACTGAAAATTGTAAAATATGATTGGCTGTGTATATGAAAAAAAAATTATCGAAATAACGATATATCGATATCGCTTTTATCTAATATCGTTATTCGATATTATCGATATTTTCGATAATATCGATAAAAAGTACCAGGCCTAGTTAGAACTATAGTAGTTTTTACAGCTTAAGAAAAGATTTTTGCTGAAGACATAGTTAAGACTGCCCTATATGATTCCCCATCATAACAAATTGATTTTATTTTACAGGGTGTTTTTTAGAGGGAGAAACTTGGTTATTTTCAAGTGAAGAAAACTTGAATTTTTTAATGCATGTATATTTTTGCGTAAAGTAATAAAGAATTTAATTATGTTTTAAATTATATTGTCGTTTACTATACTTAAACTGAATATCTTGGAAGCTACGAATCAATTCAATGTTTGAGGTTATCTTCTTTTTAAGTAATATATTGTGCAGCAGACTTAAAACAATGAGTAATAGTAATAAACGTTTCCTGTAGGAAATTTTGCGATCTACATATTTAGTAATCCATATATTTAAAACGCGAAGCCTTTTCTTTTCCGCTAATTTTAGCGTACTTCTACTGGACCGATTTTGATGATCTTTTTTTTAAATTGAAGCTCTTGACCCACAGATATGTCACCACTAATTTTTTTCTCAAAATTATTAATTTCATACATTGTTTTATATTTTATAATATACATAATAAAATAATCAATTTTATAATTTTAAATAATCCAATTTTAAAAATTATAAATGAGAATAAATGTATTTGGTTTTATACGATAAGGCACACATTATACATTTGGTAGAGGTGATAAAATTTTCAATACTTTTATTCGACCAGTACGTTTCTAATACGCGATATGGTCAGGTTGGTGCGTGCATTTTTAATTACGTTTCGTGCTTTTGTGAATTTTGGATTTTTGAGACGGTTTTTTATGTTGCCCTCTTTGGCTTAGTTATCTTTAACCCTGGAACGACCACGCTTTTAATGTAACGGGAACTACCAAGCGGGGTGCCGCGCACCCCAAGTACTTTTAGATAGGAATTGTGATACTTTTCGCTAATACCTTTAAGTTTTTCGGGTAATTCATGTATGTAAACTACAAAAAATAATTTTAAAATCTATTCCAACAACTTTACGTTCCAATAAAAGTCCTTAGAATATAGTTTATACGGTAAAAATGCTTGGGGTGTACTACACCCCACATGGGAGAAACTCAAAATCGTCGTCTCTTTTGGCACTCATAATTTAAACCAAAAATCTTTTTAGTTTTTTGAAATCAGCATTAATAGTTAGGAAAAGTCATAGAAGCACACGGCCGAAATACAAAAAACCACTCTAAAAATTAGCCCTAAACATGAAATGGGGTGTCGTACACTGGTCGTTTCAGGGTTAAGGTTAGTTTTCTTAATTTTTTTTTATAAAATAGTCATAGCTCCTTCATATCTTCAAAAACTTCGTCGATTTCGACGGGGGTGACTACTATTTTTTTTTAAATTGAAGCTGTCGGCCCCCAGATATGTCAGCACTAATTATTTTCTTCAAATTACCAATTACATAAATTTTTTTAAAATAATAAACTAACAAACAATCATCGGTGTAGGTAGTAAGTGCATTATAATAATTTTTGAAAATTTCATTTTTCTAACACATTCATCTCTACAACTATTTAGTCGAATTTCGACGGGGGTGACCCACTAGTAGCTATTTATATCGAAAAATCGATACTTTACAAGATAATTGGAGAAAACTGTATTTTCTTACCTTCAACCCCTATAAAATATATGGCAGGGGTCGGATCGATGGGGACTTTTGAGACATTGTTTAAAAAGACAATATCAAGGCCCACACAAAAATCCAGCTTTCTGGAAATTATTCCGTGGTCAAATCATTATTTGATTAGACTGCTATCCCTTTTTCATTTTTTCTATTTTCGTAAATTTTTAGTATGTATTTTGAATTATGTTAAAAATATAAGAGTGTTACAATATAATCACCAATATTATAACTGATTAGCAATAAATATCTTGAATTTTTGTCATTTTTATTTTGCGAGTTTTATTCAAAAAATCAAATGGTACATATTTGGTATTCCATATTTGGCTACTTTCCTCTACTAATACATTTTAGGTTACAATTTTGTTGTAAATATTTAAGGATAGAATTTAATTTTATCTCCTAGGATCTAAAAGTAGAACTTTAGCCTTACTTGTTCAGTAACAAAATGTCAACTTTTCATGAAGTTTGAAGAAAAAAGAAATTTATGCTTATTATATTTATATAACAGTAACAAAATTTCAACTTTTCATGAAGTTTGAAGAAAAAAGAAATTTATGCTTATTATATTTATATAAAAAGATTTGTTAAATATTTATTTTTCTCACTAAATTTCTATAATTTAAAAATCAATAAATATTTTTTGTTAATATTTTAAATTTATAACGCATATCTACATATATTTATGTCGCATAAATATTGCACGTTTTTTAGCGCATAAGGAATGCTTACCTGTTTCACAACTTTTTATCGCATATAAACCCAAGCCCTATTCATAACACAATCCTCACACAACAGTTCTCGTGATTATATTATGTCCATATGTAACAATATAAACGTCCATAAACTCAATTATACTCTTTTACTAGTAACACTTACCTGTAAAATCAATTGCTTTATTTAATCTAAGTAGGGCAACATTGTTGTGGAACTTCTTGGTGTTTAACTTCTCATGTATAATTATATGCTCCGTTTGGAGTACAACTCGACCTGGTTCAAAAATATCAGATTTGTTGACTGTGCCAAATATTAAACTAAATATACGGGCACTGAAAATCAAAAAAAAGCTTTATGTCTCTTGTATGGTTGCTTTTGTAGTTAATAATTACTCTTTGATTTCATATGCTTCTGTTAGTACCCATCTTTCGCAAATTAAAGCTCCTATATGAAAATTAGTTCGTCCATCACCATTTTTGTAACGAATTCCCACCGTGTAAGGAAAATCTCCTTGTTTTGCAGGTAATCCACCAACCATACGAGAACCCGATGTAGATCCTAGCAATTGTAAATGTCATTGGCAAAATCATTGGCAATGGTGTGTTAATAATGTTTTGATTGTTAAAATTGAAATTGGAAATTATAAATAAATACAAAGTTGAAATGTAAATTGTATTACTATGTAACATCGATCTTTAATATCGAGTGCTCATTAATGTCCTCGGCATCGTTCTAGTCGAAGATGGGAGCGTTCGAAGTAATAACTAGTGCTGTTGATTCGACTCGGTTAACTGGTTAACCAGTTAATTTTTGCTTGGTTTGCCGGTTAATTTTTTTCTTGGATAATCAAAAGATTTCGTTAACCGAATCAATTTAACCAGCGTTGGTTAAACGATTCATTTTAACCAGATTTGGTTAACTGAATCATTTTAACCACCGTTGGTTACGATTCATTTTAACCAAGCTTTGGTTAAACGATTCATTTTTTCATCATAGATTTTATGTAAAATTTAGTCAGTTTTATTCTTTACTTAGTTAATGTTAAGAACATTTAACGTACCTACTATGTTTTTTTTATGAATAAAATAAAAGACATTTTTTAAAGAGCAATTAACTTTTAAACTATTTGAACAAATGTCAATTATTTTATTATCTATGATGACTATAATCAAAATATAATATAATTTCCTTTCAATACAAAATATGTATACCTATGAGTTATTTACAAGAATAAAAAGAAACTCGGGAAGTCCGAAGTAATTAGGGGTAAAAACGTAAAAAGCACTTGGTTTGTTCAAATCTAACGGTAAGTATAGGAGAATTGAAATAACTTCCTTCTTAAATATTTCATCTTTTATGCTCGTTTCATTAACAGGATTACGGGCTTATTGTTACTATCTTACGGCGTCGTCCCTTACTGTACAAAATGCATTTCTTTCTTTATATGAGGTGCAGGTAATTTAATCGTAAAATTATTATACATCTTGTCACCACTTGACCATATTTTGGAGAAACCCTTTTTTAATCCCTTTTTAAAAACTAACTTCCTTAAGATGTTTCAATCAATTCATCCTGCCAGGGTAATATTTTATGTACCTACTTCTACGTTAATTTTATAAAAAATTAAAAACGCCGTAGCATATTATTTAGTGCTGGCGATTTTGTTTTGATTAACTGGTTAACCGGTTAAAAAAAAATTAACCAATTAACCAACTGATTCATTTTTGGTTAACCATCTCGATTCCGGTTAACCGAATCATTTTAACCAGCACTGGTTAAAAATGATTCATTTTAACCATTGGTTAAAAATGATTCATTTTAACCATTGGTTAAAAACGAATCATTTTAACCACCGTTGGTTAAATACGATTCATTTTACCTTCTTAATCAATTTTTTTTAAATGAATCGTTAATTAACTTTTAATTAACAAAAGCTTCTGAAGATTAAATTTTACAGAATTTTGCTAATAGGTATTCCTATTACTTGGGTATTATTATAAAACGACAATCGCAATTAACGGTATTCCACTAAAAATACCTATATTATAAGTAGGGTATTTTTAAATAATATGCTACGGCGTTTTTAATTTTTTATAAAATTAACGTACAAGTAGGTACATAAAATATTACCCTGGCAGGATGAATTGATTGAAACATCTTAAGAAAGTTAGTTTTTAAAAAGGGATTAAAAAAGGGTTTCTCCAAAATATGGTCAAGTGGTGACAAGATGTATAATAATTTTACGTTTAAATTACCTGCACCTCATATAAAGAAAGAAATGCATTTTGTACAGTAAGGGACGACGCCGTAAGATAGTAACAATAACCCCGTAATCCTGTTAATGATACGAGCATAAAAGATGAAATATTTAAGAAGGAAGTTATTTCAATTCTCCTATACTTACCGTTAGATTTGAACAAACCAAGTGCTTTTTACGTTTTTACCCCTAATTACTTCGGACTTTGACAGGATTTAAAAACTAGCTCAGCGTTTAAGCCGTTTCCAGTTGTATTTGGAAATAGAATAATAAAGACTAAATCCTGACAAAAGAAAATATTTATTTACAAAAGTTAAAGTGAAAATAGCTATAGATATAAACAAGATAGTTCACAACAAAATATAGTTCAAACACATCAATGTGATAACTTAATTCAAAACAGAACAATTAATTACCTTAAATTCGTCTCGCAATGATACAAAAAAAATTATTTACTAAAATTCGGAACCAACTTAGTCCGAATAAAAATTGAATTAAATTACAATTCAAATCGCAGAGGAACGAAGCTCATGAGAAATCGTAAAATTTGCAAACCTTACACCCAAAACAACGTTTCTGTGATAAAAACAATTTAACGTAATAACCCAAAAATATAGATACGCTTGTATCGAAGCTTAAACGATGTAAGTAAATAACCAAAAATGAATTAACAAATAAATAAGTACAATTTCACTTTCAGGAAAAATAATCGAACGTCGAGCTCAAAATCCCAAAACTGGAATGACTCAATTAAATGAACCAAAAATACAAGAACAATTCGATTATTCAACCCGTAATGAATATAAAATTAATATTTACAACAATGAATGAATAATTATCAAAAATATTTGAACGTTATAAACAATCGGCTGAATAACCGCAATTAACATTTATGACGATATCAAAATTATAAGTACGACGCATAATTGACTAAGTGTCTGACTTTACAATTTCACAAAAATAAATTTGAACACTGAAATGTTGAATTAAACTTGGAAGTAATATCGTAAAACTTCTGCCGAAGGAAATATTTAAAACAACTTGAAGAGTTCACAAAATGGCGTCGAGCAAGATGAGATAACAATAAATTTATAGCTTATCTTTATATTTAGGTCCAGATGATTGAATTGAACGTAATTGAATCCAGAAGCTGTTACTTCTAATAACTGGACTCTAGCACCATCTCTCGAATAAAACCAACTCAGCTACCATTAACGCAATCCACGATCGTGATACTCTTATCAATGGTCCCCAAATTATATGATACGTAATCAAAAATGACAACGAAGAATAAGAATGCAAAGAAAGGGTCTGTAACCAGATGACTTCGGATGAATAAAAATCTTAACAAAACTATCTCTGACTAAATCTGCAAAAATTGCGTACAGGTTTTCTATCGACAAAACGGTAACCCAAGAAAACCTTAACTATGACCGTTGAATAATTTAAATCCACAAATCAAAATGTGTAGGTAACTTATACCTATATCATTAAACAACGTCAAACCAGAAAAAAAAAATCTTGCAAAGATCCTCCAAGTTATATCAATTCGATATCACCCCTACTAAACCATCTAATTTCCGCATTCAAAACCGCGCTAAAATTCAAATACAAACAAATAAAATTAGCAAATGAGCCTACTAGCGCCATCTAACGAAAATAATCTAAACCTAGCTATTTAAGTGAGAAAAGTAAACAAAAGTGAAGTCAACAACCAAACAACGCATGACAAAATTTAAGTTAAAGAAAAAGTTCAATTAAAGTTATAACGAAAATTAGGTAAGATTGGAAAATAAAAACAGTAACGAAACAAAGTCGTTACAACTTTCCGAGTTTCTTTTTATTCTTGTAAATAACTCATAGGTATACATATTTTGTATTGAAAGGAAATTATATAAAATTGTTAATTAGATTACCGACATAATGACTAAAATACTAAAAACTATGATGAAAAAATGAATCGTTTAACCAAAGCTTGGTTAAAATGAATCGTAACCAACGGTGGTTAAAATGATTCAGTTAACCACATCTGGTTAAAATGAATCGTTTAACCAACGCTGGTTAAATTGATTCGGTTAACCAAATCTGGTTAAAATGATTCGGTTAACCATTTTTGGTTAACCAAGAAAAAAATTAACCGGTTAACCAAGCAAAAATTTACTGGTTAACCAGTTAACCGAGTCGAATCAACAGCACTAATATTATTTAAAAATACCCTACTTATAATATAGGTATTTTTAGTGGAATACCGTTAATTGCGATTGTCGTTTTATAATAATACCAATACCCAAGTAATAGGAATACCTATTAGCAAAATTCTGTAAAATTTAATCTTCAGAAGCTTTTGTTAATTAAAAGTTAATTAACACTTTTAACACAAGAGTTGATTACTAAATTTTTCCGTCGGTCGCCGCTCATTAAATTGGAGAAAATCTAAGTTTATTTTACGACAAAAAGTCAAGTTTTCAATAATAATCTACAATCAAAGGTACCATTGAAAACAAAAATGACAACAAATAATGTCACAATTTCAATGCAATATTGGTGTGATTTGGTTGCCTATACCATAATTGATCGTTAATAGAAAATTGATCATTAGAGATGAAATCATTTAGAAATGGGATTGATCAAGCCAGTAAATTTAGGCAGTGGCGTGGAAGCTTTTTTAAATAAAACTGTAGTTTGTATATTTTTGTAAAAAATAATAATTAATAGAATTATGATGTTAACGTACTAAAGATTAGGTTTATTACCATTTATTACGAATATTCGGCATACCCAACGCATAAGGCGTCAGTGGGTGTAAGATTACTTCTTTTCGTTCTGTCCCGGAGACAGACGCGTTATATCTACCCCGATCGAGTTATGTGTACAGACTATCATTATATCATTAATTTATCGAGGTAATTTGTCCAACCATGAAAATCCAATCCTGCCTCGTGAAAACTTAGCGTTAGTGGGCGGCAGGGAAGGTTATTCAGCACATGCTCACCGAATAATTTTTGGAGCTTAAGATGATACACTTTTCTAATTTTGCACAAAATGACATAGATTCCAGTTCAGATGAGAATTATAATTCTGATACTGACGAAGACGAGGATACCAATGTTGGAGTTAGTCCTCTTTAGGGGTTTTATACTTGTTCATTTTATTAATTAAAAATGCTCAATTTACTTTTTTTTAGTATCGTAATTATTAATTATTTTTATTAATGCTGTAAATTTAAAATCTGAAGAAACCTTAAAATAGCCATATATCCGTACTTCACTGGACATTAATGTAATAAGTCAAAAAGCATTATAACTCCGCCTACTTAAACAGTGGAACATTGCAAGCTTGCTAAGCATAGCGTTCAAAGCTAACCATTATTGTGTTGGGTGTATGTACTTCAAAGTAGGGGTGTAATCTATGTAAAGCGTAACCCATTTTCTACTAAGAATTGCACTGTCAGGTAGAAAGCGGCTATTTGCAATAGTGTTTTGTATTAGATGCGCTAGGAATGATTGACAGACCCATTTTTAAATGACGAGAAGTCTAATAGGGGCTATTAATGATCAATTTCTTGTTGGTTAATGACATGCATTAACAATCGATCGACGGAAAAAATAATTAAATATTTTAAATGATTTTAAAATTACGAAAAATGATTAAAAATTAATATTAAGGACGTTACCTAGAAAAATTAAAAAGATGAAAAAACATATAGGGTGTGCCTGAAGGGGCAAAATAAATTAAAATTAAATAAATAATTTTAAAATTAAATAAATAATTTCAATTTATCAGGGGAACTGAATTAAATCGGAGACCTCGAGTTCATTTACAATACCTACTTGCAGTATAAAGGCCAGATAAAAATTTATACACAAATTAATAACGGAAGAATTGACCAATGACAATCGACAAAAATATGTGTGAGGATCTTCAATTGTTTTTAAGTAAGGCTTGTAACGAACCGATTTTCACCCTTAATTTTTTTGTTAAATATTAAAATAATTTAAGTCACAGAAGTGGTGTCATGGAGATTTTTGGGTAAAGTTAAAGTTCTATAAAGGAAGTGAGGATCAATAAATTAATTTTCTCCAGGAAAAGTTAACAAAGCAGTCGCCACTATGACACGTTATGATGTCTGAATTTCAAACAAATGTAAATTAACGATGTAAGGACAGGGGCATTTTTGCTAATTTTGTTATAGGAAATTTCTCCTTTTGGAACCTAAATAAAATACGTAACATTTTATTTATGATATACAAGTACATAGAGTAATATGAGTAGTGGGAGAAACAGTAGCAAAATTTAGTCTTAAGTTCATGTCAAAAATTTAGTCTTCCTCCAGTTTCGATGAGAATAAGCCGTGTGGGTTTTGAGGAAGATTCAAAACCAAAGTATAAAGTCTTGATTGAGATATACTCAATTGAGAGCGCCGTAAAGTCAAAGTGAATTTAAAATATTGAGTTAAAGTAGTTTTCCAAGAAAAGGAAAACGTATAAAAAGGTGTCTAACTAAATCCAGAAAAATGTAATTTTTTCAGAAAAGAAGTTACTTACCTAGGTCATAAAATAACAGATAAAGGTATTTTGCCAGACGAGTCGAAATTTGATGCTATTAACAATTATCCAGTTCCACAAAATGCCGATCAAGTAAAACGTTTTATTGCATTTTGTAATTACTATCGTAGGTTTATTCCAAAGTTTGCGGAAATTACTCTACCTTTGAATAATTTAACTAAGAAAAAATCAAAATTTATTTGGTCCTCTCAATGCCAAAATTCGTTCGAGACATTGAAGGAGTCGTTAATTAGCCCTCCAATTTTACAATATCCGGATTTTTCAAAACCGTTTACTCTTACCACAGACGCATCAGACGTTGCGTGCGGTGCTGTACTGTCGCAAAATTTTGAAGGAGAACAGTTGCCTATTGCATTTGCTTCTCGATCTTTTACAAAAGGAGAATCACATAAACCCACTATTTTAAAGGAACTTACCGCAGTTCACTGGGGCATCAAATATTTTCGTTGTTATTTATACAATCAAAAATTTTTAGTTCAATCGGATCATCGACCTTTAGTTTATCTTTTTGCAATGAAAGATCCGTCTTCTAAACTAACGAGGATACGACTTGATTTGGAAGAGTATGATTTCGAAATTGAATATATACGAGGGGTTGATAATGCAGCGGCAGACGCTTTAAGTCTAATAAATATAGACAAATTAAAAGAAATTCATAATAATGTCTCTCAAGTCCTTGCAATTACTAGGTCAATGTCGAGAAATGATAAAACTAAAGACCAAGATGTTAAATATAAAAAACCCAATAATCCTTCTCTAGTTACACAATTAAATGTTTATGAAACACTAAATAACTATAACGAGTTAAAATTGCCCGAAGTAAAGTTTAGTATTAGACCAACATCTCTTAAGATGATGATTTGGTATAAACGGAAGAATATTGAAAAAACCGTTCAGTTTACTAATGGTAATTTTGCATTAGAGCAAATATTGCCTGAGCTTGAAAAATTAGCCAGTAGATACGAGTTTGTTAAAACGCGTTTAATTACAAATGATGAAATTTTTAAAAAGTGCACAATAAATGAATTTAAAAATAAAGGGCAACGTTTACTTAAAAATTTGACTGTAGTTCTATGTTCGCCGCGGAAACGAATTACAGATCGACAGGAGATTAACAAATTAATCGAAAAATACCATAGGGATCCCTTGTTAGGTGGCCATTGTGGTCAGAAAAGGTTATTGAAAAAACTCAAAGTTTTTTTCACATGGAAAGGTATGTCACGTGATGTCGCTAATTACGTTAAGAAATGTCATAAATGTCAAGTTAATAAAATAAAAATTAAACTCCCTGAACCTATGACTTTAACCCCCACACCCCAAGCAGCTTTTGTTATCACGTGTATTGATACAATCGGACCTTTTAGAAAATCAAATAATGGTAATGTTTATGCAGTCACCATACAGTGTGAGCTAACAAAATATGTAGTTATTATACCGATACCCAATAAAGAAGCCATTACTGTTGCTAGAGCAATATTTGAGAAGTTCATCCTTGTCTATGGTCCTATAAAAGAAATTAGAACAGATATGGGAACGGAATATAAAAACGCCGTTTTTGATAATCTTACTAAGCTATTAAAAACTGAACATAAGATGTCTACAGCGTATCACAGTCAAAGTATTGGTGGTTGTGAGAGAAATCACAGAGTTCTCAATGAGTATTTGCGCTCGTATGTAGATGAGGCGTACGCGGATTGGGATACTTGGATCAATTATTACGCATTTTGTTACAATACTACACCCAGTGCTTACCATAATTATAGTGCAATCGTATTTGGATGAAGTTGGCGTTTTAACTCCTCAGCGGGGTATCAGCTTTATGTCAATACACACAATCACCCCATCGTAAATCACAAGCTGTAGCTGTGAGCATTGTATATAATTTTACCCCTTTAGGTAGTCGCCGATAAGCAGGTAGCTGGACAGAAATACTCATTATTCTTTATATTAAATTTATGTAAGTATTTGAAATGAAATTTATATAGATACAATTAGTTATGAAACTTTTAATAACTTAATTAAATACTGCTAAAATTTAACCTGTTATATATATACAATTACTAATATTATAAAACATATAATTATTTAATTAAATATCACTGCTAAAATTTAACCTGTTACATACAAATTACTATTTAGTTATATAACATTTAATAATTCAATTACAAATTAGCGCTAAATTTGTTAATTACGTCTCTTTCAAGATAGCAGTTTTTCCTAACGCAGGATTCTTCTTCGACAGACCTTCAAGAAATAAAGGTACAACAACAGTAATTATTTATTGGCATTTAGTAGAAAATTTTAGAATAAGATGACAACAAAAAATAATTCACAAAATTCAAATTCATAAAATAATAATCTGTTATTGCTAAAAGTCAAATTTAATAAATATTTAACCCGCATCCAGTTTATAGTGACTTTCAAACATAAATTCTTAAATGTTACTAATTAAATGTTAAATGGACTAATTAAATCATAGTTTACAACTTAAATAAGTGAAAAAAATTTTTGTATTCTCGTTATTCACAAAAATTATTTTTAAAAATTTGTGAAGAAGGCTTAAGAAATTTCTAGAAATTGTAAATTGATTGTAACTAACTTTGCATAAATTTTTGTAATATGTTTATTATTCATAAAGATTAGTTCAGGTAACTTTTTTAAAATTTGTGAAGAAGACTTAAAGAATTTCTAGAAATTGGGAATTGAATTGTCCAGCTTTGAATAACCTTTTGTAATCTAGTTACCTCATTAGGTAAAATAACTGTTAAAATTTAGGTTTACATTATAAGGGTGGGTTCTATAAAATATGAGAATATTTAAAATTTGTCATTCGACTTTTAACTTTGGTAGCTACTAGATATACTTTGATTAGTAATTAATCGCAATTATGTGGAGACCGTGGCCCGTAAATTGTGGTAACAGTGAAGTTGAAATTGACGTGGAAAATGTAGATAGTGAAATAGATGTAATGATTGACGTGGAAAATGCCAATAGTGAAGTTGATGTGATGATTGACGTGGAAAATGACAATAGTGAAGTGATTATCGTGGAAAATGTCGATAGTGAAGTAGATGTTATGATTGAAGTGGGAAATGAAGAAGTTCTAGAAAATTCGAAAAGAAAAAGACAGTACCTGCACTCAGCAGCAAAACAAATTGTTTTAAACGTATTTAATGGTAAGCAATGAATTTTTTTTCACTTATTTAAGTTGTAAACTATGATTTAATTAGTCCATTTAACATTTAATTAGTAACATTTAAGAATTTATGTTTGAAAGTCACTATAAACTGGATGCGGGTTAAATATTTATTAAATTTGACTTTTAGCAATAACAGATTATTATTTTATGAATTTGAATTTTGTGAATTATTTTTTGTTGTCATCTTATTCTAAAATTTTCTACTAAATGCCAATAAATAATTACTGTTGCTGTACCTTTATTTCTTGAAGGTCTGTCGAAGAAGAATCCTGCGTTAGGAAAAACTGCTATCTTGAAAGAGACGTAATTAACAAATTTAGCGCTAATTTGTAATTGAATTATTAAATGTTATATAACTAAATAGTAATTTGTATGTAACAGGTTAAATTTTAGCAGTGATATTTAATTAAATAATTATATATTTTATAATATTAGTAATTGTATATATATAACAGGTTAAATTTTAGCAGTATTTAATTAAGTTATTAAAAGTTTCATAACTAATTGTATCTATATAAATTTCATTTCAAATACTTACATAAATTTAATATAAAGAATAATGAATATTTCTGTCCAGCTACCTGCTTATCGGCGACTACCTAAAGGGGTAAAATTATATACAATGCTCACAGCTACAGCTTGTGATTTACGATGGGGTGATTGTGTGTATTGACATAAAGCTGATACCCCGCTGAGGAGTTAAAACGCCAACTTCATCCAAATACGATTTCACTATACACACCTTTTGAACTGGTGTTTGGTAAACAAATTGAGGTTTATGACGCACTCAAAGAAGTACGCATTGAACCAATTTACAACTTAGATGATTATTACCAGGAAGTTAGATTTAGGTTACAAGTAGCTCATAAGAAAGCTAGGGAATACCTTGTAAAAGCAAAAGATACTCGTAAAGAGTGTTGGGACGAAACAGCTCGTAGTTTAAATCTAAAACCGGGAGATTTGGTAACAATTACTAATGAAGATAGGAAAAAATTCGATTCTTGGTACGACGGTCCTTTTACGGTTGTTAGTGTGAGTGACCCAAATTGTGTCATTCGAGACAATGATAATAAGCAAAAATTAGTACACAAGAATAGGGTTCAGTTGTACAATTCACCTTAACTGTTATGGAGTTTATATGTTTATATTTTATATTATATTTTTTGTTGTTTCTCAAATTTTAGTTAAGTTAGCATAAGTAGAATTATAACCCCGGGGATGGATGAATGAATAAATGGAAGAATGAATGACAGTCAGCAGCATTGCATAGTTGATTTTTATTTTTGTAAAATGCCCTTCACTACTGGCCATAGTGTAGGTCATTCTTTAGGAAGGGGAGGTGTAGTGCCCTATTATAGTTATTAATATTTCATTAATTATTTGTTCATTAAATGGGGTTACTGCATTACTCTTTCAAACACACGCGGGAATGTGCTGACTTTAGAATAAGCAATTAATGTAGGTTACGTGGTTTAACAATAATGTAGTGCAATTATATGACATTAATTAATAAATCTTAAAACAGAGTAATTGATTCTTTACAATTTGAAAAAAGAATTAGGAGGGTACAACGTCAAATTTTTGTTTAACGAATTTTTTAACTTGTACATATAAGATATATAAAGGGTAGCGGATGAGGGTGACGTCCCCTAAGCACACGTGTGTTTTTTACAGGATGTGTTATTTAGGTTTATACTAAGTATTTAAAAAAAGAATTAGGAGGGTACAACGTCGAATTTTTGTTTTACGGATTTTAACCTGGACGTATAAGATAGCTACATAAGGGGTGATGTATGAGGGTCATAGCCTCTTAGCATACGGGTGAATTTTACAAGATGTATTATTTACATTCATAGTAAGTATTTTAAATAAGAATTGGAAGAGTACAAAGTCATATTTTTATGTATATAATTGAATACTTCAAACGAATACTCTTTGTGTATTTTTTAATGTTACATTTTTATTACTTTCAATGTAAGGGTTGTTTACCTTAAAATAAGCACTTAATTTGTAAGATCTATATTTGTTATGTTACATATTGTTGTTAAACATCTACCTACTATTATTGTAATTGCTTTTAAATTTGATTTTTATGCAATAGAATTTAAATGAAACATAAAGTTTCATAATTCAACTGGTCCACTGTAAAATATGAGTATTCGAATCTGAGTTCGGCGCTAGAATCAGGGACATTCAAGTTGACGCATTTTCGTTTTAAAGTAAAGTTGAGTGTAGAAATACTACGTTGTTTCCTAATAAAAGGAAAATACGTGAAACCAGTTAAAAGTAAATTAAATCATCAATATAAATTAGATGATTGTTATGAAATAAAGCTCAGCAGCGTCTCCTAAAGTAAAGGGAAAATTTGAGATATTAAATCTTCAAAATCAGTCAAGTTAGTAAGTGGGTGAAGTTTTGTCAAAAAGGTCACTTGTGAAGTTAAGAGTGTGATAAAGTTAATTTTACATCAAATAAGGAAAAGGGCCTTAATGCAAGATTTACAGATTGCATTAAGTCGAAGACACCTGATTTATTCAAGGAAGGATTGGGACATTGCATCATTCAGTAATTTTAAACAGTTTGTTTGAGATTGCTCCAGGTTGATGAAATTTGTAAAACATTATCTTGTATGTGTTATTTTGATCAAACTGATTTACTTGGTGAAATCACTAATTATTTGATCAAGAAATTTAAAATACTTGTCTTCAATTGTAAAATTTAATCCAATTGATTAAAATTGAATAGGGAAATCTCTTTAATTTCAAAAGTATTTAATTATTGTTCGTCTTGTTTCAAAACATAGCGGTTTTTTTTTTAAATTTTTTGCGATAATATTTCGTATTTTTAAAAATATTTAAAGTTTGAGTCACAGATATCGCGCCAAAAACGGTATTTGGCAGTTGTGACGTCAGAACACAGTATGACTAACATAGCAACTTCAGCATACAGGCACGTAACTAGGTTTAAAAAAATCAGGTGGGCACAAAGCGAGCCCAAACTATTTTTTATTATACTTGCATTATAATTTGCCAATTTCACACTAAAAAGCGTTCATAAATAGTATATTAAAAAGCAAGTATCATTAGGCACCTTCTTAACGAATGAGTCCAGAGTTTAGAAAACAAGCGCGCAGCGCGCGTTTTCTAATGGGACATGGGACGAATGCGTTAAGGGCCTAATGGAACGTGTTTTTTATACTATTTTTTCTATTTCGCTGCATTATTTTATAGAAATGGTATTAAAATTACGTCAAAATATAGTTTTTGGGATTTTGGTGCGCAAGTTGGCAATACTTATTCTAAAGTTTGACGTTCGTGTTTGAAAGTTAGTTTAATCTGTCCGTCGTCTGCGTTGACGCAGACGACGAATCTGTCCAATGAATGTAATTTTATAACTGTCAAATATAATTCATCTGTCAACATGCAGTGCTGCACAGTGAAAAAAATTCCCTAGAAACAGTGCTGTTATAGACTCTATAAGCGTACTATTATGACGTCAAAACAGTATTCTTATAGGCTTATTATTAACGTGCCGAAATAGAAAAATCGTCTTTTTATATTTCGGTTCTGTAATGGAGCTATTACGATACCGAAAGTAGTTGCGTAATAGCTGAAGGCGTGTCTGAAAAGTGTAGTCAAATTTATTTTTTCGAAGTTGGTATTATGTATTTTTTTTAAATATTTTTTTTAATTTTTCGGGGATGGAACCCTCGACCTTGATAACAAAGTCGCACTTCTATCAATCAGGCCAAACGGACTTTCAATAAATTTAAGTTCCAATTGTCTTATTAATAGTGAAAAACGTCAACGGTTGACACGACAGGTAAATACCATGTTTATGGTAATCACCTAATGGTGGAACCAAAAACTGGACTGTGTGTACTTTTATAGATTTAAATTAAAATTTCTTTTATAGAAAAAAATTGATCTAGAAATTTAACTTGTAAAAATTTGTGAAAATAGTAAACTTTTAATTGTTCAAAAATATGACATTAGCATGCGATAAATTTCAATAAGGAATTTAAATAATTTATATTTTGTAATAAACGTTATTTTTGTGTATTAAAATTTTAAAGAATATTTAATATTTATGTACTTAGGTCTTTATTTAATTTTTATTTCAATTCAATACATTTTAGACGAAAAAAAATATTATTTTATAGTTAGAAAATTTTGAAACGTCAGTACTGTCATTATATTATAAACAGAAGTACCAACCAACAAAAAATAACCTCAATTTTGAAATTTTAAATTTGTTACAATTTTTAATTTTAAAGGCCGAAATATAAAAAATATTGTATGACATTTGTGTTAAAAGTGATTTTATTTTGTTCGTTGAGTTACTCAACTCGTTTCACTCGTTTCGTAATCTTCTCAAACTTACAAAATAACCCGTCCCTTTTAACACGCATATCATAAAGTGCTCTATAAGTCGTCTAGGTAACAATAATAATATTAACTGTTGTGTGACTGTTGTTCTCCAATATAAACACAAAGCATCTCTGTGGCAACAAATATATCCAAAATCGGCACGCTTAATTTTCAAATTTTAAATACAGATTTTTTCTCAATTATAGGGGTTTTAGTTGCAATTATAATAAAAAATAGCGTATAATACTTGTGTATAAGGAGACTTTATTGCATACGCGCCGTTACAAGCGCTCGCAAGCTCGTGCTTGTAATTTTCGTCGCTAATGCGATAAAGTCTTTCTTATACACATGTATTATAATATACTATTTTCTATTTCTGTACGTTAAGAAGCCTATAAGAACACTGTTTTGACGTCATAATAGTACGCTTACAGAGTCTATAACAGCATTGTTTCTAGGGAATTTTTTTCAATGTGCAGCACTGAATGTTGACAGATGAATTATATTTGACAGTTAAAAAATTAATTTCATTGGACAGACTAAACTAACTTTCAAACACGAACGTCAAAGTTTAGAATAAGTACTGCCAACATAAATAAATTTAGGCATCAAAATCCCAAAAACTATGTTTTGACGTAATTTTAATACCATTTTTATAAAATAATGCATCGAAATAGAAAAAATAGTATAAAAAACACGTTTCATTAGGCCCTTAACGCATTCTTCCCATTAGAAAACGCGCGCTGCGCGCTTGTTTTCTAAACTTTGGACTCATACGTTAAGAAAGTGCCTAATGATACTAGCTTTTAATATACTATTGTGTGAGCCACGTGCAAATTGGAAATGTTTGAATATTATATACCGAAACAAAATCTATGCACAAATAAATTGATGGGATTTTATATAAATAGTATATTTAGATAAGGAAAATCACCGAAATTTGCTTTCTTGTACCCTTTTACAGCCATAATAAATGCAATTTCAATGAACATGTGAAATGTGACAAGCATGACGTAGTAGGTGCTGTGTGATGACAATCCAAAGCATATATTTTGACGTCACATAATCGTTTTTATGATGCCTACTGTTTTCTTGCTTACAACCAGTTTAGAAAATGCAAAAACTACGTTAAAAAATTTTATTTAATTTTAGTGAACCACATAATTGTGAATGAATTAATATTCTACACCTCAAAATTGGTGTTTGATTGTGATTTAAATTTGAAGAGACTTCCCTATTATGGACATAATGAAAGTAAAAAACTTGAATCACAAATTAATTATGAACGTTTAAGAAATTTGAAATCAATGATAAAGATATTGAAAATTAAACTTGTGAGGATTGGGTTAAAACTAAAACTAACCCTGTATCATTAATTAAAATTTAAAGTAACCAAGAAAAGTTATAAAAAAAAATGTAACTTGTAAAAAATTTTTGTCTAAGTTTTTTTTTAATCAACCGAAATTAAACGTTTTGCTAATTCGGGTAATTTGCATTTATTTCAGGGATCTGTTTAATTTCGTTTGATAGTAAATTACGCATCAGCTGATCACTTACTTTATAATAATTTTATGTATGTTTATGTACAGTCAGCCTCACAATTAATGGCCACCCTGGTTATACGTTTAGCACGAATTGTGGATGTAACCATCATAACATACACCCCATACTTAAATTTAGAGATAACTTTATTTTGCCAAAAAGTAGTAAATAAAGAACCTCCCCTTCTGTCCTTTTGTCGTTGTTGGCTAATAACCACCCTGACGTATAACCAGGGTGGCCAATACCAAAGGGAATACCAAACAAACCTACGGTTTGGCTGTAACACGCTAAGATAGGGTTTAAGAGGGCGATATTTAACAAATGGGCGGGAAAGTTGATATTTAGACAATCCCCTCGGAAGCTTTAGCGGCTTTATTATCTGGTTGTTATCAGTTATCACTAAGATTTACAATTCCTGATAGAGTAAAGTTCAAAGAAGGCACTAAAGTATTTGTATATAAAAAATTAGAGCCTAATTAGTGAGATAAATGCAGTTAAACATGGTGTAATTTAAAAAAAGACAGGATGTTGTTTCTACCCAACTTCCGTTGTTTTTTTTGGGGACTACCGAGTTGTACCACGACTACCTGACTTAATCCGGCAGCGTAAAAGGTTGCCCTTTTTTGACCACCGAGTTGTACCACCAAATTGAAAAATTAAGGTCTGTTACTAGAAAGAAACAAGAGTATATAACTTCTAAAATAAATGAATTAGAAGAAAACAAAATTACTAAACTTGATTTTGTAAGATCTTTAAGCTATCATTATTAGCTGCAGTAAAAAATAATCCATTTTATTGTAAAATAATTGTAAATTTTTAGCAAGTAAATATGTGTATGTAGGTTTCTTAGGTATATGTAATGTATGTATATTTCAAAAATTTTTAGATAAATATACGTATTTTGTATTATATCGGATACAACCGTTTAGTTTCTTATTAGATTTTATTATTGTAAACTGTTAATCCTCTCCAGAAAATCGGTGGTACAACTCGACTATAGGATTATATCTACCTGCTGTCTCGTGGTACAACTCGGTGTCCCCGTTTTTTTTTAATTACACAAAGTTCAACTGAATTTTTCTCACTAATTAGGCTCTTATTTTTTATATACAGTGAATACCATTAACAACGCAACATAGCCAACATAACGTCGATTGTAAGATTATTGTTACAGTTCGTTTATATGACAACCTCTGACAGCAATGCTAAATCGCGTTCCATTTAATTTGCAACACCAACATGCAGTAAATTAATTTTAGATAACAATAATTATAAAAATCGAAATTAGACGATCTCAAAAGTTGGTGTGAGGCTTTCTCATAGGTTTAATTTAAAAAAAGCTTTATACGCATCATTAGTCAAATTTTTTTAGGAGGATTGAAATAAATGAAAAACATTAAAAATACGAAGCTTATCGTTTTCAAAACCACCAGAAACATACACAAAGAGAGGAGGAAACGCGTACGGACTTTTGCTTTCCGACGTTCGATTTTTAAACATATTATTTACGGATGAAGCAATAACTTTCAATTTACGTGAAGAGGTAAAATTACCAAAATTTTAGATATTGGAGCAACTGCACCCGCATCTTACGTCAAGAAGCCACAGACCCTAAAAAGTGAATGTTTAGGCAGGTTAATAGAAAACGATATAATAGGACCATTCTTTATTAAAGGCAATTTAAACGAACAAAAATATTCTTCTGAATAATAGAATTATTTCTCATGAGAATTACATTTGAATATGGATGAAATCTAGTTTCAGCACTACGGGCCTCCACCTCACTACACAATGGCAGTACGAAATTACTTAAACCAATTGGGCAATTGTTGATCCTTTTGACCATCGGAAAGCAGAAATCGTTTAACATAAGCGTTTCCTCATCTCCTTGTATAAGTTGTGGTGGTTTCAATAACGATACCTAAGACTTGTATTTTTCACGTTTTTCATTTCTTTCAATCTTATAAAAAAATATTTTGGTCTAAGAAGAGGTGTAAAACGTGAAGTTTCTCAAAGAACACCTACGAGAAAACTTTGACACCAACTTTTGCGATTGTGTAATTTCGATCTTTAATAATTATTATCTGAAATTAATGAACTGCATGTTGGTGTTGCAAATTAAATGGAACGCGATTTAGCATTGCTGTCAGAGGTTGTCATATAAACGAACTGTAACAATATCTTACAATCGACGTTATGTTGGCTATGTTGCGTTATTAATGGTATTCACTGTATACAAATACTTTAGTGCCTTCTTTGAACTTTACCCTCTCAGGAATTGTAAGTATTAGTGATATCAACTAGATAATAAAACCGCTAAAGCTTCCGAGGGGAATGTCTAAATATCAACTTCCCCGCCCATTTGTTAAATATCGTTCTCTTAACGGGATAAATTACATAAAGTTTAGTGATTAGCGATTTCAACCTCGGAATAATAGTAGAACGGGTAAACATTGGTGCATGGTCTTTTTGAAAATTTTTGATTTAACAATCAAAAATGTTTAATATTTTTTATTGGTCGCTTCATCGAAAAAATTGAGGTATAAGATTTAAAAGTTCGAGTTTTCTAAACATCTCGGGAAATATTGATCGTATAAAAAAAAGTTCCACGGTTTTTTTAAAGATGAGGATATTTAGAGAAGAAAAGCTCTTATGACTTTTTTTTGTAGGATGAATAGTTTTCGTAGAAAACGGAATGAAACTGTGCTCTGATTTTGGGAATCAACTCCTGCGCGTGAAGCTTCAATATTTAGAAATGTCACAAACGTTTCTTCGTAAAAAGTCTTAAAGCTCTCTCAAAAGTGAACATACGAACAAAATTAAAAATTCATCTTAAAGGAGTAAGTTTTCAGATTCACTAATTCATCATTTGCAGACATTACTCCTGAATGCTGTAATATGAGTTTAAAGATGTCGTTCCGCTGTAAAAATCACATTTTTACTTAAAATGTTGCTTTATCGTTAATAATGGATCAAAGTGAATAATTCTTGTGCAGTTATATTCTTAATACTATACACTATTATTAAATAATAGTGAAAACCATCTTTGGTTTATTAATTTTAAAACAGAGCACTATGAAATATATAATGTTTAATAGTCTCAAATTAAAGCAGAAAATTTTAATTAAAATGAATCATAATTTTGCTAAATTTACTCCTAATTAACAAATAGTACATATTTTGAGCTTCATATTGCATTTTAGTTTTTGTCGAAATAAAGTTGAATTGAAATTTTCTGGTTCAATTCGAAACTGTTAAAAATTACAAATTTCAAAGTGCTCTCTTCTAAAATTGATAAACCAAAGATGGTTTTCAGTATTATTTAATGATAGTGTATAGTATTAAGAGTATAACTGGACAAGAATTATTCATTTTGATCCATCTTTAACGATAAAGGAACATTTTAAGTAAAAAGGTGATGTTTACAGGGGAACGACATCTTAACCGTTGTGTCAACGATCAAAAATTTCTACATGGGTCCACGACTAAGGTACCCGGGTACCTCCATATGTTAACATGCAAAAATGCAATAAACACTAAAAGTTTTTAATAAATTGGCGTATATTTGCTTCTTTTTTTTACGGTTAAACGTTTAATGTTTATTTTTATGATGTTTATTTAATTCGTAATATCATAATTATCAATAAAGACCTTATTCAAGCAAATTTATCGGATTATGTTTCAAAGCAGATAGGTACCTATTGTTTATTATTTATGTTAGTAACAGAAAAATCTGCAAAATATGCATTTCTTTAAAAGTAATTAAATTTTATCAAAAACTACAATTAGGCATTTCTTCAAAAACAGTTCACCAACAAAAAAAACACGAAAATTGTGTGAAGTTTGTATCAAAATTCTACTATACAAATGCGATGAACATACTCCAACAATTTCTAAATGTTGTTAATGTCCTTATAATTTTCATTTACATGTGTTTTTTTTTCAATTTTTATGTTCTCTATAAATTTTTTAAGATATCTATTAATATTTTATTGTAAATAAATATTAAAAAAAAATATTAACAAATAATTATTTGTTCCTAAATAAAACGCTTATATACATCAACTTGCTTACTAAAACCTATAGAAGTACACTAGTCGTGGACTTGGACGTTTTTATTTCAAAAAGTCCTAATTTTTATGATCTTAAGTCACATAGTATAGATTTTTTATATGAAATAGGTCTAAAATAACATGCTCTAAGATATGATAGAAGCTTATCATAAAAGAATATTTAGAACATAGAAAAAAATTCAAATTAAATAGCGCAAGGTACCCGGGTACCTTGTCGTGGACACAACGGTGCTATTTTAAAAAGTATTTTTTTTTTTACTTTTAAGTCACATCGTATATATTTTTTAGTTGAAATAGGTCTAAAATAATATGCTCTAGGATATGGTAGAAGCTTATCTTAAAAAAAAATTTAGAACATAGAAAAAAATTCAAATCAAATCGCGAAAGTTACCCGGGTACCTTGTCGTGGACACAACGGTTAAAACTCATATTACAGCATTCGGAGTAATGTCTACAAATGATGAATTAGTGAATCTGAAAGCTTACGCTTTCTTCTTTAAGATGAATTTTTAATTTTGTTCCTGTTTTCATTTTTTAGAGAGCTTTGACACTTTTTACGAAGAAGCGTTTATGACATTTCTAAATAATGAAGCTTCATGCGCACGAGTTGATTTCCAAAATCAGAGCGCAGTTTCATTCCGTTTTCTACTAAAATTATTCATCCCACGAAAAAAAGTCATTAAACCTTTTCTTCTCTAAATATCCTCTTTTTTAAAAAATAATTAAACTTTTTTTTTATACGATCAATATTTCCCGAGATGTTTAGAAAAATAGAACTTTTAAATCTTCGACTTCAATTTTTTCCATGAAGCGGTCAATAAAAAATATTAAACATTTTTAATTTTTAAAGAATAGGCTTTCAAAAAGACCATGCACCAATGTTTAATCGTTCTACTATTTTTCCGAGCTTGTAGTGCGTTTTCGTCTGTAGAAACTGAACTAATAATCTAATAATCGTTTCTGATATTGATAAGTATAGTAGCAGAGTCGAATTAACGAAAAAAACAGCACTTTTAGAAAAAGCGTAGGGATAGCAATTTTTTTTCACGAATCGCCTTTGCGTCCATACCAATACAAATTTGCGGCGCAAATTTTTACGGCGCAAATTTTTGCGGCGCAAATTTTTACGTTGAATGTTGTATTTTGTATTCAAGAAAAATATTTGCGGCGCAAATTTAAACAATTTCGCACGTACAAAACACTATCGGTGGGGATGCCGGCTAAACGGTAAACTTCAAAGAGATTTGCGTCGCATTGTTGCTGTGGACCTTTTTTGGGTGTACTTGTTGAACTTTAGTCCGTAAATTAATAAACTGTAATTTATAAATGTCTAATTTAATGAAAAAAAAATGTGCGATGTTGATAATTTTGTCAGATTATTTAAAAAAAAAATAAAAAAAATAAAAAAAGGCGTTATTGGACATCCCAGCTTTTTTTACAAAGGGCACAAAATGGAGGTGAAAATTTAATAAAAACTCTCGGTAGTGATGACGCAAGACAATTTTTTAATTTTTTTCGGATGTCTCGTGCAGATTTTGAAGTTTTATTAAATTTAATTGGACCCAAAATCAAAAAACAGGATACGAATTATAGGAAATCAATATCTGTAGAGGAAAGATTAGCCATAGCTAATCCAGTAGTCCAAAAGTACAGGTGGCAAAGTTTCGCAAAAATGCATTTAAAAGTACATACAAAGGAACGGAAAAGAAGTATTTAAATAAAAGAGGCTTTTTTCCAAAACATATATTTTAACACCAATAAACGGCATTGTTGAAAAACTTCATTTAAGTGGTAAATGGATATTTCATTCATTAACTCTAAGTAATACTTCAATATAGTGATGTGTTGCTAAATAGCAGTCTGCTATTTTATAACTGCTATTTGCCAAATAGCAGTTGTAGCAGTTATACGCTTTGAAAAATAGCAGCTATTCAAATAGCAGTTAGTAAAAATAGCAAAAAGCATATAGCAGTTGTTAAAAATAGCAAAAAGCATATAATAGCAGTTAGTAAAAATAGCTAATAGCATATAGCAGTTAGTAAAAATAGCAAGTAGTGTTACAGCATATTATACTCGTAGAATTTTGCATTGAACTTAACATAAAGCATAATAGCACTTTAGCAGTTGCGAAAAAAAATATGATAGTTTAGCGACGATCAGGTAACGTAAAACGATCTTCAATAAGTTTAAATTAAAAGTCGAAGTTATATGAATATGGACATAAATTTTGAATTATTTAGGAAGCAGTGTTTGTTTCAAAAACTTAAACAAAATACTATAAAAATTGAATTTTAAAATATGTGTTTGCTATCATGTAATTAGGCCGTAGGCCAGTTTGGTAGTCTCTAAGCATAAATAAATAAAAACAAACGCAAACACGATGCCCAAAACACAGTAGGGTAGTATTGAAAGAGTCAAACCATTGATGAATTGTTTCTTTTGAATGGGGCTTCTGGCAAATTACGTTAGAACCTGTTCTACCTGTGAGGTTTAGCTAAGTACTTATACAAACGATTTCTATAAGTTTTCTTTTGTATTTGGGATTTTACTAAATTTTAGTGAAATTTCGTAAAAACCCAAAATTGTATAAGCTTTTTTGAATATTTTTGTACTACCAAAGAGAACTCAAAGAAATCCTTTGTATTTAATCACAAGAACTTTAAATGTTAAAGTGAGAAAATGCAAAGTTTTTTTCATTCTCAAACTCGCTTGAAACTAATTTATTTTCAAAATGTAAACGTGAAGTTTTAAATTGATAACTGAACAAATGACCTACTAAATGTGTTCGTTAATTTTAAGATGTACCTATCAAAGTTTGTAAACAATTTTTTTCCATCATAATTAATACTTTTTCAAAGTAGCTGGTAGATACGAAAAAGTAAAAAATTAAAAATTGGAAGTGTGTGCTTGTGTTTTAAAGTTGAAATGGAAACCAATCGAATTTCTTAACACATACTTACTAAGTACCTACCTAATAGAAATATTATAAATCAATTAAATCTTAAATCATAATGTAGGTAATAGACATTAATGAATTTCATTCGTACGTGTCGGCTACAACTACACTCGTATACTCCGGTGTAGGGATAACTGCTTTTAGTTGCTTTCTGCTATTATTACTGCTATTGCTATATGCTATATTGCTATTTTTGTCGATTTTTCTGCTTTTTCTAAAATAGCTGCTATTACAAAAAGCTGCTATTTTTAACTGCTATTTTTAAATAGCATAGCAGGTTCGTAACTGCTATTTAAAAATAGCAGTTTTCGACATCACTACTTCAATACTTTTTTAAACCCTTTTAGCCGCCCATTTTGTTCAATATTGCCCGTTTATTATGATTGTGTGGACTTAAGTTACTTAAATAAAATAAAACTACTTTTAAATCTAGGGTTTTTCCAAATTTCATAATGGTATTCGTGTAGGTACTTTTTGGTCTCTGTTTAAATCGTCTAGCACACGTCTGCTTTAAAAGCCGCTCATTGTTTACGATTTGGTCATTTGGACTAAAGTTATTAAAATAGGGTTTTCTATAAAACAAAATTTTTATGTTGTAAATGTGATAAGATTCAATTCATTTATTTGCTTTTCCTAAAAGTCAGGTGCAAATACCTAGTCAAAAAACTTAGTTCTTTCAACACGCAAAATAAATATTTACGTGGAAAATATTTTGAACACTTTTAAATTTGCGCCGCAAATATTTTTCTTGAATACAAAATACAACATTCAAAGTAAAAAATTTGCGCCGTAAAAATTTGCGCCGCAAATTTGTATTGGTATGGACGCGCCTTTACGTTGGGACGCTTATTATGGGAGAGATTTTTCCAGATCAGAGGCGTGCGAGAACAGGGTCAAAATCGCCTTTGTTTGTTGCAAAACTGCTAGTTTTGACAATATCTTTGATCACATTGAAGATAGCAAAAAAATACATCTTAGGTAATTTGTAACGTATAAAATTACGAAGAAAATGAGACCGATCTGAGCCTAAACGAATAGTTCGTTTATGCAGATAAAAATAGAAACCATAGAAAGATCATTAATTTTTAAATTAAATTAAAAAAAAAGTAAAAGGCCAAACTTTTTGAAAATGCTTTTAAAAGATGCTTTTTAATACACAAAAACACTGTACCAAATTTCAACTTTCAATATTTTTTTAAACAACCACGATGTCTAGAAGACTAAAAATTTTCAACCTCGCATAAAGTTGGAGCAAATGATGGTAGAGGGCAAAACTTTTTTTTTAAAGAAAGGTATGGCCAAGTACTTTCAAATAATAGAAAATTGTAATTTTTTGTCAACTTCTTCGCCCTTTTTTCGCCTTATGTTTTTGACTTGTTTTACTGTTTTGTAAACAAATAACAATTTAATCACTTACTTAGTGATAAATATGTGATGAACTACTCATAAACATAAGGCGAAAAAAGGGCGAAGAAGTTGACGAAAAATTACAATTTTCTATTATTTGAAAGTGCTTGGCCGTACCTTTCTTATGAAAAAAAGTTACACCCTCTACCATCATTTGCTCCAACTTTATTCGTGGTTGAAAATTTTTAGTCTTCTAGCCATCGTAGTTGTTTAAAAAAATATTGAAAGTTGAAATTTGGTACAGTGTTTTTGTGTATTAAAAAGCAGCTTTTAAAAGCATTTTCAAAAAGTTTTGCCTTTTACTTTTTTTTTAAATTAAATTTAAAAATTAATGACTTTTCTATGGTTTCTATTTTTTTCTGCATAAACGAACTATTCGTTTAGGCTCAGATCGGTCGCATTTTCTTCGTAATTTTATACGTTACAAATTACCTAAGATGTATTTTTTTGCTATCTTCAATGTGATCAAAGATATTGTCAAAACTAGTAGTTTTGCAACAAACAAAGGCGATTTTGACCATGTTCTCGCACGCCTCTGATCTGGAAAAATCTCTCCCATAATTAGCGTTCCAATATAAAGCGATTCGTGAAAAAAAATTGCTATCCCTCCGCATTTTCTTTAAAAATTTAGTTCGACGCTACTAAAGTTAAAATTTAAGAATTTAATTTTTTAGTTTAAATAAATTTTTTTCGATTTAATTTTTGTTTTGCATGACAATTTTTGAAATAAAATAAATTACGAAAATCTCATCTATTGTTTTATTTAGAACTTAAAATGAAAAATGTAGAAGAAAAAAAATATCCGCAAAAACTGCTCATATAGAGGGGTAAAAGTCCGAATTGACAATCAACTCAATTTTGTTTTTTAAACATTATAGTTTCTAAAAATTAAACTTTTTAATTATTCAGTTTTTTAGACAAATGATGGGAGTATTTATAAAAAAAATTTTTAAATAGAAAAACTAGCTTTTCTGCAGCTTCTAATACTCTATCAATGATTAGAAATATCATTTTATGTTACAATTTGTTATAAATAAGTAAGATTATAATTTACTTTTTTGTACTAATATAAAAAGTACAACCTCAACCTTACTTATTCAGTAACAATAAAATTTGTTATACTTATGTATTTTTTTTAAATTGAAGATATAGTATACCAAACAACTAACCTTTTTCCTTCTTAGCTGAAACTGCAATTACAGAACACATTAAAATACCAAGAAGAGCAATTAGTTTCATTTTCGACTTCAACTGAATCGATTTGAAAGTACTTCTACTTTTATAGCATTATTTGAAAGTCAACATCTTTTATTACAATTTACATAAACGAATTTTTCCAAATAATAATTAATTATGTTACAAGGACGAAAAACTGAATACAGGGCCGTGTCAAGGGGGGGCAGAAGGGGCACCTGCTCTGGGCGCAAACTTGGTAGGGGCGCAAATCAAAGTACGACGTATTTAATTTATTTTTAAATTAATGCACCAATGTAAAAAATGCACAATTACTCTAATAATTTCACCAAATACATCTTTTTATTTTTAGATTTCTATTGAAAATGTAAAAAAAATAAGCAGTTACTGTTACTATACACTTAAAAGTAAAAGTAAATAGGTTGTATAGACAATACTTATTTTTTTTGAATTTTTAATGGAAGTTTAGAACCAAAAAGGGCGCCGATGGCGCCCCATTTGTAATAATATACAGGCTGTTTCGAACTCGAGTCTATGCATGGGGATCTCGGAAACCGTAAGAGATACGAAGGTGGTTAAATGGGGACAAAGTTGTGCGATTAGGAGCCCAATATTATGACGTTGAGAAATCGCAGGTATTTTAATTACTTTAGAAGATATTCACAAAAAACTGAAATGTTGAAGTTTTATTTTTATTTTTTCTTGACTTTATGGTAAGGAATATTTAAAAACAAACAACACTTCTTCATAGCCACTTTTTATTCTCTATCACGACCTACTATTAAAATTTGCGCACAACGTTTCGTCTCTCTGTAACCATCATCAACTTCAGTTTTTTAAATATGGCAAAAATTAACTTTTGACATTTTTGAATAGTATTTTTAATTCTCTATTCAATGATGCATCAAACTTTAAATCCAAAAATATGTTCATTATTTCGGTTAAAACCGCCGTAATTAATGAAGCAAAAATTAGGATTTCAGTTGGCTACTTGACATGTAGCCAATTAAAAAGTCATTCTCCGTTAAGGATTTTATTTGTTTTTTTAGTCTACTCGATGTTAAAATTCATTGAATTATTAAATAAGAGTGTAATATCAATAGTACCAATCAACTGAAAAGTTGAAGTGTGGTATGATACATCATTGAATAGAAAATTAAAAATGCTATTAAAAAATGTCAATAGTTAATTTTTTGCATATTTATAAAAATGTTACACAGAGACGAAACGTTGTGCGCAAATTTTAATAGTAGGTCGTAATAGAGAATAAAAAGTGGCTATGAAGAAGTGTTGTTTGTTTTTAAATATTCCTTATAATAAAGTCAAGAAAAAATAAAAATAAAATCTCAACATTTCAGTTTCTTGTAAATATCTTATAAAGTACATAAAATACCTGCGATTTCTTAACGTCATAATATTGGGCTCCTGATTGCACAACTTTGCCCCCATTTAACCACCTTCGTATCTCTTACGGTTTCCGAGATCCCCATGCATATACTCGAATTTGAAACATCCTGTATATTATTACAAATGGGGCGCCATCGGCGCCCTTTTTGGTTCTAAACTTCCATTAAAAATTCAAAAAAAATAAGTATTGTCTATACAACCTATTTACTTTTACGCAAAATTTAGAAATTGTATTTAAGGAGTTTTTAATGGTTTATTTCCAGTTCGTATGAGCTCCAAAAATTTTGTCATTAGAAAGGAGCAAAAATCTTAATTCTATTATCTTAAAAATTTACCTGTAGTAAAAAAATACCAAACCCTTTTATATGTCGGCCAAATTTGGGGGGGTTCCGACACCCCTATGGTAGGGCACTTTTAGTATGTTATACATATGCGTATAAGGAACACATTCCCACCGATAAGTGCCTTATTTAAATTTGTCCTAAGGTGGTTCAAGTTATTGACAATTTTCATAATTTTCTTACATACATTTCACACATTTTTATACATTTCTTTGGGTTTATATCTTGTTTAACCTAGTCATTTTTAAAGAGAAATTCAGTACAAACATAATGAGTTGTTTTTAACCCTGATCCGACCAACAGAAGCGAAGTTATTCACACAATAGTGAACCTAGAAGATAAAAAGTCAAAATTTTACACTAAAGTCGAAGAAAAAGTGCCTTTCGGTCAAAATTGGAATGAAATATTTTATCTGCACACGCACAGTGGTATTTCGACCAAGTAAGAAAAAAAATTGGTGTTATTAAACTCTTCCCCAAATCATGAAAAGTAATGCTTCTTTGCCACCACTTTAACTATTTAAACATTTAAATACATCATTTTGTTCGTATTTTAATTCTGCTTAAATTACCTTTCTTTCAAAAATTTCGTCAACCTAACCGTAAGGCCGAAAAAAATTAAAATGGTTAAATTTAAAAATGACAGCCAAATTTGGGGGTGTTTCAGCACCCCTATGATAGGAGACTTTTAGTATGTTATACATATGGGTATAAGGAACACATTCCCACTGATAACTGCCTTATGTAAATTTGTCCGAGTTACTGACGATTTTTATATTAATTTCCCAGAGCTAATTGTGAATTTTTATATTTTAATTATCTGATAATAAATTTTTGTAATATATTACCTATTATTGGCAATTTTTTTTAAATATAATTATTTTTCCTTCTATAAAAAAATTAATTAATTAAGTTAATCAATCTTAATTAATTAATAATATAAATAATTTAATTAATCAATCCTAATTAATTAATGATGAAAATAATTTAATTAATTAATCAATAATTTATTCAAGTAACATTTTAATAAGCTGAGGGCGCTACAAGAACTTTGCCCGGGCGCAAAATTAGCTAGGCACGGCCCTGACTGAATATCTCGGATAATAAATACGTGAAATTCTAGGACAAAGCGAAGTCCAGTCCGGCAAACGCATGAGTCCAAAAATAATAAAATTATAAATTTTTTTGGTATTTCTTATACAGTGAGATTTATTTAAGATTGGCCATAGGATTTTACATGTTAATTTTTAAATTCCTTGGGATATTTTATTCGATAAGGAAAATTTAAGGAATTTATGTTATACAGTTGCCGGATGACATGAAGTATCGAAACAATTCCAATTTATCCCCCTGCAAGTAACCAAATATGTAGCTGGAAAAGAATAATTTTCGAACTCCGTTAGCATGTTTTTTTGGTTAGTTTTTAATTTGTAGAAGGCTAAAATTTCACTTGACGTTCGTAGTTTGCATCTGTTAAACGTCAAGTAAAATTTCAGCCTTCTACAAATTAAAAACTAACCAAAAATACAAGCTAAAGGTGTTCAAAAATTGTTATTTTGCAGCTATTTGGTTACTTGCAGGAGGATAAATTGGATGTGTTTCGATACTTCATATTATCCGGCAACTGTACAGCAAAAATTTCTTAAATATTCCGTATAGAATAAAATATCCCAAGGAATTTAAAAATTAACATGTAAAATCCTATGGCCAATCTTAAATAAATCTCACTGTATACAGGGTGTTTACGGTCTTCTTTTGTTTCTTTTAAGGGTTGATAATAAATGACAAAAGAAGTCGAAAAATGTCAAAACACCTTAGTAAAAGTTGTATGATAAGAGAAATAATAAATGTTTTAGTTTTAATGAAAATTATTAATTTATTAAATAAAATCTAGATATTGTAGGTAATATAACAAATGCATGGTGTTTGTTGTGGTCATTACCAGCAGAGATTGTCTTTAAACAGATGGGTCAGATTAGTAAACTCACAACTTGTTGGTCCATTTGTGCTGCCACATCGATTAACTGCAAATGATGATCTACTGCCTTTGAAAAACAATTTTCTTGAACTCTCAGAAGATGTTCTTTTAAAAGTGCGTCGACAAGTAGGGTTTTTGCATTTTGGTCATTTAGTTCGTCGACATCTAAACACTATTTAAAAATTAACGGATCGGTCGAAGTGGTCCTATCTCCTATGACCTATGACCTCCTTGGTCATCGGACCTCACACCCATGAGCTTTTATTTCTGCAGGCTTATGAAGACAATGGTGTATACCACCAAAATTATCGACCTCGAGGTTCTCCGCAACCGGGTAGAAGCAGCGAGCGTGCATGAATTGCGCACTATTTTACCTGGGAAATAATTTTACTACTCGAATTGGGCACCAACCGTAAAAGTAAAGAACTTTGAACTACTCGATTTGCGCACTTTTTACCTGAACTACTTATCCCTTTTTCCAAGACCCAAATTTTTCAAAAAGTAGTTGTTATATTTTTTCCAGAATATGTTACGCGCAGCGTAATAGGCAAATGGAACAGAAAAATAAGTAAGAAAACAGCACTCAAGTTGTTATAATATTTATTGTTTATAAAAATAGCCTAAACATTTAACAAATTCTAAATTAGATATTTTTTTGTCTCGTTTTTCAATAATTTTTAGATCTAAAAATGTATGTCGTTGTCTTGTCTTAGGGTCTTTAATGCGGTTTGGTTCATTCAAACTTTGTAGTTTAATGTAAGTGTCAGTCTGCAAGTCCGTCAAAATTTTTATAAATAAATAGAGTGAAGGGTGGTTATTATAAAAATTGCTATTAAATTTTGAATGGAACGATTCGCAGCAATTAGTGGTTCTTACCAAACTAGCACTGCATTCTGCCCAAATATGAGGAGGAAATGTTGAATTTTCTTCAATGTAGTTTTCGATAAGATAATCGCTAAATTTTTCTATCTTCGCATTTTTTGGTCGAATGCTGACGAGATCAAACACGAAGCAATCCGAAACTTCGTGAGATCCTAGAAATGGTAAACCGAACACATAGTTTAGCCCGAGGGGTAAACCACTGTTCTGAATTTGTACACTGACTGCAGTTCACTGTCTATGACTGCATATGCTATGGCTACCATTGACTGCAGATAACTACCGTTGACAGCTCAATTTTTGTACATTGACTGCAGAGAGTGGACAACCCCTTGGTTTAGCCATTTCCCTTCTTCGCTTGCAGCATCTCGATATTCAGTTGTCAATCCAAGCTGCTGAATTTTGCGATACCAGCTTTGGGCGAGATGAAATCGGCATCCTATAAGGCGAACTTGCGGCCAAACTGTAAGCAAGGCATTGTGAATACTTATTTCGAAATCGACAGTTATGGATTGTGGATTTAAGTTTAATTGTAAATCGTTGCACTTTGTTTTTAGAATTATAAATGCTTCTTCATAAGTACTTGTTTTTTTATTAGGCAAAATACAAAATGCCAACGGGATGTAATGTCCATTTGACAGCACATGTAACGTAAACAGTTGCAGAAAATAATTTAGACAGCATCTAAAAGTTCCATCTAAATAGATATTTTCGGCCTCGCAAAGAGCACGCAAATTGGTAACACACGAAAATAACACAATATTTTTCTCGACGCTGGCTTCAATGAGAAAATTTTCGCCTTTAATCGTTTTGCACTCAGTAGTCTGTATAATATCTATATGGTTTCTTCTGCTGATTTTGGTAGCCTCCCTTGAGTATTTTTCCTCCCATAATACGCGTTGTTCCTTATATAAGTAACGTCACGGCTTGTTAAAGTTGCCATTTCCGAAACATGATGTTTTATAACAGAATGGAAAATCTTCGACGGTTTTTCCGTAATATCTTCTTCGGCTTTTCTTTTCACACTGTTGCTAACTATATTTCTATTGATGACTTTTGCATCTGGTTCGTGGTTGTGGTTTAACTCACTTCTCGAAATCAGATTTTCTTTTCCCAAAGTCCACAGTCTAGCCGGACAGTTTTTCTTACAGCATCGCCAAAATGCCCGTTGCTTTTAATTAAAACTTTGCAAAATGAAAATTTTGCATTTTCTACTATTAAAACCTGCTTTCCTCGTTCACTAAAAGCCACTTTCACTTCCATATTGCAAAGAAAATACTAAATTTAATATTTGTCCTCTAAAGTGTGAGGGTGGAAATATGCATCTAACGGTAAGTACTATTGAAAATTTTGGTTCTTATTGGTCAAATCAACTTTAACGGTAAATAAGAGAAAATTATAATGCGAAGTCGAGAAACGTTGTTGTTCTTTTGATAGTTACAAGAATTTGTATTAACAAATTGTATGGGTGAATTTGAAGCAAAAGATTAAGATTATATTCAAAAGATAAACCGAAAATATACCTGCAACATACAAGTGCGCAATTCGTGTAGAACCCTACGGCCAAGCGAGGGTTAACAGGTACAAGGATTAAAAAAGTGCGCAATTCGTGCCCGCCGGAAGCAGCAGCGGCTATAATTCGTCGGACAGGGTCGAGTTGTATCCCGAGCAGGTAAAATAAGACGGCCAAGAAAAAGGTTGGGGTCGAGTTGCATCCCGAGTAGCCCAGGTATAAGACCCCGCTGTACGATAATTTTAATCCCTAAGGTAAAGTCCTTCATTTTAGGACTTCTGGGATATTTAAGTCAAATTAATTTATTAAAAACTAAGAAGTATAAAATAATAATAAATATAGGTAACGTAAATCAAATAAAATAAGTTTATAAGTTCTCAGATAGAAAATGTTGTTAAAAAATGCTCAAAATAATAAATAGGTAACATAGGTAAAATCACAAAATAATAAGAATAACATTGTATAACATAAAAATTACAAAATAAGTTTATACTTTATAACTTTATTTTATGTTAATTTTGTAAAAAATATTAAAATTTTTTCCGAAAAACCCGTTAATATCACATTGACATAAATGGTTAATGAAGTGGACCTACCTACTACTTCGGGATACAACTCGACCCTCATTGGGATACAAGTCGACTCTTTTATAAACTACCTGCTTCACCCGGGATACAAGTCGGATCCTCCGAATTCGTCAATAAGGTCCGAGCCTTGCAGAATGTGTAACCATAGACCAGAATGGTCATATACATGTCGAGTGAGACTTTGAATACAACAGCATGATAATAATTTTGAGTAATTGTTATAAAATATTTATAATTAAGTAATTGAAGTGCACTTGATTTCACAAAAGTTAATAATTTTCATTAAAACTAAAACATTTATTATTTCTCTTATCATACAACTTTTACTAAGGTGTTTTGATATTTTTCGACTTCTTTTGACATGTATTATCATCCCTTAAAGGAAACAAAAGAAGACCGTAAACACCCTGTATAATCGACACATTTGGCTTCGTTTTTCCAGCAATTTCATGTAGGTCGCTCGAGAAATTCAACTTTTTGTCCTTGTAACATAAATAACTACTTTCTTAATTTATCCATTAATTACCTAATTTTTTATAACTTATTCATGAGTAATTAATGCTTTCTTAAAAACCACTGAACATTTTATTATACGAAGAATTATAGTGAAGCTGATAAGAAAACAAAAGCCAATTAATTTAAAATAACTATATTTATAGTCCTGGAGCTACCGTGTAAATTTACTAAACCATAAGAACCAAAATTTTAACCTTTACAGGTCGAAAATACATAAAAAATGAGTAATAGAACCGCCCGTCTGCCTGTCGAAAGTGGCCGCTTTAACTCAGGAGAGACGCTAGAAGGTCGAGTTTCTTTGTGGTTTAACTAAACCACAAGCTACATGAACAAGTTGTGCATCAAAAAATTTCATTTTTCTATGTAGTTTTACAATATACCATGGCAGGACGTTTTAAGTGTACCCTTATAGCGGTAGACGCCTTCGAAGAAAAAGAAAAATAACGTGTTTATAGCAAAAAAAGCGATATTTGAGTAGAAATATAGGGAAAACCGTCCATACAATTGAAAAATTTTATTATTAGAAGTTATAGATATAGTCCAACAGAATTAGCAAAAATTCGATGGTGTACAAAACAAAATTAGGTCCGTATTGAGACCTTTCTTAATATGTTAATTTGTACCTATACTTTAAGAATCCTATGAGTCCCGAGCTGGGTCACAGGCGCGCGCGCGAATAAATGGACTTGAAGAGGAAAAAAATGTTTGTGCGTAAATTTCTCGGAAAGGGTGCAACCCAGCGAAAAATGACTAGAGTACAATTTTATAGATGACGCATTTTTACAAAACAAATGTTCTATAAAAAGTTTTCGTTAGAGCAATGGTGTAACTACAAAATTCCTTTTAAGAAAGATATGCTTTCAAAAAAAATTTTAAGCAGGCGAATCAATGTCGTACAAAATAATTGCACGCCGATGGACGAAAAACTGTTTTACTCCTAGACGAACAATGATAAAATTACAAAAATAATTTCAATTTGAAGCTGAAGATTTTGGCTTTCATTTTTATATATTTTTGATTTACTTTTGTTACGTCTTGTACTATTAAACAGCTAATGAAATTTTCTTTGTACCATTTATTAAATAGTTGCAGATATTTTGTTGGATGAATTATTTTAGAAATTTTTTCTTAAGGCATATCGTTCCTTATGAATCATTTTTCAAAGTTACAGCATTAAAAATCGATTATACATTATTTTATAAAAGCGTAGTGACTTAAAACTTTTGAATTTTTAAAATATTTTATTTTTTTAAATATTATCATTTAAAAATTTATGTAAAATCGTTAATATTTAACGAGTTGAAAAAAACCTATGACTAATTTTGAAGGAAAATAAGTCTACTTTTTGATGCACTTATAATAATTTACTTACAATCTCAAGTTTACTTTTTATATTTAATACAGTTGAGAAGTGGAAAATATTTTCAAAAAAGGCTTATTATGCCTTTTAGAGCTATTTACTGCGATAAGAAAATATAACTGCATGAGCGAGCACATATACAGGCTGTTTTATACGAAGTGCTCACCATTGCTAACTTTTTTATTATTGAAGCTACAAAGCTGGATGAATTAACAAAGAATCATAATTTTTTCCGCTGATTACGATGCTCAACACTAAAAATCAATTGAACATTATGTATAGTTTTCAAGATCTTCACAAAAATAACTTTATTTTAAATGGAACACCCTATATATTTTTATGTTTTCGAAAATAATACTGCATTTAGAGTATAAAATGTCATATGAGTTTTGTCCTAAAATGAAAAAAAAATTACCGTTCTCGTATTTTCAGTATTAGTCGCTTGGCACAAACACCCTATATTTTTACTAATTTAGTATCTACATTTTACCAGGAATAAAAATCTGTATAAAAATGCAGGGTGTTCCTGCCAAGGGACCATTATTACCGTATCCGTTTAATACTGTAGATACGAGAACGGTAATTTTTTTTCATTTTAAGACAAAACTCATACAACATTTTATACTCTAAAAGCAGTGTTTATTTCAAAAACATAAAAATATATAGGGTGTTCCATTTTAAAAAAAGTTAATTTTGTGAATATCTTGATAACTAAATGTTCAATTATGTTTTGTGTTGACCATGGTAATCAGCGGTAAAAATTATGATTCTTTGTTAATTCATCCAGCTTTGTAGCTTCAATAATAAAAAAGTTAGCAATGGTGAGCACTTCGTATAAAACAGGCTGTATATGTACATAGAGTCCTAAAAATAACAATAAAGATTAAGTGCAATATGACCAGATGACAACCCCGTTTACACTATAAATATTGTGATCTGATAGAGCTTAATCGGTGTCTTAACTTTAACTAGATATTTCAGGACCCCCTGTTTATATATATGTGCTCGCTTATGCAGTTATATTTTCTTGTCGCAGTATATAGCTCTAAAAGGCATAATAAGCCTTTTTTGAAAATATTTTGGCGAGACTGATTTTTAAGTCCAAATATTTCCACAGATTTACCTGAATTCAACAGCCGTTTGTTGATTACTAGTACATCTGACTCCGTTGTGGTTTTTATAGACTAAAGGATGGGTTATTATGTTTCATTTACATAAACGAAAGTTGAAAAATCTTTAGTACTTTAAATGTAGTAGGGATTTTAAGAAAATGTCGTCGATATTTCCACTTCTCAACTGTATTAAATATAAAAAGTAAACTTGAGATTGTAAGTAAATTATTATAAGTGCATCAAAAAGTAGACTTATTTACCTTCAAAATTAGTAATAGGTTTTTTTCAACTCGTTAAATATTAACGATTTTACAGAAATTTTTAAATGAAAATATTTAAAAAAATAAAAAAATTTTTAAATTCAGAAGTTTAAGTCACTACACTTTTATAAAATAATGTATAATCGATTTTTTATGCTGTAACTTTGAAAAATGATTCATAAGGAACGATATGCCTTAAGGAAAAATTTCTAAAATAATTCATCCAACAAAATATCTGCAACTATTTAATAAATGGTACAAAGAAAATTTCATTAGCCGTTTATTAGTACAAGACGTAACAAAAGTAAATCAAAAATATACAAAAATGAAAGCCAAAATTTTCAGCTTCAAATTGAAATTATTTTTGTAATTTTATCATTGTTCGTCTAGGAGTAAAACAGTTTTTCGTCCATCGGCGTGCAATTATTTTGTACGACATTGATTCGCCTGCTTAAAATTATTTTTGAAAACATATCTTTCTTAAAAGGAATATTGTGGTTACACCATTACTCTAACGAAAACTTTTTATAGAACATTTGTTTTGTAAAAATGCGTCATCTATAAAATTGTACTCTAGTCATTTTTCGCTGAGTTGCACCCTTTCCGAGAAATTTACCCACAAACATATTTTTCCTCTTCAAGTCCATTTATTCTCGCGCGCGCCTGTGGCCCAGCTCGGGACTCATCGGATTCTTAAAGTATAGGTACAAATTAACATATTAAGAAAGGTCTCAATACGGAGCTAATTTTGTTAGGCAAAATATCTAATTCTGTTGGACTAATACTGTAATAATAAAGAAATTATCCCTATAACTATTTTTCATATCATCAACCCTAAACTAGTTATAAAGCTATTCTTCACCGACGTTTACCTAAAAAGTGCACAGTTTGAGTCAAAACTATGTGATAACCGTACATAGGATTAACAAGAATTGTTAATAGAAATTTTAGATACTGTTGTCATAAATAAATTACATTCATAAAATTTTGTCGTATCATCAACTGTAAAGTAGCTATGAAGTCATTCTCTAACCTCTTTTACTTAAAAAGACGTTAACTAGGAAGGCGTCTCCCGACACGAAGGCTACATTAAACATTGTCTGCTGTACCATATTCAAAAGCTACATAGAAAATGGAATCTTTTGATATGTAATTTGTTCATATGTTTATGTATCTTATGGTGTTGTTAAACGCTCAAAAAGACTAATTTTCTAACGCTTTTCCCAAGTAACAAGAGACATTTACGCTTCAACTAAACCACAAGATATATGAACAAATTTCATATCAAAAAATTCATTTTTTACGTAGTTTTCAAAAATGACGAGGCAAACGGTTTTAAATGTAGCCTTCATGGTAAAAGACGGTCTTGAAAATAAGCCTAAAGAGTCATCAACTAAACCACAAGAACCATGAACAAATTTCATATCAAAAGATTCCGTTTTCTACGTAGTATTCAAAAATGCCGCGACAGACGCTTTTAAGTGTAGCCCTCATGGTGGCAGACGCTCTTCAAGAAAGAGTCATCAACTAAACCACAAGAACCATGAACAAATTTCATATCAAAAGATTCCGTTTTCTACGTAGTATTCAAAAATGCCGCGACAGACGCTTTTAAGTGTAGCCCTCATGGTGGCAGACGCTCTTCAAGAAAGAGTCATCAACTAAACCACAAGAACCATGAACAAATTTCATATCAAAAGATTCCGTTTTCTACGTAGTATTCAAAAATGCCGCGACAGACGCTTTTAAGTGTAGCCCTCATGGTGGCAGACGCTCTTCAAGAAAGAGTCATCAACTAAACCACAAGAACCATGAACAAATTTCATATCAAAAGATTCCGTTTTCTACGTAGTATTCAAAAATGCCGCGACAGACGCTTTTAAGTGTAGCCCTCATGGTGGCAGACGCTCTTCAAGAAAGAGTCATCAACTAAACCACAAGAACCATGAACAAATTTCATATCAAAAGATTCCGTTTTCTACGTAGTATTCAAAAATGCCGCGACAGACGCTTTTAAGTGTAGCCCTCATGGTGGCAGACGCTCTTCAAGAAAGAGTCATCAACTAAACCACAAGAACCATGAACAAATTTCATATCAAAAGATTCCGTTTTCTACGTAGTATTCAAAAATGCCGCGACAGACGCTTTTAAGTGTAGCCCTCATGGTGGCAGACGCTCTTCAAGAAAGAGTCATCAACTAAACCACAAGAACCATGAACAAATTTCATATCAAAAGATTCCGTTTTCTACGTAGTATTCAAAAATGCCGCGACAGACGCTTTTAAGTGTAGCCCTCATGGTGGCAAACGCTCTTGAAAAAAAATAAGAAAGAGTCATCAACTAAACCAAAAGATACATGAACAGTTTACACATCAAAATGTGCAGTTTTTTACGTAGAATTCAAAAATGCCGGGACAGACCCCTTCATGGTGGCACACGCTCTTGAAAATAAGCCAAAAGAGTCATCTACAAAACCCTGAAGACTACACTTAAAACCGTCTGTCGCAGCACTTTTGAATACTACGTAAAAAATGGAATCTTTTGATATGAAATTTGTTCATGGGTCTTATGGTTTAGTTGATGACTCTTTCTTGAAGAGCGTCTGCCACCATGAGGGCTACACTTAAAACCGTCTGTCGCGGCACTTTTGAATACTACGTAAAAAACGGAATCTTGTGATGTGAAATTTGTTCATGGTTCTTGTGGTATAGTTGATGACTCTTTCTTGATTTTTTTGAAGAGCGTCTGCCACCATGAGGGCTACACTTAAAACCGTCTGTCGCGGCACTTTTGAATACTACGTAAAAAACGGAATCTTGTGATATGAAATTTGTTCATGGTTCTTGTGGTTTAGTTGATGACTCTTTCTTGATTTTTTTGAAGAGCGTCTGCCAACATGAGGGCTACATTTAAAACCGTCTGTTGCATCATTTTTGAATACTACATAAAAAACGGATTCTTTTGATGTGTAATCTGTTCATGTGCCTTTTGGTTTTGTTGATAATTCTTTCTTGATTTATTTTCAAGAGCGTCTACCACCATGAAGGCTACATTTAAAACCGTCGGCCGGGTCATATTCGAAAACTTCGTTAAAAACGGAATCGTTTGATATGTAGTTTGTTGATCTGTGTGTATATCTTATGGTGTAGTTAAAATCAAAAAAACCTCATTTTCTAGCGCCCCTCCTGAGTTAAAGCGGCCACTTTCGACAGGCAGACGGGCGGTTCTATTACTAATTTTTTATGTACTTTCGACTTGTATAGGTTAAATTTTTGTAAAAATGGTTTAGTAAATGTGAACGGTAGCTCCCGGTCTATTACTGCATACTGAATTTTCAGTTATAAATAAAAACAATTTCTCTGCTGCAATAGGGAAGTCTCTTCAATTTCAAAAGTATTTAATTATTGTTTGTCATGTTTCAAAACGTGTCGGACTTTTCTTAAAATTTTTTTGCGACAATTTTTTTTTTGTACATAATCACGTTACCAATGCAAAAAAAAATTGTCTTATCAAATACAATAATTCGACCTCATTTTTCAATCTACAAAAAATTGACATTTGCACTCTAGTGCCAAAATGTCTAAGATAATTTATTTCGACCTTTTTGAGCATTATGCTGCGCGCTTGAGCTTTTTTCAGATTAATAATGCTCAAAAAGGTCTCAATAAACCTACATGCATTTTGGCACTTTTGTGCAAATGTCAATTTTTTATCGATTGAAAAATGAGGTCTTGTTATATTATAACTGATAATTATTTCGTATTTTAAAAAATATTTGAAGTTTGAGTCACAGATATCGCGCCAAAAAAGGTATTTGGAGGTTGTGACGTCATAACCCTCTATGACAAGCATAGCAACTTCAGCATACAGGCACGTAACTAGGTTTAAAAAATCAGGTGGGCACAAAGCGAGCCCAAAGTAGTTTGTATGAGCCACGTGCAAATAGGAAATAATGTCAATAATGCTTTTCTATTTCGGTACGTTAAGAAGCCTATAAGAATACTGTTTTGACGTCATAATAGTACGCTTATAGAGTCTATAACAGCACTGTTTCTAGAGAATTTTTTTCAATGTGCAGCACTGCATGTTGACAGATGAATTATATTTGACAATTATAAAATTAATTTCATTGGACAGATAAACTAACTTTCAAACACGAACGTCAAACTTTAGAATAAGTACTGCCAGCATAAATAAATTTAGGCATCAAAATCCCAAAAACTATGTTTTGACGTAATTTTAATACCATTTTTATAAAATAATGCAGCGAAATAGAAAAAATAGTATAAAAAACACGTTAGATTAGGCCCTTAACGCATTCGTCGCTTTTGAAAACGCTTGTTTTCTAAACTTTGGACTCATACGTTAAGAAGATGCCTAATGATACTTGCTTTTTAACATGCTATTAAATACACTATACTTCATTCAAGGAGACGAGATAGTGAATGTAAACAAACAACCCGCGTGTTGTGCACGTGAACACTTCTGTTTAGCGCTGTGATTGGCTCTAACGTATAAACTTATTTTAAGCTTGTTGCATGGTTACCTAACTGCGTTGATGCGGATAACTCATATTATAGTGGCAATTAGAGCTGGGACGATTACAGGAAAAATGTAATCGATTATAAATAAATAAATGATTGAGACAACTTTAACTAAAGGAGCTTTTAGGGAATTATTATGAAACCGGCTGTTATTAATAATTTTTGAAAAATTTACACGGTATTTAATTTAAGTTTACGTAAAACCGCGCTTGTGAGAACTTGCACGTGTACGTGAACATCGCATGCAACACTATCTCGTCTCCTTGAATTTAGTATAGTCCCCAATATTAACGCACCAACCTACATTAAGACTCGACGTCAGGCGACAAGTTGATTTTTCAGGTGAAGTGGAGGCAGACGGGCATATAGTTTGGAGGCTGGACTTATTTTGCAACGTGCTCTCCTACGAGTCTCCCACCACTTATTCTATCTATCTAAAAATTTTTATAATTAGGTTTGTTTGTATTTATATCCCCGTTTGTTTTCATACGATATCTGATGTAACCGATACTTTATTTAATAAAATTTAAAAGAATTATTTAAAAACGAATAAACTTCCGTATCGTATACGGAATTATTGTTCTAGGAATTCAAAAATGTAAGACAACTTTGCGGGGTGCAGAAATTTCAAAGGGAGGTCTTTGATTTGATTTTTCACTTGCAATTTATTGTTGTAGAAGACAATTAGGTATACAGGGTGTCTCACTTGAGCTGTCTCACCATGGGTAACTCGCTTATTTGAAGAGATAGAAAGGGGGTTAAATGGGGATAAAGTTGCTAAATATAGTTACTAACAATAATCTGCTACGAAAATTAGCCTACTTTTCTTATCTTCGCAATTATTTAAAAAATACTGAAATTTGCCAATTTAGTTTTTGGTCTATAACTTTCTTATTTTTCGAAATATTAAAAATCTGAAAGCACATTCTTGAAACAACTTTTTATGATGCATATTAATCCATAGATAAAAATATTTTGTATAACGTTTCGGTTTTTTTAAACCATCATCAACTTTGTTTTTTCTTATGTAGGGGGAAGTGGGGCACATTGATGCGATTTTTAAAAGAGCTTTAAAATATACGTCTCTTAAATTTTCTGATGTTTTGATAATTTCTACCAATGCTTTAGTTATTCTAGTTTTTACTTTTAATACAAATTTATTTATATAAAACTTTATAAACAAACTATATTTATATTAACAAAAAGTGAGATTTGTATCTATCTGCCCCGTCAGTGGGGCAGATAGATACAGTATGGGTCACATACATATTTCTTTAAATAAAATACATTTTGGGCACTTAATGATATTGATTTTAAAAAATAATATAAATTTATTATAAAAGAAAACAATAGATATGCTTAACTTGTACATAAATGCAAAAAAATGAGTGACTGCTCATCGCATCTTCAATTGCTGAGGCATAGCATTATGGTGTTTAAACCATATTGAATTATTAAGTAACCGTAAAATAATACTTTTATTTAATGCCAATAATAATTATTACAAAAGTAAAATTACATGTTCACATACACTAACGCTTTTTCACAGTTTCACTACCCTACCGATGTCTCTGATCTCTCGGAACCGACTGACTACCCCGGTACCTTTCTTACCCTTGGTACCACCCATTTTAAGGGTAATGGTGGTGGAATAATTTTACCGCCACAGAGCTCCCCTCTGAGTGACAACGTTGTTGTTGTTTTTATTTTTGATATTGAGTAGCCATGGGACGATTCCGCAGATTGTAACGCGTATTAGGTATAAAAGTTTTGACTGTAACTGGCCCAAAGTGAACAGAGCGTTGCATTGCTGTATTTGAGGACCCTGTGTCCTGTAATCCGCTCGAAGACGGCGTGACGTTTGTCTTAACCGCTGAAGGTGTCACTTTGTTTACTGTAGCGGGGGCTGCTGAAACTGTTTTTGTAGCGCATGAATTCCTGTCGTCACCATTTATATACGCTGGTTTTAGGCGATCCGTGGAAACATTAACCACTCGATCATTAATTTGAATCTTGAAAAGCTTATCACTTATACGCGTAAGAATTTTGTGTGGGCCTGTGTATGCTTGTTGCAAAGGTCTTTTAACGGCATCGTCGCGCAGGAAAACATGAGAGCACGTATTGAGCTCCTTGTAGACAAAAATTTTAGAGCTTGTTTTATGGGATGTTTGTACTGGACGAATGTCGCGCATGTGTTGCCGTAGGTTTTCCACAAGTATACACGGGTTTGCTGAAGTTTCTGTACTGAGAAAAAATTCTCCTGGTACTCTTAACGTAGTACCGTATACGAGTTCGGCCGGAGAACATTTTAAATTTTCTTGAAAGTTTGTTCGTAGACCTAATAAAACGGTTGGCAACACATCTGTCCATTGTTCTGATTCGTGGCATTTAATAGCCGTTTTCAATGTCCGGTGCCATCGTTCCACAATACCGTTTGTTTGCGGATGATACGCTGCAGTTCTATTACGTTTAGCACCTATGAAGTTCGTTAATTCGCGAAATAAGGAAGACTCGAATTGTCGACCTTGATCCGTGGTTATGATGCGCGGTGCGCCAAAACGGGCAACCCAATTTAAGTAAAATTGGCGGGCGACGGTTTCTGCTGTCATGTCGACGATTGGTATGGCTTCGGGCCATCGCGTAAATCGATCGATCATCGTTAGGCAATAGCGAAAGCCTTGGGAAACCGGTAAAGGACCGACAATGTCTATATGCACGTGTTGGAATCGACCGTCCGCGACTTGTCCGGGAATTGCACAAGGGGTTGTTTGTTGTGTCTTTGCACTTTAGAGCGTTGGCATGGAATGCATTCGCGAGTCCACTTAACAATGTCTTTGTTTACACTGGGCCACGCGAATTTTTGAGTCACTATACGTTTTGTAGTACGAACACTAGGATGGGATGCTTCGTGTAGCATCTTAAACACTTTATAACGCAAAGTTTGGGGAACGTAAGGTCGCACTTTGTTCGTGGATGTGTCACATACAACCGGTAAACTCGCGTCACTAAACACAAAGTCTTTAAGTTTGAGTGAAGTCGAATTTCGCGTGTGATGTAGTTCTGGATCATTTTGTTGAGCTGTTGCTAAATCCTGTAAACTTATATGAGATGGCATGTGTAATTCTTCAATTCGTGACAGTGTGTCAGCGACAACGTTTTTACTACCTGAAATATGACGAATATCTGTCGTGAATTGGCCGATAAAATCTAAATGTCGAAGTTGACGTGGTGATGCTTTTTCTGGTTTTTGTTTGAAGGCGTAAATTAAAGGTTTATGATCCGTGTATAAAATAAATTGTTTACCTTCTAGCAATTGGCGAAAATGTTGAATTGCCGCGTAGGCTGCATACAGTTCTCGATCGTACGTTGAATAATTTTTCTGTGCGTCATTCAATTTTTTTGAAAAAAATGATAACGGCTGCCAGGAGTTTTCTTTCCACTGTTGCATAACTGCCCCTACTGCAGAATCGGAAGCATCGACGGCTACTGATAAAAGAGCGTTTGGCAAAGGATGAGCTAAAAGAGTAGCATTAGCTAACTCTTCTTTCGATTTATTAAACGCGATTTCCGCTTCCTGAGTCCATTGTACTTCTCTCTTATCATTTTTAACACTGCCCTTTAAATATTCGTTTAACACGGCTAAAGTTTGCGCCGCGTGTGGTATAAATCGACGGTAAAAATTAACCATAGCTAGAAAACGCCGTAGTTCTGCTACAGTTTTCGGTTTTTTAAAATTACTTATGTCGCGCACTTTGTCTTTACGCGGAACGACACCGTCTTTAGAAATAGTATAACCTAAAAAGTTTACGTCACTTGCGCACAGTTTCACTACCCTACCGATGTCTCTGATCTCTCGGAACCGACTGACTACCCCGGTACCTTTCTTACCCTTGGTACCACCCATTTTAAGGGTAATGGTGGTGGAATAATTTTACCGCCACAGCATCTTCAATTGCTGAGGTCATCGCATCTTCACTAATGTTGCTTCTTTTTATAATTTCTCACTATTATTCACAAAAAAAACAACATTCAAACAAATAAATTAAACCATATACGAAATATACGTGCATTTATATGTATCAAGCTGCCCCGTTCCCTAGTGTATCAATGATCCCCATTGACGTTATGCTAGTTTTATACCAAGTTATGCCCAAATAATACATAAACCAAATTATAAAACTAATATAAATAGTTAGTAAATCGTCTCTACTTACCATAAGAACAATAAAAAGATTCAAATAATAACACACACTAATATAAACATTTACTATCTTCAGTAGAAGAAAGTTACTTTGAATGAGCAAAAACCCTTATCTAGCGATTACATCCAACCCCTACACAAACCGCGCGAAATATTTCCCTAGTGAATCACATACTAGGAGAGACATATTGTGACATATAAATAAACCTCATGGATGTTTTTGTTATCCTGTAATATGTAAAGTATCAATGTGCCCCTTGTATCTATGTGCCCCATCTCCCCCTATGCCATATTTGGTTTTTACACCAAAAGATAGGCAAAAAATTACTGAATCCAACCATATAAAATACTTTATACTTTAGATTTTTTAAAAATGGTCGAAATTACGATATTATTAATTTGGAATGCATTTTGTACATTATCCAAGTAGGCTTTGGAAAATAATTATTTTTGTAAAATCAAATGATTTATCCCATTGAAGAAATATTAAATAAAAATATAATATTGTTATCTGAAAATTGAAATTTAGCAGATCAAACGTTTACTAATCGAATTTACAAGAATAATAAGAATAACCATAGACTTGGTTTAGGAAACAAAAAAAATAATAACCTCAACTCAGTAGTGATACTTTTTTGAGAGAAATAGATAACAATATTATATTTTTATTTAATATTTCTTCAATGGGATAAATCATTTGATTTTACAAAAATAATTATTTTCCAAAGCCAACTTGGATAATGTACAAAATGCATTCCAAATTAATAATATCGTAATTTCGGCCATTTTTAAATAATCTACAGTATAAAGTATTTTATATGGTTGGATTCAGTAATTTTTTGTCTATCTTTTGGTGTAAAAACCAAATATGGCGTCCATAAGAAAAAATAAAGTTGATGATGGTTACGAAAAATCGAAACGTTATACAAAATATTTATCTATGGATTAATGTGCATCATAATAAGTTGTTTTAAGAATGTGTTTTTAGATTTTTAATATTTCAAAAAATAAGAAAGTTATAGACCAAAAACGAAATTCACAAATTTCAGTTTTTTTTAAGTAATTGCGAAGATAAGAAAAGTAGGCTAATTTTCGTAGCAGATTATTGTTAGTAACTATATTTAGCAACTTTGTCCCCATTTAACCTCCTTTATATCTCTTCAAATAAGCGAGTTACCCATGGTGAGACAGCTCAAGTGAGACACCCTGTATAGATAGCAATTGCAATTATTGTAAAAGTTCCAAAAATTAGTGAAAACCATTAAAATGGTTAGTTCTCCAGTGGGCCGAAACTCCGAAACACCAGCCACATTGTAAAATGTTGAAAAATGAATAACCATTTTAGAAGCTGGCCGCGCTTTATAATGCCACCCCTAGCCACATAATGCTTTTGGTTTTCCTCCGCGTAAAACACAAAATTTTCAACTTTGATCTAGACACCTCGTAGAAGATAATGCAAGAGGTTTCAGAAAAATCGGTTCAGACTGTAAAGTTTAACGCATTTCAGTTTTTCAGTCTAATTCCAGTGCACTATTAAATCAACTAAAAATTAATTTTTGAAGCTAAATAGCGCCAGAAATTTAATTTCAAAATTTATAAAATTTGTAGAAATAACTTGCATTTTAGGGGTTTAAAGTTAGGGCCACCCCCTGAAGAGATAGTTCTAGTGGTGCGATTTTCATGAAATTTCTACCATATGATGACTTTTATAAAATAAGCCTAATACTGTATAAAAATCATTAAAATATTTACAATATTTTTGGAGATAAAGCCATTGTTTAAATTTTGACCTAATTTGGGCCCAGGAAACCACTGTAGACGTTTGTCAATGTTATTCCGTGTTATTCGGGTATTTCTAGCTTTTCAGGTATTATTAATTTGTCAATGAAAAGTTTCTGATGAAATGGAATGACCCATACATATTTTTAGGGTAAAATATTACAGTTATAGGTTTGTTTGTTCATCAACATGTTATCTACCAAGTTTCAGATTTTTAGACCACGAATTGATCGAAGAAAAACATTTTATACCGCAATATCCAAAAACCTTGTGTATTTTACATAAGAAACTTCGACCCCGTTGGTAATGGCCGATATCAAAAATAATGTTTTTTTATGATGTGGATATTTTTTTTTGAATTATTTGGAGTTGATTTAGTAAGAATTAAAATTCGCAAGTAGGCCAAATAAGAAGTACCCTAATGTACTCGTACAATATACGTAAAATATTATGTGTAAATAATGTAAAATAAACTTCAAAAATTCACAATTCTGGTAAAAGTAGTACATTTTTTATTTAATCTCCATCTACAATTAAAAATAATAGTTTTAATTCCGGAGTGTTTAGTTTAAATTATTTTAAAAAATAACAATAACAAAAGATAACACAAAATGCTATCGTTTTTCATTCAACAGCAGACTAAGGAGAAGGTTAGCGAAGAGGCGGAGTTGGTTTCTAAGAACTAGTTTGTGGAAACAAAATTATTTGTTTTCACATATATATGCGCCATCTACCGGGTGGTGACCGGACCTCTCGGTCATACAGATTTAACATGTAAAAACAGACTTTGGTAATTTCCTGCTTCCCAATGTATTTTAGAAAGAAAATTTTCAAACAAAAGTTTTAGAGAATAAAATTCTGCATCTAAATGAATAAACAAAATTAATTTTGGATGCTTTATAACGCCTGAAATTTAATTTGAAAATTCCCAAAATTAGCAGATGTAGCGATTGCCTTGAAACACAATTGAAAATTGTCAAATATTTTAAGCTTTATCTGTCAAAATAGTTCTGCATTTTTTATTCAATTATTAAATTTATTTAATAATAAATAATATTTACGTATGATCAGATCATCCCTAAAAATTACTTCATTATTAGTTTCAGTTAATTTAAATTACCCTCAAAAATAATTTTGAAAGATGTCAATGTCAAATATTGATAATTTTTATTGGGAATATTTCATGGCAATCGCTATTTCTGCTAATTTTGGGAATTTTCAAATTAAATTTCAGGCGTTATAAAGCATCCAAAATTAATTTTGTTTATTCGTTTAGATGCAGAATTTTATTCTCTAAAATTTTTATTTGAAGATTTTCTTTCTAAAATACATTGGGAAGCAGGAAATTACCCAAGTATGTTTTTACATGTTAAATCTGTATGACCGAGAGGTCCGGTCACCACCCTGGTGTATGTAGTCGTAAATAAATTAAAATATTTGTTTCGAAAATAGCTGATTCTGCCTAAACGGATAAAAAAAATTACTTCAAAAAATTATAGGTACTAGCATAATCTCCTAATAGAGGTTTATAGACTAAGTGGCATTGTTCAATCATCTTTTTATAAAGAGAAAAAAAATGTTTAAAATAACCCAAATTATTGAGTTTTAGATTGTACAATGCTAATTAATTAACACACCAATTTTGATTATTATAGTCTTTGAACCTTTGACTATTATCCCTTATTGTATATAACTTTTCCTTTTCATGAAAAATCGCTTTATAAAGCCACAATTAGCTATGCCATGAGTAGTGTTTTGATGCATTTTAACAGGAGTGACGTAGCCTCTTAAAGAAAAAAGATTACTCAGAATACTTTTTAATCGTAATCTAAACACCAATTTAAAATAAAGTTTTATTTTCACTTTATAATTATACAGCATTAGTTTTTTTTCATAATGTAGTAACAAATAAATTAAAGAGCATTAAAATAAGTTGTTTTTCTGTCCCATTTTCAGTCAAGAGAATGCGATTTTTAAAATTCAACACTTTAGTGGTTCTGCGCCGTTTTTAAATTGGATATTTTCGAAAATTGTAAACATTTTTTGTGTATAATGTGCTTAGTTACTGGAACTAATTTTATCGTTGCAGTTTTAAAGATTCAGCATTATTTGGGTTAGCTACTGTTCAGGATGGAGAGTGGACTGTATTTTTATAGTTTATATTTTTTATAGAAATTAGTTTTCCTTTATTAAACAAATAACTTAGTCGTTACTTATGAGGTTTTTATAATACCTAAACTGTTAGACTGTTACAAAGAAATTAGTTTTTCTTTACAAAATAACTTATAACGTTACCTTTTGGTTTTTTATAGTGCTGTTGATTCGAATCGGTTAACTGGTTAACCAGTTAATTTTTGCTTGGTTAACCGGTTAATTTTTTTCTTGGTTAACCAAAAATGGTTAACCGAATCATTTTAACCACATTTGTTTACCCGAATCATTTTAACCAGCGTTGGTTAAATGATTCATATTAACTAGCGTTGGTTAAGCGATTCATTTTAACCACCTTATTTGGTTACGATTCATTTCAACTTTCGAGTTTTGCGACTGCTTGGTTGATTTGATTCATTTTAGCATTTTAAGCATCTGTCAGTAATCTAATTAACTCTTTTATATAAATCGTTATTTTGTATAGCTTATCAGAAATTTCTGGAACTTACAATTTTGGAAATAAAATTTGTCAATAAGAAATTTGAATCATAAAATACAACAAAATGAAAAGGCCCAGATTGATTTTAAAACAAGTAATTTTAAAATCTGTTATAATAGAGCTACCTGCCATAGTGTACCTACCTAAATTGATAAAAGTATTAAAGAATTCTTTTAATACGCTTCTGAAATGGCCAAGTCGCTGCTTTGCTTCGCGATAAGTTGAGATTAGATTATCAGTGTAATATTATATTCTTAATCATATCTGCCGCGGTTGATTTACGAGTTCCATTTAAATTGTTACAATCTATACCTAGTTTAGTTTCAATGAAAAAGCCTTCCTATAGGAATTGAAGAGATTGACTCCACAGTGACTTGGTGATATTTAGTCATGATGAAAGGACTTATTTTTTTAAACAAAAGCTTTAAAAAGAATTTAAAAAAATAACTTAGTAAAATAATGTTTTTCTAAATAAATATACTACCGGCTTCGCTAATAAGCCTTTTTAAATTATTTCTAAAGCTTTTGTTTAAAAAAGAATAAGTCTTTTCATCTTCTTACCCCATTTGGGGTAATTTAGGGTAATATTAGACTAATAAACCTTTATCACAATGTCAATGTCAATGGAGCTGCAGTGTAAAGCCAGCCTTACATGACAGATTCTAGAAGCCAGCTTCTTTTTTTCAAACCGATAGAAGTTGAACTTGAACCAACTTCTAGCGTCTGACGCTGGAAATGCAAGGTTTCTATTGGCTTAGAAAAAGAAGCTGGCTTCTAGAAGCTGTCATGTAAGGCCGGCTTAAAGAGCAAACATTGTGCACATTTTGAAGTCATAATTTTATAATAAATAACCTAATAACCAAGAAAATAAGAGGTTGCAATTTAAAAAAGTCTTCAATGACGTCCACTGCTCGAAGATAGAAAAATGAAAATCATCGGAAAGTCTTTGTTTTTAAATCAATTACTTTGACGGGTCCAACCGTTTTTTGATATTCCTGTCGGAAAAAGAAATATTTCCATTTTTCCATATACTTTTGGCGCTCACTCTATACATAGGAAGATTTTTATGTAAAGAATAGGGCGGAGCCAATGCGCTATAACGAAAACGTGTTTGGTAACATCTTGTCGCATGAATTTTAGAAATAGAGAGAGAGAGAGCAGTCGCTCCCTCCATCTCTACTATGCAAGATATTGGCTACGCCCTATTCTTTACGTAAATATCAACCTATACTAGTTACGAATATCGCATTTTTTCTAGCATGAGGTTTTTTTGTTTATTGGAGTCGATTCATTTCAGAAGTAAAGCGTTATGCAATTTTTACAAGTTGAGTCTGCTGTCTGCACTTTTAAGTTTCAACATGAAACTTGAGCCTGCAACAGAAAAATCGGGGTGATCGTATTTAGGTCCATCTTTTGGGAATAAGCTATTTGAGTGCCAGCGAACATGAAAATCTAGTTGGCTGCCAAAAGCACTGACTTAAGGCCTCAGGATCCTTCAACAAAATTGTTAGAGAAGGAAAAAGTAAGAAATATGACAGCATTCGGGACGCAACGTTGACGTTTCATTCTTATCAAAAGAGTCGACAAAAAAAATTGGCTACTCTGTACAATCGCTCTGAGAGCGATTGAGAGTTGGGTTGAAATTAACGTCTTTTTGCTACACACCCACGCCCATAAACTTTTAGCTCATAAATGGTATTTGGGTTACACACTGGCAAAGTAACTACTTTTTACATAAAAAGAGGGTTTTTACTTTGGCATCCCTCATGAATGAAAAGTTTTTGATAGCCTCTCATCAACTTTTTTTAAGCTAAATACAATTTTAAATAATTAAGTTTAAAATACCAAGGCTAAAAATAGATGACACTCCCTCAAGACAATTTTCATGTTGTTTCCTTCATCATAAAGTCTCATATGGTCATATGACTCTATCAAGAAAACCTTTTGGGGTAATACCTAACCTAAATTACTCCAAATCTCCTATAGGAAGCTTATTCATTAGGTATAAACTTTTCGAAGTTGAAGTAATTTTTTAAAGACTGGCGGTTGACTTTAAAATTTTCGTTTTAGGGTTACAAATAGTTACAAATTAGTTACTAACTTGTGGCAAAAGCGCACTTAAAAAACCTGAACTTTGGGGGCTAACTTCACGCACCCCGAAATTTGACTCAAGGTAACTCCGCGAGACGAAACTTACAAATTTTAATTTTTAGGTTACAAATAGTTACAAATTACTTACTAATTTTTGGCTAAAAAAAAATTTCGAAAACTCAAAGTTCGGCGGCTCCCGCGAAGTTAGCCCCCAAAACTTTGAATACCGATATGTTCTTTGCGCGTGACTTACAAATTTTAATTTTTAGGTTACAAATAGTTACAAATTAGTTACTAATTTTTGGCTAAAAAAAAATTTCGAAAACTCACAGTTCGGCGGCTCCCGCGAAGTTAGCCCCCAAAACTTTGAATACCGATATGTTCTTTGCGCGTGACTTACAAATTTTAATTTTTAGGTTACAAATAGTTACAAATTAGTTACTAATTTTTGGCCCAAAAATTTTTTCGAAATGCGATAGTTTGGGGGCCCCCGAGAAGCTGGCCCCCAAAACGTTTTTTATTTTAAGGGGCATAACGGTTGAGTTACAAATTTTGATTTTATGGTTACAAATAGTTACAAATTAGTTACTAATTTGTGGCAAAAGGGCACTTCAAAAAAGTCAACTTTGGGGGCTAATTTCACGCACCCGAAAAAATTGCGAAGTTAGTAAAAATTTTTGAATCCTATTCAAAAACCTGTGATTTTTAAGAATCCGACGAGTCCCGAGTTCTAAAGGGTGAGCTAAAGAAGTTAATGGGGTAAAATGGCCATCTTCAAAACGTTTATGGGATATTTTGAATTTGTGCATTAAAAATAAAAATATTCTTATGAAAGTAAATAAAATAATCTATTTTTAACAACATTAGCAAGAAATAATTCAGGTCAGATGGTTTCTTAAGGCTCCTCACTAGTAAATTTTTATTTCAAACTTGAGCATAATTCCGATTTTGAGGATGCGCCTGTTTTTAACCATTGTGTTTAATCCTTTGGTTGCTGCAGGCTAAATAGTTTGTAGATATATTTAAATTTTAAAAGTAAAAATAAATTTAGAATGGAGAAATGAGATTGTGAATAGTAAATTTAGTAATATCTACACCCCTCTCAAATAATATTATATTATAATCGAGATTATAATACTTATATTTTTATTATAAAAGTATCCCAAAAAATAAATTAAATTTCAAAAACTAATTAAAATTCTTAGAAGTGGGTATACATAATAATATTAGTAGGAGTACTTAGAAAGAAATTTTTAATATTACAATAGGTAGAAGTATTATACCTGACATTTTTGTAATATTTATTTAAAAAAGGTCTTTAGTCAACACAAATTCTTGTAGTTTCGTTCAATAGATTTGCTAATTAGGTAGCTAATAGCCGTCTTCTTATAATTTTAAAACTCCTTTTGTGCTATGTTCAAAGATAACTAAACTACTTTTTCTAACAACTATAGAATTCTAAATAAATCAATTTACTGTAGGTACCTTTTACATTTTTCTCCGTAGTTTCTCATTAGTCACAACTAAATATAGGTAAAAACATTTAATATCTTAAATTTTTTTAAATTTAGTTTAGTATTCTCGATTTAGCCGTTCAGTGCGTTTTCCTCAGTGAATTGTGACGTGAGTTAGAATACAATCTATTATATAATATTTATCAATTTATAAAATATGGGCGCACCTAATAAGAGCCACCCTAATCCGTCTAAAAAACGAAAAAGTCGAAAACAGATTATTAAAAGAAATTTTAAAATTAGAAAAGGATCTAGAACTGCTTTTTTCAATCATCAGGATCCCAACAATTCGGAAAATGCGTGTATTGAAAAAACAAGCTCAAGTGATTTTAAAGATGATGTTTTCATAAGTGAAACAGTAACACCAAAAACAGAAACTGATTTTCAACTCCATGGTCGCAGAGTAGTTGACATAAACTACTTATTTTCTTCTATGAAATCAATAAGGCATAAAGGGTTAGATTGCAGCTTTTACGATATAGATATTGTTGCCGAAAAACGATTAGGTCTAAAAAGTGTTTTTACATATAAGTGTCAAGTGTGTGGGCTAAAAGGTACTTTCGATACAGAACCTAAACTACGGGATAATATTAATATTAATAAAGCCGCAGCATGTGGAATAGTTGCCATTGGCGCCGGTTACTCGCAATTAACAGAATTATGCTCCGCATTAAATATACCATCAATGTCATCAAATACGTACGTAGCCGCAGAAAGACATATTTTAAAATCTTCTGAGGTAGTTGCTTTAGAGGAAATGACAGAAGCGGGAAAATTAGAACACGCATTAGCAATAGAAGCTGGGGATGTGGACAAAGACGGTGTTCCACAGATTTCTGTTATTGTAGACGGGGCTTGGTGCAAAAGATTATATAAGTGTAATTATAACGCATTATCGGGAGTCGCGTGCATAATTGGTGCCAGGACAAAAAAAATATTGTATATAGGTGTAAAAAATAAGGTATGTAGTTTTTGTGTAAAGTAGTATGAAAATTTGAAAAAATCTGTTCCTCGCCATACGTGTTTTCAAAATTGGAGCGGAACATCTACGTCTATGGAAGCCGCAATTGTATTAGAAGGGTTTAAAAAGTCTTTAGAAATGCACAATCTAAGATATACGAAAGTTATAGGTGACGACCGGAGCATATTCATGGGTCGAAATATTGATAGAGCGGATCATCGTTGATCGAGCGAAAATCACGCCCACTCTGGTATTACTATCTCTGTTATTTTCTTGGAGTCTTTACCGCTTAATATTTTTGAATGAAACGTACCCCTACTGCGACAAACACGACAGAGACAACTTGTAGAATTGTGAGTACCAGTAGCGCACTAAAAAAATTCTTTTTAAGCGGATATAATTTTGAATTTTATTTATAAAAAAATATATTTATTTGTTTTAAGTTAATTTAAATCCATATTTTTTTAATGCCAAGTTTATAAAATAATAAAAACCGTAAAAAAAGAGATATGCTGTCTGAGAACATTAGACACATACTATATGTTTTTGCAAGGCTCTTAATCTTCAAATTAAATTCCATGTAAAAATACTTCTGGATTATGAACGATTGATTGTAGTAGTTTGTTATTTGTTGGAGTTGGATATAATAAAACTATTAAATATATTTAAAAATACATAGTACCTACCTACCCATCTATGTATTGTATAATAATTCTTTTTACAAAATCTGTGATATTATGTTGTAGCACACTGTGGCTTCTTCAAGAAATGAAAATAATGTTATTGATGGTTTAAAAAGACCGGCTATTTACATAAACGTGCATAAACAATTAAACATCAAGTATAGTATACCTAAATGGACCGGGATTTTTGGTTACTTGTAGGGGGATAAATTGGAATTGTTTCGATATTTCATATCATCCTGCAACTGTATAGTATAAATTCCTTAACCCGGGATCGCTATCGTTAAATTATTTACGTGATCACTATCGTTGCGAGCGAAATGCTAACATGTATTTTATTACAATTTTTGCTGACGAAATTAATTTTTTTATACTTAACTAGTAAGTATTTTACATACAAAAAAATATCTAAACAATTAAAGCATTGAAACTGATACTTATTTTAATTTTAATAAAAAAAATATTACTATTAGTAATAAAATTACGCGAAAGTAGTCCTTATGTCGTCACCCATTAACAAGTAAATCGCAACTTTTTCAACTAAAATGCTCATTTAGGGCTGTTTACCGTCTACCCATTTTCAAACTCGGGATGTTCTAAGAAGACCATACCACTGAGGGAACCATATCTCGAAGATCTACGACCATGCTTTTGTCAATAAAAAGATATTAGCAAAAATTAAAAAATGCTAGCGTTTTGCTAATGACGACAGCGATCCCGGGTTAAAAGAAAAAAAATACAGTCTACTTATACATATAAACATATATTAGGGGTTAAAAACACCCCACAGTCAACACTTTTATTTTTCTTTATTTTTAAAGAAAAAAAATACAGTCCACTTATATAAACATATATTAGGGGTTAAAAACACCCCACAGTCAACACTTTTATTTAAATTTGATTTTAAACTTCACTAAAATAATTAATTTAATTAAATTAAAATAGCACATAAGATTTCAATTATAAAAAAATAAATTGTTCATTCGACTAAAACCATAACGGGATCACTATCGTTGTTAGCTTTTTGCTAACATTGTCACCTTACTGCAAAGAAACGCCTGGGAGGCCGTTCACCGCCCCTCCACCTCCACATCCGGCATTCCATTAAGACGACAATATCATGCAGATAGCATATCTAGAAGGTTAAATTTCCCGCTTTAAAGACACCGAATATATTTAAAAAAATTAAAAAATGTTAGCGTTTTGCTAACGGCGATAGCGATCCCGGGTTAAATATTCCTTATAGAATAAAATATCCCAAGGAATTTAAAAATTAACATGTAAAATCATATGGCCAATCTTAAATAAATCTCACTGTATAAGGTTTTAGTGCAGTATTTTATTAAAACTTATATTTGAACGAAAACTCAAAGTACATTATTTGTTATTTCAGTTAAAATAAAAAGATCAAGTTCTATAAAACAATCGAATAAAAAACAACTGAAATACAATAAATTACTAATAAATGTATAATAATAATAATAATAATAATAATTTATTTGTGTTACTACACATAAGTGTTTACATATATGTCAAATATTTATACAAAATATGATAAACCACAAATCATATCACAAAAACAAAGAAACATCAGCGTTGAGGAACTCCTCGCATGAGTAAAAAGCACCCTTCAGTAATATAGTTTTAATAACATTTTTAAATTTTTTTATATCTAACTCTTTTATGGCATTCGGTAATTTGTTAAATAACTTCGGAGCATGGTAGTTTGTACTACTTCTCGAACCGTAAATTCTGCCATAATGCAGCGTAAGTTTTAAACTTGATCTCGTTTGATAACTATGGTTTTCTGAAGCACTGGTATAACTGTCCAAGCTTCTCCTAACGTATAACATGCACTCCAGTATATACAATTATACATACATGGAACTGTCAAAATATTTTTTGTGACATAAGCCCCCCTGCAATCAGCACGATAATCTAAATAACTAATGACTCTCACGGCTCTCCTTTGTAAAGCAAAAATTCGCGGGGTATGCGCTGAGAGTCCCCAGGCCAGTATTGCATAATTAATTTTCGATTGGATGAGACCGTGAAAAGCCAATAGAGTCGTATCCGGTCCAGCTCCTCGCACAAGATTTCGTAGAGCAAAAACATTACTACTTAGAGACGCAGCCAGCCCAGAAATGTGCTCCTCCCATGTTAGTTTCGAGTCCAAGGTGACTCCTAGAAACTGAGCGCTGCAAGCAGCATCCTTGTTGTTAAAAATTACAGTTTTAGTCTTGGATTTATTTAGATATAATTCATGGGAGGAGAACCAATCCACAGCTGACTGCCTCACATCTTCTAACTCACGTAGGAGTTCAGTACGGTCCCTAGAAGCCGTTGCAAAAGTAGTATCGTCTGCATATAAAATAATTTTAGGACACTTAATGTTTTTTGGAAGACTATTAATGTAAATTAAAAAAAGTAGTGGCCCCAAAACGGATCCCTGTGGAACTCCCCGTACAATTTCGGTGGCATTAGATCATACATCATTACAAAAAACCATTTGTATTCGATGTTCGAGGTATGACCTCAACAACTCGCAACTACCCCGAGTAAAGTTATATTGAGACAAAACCTGGACAAGTTTTACATGCGATACACAGTCGAAAGCTTTGGACAGGTCACAAAATGTGACACCAGTTGAAACATTAAGATCAAAATTTTTGTAAATAAAACCTATAAGATCCAGTATTGCATCAACTGTAGATAAATTCTTTCTGAAACCGTACTGATTATGGCAGAACAGATCGTTGCCTTCAAAGTAATCAACAATTTGATTGGCTAAAACTTTTTCAAAAACTTTTCCCACAATGGGAATCAACGAGATCGGGCGATAATTACTCACATCATCAAGAGATCTCTTTTTATGAATTGGTACAACTTTTGTAACCTTTAAGCAACTTGGAAAAATACGTTGCGCAATACATGCATTGAATAGCCTAGTCACAGCGGGATAACCAGCTCGTTCTTTACAGATTTCAAGATTTTACTCGTCATACCGTAAATATCTACACTACTGCTATTTTTTATAGCATCAATTGCATCTCTGACATTTATTATCGTAATCTCTTTAAAATCAAAACTGAATTCGTCACTAAATTGATTGCAATCAACAATATCCAAGCTGGAGTCCCGATCAAGGCCACTCAATATGTCATTTAAACCATTTATAAAAAAATCATTAAAATCTTGTGCCTTTAATGCCTCAGAAGACTTTACATGATTACATTTTTTCCTACTTTGATTAATTATTTGCCAGGACGCCCTAGCAATATTGTTTGATTTCTGAATAAATAACTTATTTGCACTGCATTTAGCTTTGCGAATCTCTTGTCTATATTGTCTTCTGAGGGTGTCAAATAAAGCACGGTCACACTGTTCCTGAGAACACATCCCCTTGATCAGGATCAAAGTCTCTCTCATATTTTTTAAATCATTACCAAACCATTCATTTGGTATAACATTACTAGTAGAGCTCACCTTCTTTCTCCTGATAGGGAAGGCATCGTCAAGAAAAAAACCTAACCTATCATTAAAGTTCTTAAACACATCCTCAACACTAGATGTACAAGTCTTGAAATCAAAATTCCAATTTTCATTTACGACACAATTAAAAAATACATTCAGTCCATTCCGAGTTATAGGTCTAAAATTTACATAACTAGAGCCAGTTTTGACTCTCGGAACACTTATCTCAATTGATATCAACAGGTGATCAGATAGACATGGATCAATTACATTCACACAGAACAAATCCTCACAGACATTGGTAAGGATGTTGTCGAGACAGGAGTCTCCTCTAGTATTCACATCTATTGTAATCTTAAGATTATAGCTATAGACTAGATCGGCAAATATCACAGATCGATTATTGACCACGTTAAAATTAATATTAAAATCACCGTTTATAACTAATTTACAATGTGCATGCCTCCTCGACAAAACATCCAAAACCTGAGTAAAAACATTTATAAAAGTTGAAAAGTCACCATTTGGTGATCTGTATACAGTGATAACACACGTGTCGCAAACCTGGAGATAAATCGCTGCCAGTTCACAATCCACTTCTTTTGACAGCGAATTAATTTCAGCTATAAACTCGAAACAAACATCATCTCTCGTCCATATTAAAACTCCTCCATTTTTCTTAGTTTCTCTACAATATGCTGCTGCAGCACTATAACCACACAACGTAATGAATTCAGCTTCCGCATGGGTCTCTGTAAGTCTCTGTAAAACAGAGCACATCGTACGCAAACATGTTGTCACTATTTAAGAAACTTTTGATTTCATCTAATTTGTTTTTAATACACTGGATATTTAAGTGCATAATTTTGAAGTGATCTTCTTTCCTAGTCGTCACATTCTTGCAGTTCCACTTTGTCGCCGGTAGAAAAACCTCGAGATGGAGGTTCCGCAGGGCCAGATCTCCGGGTTGCTTGCTTTATCCAGATTAGTATGATCAATTGTTAATTTAAAAGAAGCATAATGACCTTCAAATTTGGGTTTCAACTTCTCGACTTCAATTTCCGGGAAAGTCGGACGTAAGAAGTTCATCACCTTTGCCACGTCAGTTTGAACATGAAGTCTTGATATATGCAAATATGCCTTTCTAGGAGCCGCCACCAAAGATCCAGGCGCATCTTTGAGTTGCCCTGTTATTCTTGTTTATTTCGATTTCCTTTTTGTGTCACGCTTACTCTTTACTACTTCCCACACCGGTTTCACATCTTCTTGAGTTGATGCAAGGTTAGACTTATTAATTTTATCACTTTTATACAGTATAGCCTTTTCAACAACTTTGGCATCACTTTTCAAATTTGGCGCCATACCACTACAACTTTCCGTTCCCTTGACCACATCTGAAAAAGTAGGGTTATTATTTGAACTTTTAGCAAACTCATTGTCATTTTCCAATTTAGGATTAAAAGATTTTACATTTGTCTTTTTTTTAACCTTATAAGATTTTTTTAATGCGCTTTCGTCAATAGCATTTCCGTCAATGTTAGTTTTATCATTCACATTAACCCGAACCACATGAGCATTCACAAATTCAAGGTATTGCGTCAACAATTTGACCTTGTCCTGTAAAGCTAGGTTCATAGCTCTCCGTTGATACGTTTCCGTTGGTACACGTTGGCCAATCAGAGCAGAGTATTTTTTAAATTCATCCGTCAAATTTGAAAAATGCTCTGTTCTGATTGGCCAACGTACCAACGGAAACGTATCAACGGAGAGCTATGAACCTAGCTTAACTCGCTTATTATAATGTCTTTTTGTCTAATTATATACTTAAAAATATTAGCATCAATGGTTGTTCCCGGCAAGACATCACTTAGCAGAGGATCATCCGATCTGTTTTCATCATCTGTGTCATCACCAGCCACTACAGTGTCGTTATCAGCGCCACGTTGACCATCACAGCAAGAAATAACCTTATCTTCGATAAACTTCACATGATTACATAACTTTGCTCAGCTGACATGATAGCTACCGTCACAATTCACACATTTAATTCCGGTAACAAACCTAGCTTTACATCGCATACAAGAGACGTTCGTTGCGTCCGCCATCTTTTAAATATTGGCAGATATTAAATATCTGATAAATAAATACAATAATAATGGCAGATACAGTGAATTAATTTCGAGACCCAAAAATAATATCCAATAGCTTATTTGCCTATTACAGAATCAAACGTATACGTTTAAAAACCACTAAAATCCCTACGACCCGACCCCTACGTATTAATTTTTTTATTTTTATTTATATTTATTTTTTTTATTTCCATAAAAATTTTAATAAAAGAACAAAAAAGTTTTTAGTGATAATACAGTTAGTTAGCTTTTATTAAATAAAAATTTAAATTTTAACCAACACGTTTTTGGTGCGCCACTGAAAACATCTAGTCATGCTTTTTATTAGTGGGGAGTGTTTTCTCCAAAAACGTATTTGGCGACAGAGATGCTAAGCAACTACCTGAGTGGTAGGCGTGGTTTTCGCTCTAGCGATGATCCGCTCCATCGGGAGAACCCCAACGAGCACAATGTCCATTGAGCACACTTCCCGAATGGGACCCGAATACACGAGTTCGGAAAAAATCGGTGTTCAACCAGCACACTCCCGAGGATCGCGCGATAAAGCGCGAAAATAACAGAAGTTGACGTTGGGGAAAAATCATTTATGTATAGTTCGACAGTGGTTTGACGTTTCACATTGTTTGTTTTGAAATTTACACCGGGGGTTTACACGTGCTGCTTATAATAATTTTAAAGTAAGTACTAATTAATTATTAAACAGTTGTAATTTTAATTTTTCAAAAATAACTTAAATTTTGTTTATTCTAATTAAAATTAGAAACTTGTAATTATATTTTACTGGATGTTAATATGTAGTATCAGAAAGTTCTGGAACGTTTTAGAATTCAAATAAAAAGTAGTTATTTGATGATTGTACAAATTTAAATTACGTAGTTCAACAACATCTCAATTATAACTTTAGAAATAACAAAAAATTCCTCGTTACAGGTGAAGAAATGGATCGCAGAAGAAATCCACAACTCGTTCATGCTGAAGGTTATTTATTTAAAACGAGGACTTTAAAAAATAATATTAGGTACAAATACATTATTAATTACTTATAATTTTTGAGCTTCAAAATGCTATAATATTAGAGTAGGTAATATTTGACTGTATTTTTTAGGTATTTGGTTTGCAAAAATTTTAAGACGTTAGGTTGCACTGCAAGTGGAAAGATAGGAATCGACAACCATTTTGTTAGCATTAATGCCCGACACAACCACCCGAGAGAAGACAACGAAGTGGAATCGATTCAATTTAAACAGGATTTAAAGGAGGCCTGTATCAGGGAGAGAGGTACCTTAAAAAATATATATGATCGTATAGCTACGAGGTAAGAGTTTTAATTAATAGTAGTAGGTAGTAAATAATTTTTAATACACTAATATAAGGTAGACGTTTGATGTTCAAGGTATTTTCTGTTTATTAGTTCCCACTTGTTTTGATAATTAAACGTTTTTTTGTAGTCTAATAGTTATATTTTTTAGATATGCCGTTGGTGCTATTGATGTGCCTTTTAATTCCATTCGATCGTCGATGCTGCGTTGGAGACATGCAACAACTCCTAACATCCCTGGGAGTTTAGAAGAACTAGCATTAGTTTTTCAATCGGGTGAGTGGCCTCGATATAGTAATTGTGCTAATGGTAGTTTTTTTTCAGGGATAGTAACTGCAAATGAACATCGTGCAGTTATTTTTGGATGTCAGGAGTTCGTTGCAAACTTCGCAGATTCGCAGCACGCCTTCATCGATGGAACGTTTAAGGCAGTACCTCGTAGACCTCATTTCATGCAAATTTTAACAATATTTGCTACTTGCATGGACCACGTAAGTTTTTACTAGTAAAATATCTAAATAATACAAATACTGACATTTTATTACCTTTTTAGGCGTTTCCTGTTATTCACATTTTTATGGAGCGAAGGACAAAGGCTCTTTATGATGCTGTATTTCAGTACATAAAGAGGACTTTCCCCGATTTCGTGCATGAAAATGTAATAACAGATTACGAGAGTGCATTAATCGAGTCTTTAAGAACATCGTATCCTCGAGTGTCGTTGCACGGTTGCTTTTTTCACTATTGCCAGGTATGAAATGAAATAAATTCTCAAGCATTTTTATATAGCATAGCTTAGTAAATGACAGTTCAAGTAAATTTGTCGTTTTCATAAATAACGTTGTGTTCATTACTTTGTAGGCTGTCCTACGGAAAGCTAAGGCTTTAGGGATTATACGACACATCGAGGGGAGAGCGAATGGTCGAGTCCTCTTGAAAAAGTATTATGCGTTGGCGCTTCTACCTGCCGATATGATAATTCCTGCATTGGAATCTTTACAGGTAATTTTTTCTTTTGAAACACTATGTAATTATTGATTTTACTGTTCATTTGAAGGAGGATGCGGAATTTGCAGAAATATTTAGGGGACTCGACGATTATATTAGAAGACAATGGATAGAGCGAGTGACTCCAGAGCACTTTAGTGTCTTTAAGCAGAGACATCGGACCAATAATGTTATGGAGTCATACCACAGGAGACTTAACAGTAAATTGGTCCGACATCCTGGAGTATGGGATTTAATGGGTATTTACAATTTTTCTGTTACTAATGGATTATTAATATAGCATATCACGATATTAGATCGGTAAGTGCCTTATAAAGAACAAAGAAAAAGTTATTCAAAGAGACCCGCTAAGTCAAGTTTTCTAATTTCGAGGTTTGTTACAATAAGGCTTTTACCGATCTAATATTGTGATATGCTATAATAATATTAATATAGTTATAATAATAACATTTTTTGCCTTATCGACTTTATTTTAATTTTTTACTTTAAAAATAATTAACAACAAAATAAATAAACATCAAATTTATTGACAGCTGTTAATTTAATATAGAGTTTTGAATTCATAATTATTACAAATTTATTTTTACAGAAACCCTTATTGAAATCCAAAATACAGCTGTCATGGAATTTGCTCAACTAGAAAGGAATAGTCAAGTTTTCAGGGTTGCCAAGAAGAACGTGGTGTTTGACTCACGTCTTAATCAAGCGTGGGACAAACTGCAGGATGGCCGTTTCACTCTTGGAGATTTTTTGAGGCAGGCAGTACATTTCGTGGAAGGTCTTGACATGCAGCTGCATGAATGGAATAGGAACATTCCCGAAGACGAAGCTGAACCACTTCTGGCTCAACTACAACCACACCATCCGCCACCGGTTTTCTTGGAACCTCCTCCACTCGTCCCAATTGGTCTTCCCTTAGAACCACCTCTACCTCTTCCTCCTGTTATAAATGAACCTCCAGCTCTATATTATTTTGCAGCCGAACCCTTAGAAATTCAACATGATCAGCCTCTTCCAGAACTTCCTATGATCGAACCTTTACCTGATTGGTTTCCACGTTCTCCTTCTCCGTTATCAGTTGCTTCTTCGCCGCTGAGACCTCCTTTATCACCTCCTCTACAACCTATGATTTTTGATTTCCCTCCCATTCCAGAAGCTATCGGAAGACTGTTTGCACAGCTGGGAAACGATGATGATGACATTCCACCATTCGAAATTCCAGTTCAATATGGTAACTATTTTTCATAGAAGGAAATCACTGAGTTAATTTAATCTTTTTAAAGGTTGGGAACCAACAGCTGCCGTCACAGAATTCGACGAAGAAACCATGCCAGCTCTGCTACGATGCAATATTTGTTATTTAAATAGAGTGCAATATTGTATGGAATGTGGTCATGTATTTTGCACTACCTGTGCAAGAACATTATTTAACTCACAACCTGCTAAGTGTGGAATTTGTCGTGCAGAACTGAACAGGGAACCTGCACTGTTTTATTTAAACTAAAGAGAAGTATTAAGTTTTTAATTTGTATTTAATATTTGGTATATTTCTGTTTCAGGATCTATTTTTTGTTTTTATAGTTCTACATATTATATTGCTTGTTGTTTAGAGAATATATATTTTGTTTTGTGTATATTATTTATTTGTTGCAGGCCGATATTTTGTGCCATGTTGCAGTAGGTATAATAAGTTCATCACTTATTATGATGAATAAGTTAATACACTACTTATGCTGTAGGATTAAGTGAGAATAGTATACTTGTTTTTAGGAGGGGAATATGTTATATTTTCATTTGCATTATTATTTATAATGTTATCTGTTCCAGACTGATATTTATGAGATGTTTTGGTAGGTAGAGGTACTAAGTTCATCATATTCATATTTGCAATACATGTTCTGCAGATTCGGTGATAATAGTTTTAGATTTTTGAGAATAAACTTGCTTTCTGCAGTTTTTATTTTTAATTATTTTTTTGTTTTTATAGTTCTAAATATGATATTGTTTGTTTTTTAGAGAAAATATATTTTTTTGTGTGTATATTATTTATCTGTTGCAGGTCAATATTTTGTACTATGCAGTAGGTATAATAAGTTCATCACTTCGTTATGCTGTAGGACTAAGTGAGAATATACTTGTTTTTTAGGGAGAATGTAATTTACTTTTTTATATTATTGTTATTTATGTTATCTGTTCCAGACTGATATTGGTGTGATGTTTTGGTAGGTAGATACTAAGTAGTAAGTAGGTACATTATTATGTGCAATACAGGTTCTGCAGGTTTGGTGATAATAGTTTTAAATTTTTGAGAATAAAGTTGATTTTTGCAGTTAAATTTTCTTTTAAATTTGATCCCTAAAATTTCTTATATATTCCTATGTAAATAAAAGCTCCCATCTTCTAAGTAACGTGATGTGTGTCAGAGGATCATTGAAACACCAACGCTCGCCTATGGTCATCTTAATACATACGAAGAAGTGGACCTAATGGGGGTGTGAAACTTCTATGACAAAAAGCATACCCACACAAAAGGAACACTTGTCTTTGGGCATTGGTTCGAGCTACATTGCTCAACTTGTGCTTGGACAAATTGCATTTGGTTATTGTATTATAATGATTACAATTATGATTGTAGTATACCTGGTGTTTAATTGATCATTGTCATTAAAAAATAAAGTGATTGTTATAAGTTGTTTGATTGGTTTTAATAATTAACAATAAACATGAACAGCGTTAAAGAAGGAGATACATCACCCCATATCTCCTCTACGGCTTCTCCTTTTCTATTTCCGACATGGATTAATGTCGTAGAGAAGTAAGTAAGAGAAGGTTTTTTGAAATAATTTTGAATACTTGTTTGCAAAATTATTCACAAAAACAACTAGACTGTGGGCGCATAACAAATTGGGGTGATTTTGTTCAGACTCATCTCTTATAGGAATAAGTGATTTGAATGCCACCGAACACGAAAATTTGTTTGGCGGCACTGGCACTGTCAAAGTTGCATCCTAATGCTGTTATATTTCTTACTTTTTCCTTCTCTAACAATTTCATTGAATAATCTTGAGGCCTTAACTAGTGCTCTGGTGCAGCCAACTAGATTATTGTGTTCGGTGGCACTCAAATAGCTTATTCTCAAGAGATTGATTTGAATAAGATATAAGATCACCCCGATTTTCCTGTTACAGGTACTAAATCTTTAGTAATCGCGCTAAAACATATGGGTACAGCTTAATTTAACTTGATCATCATATTTTAGAAAACCACTAAATCAATGTATACTAAATTATTTAGTACCTATACATTCCTCCAATCCTTTTTAAAAAACTGAGATTAATTTATTCTACTTGCCCCTGACGACCTATAATATAGTTTGTAAAAACATTTGCATATCTATCTTCCTCCTTGTAATAAAAAAATCAAATAAACAATAAAATAACAAATAGGTAGATTTCAAATTAAGAGCGATTTTAATGCATGTTAAAAGGTGCTTCTTTGCACTTTTAACTCTACTTGCTAATTTTGTTCTGTATTGAAAGTAAATTAAGATTTTTGTAAATTATTTTGTCCCATACTTTACATAAAATCTAATAAAGCAATCAGATTTACAAATTACAAGTACCTACTTATCTACATAACTTCTTTTCTTCTATTTATTAATTTAAAGTTTTAAAAGACATAAATTCCTGTCACATGATATTTAAATCGTTAGTGAATTACTCTCAAAAAATTATTTTTTTCTAAAAAATCAATTAAAATTTGCTATAATATTCTTTTACGTGTAAAACAGCCTTAAGCAACGAAAAATTGAAATTATTGTTTATGTTTATGTTGTCCAAATAACTTCTCTTTACGTAGTCACGACATAAACCGAACACATTCGCGTAGTGTGCTCGTTGGAGAGTGTGTTCGTTGAAGAGTGTGCTTAATGAACATTGTGCTCGATGAAGCCATCTCGCTCCATCGACTGTTCGCTCGAACAATATCGACCCGTGACGACGACAGTAGCGTATATAAGAAAATACGAGATGCAAGACCATACGGCCCTAACACTTTCATTCAAAAAATCGAATGCCGAAATCACGTATTACGTAATTTATGTACTAAGATTAGGTAAATTTCTAAGACTCCTAGAACAGACACAAACATTAGAAACTTTTTACGCAATAACATTTTAAAATTGAGAACGGCTATATTGTATGTGCTATAAAATACAGAAAAACTGAAAATGTTCCTTTACATAACAAAATTGAAAACTTGAAGAATGATATTTTAAACGCCCCTAAACAAATTTTGGGATATCATTCAAATTGCAGTAGCTATTTTTGCAAAAAACGTGATCAAGCTTCTGACGGTGTTATTTATACTGATTTTGTAAATTCCTCTTTGTGTGGGTTAGTTATGCAATGTTTAAATCGAGTAGCCAATTTATCATCTAGTTTGCTCTTCGATGTAGACACTAATAATGCCGAATCATATAATTCTGTTGTAAATAAATTTGTAGGTGGTAAGAGAGTAAATTTTTCATTGCGAGGATCTTATCAAGGTAGATGTTTTGCGGCAGCAATTTCCTATAACTCGAAAGGTACTTATATTTCAAAATTATTCGGAAAAATTAATAATGATTGTATAGGCACCTATACGAACAATTTTGCAAAGAAAAAAATTAAAGCGCTCGGAAAGCAATCTGCAGTCAAAAACAAAACTCGTATTTATAGTGCAGATTCTGATTACGGGAGCCCTAGAAATGATATTCCTGATATGTCGAAAGAAGAATTCGAAAATGCTAAAACGAATTTTCTAAATAATTTATATGTAGATGATACTACTTTAATCGAAGTAAATACTAGAGGTCAAAATATAAACCCCGAATGGCACAAACAAAGGACTTTTCGATTAACTGCAAGTAATTTTGCACGTATTTGTAAAATGATGGGTACAACAAATACTGCAAATACGGTTAAAGATATTTTATACCCTCGAAAATCAACTTCATCGCACAATTTGCCAAATTCCCTTCGTCACGGCATAGAAAGTGAAGATAAAGCTATCGAACAATTTCAAATTGCGACCAAATTAACAGTTGCAAATTTTACTTTAACCCTCAAATTTGTCAGTTCTCACCCCCGAGGTGATTTTAACTTTAAGAACATTTCTACCTTACTTGAGAATATTTTTTTAAATTCCACTAAATGTGGGTGTTTCCACATGGCCTTATAAATTAGAAGCAGCAAACAAAATTGTTAGGACTTGCCTCATAATTTTTTTAACCTTCGTGCACTGTTCAAAACTTGAATACGTTTGCTATGCTTGGGGTCACTAGTTCCCCCAGGTTTATTTACGCTTTTAAAACGGTCCATTATAGAAAAAATAAGTTTATGTATTAGTGTTATTATATTGAACTGTTATTACAAAATATACCTTACCTTAATTTTGATAAATTGCTGATAATGTTTCAATGAAAAGATAACAAATATAAACTCTAAATTTACTAACTGCATTTCATCAAATTCATAAGAATTATAAACACAACATGACTTACTTTTTTATAATCATTTGCAGATCTTGTTTCAATGAATAGATAACGTAATTATATCAACTCGAAATTGCATTTCAACAAATAAGTAAGAAGTATCAACTAATTTATCATATTCATAGACATAAACAGACTTATCTGCAGATAAACGCAAGCTATATCAATAGAGGGCATTATTGCCCCCAAACATAGCGTGTGTATATTTTGTGTAAAACTGGACAAAAAAACAAAATTAGAAAAATCTAAAATATTCTAGGTAAACTGTAAGAAAAGTTAGATAAAGTCATAGAATATGGACCAAAAAAAATTATAACTAAAAAAGCTATATACAAATAAAATTGCTCGGGGGGACGCTATGACCCCAACAATGCATAAAGGTTAAACCAATTCTTGTGAATCAACTACACAAAATTTTAAATGATTATGTATCGCTGATAATTATTAATTACTGAAGCACTTCTAGGCATAACGTAAACTTCAAATTCGGTACTAGGATATAACGCATTCTAAATATTTCTATAAAAGTCTAAAACTGACTAAGACCCCCCCCCCTAACGGATTTAAGGGGGGGGACAAAAGCCCCCTGAAGCTTTCTCGAAAAATTTTGACTTTTTTAGGGATCTTTAGGATGTGGTCTATAATGAGACTAAATTTCAAAATTTTAGGGTATAGGCAAACTTAAGATATACCGAAATGACTTTATAATCCTTTCACAAAAGGGGTTAAGCTTTTAAATATTCAACAAAAGAAAATACACTGACAATTAAAATAAATTGAACGTACCTGACCAAACCCCTGTGGCGTGTAACAGGGCTGCACTTTCTCTGTAGTATGAAGATTTTAAATAGCAAATTCAGGTAAATTTTGTTAACCTTGATGCATATTAAATATTTACTAGAAAAAAGTACGACCCTGCTTTAAGAACTAGTATTTTTACAGATAAATTACAAATCCTTTTACACCTTTGGTAAGTTGTTTTCTTTTGTTACATATTTTTCTTTTATTAAGGTAACAATAGGATTATAAAGTCAAAATTCGGTAGAAGTAAATTACTACTATACCTTGAAGTGCTTCATTATCTCGTGTCGTGTAAAGAGGTAAGTAACATTAATTATCATGATATAATGAAGGACTTGAAGGCATCCTAACATTTTGAGATTTGGTCTCATTGTAGATCACATCCTAAAGATCCCTAAAAAAAAATCAGAACTCCTCAAGAAAACTTCGGGGGGGCTTTTGTCCCCCCCCCCCCCTTAACTCGAACCCCGTGGAGTTTTAGGGAGATTCTGACTCCCCTACAAATATTTAGTGCGTGATATACACTGGTACCAAATTTGAAGTTTATGGAATGCCTAGAAGTGCTTTATTAATTATTGATACATAATCATTTAAAATTTTGTGAATTTGAATCACAAGAATTTTGGTTTAAAAAAATTATGAGGCAATTCCCAACAATTTTGTGTGTTGTTTCCTTGTTTCCAATTGTTAAGGCCATGTGGAAACACCCACATTTATGGCCAGTCTCTGGTACATTTTTGCATAGTTATGGATCCATAACATTCCAAAACTTAACCATTTCTATTGTTTGAAACCGGTTTTTGAACACTTAGGGAATAGATATCTATTCGTCAGTAGATAACTATCTTTTAAGAGACTCGCAGTTAGTGGAATTTAAAAAAAAAATTCTCAAGTAAGGTAGAAATGTTCTTAAAGTTAAAATCACCTCGGGGGTGAGAACTGACAAATTTGAGGGTTGAAGTAAAATTTGAGGGTTGAATATAATAAACTGATGTATATTTAGTATACGTACCAAATTTCAATAGACTAGTCGTATTATTAAGAGAGATAATGAACTATTGGTAAAACAGTCCCCGTCTACAGAAGAATTTTGTTCATCTGCTTAAGGTTGGCGTCCACGCCTCGCATTGCTAATGGGACTCTGTAGATGGAGCTGTGATCGAATTTTTACTGAGTTAAATTTAAGGGATTTTAAGATCCTCCCATTGAACCTTTTTTTGCCACTACGTATACCTAAATGAATGTAGTGAAGAAGTATTACTTTCTAAAATAGGAACCATAAATAAAAACATCTAAACTATTCAACCACTGTTCATAGTAAAATCTGGGTAAAAGGTTTGGGATCTATTTTTAGAATTGTAAAAAAATAAAACGAGTAAATATTTTGTTGACGTTTGAAAAAAAATTATTCATAAAATTGTAAAAGTTAGAATTATAGCAAAAAATAAAATAAAAATTAAACTTAACAATAAATTATTTATTTAATTACGAGTAACAATTCAATTAACATGAGAATTGCACTAAAATACGTTAAATATAATACAATGAATATAATATAGGTGTAAAAAATTATTTTTTATTCATAAAAGTATAAAAATTAGAATTCGATAAAATTGGAAACCAAATGTCGGTTTTTACGTGTTTGTTTAGAATTGTTAAAGGTCTAAAATCTGCAGACCAAATGTGGGTTTTTAAGTTGTGCCCTTTGTAATTTAGTTTTAAGAATGTTCAATTGTCAATGTTTACCTGTTTAAACCCTTTAAATACCTTTTGTAAGGTATCTTTAGTTTAGTATCTTTCTAACATTTACATTCGTCACATCGCTATTTTGCATCTTTATTAAACTTATAATACATAAATTGACGTATTTTTATTATTTTGTAACGATGCGTTTTTCAATACCACCCTGGTTTAAGAATCATTACGATTCCGCCCAGGCTGTGGGAAAAATTAACATCGTTTGCGCACCCGAGCGTTTTTTATTAAAAAAATGACTCGTACGTAATCCATCAGCAACCATCTGATTTCGTTTTTGTACCATCTGCGATAATGGTATAAATTTTATCCGGCGTTTGCACTTCAACGTACTGCAAATGTACTCGAGGTCGCCGGTTAATTTCAATGTCCCCGATAAATTGGAATTATTTATTTAATTTTAAAATTATTTATTTAATTTTAATTTATTTTGGCCCTTCAGGCATCCCAAATATATTTTTTCGTCCTTTTAATTTTCATTTTTCAAAATTATCATTCATTTTTTTAATTTTAAAAACATTTAAAATATTTAATTATTTTAAATGTTTTAAGATTATTTATACTTAACGTAACCCCTCGAAATTTATACCATTCGATGTATCTTTTAAGCCCGCATCTATCACCACCTACATAATCGCATAAAACGCATTCATGTAGTAGCTGAGTGATAATCGTGGAGATATGAGTACGAAACGTACGGAGTCACATGTACATTCCCACTTCGTAGTTAATTCGAACAAGCGAGTTCTATTGGTGCTAGGAACTTGGTGGTGGAGAATTAATAAATATTCGACGTGCATGGATTTGAGAGGAGTCCGTCACCACCCGTGAGCATCCACTGTGCTCGTATTTATTGTGTTCAGTGAGATCGTCTTGTGCTGTGGGTAGTTGATGGTCTGGCGTCCCTGCACCAGCGGCTGAGATAAGCTGCAGCTGTAGGGTATAAGCTGATCGCGGCTACCGCAGTACATTCCGGTTGTGCGTGATTAGATTACAGTCTTGACCTTTTGGCCGACTGTTGATCATTAGTGTGGGCTTGATTACAGTCTTGGGTTTGTTGGACCGACTGTCTATCTGGAGGAACGCTGATTAGCTGTAAAGTTAACCACGTGTCCCCAATCTGCTTTCGAGGATCGAGTTCTTTGAGAGTCGTCCATCCGAGTGGTGTCCAAGGAACGAACGTCATCCAAAGGAAGCCAGTTATTTTGTTTTAAAAACCATTTACTTCGTTGTGTTTTATAAACATAAAGTTTATTTTATTTTTTTTTGTTTATTGATAAACATTTATCTACGTATTATAAAAGTAATTTTTTATTTATTTTTAATAAATAATTTTTATTTGGGTAGAAAGTGTTGTTGTTGCTGACTTATTTCTTCGAACCCTCCCGTCTTCGACTCGAGTGATCCCGAAGGTAATTAATGAAGACACGATAGTAAGATCGGTCTTACAATTTGTTGAGAAATACTCGCAATACAAAAATATTCACAGTGCCAATCGTAACTATTATTGGATTTCGGCACAATTGTATATTACTTTTTTTTCTTTTTTCCAGTTTTTTCAATTGCATAAAGGTTCGTTTTATGATGCATCATATAAGAAGTCAATGTGAGCTACTTCCTAGAAAATGACATTGAAAAGACTTCCTTATTCCCCTTAGTTCAATTTATTCTAAATTAAAGACATTTTGTAAATATTTATAATTGATAACTCAGTGAGCAAAATGAACTGATATTTTTTTACATTTTTGGAATCAGGGGGACACAAAACTAGTATCAACAAACAAAGAAAAATTGCATAATACATTTTTAGTAACCAAGGAATAATGCTACCCAATTTTGATCGGTCAACTAAAAATGTATACTATACTTCACTACCTACTCGTTGTCATTTTTTCTAGTCTTTTTTAATTTTCTAAAGGTTCGTTTTATGATGCATCATAATAAGAAGGCAAAGTAAGCTCCTTCCTAGAAAATAAAAAATTGCATAAGACATTTTTAATAACCAAAGAATAAACCTTTGCTAACCCAATTTAAAAAATCCTTTAGTTCGGATTATTTTAACTTTTTGAAACTTTTCTTTATAAAAAAAACAGAATAATAAAAATAAAAATGTGTCGGCCTATAAAAAAATTATTTTTATTGAACTACACCTTTCCATAATTAACAAAATTAGTGTCAACAGACAAAGAAACATTGCGTAATACATTTTAAATAACCAAGCAATAAACATTACTAACCAAATTTTTAAATAGGTCAACTAAAAATTTACTACATCTACGGTCATTTTCATTCATGTTCAGAAGTCTGTTTTTCTAATTGAATGGCTACTAGTAGGTAGAAAAAGTCAAAAGAAGTTCTTATAGTAAACATCATTGAAAATCCTTTTGTTCAAATTATTGCACCCTTTAAAAGGTAATAAAAAATAATAAAATAGTAAAAGTAAAAATACGTCACTGTAAAAAACCCTTGGCCTACGCTTACTTCTACTTTTCAAGCAAAATAAACTGATATGCGTTGCTTCCAAGTTCCAAATAATTGAAGGAGTACAATAATGTACTCTAAGTATATAATAATATATATATAAGTATAGTATATAATCTAAGTATATAATCTACTATTGTTCTAATTCGTACATAGTAGGTCGTATACGTCTCAAAAAATATCCGTGGACGGAACAATAATTACAATCCAGAATTGGATACACCCACAATTTCGAACCTTTTGTGATTCAAAAGGCACAAGTCATAAATAACATCGATGGATGAAGCAGGATGCCCATTGGTTGGAAAATGTTACCTAGTATCTTTAAAGCAACGCCCCACGTTTGCGTTTTCCAAAATTTTCTTTGGACTCACTTTTAAAGAAAACTAATAGTCAAAATTTATTCCGGTTTTCGGATCCGGCATTAGCATATGACCCTTTCTTATAGGAGACAAGCTCATGAATTTTCTTCAATTTTCGATACTTTTTATTTGTTTTTTGGAAAAACTATAGGCACTAAGATTTTCAAAATCTTTCATTAGAAACTATGTACTGTTATATTAACTCTGAAAAAATTTCAGTGCAATCGCTTAAGCCGTTCTCTTTAAAAGTATGTACCTAGCTCTTATGGAAGAATAACATGGGAAGACGGCACCCTTAAGAAACCATCTGACCTGAAATATTTCTTGCTAATGTTGTTAAAAATAGTGTATTTTATTCACTTTCATATGTTTATTCGTACTTTTAATGCAAAAATTCGAAATATTCTATAAAACGTTTCAAAGATGACCATTTTACCCCATTAACTTCTTTAGCTCACACTTTAGAACTCGGGACTCGTCGGATTCTTAAAGATCACATGTTTTTGAATAGGATTCAAAATTTTTTACTAACTTTGCAATTTTTTCCTTTTCACGATGATTTTAATCCTAATTCTACAGTATTATAGTAGGTATATTAAAATACATGTTTCACAAGATAGCATTTTGACGCACGAAGGCAAATTTTGCCAGACCGACTGAAAGGAGGTCTGGAAATGCCTGAGTGCGGCAAAAGCCCTTGTGACACAAGTATTTTATACTATTTTTTCTATTTTGCAATGATTTATTTTAAAAATTGATTCTAAAAAAATCGTGTTAGAGAATTTTATTGCTTAAATTCTTAAGTTGGTCCTACTGACAGTTGACGTTTATTTAAATTTCTAAGATTTTACCAAGAGATGGCGGTAAAGTTTGTTTGATTTTAATATTTTTAACTTTAATATAGGATTATTTTTCTAAGATTGCGATTTTGGCACTTACCGGAGCAAACCTAAAATTAGTTAGAAATGTGAAAATACAATGCAGTTAGGGACTATTTTAATTTGGCATCCCTGTACAGAGTTGTTACATTACAATTTAATTTCTTTGAAATTCAATGTTTTTTAGCTTGATTTGTTGGTATGTGGCAACCCTGCGCTGTCATTATGAAACTTCAAAATCGCAATCTTAGAAAAATAATTGTTAAAATAATTCAGAAAATTGGGACGATCCAGATGTACGAGAATCAAAATTGAAAAAATTTTTAATTAAATTGGAAAACGCCGATAATGCCGTACTTTACATTTATAACGAACTCATGGACACTAGAGCAGGAATCGAAAGTAACTTTGGTATGGTTATGAAACTTGAAGAACAACAAAACGAATTATGTAAGCAAAAGGAGTAACACAAACAAATTCGCACCGAATGGTATTCTCAGGAACAACACTTACGCAGACTAGTGGACGAAGTTCACGACAAGGACATGGCTCTTCGATTCCAAAGCATGTACGGAACTTCGAAAGGTTACGTTTTAAGCAAAATGCTTTGGAAAGTAACTAATTCGACAGAAAGCTTAGACTTACTTTTAGCACAAGAAAACCTAACTTTGGGAATTTTAAAAACGTTTAAAAATATTGTTTGGACGCTTTTACAAGCACTTATCAACATCAAATGCCAAAACCGACTTCTGACGAGTATCTTTTCGCTTTGAGCATATCTGGTGCTTTTAGTAACATTTCATCAACACCTGATGGACGTTTTTTTATCATGAATCGTGACGTAGGGCGTACTATCATCGACGATATGATCAAGAGTTTAGCTTCAATTCGACCTCCACAAGAAGAATCGTTAAAATGGATAATTTTGAGCTCGATTCACAATATAATGGTTTGTAAGGGAGGAGAAGATTACGCTGAACAAAACAAGTGTCTCTTGTATAATTTGGGAAACTGTTTACAACAACCGCACTCGAATCGTATAATCATTTTGGCCTTAAAATTGATAGGTTCGCTCACAAATAAAGTGTCTGATGAGATGTACGTGAACCACGTCGTCACGTCTTTGCCTGTTAAAAAGTTGAAGCAATTAAAAAAGACCACAAATTCGACAACTATTGGTAAACAAGCCAAGTGCGTTATGGGAAGTATAATGAAGCTCAAAAATCAGGGAAACGAAAAGGTGCTGCGTACGACAAGATATGACAGCAATGTGGATTGTACGAACGAATCCGATGGCGATCGTTGCTCGTCAAGCAACTGTTCTGAAAGTGATAAGGGAAAAGGATCGTTTGAGTGCGTTTATCAAACTACCGTGAATTTAAAGTCTAATTCGAATAGTTGTTCTGATATTACTCCAGTCGGTAGTCGTAGTGAACCATGTAAACGTTCGTAGTAGTAACCGTTAGAAAAAGAAATTTTGCAAGTATAATATTATATATTTGGTTAGATTTTATTAAAGATATTTCAAATTTCAACATTAGCTTGTTTTCATTTGAATATAATTTTTGTTTTTTACCAATTGAGTTGTGTAATGCCTCGCTGAAAGTAAAAAACTTAAATGTTTGAGCACATTTATAAATCGAAAACTTACAGCTTTAATCTCTCTTTGGAAACAGGCCGTATAATCGTACGATGTTTGACAGTGATCACTATTTACTTTGACTAAAAAAGAATAAAAATCGTTAAGAATGTAAATCTTCTATTGTATAGTTAACGGTTAAACTAAGCGATTTCCATGCATACTGAGATGTTCAGGTGTCAGTGACAAGATATCAATACGTGGGATTTACTACGTATAGTTTAATATGGGATATGAACCACAAAGTGAGAAGTTTCACCAGCCAATTTTAATTTGGATGAATTGTTATTGCCTTCCAAAGGGTAACGTTACATACAGGGTGATCAGAATCTCACTACGTTATATAGTCGCATGGTCGCATATAAATAGCAACCTACAGAAACTTGTAGCCCCTAGAGATTTTTGACTGCAACCCATGGTGAAGCAAACCCCATAAATATGTAATTATCTAGACTGATTTAGAGTGTAATGATATTTGTTATTTGGATTGCAGTAAAAAATCATCAGTCTACAAGTTTTGTGGCCCACCGTGTATAAGAGACTCTCATTCTAGTCTCGACACTACCACCACCATTAAAAAATCTAAGCTTTGGTAAAGCTTTAAAATTCATTTGTACCTTCTTTTAAGCATAAGCAGTAACTTCTTTTAATTGTGAAGCTAAATTTTCATCAAAATCTTTCAATTCATTAATGAGTTGGTTAATAGTAGCTTCGTTGACTGTTCCATCTTGATTCATCTAAAAGAAATTTAAACAGATGTTAGTTTCATTACTGTCATAAATGAACAAGGTACGCCAAATTGGCTATACTTGGTGGTCACTGATTTATTTCGATTTTTTGACAAAATTTCAAAACATTTCAATTGTCTTTTACTAAAGGACTATTGTCCTTTAAGTGTGTGGAAAAAATGAGCTAAAAACATATCGCGACCCAAAGATAATAAACAAAGGAGTAAAAGCGAACTATATAGTCGTAATATAACTAGCTTTTAGTTCGAGTTGGACTAAGAAACGCCAGGTATGCGTCATTGATAATTATATTTTAATTTTACAGCCGACGTTTGTTAGAGCATGATATCTTCTTTCAAATGCCACTATTAAACTGAAATAAATACACTAGCCCGCAATATTAACGCACCAACTTACATTAAATAAAAAAGATTCCTCAGAGTATCTTTCTTATCCAGTTGAGTATGTAGTATCAAAGTTAAGAATTTAAACTAAATGCTGAACAAGTTTTAAAGGCTTTAAGTGGTAAAGTAACAAGTTATAAGTAGCAGTAAACAGTAGTCTAAGAAACGACGGAAGAATTGGCCAATGAGAATCGCAAAAAAAATATCGGATGATCAAATTTAATTGTTTCTAAATAAGGGCAGTTAATAAAATTCAGAAGTTTGCAACACACAGTTCCATGAATTAAAATTGAAAATTGCAAATAATATTGAAAAGTAGCAGATTTGTTCAAAATTATCGCAAAATCAACGTTATTTGTAATTTTCAATTTGAATTCCTGGAACTATGTGTTGGTAACTTCGGATTTTTATTAACTGGCCTTATTTTAAACGAATTAAATTTGATCATCATACATTTTTTTAGCAATTCTCAATGGTCAATTCTTCCGTCGTTTCTTAGACTATTGTTTATTGCTATTTATTACTTGTTACTTTACCACTTAAAGCTTTTAAAACTCGTTCGACATTTAGTTTAAATTCTTAACTTTGATACTACATACTCAACTGGATAAGAAAGGTACTCTGAGGAATCTTTTTTATTTAATGTAGGTTGGTGCGTTAATATTGCGGGCCAGTGTATATCTGACTACTTCAATTTTCCATTTATAACAAAATTCCCACCCAAAAGCTAAGGTGGTTACTAGTATATCCATGGCCGGATGGCCACCAGTTATTTATAACAGTAACTTACAACACCTATGTATTTAGAGATACAACTAATGTAACATTTTGCTGGTGTTGTCACTGGAACATTTTGGCCTTTAATAAGCAAGGTATCTTCTATAAATTATTTATCTATAAAATTATTTTTTTTGAAATTTTTTTTCTATAAATACGTGCTGACACTTACCATCACTAGCTCCAACTTCCTTCTTACAGACTTTGCCAGATTTAAGAAGACGGTTCCTGATCGTGTCCCAAAAATCGTCCGTTTGCTTATAACAATTTATTATTACAATTAAAAAAAAAGAACAAAAAAGGTAAAAACTTACAGTGGCCAATGATAAGGTAACGCAACAAGCGATTATAATTAAAAATTTCATTTTTATACGTGATAATGTTCAAAAATTAACTGATGAAGAGAATCAACAATACTTCGATTTTATACAAAAATTTGAAATTGTCAATAATTTGAAAATAATTTATTATAAATTATATACTTTGAAAATAATTAGTTTAAACAAATTGTTTTAGGTCCTAATGGTAATGACAGGATTACAAAAAATTGTTATTGGTTTAAGATGACATGGAAAATTTCTTAATGGGCACGAAATATATCGTAATGTGTTTATTTGCTCAACTAATTGGAAGATTTGGAAAATTGTTGATGATCAGAAGAATATATCTAGGTGCGAGATTGTTATTTTCGCACATTTCGCACAATTTTCTCTATAGAGATACGGTGTAAGTTAAAATCACCGACAAACGAAAACTGGAGATTCTATGATACAAAATTAAGATAAAACTTCTAATAAATTTTTTTCTAAAAACGCCCCCTTAAAAAAATACAGGGCATTTAAAAAAATATATTTTTAACGGTTTTTTCAATATTTGTCTAAAACTAGAAGAGAATTCAGCTAAAATTTGCTGAATTTGCATTGGCGCAATCCAGTGGCGTAAAATTATTTAATGCGATAAGGTAGTTAAAGAATAAAGGCGTACGTCGCTGGATTTTTTGAAAAATTATGGTTTTTCAAATTCCCCATTTAATTTTAAAAAGAAAATAATAATTTGTAATTTTTCGATAGAAGAAGTTAGAAATGCTTCATCGTGATTGGATGAATGATTTCCTACCACAAATTTTTAATTTTAGTTGACATATTTTCCGGGGACTTTGTTTGCTTTGTGGAGCTGTATAATGCAATTTTATTGGAATTTTATACAGGGTGTAACTACTCGACTCATCCAAAGATATAGGAGTTGTAGATCTCGAAAAAACTAACATTTCTTTTATTTCGCTATTTTGAATTTGGAGCCTCCTATTCGAGATACAGTCGATATAAGTTTTTTTGTTTTTCTACTCCAGTTTATTTATTTTTAAGTTTTTAATAAAAATAAAATTTTTTTTAAAATCCTCGTAAATTTCTCTAAAGCTTTTGTATTTAGCACAATCTTCTATCTTCATTAATATCAAAATGGCGGCCAATTTTAAACTTTGACCTTGAAAATTTAAAAAAAATACACTGTGAATTTTGTAAAAAAGAATATGAGCTTATTCTACTCATCAAGATCTACATTTAAGTCAAAAAAGTTACTAGAAATTTTTTATAGTTTAGGAGCTACAGAAGATTTTCTGTCAATTTATGTCAATAAATTCTTGAAGAGTAGACAGTTTCATTTTTTATAAAAAATAGTTTTTATTAATAATTAATAAAAATTACTTTCGAATAACAATAATTAACTAATAAATTCAATCATTATCAAAACTGACAAGAAAAAACAAAAGAGAAACGGAAAAACAGAAACAGCACTCTTTTAGAATTTGATCGTTTAAATTCAATCTCCTGTAGCTCCTAAACTATAAAAAATTTCGACTAGTTTTTTTAACTTAAAATGTAGATCTTCATGAGTAGAATAAGCGCATATTCTTTTTTAGAAAATTCACCGTGCGATTTCGGAAATTTTCAAGGTCAAAGTTTTAAATTGGCCGCCATTTTGATATTAATGAAGATAGAAGATTGAGCTACATACAAAAGTTTTAGAGAAATTTACGAGGATTTCAAAACAATTTTTATTTTTTTTTAAAACTTAAAACTAAATAAACTGGAGTAGAAAAACAAAAAAATTTATATCGACTGTATCTCGAATAGGAGGCTCCAAATTCAAAATGGCGAAATAAAAAAAATGTTCGTTTTTTCGAGATCTAAAACTCCTATATCTTTGGATGAGTCGAGTAGTTACACCCTGTATAGTTCAATCGCAGGTTTAAGAAGCTGACGTATTGACGTATCAGCGGGGCATCAGCTTTATGTCAATACACACAATCACCCCATCGTAAATCATATGCCGGCATGCTGTAGCTGTTGTATATAAATTTACGCTTTTAGGTAGTTGCCGAAGCACATAGCTCGACAGAAATACTCATTATTCTTTATATTAAATTTATGTAAGTATTTTAAATGAAATTTATATAGATACAATTAGTTATAAAACTTTTAATAATTTAATTAACTACTAAAATTTAACCTGTTACATTAAGGTACGTCTATATTTTATAACTACTTACTAATTATTAAATATTAAAATATAATTAGAAGAATTAGAAATATGCGCCTAAAATAACCATTTTATTTTTCGACACCCTGTATATATTTCTTATAAAAGCTTGATGAAATAATTTTAAAGTGGCTAAAATCAAATTTGATTGTGCTATTGTGTCCAGTGTGATCCCCTTGTGCTGTGGGTAGTTGATGGTCTGGCCTCCCTGCACCAGCGGGTATTACAAGCTGCAACTGTAGGGTTTAAGCTGATCGCTTCTACCCTAGTACATCCGTCCAGGTGGGCAGGCTTTTAGGTCAACAACAAGACATCTCCACGGTCAGGCATTTTGGCCAATCGTTCTTCCTGTTGGCCAGGTCTCTAGAGCCAACCACACGTCCCTCCACGATCAGGCCTTCGGCCAATCGTTTCTCTCCCGTTAGTAAAGCCTCTCGAGTCAACCACAAGTCCGTTAACGGTCAGGCCTATCGGCCAATCGTTTCTCTCCCGGTAGTAAGGCCTCTCGAGTAAACCACAAGTCCCTCAACGGTCAGACCTGTCGGCCAATCGTTTCTCACCCGTTGGTAAGGCTTCTAGAGCCAACTACACGCTCCTCAACGGTCAGGCCTTTTGGCCAATCGTTTCTCTCTCGTTGGTAAGGTCTCTCGTGCCAAACACACGTCCCTCAACGGTCAGGCCTTTCGACTAATCGTTTCTCTCCCGTTGGTCAGGCTTCTAAGGCCAACCACACATCGCTGAACGGTCAGACTTTTTGGTCAATCGTTTTCTCTCCTTTTGGTCAGGTCCCTTGCACCAATCACACGTCACTATTTGCGGTCAGGCTTTCGGGCTACTCGCATCCCTCCCGCTGGTCATGCCTTCGGGCCAACCACACGTCATCAGTTTACAGATCCAGTTCCCTAAAGCCATTCCTGAAGCAAGACTGTGGCTGTGCCAAGGAACAGCAGTGAACGAGGAGAAGAAGAGTTTCTTTTATTTACCTTTTGTTATTCACCAATATTTTATTTTGTTTTTGAATTTTATTTACAAGTGTTTGTTAATCGTTACGAACCTCCCCTTGTCTTGGACTTGAGCAACGTCGAGGGCATCACAAAACACTCGATCGTAAGATCGGTGTTACAATTGTAATTCATTTTCAGAAGTGAAATTAGTTGAGAAATGTAAACACTGATGGGTATAAAATTAATACGATGATATAATAAAACAGTTTTAATTTATCTTTGTATTTATGTGTGTATGCTTTAACTTTATTAAAAACTATATGAGTATAATATAATCAAGTAGACAATTTTATTCTTCGAATATTATACAAGCATTGTGTTATTTTCAATTTTCATAATTCTTACATTAAAAAACTAAATTTGGAATTCCTCTCTGCAAAAAAGTTTTATTTGTACAAAATCGAATATTTTTACAATTTACTTACAGCTTTATATTCGGCTTTGAAACAAACAGCAGTGTCATAAGCTACTTGACATTCGTCACCTCCTTGTTGAACTAAATTTTAAAATTATCAAAATTTGTTACAATTTAATTTTGTTTGTTACCTTTGGCAAAACATACATCTGCAACTTCTTGAAGTTGTCCACTCAAATCGGCATTGAATTCTTTGACACTTGCAATAAACTTATCTGACGATGGTTTACTTAATGTAGAGTCGTCGTTCATCTAAAATTGGATAATTATTTCTTAAAAGTATGTTGTTTTTAATAATTTTTGTTACATGAGAAAATAGCACCAATATATGACATGTTTGAGTAACTTTTTGGATGATCTACAGATTTACCGTCTAGTGATTAAGGTCCAATTTTTCAATCATCGTTTAAACTAAGTTCTATCTGAACGAAGTTCAATTGCATGCGCACCAACTTTTCTGTAATGTAAAGGAGTTCCGTAGCATGAGCTTGAACTTCGTTTAGATAGAACTTAGTTTAAACGATGATTGAAAAACTAGACCTAAGGGAGCCAATATTAGAAGAAATATATATTTTTAACTCCTAGCCTAAAATGCTATCATTATTGACCCATTTTTAAACAGAAAAATTAAATTTGTCAACCTAAACCTTAAAGACTGAAGTTGGCCTACATAAAAAGAGCCTGAAGTGAAACTGATTAAAACTTACAAATTTAACTTTCTTGTGTACGCACGCCAAGAAACATTTTCCAGTTTGTGTTGAGGGAATGTCGTGGCTTTTAATTTTATTAATGTCATCTAAATTAGAAAATAAAAAATTTTAATTAAACTGTACAGTATATCGATTAAAAATATTCTTTACCGTCAGTTGCTCCTGAAATTGGTCTACATTCTTTTCCAGCATCCTGTATGTTTGCTTTTACTTGGGCAAAAAATTCATTTTGAGACTAAAAAAATAAATCTTATTTAACAAAAAAATTTCCACGTCTGTTTAATGTGCTTTAAACTCAAAATAATAAAATCTTTAATAAAATATTGGCATCAACTTACAGTAGCATAAGCTATAGTAATTAAACAAGAAGTTAAAACTAAAAATTTCATTTTGAAATGATGTCTAAGAAACACAAGAATTAAACTGAATTTTACAGTAAAATTTGACGATTTTATATAAAATTCAATAATTATTGTTAATTATTTTAATGATATATTTTTGTTCTTCCAGTAACACTTTTCATCATTTTTAAATGATCAAAATACAATTATTACGTAAAACATTGGACAGGGACACGGTTTAATCTATTAATAATAGCTAAATTTAAGGTTTATGTTCAGACCACGTTTTTTAACTCACAAGTTCAAATATTTTGAAAAAAATATAATAAATATGTTATGTCATACGCACGTCTGTGTTATACAACATACAAGGTTATTCAAATTTGACCGGCATCATGTGACGTTTGTCTCACAGCAGAAAGTCTCATTCTGCAAAGCTCATGCGCATTCACCGCTGAACAAATTTCGCAATTGATTGGGCGGGTAATTTAATTTTTGGCGGTGGACTGACGCTGGATTTACAATCTACACCTATTTGGAATATGTAGCAAAGCCAGTAGCACTATTTATTGTTAAAATTCTAGTTAGTCTGAATATTAATATGACCTTTAGAAATATATTTTTTTAATATTTTAGAGATAAGGCTAATTTATTAAATACACAACATTCAAAGTGTTATTTTGTAATTTGTTTGAATGATGAAATCGCGAGTCGTTTCACTGTCCCGTGGTACAACTCGGTATCCCCGATTTTGTCCAGTCTACATTTTCCTTCAAAGGGATTAAAATTTGAAAATCCCCGCAGAGCGGCATTAAAAATTACGCTTACTAAATTTTGCCGAGTTAACCCTATCTTTTAGAGGTAAAATATGAACCGCTCAATTTGGGTCTGACCATTTGCCGAGCTGGTCTACTCCGGTTGCCTTGTTGCTTATAAGAGAAAATGCAACGGAAAGGACATTTTAGAAAGCTACGGATGAGTCATTAATATCGTCTAGTTTACATTATCATTGGCTGTGATGATCTTTCTTTATAAGTGGGAGTATAAGCAACCATTTCTATCGGAGAAATTAACCGGAAATTTCTACAGGGTGTCTCAAAAAGAATGGGACAACGCTTGGTCACAGATTCTCTAGGTTAAAATAAACCGATTAAACCTAATATACCTTAATAAAAAGTCTTCCGGTTTCCAAGTTAAAGGACCTTAAAGGTCAATTTTTAATATTTTCTTTTTATGATAATTTCCACAAATGTGAAAATATTTACTTCAAATTTGGAACAGGTGCTTATTATTACGAAGTACATCAGTAGAAAATTTTTCATAAAGTAGGCTTGACTATAAGAGGTACTTAACCTATCTTCTATAACTTGTTTTAGCTATAACTTTGTTATCGGTGAAAATTTTTTCAATATTATGTTATTTTCTGAACGATAATTAAAAAACAGAAAACTAAGGTACTCTTAGTTCATATGCGTAAAAGCAGCCGTTTGTCTTAAAATTGGCATTCAAGTTTTGAATTATTGTTAAGACGAGCAATTTATCATGTAACCATCATCACAAAAACAATGTGTAAAATATTGGAAAACATGTTAAACCAATACCATTGTCTTAAAATCAAAGGTACGTCGCGTAATAGTTCATCCAGGTTATTTTCCAAGAAGTTTGAATAGTGATTAAATTTGAGCTTTGGTGGAAGTACGAATGGGCCTCCAAAACAATTTCTAATGATACTACACTTAAACATTTTTTGTAAACAAACGTTTTCCACTATTTTGTCCTTTGTTTTTGTGACCATTGCTCCTTGATAATTGCACGTCCTAACGACAACTCAATACTTTAACCGGGATTTTAAGGCTAACGGTTGGTTTTAAGCATATGAACTAAGAATACTTTAGTTTTTTATTTTTTAATTATCTTTCAGAAAATAACGCAATATTAAAAAAAAATTCACAGATAACAAAGTTAAAGCTAAAATAAGTTGTAGAAGTTAGGTTAAGTGCCTCTTATGATCAAGCCTACTATATGAAAAATTTTCTACTGATGTACTTCATAATAATAAGCACCTGTTCCAAATTTGAAGTAAATATTTTCACATTTGTGGAGATTATCATAAAAAGAAAATATTAAAAATTGAACTTTAAGGTCTTTTAACTTGGAAACCGGAGGACTTTGTATTAAGGTATATTAGGTTTAATCGGTTTATTTTAACCTAGAGAATCTGTGACCAAGCGTTGTCCCATTCTTTATGAGACACCCTGTATATTTAACCCTGCAGAGCATACGTTAGGCTTTTAAAGCCCATGCTGTTTTATTTTTGTTGTACCATGTATATTTTTTAAACTAAATTTATGAAACTAATTAATATACCTTTCGACTTTGATTGTAAGTATAAGATTACCGGGTGACACAGAGGTTTGGAACACTCTTATAACTCCGTTATTTATCAACATATCAAATTGAAATTTGGTGTGAATTACATTCACATAAATTGCAATTGTTTTAACTACTTGTGAAAATTCTATCACTTCCGATTACGCCGGAAATGAAGTAAAGTTTTGATTTTTAAATGGAACATCGTATATATTTTTACTTTTTAAAACCTACAATAAATGTTGAATATAGTAGCATTAAAAAAATTATTTTTATAAGCAGAAAGAAATTTTTTTTTTCAAAAATTACGCTGGTTTCAAGAGTGCTGTGATGTGATATAAAATCATCCGTGAGAGGTATAGGTAAACTTAAGATCTACCGAAATGACTTTATAATCCTTTCACAAAAGGGGTTAAGCTTTTAAATATTCAACAAAAGAAAATACACTGACCATAGTAAAATAAAATGAACGTACCTGACCAAACCCCCGTGGCGTGAAACAGGGTTGCACTTTCTCTCTAGTATGAAGACTTAAAATAGCAAATTCAGGTAAATTTTATTAACCTTTATGCATACTTAATATTTACTAGAAAAAAATACGACCCTGCTTTAAGAACTAATATTTTTACAGATAAATTATAAATCCTTTTACACCTTTGGTAATTTGTTTTCTTTTGTGACATATTTTTCTTTTATTAAGGTAACAAAAGGATTATAAAGTCAAAATTCAGTAGAAGTAAATGGCAACTATACTTGTACTATGAAAATTACTTATACACCACAAAAGCTGAAGGATGGTGTTGTGGAGCTTTCAGAAGAGAGTGCATGATTAGTTTATGATAATTAATTACCGATTAATTGGAACCTTAAAATTTTTTATTTTAGTTACTTATTGGAAATAAGATAGGAAATAAGGGAAAATATTGCTCTTTTTGGAATAGGCACAAAAGTCGTAATTACAATAAAATGTGTATAACTTGAATTTCTATGGAACATTCTACCTTTGTTTGTGCTGATTGTGCGAAAAAAATTTTAGTTTTGAAAATTCAAAGTGGCTTTTTATACCTAAAATAAAAAAAGTGTAAGTTATGCGCATGCTATGTAATAATGTCATTTTTATTAATTTGTAGTTACTTGATCACAAATATTTATAAATATTTTATGTTTCTAAATGTTAAGGATCATTTTCTACTTACATAAAAATAGTGCTGGCGATTTTGTCTTGATTAACTGGTTAACCGGTTAAAAAAAATTAACCAATTAACCAAGTGATTCATTTTTAGTTAACCATCTCGATTCCGGTTAACCGAATCATTTTAACCGGCATTGGTTAAAAATGATTCATTTTAACCATTAGTAAAAATGATTCATTTTAACCATTGGTTAAAAAAAATGAATCGTTTTTAATCAATGATCACCAGAATCACCAACGGTGATTAAAAAATGAAACGTTTTCAACCATCGTTAGTCTGAGAGGGCGCGGCGCCAGGTTTTATTTTTAGAGGGCTAATAAAGGTCTTACATTTTCTTAAGGTAGTTACTAAAAATTGATAACTCGTATTCATTTCAATAAATTAGTTAAAATTTTTTGACCAAACAAAAGGTTCCTTGTATAAATATTGTTTATGTATTTTTTATCTTGGATAATGTAACAATATTTCGTTTTTTGTAAAAAAAAGTCTAGGATTTTAATTTTTATATTTTATTTCAAGTAAGGAGCACTTGATTGTAAAACTAATGGTTTTACTGTAAATTTGGGATTTCCGATCCTCTGAATTGTATTTAGAACTTGTCCAACTTTTTCTTAGAAAAGAGAGCTGTTTAAATGCCCCATTATAAAAATTTTGTAGAAAGGTTAGTTTATGATTTAAAAACAGATGTTGGATAATATTGTAAATAAATTTGTCAAGGGTAGGTATAGAATATCCAAAAATATAAGAAAGTCCCATAAAAGTTGACTCTTTAACTCTTATTGTAACCCTGACAAGGGTGTGTAATAAATAACTCAAAATGACATTTTTTCCTTAAATTTAGTTAACACAAGTATTTTAAAAGCTGGTGCATTTAACAATGGTTGTAAACCGTTTTAAGAATAACTATTTACGACTATCTCATTTTATTGTTAAAATTGCATTCTAGGTGATCTTTACAGTTTTTAAATGTAAGGGACAAAGGAAATTATACCTGACGTATAATTAAGCTACCTGAGCTAGCTTCCCTAGCTTTCTTATGAGCTACTTGTAACCTAAATCTAACTTCCTGGTAATAATCATCTAAGTTGTAAATTGGTTCAATGCGTACTTCTTTGAGTGCGTCATAAACCTCAATTTGTTTACCAAACACCAGTTCAAAAGGTGTCTAATTATGGTAAGCACTGGGTGTAGTATTGTAACAAAATGCGTAATAATTGATCCAAGTATCCCAATCCGCGTACGCCTCATCTACATACGAGCGCAAATACTCATTGAGAACTCTGTGATTTCTCTCACAACCACCAATACTTTGACTGTGATACGCTGTAGACATCTTATGTTCAGTTTTTAATAGCTTAGTAAGATTATCAAAAACGGCGTTTTTATATTCCGTTCCCATATCTGTTCTAATTTCTTTTATAGGACCATAGACAAGGATGAACTTCTCAAATATTGCTCTAGCAACAGTAATGGCTTCTTTATTGGGTATCGGTATAATAACTACATATTTTGTTAGCTCACACTGTATGGTGACTGCATAAACATTACCATTATTTGATTTTCTAAAAGGTCCGATTGTATCAATACACGTGATAACAAAAGCTGCTTGGGGTGTGGGGGTTAAAGTCATAGGTTCAGGGAGTTTAATTTTTATTTTATTAACTTGACATTTATTACATTTCTTAACGTAATTAGCAACATCACGTGACATACCTTTCCATGTGAAAAAAGCTTTGAGTTTTTTCAATAACCTTTTCTGACCACAATGGCCACCTAACAAGGGATCCCTATGGTATTTTTCGATTAATATGTTAATCTCCTGTCGATCTGTAATTCGTTTCCGCGGCGAACATAGAACTACAGTCAAATTTTTAAGTAAACGTTGCCCTTTATTTTTAAATTCATTTATTGTGCACTTTTTAAAAATTTCATCATTTGTAATTAAACGCGTTTTAACAAACTCATATCTACTGGCTAATTTTTCAAGCTCAGGCAATATTTGCTCTAATGCAAAATTACCATTAGTAAATTGATCGTTTTTTTCAATATTCTTCCGTTTATGCCAAATCATCATCCTAAGAGATGTTGGTCTAATACTAAACTTTACTTCGGGCAATTTTAACTCGTTATAGTTATTTAGTGTTTCATAAACATTTAATTGTGTAACTAGAGAAGGATTATTGGGTTTTTTATATTTAACATCTTGGTCTTTTGTTTTATCATTTCTCGACATTGACCTAGTAATTGCAAGGACTTGAGAGACATTATTATGAATTTCTTTTAATTTGTCTATATTTATTCGACTTAAAGCGTCTGCCGCTGCATTATCAACACCTCGTATATATTCAATTTCGAAATCATACTCTTCCAAATCAAGTCGTATCCTCGTTAGTTTAGAAGATGGATCTTTCATTGCAAAAAGATAAACTAAAGGTCGATGATCCGATTGAACTAAAAATTTTTGATTGTATAAATAACAACGAAAATATTTAATGCCCCAGTGAACTGCGGTAAGTTCCTTTAAAATAGTGGGTTTATGTGATTCTCCTTTTGTAAAAGATCGAGAAGCAAATGCAATAGGCAACTGTTCTCCTTCAAAATTTTGCGACAGTACAGCACCGCACGCAACGTCTGATGCGTCTGTGGTAAGAGTAAACGGTTTTGAAAAATCCGGATATTGTAAAATTGGAGGGCTAATTAACGACTCCTTCAATGTCTCGAACGAATTTTGGCATTGAGAGGACCAAATAAATTTTGATTTTTTCTTAGTTAAATTATTCAAAGGTAGAGTAATTTCCGCAAACTTTGGAATAAACCTACGATAGTAATTACAAAATGCAATAAAACGTTTTACTTGATCGGCATTTTGTGGAACTGGATAATTGTTAATAGCATCAAATTTCGACTCGTCTGGCAAAATACCTATATCTGTTATTTTATGACCTAGGTAAGTAACTTCTTTTCTGAAAAAATTACATTTTTCTGGATTTAGTTTTAAATTAAATTTTCTACATGCTTCAAAAACTTTTCGAAGATTGTGCAAATGGTGTTTTACAGAGCATCCTATCACTATTAAATCGTCCATGTAAAGAAATGCCTTTTCAGGAGCAATTCCTGCAAAAGCTATCGACATCATTCTTTGAAAGCTATTTGCACTAACCTTTAGTCCAAAAGGTAGTCTTGTGAATCTGTAAGAACCAGAATCGACACTAAATGAAGTAACATCGCGTGATTCTTCATCTAAAGGAATTTGATGAAAACCCGAAATTAAGTCAATCACTGAAAACCATTTAGCTCGCCCCAAATGATCTAAAATGTCGTCAATTCTCGGCAGTGGGAATTTGTCTGCAATTAATTTTTTGTTGAGCTGTCTAAAGTCAATGACTAAACGCCATGTTTTTTGATCAGTTGTCGATTTTTTAGGAACTAAAAGAACTGGACTATTATATTCTGAAACTGAAGGTTCTATGATATTGTTTTCTATCATTCTTTCAATTTGTTTGTTAATTTCCTGTTTTTGAGCATGAGGGGTGCGATAGTTTTTTATATAAACTGGTGTATTATCCGAAATTCTTAATTTTTGTTCATAAAAGTTATTTACAGAAACTTTATCAGTTTTTAGTGCAAAAATCTCTGAAAATTCATTACAAAGCTTAAGCATATCATCCTTTACAAACTCAGGTATATCCTTCGTATTTAATTGTTTTAGTAAATTAGAATATCTATCGCTATTATCTGTGCCTATTTTATAAATATTAAACTTATCGATATTTATTGTTTCTAATACTACGTTTTTTAAGATTACACTTTCTGTTGTATTAATTATCTTAACAAGAGGGTTTTCTTTTGAGACTAAAGTTCTGGCTACAAATATTCCCGGTTTTAATTCCTTATTTAAAACTAAACATTCGTGTGTTAAATTTTTCAAACTACGTATTTCCCTTACTACTTCACATCTAGGTGGTAAAACTAGCCAGTCGTCTTCAGGACCACTGTATATGGGTATAACTGTTTTTGCTATACCAATCTTAAAAGTTAAAGTCCAATTAGAATAATCTATTATACCTCTAAATTTTGAAAGAAAGTCTCTTCCCAAGATACCATCCGCCGGAATAGGAAAATCCCTATCTACTATGTGAAAAGAATGTTTTAATTTAAAGTGATTAATCTGAATAGAAGTTTCAGTAGTCCCTAACGAATTTATAAACCCTTCTGTTATCCCTTTGATTCTACTTTGACTTGAAATGTTAATTAGTTGTTGTGAATGAACGTTAGTTCTTTTTGTAACATTTACGTAATTAAATACTTATTAATGATAATATTACTTTGAATATACTTTAATATAATCTTTATTTTAACTTTCGTGTACAAGTGCTAATTGCATACTGAGCGCGTGGACTTGCGCGCTCACCCTTAACAACTTAATCTATCACATACCTCCACCTTTAAATTTACCTTTACCTCTATACACAATATTTACAATTTTTTACATAACTATTACTAATTTACTACATCATAGCAACTTAAATTAAAATGATCGTAAGTTAAACGATCTGGTGCCCTTCGATTTCGTTTATCATTACTCGTACTTGCAATTTCTCCAATTTTATCTGTGGGAATTCCTTTAGGACCCATTTCCGAATCATACATTTTTTTAATTTGATTAACATGTCTCTTCCACATTAACTGTAACACAGGAATTTCTACATTAAATAATAAGTTCCCTATTCTTTCCTTAATTACTCCTTCTACAAATCTAACTTCATTTACATATCTGTGATCTCTCACCAAAACTTTTTCATCTAACCTAAATTTTACATTTCTATTACCTTTAAAATGTGATCTTTGTCTATTTTGGTTTTTATATACCTTTTTACTAACAACATCGTTTCTCTTAATAGTGCCTGTTTTTTTTATTTTATCAAAATGGGTGCAAACCTTTCGTCCAAACATTAAATAAGACGGAGCGCTTTCAGTCGTACAGTGTGGAGTATTTCTATGCACAAATAAAAAATTATTTAATATCAAATTCAAATCTACATTTTCCATTGATAAAAATTCCTTTTTTAATGCCAATTTAACAAGTTTAACGGCGTTTTCCGCAGCCCCATTTGAAGCAGGGTGATAAGGCGCCGTGGTTAGAAATTCTACCCCATTATTGCGTAAAAAATTTTTAAACTCTATTGAACAAAATTGACTTCCATTATCGGAAACTACTAATTGAGGTAACCCAAATCTAGCAAAAGTGTCCCTTAACAAATTTATAGTAACTTTAGCGGTTGTTAATTTAGTCGGAAACACTTCTAACCATTTCGTATATGCATCAACGATTATAAAATAATATTGATTTCTATATGGTCCTAAATAATCTATATGTATTCGTTCCCATGGCTTACTGGGCCATTCCCAAGATTTCATAGGAACTTTTTCTGGGTTATTTGAAATGGTTCGACAAATGGAACAAGATTTAACTATATTTTCTATCTCGTTGTTAATTTTTGGCCACCAAAAATATTCTTTTGCTAGATTTTTCATTTTAACCATACCCAAGTGAGTTTCGTGTAACTCCTTTAAAAAATTTCCCCTTAAACTTGTAGGTATAATAATCCTATTATTCCATATTAAGCAATTATTTTCTACTGTCAATTGATTTTTAAAATATGCATAATTTTTTATTTCAGCCTCCTCAATTCTTTTTGGCCATTTTGTAATTACAAATTTAATAATACTTGACAATAATTTATCTTTACTTGTTTCAGCTTTAATTGTTTCCCAATCAATGGGCATGGTGCTATTTTTAAAAAAATTAATATAACTGTTGTCATCGAATTTTTCAAAATTTTGAAACGTCAAGGGCGATCTAGAAAAAAAATCGGCTATATTTGAAGTCGAATTTACGTACTGAATTTCATACTGATAATTTGACAATATGACCGCCCATCTTTTTAACCTATTTGCCGTATACTGAGGAATGCCCTTTTTCGGGTTAAAAATTGCCACTAACGGTGTGGTCTGTTTTTAATAAAAATTTGTATCCGTACAAAAAATTATGAAACTTATCTAGCCCAAAAATAATGCTTAAACTCTCTTTCTCCACTTGCGAATAATTTTTTTCGCTATCAGATAAAGTGCGGCTGGCAAACCCAATTGGTTTTTCTGCCCCATCAGGCATTATATGCGAGAGTACCGCTCCTAACCCATATGCACTACTATCGGTAGCTAAAGTAATGGGCAATGCCGGATTAAAATGCACTAACACCTTACTCGATACAATAATTTCTTTTATTTTAATAAATGCTTTGTTGCAATCCTCCGACCAATTATACTCTACCCCCTTTTTTAATAATCCATATAGTGGATGCAAAATGTCTGACATATTTTTTACAAATTTTGAATAATAATTTACCAATCCTAAAAATGACTTTAACTTCTTTAAATTAGTGGGTCGAGGAGCCTTTTCTATGGCACTTAATAAAGATTCGCAAGTACGAATCCCTTCTTTATTGATTTTAAATCCCAAATACTCCACTTCTTTTTTAAAAAAATTGCATTTAGTCAAAGATAATTTCAATCCCACTTCTTCCAATCTACTCAAGACTAACCTTAATAATTTAATATGTTCCATAAAGTCCTTACCCCCTACTAAAATGTCATCTATAAAACAAATGGTATTTGGAATATCTTGTAGCAACGCTTCCATAATCTTTTGAAATTTAGCTGGCGCGGAAGCCACGCCGAAAGGTAATCTCGAATAACTGAACAATCCTTTATGGGTCGAAATAGTAACTAAATTTTGCGAATTTTTATCCAATGGAATCTGTTGATATGCTTGCGAAAGATCTAGTTTTGTAAATATTTTACTAGACTGCATTTTTGTAAAAAGGTCTTCCGGTCTAGGTAGCGGATACTTGTCTACTTCCATTACCGAATTAATCGTTACTTTGAAATCTCCACAAATACGCACAGAGCCATCCTTCTTTAATATAGGCACAATTGGTGCTCCCCATTGACTAAAATCAACAGGATAAATAATATTAAGTTGTAATAACCTTTCTAATTCTTGTTCAACTTTTTCCCTCATAGAGTAAGGAAGAGGTCTAGCCCTAAAAAATTTTGGTGTTACCCCTTCTTTCAATTTTATTGATATTTCCCCTTTACTAAATGTACCTAACCCTGGGGCAAATAATTCTTTATAAACGTTACTTAATTTGTGTAATTCCTCCTTTTCTGCCTCCACAGTATAATTTAATACCTCTAATGAAAATTTATAATTTTTTATAAAGTCTCTACCTAATATGGGAGGTCCACCATTTTTTATAATATATAAATTTAAATTTGAAACGGTATCATTATAATTAACGTTGACTGTAATGTATCCAATCGGGAAAATTTTTGTTCCATTATAAGAAATTAAAACTTTATTTGAATTTAAAATTGTTAACATTTGAAAATTTTGTGAATACGTTCGTTCGGATATACAAGATATCGACGCGCCCGTATCTACTTGGAACATGAACGGCTTATCATTTACCAATACTTCAATAGTAATAATTTCTAATTTATTATTTGAATTTAAATTAAATAAAAAAAGTTCATTTTCCTCCTCTTCTAAAAAATTTGCAACGTTATTAATATTTTTTTTACACATAGGCGCTAAGTGCCCCTTCATTTTACAAGAATGACAAGCATAATTTTTGAAATAACACTTCTCTGTTACATGATTCTGTCGACCACATACCCTACACTTGACGCCATCTTGCTGTTGTTTCACTCCATACCTTGATGGTTGCGAACCATATGGCATTTTAGGTGACTTGCCATCTCGCAGATGTTGCACTTCTTCCTTAATTGGTGGATTTGCCTCCTGAGCAGCCATTTTAGCTACTGCAATCGATATGACTTCGCTAAATGTTGATTCGACTTTGACTTCCAGCAGCTTATCTTGCACTCGCCCTTTTGTAAAACCAACCACAAACATATCTCTCAACACTATGTCCAAAAAAGTACCTGCAAATTCACAATAAGACGCTAAATGCCGTAGTCTTGCAGCCCATTCTTTCGCCGTCTCTTCTACCATCTTTTTAGCCAAATAAAATTTATACCGAGCCGCCATCACCCATTGCTCCTTTTTGAAATGATCCGACAAAATTTTTATGAGCTCTTCATACTCTTTCTCTTCCGGCTTTATTGGCAAACAAAGGTCGAACACCAATCGGTAAGCCTCTTCCGCTAATAAATTTAACAAAATCGCCTTCTTCTTTCCTTCGCTCACGATGTCGTTTGCTATAAAAAAATTTTCCAATCTTGGTTTAAATAACGACCACTCATTTTCTTGAGGATTAAATTCTCTTAAATGGCCCACTTCCATATTTCTCGTCGCCAATGTAACATTTACGTAATTAAATACTTATTAATGATAATATTACTTTGAATATACTTTAATATAATCTTTATTTTAACTTTCGTGTACAAGTGCTAATTGCATACTGAGCGCGTGGACTTGCGCGCTCACCCTTAACAACTTAATCTATCACACTTTTAAAAAGTGATATATCAGCTCCTGTGTCTACGATAAAAGTAGATTTTGTACCTGTCATCTCCGTTTTTAGTACTACAAAATTTGAAAGTGTTAAATCTATATGAAAAATTTTTACATCTCCCCCAACGGTGCCTGTTGTGGAACCTGCTCGTTTCCCGAATTCGGTTCGGTTTCTGCCATCCTCACTGACCGATAATTATTTCTAGGTGGATAATTATTTCTAGGATATCTAAAATTACTGTTCCTATTAACTTGTCCTCTATAATTATAATTAAAATTTCGTCCTCTGGCACGATTGTTATTAAAATTATTATTAAAATTATTATTATAAGTCCTATTGAAATTTTGCCTGTTATTGTAATTTTGCGCATTTCCTCTACTGTTTCCCCTATAATTAAAATTAGTATGGTTTTTTACAAACATTACGTTAAAATTGTTAGGTTGGGAACTTGTACTAACAAATTTAGCAACAGCATCTTGTACCGAATTAAAAGTACCTGCTTCCATTATCAATTTAGCTTTTTCGGAACTTGCACCTAGAGTGAATGCCTTAACCGCCGATTCAGTTGCGTAATTGTTAGCTACTTCTACAGGCACACCTTCGCTAATAAAAGCTCTTTTTAAACTACTTGAAAGCGATTCAACTTCAGATGAAAAATTTGTTGCATCCTTCGAATTTTGTTTTAAATTTAATAACTTTGCCGACAAGAGCCTTGAACTCTCGCCCTTTATGTTAGTTTTTAGTGTTGTTATGATTTGCTCTACTGTATCTTCGTTTGTTATAAAATCTCTAGCTTTACCTACTAATCTTGTTTTAATATAAGCTACGGCATTGTTTACGTGATCACCTGAATTTAGTTTTAAAATCTCTAGTGCATCTACAAATGACTGTAACTTATCAGGAGAGCCATCAAATTCTCCCGGTAGTAATTTATTTGCTAAACTAAAAAATTCAACTGCCGTCATCGTCATTGTGTATTCGTTATCTTCTTCGTCCCTTTCTTCTAAAATATTAATATCTATTTCCCCTGCACCAATAGGAGGAATTTTGTAGTTGATATTTAAAACTTGAAAAACCCTAAGTATTTTATCCCTGACTGTAACAAACTTATGCCTAACTTCTGCCTTACTATCTGAATCTAGAGAATCCCAATGCAATGCTACAATACTTGCAAATTTGTTGTACCGTGACACTAATTTTTCCGTAACTTCCTTTTTAACTAATTCGCTTTTTGGTACTTCCTTTTTTAAAACTCGTTTTGCTTGAGCGCGAGTGTCTTCTACTATTTGCCTTAACAGTGATTCAATTTGATCCAAATTTTGTGACATTCGACCACGATAAAAATTTTATACTAGATTATTAGTTACTTAAATTTAATACCTAACATTTATAAAAGAAACTTAAAAATAACGCTTACGCTTGTTTTAAAATAGTCTTCCTATTAAAATTAATCTTCTTTCTTCCCTGTTTTTTTTTTTGTTTGTCCAAAAATCCATATCCATACCATATCCATTTTAATTTTATCCACTTATTTTACCAAATTATAATCCAACAAAAATATTTTCCCAACTACCATTTTTAACCATAGTAAATACTTATAATTACTTTTTAAACATAAAATATTTATAATCCAGTTTTTAACGCCTAAAATTTATAATATTTGACCAAAACCATAATCTTAAACTTCTCCAATTTTTAAGGAGCTTCTTTGCATTATTTCAGTCCTGCTAAGTTCCTGACGCAGCATCTTTTTCACTTTCTTTACACAATAGTTATATGTGAATATCGCGGCGACAATAAAAAAAATTCCAAATAATATAACCAACATCCATTCGGTCCGGGAAACTCCTTGGCTTTCGTTTAAGCTTGCAGTGCCGCTAGCCGTTTGTGCGATTATCACTTCTTCTTCTTTACTTTTATTGTTCCCCATTTAAATATTATTTTCGATTATTGAAATTTTTGAAAATTTTTTATTTGATATTCTTCTTTTTGAATTTATCATTCTTCTTTGATTAAATTATTTAAATGTACGGACAGGATCGCCATGTAAAGAATCAATTATTCTGTTTTACTGTTTATTAGTCAATGTCCTATAATTACACTACATTATTCTTAAACCATATAACCTACATTAATTGCTTATTCTAAAGTCAGCACATTCCGCGTGTGTTTCACCCCATCACCCCACACCTCACACTCTTCTACATTAATTATTGCTATATTATGATTTGTACCTAAAATATAATTTAAAAATTGTTTTTTTACAACACCCTTAACGTATACAGTATTAATTTTATTTTCAATTATGTCTCTATGTAAAATTGGAGCAATGTTGGCGTACGGAATAAAGCCACTGTTGAATTTAATTTTATGATGAAATCTTTCCATGAAATTAATTTCTCTTCGTATAGATTTGTTGTTGCTGATGAGTTCTTCATAGACGCATGGTGGTTTTAGCAAATACGTATTTTTTACATTTCCATCGAAAATACATACTTCTTTTGCTATAAAATTTTCATTGCAAAAACCTTGCACATCTACTACTGCAAACTTCATCGTAGTTCAATAAATCAATTCAAACTAAGTTAAGTTATCTCAAATAATCGTATTTAATTATTACATTTTTAAGAGAGTTTGCGTACTATTTCACTGAGGGGTAGATGTTCGATTATTGCATCATGGATTATAATACAGTATGCCTTAGTATTGGAGGGAAAGCCTGATTGAGCTTCGATATCTACTTTAACATCGATAGTGCTCGATTTTAGAGCGTCGATTCTTTTAGAACAATCAATTACAAATAATGCATTGGTTTTAAAAGATACATAATCCAACAATGGTTGCTTCGGTAATGTGTAATCATTTTTAAAGCTTTGATAAAACTTTGTATAATTACAATGTGCTTCAACATAATTATTTTTTTCAAAATCAAGTCTCATACGTTCCGAAGGAAAATAGTCACCATTTAAAGTAACACGTATGTCAGATATTTTAATATTATCAAATTGTGTAGCATCTTTACTCATCGTTCCTCTTCTATTTTCTTGAAAACCAACAATAACATAACGAGGACTTTCCAGAGCCGTACACGTTTTAACCGCCCAAATTTCTTTAGTAGCTCCTCTAGTTAGTTGAGGTAACTCGTGATATTCCCATTTCCTAAATGGAATTACTATAGGTGTATCTTTTTTAATAGCTGTTAATAAATTCATTTTCAAGATGTCGTTGGGTAACATAATATCGGCTCTCAACGAAATATTTTTAATTTTTATAGATGCTGCAACTGTAAGACCGATCTTAGTATCGAGTCTTCATTAATCTCCACGGTATCACTCTAGTCGAAGACGGGAGGGTTCGAAGAAATAAGTCAGCAACAACAACACTTTCTTACCCAAATAAAAATATTTATTTAAATAAAAAAAAATAATCTTATTAACAAATAACAATCTATGTTATTAACAACGCAGCGTAGGTTTATAGTAATAAACAAAATAAAACTTTACGTTAATAAAATAAAACAAATAACGTTGATGTTATTAAAAATCCACAAACGTAAATAAAAACTTCCTTCGGATGTCGGTAGTTCGTGGACACCACTCGGATTTGCGGAAGTAGCTCGCTCCTCGAAAGCAGATTGGGGACGCGTGGTTGACTTTACAGCTAACCAGTGTTCCTCCAGATCGACAGTCGGTTCAACAAACCCAAGACTGTAATCAAGCCCACTTATAAATGATCAACAGTCGGCCTAAAGGTCAAGACTGTAATCTTGTTCACTTAAATGATCTACAGTCGGATCAAAGCCAATACTGTAATCAGAGTCCTGCACAACTGGAATGTACTGTGGTAGCCGCGATCAGCTTAACCCTACAACTGCAGCTTATCTCAGCCGCTGGTGCAGGGACGCCAGACCATCAACTACCCACAGCACAAAACGATCACTCTGGCACAATATCAAAAGTTGTACAGTTAGTGTATACGGTTGGTCACGGACTCCCCTGAAATCAATGCACGTCGAATATTTATTAATTCTCCACCACCAAGTTCCTAGCACCAATAGAACTCGCTTGTTCGAATTAACTACGAAGTGGGAATTTACATGTGACTTCGTACGTTTGGTACTCATATCTCTACGATTATCACTCAGCTACTACATGAATGCGTTTTATGCGATTATGTAGGTGGTGATAGATGCGGGCTTAAAATATACATCGAATGGTATAAATTTCGAGTGGTTACGTTAAATATAAATAATCTTAAAAAGCATTTAAAATAATTAAATATTTTAAATGATTTTAAAATTAGAAAAAATGAATGATAATATTAAAGACATTGAAAATAAAATTAAAAATGATGAAAAAATATATTTGGGGTGCCTGAAGGGCCAAAATAAATTAAAATTAAATAAATAATTTTAAAATTAAATAAATAATTCCAATTTATCGGGGACATTGAAATTAACCGGCGACCTCGAGTACATTTGCAGTACGTTGAAGTGCAAACGCCGGATAATAATTTATACCATTATCGCAGATGGTACAAAAACGAATATCAGATGGTTGCTGATGGATTACGTACGAGTCATTTTCTTAATAAAAAACGCTCGGGCGCGCAAACGATGTTAATTTTTCACGTATCAGAAGCAGAATCTTACGGATTCGTAACACTCTGACAGGTGTAGAAAAATGCATCGTTACACAACGACTTCTCCTTCCTTCAAAAGACAATCGTTATCTTGTCTCGCTCTTACAAGACGAAGTGTCTGTTTACCAAAATATACATAAGGGTAATCAGTAAAAATTCCAAATAAATGTTTTAAAGGTATGCGAAATACAAACGACTTGTCATCACTATTAATTATAGGGTTGTCTGGAAAATTCCATCCTGCAACATCTAAATGTTTAGAATCCAATACATTATAGCAGAGGTATCCTTTAATAGTACTTAAAATTCCAGGATCGCGTATACTTTCGACTTCTTGACCATTTAATTCGTAACTTATTGAATCGAAGAGAAAGGCTCCAGCATTATTTGCAAGAGATATCACTCCTGTACCTTGAGCTTCTATTTTTCCTTCAATAATTAGAGCTGCATCGTGCATTAAAATCCACATATCTGATTGATTTATCGATATTTCAACGACATCGTTGTTGTTGAAAGATTTTACGTAAGGATGATACGTTCGAGATTCGACTCTTTGAATTGTTTCATCATATTGTGGTTTTTGAAAAACGTCGAATATTTGACTTAACGACATTGTATCCTAGTGACTCGAGAAACAAACGATTTTCTGTAGTTAAACCGCTACCACTTATCTTAGGTGAGCGTTTGTAATAGACTGAAGGTAAAAACTTTGTTTGTTGAGTTTTATAATAGCTGCTTCGTCGTTGAGGTTTTTTATTAAACACCAACCCCATTATTTATAGTCTTTTTAATTCTAAGCGAACGATAACTTTTTCTTCACGAAAATTAACAGGCTTAAAATCTTGATCTAATACGGTCAACGTTATATTCGATATTTTCACGCTTGTTAATTAGTGGTAGATATATCAAATTACGAGGTACCTCGTCTATTGCGAAACCAGGATCTACACCAATTGCAAATTCGTAAATTGTATGCGACGGCTTGTAATTATAAAACGCTCCTGTAGTTATATTACAATTTATTTGAATTGTTCTAACCTTAATTATATCAACAGGCAGATTAGATTCGTGTACTTTTTTCGGTTCTAAAACTCGTTTTGAAAATCCTAAAATTTTGCCTATGGTATCGCTGTTTGTAAAATCGATCGTGTAATTCTCACTGTAAATTTCACACTTTAACGTGTTGTGGTTGGGCTTCAAAGAAAAATATTTTTGGTGATCTTCCTTTTTTATAGATTTTGGAATTAGTGTTTGCCTTATATAATTTTCGATATCCAATATTTCATAAGATCCGGTCGGTAATGTAATTTGTTTGTTGTTTCTGTTTAACACCTTTATCAGTATTATTATCGGTATAAATGAATTTATTTTCACCCTGTTGAATATTAGGTATACTATTATTTTATAAGAATGAAATCCAATCAAGGCTAGTCCGTACGATGCTTCTGGATCGAGCAATATCGGGTTTATAAAATCGAGAGATAACACGTAATTATTTTAGACTTTTTAGAGTAAAAATATAAGACATAGTAGTTGTTCTGGTATAAAGTTTAATAACACACTAATAATTTTTATAATTTTTTATATGTTTTATACAAAAATTCTAAACACAAATGTCCACAATTAATTTCGTTATATTTTTGATAACTGTCGTTGTTGTAAAAAATTTTCACATTCTTTCCAAAATATCTTGCAAGTTCTTGAGGCGGTTTAAGACCACCAAAGCTATCAAAATATATTACTTTATTGTTTTTCTTTATATAAGCTACCCAGTGACTTCCAGAGCTTTTGGAGGTATCCAAGTTCAAAATCGAACTTTCCTGTTGACGTGGTTTCTTCGGTAAAGTATCACGCATAAAAATTCCTCTAAAATATGGTATTTTTAATTTTTTCACATATCCAACTAGCTCTTTATCCCAAAGGGCTCTCTTAGGTAGCTTTATTGGTAGTTTTTTTGATGCTGTTGTTTCTTTAAAAATAAACCATATCCTCCTTTCGTATTTTTCTTAAGATATAGTCCGGAACCTTTTTTACCAATTTCTTACATTGCATTATTATGACGTTTATCTTCGTCTAATTTCTTTCGAGCATTTTTTGCATCGATGACAGTTTTTGCAACGGCACTTGCACCACCAGCTAAAGATCCCATTGCTCCTAGACCTGCCAAGATGGGTAATAATAGAGGTAAAAATCCACCTTGTTTAGATTCAAACGCAATTATTCTAGGAGTACGTATCTTTTTACGACCCCCCGCTTTTCTGACAGCTACACGAGCCGCTTTCAACGCCATCGTTGAGGCTTTTCTTAATGACTTTATATCATTTAAATCAAAATTCTTCGCATATTTGCTTAACCCTTTTTTAACATGCTTCATAATACCACGTTTAAATGGAATCCTCTCACTCTTGACCTTGCAACCCATTCCAAGTTTTCGTTTTGCTTTCATCCCTGTTGTGACAAACCAGGCAGCGGCTTTTTCTCCGAAATTTGCGTCCTTTGACTTTACCCTCTCCCACGCTCTTTGTTCTAATACGTAATCTGCTTTATGTCTATCTTCTAAGCTTGTATTTTTCGAATATGCAATATCGTGTTCTTTGCAAGCAGCGTCCAATGGATTTTTACCAGGATCTCCTCTAGCTAAACGTTTTTCTAATTTTGTACCCGGACCACAATACTGATAAGTAGGAATATGTAATTCGAACGGTAATTTATTAATTAGCGTATTTAACACGCCTTCTCCTTGATAGTTGTAAGTCAACATGAGAACTGATTATATACGATAGGTAACTACCCTATTTATATGTTTAAAAAAATGTATTTATTGAAAGACATTTATTATAGTAAACAAAATACAAAAATTTTACTTCAAATACATAATGGAGTTTCTTATACTATTTCGAATACTTGTACTGGTTTATATTTGGAATTCTCATAAGTTGTCATCCCTCGATAAACCAACTTATATTTTTGTGACTCAAAGTTCTTCAAATTTTCTTTTATTTCCGTAGTGCTTCTGCGTGGTAAAAAGACTGAACAATCCTCGAGGGTTGCAAGGGGTACATCTCCATATTTTCCTTCAATAATTTGTAGGTTTTCTATAAGATATAACTGATCTTGTACCAAGTCCTTAAGTTTACGTACTTCTTTAAATGTTGAAGATATTGATGAATTAATTTGAGTCAAATTCACTGTAATATAAATAATTTTCAACTAGTTAAATAATTTAATTTGAATATATTTGACTTACTTTTAAATTATTTTTATTGTTTTCGAAAAAAACTTTTATTAACACTTCAAACTATTTTTATAGTTTTCGAAAAAACTTTTGTTAACACTTCAAACAAATTATTTTAATTGTAGTTAGAGAAAATTTTTTTGTATTTATACACCCTATCCTAGCCCCTTCTCCTAGTCATAAACTTGAAACAATGCGCTGAATTAACAATACATTAAAAATAAAGCAATGAATTATTTTATTACAAGGTGATAATAATTTAATGTAAAAATAAAGTCAAGGTTTCGTTGAGTAAGCATTTAAGGAATTTTGCTAACTAAATAAAAACTACAATATTATTTTTCCTAGAAATTAATTACTTCATAAATAGAATCAAGGTTTTGTTGAGTAAGCACTTTAAGAAATTAACACTCGTAATTAAATTCGAAACAAGGTTGCTGACTAATTTAAAATAAAATATTTTTTTTCAAGAAATTAATTACAAGGTTGCTGACTAATTTAAAATAAAATATTTTTTCTAAGAAATTAATTACTTCGTAAACAAATAGAAGGTCACATTTTTATGCTAACTAATTTAAAAATTCCAATAACAATTCTTAGAAAATTTCTTTATAAATAAGTACCTAGAAGGTCAATGTAAAATAGTCGTTTCTTATTAAAAATCTCCTTGTAAAATTTTAAATATCCTCACCTTTGCGTTACAGATTGTTACGCCTCATGTACGGCTATTTTGACGTTTTATTGAAGGTACGTGTACGAAAAATAGCCAATAGGATTGCAAAGTCTCCTCCAGGAGCTCTATTTGAAAGTTTAAAGCCTCGGGTCCCCTTCAGATGTTGGATCCTCCCACATTTAAAAGTTTTTCGTCAAATGCAGGGCCCCAAGGAACACTTCTTAGGTCGAAGACAAGGACCTAAGCCTCCTTTGAAAGTTTAAAGCCTCAGGCCCCCAGGGCCCCCCAAGGCAGATTGTTACGCCTCATTTACGGCCATTTTGACATCCCACTATCCCACATCTCACATCCCACATCCCACATCCCACATCCCACATCCCACATCCCACATCCCACATCCCACATCCCACTTCCCACATCCCACATCCCACATCCCACTTTCCAACTTACCACCAGTAACTTTGAGGGCCATTTGGAATTTTTAAACTGGTACTCCCACTTCCCACCTCTTTTTTAAAATCGTACACCTACTTCACACCCCTTTTTCAATCTTGCTTTTTAAATTTACACGCCCACTTGCCTCCATATTTGAATTTACCACCATTTTTGTGACGTCACATCAGGCGGCCATCTTGAATTTTTAAATTACACGACCACTTGCCTCCATATTTGAATTTCCCGCCATTTTTAGTCGGCTGTGACGTCACTTCCGCTCTAGAATCCCCATTGTATTACTACTTACATTTTTCACAAAGTAAATATAGTCCGGTGGACTACTGAAATTTTACATAGGCACGTGGGACAAATTAGTATAAAGCTGAAACCTTTGATATTGTATTGTACTTATAGCCCTTATTATAGTACTAAAAGTCCCCACCCTTCCGAGGGCTGGAACACCCCCAAAATTGCGTTTGAATCTCAAAAATTACACTTTTTATCATATTCTTGTAATTATCTCGAAAATAAGGTAGTAAGCGAAAAATTATAAAGAGTCAAAAATTGAAGAGGATAAAATTATACGGTAAAAATCTCATTTGCAATTTTTCAAAATATTTAATAGTTTTTGAGAAAAATGTTATTGAAAGTTAACCTATTTTGCGCGTATTACAGTACTCATGGGTTGCGCGATCAAAGTGATGCTCAGCGCCCTATTTTACATTATTGAAAATTTCTCATTATCTATCAGATTTAGAAAAAAACAAAAAATATATAGTTGAAGAGGACATCTTCAGCTTTAAATTACATGCAAAATATTTTGATTTTAAGTAATTTATCATGGAGAAAAAAAATAATGAATGTAAAATAACCTAATTTTTCTTAAAATTTAAAAATCTCCTAAAGTAATCGAGGAAATATAAAATCCATGTAGGATTACTATCTTCATGATGTATACTTTAATGTCCTAAGAGCAAAACTTTTTTCGAGTTTTATTTTGACAAAAAATTGGACTTTGAAATTCATAATTTAAAAAAAAAAATTTTCTTAGATATTTTTCTATCTTTAAAGGACTCTCAAATAATAAAGAAGAGATCTAAGGCCATAAATTTTAGTTTGTAGAAAGCCTATAGTATACGTTTTAAGAAGCCATCTTAAAAATTTACATTATTTAACGTTTTCATCAAAAAATTTTCAACAATATGAAGAAAGATCGAAATACGTAGTTTTTTTCCGAAATTGGTCATTACTCGCTTAATTTTTGAGAATTCAAACTTTTTCTTAAACGAAAATAAAGGTAATACTCTAACGGTTTTATATCTGCTAATCGCATCTTGATAGGAATTCTACTTTAGCAGTTTGTACGATAAAGAAAATCAGCAAAAAAATTGTAGTTCACTGCAGTTATGAAATTTTACATATGGTGAAGCTGGAACAAAATTATCTAACTCTAAAATTTTTGCTATTGTTTAGTACTTATAGTCCTTATTATTAGACTGCGGATTTATAAGCACATAAAATCTTTAAAATAAGCAGTAAAAACATTAAAATATTCACCAAAATAATATAGAAATAAGCACAAATATGCAGATATAATCACAAATATGCACAAATAAGCTTAAAAATATTTATAAGTAGAGAGAAATATCTAATTGCTATAAAAAAATTTATCTTATATCTATACAGGGTATTTCAAATTCGAGTATATGCATGGTGATCTAGGAAACTGTACTAGATACGTATAGGTGGTTAAATGGGAGCAAAGTTGCGTAATAAAGGGCCCAATATTATGACGTTAAAAAATCGCAAGTATTTTAACTACTTTAAAAGATATTCACAAAAAATAAAATGTTCAAATTTCAATTTTATTTTTCCTTGACTTTATTAGAAGAAATATTTAAAAATAAAAAGCACTTCTTTATAGCTACTTTTTATTCTCTATCACGATCTACTATTAAAATTTTCGTACAACCATAGAGTAAATAATTATAATTAATTTAAATATTGGTTACTTTATGGTACAACGTATAGTCTCTGTCAACTTAATTTTTTTAAATACCGCCAAAATTAATTATTGGCATTTTCAATTCTCTATCCAATGAACCACCACTCTTTTTACAACTTTTTACTTCGACTGCTCTCTAAAAAAATCAAATAAGAACTGGGCCTATAATTCAAAAAATTGCAATACCTGGATACCAAAGTAACGGTATACCGTTATGTATAACGGTAACAATATAATAGGGGTAAAAAATTTCAATTTTCTAAGAAACGATTTACTCAAAAAAAATTAACTTTCTTTTTTTTAAATAACTGAAGTAAAATATGCATTAAATAGCATTAATAAGCACTAATAAGCAGAATAAGCCCGAATAAGCACAAAAGTTTCAAAATAAGCACAATAAGCATTTATAACAGTGGCTCAATCGATTTAAAATTGCAAGAAACATCTTTCTTCCAATTTTCATTGCGGAATATATATCCCAGACAAATAAGCATTTGCTTAGAAATCCGCAGTCTACTTATTATCATACTAAAATTCCCCACCCTTCCGATGGGGGAAACCCCCCAAAATTGCACTTTTACTCATATTTATGAAATTATCGGGAAAACTAGGAAAATAATAAAGAGATAAAAATTTAGGCTTTCTACAAACTAAAATTTATGGCCTTAGATCTCTTCTTTATTATTTGAGAGTCCTTTAAAGATAGAAAAATATCTAAGAAAATTTTTTTTTTTAAATTATGAATTTCAAAGTCCAATTTTTTGTCAAAATAAAACTCGAAAAAAGTTTTGCTCTTAGGACATTAAAGTATACATCATGAAGATAGTAATCCTACATGGATTTTATATTTCCTCGATTACTTTAGGAGATTTTTAAATTTTAAGAAAAATTAGGTTATTTTACATTCATTATTTTTTTTCTCCATGATAAATTACTTAAAATCAAAATATTTTGCTTGTAATTTAAAGCTGAAGATGTCCTCTTCAACTACATATTTTTTGTTTTTTTCTAAATCTGATAGATAATGAGAAATTTTCAATAATGTAAAATAGGGCGCTGAGCATCACTTTGATCGCTCAACCCATGAGTACTGTAATACGCGCAAAATAGGTTAACTTTCAATAACATTTTTCTCAAAAACTATTAAATAGTTTGAAAAATTGCAAATGAGATTTTTGCCGTATAATTTTATCCTCTTCAATTTTTGACTCTTTATAATTTTTCGCTTACTACCTTGTTTTCGAGATAATTGCAAAAATATGATAAAAAGTGTAATTTTTGAGATTCAAACGCAATTTTGGGGGTGTTCCAGCCCTCGGAAGGGTGGGGACTTTTAGTACTATAATAAGGGCTATAAGTACAATACAATATCAAAGATTTCAGCTTTATACTAATTTGTCCCACGGCTAATGCTAAATGCACTGTAGTAATATACTAAATCGAAATTATTAACCTAATTGGAATAAAATTTTGTTACAATTTATGAATTATAATAAAACAGAAGAAACTAATTGAAAACCGTCAAAAATAAGAAAATATAAAATTAATCTATACGTCATACGTCATAAATCCGTTAGGACGTAAGTAGTGAAGTGGTCGCCGCGGAAGCGCCTAGCAATATATCCTTTTGCTAAATTGGCCTATTTAGGGGTTTTACAATCGTTTTTGTAAGAAATCTGTTAGGGGTATGTTCCTAACACTACAAACGAGGAATAGCTAGAAGCATTTTTTTAAATTATCAAAAATAACAAAAATACGCTCATTTTAATGTGCACCATTGCCTCAGAGGCGCCCACCTCACTAATTAAAGGTTAAAGTTATCATTTTTCCAAATTGTTAATTAACCCTCCATTCAACGGGTGAAGCCTGTGAGTGCAAGCAAAAGTGAAAATTGTCGGTAACTTAAAAAAAGAAATACTTTTTACTGTAATATTCTATCTACCTTCTTAACTTGTAATAACTCATATCATCAGCATTTGCTTTTCAAATTTTTTCAAAAAATGAATCCTCTAGGACACAGTTTGTTGTGACAGGCTTCACCCGTAGGTTCGTGTAACTTTGTGATAACCGATTATTTTTGTTATAAAGCATTATTTAAGCGCAAAATTTATCTGCAGACCATAAAAAATAATTGGTTTTAAGTTTCAATGCTTGTTTGTAAATTTTTTGTTTAGGTGACAAGTGCAACATAAGCAAAAATTCTTATTATTTTTCCAGTTTTGTAAGGCTTGGTTATGTATTTAGTACATTGAAGCCTGCTATTTCAGTGAAGTTTAGGCCCTTGCAGTTTGTGTTGAGAATTTTATAATTTAATTTTTTTGTAATTTTCTGCTTATTTGATCAATATACTAAATATGTATTATGATAATTAACTTTATTTTCCTTCAATGTCCATCAAAAACAGTTTTCCTTAAAAAATGTCAAAAAAGGATAAAAAATTTAAAATTAAAAAATAATAACTAACAAAAGGACCTACGCTTTAATTCTTCTGTAAAATAATGAAGAATAAGGTAGATTTTCAATTAAAAAAATTTCAGGCACCCTTACTATTTTTTAGCTATAGATATAAAGTGAGCCTGACAGGCTTCATCCGCTGGCTCGTGTAATTCTAGACCCACCCGTTGGATGGAGGGTTAACAAAATAATGTTTTAACCTATTTGTAATGCAATTAAAACTATGAAAAAATTCACCTGTTATCTGACATTGTTAAAGAAGATATGCTTTTTAATTTGTATTACCTGTTTTATTATTCCTCGATCTTCATTGCTTCGTTGTTGAGTGGTATCAGTGATGAAGAAATTGAAGTAGACGATGGACAATATAAAATCATTCAAACTAATTTTCAAGTTTGCACGCGAATTAATAAAAAACAAATGATGACAGAAAAAATTGAAGGGGATAACTTTTGTCGACAGTTTCATAAGGAACAAGATAAACATAGTTTCATTGGTTTCTGCCAACTCTAAAGATGTTAAAATTGCTAAAAACTAGAATGAAAGAAAAAAACATTTTTTTTATAAATAAAAACCCATAATTTAAACAAATGAGCTTCAAACAAGTTGAAACTCATAGCATATCTGCTCTAACAATGTCAGACAACAGGTGAATTTTTTCAGAATTTTAATTGTATTACAAATAGGTTAAAACTAGGGTTTGCAATCCCGGGATCCCGAATCCCGGGATCCCGCCCGATTATTCAATCTCGAAATCCCGGGATTAGAAATTTAAAAATCCCGGGATTTCGAGATTAATTTTTCTTAAGGTTTTTTTAAATTAATAAGAAATAAATCTTCTATTGAAAATATTTTCCAAAAATTTCGAAATAATTTAAAAGTTTTTTTTATTACTAAGGCTTTAATTGCCAAATATTTGTAATTTTTTTACCTGATTTTGCAAATTATTGTACCTTAAAATTGGAGAGAAATTTGGGCATCTTAGAAAAGCTTTTACAGCTCTAGCATTCACAAATTTCTTGTTTTTTCCCTAAATATCTGTTAAAGGGTATGTTTTTAAACTTAAATAATTTTTTGGGGCTAAATCTAATTAAAATATATAAATCCCGGGATCCCGGGATTGAAAAAAAAGTCAATCTCGAAATCCCGGGATTGAAAAAACTCAGCGGGATTGCAATCCCTATAGTTCAGTTTCACAAATGTAGACAGTTATGTCATTTATAGAATAAAGACGAGATTATATCAAGATTTTTCGGTACAGCATTATGAACAATCGTTCGTACTCGGATCCACTTCTACTACTAAGCTTCTGTCAGCTTCTGTCAAATTATAGTAAAGTACGTTATTCTATTAAAGCGGCACGTGTTTTCTGCATCTATCTCAATAGAAGCCGCGCTATAGCTAGCTAAATTTTGTGAACACATATTAGGATGAGTCACTATCTCTAATTGTGAGATTGGAGTATAGTTAAAACATTGTTTTGTTAATTAACAATTTGGAAAAATGATAACTTTAAGAAACAGTCGTACTACCTTAATAGATGGCCAAAACTAAAAACATGCTAAATGTTTTTTGTTAGTAATTTTATGGTCAACAAGTTTGGTCCTATATATTTTATCGATATCCCCGATAGCCCCGCCCTCCCGCCCGCACACCTACTACATATAAAAGAGGCGAGTAGCCGTCAGGTGTGGGGACGGACGCAGAAGAAAGGAATCTCGCTTTAAAAAATGCATCGATTACATATAAAATAATCAGGCGGCCACACTCGGGTATTGTACGTAGAATGAATATAATTAATCGCTCGAGAGATTAAATTAACCATCTCGTTAATGTACTTTAATTATGTAAAGGGTTGGGTTTATATAACAACATTATCGTAGTATTGAAAATCTCATCTTACAATAAATGTGTGTGTCTTTTGTCAGGAACGCAATAACAGGTAAATAGGTGAATCTTCGACCGCCCTCGGCGTACACAAAGCAATTGTTAACACAGAGTACAAGGGATGAGGAATCCCCTTTCAAATTGACCCACCTGTGTAACAAATAAGAAAAACAAACATATTAAATCACACAAATTCGCCTTTTCATGAGGAAGGCCTTTTTAAAAATACCAAAAGATATTACCGAGTGTGTGGGAAAAATAAACATTAATATAGAATCTATTCACGCAAAAATCAAGTAGTATATCACGTAACGTGTGAAATAACGTAAATGGCACAGAAAAGTCAATACGTACGCCTTCATACAACAGACAGATTTACACCTTACAATCCCATTATTAAAATCGAATCTCACGATAGAAAATAACTTAACATGATAAATCTTTGCATACAATATTGTCTAGCGAAATCCGATGTAGAGTAGCCGTCGTTGACCCACCTGTGTGTGTGTGTTGAAATTAGGTGTTACAGCAAACACTAACAATCACACCCCTGATAACCATCAATCAATCAAAGTCGGGGGCTAAGAAACGTACGCTAACACGTTCATCAAACGACGTGGGTGGCTCGGTCGTTGGGAATTTCGATCGGTCTAAAAAGCAATCTCGAATTAATCCGATGATTGTAAAAAGGTGATTTAAAAGTGGTTCGATCGAACGATCCTATTCAAACCGGACGTTGCTATCTACGTGTCAGGTAAGTTTATCCCTTCGTAATGTGTTGTAGATTTTTAATACTTTGTTTTTTATTTCGATTTTAAGCAGACCAGGTCAACAACAACTACCCAACCGTATCTTTGGTACTGTGTACTTCAATCATCATCTTCGAGCATCTTATTAGGTAAGTTGTTAATTACGGCGTGTTGATGGGTTTCACATATCTAATTTTTAAATTTCTTTGTTACAGGAGATCGAAATGGCCGCATCAGCAAACAACTTTACCATTACAAGAGATAGCCGAAAGTTTGTAAAGAGGTTTAGTTTACGCGGGAGAACGGTGGAATTTAAAATCGACCCAATCCCGACGTCTGAAGAACCTACCTCTTGGGTACGTAGGGCGATCAATGGAATCGTTCGCTATGTTACGGAGGATGTACAGCCGACAGACCAAGTGGGCTTCACGTTTAGCAGTGATGAGTTTGGGCGAGGCCAGGGCTGGAAAAGTTTCGCAACGGCAGCAGACATTACATTCGAAGATGTCTGGAACATCTTGAACGGTATATTTCAGTCCAACGCCTCGGGAGTAAACACTGACACGTTTTGTCTGGGAGTTACTATAGTACAGACACCGATAGGGTCGGGAAATAAAAGGGGCAACATGTATAGCACGTTTACGGAAGAATGCGCCAAACGGAGAGGCCTTATCACGATCGACAATAAAGATAATTTGTGCTTACCTCGAGCGATTGTGGTTGCTATAGCCAACAGGGTAAAGGATCCAGAGTACACCAAAATTAGGCGAGACACGGGGAAGTTACAAACTCGACGTGTCAACGAGCTCTTGGCATCAGCACAGATAGATATTCCCGAGGAGGGTGCAGGCATCGCAGAGCTACAAAAATTCCAGCAACATTTTGCAGGTCAATACAAGCTATGCGTATATCAGTACGGGACAAAGGGGAGAGATGTGATATATGAAGGCGCTAGCGAAACAAGCGAAAACACGTTAAATCTGCTATATCATAAGGGTCATTATAACGTGATTACTTCCCTAACTGCGGCGTTTTGTTGTGGTTACTATTGCGAAGCGTGTCATGTTCCGTATGCACAGAAAAACCATCACCGATGTGGAGGGTCCTGTCAATCGTGTCAAGCGTCGCCGGCGTGTGCATCACTAGGTGTAAAAATAAAGTGTAAAGACTGCAATAGATGGTTTAAAAACCAGGTGTGCTTTGATAACCATAAAAAACACTCGAGTAGCAAAGCGCTGAAAGCGTCGTCGTCGTCAAGTGTCTGCAGTAAAATTACATGTTGCACCACCTGTTTAAAAACAATTAAAAAAGACAGGGTTCACAATTGCGGTGAGGTGTTCTGTAAAATATGTAATAAACATGTAATAAGAGATCACCTGTGTTTTATGCAAATTGACACAGGAAAACCAAAATCTGAGGGTGTCCTATTCGTGTTTTATGACCTAGAAACCAGACAGGAAAAAAGGATTGATGAACGGACACTCGAGCATGAAGCAAACTTGTGTGTTTTGAAGCAGCGCTGCTCCCACTGTATTCAAGACAATGGTTCGAGCGTGTGTAGCCAATGTGGATTAAGAACACAAGTCTTGCAAGATCGCGTGATTCCAAACTTTGTGAACCGTCTGCTAGAGGCGAGAAAAAAGTTTAAAAACGTAATTGTAATCGCACATAACGGACAATCGTTTGATCACCAATTCGTATTAAATCATATACTTACGAAAACAGACCTGACACCAGAACTAATTATGAGAGGTACAAAGATTGTTTCGATGGTGATTGGTAACATAAAGTTTTTAGACTCTTTAAACTACTTCCCAATGGCGCTATCCAAACTACCCGAGGCATTCGGGCTGCCAGACACTTTTAAAAAGGGTTATTTCCCTCATCTCTTCAATACCACGGAAAATGCCGAGTATGTAGGAAATTTGCCCGACATAAAGTATTATAGCCCTGATACCATGAAAGAAGGGGAGAGGACAAAGTTTCTTGCTTGGTACAGTGAAAACAAAGACACTTATCAGTTTGATTTGCAAAGTGAGCTTGTGGCATATTGCAAGTCGGATGTGGACATTTTAATGCAGGCGTGTTTAAAATTCCGCGAGCAATTGATTAGTACTGGAAACGTGTGCCCGTTCACGGAAGCTTGTACTATCGCCTCGACATGCAACAAGGTGTTTAGAAGAAATTTTCTCAAGCCTAACACCATTGGCGTCATACCTCGCGGAGGATATCGAAACAGAGATAACCAGTCCAAAATTGCGTCGAAGTGGTTACTATGGGAAGAGAAGGAAAGAGGCATAAATATCTGTCATTCGCTAAAACAAAGGGAGACGAGATTGGGCGGTCTAAAGGTCGACGGATATTGTGCCCAAACGAACCAAATTTTTGAATTTCATGGGTGTTTCTATCATGGTCATCCAGAGTGTCTCAAGCATAACCGCGACTCCCCGTTACCGGACGACCCCACGCAAACACTTAATTTACGCTATGAAACTACAGTACAAAAAACACAGCGTCTACAGAATCTTGGCCATCAGGTGATTGAAAAATGGGGGTGTCACTTTCGTAGAGAGATGAAGCTAAATCCGGAGATTGAACGATACGTAAACGAGTGCCCTCTTCTTACAAACACCCCTTTGAATCCTAGAGACGCGTTCTATGGAGGCAGAACTGGTAATACAAAAACGTATTACAAGACAAAAGACGGCGAGAAAATCAAATATATCGATATCTGCTCATTATATCCGTTCGTATGTAAAACCGGCAAGTTCCCAGTTGGACACCCCAAGATATACGTAGGCAACGACGAATGCCCTCGCGATATTTCAAACATCGAGGGTATAATTAAATGTAGTCTACTACCCCCGCAAAATTTGTATCACCCAGTGTTGCCCACAAAATCAAACGACAAATTAATGTTTTCACTGTGTAATAAATGCTCCACCACTCAATCAACCGTAGACTGCAACCACAGCGACGAAGAAAGAACAATCACAGGCACGTGGATAATTGACGAGGTGAAGAAAGCGATAGAAAAGGGTTATTCTTTGATACAAGTCTACGAAATTTGGGAATATCGCGTGGTACAAAATGATCCCGTCACTAGAGTTGGCGGCCTCTTTTCTGAAATGATGGATAAATTTCTTAAAATCAAGCAGCAAGCATCGGGCTGGCCTAGTGATTGTAGCACCGATGAAGAGAAAAACAAATACATCGAGGCGTTTTTCGAGCAGGAAGGCATTCGTTTGGAGTTTGCCGACATTATCGCAAATGCTGCATTAAGAGCACTCGCAAAACTTATGCTAAACAGTTTTTGGGGGAAACTAGGCCAGAAAGAGAACCAAAACAAAACAAAGATTGTTAACAAGCACGACGAGTTCTTTTCAATGATGACCGACCCGTCAATAATTGTAAACACCACTTTACCCGTGAATGATGATACCATAATTGTGAACTACCAACGCACGGACGAGTGTTACGATGTTTTATCCACCGTAAATGTTGCATTAGCAGCGTACACCACGAGTCAAGCTAGATTAAAATTGTATTCCTACCTCGAGCAGCTGGGAGAGCGCGTTCTATATTACGATACCGACTCTGTGATTTACGTATTTAAACCTGGCGAATTCGAGCCGCAATTAGGCTCCTGCGTCGGCGATATGACGAATGAGCTTTGTTCTTTCGGAAAAAACAGTTATATTACTGAGTTCGCGAGCGGAGGTCCGAAGAATTACGGATTCGTTGTTTTCTCACCGTCCGACAACACCCACTACCAGGTGTGCAAGGTTAAAGGGATTTCAATCACCCACGAGATCGGTAAAGAGGTGAATTTTACACGACTTAAAGAGATGGTTGTAAATGCGAGCATGGAAGAAGATGAACAGCCACGGAAAATAGTCTACAACTCGATAAAACGGACTAAATTACACAATGTCATTACACGAGTCGAAGAAAAAGTGTACAGGACAACTTCAAAAAAACGGAAGTTCGCGGGCTTCGATTCGGTGCCATTCGGTTACATCGAAAAAAATCCGCGTTTACAATGAAAACCCTTCGTGTATGTGTATTAAAATAATAATAATACGAATTAAATCTTTTTATTTTTTAAATTCATGCCTTGTAACTTTTTTATTTTTAAAATCATGTCTTGTATGTATGTTTGTAATAATAAAAATATCTGTTGTGTCAACACAAGACTTTCCGATTGAGTTGATTATTCTAAGACCAAAACAGTTAGAAAACAAAAGAATACTGAACATTTTTATAATCACTGAATAAAAATAAATAAACGTCACAATTTTTTGACAAATGTCAAATTTTTTGACAACTGTCAAATTTTTTGACAACTGTCAGAAACGTCAGCTGCCAAATATTATTAGATATTTGATTGCGTAAAAACTCCTTTTAAAACAAAATAATGTTAAAAAATTTTATATCATTGAATAGAGAAAAAAATTCTCTATCGGATGATTTAAAAAAAATTATATAGTGCCATTTAAAAAAAACAAAATTTCCTTAATTGCACACCCCCTAGCGGACCGATTTTGAACAAACTCCTTTCTGCACTCCGTTGCTATCTGATAAGACCTTACGCCAAATTTCAAGTCAATCGGTTCGGTCGTTTCAGAGATTTCGTGGGGAACTACATCCACACACACACACATACACACACACAGACTTTTTTCTAAAAATGGTCTAGATCGTTTCGGGGGACCTCAAAACAGATATATCCGGTGTTATCTCAAAATATTTTTTTTACCCCATTACAATACTTTCCTTTAATACCTTAAGGTATCGGAAAGTAAAATTCATGTCTTGTATGTTTTTGTAATAATAAAAATCATTCTTTTTAAAAATGTGTTATTTCCTTTCTTTTGGTAACAAGCGGTTTCCCTTTCGAATACCACCTGTGAGGGTGGAATGCGGTCATCACCTGTTAAACGCCTAGGGACAGGTTTCAACACGCTTACAAGGAAATAACAATAAGTCTCGGAATTTCATTCGACCAGTAGTCTACCTGCGAGGCGCCTCTATTGTCTAGGCTTGTGGCACGCTTACATCTCTTGTAATGGTAAAGTTGTTGTTTGCTGATGCGGCCATTTCGATCTCCTGTAACAAAGAAATTTAAAAATTAGATATGTGAAACCCATCAACACGCCGTAATTAACAACTTACCTAATAAGATGCTCGAAGATGATGATTGAAGTACACAGTACCAAAGATACGGTTGGGTAGTTGTTGTTGACCTGGTCTGCTTAAAATCGAAATAAAAAACAAAGTATTAAAAATCTACAACATATTACGAAGGGATAAACTTACCTGACACGTAGATAGCAACGTCCGGTTTGAATAGGATCGTTCGATCGAACCACTTTTAAATCACCTTTTTACAATCATCGGATTAATTCGAGATTGCTTTTTAGACCGATCGAAATTCCCAACGACCGAGCCACCCACGTCGTTTGATGAACGTGTTAGCGTACGTTTCTTAGCCCCCGACTTTGATTGATTGATGGTTATCAGGGGTGTGATTGTTAGTGTTTGCTGTAACACCTAATTTCAACACACACACACACAGGTGGGTCAACGACGGCTACTCTACATCGGATTTCGCTAGACAATATTGTATGCAAAGATTTATCATGTTAAGTTATTTTCTATCGTGAGATTCGATTTTAATAATGGGATTGTAAGGTGTAAATCTGTCTGATGTATGAAGGCGTACGTATTGACTTTTCTGTGCCATTTACGTTATTTCACACGTTACGTGATATACTACTTGATTTTTGCGTGAATAGATTCTATATTAATGTTTATTTTTCCCACACACTCGGTAATATCTTTTGGTATTTTTAAAAAGGCCTTCCTGATGAAAAGGCGAATTTGTGTGATTTAATATGTTTGTTTTTCTTATTTGTTACACAGGTGGGTCAATTTGAAAGGGGATTCCTCATCCCTTGTACTCTGTGTTAACAATTGCTTTGTGTACGCCGAGGGCGGTCGAAGATTCACCTATTTACCTGTTATTGCGTTCCTGACAAAAGACACACACATTTATTGTAAGATGAGATTTTCAATACTACGATAATGTTGTTATATAAACCCAACCCTTTACATAATTAAAGTACACTAACGAGATGGTTAATTTAATCTCTCGAGCGATTAATTATATTCATTCTACGTACAATACCCGAGTGTGGCCGCCTGATTATTTTATATGTAATCGATGCATTTTTTAAATGACTTTTCTGTATCATTTACGTTATTTCACACGTTACGTAATATACTACTTGATTTTTGCGTGAATAGATTCTATATTAAATGTTTATTTTTCCCACACACTCGGTAATATCTTTTGGTATTTTTAAAAAGGCCTTCCTCATGAAAAGGCGAATTTGTGTGATTTAATATGTTTGTTTTTCTTATTTGTTACACAGGTGGGTCAATTTGAAAGGGGATTCCTCATCCATTGTACTCTGTGTTAACAAATGCTTTGTGTACGCCGTGGGCGATCGACTTTAAAGATTCACCTATTTACCTGTTATTGCGTTCCTGACAAAAGACACATACACACATATTAATTGTACGATGAGATTTTTAATACTACGATAATGTTGTTATATAAACCCACCCTTTACATAATTAATTAATCGTAATTTTAATCTCTCGAGCGATTAATTATATTCATTCTACGTACAATACCCGAGTGTGGCCGCCTGATTATTTTATATGTAATCGATGCATTTTTTAAATGACTTTTCTGTATCATTTACGTTATTTCACACGTTACGTAATATACTACTTGATTTTTGCGTGAATAGATTCTATATTAAATGTTTATTTTTCCCACACACTCGGTAATATCTTTTGGTATTTTTAAAAAGGCCTTCCTCATGAAAAGGCGAATTTGTGTGATTTAATATGTTTGTTTTTCTTATTTGTTACACAGGTGGGTCAATTTGAAAGGGGATTCCTCATCCATTGTACTCTGTGTTAACAAATGCTTTGTGTACGCCGTGGGCGATCGACTTTAAAGATTCACCTATTTACCTGTTATTGCGTTCCTGACAAAAGACACATACACACATATTAATTGTACGATGAGATTTTTAATACTACGATAATGTTGTTATATAAACCCACCCTTTACATAATTAATTAATCGTAATTTTAATCTCTCGAGCGATTAATTATATTCATTCTACGTACAATACCCGAGTGTGGCCGCCTGATTATTTTATATGTAATCGATGCATTTTTTAAAGCGAGATTCCTTTCTTCTGCGTCCGTCCCCACACCTGACGGCTACTCGCCTCTTTTATATGTAGTAGGTGTGCGGGCGGGAGGGCGGGGCCCTCTTTTGAAGAATTTAATGCTTGGGCTCTTTAATATTTTACTTTATTTTTACACCTAGTGATGAACACATTCTACGTACGTACCAGCACACCTGCCGGCTACCCACTTATTTTTATATGTAATATGGCGGGGCCCCCTTTGAAGAATTTCATGTTAGGGCTCTTTAATATTTTTCAAAGTGTCTAAATTTAAATTTCGCGCCCCTACGTTACATAATAACCTCACTCCCCGGGTATTGATGCTTCGCGTCCATCTCGAGGGGGCGCACGGATGTCGAGAAGCCCTGTCTGCTGGCTGGCTGGTGTGGAGGGCCCCCTTTCGTAGGTTACGCAATGATGGCCTGGAGCTCTAGTCGTAGCAGTCCTCTCTGCTGGTATTTAGTGGGGCCCAAAGATGGCCGCTGCCAAGTGACACAACAACCAAGATGGCCGACCAACACCTCACTTTCTACCTACGCAAGGGGGCTCCTGCAACCCACAGATGGTCGTCGCAACGAAGTCCTATCTGCGGTAGTTAGTGGGCCCCAAACGTGGCCGCCAACGACGACGAGTGACACAACAACCAAGATGGCCGACCAACCACCCGCTCGTGCATTCAAAAGTTCCACTAAGATGGCCGTCATCATGGCGCTTACAAGAAGGGGGCCCCCCTACGTGGAGCCCGAGCTCGAAAACACAGTCCTCTATGATGGTAGTTAGTGGGCCCCCCAAAATTGGAGAAGCCCTGTCTGCTGGCTCGCTGGTGTAGAGGGCCCCCTTTCGTAGGTTACGCAAAGATGGCCGGGCACAATCAACACAAGTCCTAAAGTGTCTAAATTTAAATTTCGCGCCCTACGTCACCTCATTGTGTCATTCTAGCTTCCTCCTAACCTCACTTTCTACCTTCTTCCAAGGGGGCTCCAGCAACCCATAGATGGTCGTAGCAGCGAAGTCCTATCTGCTGGTAGTTAGTGGGCCCCAAAGATGGCCGCTGTCAAGTGACACAACAACCAAGATGGCCGCTTAGCCAAGTTCCACACCTCCCGGTAACTTGAGGAGTTTGACACATTCCCACTAGGTGGCCACCAGATGCCAACTTAGCCAAGTTTCAAACCACAGGAAGTTTGACACATTCTCGATAGGTGGCGCTAGCAGTCAAAATGGCCGCCAAAATGGCCGACTTGACAGGTTACGCCCCAAAAATGGCGCATTTGACGTGTTACGCCCACAAAATGGCCGCATTTGACAGCTCACGCCCACAAAATGGCCGCATTTGACAGCTCACGCCTACAAAATGGCCGCCAACGCCCACAAAATGGCCGACAATGTCGGTAATTCAAATCTGTAATGCCGGTAAAAAATGGCGGAAAAACTGTAATGTCGGTAACATGTCGGTAAAGTAGATTCCTAACTTACCCGGTCCCAACCGTCTCACTACCTACTAGTTTGCGAAAATTGCATTTTCTTTAAATGCTTATAACTTTTTTATTAATGGAGATAATTTCAATTTTCAATAAATTTATAATAGGCAATACTAAAATGCAAATAATTAATTCATAAAATAATTTTTTTAATGCGCCGTTTTTGAGATATGATGCAAACTTATGTTTTTTTAAATACAAACCTAACCTCATTTTTATGTTTTTAAAAAGCTAATTTTTTTCTCTTTTCAAAAATATAAGGGTTGATAGGGTTAATTTTTTTAATTCCTTTACGGTAATACTAAAATAGAATATTTTGTTATTTATGTTCAAATAAATTTTAAAAATCAAGTTTGCTATGAAACAATTTCATAAAAAAGAAACAACTGAATTAAATAAATAAATATCAAAAAAACGATTAAAATAATTCGAAAAAAAGTACCTTCAAAAAAAATTTTAAAAATAAACCTATCAACCCTTATATTTTTGAAAAGAGAAAAAAATTAGCTTTTTAAAAACATAAAATTGAGGTTAGGTTTGTATTTAAAAAAACATAAGTTTGCATCATATCTCCAAAACGGCGCACAAAAAAAATTATTTTATGAATTAATTATATGCATTTTGGTAGTGCCTATTATCTTTTTTTTGATAATTGAAATTATCTCCAGTAATAAAAATGTTATAAGCATTTAAAGAAAATGCAATTTTTCAGTTTTTCCTAAATATCTAGAGTGCTAATAATTGTTTTCAAAAAACAAAAGCAGTATCGAGGTGGCCATAAAATCCTGCACAATTGTTTCCATTTAACCGACTTCGTATCTCTTACGGTTTCGGAGATCCCCATGCTGTGCACGTTATACTGGACACACTGTATATAATTGAATAAATATCGTAATTGAAAATTTTTCTGTGCATTATTGTGGGTTTAAATGAAAGAACGACTCTTTGTTACCTGCTTGGTAACAGGTACAAACAGGTGTGCTGGTGGTTCAAAAGCTTGTATTCCAACATAATCTTCAAAATATAAAAAAAGAACGCAAACTTACAAGTTTTCTTAGTGTGAGTAAAACAAAAGCTACATACTTTCAAATCTTCTAGTATTCACGAATAAAAAAAAATAATAAAAATATTCGAAAATAACGTTATTACAATTTCTCTCTACACAAAGGGTCATTCAAAGTGTTTTGCGAGTTGAGACAGGTAAAAAAAAAGAAGACAGGTGGGTGCCAGGACATGCCATTTCGTCTAAACAACTACTCCAAGGAATACCCTCGCGTCTAGACATAAAACAGGTGTGAGGATATCCCTTGAACCGTTAAAAGAGAACAAAAAATAGCCAAGTTAAAATCAGGTGAAATTTCGTACCTCTCTCTCCTGCTAGCTTTTCAACGCAGTTTAGAAACTTGTTTGTAAAGAATTATTCATATACGAGAAAACAAAAACAAAAAGACAAATCATAGTATAGTGAAATCGTATTTGGATGAAGTTGGCGTTTTAACTCCTCAGCGGGGTATCAGCTTTATGTCAATACACACAATCACCCCATCGTAAATCATAAGCTGTAGCTGTGAGCATTGTATATAATTTTACCCCTTTAGGTAGTCGCCGATAAGCAGGTAGCTGGACAGAAATACTCATTATTCTTTATATTAAATTTATGTAAGTATTTGAAATGAAATTTATATATATACAATTAGTTATGAAACTTTTAATAACTTAATTAAATACTGCTAAAATTTAACCTGTTATATATATACAATTACTAATATTATAAAACATATAATTATTTAATTAAATATCACTGCTAAAATTTAACCTGTTACATACAAATTACTATTTAGTTATATAACATTTAATAATTCAATTACAAATTAGCGCTAAATTTGTTAATTACGTCTCTTTCAAGATAGCAGTTTTTCCTAACGCAGGATTCTTCTTCGACAGACCTTCAAGAAATAAAGGTACAACAACAGTAATTATTTATTGGCATTTAGTAGAAAATTTTAGAATAAGATGACAACAAAAAATAATTCACAAAATTCAAATTCATAAAATAATAATCTGTTATTGCTAAAAGTCAAATTTAATAAATATTTAACCCGCATCCAGTTTATAGTGACTTTCAAACATAAATTCTTAAATGTTACTAATTAAATGTTAAATGGACTAATTAAATCATAGTTTACAACTTAAATAAGTGAAAAAAAATTCATTGCTTACCATTAAATACGTTTAAAACAATTTGTTTTGCTGCTGAGTGCAGGTACTGTCTTTTTCTTTTCGAATTTTCTAGAACTTCTTCATTTCCCACTTCAATCATAACATCTACTTCACTATCGACATTTTCCACGATAATCACTTCACTATTGTCATTTTCCACGTCAATCATCACATCAACTTCACTATTGGCATTTTCCACGTCAATCATTACATCTATTTCACTATCTACATTTTCCACGTCAATTTCAACTTCACTGTTACCACAATTTACGGGCCACGGTCTCCACATAATTGCGATTAATTACTAATCAAAGTATATCTAGTAGCTACCAAAGTTAAAAGTCGAATGACAAATTTTAAATATTCTCATATTTTATAGAACCCACCCTTATAATGTAAACCTAAATTTTAACAGTTATTTTACCTAATGAGGTAACTAGATTACAAAAGGTTATTCAAAGCTGGACAATTCAATTCCCAATTTCTAGAAATTCTTTAAGTCTTCTTCACAAATTTTAAAAAAGTTACCTGAACTAATCTTTATGAATAATAAACATACTACAAAAATTTATGCAAAGTTAGTTACAATCAATTTACAATTTCTAGAAATTTCTTAAGCCTTCTTCACAAATTTTAAAAAATAATTTTTGTGAATAACGAGAATACAAAAATTTTTTTTCACTTATTTAAGTTGTAAACTATGATTTAATTAGTCCATTTAACATTTAATTAGTAACATTTAAGAATTTATGTTTGAAAGTCACTATAAACTGGATGCGGGTTAAATATTTATTAAATTTGACTTTTAGCAATAACAGATTATTATTTTATGAATTTGAATTTTGTGAATTATTTTTTGTTGTCATCTTATTCTAAAATTTTCTACTAAATGCCAATAAATAATTACTGTTGTTGTACCTTTATTTCTTGAAGGTCTGTCGAAGAAGAATCCTGCGTTAGGAAAAACTGCTATCTTGAAAGAGACGTAATTAACAAATTTAGCGCTAATTTGTAATTGAATTATTAAATGTTATATAACTAAATAGTAATTTGTATGTAACAGGTTAAATTTTAGCAGTGATATTTAATTAAATAATTATATGTTTTATAATATTAGTAATTGTATACAGGGTGATTCAAATTCGTGGGCCACTATGGGGATCTCGGAAACTGTAAGAGATACAAAGTTGGTTAAATGGGGGCAAAGTTGCGTAATTGGATAGCAAATAATATTCAAAAACTAAAATTTAAAAATTTCCATAAGGTCCCGAGATTTCTGAAAATATTCGAAATTTTGGAAAATCTTATTTATTTTTTTCTGAAGTTATTTTCAAAGATATCAGAAAACTAAAATCATATTTTCATTGCACCTTTCTTGTCTCTACAAGATGACAATTTTCGATTTTTAAAACAACGTTTCGGTTTTAAATTACCATCATCAACCCAAAACTTTGAAATACGGACCTGCATTTTTTATTTTATTTTCGAGTTTAGCTTTTTATTATAAATGCAATGACCTACAAAAACAGACTTTTTTTATTTTTTTAAATTTTGAAATTTCCGGAAATTTCATTTATTTTATTTTGAAGTTGTTTTCAAAGATATCAAAAAACAAAAACACATTTTCATTGCACCTTTTTTGTCTCTACAAGATGGCAATTTTTAGTTTTCAAAACAACGTTTCGATCTTGAATTGCCATCACCAACTCAAAAATTTTAAATACGGACCTGCATTTTTTAATAAGTAGTTGCATTTATAATAAAAACATAAACTCAAAAATAAAATAAAAAATGCAGGTCCGTATTTAAAAATTTTGATTTGATGATGGTAATTCAAGATCGAAACGTTGTTTTGAAAACTAAAAATTGCCATCTTGTAGAGACAAAAAAGGTGCAATGAAAATGTGTTTTTAGTTTTTTGATATCTTTCAAAATAAATTCAGAAAAAAATAAATAAGATTTTCCGAAATTTCGATTTTTTTCAGAAATCTCGGGACTTAATGGAAATTAAAAAAATTTTTTTTTTGAATATTATTCGCCATCCAATTACGCAACTTTGCCCCCATTTAACCAACTTTGTATCTCTTACAGTTTCCGAGATCCCCATAGTGGCCCACGAATTTGAATCACCCTGTATATATAACAGGTTAAATTTTAGCAGTATTTAATTAAGTTATTAAAAGTTTCATAACTAATTGTATATATATAAATTTCATTTCAAATACTTACATAAATTTAATATAAAGAATAATGACTATTTCCCTCGGAAAATTTCAACCAATCATGTTAATGCATATTATAGAAATCACCTAGTAACGAACGAATGTCACTGAGTAGTCGATGCACCATGAAAATACCCGGGTATTTGCACTAGTGCATTGGGTGAATATTTTTTGACATTTTAAAACAATAAAAACATTCGGGCTATTAATTATCAAAATGAATTTATTGATTTAAGTTACAATTAGTATTTGAACAATAATAGTTATAGTTTTGATTGAAAGTACAATTACTGTATGAATTACTCGTTGCACTGGAAGCAGCGTTTGTAGAAACATCGTTAACATTTTCTTTTTTGGATTATCCTCGTAGTTTTGCAATTAAGTTCTCGTGGTGACTTCCATCGACTTTCAAATAAGGGTTTATGGAATAGACATTTGAATGGGCTGTTATTTTAATAATTTCATGTTCTCCTACACCACGTTTCGCAAGATTAGTTACAGCTGTTGATCGGTTAGAATGGTTTGTTATTTTAATACGTTTTACATTTATCCCAATCCTTTTAGCGGCAGCTGTAGTCTACTTGGAAATCACGTTTCTTCCGATGGGCGAATTCTTAAAAAAACCAACAGAACTCTTTTGTTTCCACCCTGGATTCGGTGTTAAGAAAAACCGGTTTGTAGTAACGTGGGAGCCTCTTTTTCCATAATTTTATGGAACAATCTAAAAAGTTATTTTCTGTCACAAAAGTATTAGATGATTGTATAAAAAGTACCTAACTGGACATCGATCCGGGTTGATTTTATTTTGAACCAACCATTTATTTTGTGTCAGCGGGTTTCCCCCTCCTTGGCAGGTTTTACTAAATATTGGGTTATAAATAATTCGGCCTGTATGTGCGCCAAAACTATCTTTCTCTATTTCAAAAAAAGTTAGCAGACACTCTGCCGCTTCACCACCCCGCCAAGCCAGTTCCAATGCCACTATGTGGTAAAACTTCCTTTGTAATCCTTCGGGAGTATCTTCATCCCATAAAGCTATGATTTGGTTCTGTTCGTCTTCGTTTAAAATTGAAGCACTACATTTTCGTTTCTCGCCAAAGACTTGCAGTTGTCTTCGTTTTGCATCTCGTGCACTTCTCGCGTCTTTAAATACCACATCTTTAAATGGATCGAGAGTTATTCCAAATTCCTTGTAAAATTTTTCCTGTAACAATTTGGCTATTCTGTTCCACTGAGTCTTTACTACACCTTCTTTATAATCGGACCCATCTTGCCTTTTCATATTAAAGGCAAAATCCTTAAGGATTTCTGCTACCTGTGGTATAGAAGTATCTCCATTAAATGAGTAAGCTCGTTCCTTGCAGAATGCTTCAAACTGATTCCATATACAAGTATTCGCTTTCATTGTATTTACAGGCGTTAATGTGCTAATTTTTTCATCTATTTGACTCGAACTTGATTGACCAAAACGAATAGAAGACATTTTTAAAATGAAAATGTTTCCACAATTGACATTAGCGACTTTTTATGTGGCGCGTCTTTCAATTTATTTGTTTCTTTACGTTTGAAATGTCATAGTTACGGTACTTTTACAATCTCGATTTTTTTTATCGTAATTCATCCAAAAGTAATAATTTTTAGTTTTCCATTATTTCAAAAATACTATCAAAATTGCGTGAAATTTTATTCGGGAAATAGTCCTCCATATATCCCTCTTGCATGCCATCCTCTAATATTTTTACTCGTGCACTTCGTGCACTCGTAAAAATATTCGCGTATTTGGCATGCACTCGGGATATAACTACTGAGTATTTCTGTCCAGCTACCTGCTTATCGGCGACTACCTAAAGGGGTAAAATTATATACAATGCTCACAGCTACAGCTTATGATTTACGATGGGGTGATTGTGTGTATTGACATAAAGCTGATACCCCGCTGAGGAGTTAAAACGCCAACTTCATCCAAATACGATTTCACTATACTATGATTTGTCTTTTTGTTTTTGTTTTCTCGTATATGAATAATTCTTTACAAACAAGTTTCTAAACTGTGTTGAAAAGCTAGCAGGAGAGAGAGGTACGAAATTTCACCTGATTTTAACTTGGCTATTTTTTGTTCTCTTTTAACGGTTCAAGGGATATCCTCACACCTGTTTTATGTCTAGACGCGAGGGTATTCCTTGGAGTAGTTGTTTAGACGAAATGGCATGTCCTGGCACCCACCTGTCTTCTTTTTTTTTACCTGTCTCAACTCGCAAAACACTCGAAAAAAATATTTCAAAAAGGCATGATGAAATTCTTATTAACATTTATGTGTCAACAACTAATGAAGCACTTCTATCTCATAAACTTCAAATTTGGCACCTGTGTATACGATATCCTAAAGATTTATAAAAAAGTTGTCAAGTCCTGAAAACCTCCCGGAGGACAAATTGAAGGGGGCAACACTCCCGTTTTTTTAAGAGAAAATCAGACCTATATCTGTGGATCCTGAAAGTGTAATATACAATAACACAACATTTCAAGTTCTTAGAATGCCTAAAAGTGGTTGTGATTGAAAGTAACATCATCTTAAGAATTAGATGAAAAATAATATTACTGAGAAGAACTAACTCAAAAAAATGTGCATTTGCCTCATCATCTTTTTAACCAATTCTTGTGATTTTGAGTCACAAGCACTATTAAGCATCCTAAGAACATGAAATTTGATGTCATTATACATTGCATTCTTTTCTAAGGATCCCTAGAAAGGTGTGAATTTTTCTAAAAAAGTACGGCAGCGTCCCCCCTCCCCCCTTAATCGGACCCGGAGGATTTTCAGGACTTGAAGACTTTTTTTATAAATCTTGAGGACATGATATGGCGCTGGTGCCAAATTTGAAGTGTTTGAGATGCCTAGAAGTGCTTCATTAGTTATTGAAACGTAAATGTTAATAAGAATTTCATCACGCCTTTTGAAATTTTTTTTCCGTATACTTGTTGTTTAGTTACTAATTATTAATTAATTAATTTACTTAATGTTTCACTTGCTTATTAGCGAGAGCTAAAACTGTTTTAAATCGAAACTCTCGAGAGAATGATAAAAAGTAGACGACTATTCTACTTTTGATATATCTATCCGAGACCTGTTAAAACGTGTCTCAGTAGCGTTTACACTTACGATATTTTATCTCAAGTAATATATCTCAACTATATCAATCTATATGAATAAAATCTCCGATACCTTCTATAAGCAAGGTTTACACTTATTACATTTTATTTTAGAGAGAAATGTAATGAATAAAATCTCTAGTAAAAACGTACCTTAGATTAAAATAAATTACAAACAAATTCTGTCTAACTACTTTATTATTATTTGTTTGAATAATAGTTATTTATTGTATGAGTGGATTATGAGGCGAATAAAACCCGCGAAAATGTTTAAACACGAGGGCCGGAGGCCCGAGTGTTTAAGTTTTCAAGGGCTTTATTTGCCGGTAATCCACAAATGCATTACAAAATTTTATCCACAACTTCCAATATTATAGAGAAATAGTTATGCGGATTAGTAATGTTTGGTAATGTTGACATTGACAATTTTGAAACATCGAATTAAATAGGCAGGTCGTGGAATGGTTGCCATAGCTCTGGTTGTTTGTTTATTTTGTTTTTAGTGAAAATTAAAGAAATTAAAACAGTTTGTGTATTCTTTCTATTCTTTTAAAAATGGTAGAAAAGCGGAACATTCCGGAATTTATCGCTGAAGAAGCCCGCGAAGCATGTTTGAATTTGTTGCCCGTAAAATCTAAGACTAGCTACGACAAGGAATTTGCCGATTTCAACATTTGGAGAGAAAAAAGGGATGTAACGGCAATAACAGAAGACGTGCTGCTTGCATATTTCTTTAATATTAAGAAAAAATATGCCGCTTCTTCAATGTGGACGTGGACAAAGTATTCGATGGTGAAAGCTACCTTGCAAGTGTATAACAACGTTGATATTTCAAAATATGGTAAGCTTATTGCTTATTTGAAAAGTTATTCCAAAACTCACAAACCGAAGAAGGCAAAGGTTCTTGAAAGAGCGCACATTGAACAGTTTTTGAAAGAGGCACCTGAAGAAAAATACCTAATGATGAAGGTAATTATTTAATTTCTCTTTATATAATAATAATTTGGAATGTTTTCAGGTTACACTAATTTTTGGCGTTACTGGTGCCTGCAGATGCAACGAATTGACATTTTTGACTGTAAACGATGTGGAAGATAAAGGCTCTTACCTGTTTATCAAACTAACAGAAACGAAAACAAATATTGCACGCAGCTTCACCGTTATGGATGAAGGATTTTCTGTGTCTGTAATTAACGTATGTAAGAAGTACATGACTTTGCGTCCTCGAAATGTATCCACCGATCGATTCTTTTTGCGGTATGAAAATGGGAAATGTACGGGACAGCCAGTTGGTATTAATACAGTATCAAAAATTCCTTCAAAATTGCTTCGTTTTTGGGACTACCAAATGCGGAATCTTATACTGGTCACTGCATGCGACGATCTTCGGCAACCTTATTGGCGAATGCAGGAGCCGATATAACAGCCATTAAGCGTCATGGGGGCTGGAAATCCAGCTCTGTAGCCGAAGGTTACATTGAAGATTCAGTGGCAAACAAAATTGAAATTTCAAAAAAAATTCAAGGAGAAGCGTCTTCGAAGTTGTGTGACAGCTCCACTGAAGTTAGGCTTGGAAGTGCTGTTGCAAATGATACTGAAGTTGATCAAGTTAATAAGGTTTTTTCTTTTAATATCAATGTAAATGTAAATATTAAAAACTAATGTTAAATAAAAAATGTTAAAAGTGTTTTAATAAATTAGATGTTTTAAATACAATAAGTCCCTAGGGTTTTATGGCTATAAAACTCTAGGGTTTTATGGCCTACATAATACAACCCATATCAGCGTAATTATGCCTCTATAATATGGAAGTTGTGGATAAAGTTATTAAATTTCAGTTCCTAACTAAACATTTGAATAACCTACTTAAAATTTATATTTTATTCTTTTAAGGCCGAATTGTACATTACACATTTATCATCAGGATTTGATTTGATTTGGTTCAAGCTACTGTTAAAACCGCTTTATACTGAGGCTAAAATTAAATCTTGGAGATAAATGTGTATTGTAAAATCCACACTAAAACTGGAATGAGACGTGTTAAAAGAGATATTAAAAAAATATGTAGGTACTATCTTTATTTAGAGTCAAAATATACACCACTTATCACTTTTCTTATTTTTAAAATCACATATTATTTATTATCTGAATTTATTACTTTTTAAATTAGTCAAACTTTTTTTCTAACATTTATGTTTACTAGGTGTAAGAGGTAAATCCATTAATTTACACTTTGATTTAAATTGTTGAAATTTCTCCTTTACGACACTTACGAGTTGTTCGCGATAACGAAATGTGGATGTATCGACTGTAGAGGCGGCTTTAAGACAATCGTCTACATCACAATCGCCTACATCACAATCGCATGCTCTGTAATGATGTAAAATTGCGGCGTCTGCATCTGCAGCAACGTTGTATGTTTCATGTCCGGGAACGAATTCCCAAACGAAGTGATTTCCAGCTTCTATTACTAGTTCTGGCTTACAAATATATTTAGAACGGTCGTTGTGAGGATGTAATTTGCTTTTACGTCGTGTTTTTTTCAATGTTATCAGATTTGTAGCTGTTGAATCTTTGCTTTCGTAAACCCAATCGTCGTCATCCCATTGAAGATAAAAAAAGGCGTTTTGAAACGAATACGATCCTGTCGTTTGTGTAATCATCCTAGTACCCAAATAGCTAAAAAAAATCCTATTAATTATAATTAAAGTAATTTTCAACGATGAACATCTTACTCGAGGAATTGAGGTAAGGTGTTGTTTGTATGTGGTATTATATATTCGTCGAAGTCTATAACAAGGATGTGAGAGAATCGATACATCGACCTATAGAGACAGTCGTTTAGGGCTGCAAATATACCTTCCGTTCGAATTTCCTTCTTGGAGGTAATATTTAATTGCCAAGGGAGTAAAGTTACCACACCTCGAGCGATATAATCTTTAAGGATGCAGTTAACTTCTGGACCAATTGTATGATTATAGAATGTAAAATGTGATACTCCAAGGATCCGATTTAATTCTATAAACTCAAGAATTTGAAGTGCCTGAAATTAAATTAGTCGATTAAATTAAGTACATTTAAATTTAACCGTCGTTTACTTGAAGAATATATCTTTGAAGTAGTTATAACCGATAATGGATTACTTGAAAAGCTAAACTCTGTTTGGCTATACAAATTAGTAAAATGGCAACGAGAGTTCAGTGTGTACTCCAATTTGCCTTTATTGCATATTTAGGTTGGATATGTGCTCCTATTTTTACATATTTATTTATGAGGCACGCAATCATTGAGAGGTAGCGTTTTAAACCCTTAGGGCTTCTCAACTATAAGGTTACGTGTTAATTTTAAATTCGCAATTTCGCAAATAAAACAAAAATTTATTGATTTCACATTACAAAAAATTTAGTAACATCCTCAGAAGAGAATGATCATAGCTAAACTTTAATTTTTTTATATTTACCGACAAGTGACTTTTAGAAAATTTAATAAATGATTAATTTAGTAATGAAGTTTCTATACAAATTGCAACGTTGATTTATTAACTTATATCAGGAAATTCGAACTTGTCAAAAAATCCTTCCTACAGTTAATTAATTTTTCCGTCGATCGATTGTTAATGGGTGTCATTAACCAAGACCAAATTGATCATTAATGATCAATTTTCAATTAACGATCAATTATGGTATAATATTAGAGCACTAGTTTCATAAGGCATTTTGTTAACGTATACGAGTCCAAGTTTAGAAAAAGAGCCGCTTGCGGCGGGTTTTCTAAAGGACGAGTACGTTAATAACAAGCCTTATGAAACGTGTTGTGTTATCTACACTATTTTTTCTATTTCGGTATTTTATTAAAAATTACATTTTTCTTTAAAGATTTGGCATGTGATAGGAATTTTATTTGTTCATGGTGGGAACACTGAATGACAACTGTCACGTCAACCTTGCTTTT